>VCII01000314.1:0-1352544 GCA_006030095.1 Triplophysa siluroides | reverse complement strand
GTAGCTCTGAATTAACTTTAACGTCCAGCTGTAGTCAAATCGGATTTAAAATGGCAGGTGTGACCGGGTCCACTCGAGCTACCCAAACATGGGTATCTATTTGCCATTCATCAAAAGTAGACAGACGACTCCCTCGATTGGCGAATCAGTCAGTTTTGATGCTCTTCCCTTGCGGTCATTATCATGACCGCCGCACGATCTCGGTAGCGCTCATAGAAAGTCTCCACAAAGGTCAAGCTGGAGTAACATAATCCAACACTTTTTATTCCTTTCTGCGAGGGAAATTACATTGCAGTGGGCCATGGCGGAGTCGACACGTCTGCAGTTGTACCGAGCAGAAGTTGAAGGGATGAAAACGAGTTAGGGACAAATGAAAGAGAGAGAGATGACAGAAGGATGGGAGAGAGAAAAAGAGAGAGCAGAAGGTGTTTTTATGAGCAATGGTTTTACTGTCCAGCTGCTGAGGTCTCACAGATGGTGAAATGAGTACGACAGTCATGGACAGGATATGAGGGGAAAAAGACTTCAACCAATCACGGCTCTCAATAACCCAACGACTCACCTTTCATTCCCGGGCGGTCACACACCTTACGGACAGGGTCTTTTAATAATGAAAATCCAATAAGTGTGTTTCGCTGCAAGCGCTGAAAATAGCTGAAATTAGCCTTAATAATCATACGGTGTGGATATTGTGTATCTGTGTGTGCGGGTTTAATGAACTGTGTACAGGATAATGAGGAACCTGTTGTCACGTGACTCAACCTCTGAAACGAGACGTCTCTCAGAATTCACAGCCCGACAGATGCTAATAAGAAAACTTTGCGCGTGGTGTTAATAAGCAGCAGGCCTGAATGGAAATCGTTATGCCCCATAAAGCATAACCCAAGCAGAGAACACTATATCTACTTAATAATTACAAACTTGCCAGATGACACACAATAATGAACATCACAGTCTCTCTCTCTCTCTAGCTATCTGTCTCTCTCTCTTTCTTTCCTCCCACTCAGTTGCCAAATAGTCTGGCAGTCCCATCTGTCTCGGTGTCTGTTTCCGGAGGGGCACTTCAAGGAATCCAGCAGGAATAACAGCCCTTGCGCTGATACCCCAAACCACAGCCATACTGAGGGATTGAAATGATTTTTTTTGATGAAAGGACAGTTGTGACAATTACTTTCACTGTAAAACGCTGATACAACCCAAGAACAATGCTAAAATGACTGCTCATGGAATGAGAATTTAAACATCAATACAATAAAAATGTATCAAATAATTTACATTTACATTTAGTCACTTAGCATATTATTTTATCCAAAGCGATTTACAACTGAGAGAAGAAATGATGTGTTAATTAATATTAATAAAATTATCCGTATTGTCAAATATTTTAGAATGATCGTAAACTTAATAACACAAAGTGACTATGGGCTAAAAAAGACAAAAGTAAATCAAAACTGCATGCTCAAAGTTGCCCCCTTTGTCCTAGGAAATGGAAATCTGTATTCATGGAATTTATCAACTAGCTTCTTCAGGCCTTCACGTGCCTTCAGATCAAAAGGTTTTAAAGATCATTCAAGTGACCTTAAACTTTTGAACATCAGTCTTAACTTGCTTTATTGACATGCAGTCAGCATATAAAACAAAAACTGTAATATAGTAAGCGAAATTCAAAACTAACCAAAAATGCACATAAACCAAAACCATCAACTTCAAACCTTATCAAACTGTTTCTCCAGTAAGATGAAATACCTCTGTGAAAATTTCCATTCTGTCATCACATATTTATGTACCTAAGCAATTCTTTCCTGTAACTGCTAAAACTCAGTAGCTTTTCTTCTTTGATTTGTTTTTTCTTCTACGACCCTAAAGAACATCCAATCTCGAATAGCAAACATGAAAATTAAACTATCCAATTTGTTGTTGCAGCCTATTGTGATGCTCTGCGTCTACTACCTTCAAAAGGACGAGGGGGGGTGCGTTCATCGCATCATTCAGACATTCACTCTCAGACTCCGTATCACAAAGAATTTTTATGCTCACTCATAAAAGGAATCCATTTCCATCTTAATTCACTGAAAGGATCTCTTCAAACCCGGCCCGGGCTCAAATTAATCTAATTTCCGACCCCACGGGGAGATGTGTAATACATCCTCTCTCAAACGCTTACTGTTCGCCTCTTGTCATAGAGTAATGACTGAGCGCGTCCCAGTATCCCAGCTACGCGCTGAAGTGAAGTCTGTCAGGGGTGATGCGATAGCAACATTCATTACAGTTATCGGGTTAAGCACAAAGCGCAGCTGCGTACCAGAAAATGTTGCTTTAAAGTTCAAATTCGTATAAAGGTGCTCTCAATTATGTTGAGGAGAACATGGTTAGGCAAAACTTTTAGGTAAGTATAGCATAAACTGACTTTCAGAAATAAACTAACTACTTCCATATACCATACAGTCTTGGATCAGAAACTGACTGGCTGTAGCTATACCGCACCAATGTGATGTAATAAAACCTTGATATCTTGGAAGTGCAGAAGACATAATGCCATCACCTGAGACACTATGGCTCTCCTAGATAATAAGACTGTGTGCAATACATCTCAAACACCGGACCTTCACGCTTCATTGTAAACTATCCATTTATGTCCAAGCGTGCTGTGGCACTGATTTCTCCCTGAACGTTAGCCTACATGCATTTGGTCCTTATCATTGCGTATGATCTCTTTAAAATAAGAAGCGCGTTCCAGTGTGACACATTCGTGATTGTGCCCGGTTAATCTCTGATCAGGGCCGTCTATCTGCCTGGTGACCACATTTCTCACACTTTCCCTTTCCATGAATAATGCAACCGGATCGCCGAGAGGCTCGCTGCGTAAAGACGCTGCATCCATTTGTAATTACGATGATCTAAAACACAGTAGCATCCCCTGCGCGTCCCTTCTCGCCGAATCCACTTCGGCCTTGCTACATCTCGTTTGCCATCTAAAACGATAAATTAAAAATCTGTTTTTGGAGACAAACCAATTACGATTTAGCGAATAAATATTTAATCGGGTGTATTCAGGGGTAATTTGTCATTCCCCTCAACGGCTGACCCAAAGCAGCGTTACAGGGGGAGAGTTTTAATTTGCTTTATAGTGGAAATGGTATGGATTCCGGCAAAAACATTTCCTTTTTTGCTTTCCCCCCTCTTTCCTCTGATAGTGTGCTCCTCCTGGAGTCTCAAACCGCAGGCTTTGACAGGGTCTATCACAACACGCCGCAGGAGTCCTTCAAAGCAAAAACATGGAGATATGCCATTGACTCTTAAGTAGAACCAAGATAACGCAAATGTCTGATTAGTTTTGAACTACTGTTTTAATAAATAAATAATATGGAATAACAAATAAAAATGAATAAGTAGTAACATTGTATTCAATATGCATTAAAAGTTTGTGTTGTCCTTTGTGAGGATTCAGTTTAGCTTTCATCACTTGGTACATGTCCGTGTAACTAAATGAGATATTAAATGGTATTTTATGTTATTACTATGTAAAAACACATTTATCTCACAACTAAACAAATAATATTTTTGTCCTAAACATACCTACCAAATAATCTTTTTCTCAAGGTTTTCCTCCACTAGTACCACCGAATAAAGGTTTTACTTGTCACAGCTGCCCTTGTCCTGCTCAGTGAGGGCCTAAAATATTAAGGTACAGAAATACTTTACTGAAATACAAGGCACAACAATGAAAAAATATATTAATTTTATATTTAAATAAAAATCTGATGCTCACTCAACATCAATAGGGTTTAGTCTTCAGCACCATGGACAGCAACTCAATCCAGCTCTACTGCCTCCTAGCGGTTGACAGACGCAGTGCAACTTTTGAAATATCAGGTCAAGACACCTACTTACACAAACAACTGTTAAAGAACCTCTCTACAGACAGCTATTATCATATTGAGGACAGGGAATGCCGATTAGAAATAAAAGAAAGAACGAATTGATCGATTTAATAATTAAAACATAAAAATGTAAAGAAATAAATCACTTTTTAAATTGAGAAATTAATAGACTTTTTAAAAATTGTTTATTTAAGTTGTGTTTTAAAATGTAGTTTAATTGAACAATAAAACACACAATGTTTAAATGTATAAATAAATATATGAATTTAAAACTGTTTATTTAAATTATGCTTTAAAACATAAAAAAATAATCAAGTGCTTGTTCACATACAGTATATGAAGTGTCTGAATTAACTTCTGCCATGTTATATAGTTTCTTGCTGTCCAACGAAATTCTGCCTTACATTCACTTCGTATGACACATGTGGGAGAAGGGGTGTATCCTAAAACTGAGCCGAAAGCTGATTTGAAACTGGAAACATGATTAAATAATAATTTTATATTATTGTTAATGAATACAGTAACTGATCACATATAATGGACCTTGCAATAAATGTGACACACATTCCTATAAGATCATATTTAAAAAAACATGGTCACTCAGTCATACCCATGATGTGCATTTTGACACACATCACATGTTTGGTCTCTATTACTTTAACGCATAAATGTCAAATATTGTCATTTGACATTTCAACATTTTCACTTATCAATTTTTCATAAATGACAGTCAAAAAGAGGCTTTTCTTTCCACCAGACAAAAGAAGCTAAGATAACATTTACTGCCAAAACACTGTGAGTAGAAACCCGAATTAAAAGCTGTTTCCAACCTTAAACATTGCCCCATGGCACACATATCTTTTATTCCCCTGTCTCTATGTTACTCTCACTTGGTTCATTTCCAGCTATTCCCTCCAGACCTCCACCAACACCTGTGAGACTATAGCCTATTTAGAGAACACATGATGATCCAATATGTTCAACACACTCAATATGTCATGTTCTATCTCCACGCTTCTCCTTAAGAACAGCTTCCACCTCGCCTTCAATCCGCAGAGACCCAAACATTGATATTGATGATGTTTTATTTATTTTCACCTTGAATGCATTTTTATGGTTGCGACTATACTGTTGCATGTATTACCGCCTTTTCTGGAAGCCTTTAGAACATGAAAAGAAAATGAAATCCACAGGAAACTGCCCCGAATAGTATCAGATCATTCCTCAATCATTTCTTAGACAAGAGATTCACAAATCAATAACATAATGCATCTCATACGTACCCCAGAATGCGTATTTAGATGCCTACAAGCACAGTCGCACTGACCTCTATAAAAGCTTACACAGTTAGCTAGAAGGTTAAAACTACATTCTGTTTATCTCAGTCCAGCCCTCTTCACACTCTATAAAGTTTCATTATGCTGTGCTGAAAATCGTTTGGAAGAGTTTATCTGTGATTTACTGAATGAGCTCTGGTGTGTGCATTACATCACAAATTGTTGACCACATTCTTGCAACATTCAAAAGCTTATCCAAATATAAAGATGTTAAAGCAGATTTTGTAAATTTAACATGGGAAACTCAGTGGGTAAGGGACCATCCAAAAAGTTCACACTGATTTTTTTAATGAGATATATAAATAAATAAAAAATACAACAGTTAATTTCCTTAAATTGTATATATTTTTCATTAAATAATCTTAATTAATATAAGTATTTAATTTAAAAATTAAATTTTTAATATACACTTAATATTTTAGGTGAATTCTAAGAAATATATTTCAGTTACTCAGACTTACTTAAAGATGGGGTAACATGCTATTTCATGCATTCTGACTTCTTTACACTGTTAACGTTCCAGCTTCTCATGCTTAACATGGTCAACTTAAAAAGTTAAAAAACAAGTTGGACGTATGACGCAGTATTTCTGTGCTTGACACTCCCCCAGTACTCCAACTTTAAAGTTTTCTATAAGTCTGGATCCCTGTTTCATGACAGGAATCCTATTCCTTTTTTTGGCAATTCTCCCGGAGAAGCACGCCCACGCGTCATCCACCGAGCGAAAGAGCACGCCCATGCGTCAACCAGCCAGTGTGAGAAAGAGCACCCCCAACAATGCCGCTTCACTCGGCTGACTGAAGTTCAGCTGTGTTTATTTGCTAACTGCATTTCGTTGATGAATGTTATATAAACGGTTCAAATAACGCTGAATTTGGAGATAGTTTGAAACTGATAGATGGAGCGGTCTCAGCGCTAAAAGATGCCGGACATGAACCGCACGCGGTAAGTCAAACTAAGTCATATGTCTGTATTTTGTTGGCAATCAGCGCATGTGCATAATGTTAACAACACGAAGGAATAATGCGATGATCTGTTGTGCGCTCCTGTTATAGTTCCGTCTCCCCTGCCCGCCTCCAGCAGCTGGTCTTTTCCGGAAATAATCGTACAGCTGTATCTCTCTTTTATAAATTTGATCAAACTAAATACTCTCCGAAGATACGAAGATTGCAATACTACTGTGTAGGTTCTCAAGATTATAATGAGATTGGCAGAAACTGCGTGTTACCTCAACTTAAATTTTTCTACTAATATTTGCACAATTAAAACAGTAAATTGCATTGATTTCACAGCTTTAAAATGTACTCCTTTTTATTTTGTGTAAATTGTTTCACGTAAAATCCCAGGAAATTGTTTTTTGAGAGCAAGGTACATGTCAGATACATACGTATATGATTCGTAAATCTGATTACTCTTCTAAAGCATCAGTAGGCAAGTGAACATGCTGTGTGACAAAATTAAAATAAATAAAATTGCTCAGTTTTATGCCAACAAGAGTACATGCTGCTGTTACATGTAATTGAACCCATTTTGTGAAAATGAGTTTTTATTTAACTGCTTTAAACAAGTGTTACACTTTGAACAAGTGTTTTACAACAATATATCTTGAGGATTAACTGATGATAAAATAAAGAAGAAAAACAAAAATCACACCCTTCACGGTGTTTAATTGTTTTTATCAGTAAGGTGGTATGCGCTCAGAATGAAAATGCAGTTTTAGTATATAAGGCAAGAAGGAGCTACAAACAGAAGAGTATGAGAGACAAGGACAATGACACAGTGACAACGGGACATTTTATTCCACTAAATAAGTAGACGCATTTGCTTTGTTTGCGTATCAGGCCGGTGCATACAGATGCAGTGTCTTGGCTCCGTGTGCTTTACAAGGTCTGCCTCTGTCGCATTTGCATTTCATGGCCTTTAAATACGCTTGGTTTTATGTGTGTTGCTCCATCATGCCGTTTGTTTCTCTTTGCTCTCAAATCGAATATATCTCATTTATCCAAATCTTCCCGAAACCTTCTCCCCAAACAATATCTCTGGTGTTGGCTGCACTCTAGCCTGCTTAGAGGAGAGGGTCATTTATGTGCGTAACAGCTCTAAACAAATAGCAACAGCAGTTGGGATTTGTGATAGATCATTGGCCATTGTGTTCTGAAGTTAGTCTATATGATAATGAGATTTACAGTGACGTACAGCAGAATGCATTCTCTGAGTCTGTTATTTATATAATGTACAGTAGGTCAGTTTGTGGGGAAAAAAACGATTTATCTCACTTGATATGTTTGGTACTTTTAATTTCATTTTAGTAACCTCCTCACAGAAGGCTAATTGTCATTCATCTGTAACCTCTAATCACAATAGATGTGCAAACACCTGAATCACAGCTGCACACATCACATGACAACCGCAGCAGCCAAGGTGCCGTGAAGCTGCCAAGCTGTCTTTAGATTGGAGATATTGCAGTCGGCTTGAGATTTATGGCTGTATATGTTATTATTTTCTTATTAAAAGGAGGCAAGAGCTTAAAGGAACAGTTTACCCCAAAATCATTTCATCATTTCAAGTTGTTCCAAATCTGAATACATTTCTGTGTTCTGATGAACGCAGAGAAAGATATTTGGAAGAATGCTTGTAACCAAACAGTTCTTGGCCATCATTGACTACCATAGTACAAAATTTGAAAGCCCCTCCCACTCACAATTTCTACCCAAACGATATTGTAGAGATGGACATAAAAGAATGATTTATATTCATTATAAAAAATATCTGAACACTAAGTAATATCTTTTAGTTGTTTTGACATTATTTTGATGCTTATTTTAACAATTATTTCAACAATTTTAAGTCATCTTGGAGCCCCCTCTGAAGTTCGTTGAAGCCCCCTAGTAGGTCCTGGTTGAGATCCTAAGCCTAAGCCTGATTAATATCATTATTTAATGAAAACTCCACTATGAAATGATCTAAATGATTAGTGTTCGGGTCAAAAAATGCAAATACTTACATTATATTCATATTGGGGCATATGGGTGAACTGTTTCTTTAAACAAAGTATACGTGAGAGAGCCCCAATAACAGATACACAGGAAAGAACGAGCCCTCCTTCGGTCTTTTAAGGTCGTTGATAAGCTTGAGTAACACTGTGAGAATACCACATTAATAAAACTACATGAATTATTAAACCCTCCCTGTCTGCTGTGAGAAATACAACCCAGACTTTCAACAGAAGAATTCGCATTCATTTATTTTAGAAGGTAAAATAAAGTTTTAGACGGGCCATATTCAAGAACTGCTAGAACACTGGGCGTTACACAAACAACAGGAGACACTGGTGCTGTGCGTTCAACTCTGAATAACAAAAAAACAAGGAGGAAATTAAGCCTCTGTGCATTTTACTGTTGGGCGAGCAAAGCCGGTATAACATCTTGAAGTTTAGAAAGATAGATGTTCTTCCTTCCCTTCCTTCTTTTCTCATTGACTTTCTCTTTTTTTTATATTGAGTGACTCAATTTCATGGTCCATTGCCATATCTACGGCAACACTGCATGAAATAATTTCAATGCGGGATTTCAAAGTAACTGAGTATTTCAAAAACTCCCCCGATACGGGTTTGTATTAGTCAGGGCTGATGCGGCGTAGCACGTATTCACACACACAATCGGCGCAGATAACTCGCAGGCTGAGGATTGCCGCCGTACACCTTTGCATCATCCTAAAGGATGAAATCCATAAATATTGTCCCCATGACTGAGTTTGTATTACTGGAAATTCAGCTGACTCCTTGAGATTCTAAAGCTGATTCACAGCGCCTAAGCGTTCGGTGAATAATTGAGTGAAATATCTTAAACCATCGGTGTTTGCAGATGGAAGGAAAAACTATTCATTTGAGTTTTCGGGATTTTGAAAAGCAAAGTAAATGTAAAATGGGGAGGCTCAAAATAGCCAGATTCATATTTGGTCAATGTGTAGGGGATGTGAATGAGTTTAAAAGGGAGATTGAGAGAAATGGTGCAAGTCCTTTCATTTATCGTTGATATACTGTAAGCAAGACCTCTCACAAGCCTCTTGATTCACACATGAATGTTACAAAAACTTGCAAATAAAAATGCAAGGCAAGGACTATGACCAAACTGTCTACCACAATAATTCATACATTACAGACTTCGATTTTAAAGCATCGTTCCTTTGTATTTGCCATATCAGTCAAAGCCCTGAGCTGGTAGATGTAAGGTTGAAGATGCCTAAAAATTTAAGTTTTTACCACAGGCGGTTACAAACAGTCGTTCCATTAAAGCGGCCCTAACACACTGGGTTTCTGCCAATCTCATATTAATCTTGAGTACCTATAGAGTAGTATTGCATACTTCGTATCTTCGAAGAGTATTTAGTTTGATCACATTTATAAAAGATAGACACAGCTTTACGATTGTTTCCGAAAACATACGGCGCGTGCAGGGGGGAGGGGTAGGCTGAACTAAAGCACGTGTGC
This sequence comes from Triplophysa siluroides, assembly GCA_006030095.1. NCBI lineage: Eukaryota > Metazoa > Chordata > Actinopteri > Cypriniformes > Nemacheilidae > Triplophysa > Triplophysa siluroides. The sequence goes on along the minus strand of VCII01000314.1, from coordinate 1,342,837 downwards.
ACGCATTGTCAACAAAACACAGACATCAGTTTCACTCACTGCATGTCCGGCATCTTTCAGCGCTGGGACGACTCCATATATCAGTTTCAAACGATCACCAAATCCAGCGTTATATCCACAGTTTATATAACATTCATCACCCAAATGTAGTGAACAAACAAACACCTGAACTTCGCGAACGTATGCTCTCTCTCTCTCTCTCCTGCACACAAGTGAAAGTGACGTCTGCGCATGCTCTCCTTGCTGCGCACGTGCTTTTCCGGGAGAATTGTCCAATAAGGGACTAAGAAAAAATTGTTACGAAACTGTTTTATATGTTCGAAAAAAACTTTCCAAAACCTGTTCGATCGCTGGGGGAGTGTATCGAGCACAGAAATACTACGTAATACGCCCAACTCGTTTTTCGACAAGTTGACCATGTTAAGCATGAGAAGACAGCACGTTTAACATTGTAAAGAAGTCCGAAGTCATGAAACACCGTTGCAGGGCTGCTTTAGGCAATAATATGCATCAACAAAACAGAAATGTGTTTCTATTAATTCAAATTATACTTAAACATTAACATTATTACAATCAAAACAATAAGCAATCAATACTGTGGGTCAAAAACAGGTTCTTCCTATAGCAGATATTGTTCTAGCTGTATTAGTATGCACGTTTTATACACGCAGCTCATAATACACATTTCGGTCTTTCATTAAAACAAACTATATAAATCATTAACAGCTTTGAATAAAGCAATTCACAAGATTAATCACAATTAGTTATTGTAGTGGAGTAGGCGGGGCGAGACCGTGGTTCGAGACCGGTGAGTAATTGTGAATAAGCGCCAGCTGTGCGCACACCGGGCTCGAATCACGTAGGAGATTGGGAGCATATAAAAGGAACGAGCGACCGGACCGTCGATGAGAGAGGACCGGGCCCGAACTTGTGTTAAGTTGTTTATGTCTGTTAACTTACTTTGTTATTATTTTATTAAATGTTTAAATGTCTGCCGGTTCCCGCCTCCTTCCTTCCTTTTAATGAACTTTGCTACAGTGGTGCCGAAACCCGGGAGGAAGGTGAGACATCGGAGAGTCCTCGCCGCCGAGTGGCCTCGCGGTGCCGGAGAGTTCGGGCAGCGCGGACGAAGGGCGTCCGCCAGTGGCTGCCCGAAGCGGTGGCTCTGGGGAAACGGAAGTGCACAGTGTGGCCACCGCCAAAGCTTCGGTGCGACGGCGACCTTTGCTGCCGCGCCCCTGGGTCGAGGTGGGGTGGCTTTCGTCCGAGCGGGAGCGGGGGAGTTGCCGCCGTCCGCCAGAGGCCGGAGTCCGCCCAAGGGGGAGGAGCAGGGGGCGGAAGCGCCGAGGACGGCTGCCAGAGGCCAGAGCCTGCGTCCGTCCGCCCAAGGGGAGGAGCAGGGGACGGGGAACTCGCCGCCGACTTCCCGCAAAAGGAGGAGCCACCGCCGGCCGCCAGGGGCGGACGGTCGAGCCGTCCAAGCCCCAGGGCCACCGCAAGGCACCGCGAAGGAGAGAAGTTGAGGAGCAGCATGTCGGGGAACCGGACTATTTTTTTTTTTTTCCCCTCTCTCTTTCCGGTCGCTCCGAGGGCTCCCGTCTCCGTTGTCTCGTCTCGTCGCTACATGCCCCCAGGGGAAAGGTACTCCGAGACTGGGAGACCCCCCGAGGGGGGGGAGCAAGCACAGCTCGGGGGTACCCCCCGGCCTGTGTTGGGCGATGGGGGTATGTAGTGGAGTAGGCGGGGCGAGACCGTGGTTCGAGACCGGTGAGTAATTGTGAAAAAGCCACTGTGCGCACACCGGGCTCGAATCACGTAGGAGATTGGGAGCATATAAAAGGAACGAGCGACCGGACCGTCGATGAGAGAGGACCGGGCCCGAACTTGTGTTAAGTTGTTTTATGTTTGTGTTGCCGGCAGTCGTCCGCGAGGGGCTGCCGGCTGTTAACTTACTTTGTTATTATTTTATTAAATGTTTAAATGTCTGCCGGTTCCCGCCTCCTTCCTTCCTTTTAATGAACTTTGCTACAGTTATATTAATCTAGTATTTTTCCTGTTTCACAAAGCAAATGCTCTCCAAGTACCCCTAAGAAGCCGTTCAAGTACCCCCTGGGGTAAAACCCTGGGTTGTTTGAGAATCTCTGCTGTGTACCACTTTGGATAAAAGCATAGTGACTAACTAAAACAAAAGGGAAACAATGTTGTAAATTGCGTTTGATGTGCTTTGTTTCCATGATAACCATGTAATTCGAAAGAAAAACACTTAAATTTAGAAGGTCTTGAAGTCATTACAATATTAGCAATTAGTCAAAGGGTGGCTACTTTAAAGATGCTAAAATATAAGAGTTCATTTATTTTGGATGCTTTTAGTCACAACATAATTCCCACAGCTACATTCGTGTCATTTCATGGTTTTGAATATTCTAAACTGTGGGAAAATATAAATAAAGAGTAACCCGAAACGTTTGACCGGTAGTGTATATGCTACCATTTTTATATCATGTTGAAGCAGTTTTATTTTTAGGAACATCCAACAGTGCAAATGCCCAAATATTCCTGATACTTTCCCGTTGGAAATGGTATAACTGCCTGGATAAATTGAATCATGGTTGAAAATCTGTAAATAACCAAACAAATGAATTAATAATCAACCTGGTGTGAGCAGAACTTGCACTTGATGCCATCTGACCCGAGATGCTGCTGATCACAAGGTTTTTATTGCTAGAAAGCAATTCTTTTTCATTTGAATGTTGAATGTGGTTCATATTTTTGAATGTTTGTGTGTCAAGGCCCTACACAGCATTAGTCTGCCCTTATTACTCCGCAAGACCTTGTTCAAATTCCCTTGCTGCTTTGTGAACATAATAAAATAAAGAAAGGGAAGAGGAAGAAATAGAGAAAAGAAAGTGTGTCTGTGCATGTGAGAGAGAGAGAAAGAAAAGTATTGAAGGGCACTCATAATTTGCCATTCTTTTCCCAGAATTTGGCCTTCTTGGCCTGCATTGAGATTTCATTTGGATTGCATGAACTGACCATAACATTTCATCGAATGGAGATTTTACCCATGAGCCAACAGTCATTCCAAAACCCATTATTTCCTAATATTCTTTTCCAGGTGAATCAAAGAAAACAGAAGGTCCAAGGTTCCTCGCCACCAGGGCTATAACCACAATGGAAACACTTTTGGACCTGCAAATTTGCCAAAGTCTCTATTTTCGGAAACTGTGAGAAAAAATGTCAGGAACAGAACTGAAACCTCCATCAAAGAAATAATGCTAATTAACACTTTTCCTTAAGAAATAATTATAAACATTCAGAAACACTTTACATGTATTGAAGGTAGGGTAAATGCCAATTCATGCATTCTGACTTGTTTACACTGTTAAACATGCTGGCTTCTCATGCTTAAGGCCATGTTCACACTTGACTTCTTTTTTGAACCGTCTGATTTACATTATAATCCTATGGAGTAAGTTAGTCCTTAGCGCTCTTTTAAACACCAGCGGCAGTGTCTTTTTTTGCAGCTAAGAGCAACTTTTGAGGTTGAAAAAAGTAAATCTTTTCTGAAAAAACGCCCTACGTTAAGCACCTTTTTCACAGCTAACCAATGACAGAGACATGTCGTTTCCATAACAACATGCGAGGAATGTGATTGGTCGAGAACACTCAAGCATGAAAAAATCAAATGGCGGCCGAAACACCCATTGGAGCATAGTTTTGTATAAATGTAAAAAAACTTTAACTTTCAATAACTTCTGAGTAGTTTTTAAATATGTGATTGGTTAAAGCAAAAATGCTCTTGGTTTATAATTCAAATAGACTTCCGTTACGCTGCCTATGAGGCCTGTGTCTCTAAGCGGCATTCGTGCACAAATGCTATCTTTGAACATTGCCGGCTACTATTTGTAACCACAACGCTGCAAGCGTATTTTTTTACTAAAAAAGCGTCATTGTTCAAAAAAGAAGTCAAGTTTGAACACGGCCTAACATGGTCAACTTGTTAAAAAACGAGTTGGACGTATGACGTAGAATTTCTGTGCTTGATACACTCCCCCAGCACTCCAACATGTCTTGGAAAGATTTTTATAAGTCTGGATCACTGTTTCGTAACAGGGATCCTATTACTTTTATCGGGCAACTCTCCCGGAAAAGCACGCCCACAGCAGAGCGAAAGAAATAGGCCGCTCACGCGCCAACGGACGAGCGAAAGGAAGATCCGCTTATCAAGATTTGCTGTGCTGTGGGGCTGCAGCTCATTACTCTTACGATAGAGAGAGAAGCTGAGGCGTACATGCATAATGTAAAAAGCACGCAGGGATTAATGCGATGATATATTGTGTGCTCTTATACAATGAAAGTCAATGGAGGCCAACGTTGACTGGTTCCCAACATTGTTCAAAACATCTTCTTTTGTGCTCAGCAGAAGAAAGTGAGTTTGGAATCAGGTCAAATTAAAGTATATAAAAGATTTTTACATTTTTGGGTGAAATATTCCTTTAACGAAAGCAACCTACTTGAAAGTGTTACATCTCCAATACTTGTATTATGCTTCAACCGTTTTATAAAAGCAATAAGGCACTGGAGGTTGTGCCATATTATAACTGCTAATTACAGCACTATATTTCGGGCTATATTTACACACCAGCAGACCTAGCCAGCACAGCTCGGATCTACATTCCTACATTACCTGAAAGGAACCAAGAATCAGCTCAAATTTGACCTGACATGCAAAAGCAAATATCATCTGCTTGCCTGAGTGGTCATATCAGACAAGCAATTATAGCGCTGTTGACAGAAAGGGATGCTGGAGCTTCTTTAAAGCACACGGAAAATGTTACAACAAAAAACAGCAGTCAAGCACATACTTCAAGGGCTTCGGTAGGGATACACAATATTATCGGCCGATATTGGCCTAATGGTTAGAGAGCCGGACTCGTGACCAGAAGGTTGTGCCGGTGGGTAACGACTGAGGTGCTCTTGAGCAAGGCACCATACCCCTACTTGCTCCCTGGGCGCTGCAGTGATAGCTGCCCACTGCTCTGGGTGTACATGTGTTCACGACTTGCTGTGCGTGTGTTCGATACTCTCCGGATAGGTTAAATGCAGAGGTAAGATTTCAGGTATGGGTCACCATATCTGAATAAAAGGTCACTTTCACTTTCATAAATGAAATACCGGCATCAACACCAGCTGTCACATAGCACATGACTTCTTTAGTCGTATTGCATCTGAACTGTCATATAAACAAAGGAGAACCCTTAAAACACACAAGGTTTTAGGTTAAGCCGGTGTTCTGACATTTTGTGCTACCATTAAGAGCCCTATGTTTTTTTTATATATATATAAAGTATTATTGTTTAATGACTGTAAAAAACATCAAAGATTCGCATTGATATCTGAACACAGTTTTATAAAATATATGCTCTGGCAGCAGGAATATAATAATTAGCGAGAGGAGTGTAAATCAGATCATACATTCATAATTGTCGTATCAAAATCTGACTTTATTACTACCTTGTATTCCCTTACGAAGGTTAGGGTTAGAATTAAAGTTTAAAATAAAAAAAAGGTTTTCAGATATTTACATAGGGTTATTAAATGAACGATTGCGTTTTTATCACAGACTAACAATTTTGGGTAATAAGTGGTTTTAGAGCACCTTTGGAACCACCTTTGGAAATGCAATGAAAGAAAAAAAAATCTAGAATAAAGGTGCGTCTCTTTTATCATTGTCGAAAAAGACTTATAGACTTGTAGACATGTGCTTTGTAGTCCTCCCATTACACAGTATATCGATATCAGCAACAATTAAATATCGTGCATCACTAGTCTTGTGAGTAAATGGTACTGAATGAAAAAACCCGACCTTGAAGAAAACCTGAAAACCAACCAGAAAACATGAAAACCAACATTCTAAACAGCAAATATCTGTAAACGGCAATCTTATTGCAGGCCTATTTCAGTACAGAAAAAAACACACAAACTGGAATTTCAAAACAAAAGCACTTTTATAGAAAATGAAAACAAGACCAAAAGTGTGGATTCACAAAAACAGCAAAACAAATCCACTCTCTCATTCAAAGAAACAATTACATTATAAATAATTCACATTATGGGTTTAAAACTTTTTCTTGGGTTTAAAATAGCTCTGCTCTTCATATTTTAGCTCTCCTCAAGACTTTAGAGGACATGCTAAGCTTGTTATTAATTTCATAAATGGATTTGAGCTAATTGGAGGCCATTACTCTGTTGTATGACACATTAGCACAATGGTCACCTTCAAAACATGTACTTAAGTCTACACAAATTGGCTATTCACAATCATTTCTGCGTATCGCCATTCTGCTTGTACGGTGATGGATAATGATGTCCTACATCTTTTGCGTGTTTAAATATTAACATGCATTATAGCTTTACCAGACCTGACTTATGTGCACAAATGTACATTGCTTTAAATGCAAAGGCTCAACAAGGACTGAATCCATTTAAAATAATGTACCCGGTGAAAACAAGCAATAAATACATCTGCAGTCATATGTATTAGGCTGTAACCCCTCCCAAAAATATTTTGGCTCCTATTGACGGTTTCAGCGGAAACAACATAATCAAAAGGTTTGTAGCCCAAACTTAACTTCTGGTAGACTTCCGCAAAGAATCAATAACTGTTAGATTTAAACATCATACAATCAATATAGAATAAAATAGAAACTGTCTATAGTCAAAGCCACTGATGCTTTAAAATATAAATAAAATTAGAAAGAGATGCTCTCAGATGGACAATTAATGCCCGTTCACATTACAAGTGACATGATCCCATCCATTTTAATGGAGAGCTGGCGACTTCCGCCGACACGAGCAGTAGGAACCGTTGGCAACTGGATGGGGCGTGTCTAGCGACACTGGAAATTGAGAAATGTTGAATTTTATGCAAATGAGGGGCGACTTTTGTTTGCGACAGCCAGTAGGAGTGAAGATGCTAACGTGATTCTTCTCAGCTCGTGGAGCAATGACTGAAAAAAGTCGCTTATAATGTGAACGGGGCATTAGTCTTTCCTCGGAAGTCTTAGTGCTAAAAGCATGTATCAGCCAGTCAGATTCCAACTAACTATTATGACAGTAGAAAGCCAATTAGTAATTATTGAATGAAAGCATCATTATTGTAAAAGCTGGGAAAATTGTCAAACTTTTCAGTGACAGTCAAACAAAAGATAAAAATGTAAAAGTGGCAATAAATGACAATATGTGTGAGTCTCTCTGTGTGTGCATGTGTGTTTCCCAGCAGGTAGAGGGTCTTTAATTCGCCTGTAAGATGGCGAAAGGCACAGGTCAGCAACCAAGACCCAACCTGCATGCTTTAAATAAACCCTCTTTGACACCTGCTGCCTCCCATCCATTTCCACAACCTTTGCTGACAACCGAAAGCGGCCACCATAAATATCACTGACAAGAAACCCAGCGACATTTCCCAGATCAAACAGATCAAATACACAAATGTGTTTTATGGAGGTCAGCGTACAAGCTTACATCTCAACTTGGACGGCATACCACTTTCAGCTCAAGGTCACCCCCTCACACACACACATCACTTCCTCTTCGTGGTATACCGGAACGTAAGCCAAGTATTTTTTCCTCCTTGCTTTTCCTTTTTACAAAATCAATCTGTCCACCTCCATAAAACAAGACAGTAACAGAAAAAAGTTCTCTGTCTCTTTAAGATTTAATGACAAGCTGAAAAAAGTCAAATATCTCCTTGAGGCGATAGGGTGTGTTTAGTGAGTGTCCTTGTGTTTTTGAAGAATTCAGTCCGACACAGCCAGGGTTTCATTAAGATTCTGTCTGAGCTTTGAGGATTGACATCATTGATTGTGACGAACGTGTGTAATTCAAGCAAGATGTCATTTTCATCTCCTGTTTATCATGTGAATGGCCGTCGTACAGGATGTGAGGCTCTCTGCTCTGCCGTTTGCGTTTAGAGATGTTTTTCATTTACACCTTTTCAAAACAAGTGAACCGTGACCATTATTGCTGCCTTGTCATGACAAGAGCGAGATGGAAGATTTCATTGATGTACTCGATCTCTGAGAGCTCTAGAAATCAAGCACAAAGACGTTCTTTGAGTTTGTGTATGTAATCAGAGAGGAGGTTATACCGATTCAAAGAATCTAATTTCAACTCAATTCTATTTAACACAGTGCTACCTGGACTGCCTACTGATTAAAAAGCGAATAAAAAAACGGATTAAAAATGTATTAAATAAAATGGGACCAATTATTATCATTTATGTTTTTCATAATATGAATAATTGATAGTCATTCTATGGTTTGACATATCAGGGCATAATAAAACAAATCATCTGGTTCCTAAAATTAGGTAAATACAACAACAATTGTGATTTTATGTTATATATTGCTGTTGAATTACATCCTGGTACTGCAGACGCCCAATGGCAGCACCTCACACCTTCATAGAGACATCCAGAAAACATCTACTCTAAATTCTGAAAACAAACGAATGACTTCTCCAGAAAGCAAATCGGGTCCATAAGCGCACACATATTAAAATATACAAAAGACAGCTTCTTTAAGGCTGTTCAATTATACTGTTTGTACATGTGACGCATAAATGACACATAAGTCCTTCAAGCACACACACTCAATAGAACTTAATCAGTCATCTCATCTCAGAACACACACCGTCAATACATGTACTATTATTCTACCTTCATGAATTCAAGCACTGCTTCTATTTAACATGTGTTTTAAATAGACAACATTCATTATTGTGTTGGACAAAATGTGGCTTTACAGAAGTCAATGTTTTGTTTTATTCCCAGGCACGTCTACAGTAACCACTCCATCAATGCACGGGATGTACTCCCCCATTAACCAATTATCAATGAACAGAGTACTGACATTAAAGGTCCTAGAAGTTAATAATCATCTACTTGCCTCTCCATTCAATGCCCATCTCCCATTATACTCTGGTATCCATGGCAACACCGAAAGCACAGACCTGTTGTCCTAGAATTGACAATAAGATGGCAGTACGATGCTAAGTGCCACGACCACCCAATTAGTGCACATCAACAATCCACCTCTCCCGAAAAAAAGCCACAGATTTACATCTAGAAGCATCTTTGTGTGAAAGAAACAACGTTCAGCAAAGAGTTGGACATAATGTTTCTTAAACATAAGTTACCTGATATAAACTTGTTTTCATTTTTTTTTTATAACAATATCAAGTACAATGCAACCTCATGTCTGCAGCTGAACACAACTATATTGTAACTCAGAATAACTGCATCATACAAGAGTAATAAGATACAATTTGGACTTTCTGTCCACCTCTACCGCAGACATATATTTTTCTTCTTCTGTGTTTTAACAAAGGTAGCGTCCTGGTGATTTTCCTTCCCATTTTTGGTAAATAGCCACTGGTTGTCCCCCAAAGCATTCTGCAAATATCGCTTTTAAGATGACTGACTTGTGGCCATTATTGAAGTCTGACTGCATTATGAGGAGAAACAGCACAGGTGCGAGTTTTGTTACCGTGAAAAATGGACGGCAGGGTTCACACCAGCAGTGAAATATGAATCATTTTTGCAGGTCCAGCTATGCGCTCTATGGGTCGGCTGCCTTACAACTGCTAATCACCATGATTCTTTCTCTCGGTTCAGCTCGCTTGTTTCTTTTTCGCTCTAGCTCCTTCGCACGTCTCTTTTTTTTTTGTCAATGGTGGGTCAATAAAAATCCCCGCCCACTCATTTCCAGCAGCTCCTTGGCTAGTTCGGGCATTAATCTGAGTGTAGACTGATCTGAATGCAGGTCTGCTCTTCATCCCAGGATGTTCTTCATAACTCTGTCTGGATGAGACTCATTAGTCATCTTAAAATCACAACAATGCTTATTCCTGAACTAAGATCACCTCTTCCCTTCCATAACATTATTTCATCATTGTAACATTAAACTAAAACCAACACTGACAATACCAACATATTGAATTCGTTGTATATTTGAATTGTGCAGAACAGTGACAGCTTAACGATGATAAAGAAATCAACATAAAATCTGAAATCCCATTTTAATGCTCCAAGTGTGCAGGATTTAAGAAAAAAAGCTTGATTCCATAAAGTTTTAATCAAAATGCAATAACTTGTCTCTAAAAAGATGTTACCTCTCAGCTGACATCACCAAGCTTTTTCATTGTCATACACTCTATATTGCACTAAAAGTAGTTTTTGGCTCGTAATCATAGGGGAACCACTATTAGTGCAATATAGAACCATATTTTAGTGCTTCGGTGGTTCTTCAGCGGTTCTTTGGGATGACTGAGGTGCTATATAGAACCGCTGAAGAACCATACATGGGCTTAAAGGGATGCTTTACTAGCGAATCAAAATTTCCCCATGTTTTACTCACCCTCAAGGCATCCTAGCTCAATATGACTTTCTTCTTGAAGAATAATGCAGTCGGAGTTATAATACCACGCATCATTTTACTTCCAAGCGGTAGTGAATGGGTGTTGACTTTTTGAAGCTCCAAAAAGTGCATCCATTGATCAATGCACTGCTCGACACTGAAACCGTGGTCTTGACAAAGATCTTCTGAAGCGAATCGATGCATTTGTTTAAGAGAAATGTCCTTATTGACAGTGTTATTAACTTTAATGTCTAGCTTACGTCATCTCTGGAATGCGCGTGAACCAGAGGCTTGTTCTTCCGGCAGATGACATAGGCGTCTTCGTTTTGTTTCAATAGGATAGCGTCTACTCTGGCGGGAGCTTTCGTCACCGTCATTTGTCAATATGGATAATTCTCTTAAACAAACGGATCGATTCGCTTCAGAAAACCTTTGTTAAGACCACGGAGCCGTGTCAAGCAGTTCTTTGATCGATGGATGCACTTTTTGGAGCTTCAGAAAGTCAACACTATTCACTCCAATTCTACCGCTTGGAAGTAAAATGACATGTGGTATTATAAATCCGACTGCATTTTTCGTCAAGAAGAAAACCATATTAAGTAAGGATGCCTTTAGGAGGGTGAGTAAAATGTTGGGAAATTTTGATTTGTAATGGGAAGTATACCGTTAACAGGTTCTTTATACGGAAACAGTGCTATATAGCAGCTCAATCACCCCAAACAATCTCTGAAGAACCACTGAAGCACTTAGATATGGTGATTATGACCAAAGAACCACTTTTAGTGCTATATAGCACTATTTTTGAGTGTACAGAGACAACCTGTCAAATAGAGACCACTTTCATGATCAATTCCTGATGGATGAAATGTTCCTGAGGCTCAACTAAAAAGGTCATGGGTACGATCCCCAGAGAACAAACATAAGCCAAGAAATATAAAAATGTACAGATTCAATGCATTGAATGTTGCTTTAAATAAAAGCATCTGCCAAATGCATAAATGTTAAGTAAATGTTAAGTTTTTGTTGACAATCAATTTTTACTGTGTACTTTACTGGACATCACAATGCAGAAGCAAAATCACTTGAAAATGTTATTTTATGTATTGTGCATCCTATTTTACTTTGTAACCTTTTGAAAACAGGCAGTGGGCTTAAATCTGCTGCCTGTAGTGCGCTGAACTCAGCATAAACCATATGGAATGGACTATAAGACTATTTATCAACACAATCTTTTAACGATGTTTTTTATAAATCAGGATTTTCTAAAGTAACATTAAAATAACTGACTCAATTCAAAGTTTATTGTCAGGTAGTTTGTGTAGGTTAAAAGCCATATAGATGTAAAGTCAGCTCCCTTCCTCATATAAATAAGATTTCAGAACGACTGTAGCCATGTCCGAGATTGCATACTGTGGACGTGCAAACTGAATTTAAATAAGTAGTGGGAGTAGTATGAATACATTTTGGACAACACTGCGCCATGTTTTATCGTCATGTGACTTGTATGCTCTTTGACCTATGATGTAATAACAACAACATGTATGTAGGCGTTGGTAAAAATATAATTTAGACACAAGAACTTCATTTATCGGTAACTTACATTTTAAAATGGACATCCTTCTTAAAGTTTTCCACTATTGTTATATGATTCACTTTTTAATTTTACCTTTGCTCAGCTCCCGTGGCATCATGGGATAGGGTAGTGTCCATGCAGATATTCTACAGTTTACTAAAATTTTAACATTTCTGCTTATAAAAAGCAAAATAAAATATTATAAAAACTTAAAATAAATGGAAATTTAAAATGTTGGAAGAAACTAAAATAAATGTAAGTTGAGGCACTAAAATTATGAATATAATTTTTTTTTAACTAATTAACTAAACTAAAACAAATGTATTTGATATAGCAACAAAAACATAAATAATAACATAAATAATAAAAACAAAAATAATAAAATGACAAAAGCACACAACAAAATTAAACAAATTCATTTTACTAACAAACTATAAATGTACAATTAAAGCTAATCCAAAATATTAATAAAACTGAAAACAAAACTATATTAACTCTGAAATGCTACAGCGCCCCCTCTGTGTGCAGTATTGAAAGTTATACTCTACCCTCTGCTCAGTCCACTTGTTATTCAGAAAACACTTTGCAATCCAATCAATTCCTAAAATAAAGAAACACAAAATAATTTCATGACTTTAACCTCCAAGTAAACAACCAAAAGCGAATCAATTCACATCTTACAGTCGTTTTCCATTTCTGTCTGTGACGTTGCCCCATTCTACCCTTTACAAACACACCAATTCTGTACGTGCTTGTCCAGCAAAACGGTCCCACCCTGTGATTTTATTGGCATAGTCTGATCAAAGCGTAATCGATAGGCAAGGGAGTCGGTTTTATGGCTGTCTGACTGGTTATACATGCCGTACCCTTAACATGATTTAGATCAACATGATGTAAAATCCCCATGGCTGTCTGAACGGCCTGCGCACGGCTCCTCTGCTTTTAATAGATTAGCACCTGCGGGACAGACATGCTCTCTCTCCGCACAATGTCTTAAGTGCTTGTGGGAAGTAAATCACAGCTCTGCTTTGTAGAGGTGACCGATTAGCAATGCACATCTATTTACATGAGTGGTGAATACACTGGGGCTCATGGTTTTGCCTGTAAATTATCACAGGTTCAGTGCATTGACTGTAGCTGATGGAGGGGGTCAGAGGTCATGGTTTATGCATAGACACAGCCTGGCTCTGTCTCTTCCACGAAAGACGGCCATGACTGCCACTAAGATTTGATGCTTCTCTATGAATCTGTGAATTAGAAACTATTGACCTCTTAGATACATTATACTATAGACGGTTTCATCAGGCGCAACTGGCCGAAGTCACCTTCCTGTCTGTGTTTGTTGATTGTTGTGGCTAGTGGCTAATAATATAACAATTTATATTTTATTTTATTTTATTCATATGAATATTTGATTGTATATTAATTGTTTTAAACAAAAAATGTGTTGAATTTAATTGTAAATACATTTGATTAAATAAACAATTTAAATAGCCAAGTAACGGTTCTTCCACTGATAACCCAAAATAATACTGGCTAGACATACTTTTAACTTGCTAGCTTATATAATTTACTTGTTCTTTCCTTTGCCTGCTTTCTCAAATAATCAACGGGGCTCAGTTCTTTGCGGGTGTGTGCCGGAAGTTAAGTATGGACCACAAAAGCGGGCATACGCAGTAAAGATTGTTTATGTTGTTACTTTGAAACCGTTTATTCAGACGTATGCCTTGGTTGTCAACAAATATAATTATTGTCTGTTTAGACATTAAAGGGATAGTTGAACCAAAAATGAAAATTCTGTCATCGTTTAAAAACCATCGCCAAACCTGTCTGACACAAAAGAAGAAAGTTTGAAAACTGTTTGTAACCAAACAATTTCCATTGTATGGACACATTTCTCAAAATATTATATTTTGTGTTTCACCAAAGAGTGAGTCATTCATAGGTTTTGAATGACATGAAGGTGAATAAAGGTTGACAGAATGTTTATTTTTGGTAAAAAGAAAAGGCGCTCAATACACCACTCATATTGAAACATTAAAATCTATAACACAGAAAACAAAGAAGTGTAATAGTTTTGGTTAGGGGGTTGTTAAATTCAATTTTAATGCCAAGCATGTATCATAAAAGTACATCACCACAAAAAAATGAATGCAACATAAATAGAAATGAAGGGAAAAAAACACAGTCCCACAATGTATTGCATGTTCACAGCTATTTGTATTTCTAAAGGTAAAGAATGAAAGCAGAAACATTTCCCCAACCTTTTTCCCTTCTCTTTCGCTCAGTTTCCAGAATGCACTCCGTCCAGAACACCATTAGAAGTTCTGGCACGAGCCAAGGGAGCACTTCAGTCAGAGCTGCCGGGGTGCGCGGCATGAATGGATAAGATCCTCAACCCTGTGCGAAGCTCCCTCCTGAGGTTCACTGGGGAATGAAAGGTCCTGCTTGGGAAACATTATTAGAAATCTCTAACTCTCTATATCAACAACTCTGCTGTTGTCGGTCGCACAAAATCTGTGGGTAGGATTGACCTTGCTCATTCTCTGTGTGAATGCGTACGAGAACCACAAAAGCGCCACGTGCGTGAGCAATTTTTTTCAGCAATTACGCATTTCAATTGACACAGCTGAAATCAGGCTTATGAGAAATAGATGTGCCGTTAATTAAACGCAGCAGTAAAAACGTTCACATTGTCCAACCGGATGCGAGCACCATCCCGACCCTCATGGCTGGGACCACACAGCAATGACCTTGCGTTTCAAAGACATCGGGTGGTTGTTTTTTTGATTACTCTGGAGAGAAACAAATGCTGCTCCAAAAGCTCTTTTGCGGCGTGGCATTTTAACATCCAAATAAACTGTACACAACGAATGTCCTCCATCAATTGGTTTAATTAGAGGAAGGGATTAGGCCTGTTGAATTGGCCTCTGGGGAGGACTTGGCTGCCTGGGGAACGGTATGTTGCCCAAAGACTTGCTTTAAAAACTCGGGGAGTATTTTACTGCCACATGCTAATTGCTTTGGTGATTGGCCATTACTGTGGACTAACAAATGCACAGCCTCACGCGGACCCCAGAGACCGGGTTGAAAATAAGCAAAAGGCTGCTAAACAAAATAGCAGAACGGTTTTGAAACAAAGAATCCAAGAAAAGGTTTCTCTATAGGGGACTTTTATTACTGAAAGGTGAACTGCTTCTGTTGTCTCCCTCTTCCAAGCGATCCTTTCAGCTTTGTCGCAAATGCATACACAAGCGGCGTGCGAACCAAGCCAGTTTCTGTGTTTTCCTTCCAAGTCCCTTTACCTGTCCCGTGCTTGCGAAACAAAAAATAACGTTGCTTTGACTGACAGCAGGAAAGAGACGGCGGGTAGCGTTTAACCAGACTCTTGAGATATCCTTACTTTTTCCCCACCGAACAAACGAAGTGACAGGTAACCCTGAAACTTAAAAATAGCAAATAGTTTGAAATTCATTACCGCATCTCTTTCCCTCTCATTCCTTCCCTCGGAACAGTTCTCTAGGGGCTGATTAAGAGGGATGTACACTATGCAAAGCAGAGCCACTCCAGTGCGAGCCTGGCATCTGTGTCAACAGTGCCGTCCCCCCAAGAAGCGAAGCAAAGAATCGAACTACTGCATAATGATTTAACAGCACATTACACCAGGTAAATCTTCGGCGCCAGGTAAGTTCCGCTGTCTTAAGCGCAGCAATTAGCGGCAGAGTCTCCACCGTGTCGCTCTCTCTAGTAGACCGGAGCCCTGGCAGACGGTACAGACTGTGCGTGTGTGATAGTGACAGGTGTGAATATTCCCACCGGGCGGGTGAAATTTCAGAGTTCTGTTCTTCCGTGTCACTCAAATCTTTCAGATGTTTGATTGGTACACATACACTTTTAATGGGTTTTATAAGTTCTCGGTCCTTTGACTGTATTTGATGTTATTGTGTTTAAAAATCAGACCCTTAAGTGTAATGCTGTTTTTACTTTTGCCATTGCAATCTGCATTGCATCTGTTGACACAACATTTCCTAATGTGGATTGAAGTCAAATGATGTCAAACTGACAAACTTTATGCAAAATCGTAATTTCATTTTTTTCTTAGAAACATGAACATCCATTGTTAAAACATAATCAAAGCCTCAAAAACAGTAAAGACTGGCTTTTTTAAAATATGTGAACCGATTAATGTTAAGCCAATCACCTGAGCTGCAAATGTCATGTGATTAATCGCTCTTAGAGTCTAGACTATGAAGAAAGTGATGATTGGGTATTGCACTGCATAAGCACATGGTTTAAAACCCTTCACAGGGCTGTAAAAAACCTGTTTCGCATGCAAGAGGGTTTTTGGGACGCTTGCCTACGTGTTTTTTGTACTTACTAATTTACATACTTTCTATTGCCCCTTAAACTGTCGTATAAAGCAACATAACACTCACAGTCGTGCTGTTGTGGCCGCATATCATCATGCTGGGAACACAGCCCTACTGATATATACCCAATCCAGCGATTGTAAGTACGATGCTGCTTTAAAGACATTAAGTCAAACCATCAGTTAAAATCCCTCCGCGAAAAAACAACAACCAACGCCTTCATTTCATCACACTCACCCCCACAACGCTGTGTGCGCGATAAATGACATTACAGCCTCTCGTTATATTGAAAAGTTCTTCTTGGAGCAAAGAGAAACGTTACCTATGACCTATTTGGATACGATAAACACGCGACATTACATCACCTTTAACAACGACTGTAACTGAGCCAGTAAATCTTCACATAAAACCGAATCCTTTTTCATTGGAGCGCAGCACTCAGAGCGATGACCTTCACAATCTGCGCCAGCTCTCTCTCCTTACTGTTCCCGCCTCCATTAGTCAGTGTTTTATTCTCTCCCCCGGAGGCCTGGCACCATAACACACATTATAAACACCCATGCCTGCCCGTTACAGCTGCCATAACTCACCCTACGTGCTTTACATAGGCCTTTGATGGCCGCTGGTGGAGCGCCGTGCGAGACGGAGCTGGTAATGCCAGCCCATGGGCTAGCATGGCTAATCCCTGTGGTTTATATTTTGCTGTCTGTTTGGCAAAAAGAAAAGAGAGAGCCGCAGCGAGAGAGAGAGAAAGGGGAGTAAGGCGAGATCGTACAATGTGTTTACACTAGCAAATGAAAAAGAATTAGCATACATGCACACACATGTTATCATGTGCAAATGCTACAAGAAACACCTGTGAATGTCTCTCAAGTACCTTTGCGTTCTCACTTATTAATGAAACTCGATTCGGATCCAGATTCCGATCCTGAAACACAAATCTCATCCCAGACACTTCAGCGTCTGATATCGATTTCATTTACATTACCATGTGTTTTAATTCCAGAAACGCGGCGCTTGTCCGGCGTTAACGCTTCGATGAGCAATCATTAAAAGTTCACCTGAATGACTCATGAGTTCTAATCTCCTAAACCCTGCAGCGCTCATGCTTCACTTCCCAGGATTTAATACCAAATTCCCCTCGACATTGATTTAAAAAGGGAAAAAAAGAGGAAACATAATTGTTAGGACAATTCCCTCCTTCCTAAATTCTAAAAGGCCACGCCCCCCCTGCCCAAATCTCCGCCTACGTATACATGGATGCACACGCAGCCTCATAAATCTCACCGGCTACTTGAGACAGCACAATCTTTCGCTATCAGGCTCCTCTCACATGCTGCTGCTAGTTATTCAGAGCGTTTGGCGCTCAGCGAGTGTCTGTTGCAGTGCTGGGGGCCAGACCTATCGAACTGGGCCATAATGGAGGCAATACATCAATGCGTTTGAGCTCAGCAACTTTAATTAGGCTTTCCTGGTCATTTCATCAATGCACCCCCCCCCACAACTGTCCTCGGCCCACCCCTTCCTCACCACTGGGATCTGCTTAATACCCAGAGTCCTCAGCTGCATGCGAATTATGTAGCAAAGTGCTAGCCACCAACCAACTCGGCAGCAAGGTTAAAGAGAGATAAAAATGGTTTAATGTTCGTTATTAAACGCACAGGAGTGCTGTTTTAAACCCCACTGAGAACTGGCTTAAGTGCTTCTTAGGTGAAAGGAGGAGTGGAAATAAATGTTTACGTGAGAGGAAATTATGAACAAGAAAGCTTCTCAGTTTCAGTGTCCCGGAAAGGGTTTTTCAAATCACAGTCGGAATATGAAAGCAGGACTCAAGTGTTTACACTGGAGTGAAAAAAAGGATTTGCAGATTCATTTCACATTCAAGGGAACCACAGAGCGGTTTCTTTTAAGTGCTCAAAGCAAGATTTCCCCTCATCGGCATGCAGGTGAAACACGACTTGGAAAGAGGGGAGATGCAGAAGGTCAGTGAATACATGTAAACACAAAACACGATTTTCTAACACAGTCATCTTTCCTCAGATCTGTACAGGGCAGGGGTGTGTTTGTATAGCAACAGAAAAAGAAAGTGAGGAACCACAAGCACATAAACGTCTCAATACATGCAATATACTGCTGTTCCGTGTCTATAATATTGTTACAAAAAATTCCCCTTTAAATCAATACTCTGACTAGATTTTCCGTTCATTGTTTTTAGTAACAATTTATAACATTTATACCATGTTAAAAGTCCTTTTGGTCTTGGTTCTGTGCTTTTAAAACTGTTAAGTCAATGTGTTTGCTATGAATTTGGCTCTGAAGCCGGGTGTGACTTTTTCCTGTCCTTTACGCATGTTACTTGTCAAATTGTACAATACTATCCCTGTGAGGTTGTGCATCATCAACTATATTTCATGTCAGACTATATGATATAAAGTGCATATTTTGGATAAGTGTCAGTGTTGACCGGACGTCAATCACACGGTGACATGTTTCTGAATTTAAAATAGCACCGCACATACTCAAGTTAAGTAATGTAGGCAATGTTTTGCCAGCAATAACTGCCTTCAAAATAAAATTACGATCATAAAAGGGATGCAAAATAATATAAATGCAAAATTAATATAAATATCTATAAGCATTTTCAGCCAATTGTCTATCTCTCAGAACACTGCTGCGCCTCTATTGGTTCCTAGTTTAGAGGGGCCGTCTTAGACTCTAAAAATGCTGGGTGATTTTAAACCAGTGTTGGGTCTAAAGAGACTAACCCAAACATTGGGTTGTAAGTTAACTTATGCAGGGTTGTTTCAACCCAAAAT
The DNA here is from genome assembly GCA_006030095.1 of Triplophysa siluroides. Taxonomy (NCBI): domain Eukaryota; kingdom Metazoa; phylum Chordata; class Actinopteri; order Cypriniformes; family Nemacheilidae; genus Triplophysa; species Triplophysa siluroides. The sequence goes on along the minus strand of VCII01000314.1, from coordinate 1,323,660 downwards.
GCTGGGTTGTTTTGACCCACTGTTGGGTCGAATATAAACCAATTTCTGGGTTAATTTACCCAATGGCTGGGTTTGTCCCTTTTTGACCAAACGCTGGGTTTGCAACACAAATTCTTGCTGCTGGCGAGATCGTCACCCTAACCGTACGATCACAGTCAAAACCAAACATTATTCACAGAGAACACGACTCTGGTACACATGCAAAAAAAGCATATAGAAACAAAAAATAGACACAAAGCATGATCTAATTCTTCCCAACAACGCGCTGCCAGAATCAACCAAATAACAACAGATGGCATGTCTTTGCTATCAATCCTGAAAAAGATATTATTGTCATACGACTCAATCGAATACACACACAGCACACACACGCTCAGTTCATCATGACTTCATTGGCTGGTGATAGGCCAGAATACAGCGCTACGTGACTTTCTTCGAATGATGGACTGCTCCCAGTTCACTAAATGTGCAGCCACTAATCCATTGAGTCTTTAGCTAATATATCCATTACATGAGTGGGTCTGTGGACGGCTAGCTGTGCTCAGTAAATAATTCTTGTTAATTAAACACAGAGCATCAATCTTGGACACGGCTTTGTGAGCTGCAAGAAAGACATATTCCATTAGCGGGACTGAATATAACCAGAGCATGGCTTATTCTCAATCTTGCTCATCAGACTGTAGTTTTCCAATCGCACTGACAGCTCAATGTAAATCACACGGCGCGGAAAAAGCATTGCACTAAATTCATTTATTTTTGCGAGAACGTCCTACGTTTTCAATCAAAACGCTGCGAGATTATGTAAATGGAAACGGATGAAATTACTGCTGCAAACAAGTGCTTGTCGGACGAGTCTTCCAGAGTGCTGGTACCCTGAAAATGAGCAATTTTTCGTTTGAGCTTTATTCAAATTTTAAGTCAGTCATCAAGCTCACCTCTGCCCTGATAAGATCTGCTCAACCTGCAACTGTTGTTGACAGATTTGCATTTCACTAAGACATCACATAAATCGCACACACAGAATTTTAAAGCTCAACTTTACTGTCAAATGTAAAGCTAGAGGCATGATTTATATAACAATTGTATAACTCAACACCATCTTTCCAAGTATTTGCAGTTATTTTGAATGTAAAAACGTGTACAATAAAAAACTGTTCTCCATCAGTTATACAACATAATCAGTTATCAATATAAAATACGTGACCCAGTCTGTGAAAACCCATCTAAAGTCATTTTTGTGATTTAATGTTTTGTTTGGAGTATCTAAGTTAGAAATAAACAAAAATCAATTACTGAGCAAGTACATATAAAATCAGTGTGGTCAGATAAGATTTATTGGGAAATGTAAGATAGACATCATTTGACTTCAACTTTAAGTTAAGCATGTAAAGCATTTGTAAAGCATTTAAACAGCGATGGCAATATAGAGGCCAAAAGTAACAGATTCCAGCTTTAAGCAATAAAGAATACAACTACCTTTTACACATGTACTCAAACAGTGACAAATATTTGGACTGGCTGTCAATTGTTCAAAAACCTCTTATTAAATCAAAACAATATTAACGTCATCATTATTTTACATAACAGCACTACACGTTATTTTGTATATATTTAGTTCAGTGTCATTGCAAGGATATTTTAAATAAGCCATGAAAACTAACAGAGTAGCACCGGGAATTTGGAAAGTCTGAGAACGCAGGTGATCTCAAAGTGAGAGATTTAATGTCTGATCAGGGACGTTTCCAGGTGAAATCTGAACCATAACAAGGCTGTGGGCTGATTTACGGTGGAAATAAAGGTGGTCAATGGGGCCATCAATGTCCATTACAGTCACAAAATGGACGTGCTAAAGTGTTGGCTGAAGCGTGGCACGAAAACTTACTGTAAAGTTTGTGTGGTTGACGCAGTGATGAATTAAATGACCTTGATCAGAAACAAACACATTAACTAGGGATGCACGATAAATTATAGGCCACATCGGTATCGGCCAATAAATTGCCATTTTTTATGTTATCAGTCTCGGCCGATAATAAAATTTAGGCCGATATATTATAGCCAATAAATCATCAATAATTTCCTCAGGTTAAACTTCTTCAGATGCACGCTGCTAGATAAAATCCAGTACAGTACTGTCTTTCTGTCGTACTGTCACTTACTGCTATTAGCAAAACATTGTTGATGTAGGTACAGTATGTGGATACAGTATTTATGAATGTGTAAAAGGTAGGAACATATACCATATTGATTGAATCAGACTGCTGTCTGAATGCTTTCTGTCTTGAGACCTTTTTTCTGGAAGAACATCTATAATTTGTTTATTAAATAAAAAAATATACCAGAAAAGTTTGAAGGATAATGAATCGTTAAGTTTAAAGTAGGCTTGGTACATAATTTTCAGGCGAAAAAAGAGAACTAATGGTTACCTTGTTTTCTGCAGTCAATGTTCTCAAATAAAAGCAGATGTCCACATTTTGCCTTTGTTTCAGTCTTACACCGTGTCTAGGGGATTGTCGCGCCGCATTGCACCACGTCAGGTTTGGACAAAATCTTAAATTATAATGGGTTATAATGCGTTCTATTGTCTCTTGTCGCATCCGGTGTAGACACAGTGTTAGAGAATTTTATATTCATACTTAGATACTGTATATTGGCCAATATATCGGTTATTGGCTTCCAATGTTAAAGAATTATCGGTTATCGTTATCGGCCAAAATTTACATATCGGTGCATCCCTTACATTAACCTGATCTTACGAGAACATTTTTACTATTTTATGAGGTGGCGATTTTGTATGACTCTGTCTGTACCATACAAAATGAGAAAAAGAGACATACAAAAACATTGATTATTTAAAAAAGAACGAAGGTCGGATTTTAGATTTTGTATGAAAAGCATAATACAAACTAGTCACCTATTTGCTTAAACCCTCCATAGGCAAAAGAATAGTACTTTTACAATAAAAAATTTAATCGTAATACATTAAAATGAACAATTAGTCAGATCTACCCCCGTCAAATACAGATCTGCATCCAAGGAGGTTTGATACTCAGTTTAGGCAGAAAATATGGTTATTCAAACTACTGTTCATTTTCAGCATGTTTATTCTGCTGTGTGTTGTCATTCTGTTTTGCCAAAAATATGCTGTACCTATTTTCATACACTGCAAATTAAAGTCACTAGCGAAAGAGGAGGGAAGGGAAAAACATTTACAGGTTGTAAATGTGCTAATTAATTTCTCCATCTATTAGTAAAATTACAAGCATGGATTGCCTTGAAAAATTGCGCTATGCTCCCTAGGCTCTAGCTTATAAAAACTGTCACTACTAAATAAATACAGAAATCCAGCAGTATAATGTGCTTTTGGGAGGAGCTTCACATCTCCACAAACGCCTCCAGCCAGGCAACACGTGAACAGCTTGATGCCATTTTTGAAGATTTCCTTGAATTTGTTCGCATTTCGTTTTCATTGCAGGTCTTAACCTTCTTTTAAACCCTGACGAGAGTTTGCCGTTCTGTCAACAATGAGAAATGGCAGGCTTTGAAGAGGCAAAGTTGTTTTTCCCATCCGCAAATTAGAAACAGTCGCTGTGAGATAAAGTCTAGAACCCGTCTCTCTTTGATATGAAACAATGATGTCGGGCAAGATATGTCAGTGTGTATTTGCATGTGCGTAATAGTGTGTGTCTAAAAACACGCCGCTTTTCTAAGTATATCCCAGATCTGCCACTGATGCATCAATATTAAGAATCACATGGGCCTTGGCATAAAAATGCATTTCTTTTAACAAAGAGGGTTTCTGCCTCATGTGTTCCTGAGCCCGAGTGAACATTCTTCAAAGTTACAATAGTTGTATTGCTGTTGCTTTCTGCTCTGCTAGTCTAAATAAATGTAAGTATGAAATGCAATGCCCAAGAGATTTATTAAAAGAAAATCCAAATGCTCATTGCAAATGATGTGCATATAGCACGATAAGACTTCCATAAAATGCAAATTATTATTGTGGTGCTAATTTATAGCCTTATATCATAACCTGTATCAACCCCAAAGAACTAGCCAATCGGACTTTGTGATAAAAGGTGCACATCCAAAATATCTCTTATTAATATTATACAATATCCGATGATGATGAGTTAGGTGATCTACGGACCTGCTATCATGAGATTAAGCTATGGATTGCTCAGAACTTTTTACAATTAAATGAAGCTAAAACAGAACGCCTATTTCGGACATGAACCAGCTTTATTCTACGGCCGCTGAGGTCATCACACAAACTTTTATTAGAAGGCCCAAAATCCCGTTTGAAGTCCAAAGGGGACCATGTCTTTTCGGTAGCCGCACTTCGTCTCTGGAACAACCTGCCACTAGAAATCAGATGCTGTACATCTTTAGATCATTTTAAAGCTCTCTTAAAAGGACATTTACTTACCCGGGAATTTGGTGTGAGATAGTCTATATCTCATAGTCTTATATCTCACTGCTTGTCATGTTGTCTATGTATTATGTTGTCTTAAAATAAAAGGTTTTACCTTCTATGCTGTTTATTGGAAAGCACTTTGGTCAACGCACTTTTGGTCAGCACTTTTGGTCAGTTTGGAGTTGTTTTAAATGTGCTATATAGATTAACAAATTAAATGAAAATCGACCTGTCTGGGGTACAGTGTGACCATTTGTGCCACAACCATCAGTCTGTTTGCAAAAGCGTTTGATACAATTTCATAGCAGGCACATCATAACAATAGTCCTGGCCTACAGTTTCTGACCTCTTTCAGATGGTCGTTCTGAAAAAGCCGCCCTTCTGCAGCATCGTGCCAGCTAACCTCTGGCCAAGCTATCATTCAAAACCGCCAGCAGGTCCTCCCCCAGAATCTCCCAGAAGACCTTATAGAAATCAATAAGAAGCCCATCAATTCCTGGTGCTCTGCCATTCCTCTAGCTTTGTGGTGATGTGAGTAGCTCTTTTGAAGACAAAGGGCTCACAAGAACTCCAGCAGACTCTTTCTCCACCAGCGGAGGCCCATAATACACTTGTTGTGTCAATAAACAGTCCTCTACACACTCACAGGCAAATGGCCCCTCATTGAAACTGACAGCTTAAACAATTAATACAAGTTATTTGGCCATTTTTCACCACCATGCTCAGGGACGACTTGAATGTTGCCTCCTCGGCAATGCACATCCGACCCAAATGGGTCTGCCAAGATGTTTAATCTATGAGAGCTTGAATATATCCTCAATCTCTTGTGGTTTCCACTCAGACCTTGAATTTGCACTTATTAATCTCTAAATTTGTGAAAGGTCTAGTGAATGTTCTCTGTGACACTGACAAATTATTGCATTTGCTGTTTACCCACAATCCACCACTGCTGCACTGAATACGCTCTTTTCAAGTCGGCATAACTCTTGCTCTAGGGCTCTAACATTTACGCATTTACTGACAAAACTGTGGTTAACAAGCTACTGTTTAATATTTGTCTGTACAGCTGTGTTCACTTTATAGATGTTATCCGAGAACAAAACCCTCTGTGATGCAGAACTGTGCTATTATGCCAAAACACCGCTTTTCCGAACACTCACTTCCCCTAAACTCCATGACAACTAGAGTAAAGAATGGCTGACACCTACGAACCTCACCTGTAGCATTGTTCGGCTATTAAATACAAATATGACAAAAGGCTAAGATATTGAAATAATGCCAAACACAGCACTTATTCAGCAGCGCTCGCACATGCACACACACAAAAAGACAATTCTTCGAAAGCTCAAACGGACTCAGTTTAATAAGCAACTCTAGTGCTGTAAAACCGAGCATAGGTTTCTATTTGTTTATATATTTAGTTGACTGTGTATACATTATGTTTTTATGATGATGTTTTCTCTCTCTACAGGGGTGAGAAAGCAGGTGTTGTCTACCTGTTACTGTTTAATATCACCTGGGGAGGAAGAAGATGTATCTCATCTCCCACAAGAATGCGCTTGTACGGGTATGTGTGTGCGCTTCGTTTCGTGTGCGCATCAATCTAATAGCCTGCTGAGACAAATACACTTTTCTAAATATAAAGCTTTGCTATCATAGCAACATTAGTGGCAGAATGGGGAAACCTGCTGTGTGCTTCATTTAATGGCTCAGAGAACCAGCTCTTAATTAGCTTTGTGGAACTGATAGAAATAGACTGGTCAAACTGAGAAAGTCTAATGATGAAGTAATACTTGTTTGAATAGCAAAAGAAATCTGAAGTGGGCTTAGTTTTCAATGCAATTCGATAGAAACAGACATTTTTATCCAAAACAATTAACAGTGCATTCAATCTTCACATTAAGAAGATTGTGTGGATCTCCGTGATTCAAACCCATGACCTCCCCGCTGCTAATGCAATCCTCTACACAATCGTCAGGAACCAAATGAAAACCACCTCTCAAATGCAAGGCTCAGGTGAAGCTTTTACGACGGTTCTACGCAAGAACGTGGTTTTGCAACACGTCACTTCTGAAATTGAACAAGACATCTGCATTTTATTAATATACCGGCCAATTGTACCTGCCAACCAATGCGTATCGCATAATAAAGCAGAAATTGACCCCTTATCACACCTGTGGCATTGTGGGTAATGAAACAGTGCAGGCCAACTGTGCATGCATGTCTTTCCAGATGCCGTCTCAATTATAAGATTCAGATAGATATGAAATCTAATTGAGCAATGAGAAAAAGAGACAGAGGAACGCGTCTAAGAGTCTTTCAAGACTAATCGCAAATGACGTGAGGATATTTTATACCACCAAATAGTAATAACTTGTTTAATTTGTATGTAAATAAGGGAATAATCGTTTTCCTAAACTCTTTTTCAATGCACTGACATGGGAACAGAAACAGACACACCTCCAACACGCAGATTAATGACTACACCGCACACCATTTATTTTTTACAGGATAACAGAAACGGTGTTTGCGAGAATCTCATCATGTACTGGAACTACTCAAGAACTGTCACATACTAAAGCTGCAATTTTTTACTTTTGACTTTGTGTCGCCATCTCTGGCACAAACCTAAAATAGCAGGTTACCCAGATAAAAAAATCTGTGCAATAAATACACATTAATTACACTTAGTACACCTCCATAGTGTACTTAAAGTGCTCTATTTACACATTAAGTTTGTACTTAATATACAAAAAATATAATATTTAGTACTTATATTCATGGTGTCTCAAAACAGCACAGTTTAGTTAAGCTTTCCTGTAGCTCAGTGGTAAGAGCATTAATTGAGGGTTCAATCCCAGGGGAATGCAAATACCTATGTATAAATGTATAGGATACTGCAATGTAAGTCACTTTGGATAAAAGCGTCTGCCAAATGTAAATGTAAATGTAAGTACATTTAGATAAGTTTATGTTAAAAACTACTAAAGACAATTTTTGTATATTTGTATATTGTAATTTTTTTCATCTGGGAATTTACATACTTAGCTTTATGTGGGTCAAATGATGTTAAACTAACTTATTAGAGATGATCCAATTACTCTACATTTCTCCTCCGATACGATAGCTTATTATTCAGATTGATGTCTACAGGTGCCGATACTGAAACAGATTCTGAAGATTAAATTATTATATTCTTAACTTTATCAATTCATATAATGACTTTAATATTGAACATGAAACCGGTGATGTTTCTTAACATTCTCTATACGGAACACAAATTTGTTGCATATTTCTGTCCTCTTTTGATTGACAGGACATCTCGGCCCTGATCATCGGCTGTTTTTAAACTATGGCCGCTAGCCGATGGTGTGAAAAATTGCTTTTATCGACCAATACCATTTATATACTGATATATTGTTGCGTCTCTAGACATACTGAGCCCAAAAAGTACCTTACAGCTCAAATTAGATATAATTTCTAGAAGACAGAGAAGTGTAAAAAGGGAATATATTTAATGGGATTAAATAGCAAATAGCAAAGAATGAATTATAAATAGCTTGTAAAATAAATAGTAATGATTGCAAAGTAAATGCAAAGTGAAAACATCTACGAGCTCAACATTGTCTCAATCTCTGAGCAGAGTAGCCAAGACACCCAAGTCTGCAAACAAGTCAGTCAGATATTTCAATATAAACGTAATCATTTATCAAAATACGGAACAACACTACATTATTTCAGTTATGCAACCTACATGAATTGTCTTACTACATGTCAACAATGTCCACTATTATCTCACTTTTTATTGCGTTTATTGAATGTCTTTTATTCCTAACATTCACAGATTAGCAAAAAAATGCTGTTGAAGCTCTGAGATGTCATTTGCTGGAAGTAACCTTTAGACAGCTGCTCCATTTATTTCTCACAGGAGTAAGTAAGAGAATCTTTAACTGTTCCAATAATATGTCAAATCATTTCTTCATCTGCTTGGATGGAGAGAAGCTTTAGCATTCGTCCAACATGACGACACTTGTTTGATAATCACGATTACACGTGTTACAAGGTTACATCCAAACAGTGTGATGCGATTGCGTGAGAGCGTTGTGATTGGCTCAAACTTTGTGACACCAGCCTTCTTACATCACAGTGACCTAACCTATTACGTGCTCACTCTGTTAATCTTACGGCTCTGTTCACACAAAGCTTCAATACTAAACTTTTTCCAGCAACAACTTCTTAAGCTGGCAAATTGATTTTCTCACAACGGGGCCTGTTCACACATGACCTCTAAACAGAAAAAACCCTGTTAAAGTTACGAAAAAGCTTCCTGTGTGCCTGCATGCTCCAGTAGCTTCACACTGTCACCACTTACAAAAAAATCACAATGTACACTATATTCTCTGTGGAGCAGAGAAAGAGGCTCCGGGGTTTTTGTTTATGAACAAGGTAGGGAAATGGGTACAAGAACAGAGGGTGCCGTGTCAGTCCCCGGTGGATCCAGGGATCAACGACAGCAGCAGATGGTGTGATTGTGCAGAAGGAGGGCGATATTTTCCACTTGTCTTGTTTTCCAAGGAAGAAGTCTAGGATATGTGCCAAGTTTAAGCATCCTGCCACACAGGTTAAGGTGGCAGTGTATATATTAGATATGTATACTACATCCAGTTGTAGTAAAAGTTTTAAACCTCTTGATATAATGTATCAGGAATTTCTAGAAAAAAAATGAGTAAACGTTCATATTTTACTCACCTTCATTCATTTTAAACCTGTATGACTTTTGGTAGAATGTTGGTGACCAACTAATATAGGTCCCCATTGACTTTCATTGTATGAACACAACATTTCTTTTTAAATATATATTTTTCTGTTTCACAAAGTTATGAACAACATGCAGGTGAATAAATGAGGAAATAACTTTTTTGGGTTCACCTTTTGTCTAGACAAGGAACATCCATACAAAAATGCATAGCTTTGAATGCACTGAAAGTACTTTGAATAAAATGTCTGTCCAACTCATAAATGTCCATACACTAGAACAACATTTAGCCACATGTGAAGAACATTACAATGCTTTCAATCATTTTACCAGAATAGCTCAATCATTTTTGTCCTATTTTCATAATCATAAGCTGATCCCACGTGATCAGATCATCCGACATCATATGTAACTCCAGAATGAATGTCCATTCGTAAAATTATTGATTTATAAATCAGGTCACTAAAAATCTTTGTGCATATGACCTCGAGCCATCAGTGCCGGATGTTCCCTTCCCAGAATCCCTCAGGGCATGCCCATGTTCCAGCATCCTTCTCCTTATGGCCCGGCGCATCCAAGGCCACCGGCAAGCCTGCTACAAAGCAGTCCTGACTTGCCAGCAGCAGCTGGTCCGAGTCTGAATAGCAACATCGTGACAACATTTAAGCCCATCCTGACAACGTGTTACCCTGCCACAGCAAGACCAGTTGTCATTGCAATTGTCTGCTGGCAGCTGGATCCTGCTGGTCTAAAAGTATATAATGCAGCAGACATCTGCTGTGCACGATTTCACCTTCCCGCGGATGCTTCGGCAGATATCATCTGATCTAATTTACTCACTGTTTTCCAAAACAATAAGTCAACAGTGCAACAAGTTCAATTTAACCAGTAAACATGTTTCTTAGGTCAATGTATGTCATGTGTGGATCAATGTAGACTCAATTTTACTAAATGTTCCAAAATCACAAGGAAACGCTGTTGACGGGTCATGTATGGTGACACAAGGTTCCCAAAGCAATGGTACTTTTCAGTTTAATGTTACTTAATGATGCTGTATTCTCTGTATGTTTTACAACCAAATGAACCAACACATAGCAAAGCCATCGTACAGATTATGCAAATTATAAACTGTGGGTATGTGCTTCACTATTCACAATAAACCAAAATTCATCAACATCACAACATGCATCTTTTACAAATCTGACAATTCGCACATGGAATAACTTGCACGCAACTATTGGTGAATGAGGCTCAATGGGTTTATGGTATCAAAAATCAAATGCAGACAAAGTCAACACTTCAGACAAGAAAATTATGCAGTAAATGCAAACAAGAAACGTTCAACGAAAAGCAGATAGCTTGACAGATCTAAAGCACCCAGAACGGTTGAAATTTTCTACTGATCAGGTCGGAGGAGCAGTTAAGCGTCACTTCTTGCCCGGTTATGACTGACAGCACCAATAACACACAGAGTCAAGGCTCTGCCACAGACCATTACACCAAGGTTACTCATCTCTCGGTCCCGTTCCTTAGCCATAATTCATCACATTTCCCTTCAAATGGAGAAATCGTTTGAATATTGCCTCAGAAAGGTCCATTTTCCCTCTTTTCTACGGCGAAGTAATGAGACGTGATGCATTTATACGGTTCTGGTTCTTTAATTCATTAGCCTGACCATTATTTGACGATTATCACAAAGTTAACATCAGAAACAAACCCCATTCTTGATGACTTTTTAATGTTTTCCTTCTTATTTCCTGTCTTGTCAGTGATCAGTAGGTTTTTAGCCGTGAATTAAGGCATCATGCGGCGAAGGCCATCAGCAATTAGGACGACGTCTCGCTCAAAGCTATTCCCAACATCGTTTTATTTCTTCTCGTCTCTTTTTTTTACGAAGAGCGCGACAGATATGACCTGTGTTTACTGTGTTATCATTTTTAATGAATTACCGGTCCAACAGAAAGCAGGGAAAGTGTGAACTTCAAACGGACGCCATCCAATTAAGGTGCTTAGCCATCTGTCAAAACAGTCACTTCCCTGAGTGACATTCATATTTTAATGAGATGCTCTCGCCCAAATGCCGCATTATCCGTTAGGTATCATTACCGCGGTTTGTGCTCACACCAACAACACCCCACCCCACCCTCCATCCGCTGTTTTTCTCCAATGCTAATTCTTTTACATAGCAATTCACTGATGCAACACCCTGGTAACTTGAATTTATCATAGCCGCATCGAGTTAAGCAGGGATTGTCACTGCTTTATGTTACTTTGTGGTTGTTTCCGGTTTCAGTCCCGTGGCTGTAAATCCACATGAAGGACAAAGACGCTCATCAATCCCTCACAAACAGACAGTCGGTGTGTTACATCATGCGAAAACGTGACGCTCAAGTGCAGTCAGAGGGGACATGGGCTCATCAATCCTATCAGGTTCTGGACCAGTGATTACGTCTTTATGGATTTGATTAGGTGGCTTAATTAATTTGATGGAAGCCTGTTGTGGCGAAACGCGTACGAAACGCTCCCTCATTCTCTCTAATAAACTAACTTCACAAGTTCGCCTCGCATATAATAGATGGGGGACGGATATTATGCGTATTTGGCGTGCTGTCCCGGGGAGAGGGCTCTGAGCTCGGTGGTACTTCCGAACTCGGATCACCCACCCCTTGTCCGGGGAGAGGGCCCCGGGTCCGGTGTGTCTCCGGACAAAGGTCATTTCCCCCTGTTGTGCTGTGGTAAAATAGGCTGATGGTGAGGAGTTGGGGTGGAGGAGGGACGCTGCGAAAATGTAGAGAGAATGAGGGTAAGGCTTCTATTTGTAGGGTTTTCCTCCCGGGCTAAAAGATGATTGGTGAGATTGGTTATTGGAAGCCAGCAGGGTTAGTTATCTGATTGTGAGATTGGTCATGGAAAGCCAGCCGGGTTAATTATCTGAATGGTTAGATTGGTCATAGCAAGCCAGCCGGGTTAGTTATCTGCACGTACTCCTCCCAGAACTTTGTTAATAAAACATGATATGTGATATACAAAACGTGATCTCTTCATGAGCATTTCTATGCACTTATTACCCTGAATCAAGGCTGAAAGCATTGCCAAGGTTGAGGTGCGGGCCATAACACGTCAATACAGAATGCTTGTATACAAGGAACCGGTAAGTGATTACATAAAAATCAAGAAATTAGCATTTCACTTATACTATACCAACCAAGGATGGGGAATATGTTTAAATATTTTACTAAAAAACTTCACTTGAGTTTTAATGTACGTCAATATGAAGGTACAAACAAAAACACGCAAAAATGTTTTTATGAAATGTAGTTGTAAAAACTATGCAATATAATTTAGTGAAGAAATTAAGATACAGATTAAATTACAGATACTTTATCATTTTACTTTACTCAAGAAAATGTTTACTTCCCATCTCTGATATTAACCTGATTCTTAAGGAATACGTAACTATTTTATGAGGTCGCTAATTTGTTTGAATGCATTCGACGCAAGACTGAAGCTCCTCCCCTAACCCCACCCTTAAACCTAACATCACTGGCGTGGAGCATATCATACTAAAACGTGCAAAAAACATTGCGTGAATTCATACGATTTGGCCGTCTCGTTAAATACTTACAAATTCCTGTGAGATTGTGCTGACTATACACTACAAGTTCACAATTTAACTGATGTTAAAAGTTATTTACTTACACCTCTTCTAAAATGTATTAGTATTTAATGTTTGTTTTGTGTCTGTTAACTTTAAACAATGCGAGACTAATTATCAAAAGGATTTCCAATGTAAACACTATAGAAACTATTACTAGAGAAGATGAAAAGAAAAATCAAACATAGAGAGACTTGTTGGCCAACATCTTTTTATCAGTTTCACTTCCAATTCTGCCCAATTACCTAAAGTTAAATATAAATGCTGCTTTAATGTAATTTTAGTTTAACGGCTCAACTTTCCTTTGTTAACACTTCCAGGCAAAGCCAGTAATATGGTTTACAATTTCTTTCCCAACAAAAATAGCATTGTTGCACATGAGGTAAATTAAATGACAAATTATACATGGATGTAAAAGTCCTAAAGAGCTATGATACACACACATGCATAGAAGCAACAGTTGAAAATCTATTAATCATGTCGAGTTGAACGAGAAATATATGATCTGTCTTTTCAGACATCTGTGTTTGAACACTGATTAATTGTATGAGTCTCTGGGTGTATTTGAAAAAACTCTCTCTCTCTCTTTCATTCTCTTCCAGTCCTTCAGTCTCCTCTCCGGCTGCTGATGAACCATCTACAGACCTCCTTTATTCGCGATGACACCTGGCACATCTGAAAATCAAACAACACCGTCTGCACTCTGTATCCAGGGCATTCAATTACCCGGGTTGTTGTTAAAAAACAACAGCTCGCGTATAGCACTCTATAAACAACACAATGACAAAAAAAAACACAAACAAAACCCCAAATGCAAGCATGTGCAGTGCACCTGCCATCATGACACAACACTCCAAAATGCAATGCACCTATTTCCCTACCACTCCTAGATGTGGGACTCGGGCTGAGTGGTGTTATTGCATTAATACTAGTAAGGTAAAGACACAGGTGATGTGATGCGGCACGCGTGACAAACACGAGCGGAGCGGAAAGCACACATGCTGAATGCAAAACTTGTTTCCCGTTGGATCGCGCACCACAAAACAACACTTGAGCTGAATGAGAAACAAGGCTGACCTGTCAGGGTCTAACACGCGGGGGGAATATATATTTAGCGAGAGAGAAGAAAGAAAAGAAAGAGGGCTGTAGTGATTATATTAAAAATCATATTTTAAAGAATCAGCATTAAGCTGTAAAACCAAATCTGAAGATAAAATATGCATTGTTGGTTTGCAGTGGTACGTTACAAACTTCAAATAAAATACATTTTAATGAATACAATTGAATAAAAAACATATTAAAATGGCTAAAATGACATAATCTTTTAATGTCTGCGTGTTTCTTTTAATAGTAGAATCTTTACTTTATTAATGCTGTGTCAGTGATGACATATTGTTTCATGCCAAAATGTTTTATTTTTCTATAATATTTGTTCCAATAGTGAAATTATTTAGCATTTTATTCTTGAATATATGTGACAAACAATAGCATCACATAATGCGTCTCTCTTGAGGTAAAAAAACACATTTTGTCCTAACACACAGGTTTTTCTTCAAACACACAAGGATATTTCTCAGTAAAAAGCAGGTAAACAGTGTTGACAAGAGCAGTAGTATTTGAAATATGAAGGAGGGCTTCAACAAATATAAAATGTGCCTAAACATTCTAGCAACGCTTAACTTCCGACGATCCAATCAGTTCTCGATAGACCAAATCAAGTGATTCAAGTCCCACCACCATATATTTTATTTCTCATTTCAGAAGCGGTTTCACCGGGATATGCATCACAATACGGAAACGAAGACAATCGTTATACTTCCGTTTCATGGTGACTTTAAACATCGAAACAAAAGAAGCTCAATTGAAACATACAGACACACACTGAGAAGAACACATCTGTCCGCAGACCAATGATGTCATCATATGGTCAAGATAGCAGCTGATCTCAAAACAACTTAACACTAAAGTTCTTACCTAAATGACTCTATGTACTTCTGCATCTTAAGAAAAAGTTCTTATGAAATAAGAAAAAATTATCTCATAATTTATTCATACTTATGCCATCCCATATGTACAGGACATTCTTCAGCAGAACACAAACCTATCACATGTTGATACCACGCAAAAACCAATGCGTTCTGAAGCAATCTGGTTTACCTTAAATTTATAACGAAGGTGTGTGATTCGTTGTGCTTTTCACATATTAACATCTTAAATGTACAATGTGACTTATATTTTTATATCAAAATAATCTAAGTCAGAAGAAAGTAAGTCAATTCTGCAATGGCATGAGGATGAGTAAATTGAGCTTTCATTTTCTAGTTTTAATTATTTAGTCCACCTCCATCATGGCTTTTCCTAAAACAACCTCAGCTCCTCCCCTTTAAGTTCCTGGCCCCACCCTGCAATGTTCTGAACTATGTTTCGTCTTGACTCGAATAGTTCTGTTCTTCTCTTAAAAGCCTTCCAGAAGACGGTACACCGTCAGCCTTTGCCCAGGTTGAAAAAGGATGAACTCTTGTTTTTATACATGACCATGTCCTTCTTCTTATTAGGCATTAGTGTCTATTCCTCTGCCATGTATAGAACCTTGATGAGCCATGTTTATTCATAGACTAACCTTTTTAAATAATTCGGAGAGCTCTCCAACAAAGGCCTCCCCAGCATACTTAATACCTCATCTAGGTTTCATTATTCAGCGCTTATGCTCTGCCTGTCTCCCCACTTGAGATGCCGAGCATGAATTATGCCAGGCCCCTCTCCTCCCTGCCTCCTACCCTCCCATCGCTTCCCACTACAAGCATTTCCTCTTGCTCTCCATTCCTCCCGTTCCCTCTCTACAGCCTTATCCCAAAGGACAGAGAGAGGCTTACTGATTACTGCAGTAATCTCACTGCTCGCTACACTCTTTTCCTCCCTCTCCCTCCCTCTCTCTCTCTCTCTCTCTCTCTCTCTCTCACACACACACATCAGTTTCACTCTGCATTGTTAGAATGACAAGTAATGCTACATTTGTATATGAAACCCAAAGCAGTTGCGAGTAGAGTTATTTTAAAGCCATGCAAAACTAGGTTTTTACTTTTTCTGTAGAAAACAAGAAAGTTGATTGGCGGGGTAACATTCAAGGGTGTTGTGGATGGTTGCCAGGGTGTTGCTATGGGGTTTTCACCACACTGCTATGCAGTTGCTAGGTTTGTACTTGCACATTTTGGCCGACACTTTAACCCACAGCACTACTGTTACTGTGCATTACGAATATCGATTAAACATTTTCAATTTGTTGGAGTCAGTACAACTAAAAAATAAAAAACATGCAAAAAGGAAACACACTAAAACATACAAAACAACACACTAAAAAGTCATTTAAAAAGTAAGCATGTTTTTGCTGTCCTTCCGAAACCTTAGATGCATATTAAAATCTGGAACAATGAAGGCGATGTTTAAAAATACTGCATAGTATTAAAGTTCACCCAAAAATTAAAATTCTGTTATCTTTTACTCACCCTCATGATATTTCATACCCGTATAAAATACTTTGTTCTTATGAAAATTTTGAGAAAGATTTTATTAAGAATGTTAGCAATTCACTTCTGGTACATCATTGACTACCATAGTAGGAAAAATTAAATGGTAGTCAAAGGTGCCCCGGAATTGTTTGTTTTCAATCTAACTATGGTAGTGGATGATGTCCTAGAACTGAAAATTGCTAACATCTTTACAAATATATTTCTTTGTGTTTAACAGATCAAAGAAATGTATACAGATATGAAACAACCTGAGGGTGAGTAAATGACGACAGAATTTTCATTTTTGGGTGAACTATCCCTTTAAAACCAGTTAAATACTTGTGTTAAAACTGAATGGCAGGCTGCACTGCTTTCCCAGCATTAAATTTTTTAAGCCTGTGGTTTCGAAAACATGTGCATTATACTGTTCATCTTATTTATCCATTAGAGCATTTGAAAATGTGATAATTGACCATTTATGGGTCCTTGAAACATCCGCCATTAGCATATTAATTTACGTCTGATTTCTCTGAATGACAATGACTATTCCTTCAAGAGTGGAGATGATTACGATAAACACCTTATTTCATCAGCGCAATATCCGAAATGCACGCTTGATGTTTCAGTTGCTATCAGAGTAAATGAAATAATTAGAAACACGATTTGTCTTCCTGTTTGGCTGCACTTTTCTCAAAATAATTTTCACAAATGTGAGATATCTAGACATGAAAAATAAGCCAATAAATCTGATTAAAAATGGACAGTGTGATTTGCGAAGACATGCTAAGTGGAGAACTCTCTTAATCGATTTGCTGCTGTCGCGTGAACATTTTTGACACACATCGATGCCTCTCGCATCTTCTCGCCCTCCGTCCAGATAACTCGGGTTATTCGTTTCTTTTCCCTTTCATTCTTCCCAAAAATGAGACTGTCACTTTCTTTCTGCGGAATATCAATCCCCTCCTCACTCAATTTCTCCCTTAACTGCAGGGGGTGATGCTGCAACGCCTCTGCTCCATACATATTTTTTGGGGCCAAAAACTGCTTGAAAACACTCACGCCAAATCGTGTTTGAATGTGTGTTCACCCACACTGCTTTTGCTCATTTGTCAACATCGCTGGCGTCAACCCTCCTTATCCCTGTTACTGGGCTTACAAAATCAGATCTGAAAGGAATACGACAGGGTGTTTCACATCAGAATTTTTGGCGAGGAGCTAACAGGCTATGTAGAAAAGTGACTCTTCACATGTGCCGAAGAAGCCACTTTAAAAATTGTATCTTGCCAAACTCCACATAGTTTTGCTCGACTACAGTCAAACTAATCTTTGGCTAAAAAATAATAAGATACACTACAAGGCATCTAACTACACTGAAGCTATTTAAGAGATCTTATCAATTATCTACACACGATAATTTAACTTTAATCTGTAATTTGTTTGGTCAAAAAAAACGAGCAAGTACACTAAAATGTTTTCAAAACCAACCTTGATTCGTAATGCTCTGCTTAGGTTATGTAAAGTTATCAGATTTTGATAAACAAATGTCAGTTTGATGTAATTTGACTACATAATCCAATGTAAAGGAAAGTATGTAGATAACCTGTATATAGAGTTTGACTTTCTAACACTATGCAGATAGTTTAATCGGACATGTGCACTGACCCAGAGTTAACTTCCGGTCTGTGTTTCGTAATATACATTTATTTTAGATTTAATTTCTATAAATATTTATTCAATTTTTTTATATTAATTGTAGGGCTGCACAATTAATCGAAAAACTAATCGGGATTACAATCACGGGTGAAACAATTATTGAATCGCCAAAAGCCTCAATTACAGCTGTCCATTTGCGCTCATTTCTGTGCGTTTCGGCAGTAGGTTTGGACAATGGATACAGTGTTGAATCAGAGAATTAATACGTTGATGTGTCCTTTAGCTATTTGATTAGGATTTTTTATTGACAACACAGTTATTTCCCTAATTATTTGTTATTTACATATTATTTAGTTTTGGATGTTTATAGAAAGAATATGGCATGCCGCTGCGTCACAGAAAGTTATAAAACATTTCAAATCTTCAAAGTAAAATCTATTAATCGACATTAGTAATCGCAATTACAATGTCGAGGTGATTAATCGACAATTACGATATTTGTCATAATCGTGCAGCCATAATTAATTGTATTAAAGTAAATTAAAACGACTCAGTTTAAGATTATTTGCAGAGGTGAACCGGAAGTTCAGTTTGGGCTACATAATGTTTATGTTGTTGCTCGTTGAAACCATCTACAAGAGAGAGAGAACATTCCAGAACAGCGTGCTTGATTTTGCTCTATGTGCTACACCGCTACTTGTTGGATACAGCATCTTGTTACTAGGCAAGAAGAAAAACACAGTTTTGTTACAGCTAGAAGCATCGCTAGTTATATAGTTTCTCCCCCACACCAGACTTCACAGCTGAACAGATAATTCCGCTAAAAAGTATCAGACTCCCAGATATTGACCAACGGCTTTGGCAAAGTCAGAAAACAGCAGAGGCACATCTCCACTGATGCCATAATTTGTCAGAATAATTTATTGAGTTTCCGCGGCTCTGCAAGCCATTTTGATAAATGGTACAAGTCACGCCGAACTGTTATCAAAAGAGTGAGGGAGCGAGCGCAGGCTAGGACGAGTGGAAGAGAGACAGATAAGAGAGAAGGAGAGAGAGAGGAAGGGGTACAGGGAAGGGAAATTGCAGCAAACATTTTCATGCTATCATCCAATCTGTTCAGGGAGATGGGGAGATGACAGCTTTGAATCCGAGCAGGTGTCTTCTCTACCTTCCATTACCTTTGCTATGTATGAATTAGATTTATACAAAATCTCATAAAAAACCAACCCCCACATTTTTAACTCTCTCTCTCCATATCCCTTTTTTCACGTTATTTGCTATGCTGCTGAGATTGGATGTGTACTACAGAACAAGGCGGTAAATAGCCGAAACTCACTGTAGGGGCCGTATGAGGGCAGCTGGAGAAATGAAGGATGATTTACAGAGGAACACTGGGGCCCGAAGCACCGGCAGGCTCCTGACTAAATAAACCGTTCGCTATAGAGCGAATAAGCCCAATACATCGCTAAACATATCAGGAGCACACACACATTCACAAACTCACCGATCGCCCAGACACGAACGCATACCCTCGTTCTCGCTCTAGGTGAAATTTAGTTCATAAATCCCCCAAACTCTTTGCACTGTTTTGAAACAACACACAGGCAAGTTTGAACTCTCTCATATTTTCTGCTGTGAACGGATTAGGCTGTTTGACATCAATGGAGCGAAAAGATCTTTCTATTTGGATAAATACAATTCTCTGTCCATTCCTTTCAATCTTGGTCTTTCATTCTCTGATTTTGCCTTTATCTTGCCTTCGGACATGATCGAGCCTTTGTTTTCTGCATGTGAATTTGGTCTAGGGAATGTCAATGCTCCCTCGACTGAATGAGGGAAGGCTTCAGACATGGACTAGAGCTGGTTTAGGGTTTACCTGCCTCGGGGCCTAAAACTTGGACAAGGTGTTTTATTGGTTAAGTGGATTACATGCTGTCTGCTGAGAAGGGCCACCTACAAACAAGAGCTACACTGAAAAAAATGTTTTTTTTGCCATAGTAGATTTTATGAAAAGAAATGATTAAAATATACTTAATATAATTATGTTCCTGTTTTTATCCCCCCAAAAATGTTAAAATAACGTAAATCTTGGAAATAAAATGTACTAATTTTGGACAAACTGCTCTACAAAGCGCGTTTTGTAAATATGTTATCTCACTGGGCAAAGAGGCAAAAAAGTGACGACATCTTTGTCCATGTCAGTCACCATAGTGCTTTGAAAAAGAGGGGGAGGAGTGAGCCGTCGGTTGCAATTCACAACCTCACTGCTAGATGCTGCTAAATTCCATACATTGGACCTTTCAAAAATCAGTTAGAAAGTGCAATGATAATTTTAAATGTATAAATATTATTACAAATATGAGAGTTGTAAAACAGCATTAAAATTCCAAAAAGGTTTAATAGAAATTCATGATTCATCAGTGCACAAAAACTAGACTGCAAAATTCTCACAGATTGAGTTGACCAGCTGACCCTGACCTATTGAATGTTATTACGGAGATGTTTTCATCTCATCTGATTTAATCCTTTTCTTTCTTTTATTAGTTTACATTCAGTCCTCGATAAAGGACGGAAAATTACTTTTAAAGAAGACAAGGCAACATGCCCCCACCACCACCCCCATTGGGAACATCTCGGAACTTCTCAGAAAAGAAAAAGAATAACAATTCGTGTTTCTTTAATTTCCTTAACTAAGTGATGGGCTTTCAGACACACTCAGAAAAACTGAAAATGTACCCACACCTCTCCCTTGTTCCCTGAGCGTAAAAAAATAAGAACTTTCAAAGAACATGGTTTCTGAAGTGTGTTTTCAAAACGCAACCCTTCAGAGGTTTGTGACTGAAAAGATGTTGCAAAAACCATCAAGTTTGACAGCTCACACATGTTTCAAGATGATTTTAAAATGTTTAACTATGTTTGTCAATATATTTCCGGCACATATGTTAAATTCTCATCATATCAATACCAGCTACTGGAGCGGTTTGAGTATGTAAGCTTGTAATGGCTCTTCATAGAAAACAGCTTTAAGAAAAGCATGGCCACTAGTTTAGAGTCATTCAAATGTATTCAATACAACTCTGAAGGGAACACCACTAAGAGTGTACACACCACAACGCATTATACAAGCAACCCAACTAATGGATATTAATGGGCAATTAACCATACACAAATTGCCACCAACGGAAAATAATTTGCATAGAGCTGCCTCATTTGAGATTATTAAACATTACGAGATGTCATCCATTATTAGTGCTGTGAATTTCCTATCACTTATAAAAGTGCTGGTAAACACTTAAAAGTACTACAGTGAGGCCAGTGCAAATGTACAGGAGAAATGCAAGCGCAGGTCATTGTGAAGTAAATAAATAAACAAGCACCTGCATTAGCCTCCACTCGGACCTCTTATTAAATCTTCTGAAATAACCTACAATAAAAATCCATTTATTTTAAGACAACAAATGAATGCCAAATTAAACCAAATAGTTTATCTAACTACAGGTAAGCTTCCAAGCGCATCTCCTCAAAATGTGGATAGTTTCAACTCATGGAATTAATCAAGAATTAGTCCCTGCGTTCCATTTCGAAGGGCTCATCCCTAAGCCCTTCGAATGGTTTAGCCTCCGGAGTGAGAGCTTTGAAGGGTTGAAGGGTGTAGGGGACCAAACAACTGTTTCTTGAAGTTCACTTCTGCGTCATCATCCCGCGCCTATAAGGAGGTGGTGTCACCACACAAAGAATCTGCGCAAAGAATGACGAGAGCCGAAGTGACCATCAGTTGAACCCTTCGAAATCCTTCATTTAGAAGGGCCCTTTGAAGTGGCCAGTTATGAACACTTTGGTTTGGAACGACCCTTCATGGCGGCCATGATTGTTGTCACTCCGATGGGCCCTTTGGAGGGCGATATATCCCAGTTGGAACGCAGGGAGAATGTCCCAAATCGTAGTATGTTGAAAATAGTATTCCAAAGATTCCCGGATGGTCTACTACTTCCGGTAGAAATTCAAAGTGCAGAATGATGCACACGCTACGGCTGATATTACCCACTAACTCCACGAGTAGGCAGAGTTAAGTGACGCTCCACTGCCTTAATAAATACCTGACACGTCACAAAATTAACAAATGTAAGTATACAGTAAACATTACATACGAAATAATGAATGAATAAATACCTTAATGGAAAGAAGAGCTGTATTTGGATGTGTGTGACAGTTATTGGCCCCAATGTTGTCTTGTTTGCCATGCACTCAAAAGTACCTACTATTCCAACACAAAAACAGCACCTACTATTAGGGCATAGTATAAGTAGGCAAATTGGAACGCAGGGCCTGTGTCTCAATCAGCTCCCTTGTTTAGTAGTCAGGGCATTGACTAGGGAGTCAGCCATTTTAAGGGCTGTCTCATTGGCAAAATTCTTCCAAACGTTCGTTCCCTAAAAATTCCCACAATGCACCGCAAAAGCCAAGGAGCATCGATGGATCATACTCCCCTGCTATTATTGATTTGATATGTACCGTTACTTGTTTTGTTTGATATATGGAGAAATCGAAAGTAAAAGCACCTGCCCTGCGTAATGCTATTGCAGTTTTTATCACAGCGAGACCGACCTACCATAGTTATATTTCCTAATCAAACAAAACACTGCAGTGAACGCACCAGATTCTATACAGACTGTTCATAACCAAGTGCGTATGTGTAACAGAAGCCAACAAGTAATTCATTTGCAAGAAAAAATGACCGTCTTCAAGAAGTAATGTATTCTTATGCTAGTTTAGAAAAAATCAATGCGTAAAGGCAACATAATAATGTAAGTTAATACACACAAAAGAATCAAATAACCACCAGTCAAATTGTAGATGTAAGACACGTTTCCTTTTAATCCTCATGCACATTGGAAGTAGCACAGTAGTTAGTGCCAGTAATTTAAAGCGCTATCTCAGAAAGTAATTGTTGGCTTTGTAAACAGTTTTGATGGCCGGGTAGCCGAGGAACGGAACGGGTGATTGCGTATTGATCAGAAGAATGTGTGCACTGCAGTCTGTGTGGAGGTAAAGGGAGTGGTGGGGGTGGGGGGGGCGTCCTCCCACAAGGTGACATAGGTCAGAGACTCGCTCTGCATCCCAGCATCAGTTCAGGCGAGAATGGCAAACAGAAACCATCCCTGAGATGATGAAGAGGTTAAATGGGGTTTTGTGGATTTGGAGAAGGTTTTATTCCTTCCCTGTAAGTGAATCGATGTGGATCTTTGTAAACAAAATTCTGCCTTTGACTTCTCTGAACTCTCGAGAGACATTGTTAATAGTTATGTAGATATTTTACGCCGGACTACAAGTGTGTCAAATGCAAAATGCTGAAACTGGCAACAGATGTCAATACCAATTTGACCTTTTTGAGAGCAGAAGCTGAGGTTTTAATTGAACTGTAAATATGACTGCCACCCAAGGTGGGAAAAACACAAATAGAGAAGCAATGCAGCGCTCCGTGGAGTTCAGACATGAATAATAACTGTAAAACATCATTTTTATGAAAAAAACAACGTTGGTTAAAGTGATAATCATCAAATCAATTCCACAATGTGTCAGTTTGTCTATAATACATAGAGGATGGATTAAAGTGTCCAAAAAGTGCGAAGAAATGCTGGTGTCCAGCTGGCCGCATGCATTCCCATCTTGGACAAAAAAGTAAATCGGTTGACATTGAAAAACACTGCTTCACAACTCCATCACACCTATTTTTACTTTTTTATTTACACCTTTATTAACACATCATTTACTACTCAGCCTATTTAAAACCCAGTTACAAATTAACAACCGTGGTTCCTAGGGCAACAGCGCATACCTCGCGACATCTGGCAAGATTTTGCAGAGGCGTAAGCAAGTCTTTCCTGGAGTTTAATTATCAACAACAGCTTCCGAACAAACACTCCGACCATCGGCTGGAGACTAATAAACACTCGGACTGAATGCATTAAACATTACCACAACGTCCCTGGGTACATGGGTTTGGATGGAGCGAGGGACTCTGAGAGTGTGAAAGAGAGAGAGAGAAAGATGAAACGGGGATGGAGAGAACGAGCAGCCTTGCCGGGTTTCGACACTCACTGCTGAGTTGACAGAGGATGAGCAGAGTGTAATGACAAATGAGTGAAGAGATCACAGCATGAGGTCCAAATGAGAAACAGGAAGAGAGAGAGAGAGAGAGAGAAAAAAAGGAGAGAGAGAGAGGTTCTTTCTGGTGCTCTGTAAATAGATAAGATGCGGCGGCTGTCAGTGTTCCTGCGTATTCATCACTATAATGTCTACCTTGGGGTTGGTTAAATGTTCCAAGGAAACATCAAGGTCATTCCGTCGGCTAAATAATGTAATAAACTTAGCGAATGCCTGATTTGTGCGATTCTTAATGTGCTGGAAATGACAGAGACACCAAGCCGAGCTCATTGTGGTGAGCGATCTAATAAGCCTCTCTATCTAGTAAATAAGGTTAATGCATTTTGTTGGATCATTTACTTTCTGTGCTTTAAATGCCCTCTGATAAATCTCTCCGTGCAACACAGGATGCTGTGTTCCTGCTCTGTTTCTACTCTTCCGCGCACGGCTCATTAGTTATAGAGAAACGCGCAAGGTTAGATGAAGTATTTGCAAAATAGGAAATAAAATAGCCCTAGTTTGGACTGCGGACAAATTGAATTACCGACTCGAGCGTCGAACTCGAATTTCGAGCACTTAATTTAAGATGCCTCACATGAACTTAATACCCAAACTCCCTGACCTTCGCAAAGCGAATGAGGCAAGCCATCATAATGAAATGTAGAAGCAGCGCCTTTCTGCAAGAGTGACAGGTGCAGGAAATTACATCATCAAACACTGCCACCTGTCAGTTGATTGCCTGGCCTGTTTTGAACTCAATTGACCTCTGAAAGTTTTATAACACAGCACAACCATGATGATTTAGTCATAGCCTGCCTTATAAATTAACAGGAAAAGTGATGTTTAAACTCTTCATAGGCCACAACTTACATATCTGCTTTTGAAATGGCAGAAATACATAAACAACTGAACTTATTTGAGGTGTAGTAATTCAACTTTATTAATAAATAAAATAAATAGACTTATAATTAATGAATAAGAAAACAAAGAAAAAAAACATTTTACCACAAGTGCCCCAGATAGTTTAGTGATATAATTTAGTGCTGTTACTAAACTTTAAAAATGTCGTAAGCGAAGACAGGGAGGACCCAAAACAGTCTTTCTCATGTGATGAATTCATAACTGCGACCATGAGACCGTTTTTCAAAACGGAACTTTGAGATTTTCTCCAATTAAACCACTTTGTGTTTATTTTTAATTTGTTCACTTCTTTCGTCAGCCTGAGGGATCTCGAAATGGATTCAGAAATTTCTGAGATTACAACAGCCTCTTTGCCATACAGACTGCATGAAAAACTGCTGCTTGAAAAAAATAAAAAAATAAAGAGTCAAGGCCTGAATGTTGCAGAGGAATTACAGTAACATATGAAGCTCTTAAAGCTCCATTTTAACCTTTACCGTCACAACCTTATTCTTAGCTTTCACAATCTGTACATTTAGTCACCCATCATCACTACAGTAATTGACTTTGTACAGTATACATTCCGAATATTAGCTGAGTTTTGGTAGGAATTAATCTTTTTCCATCTCTCCCTTCCAAGCGCTTTTAAACCACACCACACAAACCACACTTTTGCGTCCTTACTTTGAAAGATAAAAGAAAAAGGTTTGCACTGGAACTTTTTAATATTTACACCACATAGGCCCGGTTTCACAGACACATCTTAGCTTAAACCAGGACTAGGCCTTAGTTGAATTAAGATATTAATTCAATTATTATTAAAAATGCCTTATAAGAAAACATTACTTGTGTGCATCTGGCAAAACAATGGCACTGATGATATTTCTGGGCAAGTTATATTTAGTTAAGACATGTCACACATTAATTTTAGTCTGGGACTACCTTTAAGTCTTGTATGTGAAACCGAGCCATAATGTCTAGGTTTTAAAATACTGGTATTTACACCATCAAACACGCTGGGATTTTTTTTTTTAAGCGTAGCCTTTCATTGTCAAGGTTACAGTATCCCAGCATGCCTTGCCTTCCAGATTTATAGCTTTTATTCCCCAACAAGGCATTCACAGGAGAGACGAATGACCAAGTTAACCAGATATGGAAATGATTGCTCAACAAACCCTAACCAGAGACAGCTGGCCCTTTAATTCAACTCCACTCACCTTTTCATCACACTCTCTATACGGAGCATTAAAAAGATCTGAAGGGGACAAAGCTATTGAAGCTTAAAATGCAGATGAGGCTGAGCTGAATGTAAATGAAACACCCTACTTTATACTGACAAAAAAGCCAGTCTTTCGTGGAAACTTTGTGTAAACATGTTGACCTTGTGACACTGTCAAGTTATGAATGCATGAAATGTTCTGCATATTTTATACTCCTCTGGTTTCCTTATTGGTTTTAGCATTTTTTATCTCAAGTTGTTCATTTTTTATTGGACATCAGCCATTTAAATTCAACATTTTGTCTGGCACCAGTCTGGTTCTTAGTAGTTTTACTTATCGTCCTCCTCTACAGTTCTTGGATGAGTTCCACTCTGAAATGAGCATCCCTGAGCTTGGCTCACTCTGGAGGGCAGAACACTTGTGAATAATGAGCGCTCTAAAGGGTGCCGGCCTGGCATTAATGTCTCACAGTCACACAAAGGCATCCATTAATGCCACTTTATTTATTATTACCTTTATAACGTTGCAGCACGGATTATATTTATAGCTGTAAAAATTGCATCTTGTTAAATTACAATATGTGGAAGTGAATAAAATTGCATGTCTCCTCACGTCTGTTTTTGAAAGAAAACTAATGCAAGTAATATTTCTGTACAGTTTTGAATAAATGACCTCAGGTTTCAAAATGAATTGTAAGAAAGATGCTGAGAGTTACAAAACCCACCTGAGATCTGTTTACACCAAGAGTGAACTATTACGATAACTTAAGTACAGGTGAAGTGTTAGAACAGTCAATGATTCTCATTTTAAAAAGCTTTTGTTGTATGCGTAAGAATACGAAATCAGATTTGTAGACCAAAATTCTGCAAGGATACATTTTGTCATTACCAAACTAACAATTATTATTATTATTTGTTTAAATGGATGACTTTGACAGAATAATGAAGAAAGAACAGCCAATAAGAGCTCAAAACAGATGGGAACTCCCACAAAATTGCATCTTAGACTGGGACCTCAAAAAGCTGGTTTGTTACAATGCCAAAATAATATTTCTCCAACTTTGAGGCAAAAGGTGACCACAGAAAATGATCAAATATAGGTTTCATTTATTTGAGATTTTTTGCAGTCACAATATAATTCCCAAAGTTAGATTAGTTATTCATTGTTTTGATGAGCTTACTATTCTCAATTGTGGAAAATTATGAATAAGTAAGTGTTCTAAAATTGTTGACCGATAGTGTACATCAGGATTTCCCAAACAGGGGTCTGCAAACTCTTGGTGGAAGGAATTGCAGGGGGTTCATGACTTTGTACACTGTATGTCTATACAAGTTATTTCCTTTACTTTGATACATAGTGTAAAAGTAGTAATGTAAAAACAGATAAAATATGGTTTTGAAGTTAAACATGCAAATGTTTAATTGAAATGATTATTTAAAATCTCATGGGGTACTTTAAAGCCACAATATGTAGATTTGGACCGCTAGATGGCGCACTTTCAAAACAACAACAAAAAGCGAAGCTAAATTACGTTATGAGAGTGGAATTATGGGACATGTCGTTTTCACCGTCCAGAGGCGTATGGAGATCGCCCATCATGTTGACGGATGACGTAATTAATTAATTTTATTTTATGTCATCGTATTGAATTAGCTTGCAAGAAACGTGGCATGTAATGCAACGTATGATGTATACGGTGGGTATACAGATGCTGTATAACCACTTCCGCATGTGCGTGTTGCCGTAGTTTCTAAGACCGGAAACTGAGGGTATCGCGGAGCACCGGATATTACGTCACTGATGTGCGACAAATACAAGGGAGACAAGGGACAGGCCATTATTTTGAATAGGAATTTCTCTGGATTCGCACATTCTTGGGAACATTCGGGATAATGTAAGTACACAACTGCATGAAGTATATCACACTGTGCAAGTGATTTTTGGATATTTAGCAACAAAACTTTGCTAATTCCAAATTGTGGCCTTAAGTAATTAATATACGTCAAGGGTTCGGCTGACAAAAAATGAAAGAAAAAACCTGGTAAACATCACATTAACTTTATTAGTGTCCACACCAATAGACAATAATGTTGTTCATTTAAGCTTGTGCCGTGCAGTTTCACATTCTTTATGCGCCAGCTCTTTACATTCAAATATATACTGATCGGTTGATGTTTTATTGTTCAGAATCAGAAGAGCTTTATTGCCTTTATTGCACAAATAATTGTCTATGGTGTTGGAAGCATCTAGTACACACATTCAACATAATGACAAGACAAATTATAATAGAGATAAAGACAGTGTAAAAAGACTATAAAAAATATGCATACTGTTTGTAAAATAATATTGTACAGAATGGGAATAACATATAAGAGACATTGGACTGGGTAGTTTATTGTTGAATTTAAAAATTTTTACAGATGGTATGTACACTTGGATGTACAAATGGATAATGTTGTGTGCAGAGGTAGTTTTATGTACATGAAGAAATACATTTACATACAGTAAGGCATTATAATGTACACTATAGCAGCAGTAAAAAAGTGGAATATTGCTCTTGAGGAGCAGTTAACTGTTTAGGAGGGAGATGGCCTGAGGGAAAAATCTGCTTCTGTGTCTGGAAGTCCTGGTGTTTAGTTCTCTGAAGCACTCTGATTACGCCAGGCCCAGATGAACGTCATATGCCGAGCCCTAACTAGGGATTACGCCACCTCAGATGAACATCCCGTGCCATCCTCCTGCGAGAGCCTGCGGACTGGCCGACCATCCAGCTCCAGTTTCAGGCAATTTAGCAATTTTCAGGACTACTTGTCACATTAATGCTAAATTTACAATAGTTAGTATTTAACGCTAAATTTACATCACATGACAGCAGTTTGAAGTTATAGCTGCACTCAGTTACATTATGCCATCACTCTTTTCCCTGCTTATAACATTCCTCTCTTGACTGATATCGATCACAAAATTAGACCTAAACAGTTTCAACAAATGAAATTTCCCAAATGACAAGCTGTCCCTATATTCTTCATAAACATTTACTAGTAACTTTCAATCAAAGTCCCTGAGCGCAGCTGTGACAGGTCAGGGGAGACCTGGCCCTATACTGGCTGAGACTTTAGTGTTCTTCATTTATTTATCATTTGAGTTTGGGTTCCTCGCCATATGGCCGTGTTGGCTTGCTCACCAGGAGACTGCTTTTATTGGATATTATTTATTAGAATGATCTTGTTTGTTCTATAAGCACCATGCACTCTGCTAGGGCTGCTTTGTTTTACCTTTTCTGTGTTTTTCTTATTTGCTCCTGTAAAGCTGCTTTGGAACAATGCACATTGGCAAAAGCGCTATATAAATAAATTGAATTGAAGTGCCGGCCAGAGGGCAACAGTTCAAAAAGTTTGTGTCCAGGGTGAGTGGAGTCAGTGTTCATCAGCTGGAGAAAAATCACTCTTAAAGTTATTCCAACAACTGTTCATCGGGAACCTTCTGGAAAAATTTTTCTCACTCTATACATTTCTCCATAAAACATATTTGTGACAAAACCAGTCTTAAGAGTCAATTTTTAGAAATTGAGTTTTTATATCATCTCAAAGCTGAATAAAAAAAGCTTTCTATTGACTTATGGGTTGTTAACATCGGATAATATTTGGCCGAAAAACAACTATTTAAAACTCTGGAATCTGAGGGCGCAAAAAAAGCAAAATATTGAGAAAATCAACTTTGAAGTTGTTAATCAGAGGGGCTGTAGCAGGTCATTGCTAAGAATAAACAGGTTAGTTTTAACGCTCTCTAATGCCTGACCTCTGTAATAACATTGTGGAGAGTATATGAAGCCTGAAAGCTGAAATTCTAAGCTTTACAGAGATACCAAACTTGAGTGGGTCATTCCCGAAGAGCGGGCAGCAGCGAGTGAAGTTTGTAGACGCGTTTCCCACCATTTTTGTTAGCAATTTTTGATATGAAGAGTTTGGTTCCAAAATGAGAACTCATGTTTTTATTGTGTTTTATTGTGTTAGTTTGCTGTATTTTTTTGCTATTGCGACTTAAATCAAAACAAACCAACTGCGGTTTGATTGATATTAATTGGCATGCAATAACAAAACATGATTTTTGAACCAAACTCTTCATATCAAAACTTCATTTTTTTGTTAACTTCATTTATTTACGGTAGGAAATTTACAAAATATCTTCATGGAACATGATATTTCCTTAATATTCTAATGTTTTTGACATAAAAGAAAATTATATTTTATTTGACCCAACATTTTTGACTATTGCTACAAATGTTCCCGTGCTACTTAAGACTGATTTTGTGGTCCAGTGTCACTTATTACAAAACTACAAAGATAATAAACAGTTGTGCTTTTATGTAAAGAAAAAGGGGATCAAAGGAATTAAATGAACTCCAATCAGTTATTCCCAGATATAAATATATATTTTTAAATATTTAATAGGTATCATATTCAGCGTGAACAGGTCTTCAACTTCAATTTATTTCTATAGCATTTACACAGTTTTGCATCATTTCTCAGCCAATATCTGACAGGAATTATGATTTTAGAACCAACAATGATGTCGACAGGACCACGTGAATCTCTGCACAATCAAGTTCACCACGGGACCCAAGACAACAACATCGCTCACTGATAATGAATAACAAAGCAGGAGAAATGTCAAGTCCACAAAGACATAGAATATGAGATTAAAAACACTATTAATATTCCAATTCAGCTCAGGAGGGGAAACGTATGAAAACAAGCTGGTGTGACAATGAAAGAAACACAAGAAAATGATAGAACCACCTCTGAAAGCGAATGAAAAATGAAGGCAAAACTAAATATAGAGTACGTGCGAATAAGGAAGAGCAACAGAGAGAGGGATTGGAAGAGTGTCATGTTCAGTCTCAGATGGGTGTGACATCCAGGGTGGTGTAGTTGGACGAATTGAAGAGCCCACTTTCTTCTACCACTATGCTCTACTGTCTCGTCTCCAGTTTGCCCACCTCTAACTTCTTTTTTTAACCTTGATCGCTTTCTCTGTGTTTTCTTTTGTTGTTCTTATTTATTGCAATCTCTGATACTTCTGAGGCCTCTGCAGAGTTGAGCCAGACACGATTTGGCGAATGAATAAAACATGTGACATAGCATCTGCCTGTTCTTTTGTTATTTGTGAATCCGTGCGCGTGCTTGACATGCTATATTTACAGTTTGTGTTATGTTTTTGATTTTATGTGAACATGAGCCGGAGGGTGAACAGAACACAATGAGCTCTATTGTCTATTCAATCAGAAATCAACACCTCCTCCGTATTAATTCATAGGAACAAAACTCCCTAACTGAGCAATTACTTCAATATCTCACTCACCTCTGATAAGTCAAGTCTGACATATTCAAAGCAAAGTCGGCCTTTAACCGCTTATCCAGCAATATAACTATGAAAATTAACATAATGATACGGTATATTTACAAAGTTCGAGAACAGACATTACAGCTCAAAAGCAATTAGAAGAAAAAGGCTTTAGACAAATGTTCTCAAGGTTTAGTTTAAATCTACTGAGAGCTCAGAGTGGAAGTGTATTTAGCTCATCGTGAGTTTCCAAATCACCTCCTCTGTCTTTCTGTTTTAATAAACAGAGCGCTTGTCTTGTATAATCTGTGAATGAATTACTTGAATAAAAGACAAATCCAATTACCACCTCCCTTTATTGCTAATGCCCATGTGCTGACGAGTGATGCCTTGTCTGTTTATATTTACTCATATAGTCACTTGTTTTAAAGAAGATTTAATGGTGCCGGCCATTATAAAGACAACACGTGGTATAATGCTGGTGAACACTACCATTGTATTCTCTAACAAACTCCTGCATTTACTTCTGATGTTCTGCAGACCACGGCTATTTATTAATGTGGTCTTAAGATCAAAATCACAAGTCTTGGTTTGTATCCGAGTCTCAAACTACAAGTTTGGTATCTATGTAAAGCTTAGAATTTTAGCTTTCGGGTTTATCTATTCTCCACAATTTCCTTACAGCGGTAAGCCAATAGAGAGCGTTAAAACAAATCTGTTTCTTCTTAGCAACGGCCTCTTCTGATTAACAACTTCAAAGGCGGTTTTCTCAATATTTTGATTTTTGCACCCTCAGATTCCAGTTTTAAATATTCTCCCAACAAACCATACATCAATGGAAAGCTTATTAATTAAACGATATGTGTAACTGTACTTTAATTATATTTGAATTATATATTGATCAACAGACTGAGTTTTTTTGACCGCAAAACCATTCAGAGCACGGGAATTATGAAAAAAAGATTTATGGGTCAAAATGATAGATTTTTATTTGATGCAAAAAATCATTAGGATATTAAGGAAAGATATTGTGTAAATTTCCTACCACAAATAGTATTATGCTATGCAAAGGACTTCGTTTGCACAACTTTAAAGGCGATTTTCTCAGTATTCAAATGTTTTTGCGCCCTCAGATTCCAGAGTTAAATATAGTTTAAATAGTTGTACCTAGGCCAAATATTGTCCAATCCTATCGAATCTTAGGACATTTAAGTAGTTTTTACAAATATGCTTTACAAAAAAACATTACTGGCGTGCATTTTGAGGAAAACAATGTCACTGATGTACTTTAAGAATTGTCATTGCTAACTGTTTTCAGTTTAGACAGCTCCAACATTTGTTTTAGTCTAGGACAAGTCTTAAGCCCTGTCCGGGAAACCGCCTTTAAGTATATTAACTAAAAACACATAAAAGTAAAGTCCTTTAATCTTTTTTCAGTGAAACGCGTGGACAATGACTGAACAGTTGTGATCTAGTGTTTTGTGACAGAACGGTAGACAAATCCTCGTATAGTAATTTACCTTTCTGGATGTTCCAGGCTTGGAGCTTCATTATACCTACAAAAAATAATACATAATTTAATTAACATATTTTCAAATGCTTAAACATTGGAACGCAGCCTTATCTTTTGATACAAACTCTCATGAGAACTAATCAAAAGAAGTTAAACTGATTCTCACAATCAACTATGCGCCTGCAAGCTTCAGAAAAAAAGGTTTAGCATCATTGGTCTTTGGTACATCCTCACTCCTCTTCTCTCTCTCTATCTCTCTCATAATCTGTCTTGTCACCTTCCCATCCTGCAGGATCCATGAGTGGGGAGAGGTGTAGACTCCTGCTCTCTCATTAAAAATGATCACTCTGTGGTGTTCTCAGCTAACCACACACCAAGTACACATCGGGGCTGACAAGACATCACTGCTCTGACGCTGGCAATATTCCCATCTAAGGCCCATAAAAGAGCCCTATAATGGGGACAGTTTCATTATGGGTGTTCCTGGAGAGAGAACGGAGGTGGAAAAAAATAATAATATGACCTTGAGCTGTCAGGACAATTTCAGCACACACCACGAGTCCCAAAGGAGCCCAAACATGAGTGCTGAATTCGGCTTCTGTCATTTATGAGACGAACAGGGAGGGAACAAAATATAAAGACCTAGAGAGAGACGAAAAAAGAGAATAGCATTAATTTAGTGATTTATACAGCAATATAAAATGTATTATATTCAGAACATGAACACATCTAACATCTAAAATATAACAACACTAATGTATTTATGTAAAGAAATAGTTCATGCACATATGAAAAGTCTCCCTTAATTTACTTAAATTACCCAAATGTTGTTTCGCTTCAAAAGACATTAAAGGAGCAAAGTGGAGATTTTAGCCGCATCTAGTGGTGAGGTTGCGAATAGCAACCAACGGCTCACTCCACCCCTCCCTTTCGAAGCATTACGGCGAAACATATTTGAAGTAAAGTGTACAAGCATCTCACTCTTGATTTCTTTTAAAAGTGTTGTTTCAATCTGAGGATGTTTGGACTGATGTCTGATCACTCGTGCTCTATAATGTGGGATTATCTCTACATATGCACCGTGGTTGCCATATGTTCAACACCTGGTCGATGGTACCACACAGTATCACAACACTACTGGTCTGACAGAAACCCAATCAAAAATGGCAGACAGATGTTTTTTGGTTTCCTCAATGAGAACTCACCCAAGCAGATATTCAGATGTTGTATCAGAGGAACAAACTTCGGGACAAACATATGTTATCTTAAGTGGATACTTTATTTATCTCTCTTTCTCTTGTATCATCGTCTTCATTAGAAATGCTATTATTACTGGAACTCATTAAGGGTGTCATTTAAATGTGTTCACTGTACTGCCTTGGGCAGAAGATTATTAAAAAGCAAAAAGCCAGAAAAGACTATAAAATTAAAAATGCGTATCTATCTCTAGGCCATCGAAAGAGAGAGCGGGTCGCACAAAGAGTGCAAAGAGAGATCTCAATTTCAGTGTGAAACACAGGGGATGCGTCTCTAACACATGTTAATGGATCCTGGCATTTCTTTGAACTTGTGATCTCTCTCCCACTTGCTGAGAAGAAAGGAGGGGAGGGAAATATTTAGTCAATTATTGCAAAATGAGTCATTTTGAAAGCGGCTTCCGAAGGGAGATGCTCTTTTAGAGGAGATATTGGAAATATGGAGAAAGCAGGCTGGTAAACAACAGGACGTAATTGAGAAAGAATTATAACAAACTGAAATGACAACTTACATGCACATATTGTAAACATCTATAATTCTGTTATTTATTTACTCTCATGTTCTTTCTTTCTTCTGTGGCACACAAAAGTCAATATTTTGAGAAATGGCTTTGTGGTTTTGTGTCCATACAATGGAAGTCAATCGGGGACAGTGTTGTTTGGTTACCAACCCTCTCCAAAATATCTTCTTTTGTGTTCTGCAGAAGAAAGTCAGTTTGAGTAAATGATGAAGGAAATTTTGTAAACACTATCCCTTTAAATCCTGGCTTACAATACACCCACACTTACATGAAAATGCACACGCATGCAGAGGACGGCCTTGACCTCCGACCTTTAGTAGGGAGACAAGGAGAGGCAAGCAGGGTTATCTATCTTCCGTGGCCCATCCATCTTCATCCGTTTAGTCATCTGTCCATCCATCTACCCATCCTTTCAATTCCCTCTCTCTGGTATTGGCTGCTGAAAGTCTCCAGACTTATTACTCATTCTACCTGCTCGCTTTCATCATCCTTTTTGTCTTTCCACATCTTTCTCTCTCGGCCCATCTCTATGTCACGCTTTGACAGCTGCCCTCGACTCTCTACCCCTGTTATTAAGCTCCGCTCGTTGTATACCCACACTATAAAACCATTTCAGACTATAGATATCTAAAATGTTATTTTCATTTTCATAACAAAACCTCTGAAAGCGGCGTAAAAACAAGCTGCCCCCTCGGCGTGTTTACGCCGTTATTTCGCTGTGACCCTCGCGCTGCTTTTGAATTTCTCATCATGTGGTGTGATACAATCGTTGACAGTTTCTCACTTTCTCGCTGGCAGTGAATATTTCATTTCCAGTGTCGTTTCTGGCACTTTCTCTGGATTCAAAGAATCTCTCACTTAAGGGAGGCTCTGGGTTCTGGCAGGTGTATTGCTTCAACACGGCCTCTTTGGAAGAAAGGAGCGAAGGCGGTCAGGAGATCAATCTAAGCTTTGCCTGTAGATGTGAAAGGAACAAAGTGTGTACCTCACAGGAAAAGTAAAGAACACGATTGTGAGTCAGACAGATTTTAGCGTTGTGACATCACCAAACCGGCCTCAACGGAAACGTCTTGTGCTGCACTTCTAAAGTCTGCCACCTATCTGCAACACAAGACTGTGTACGTTTTCTAAGACGTGGAAACAGTTGGTAAAACAGTTCATAACAACAAAACATGAATAACAGACTTTTATTTGCTTTTTTGATTCAAGAGAAGACAAGATGTCGTGACTCGCAGAACAGACTGTGCTCTAAGATAAAAATCAAAGATGTTATAGGGATAATTCACCCAAAATAAACATTCTTTCATTATTCCTCCTCATGTCATTCAAAACCTATATATGACTTTTTCTTCTGTGGAACACAAAAGAAGATACTTTGAGAAATGTCTCACTTGTTTTGTCTCCATACAATAGAAGTCAACGGGAGTCGATGTTGTTTGGTTAACGACGTACTTCCAAATATCTTCTTTTTTGTTCTGCAGAAGAAAGTCATATAGGTTTTGATTGACACAAGGGTGAGCGAATGATGAAAGAACTATAATTTTTGGGTGAACTATCACTTGGGTAAAAAAGTATTGCTAATAGAATAACACAGGGATACTATTTTGGATGTGTCGATCAGCGTGTCTTCGGTCTACTGCACATGCGAATCAATATCAGAGTGTGTGATGCATTGCTTCCCACGACGGTGATGCCTATGCTAATAAATACAGGCTGCCTTTGCGCAGCATTAAAAAGTAAACACAATATATTTGCCACCTTGATGTGGCTTCTATGCAGACAGAAAGCACTTAAGACAGGCAGATTTGACCAGAATATAAAGGGCTATAAAGCCCCTGAATGCCAGTGGTCCTTAAACATAATTGTTATCCAGTAATTCATTGTACTTTATCCTAAAATAATTAGAAGAAAATCATGAATTATTTTGAATAGGTATTAAAAGGGGTTTTGGTTCGATTTACATTTGACAAATTCACGAGCAATTGCCAACTTGTAAAATACTTACGTACACTTCCCCGGAACATCAGTTTGGATTGGACGAAACAGTGGTCTAAACCTCACAATACAGAAGTTTTCTTCGTAAGGGAAGCACTGTTGATATTCAGCTGCGCTGCCCTTAAGGCACATACTGTTCTTCTACGAGTGCATGTGTCCGCATGAGCGCGAGCAACATCGGGTTTGTCGGATTGACTGATGCGGTTTGACAGTCTGTGATCAAATTCTTTGTCAGATTGTTTCCGTGTATCAGATAAGGCAAGAATGAAAGCAGAACCAATCTGTCTTCAACACAAATCTGATTCCTCTACATCTGTTCATCAGAATTACCCCCTGTGGATGCCATTTCAAATCTTCCTGAAAAAAAAATCAATTGGCGGAGATGCACGCATGTAAAACGCTTTTCATTCCGCAAATGTGTCTTTTCACAGAATAGGATACCTGGGTGGATTTTTTTTTCACATCGCTTTTCTCCTTTTGCCCTCTGAAGATACAATACTCCCTGTTGATCAACAATCATGCACCGCCTTGAAAAGATGCTGCCCAACATCGGTGTATTCTTTGGATCAATTCATTCAAACGTCACCTCTATCAGAGTTTACAATGCCTATTATTACTATCTGCTTTACGTTAGCCCTCTCTTTCTTTTCTTCAGTTTGCTGTCAGTCCAGATTCAGAGGACAAGCGTGCCAGCTGCTCAAGCAGGCTGTTGCTCAGATTGTTGAGGAGAAGGGAATCAACCGTCAGTTCTCTGCGTTTCACCAGTTTGCTAATTGTTCCCAATGCTTTCTGTCACCTTATTATGCTTCTATCAACGTAATGAATTATGTCTTCATACTTTTAATGTCATTTCTGGGAAAAGAAGAGTCAGAAGACTTTCGCTTCAGAGCAAAACCTTTTAAACTGGATGAGGTGCTTCGTGCGAAGATGAAACGCATCATGAGAAGCAGATTAATGAGAGGGGAACGGGGTCTTCTTTGCCCACGCTGATAAAACTGTACACTGAATAACTTTCTTTTTTTTCTTCTGAATTTAATGTTTTCACAGGCACAGATAGCTGTTTGCTGTAATGAATAATAATCACTTCAGAACAGGATCTCACTTTTACACACATCCCTGATAAGATTCGCGTTTTCTTTTCACACCACCGGTGGAGCAATCTCTGTTTGTAAATGTGTCGTGTGGCGTGACTACCAAATAAACACTTGAACGAGTCTTGATCCTTAGAAAACTAAAAAAGTAACAGTAAAAGAATCTCATTAACAAAAACTGGTAAATATGTTGTTTACAGTATTATTAATACTTCATATTTTTGGCACATTTATAAACATGACACATTTTTTCGTAAACTAAAACTGTTTGCACTAGTTATTATGTTTTGAGTGTTTTTTTTTTTTAATCCGTGGAAAAACTAAGAGACCCTTGCAGTTGACCTTAATGAGCATTTTTAGATGTGTGGAAATTCCAGTTCACTGTCTGCTGGATTTCAACAAAATCAAATCTCAGGAATGACAAAGTCACCCAAAAGCAATGTGAAGGACTGAGAGAAAGCAAATATGCAGGAATGTTGAGAAAAAGATCTGGCTTATTCCATCATATGTCATTTTTGAAAAGTACTGTGTTGTTTAAGCATGAATATGAACTTGACTTCTTTCCAGCACGCATGATCTGCAAACATAGCATCTTTTTTGTTATTTTGACCAGTTTGTACAGTTTAAATTACCTGCAAAGTAATGCAAATAAAAAAATATATATTTTGCATTATATTTAGCTTATTTTTATGCATTCTAAGATTGCTTCCCTATGAAGGACACATGCACTACTGTTTTGTCATTCAGGTCCCTAGCGTCAAATGATGCCTTAACATGCCGCTCACATTTCTGGAACACATCTAACATTTCTACACAAGATGCATAAATGACATGTGAATATTGCTGTCAGATAATAGTTTTGCTGTGATGTCCAGCAGTTTCGCTCCAGGCGAACTGGCCGCCTATTCTGGTACATTCCACTCAAGTGTCCCATAATGCCTCTGTTAGCAGTGTGCCATTTGAGTCAACCACTGTTCTCACAGCGGTCGGTTCTTTGCTCTTAAATAAATATTTAAAAAGCCTATTGTTTAAAAAACGATTTAGCTTCCCTATTAAATGATTGGCTTTATCAATTTAAAGAAATGAAATTGGTTCACCAGAGAGGCAGGCAGAGGTCTGTTTGGTATTCAGAGAAGTGTCGCTACCTCAAGGTCAGATATTGTGAGGGGGTCTGGAGCATTTTGAAGGAGGTGAGATGAGGTCAAGTCTCCCTTTCATTGCTCACGCCAAAGAAAAAGCGAGAGGAAAAGAAAAGAGGGTGGTGTGCATTTTTAAAGCACGTCCTGAGGGACCGGGAGGTAACCAGCCATGCATTAAAAACACACTCAACCTTTCAACACACACCCATTCACAAGCTATCCATCCGTCAATCCACACCTCACTTCGTCACATCCTCCTCCCTCCATTTTTGGCCCTCGTAGGTCTCTCCCGGTGGACCGCACAGTTCCAGCCCATAGCGTGTTTGCGAGAGCGAGCGTCAGCCATTACGGAGCGTGTAATGTTGGGACTACACCGCTGCGCTCAGTGTCGAGTACTCCCACGTGGCAACCGATCTCCGCAGACATATCCAGTATGCTACCGGGTGCTCCTTTAAAGGCCAAACCGCATTTGCAGGGCCTCAATAATTGATTACACGGGTACATATGATTTCCCTCCTTTTGACATGAGGACCTGGCAACCTAATGCAGAGGAGGGGCGGCGGTCTCCAAAACGCTCGATCCGTCTTACTGTCTGTCCCTCCGGCTATTACATTAAACAGCGCCTCCTCTTTTCCCTTTTATTAGGCATTAACAATTCTACTGTTGTAAATGAGGGCAATTCTTTCTCCCTGGGTCTCAGCAGATGCTAATGGCACTGTGGGTGGAGGGCTGAGCTGTCAGCGCTGTTTCTTGTTTAATTAGTTCAAGACAAAAGATGTCACAATGTCACAAAGACTGAAGTTCATTGAGGGTAGGCGCGCAAATCTGAGCTGTGCGCAGATTTTCTAATGAAAGAAAGTCATTTTTATTAGTTGGGGATTGCTCGGGCAACAGAGCGGGGTCCAAAATTCTGTTTAAGTTACGTTGACATAATGACAAAGTTATATGGTGCGTTCCCCACGCAGATGCATCAAACAAACTTTCTAAATCAGTGGCTGTCAAGTCAAACATGAGTCAGAGGTTTGTTCTGTCAATTTGCTAAGCGCAGAAAATAAAAAGCAACTAATTGTTCTGTCAGCAAACTACAGAAGATAATGAAGAAAAAAGTGAATACTTTCATTTTTGGGTGAAGTATCCCTTTAAAGGTTATACATCCTATCAAACTCAAGATACTTGTCACGTGATAGCCAAACTATCAACACAGTTTCACAGGAATTCGTGACATTGTCAAGAACTGTAATCTATTAATTTGTGTTTATTGACACAAATTTCCCCCTTCCATACAACTTTTTTTCGTGTCACCCAGCACGACTTTCAATTAATATTTTAATACGCGGTATCTTTCATGCGTAAAAATATATATCAACGCAATCTGATGGGAAATCATACCTATTTTACGAGATGGCTCATTCGGGCAATTCCTATATCCAACGATCTCATTGGTGAGATCCTTTCCCCTGCGATGTTAGATTTAGCCACCTCGTGAAAAAATGAGCCTTTGCGGCTGTGATTTTAGGGTTTGAGGTGAAGTAAGGTGTTGGTTAGCAACATCTTAAAATATGTACGACTTCTTTTGATATCAGGTTATAATATATAAATGTAAATACACACGCAAAAAAGGTGGTGCTCACTGACACAAAAAAAGGGGGATATTCGTGTCCATGAACACGAATGAATAGATTCCAAATTTCGTGTCTATGCCACGAACTGCCCTGAGACTGGGTTGTAACTATAGGCAGATTCCAACAGGGACCTTTAACAAAACTGAAACAGGAGAAAGAAAATATGAGACAGAATACAGGTTTTGATCTTGAGGTGTACGGGTTTGGTCTGATTATCATATTTTTTGCATTCGCTTTTTTGATGTTCAGTGACTCCAAAAGGTATTTGTACACGTTTTAAGCCTCACTTGTTTTATTTGTTTTTGCATACAGAATATCAAACCAAGTGTCATCTGGAAACAAATGTGGCTTTATTTTGAGTCTGTTTCATCTTGTGCATCTATAAAAGCATTTGAGATCTCATATCACAATAACAACATACATGTTTCACTCATGTCTTACAACCAGAAAGTGTCTAAATACATGTGGTGTCATTTTTTATTCTGAAATCCAAAAAACATCTTTTAATGAATTATTTTGTTTGCGTTATAACATTTACTTATATATTGTACTTCTAGGGCAATGACATTTGTACAGTAAGTGTGGCTTGTTTAAATACTTCGGGGCCGCAGTTTGTGCTTACGAGAAATCTAAGCCGGTCACTTTAATTAAGCTGAACCATGACATGCTCATTAATGAGGTTTATATGCTAATGTGAAATGGAAATGCAGACTTTTTTCAGGCACTTTGGCTATGTTTTGCTTACCTCAGCCTCTGGATGCAGCACCGCTGACAGGTCAGAGAGTCTGCAGCGATTCCAAAATGCTAAACAGTCGCAGGCGCTTCTTATATACTGTACGCAGCGCTGTGTAACGCAACGAGAAGTGAGGGTATCATTTTGTCACAGACCTGAAATACTTCTCCATTTTCTCTTGCTAATGGTGTCAAGTAATTTTCATTTCATGCTTGACTGTGGCCTGCCGTCCTTAAGAGGAAATCATAAACAGTCAGCTGGTGGTGGTGTGTATGCTAACTTGAATTTAGACATGATAATGTTATATCCGCTGTCACCTCACGACGCTAATGCAAGAGCTTGACGACGGCAATACACTTTCAGTCCATCTCTCTTTATTCGGTGCACTTGTATTGCTACGCGTTTTTATTAATGAGGTCAGAACTGACCGGTCAAATGTCCCGCGTACACATTCATGCATCTGAAGACAGCACTTAACATATATCACACAAACTCGCATGAGCCGAGGCAGAAAATGATCTTTGCTCTGACCAATGGTCTTTGCTTTGACATGACACTGCTGCTCTCTCTCTCTCTCGCCCACTGCAGTAGCTGGTAAACAGGTAGTGCAGAGGAGGATACTGATAATATTTCCTGGACGTTGTGTCTGTTTTCCTCCTCCGCATCCCAGCCTTTACCCTCACTTGGCACCATGGCCATCTGCTTGAGAGTACCGCAGTCTTGAGAGGTGGAACAGTAAAACAAACCTAGGGTGCTTAAGAGGGTGTAAGTCAACCTGCCAATACAGAACGCACCCTAATCACATCCCACTCAGACAAAGGGACATAAATGGCCTTGTGGTTTCTACGAGACAAGAACCTGCTGGATGACATAGCTTGAGCACAAATCCAACATCAGCAGTGGCCGGCTTTTTCCAAGGGCCTGGGAGATATTTAACCTGATTAGAAGTGCCAATACGCCTGGAGGGACACTTCAGGCTCGGTCATGGATTTCCTGGAGGAGGAAACAACAGGAGGGATCTTCTG
This sequence comes from Triplophysa siluroides, assembly GCA_006030095.1. Taxonomy (NCBI): domain Eukaryota; kingdom Metazoa; phylum Chordata; class Actinopteri; order Cypriniformes; family Nemacheilidae; genus Triplophysa; species Triplophysa siluroides. The sequence goes on along the minus strand of VCII01000314.1, from coordinate 1,281,174 downwards.
CTCGTGAAGACTTACTGTTCTCCCGAGGGGCCAGAATACTCAAAGTATAATTGTATCAGCCTCACATGACACATGAACTTTCCCTTTAAAGCTACAGTTTGTGAAAACCGCCACTAGATGGCGCACGATCAAAACGACAACAACGGCGTAGCTTGTCGACGCTGTGAAGGAGCGTACAATGAAGGGATCTGTTGTCTCCACCGCTGATGGCCATCAATCAGACGGGATTGAGAAATCATGTTAGCGGATGAGGTAAAGTAATGAAGTTTTATAAATGTTGCGTATAATTGTGGTCCATAAATTAGTGACTGCTAGTAAACAAGCTAGTGGCTTGCTAGATGCTAGACTCTACTTCCGCATTTGTCCACGACACTACCTGGATTCCAACTTGGATATATCGCCCTCCGAAGGGCCCTTCGGAGTGACAACATTCATGGCCGCCATACTGAAGGGTCGTTACAAACCGAAGTGTTCATAACTGGTCACTTCAAAGGGCCCTTCAGAATGAAGAATTTCGAAGGGTACTACTGATGGTCACTTCGGGATCCCATGAGTCTTTGCGCAGATTCTTTGCGTGGTGACGCCGCCTCCTTATGGGTGCGGGATGATGGCGCAGAAGGGCACTTCAAGAAACAGTTGTTTGGTCCCCTACACCCTTTAACCCTTCAAAGCTCTCACTCAGGAGGGTAAACCATTCGAAGGGCTTAGGGCATAGGGATGAGCCCTTAGAAATGGAACGCAGGGCTGTTGTCAATGCGGTTTCTACGTTAGTAAAGATGGTACCAAAGGGTAACGCGGATATAATGCCATTGACAGACGACTTCACAGCCCCGTGTCACTGTTTAGAATGGCGATTTTTCTCACGCTTTACAAGTAGTTGGAAACATTTGAGATATTGTAAGTACTCAGCTGAACAAAATATATAACACTGGCCTAGTGGTTTTTGGATATTTTACTGCAAAATTGTTACAAACTCAGTGTGTAATTTTTTTGGGATGATCTATTGACAGAAATGCAATATAACACGCATAACTATGTCTTCAGAGGTATTTTAAGAGCTTACATAATGTAGCGTTTGATTTTATTACCTTAGAATGAGCTGTTTCTACCGCGGGTCCCCTTACATGGAATTCACCATGTTGTTTATTCAGTAGCCCTAAACGGACAAACTGCTCTACAGAGCGTGTTTTGCAAATACGTTATCTCCTTCTTAAGCCTTTGGCTTTTTAGTGTATGTCATCCTCGACAGTTTTAAAATGTTTATGAATTGGTCTTCCGGGCTTGTTTGTTTTATTTTTCTTTATTTTGAGTCATATCAATCAATCAATCAATAAAAACGTGACGTGCTATTGTGAAATAATCTACCACTTAAAACATAATAAACTGTGATTGGTCGCTTTATTTGTCAGTCAAACTATGTTTTACTGATAAAGTGGTTCTCCGCTACAATAACCTGCAAAGTGGAGATCATTACTGTTTACTTTAATGTCACTTTCTGCACGATTAATCCAAAACTGACTGGATAAGTGTTTTTTAGACAAAAGATTTTGAAGAGGTGGCGTATTTACGTCATAATGATCCCTAATACGTTTTGTTCTTCTACGAACCATTTTGCTGAACATTTATATCTCGTCCCTCTAATTGAAGGCAATCCGTTTTACCGATCGCGCCTGCTTAATATGACAAAATGAGACACAAATGGAGAATAATATTTTACCTCATGAAATTAAATCTGAAATACATTCTGATTAGGTTCATTTTCAGCGTGGATTTCATAATGCCTGCGATTTATCCAGCCCCATGAGAGGCCACTAATGATGAGAAACATCAGTCAAAGCCGCCCTCAACTAGAGAATTGGGTTAACGCAGAAGTTAGCATACTGCTAAGATCCATCCAGAATTAGCGAGGAACTGTAGAGACGTTATTTTATGTTTGAGTCAATATAATCGTAGTTTTAATATCGGCTTCAGATGGTCTCAAATGTGATATTGGTTGATGTTAAATGGGTCTACATTTGTGGGGATAATGGATATTATCATTTAAAATGAATAAAATGAGAAAGCATTATCATCCCTAATGAAAAATATATGTGCTACATGGCCAAAAATATGTAAGTGCATCTTTCTAATGAATGGCTTTGCCTGTCTTAAAGGAACAGCTCACGCAAAAAATGAAATTCTGTCTTCATTTACTCACACTCGAGTTGTTCCAAATCTGTATAAATGTCTTTGTTCCGATGAACACAGAGAAAGATATTTGGAAGAATGCTTGTTACCAAGCAGTTCTTGGCCACCATTGACTACCATAGTAGGAAAATTACTTTGTTCTGTTGAACACCAAAGAAGATATTTTGAAGAATGCAGGAAAGCAAACAGTTCTGCTAGCATTGTAATTTTTTCTACTATGCTGGTCAATGGTGGCCAAGAAGCATTCTTACAATTATCTTTCTCTGTGTTCATCAGAACAAAGACATTTATGCGGATTTGGAACAACTCGAGTGTAAGCAAATAATTACAGAATTTGTATTTTTAGGTGAACTGTCCCTTTAATTCAGCATACGATGACAGACAGAAGTGGTGCATGCAACAATTTGGAAAGGGCCTTTGTCTGCTCCAACATTACAGTTCCCTTGTGCACAACATAGAGTGCACAAACAATTTCTTTCTTACAGTGATAAATCTTCACTGAACTACAGAAACTGAAGAAAAACGTTAAAGATGAATTGGGATGTTGACTGTGAGCCCAACATCAGGCACCGACTGTACCGTTGCATAAATGAGTCTGAATGGAAGATGATTCCCACAGTTCTTCTAAGATCTAATGGAAAATCTTCCCAGATGGGTGGAACTCGTTTTACTGTCCTAAAAAAAAAAAAATCATAGATGGGATTTCTTTAACATCTCAGTTATATCTCAGAGACATCAATGAGATTAAAAGAAAAGCATATGGATACGTGTCTCCTTTGCCTCAGATTTGTGTCATTAGAAACAAAACTGAATCTCACAGTAAAATCGCAACAATATCAAAATTTAAGAAATCATATAAAATGCATATTTACACTAGGTCAAAAGTTTAGGATCGGCTACTCATTCTTTATATTTCTTTTCCACGTTTTAGACTAGTAAACCCATTAAAACTATGAAATAACACAATCGAATCTGTGGGAATCATGTTGTGATAAAGCAACCAAAACTAAATGAAATCTCATGTCACTATCTACAAAGTAGTCAACATTTGCCTCGAATTGGCAAATTGTATACTTGCGGTTTTTATCATCCAGCTTCTTGAGGTCCCAACCTGGGAAGCATCAAAGCAATATTAAAGGAATTCGAATCTATGCTGTAATCAGCTGATTTTTCATTATTTGGTCCATTAAAAAAAAGGAATTTCAAACACACTCTACACCTTCAGATTTAAAGAAGTTTAAGATCATGAGAAACATTTTTGTCAAGTGATCCCAAACGTTTGACAGTTAGTGTATTGTTTTTATTAAAAGGATACAGCTGTGATAGAGATGTCATAGAAAAGCTCGATGAATTAAAGCCACAAGTCTGCTCTGTTCTGGTCATCTGAACCAGGTTGGCAGGAACGCAGCAATTTCAGACTTCACAGGAAACTGAGAAACAAAGGAGTTATATCAATATTGTGATATATGGCAGGTTTCTTTATTCAGAATATAAACCACAGAAAAGCCATCAAAGCCAGCTCAAAGTTATAGATATCATAAACTCTCTACTCTTGGTTTATAGCTTGTCCTAAAGAGAAAGTTCAAAGCTGTTACTCCATAAGGACTCAGAATATAGAGCAAAATCCATTAAAGAAACAGAGCGGTACGTAATGAGAGGAAAAGCTGCCTATCAACTCCCATCACACACTTTCTGATCTTTTTCAGACCCCTCTGGCCTAACAGCAGCAGCGTACCTCCAAAAAATAAAAAGTTTTGAGTAACAGAGAAGCGAAGGAGACGAAATTTAGTCTGAGAACTGACATTTTTAGCACCACTCTGCCGTGTTGCCACTTTTATGAGGCTCATTCCATTGAATAAATGGTCGGGGAAAGGTCAGTGGATTCCCAGGATGCATGTTAGCTTTGGCACAACCTAACCGGCTATGAGAGAAATTTCGGTTGGCTGTTCAAAGGTGAGCAGCAAAAGGCCTTCGATGAGATCCGACGAATAGCTCAGTCATTATGTGAAGTGTTCACTGTTCAAGACAACAGAAAGCCTGTTTCTCTTTCTCTGATGTCATTAGTGGATAGTGTCTGTGGAGGGCTTCTGGATTGGTCAGCTTGTTCCTCAGAATAGATTTGCATTCTTTCACAATTTGTAAATGTGTGCGCTTGGTCATGCATTAGTCAGGAATGGAGTCTACCTCTCAAACCACCAGCGCAGCAGCAATTAAAATCTTTCTGAATATGTGACACCAATTTTTAAGTTTCTAATTAGACGCTCATCTCAAATGTTGGGGACAGGTTGTCCATCAGACGCGGTGGTTCGATTACAATCTCAATGAGACCAGCTTGTGCATTTGGAGTGAGATTCTGCCCCCTTGTGGCCATGAACGAAACCTTTTCTGTCAGTTCAATTCCAAGAAAGAACACAAAAGCTTTTAGAGGCCCTGCACACGATGGGTCGGCTGACTTACGGCTCATGAGCGACGGAGAGCATCTAATCTCTTATAAGAGTCTGTCGATATATTCATGTGCTATTGGATGGCCTCTTTACTTTAAAAGGAATGAAAAATTGAACATTGTGAATTTTTTAGCTGCAATTTTAGGTTAGTAAAATATCGATGCGCTTTCCTGAGCGTAAATCAACCTGACGACAGACACCACAGAGAAAGCCATCACAAGAGGGTGAAAATCAAGACGTATGTGAAGGGAGATATCTGGGAGTAGATCTTTATTCTTAACATTATTAGTTTTTTAGCCCGGGTTTCGGAGAGCTTTCAAGGCCCCAGCTTTCAGCCATAATATATGAGTCTTTAACAACATTATTCGGTTATTATAATACCAAATGCACAGCTAGAGAGCAGGCAGAGGGAAATTACCTCAGGTTATGCGATGTGAGGCTGTCAATCTACGTTTGGAGAGAAAAAATGTGTATGTGGGTTTGAGACAGAGCACCTTATCTGTGTATGAAGCAAAAACAAAGTAAAACTCCCTGACAAAAGAATATTTAAGAACTACAGTGGTACAGTGATATATCTATAGTAATACCATAGATCCTTGATATAACGGCACAGAATATTTACTTTGCATTTGTAGAGAATAATATTAACATATTAACATTTTTTCTATAAAGGATACAATAGTAATGAAAGCAAGTTAGTCCAATGTGAACACCTACTTTTATAAGAAAAGCTGAAAGCTGGGGTGATATTTCTTTTCTGAACAATCGCATTAAAGATCTTCAAAAGATATCCCAAATATATGTTAAATATTTCAGGCTCTTTTTATTTGCATTTGGACATTGAGCAGACATTTAGACAACTTTTATCCAAAGCGACTTACAAAGAGTTTAGGAGCTATAAGCGATATGTCATACAGGAGCCATAATACATTAAGTGCCAATACAAAGTTACTGGTTTCAACAAAAGCTAGACCACTACCTGTTGAGAGAAAGGGTTAGTTGTTTTTTTTTTGTCTGTCAAGTATTCACAGAAGAGAAGATATTTGATTTTGAGAGATATTTGGCAACCACCTAAGCATCAACCCCCTGGTAACCACCCAGAACACTTAGCAACCACATAGCAACCACACTAGCATTATAAAATTTAGTTTTTCATGCCAAAATTTGATCAGAAAATGTATTTGTAATTAACAATTCGATTTTTACATCAACATCACATCTCCTACCTGTCAGTCAACTGTGACCTTTTCCTTCAATTCCTTCATTTCTTTCTGCGCAAACAGTCATGCTGTGTCTGAAAGGCCGATTTTGAATATTGCCCTCAATTAGGAGTGAAGAAAATATTTCTGAGCTCACCGGAACATGACACAGGCATGACTTTTTCTCTTTGTGCGTCTTCCGCTCTCTTCATCTTTCCTTTTTGTTTGTCTCCCTCCCTTTCTCTTCGGGTTTACGGTATTTTAGGGACAGAGTGAATCTTAGGCCAGCATGGAGCAGAGAGAATTACTGGCACAACAAATTAAGGTTGCAGGTGGCTTAGTGGCCCCCTACCATGACATGTAAGAGCACTGAGCCACCAGCCGAAGCCGAGCGCCAAACACACACTCGCATGTATATAATGATGCTGTGATGATTATGTCTGTTCTGATGTAAAAGTGAGATCGTTTTTTACAGTGAATATTGAATGTGTTAGACAAGCAGGATGTTAAAATGAGAGAGAATTTTTACAAACAGCACATATTCATGGCACAGTGCTCCTGTAGCTCAATTCATAGAGCATTTTGTTAGCAAAGGTAATGGGTTCGGTTCCCAAAGAACACACACACACACACACATTGATAAAAAAAGTACACTTTTTAACGCACGGTAAGTCACTTTGGATAAAAGCATTTGCCAAATGCATAAATATAAATCTAAGGGATAGTTCATAGAAAATTCTGCTATTAACTCACACTCTTGTCATGTCAAACCTGTTTGATTTTCTTTCTTCTGCAGAAAGCAATAGAAGATACCAACATTCTTCAAAATATCATCATGTTCTGCAGAAGAAAGAAAATCATACACGTTCGACATGACAAGACAGTGAGATGACAAATGATGACAGAATTTTCATTTTTGGGGAACCTATCGCTTTAAAACAGTTTGGTCATTGATTGTGATAACTTTAGCTATTTCTTTAGATTTGTTTAATTCGTTTTTGTTTTATTACACATATTTTCAATGCTGTAAATGGGTTAGACTATCTGAGGGAATCTATTTGGGGAGATTTCTTATATTTTAAACCACAGATGCTAACAAATGCCACTTTATGTATGCATGAAATGTCGTTTAGAGGCTACTTCATGGATAAAACATGGTAAACCTCAAAATTTTGAGGTGTAAGTCCGCCCCCTTGAAATTCACTCCCTGGACTCAGTTCTCCATGTTCCCCCCATTTTCAGCCCTGTACTTTTTAAGTTCTATACTAAAAGGACATGAATTAAACCGGAAAACTTTCACTGCTTTTTTCATGAAAATGAAATTATTGAATTTGCTTTTGGGTCACTTATAGGCCACTTGGCAAAATGTAAACACTGGTCCAGAAGTACTTCCGCTTTTTATTTATATATATATATATATATATTTAATTCTAACATAATTCAATCATGAATAAGATAAGGTAATAAAGGTTCTTTAGGTTGTATTCTGTTCAAATGTTTGTGCACTGTTAAAAAAATGAAATGGGTATTTATTCGGGACCAGCGTTGGACCTGCATTATGTACTTCTTCCGAAGTGGTCTATACTAGTATATAAACGTATTGCATTTTTCTAAACTTCACCTACAAGTCACATCTATTTCATACAATTTCTATTTAATTTACTTTCCTAAATTCAAATTACACTACACCACCAACCTGTTCGAGACCTCAATCTAGAAACTCATTACTGGATGCACAATCCTGCTAGTCAGTCGACGTATTACTAACATGATCTCACCGTCCATAGTCTTCACTCCATTCCGCCTGTCTGCGCACACAGCTCATATTTAGCATTCGAAAGAGAGCGAGAGAGTCAGAGAAGGTGGACTCCAGCCCAGCTGGTCTGATGTGTATTCTCCTCACAGGAAGTTGACCTTGAGGTGAAGCTGTTACTGCCACACGCGGCACACAGCATTACAATGGCCACTGGCCCACATCATTCCCCTGTCCTATCAGCTTTCTCCTGTGCGCACACACCCGCCAATGTATGTGTATGAGATCGGTGAGGAGAGAGAGGGGTACGTCTGCAAGCACACTCTCTCGCTCTTTGTCTCAAAGCGATGGCAGACATGAGAGATATTCTATCTGCCCGTGAAAGTAAAACTAAAGTCTGTAGCGCTCAAGACGTGAATACAAAAAGGCGCAGAAATAATAAGACAAGGGTTTACGTGTGACCTGAGGTCTGAAGAAAAATCCTCAAATAAAAAAAACGGGTTTATTCATATCATTATGCACACGCTGACCTTGGGTCTCAAAAGCACATTTAAACCCACCACATTTAGTGCATGTTTTCATGTTTTTGTAATAAGCTTAAGCAAAAAAGACATATTTGTCCAAAAACACGGCTTTGTTGTGAAAGTCATGTTTTAGCGGAAGAGGATCAATGTCAGGTCTAAAGGTAAGGCCACAGCGCAGCAGCTCTGAAAGTCTCCACCGACAACCTCTATTGATTCTTAAATACTTTTTAATGAGTCGGCTTGAGCTTATTTATTTCATAAAGTGCTTATTTGGACTTATTTTAAATGCAGTCCAGCATGTGAGAAAAGTGGACAAACACAAGCACTGCTGGGGCCAGATTTGGTGGCGGCCATTTTAAGCTGTTTCAAGGAAAAGAATACAAAAGCGCTCCCACGCCGACTGAAAACAACTCAACCGAACGGTGATCTGATTCTCTCATCATCAAATATAGAAGGAATTAAAGTACAAGGAGAGAAAAGGAGAACTAGAGAGAGGACTGGCAAAAGTTCGGGTGCAAAAATGTCATAAATCTTTTGCAATTTTGACATTTCTCTCAGTTCCATTAGCGGGTCATTTGAGGAATATTCTCTGACACGTCAATGAGAGAAAAAGCAAATGAGGGCTGAACAACCAGACAGGTAATGTGACTTGGCATGCCTTAATAATGTACGAAGACAGCTAAGACCCGGAGTTAAGTGGAAGAGAGAGAGAAATAGATGGGAAATAAAGATAAAGCAACAGCATGTTCCTTTAAAATGCTCAAGATTACAATTGCTAATTTATTGTGAAAACCACTCCATCAGGTTGGCAGACGACGGCTTTGCATAAGAACCCATGAACACACACACGCTGGCATGATGAACTTCACGTTGAATAAATTTATACTGACTGCTTGTGGTGAGATGCCGGGATCATTGTGAGAAGGATGAGAGGAAAGAACTGTTAAAAGAGATGTTTTCTGGTGTCGATATGAGTAAAATATGAGTTTTCAGTTCATCGCAGCTTAGCATTCATAAATGTTTTACATTCAATTAACGTTTAAAAACCGATAAAAGAGGTTAAAAAGCAGAAAAGAGGTGATGTGTATTTTTTTTCAGTGTAAAAAACTATTCAAGTTTAATATGCAGTGACAACTGGAAATCATTTGTGGGTTGACTTTCACGAAGAGTTCAAATACTGTGGATTTATTTGCCCGGTTTCACAGACAAGACTAGTCCCAAACTAAAATTAATGTCTGAGCGGCACTAACTGAAAATAAGTTGCCCTGCCATATCTTTAAATATGTCAATGCCATTGCTTTGTCTCAAGATGCACACCAGTAATGTTTTTATCTAAGGCATTTCAATAAAAGCTACTTAAATATCTTTATCTAAGGTATAGTCCTGGCTTAAACCAAGACTTGTCTGTGAAACCGGGCTGTGTTTTAAAAAGCAACATCTGCCGCAACCAAATGGGTGGGCGGAGCTTGGGTTAAGGTTGTCCGTTTGTTTGACCAATGGCAGACGAGCAGGGTTGCCAGATTTGACCAAACCAGCCAAAAGGCCAGACAAAACTAGCCCAAGACCTCAAAGCAAATATGTAAAATCAAAATATACCTCTCGTACCTTTTTACCATCTATTTGATGCATTATGCAGTTTCATTTTGAAAATCCCTTCATATATAATATAAAAAATTGACAGTCTCATAAATAACTTAATATTACCTTAAAAAGGGTAAATGAAATCTTGCCACCCCGAAGAATAAAAATCAAGCAAAACCGTGGACTTGGCAACCCTGAGATTGGGCACATAAAAAAACATTTAAAATTCACTTAGCAGGCCTTATTTTTTGCATTTGTTACCTTAGTAACAACCATTAATTCAACATGAACTGACAATGAGCAATGCAGTTTCTGAGCATTTCATCCTATTAGTTTATTTTGCTTTAACTTTTGTTAACACGAACACAACTTTTGATTTTGAAGTGTATTAGTAAATGCTGAACTTAACATGAACTAAGAATTATAAATTATGCAACAGTATTGTTCATTGCTGGTTCATGTTAAAAGTGTTAACAAATGTAACAAGTACAACTTTTTTGTAAAGTGTTAATGAAAAACACTTTAAATCAATAACAAATAACACAAATGAAAGAACTTTCTCTAATACGGATACCTTTATAGTGTGCTGAGCGTTGAAACACTCGTCGTATGTGACCTACAGCCTTCTCTCAGCACCGCCGTCACTCTTCTTACTGCTAAAGAAAGGTTCCTCTCCACCCTAGAGTTTAAGAATATGAGACACACTTATCATAGATGAAAATATCAGTCATGCCCACTCTAATGCGCTCTCCTGAGTCCAGATATACAGGGACTAGACAGCAGGCAGTAAGTGTGACAAATCGCTGAAATAAAAAGTGTGATTCAAACCTATGAAAATATGCTGCATGAGACAGACACAGATGTGCTAAAATATTAAAATAAAGGAAGAATAAGAAGAAATGTAGAACAAGGACCGGGGATGCAGATCATTCAGAAACCAAATCTGCGAATCGACATGTTGCTTAGTTTCTGTTGAAAAAAGGTCATGAAGACAAAAACTGAAGCAGTGAAGTTAACTCAAGTGTTCATCATGAGTGATGTCCAGCTTTGAAAAGTTGATGTTTTTGCCTTTTAATCAAATATATTGTTAAATATGAATTGAAAATGTGTGTTGCGTAGTTGTGCTAAGATTTGAGAGGAATTTAAGAAGGATTAACTTAGGCTACAAAAATTACATAGAAATATATTTTCATTTTATACCATAAACTTTTTGATAGTTTAACCCTGAAACGGCATTTAAAGCAAAAAATGATATGTTTTCTGGTGTCCCCTGCGTGTGATCCACAAACAAGCGGGTGTTAAACCTGTCTTGAGAACTACTGTGATTACATCTCACTTCAAGGACAAAGATTCTTGGCTTTAGGGTTTGAGTTACAGAGACGTCTGTCAAACAGACGAGAGAAAAAGTGTTGAGCAGGCACGCTTGACTGACAGATGGGAGGCTCAATAAAGCTCCTCCGATTCCAGCTATAACCGCTATTGCCAAATACAGCGCTACACCGTTGCTATGGCGGCAGAGGCATCCGCAACACAACACTCCAGGCTACATAATGAAATGTAAATGAGGGGCACAGGAAGTTGGGCCGAGGCAGAAGGTATGGCACATAGCTCAAGAGAGAAATCGCTCCTGAGATCTCGCTATCTCCTCTCTCACTCCGGCTCTCTCGTTCTCGCTCACCTCTACCTTATCTGTTTAGCCTCAGGTGGAGTTGAATAAACATGCAATCCTAGCGCATCTCAATATCTGGTCTTGGGGTGCTGTTGTTGGAAACACACGAGATAAAGATGCACGCACACACAGATGCACAAACGGACAGGACAATGCGGCAGACAAACATTCCTAAAACCCTAAGAAATGTACCGTGGTGTATCATAAAACCAAGGGGATCATGCCTATTCATGCTGAAGTGAAGGGGCGGGCCATCGTGATCTCATAAGAAAACAAGTATTTTACCCGGTTAGCGATTTTATATGAATTATTAGAAAAATAGGCTAGCTTGTAAAATAGTAGCCATGAGATCGTGTTGGGCATTGAAACACTCACACATCTAACAACATTATCAACTTACTTTAGGGGACATTCTGCATGAGGGAAAAACATGCAAACAAAATGCTCTTACAGACAATCCAAACAATTTTGACGTCATGTCAGAATGTGTATAATGAAGGCGTTCATGAGTTGTGTCCTGTTTACTGAAGTCTCTTCATCCGTGAGCAACATCATTCGGCTAACAGCACCTGGTTAAACTCTCCGGGCCCGGGCTGCAATAACAGTTTGTTCTGGCGTTGTCTGGGAAGCAAAGCTGGAGAGAAGGTGATCAATCACAGCAGGCAGTATTTGAGTTTGACAGTATTACATTGGCAGACTGTTCTACTGAGGGGTAAGTGAGACAGTGAGCTGGGGAAAGAGTCTCTCGGAGTGGACATAGACCAGTTGAATTAGGCAATTATAGCCAAATAAATCAACTGCCTTCAGCACTGCAGCTTACAGATACAGGGACGGAAAAAAATACAGCAACAACAACCCACAGGAATCCAGGGCAAGGGCTGTACACAAACAAACACACAAACGCACGCACACAGTTACTTATCTGTCTTAAATGAGGACATAACCGTACACTTTTACAAATAAACGGACAGACTAACCCCAACAACATACTTTTACACAAACACTTTCTGCTATCTGACTAAATTTCCCTGTAAAGGCCATTGAATATGAAAGAAACATTTTGAAATATGACAGTAAAAATGAATTCATGAAATGAATACATAACATCTACTTCTTTTTCATATTTATTACAATATTCAATATAATTTATTAAAAATAATACAACATCAGTGTTTAATAGTGTCTTCTTAGCTTATCCTGATTTGCAATGGCAAATGTAAAATAATGTTTTTTTTATTTAATTTTGATTAAATTTGATTTACAACCCATGTAAAGATAAGCATGCAAAAAACCTGCAATGTTTTGTTTTAAACAGAGACGGCGATGTAAAGTCAAAACTTGCAGCTTTCAAATTCAACATAATAATAAATAATAAATAAAGAACATGGAAATATTAAACACTGTAAATATTTTCTAACAGAAATTTTAATTTACAACTATAATCTCAAAATTTTGAAGTATTGGCTGATTCATCACCTCTGCCAACATATTGATGCTTCACTAAATGCTAGTTTGATAAACACTGTTTTTATACTCACATTTTCCTAGTACTTTCTGTGACTTTTTGTTAGCGTTCCATCTCGCTTCCCTCTCGCTCCCCTCTCGCTCCCACGTAAGTCACAAAGACAGACGCAAACAATCCATTGTTTATATCCGTCACAGACGTAAGACGCCGGCACACTTGCCCAAACTCTCCTTTGATCTCTGTTAAAAGAGGAGTCAAAAGTGAAGCGTGTAAATTTAAGTTTGTGAACTCTTTGGCTCATTATTTTAAAGGGGAGAGAAAGTGGAGCACTGCTGGGGCAGGTGATGACCTCAGCACAGAGGCTTCTGTTGATCTTTTTTTAGACACTTGTCTTAACTTCGTGGGCTCTGAACTGTAAAACACACTTTGATCCCGCCTGCGCACACCTGATTGCATCTGTACATGTGTGTGAGAGAGAAAAGGTGGATCTTTTATAACTCGCATGGAAAGAAATATACAGGACTTTGACATTTTTGCTTTTCTGAGTTACTCACGTTGTTTGCAGCTTTAATTCCCATTGTAGCAACAACAATGATGTGAGTCTAACATATACCTAAGAAGATCAAGTGAAATATCCGTACGTATTATTAAACATATGCGCATATATAGTAGTGACGACAGCTGTAGCAATATCAGGAAGGGTCACCATAGTGATTGTGGGTAGAATTCAGAGTTTGTTTGATTTTCTCCTCAGGGATGAAGAGAGTCACAGTGGATAGACCGTCGCCGTCCGCCGTACGCTGGTTTATTGTGCTTCATGGCCGTAAACATCCTGACCTTGGATTTTCTGAACAGACGGTCCATGGCAATTTTAGTACGGCTATAAAACATCTGAGCTCTGAACACAGTGCCCTTCCACAAAAACAAACACGTGTGAATTGCGTCAGCATACAGTAAGACACGCAAATGTACTCTGAAATAAAGACACATGTAATGAGAACTCTGCATTCAGGTTCATCTAAATGAACTAGCCTTACTGCCGCAGATCCAAATTTATAAAAATAGTTTTACATTTAAAAACGAATGTTAAAGGAGCAATGTGGAGACTAGCGGCACCTAGTGGTGGGGTTGCAACCAACAGCTCACTCCAACCCTTCCCCCCCTTTCGGAGCACTACGGCAGCTGACACAGGATTAAGATGTCGTCAAGTCTCCGTTTCTTTGCCGAAGGAGAAAACATATTTACAAAACGCGCTCTGTAGAGAAGTTTGTCCGTTTACTGTAGAAACAACATGGTGAATTCCATGTGAGGGGACCCGGGGTGTAGATATGTCATTCTAAGGGAATAAAACATAAAGCTTTATTATGCAAGGTCTTTATACACCTCTGAAGACATAGTTATGTATATCACATTGCATTTCTGTCAATAGATCCTGCAAAAATTACAAACTTAATTAAAAAAGCTGTGAACTTAATGGGGTGAAATATGTTGAATTATGGTAGGGTTAAAAAGGAGTTTATCCATGCGTGCCAAAATGTTTAGTTTTAAATTATATTCTTGATCACGATAAAATGAAATTCTGTTGGAAGTTGGCACAAAGTATGTTTTTAAAACAAGCTTTACCTTTAAATCCCCAAATTTCACATAATTGGAAACGCAATTTTAGTGAAAACAAACTTCCGCACTAAAGAGAACTTTTATACCAAAAAACAAAATAAATATTTTTTATAGTTTTTATACAGTGTTTTATGTGTTTCCAACACCTGAGCTCTCCTCTCTCTTTTTTTTAGTGCATTTTCTTTTTTATCAAACATCTGTCTCAAGGCCTAACGGGGAGCATCCTCGCATCCCGTGACCTTTTTGACCCCGGCCCTGCCAACAACGGGGGAGGCAGATGACTATCAGCATGCTATCCCTTCCCTCCCTCCCATCTCACATTGACCCCAACTGCCATCAGCCAGCTGTGATCTGACCTGTGTCTCAAACACGCAAACACACACGTTAAGTTCTACGATCTGCATCAGACACTGTGTTGAAGTAGATTTATGCCTTTGTTCTCTTAGTGAATTCATAACTTACACTGGATGACCGTGTTGCCATAACCTTCATATCGAGTCAACATGAAGCAGCAGTCGTATTTTCTTTTCATAATGGGATGTATTTTAGAATAAAAATATAAAACTCAATGAAAATGTTAATAATGTTGTAATGTCAATTCACAGGATAACACGGGGGGCTAAAATGACCATACTGTGTCCTATTTCTCATAATGCTTCTTAGAATAGTGTTTTTGATTTAGTTTGATTATGTCTGTGTTTATCATTAATTAAAGGAGCAGTTCACCCAAAAATGAAAATTCTGTCATCATTTACTCACACTCAAGTTGTTCCAAATCTGTATAAATGTTTTTGTTCTGATGAACACAGAGAGAGATATTTGGAAGAATGCTTCTCACCTAACAGTTCTTGGCCACCGTTGACTAATATAGTAGGTTGAACAAAAGAAGATATTTTGAACAGTGTAGGAAAGATTACTATGGTAGTCAATGGTGGCCAAGGACTGCTTGTTTACAAGCATATCCAAATATCTTTCTCTGTGTTCATCAGAACAAAGACATTTATACTCGAGAGTGCGCAAATGATGACAAAATTGGATTTTTCCCTTTAATAAAGTAAATGGGTCCAATCATGACTTACATTAAAACTATAATATGGCAACCGGTACAGCACGGTGGTGCTATTGATGGCAAGGTCATGTCACTTTGATTCCCAAGAAACACACAAACTGATAAAAAGTAAATCTTAAATGTATACTGTAAGACGGATAAAAACTTCTGCCAAGGATACAGCAAATGTAAATGTGAGCATTAAAACCCTGAGTGTTTAAGCAGATTCATGGTTCAAAAAGAGTTTCACTGCACTCTGAATTCATAATATAAATAAGATGAAATACTCCAGAGAGCCTAATTTTGCAATGTTTACAAGAAATTCATCCATTTCGAATTCACATTCTTTTCGAAAATAAGACCCCAAAACATTCTTTAAGGCTGTATTGCAGGTTTTCTCTGTCTCCTTTTTAACTAAAAAGCGGAGGATTTTATTTGACACGGCTAAACTCTTTCATTGTAACATGCTCTCCCACACACACATAGAAATAAAAAGGCTAATGCTGCCACAGTTTGACACATCCTCATATCAGTCCGCGCTTAACATATGTGCAAAAGACACTGATCTCTCGTTCCCCCTCTCTCTTTCTTTCCTTTAGTTATTATCTCTCTGCCACCCAGAACAGTGTAAGCTCAGAGAAATTCAAGCCACGGGGGATTTTCTGCAGCTCACACAGAGTGATATGTGCCCAGGCGGGCGTACGATCAAACGTGCGGCCCTCTGCGCGCCTGTCACATGCGTTCAGACTTCCCGTGCTCTGCAATGAAGCGCACCGCGCGCTGTCAGGGAACGGCGCGCCAGTTCATCCCTCGACCTTTTTGTTCGCCGTTGAGTTGAAGACCGTACAAATGACTTTAAATCCCTGCAGATTTGCAGTCATTGTGTAGCTATCTGAGCGCGTGTGTATGTTTGTGATGTTTTTATAAAGTTTACTCATATGCTGAGGTGACTGTTTTCAAATGCCGTTTCATCTATTACTGTCAATTTCATTTTCTCTCTGTCCTACTGTTGTCCCACTGTTTTCATTTGTTAAGGATTTTTTACAGTATCGGAGGTCTGTGGTGTATTAAACCTACAATAGAAATCCAGGGGGAAGCAAAGGGATAGTTCGCCCAAAAATGAGAAAATTCCTTTCATCATTTACTCACCCTCATGTCATTCCAAACCTGTATGACTTCTGCCGAACAGAAAGCAAGATGTTTCAAAGAATGATGGTAACATTAACAACATTAACCCACATTGACTTCCATAGTATGGACACCAAACGCACCAAGACATTTCTCAAAATATCTTCTTTTGTGTTCTACAGAAGAAAGTCACACAGGTTTGTAAAGACATTTCAAAATGATTATTTCGAGGTGTACTATCACTTTAACAGGGCATTGCAGGAACAACAACATTTTCTGCACAAATGTTATTTGTAATATTTTAATAATGAGGTTTGAATCCCAGTGGAAATATACTGAATGACTCTGTGCAGCGTGCTGGGTTTATTACATGGTCACTGGTGAACATCTCCTGGATTTCTAGATTTTGCATCATCTTAATTTACAAATTTTATTTGCTCAGTTTGATGCTGGCTTCCATGCACATTGCACAATATGGAGAATTATGATCCAGCATGCAGGTAAAGTTCACCGGTGAAACTCTCGGGTACAGGAACTGATTCATAGCCACCCATTTCAGCCTTGAATGCATAAACACAGTACACATCCACATGACTCACTTCTTTAACATCTTTGTGTATTCTCCATTATTCCTATCTCTTCAACATCCTTCCTTTCCAGGCATGTAACCTCCTCTATTTTCATATTTTACCTCTCTCCTCCTCCTGTCCTCCAAAACATCCCACGCAATCTCCTCTGTTGCTTTCTTTCCATCTCTTTCTTTTCACTTCTATTGTCTCATTTGAAATGTCTTCATCTCATTTTTCCAGCTATTTTTCTCGCTTTGCTCTGTTTCCGTCCACCTGTCCCTTTTCTCCTCTACGCAGTCTTTATTTTTCAAACCCGACGTGTCTTTTTGCGGAGCTGCGCGAGTATCCCGGGAGACCCGGGCTGTTGTTCGGTTTTTGGAGGTGAAGACCCCGTTTCCTAGTGGAAGCATCATGGGACAGAGCGGGTGAAGGAGGGTCAAAGGCACACATGTACACACGCAAAAACAAACATGTGATTGCTGCGTCTTTTCAACCGGATTGTAGGGGACAGCACTTTGGAGAGAGATAAACCCCTGACGTACACTATCAAAATGTGAAGACTTTTAAACAGCTTTTTTTTGAAGGACACAACCTACTTCTATCCTGTTAACAAAAACTTTGGTCTATCCATTAGCTATTTAACAAGTTATTTAACATCTAATGACAATATTTAAATCACAGTTAGCTACTAAATGTGCCATCTCAACTTTGTGGTATCCTCAAAATGTCACAACATGTTTTAGAAATAGTTTAATAAATATATATTTATAGTTTTTACATTTTCTACAAACAGGCAATACAGCAGATATAAAAAAAATATGTGTGGTTGTGTTATCTAAAATTAGATAATGAGCATAATCATATCTGACAGATGACAATATTTAAAAAACCTTCAAAACATGCTAAAAGCAGTGGTAATGTTTTAGAGAGAGCGAGAAACACAATTATCACCAATTGAATGAGCTCTAAAAAGCCCTCTGATTTACAAGTCCACAATAATTTAATATGCCAGTCCGGTAACGTTGTTGTAATAAGCCATCTAAAACAATTTATTGGCTGTTCTACAACCATAACTCAGCAGCGCCAAGCATGTTTTATGGATAGTCAATCACGATGTGAGCAGCAATAGCCCTGGATTCCCAGAATTCAGCTCACACAGACCAGGCCTGAGATGAGACAACAGCATCCTGAGGACTACACGGGTGACACTTGTTGTCTATAGAACAGAAATGGAACCATCAATGCAATAGACCTTATTTCAGACAACCTCTTCAATGGGGATTTTAATGTAACAAAGACGAAATGAAAGAAAAGCTCTTGAAAGAATTGTAAAAATGGCTCATTTTTTGAAAAAACTTGTTGAGGACATCCACACCAAAAGCATCCAGAAGGACCACAGCCTACAACCCTGCGCATGCATTTTTTCTCAGTTCTGCTCTCTGGTAAATGCCTCAGATCTATAAAAACATGCAACACAAGATTTTGAAAAAGTTTTTACCCCTTTTTAACACACATTACAATGCAATAACAACAACACTAGACACTTTACAATGTCAACATCAATAACAATTTCATCAACAATATCACCTCTACAACCGTTCACTTCATTGTGTATTTCTTTCTATTGTATGGCTTTATTAGGATCATAGGATAATAGAGAGCTGACAGAAAAGCATTGGGTGGAGATGCTCTCAAGATGAGAATCGAACTTGGGTTTCCGTGAGCGCACTGGCGAATATGGTGGCACGCTCAACACAGGATATCAGCGTTGCTCCATTATGTGTGTATTTCTATTGTGCAGTTTCATCCTTTTGCAAATGTTTGTACTGTATTGCATTGAGTCTATGATGAACCATTCAAGTCATTTTTCATTCCTTGTCCATATGACAGTAAAACACTTTAAAATTATCCACATCATCGGTTGTCATACACTTCTTTCTGTAACTTCTGTAACGGTTCCCCCGTCAAACCGCTTAACAGGATTTTCAGCCGTCATATTATTTTACATACTGTAAAAGCCTTGCAGTATATGCAAAATACATTATGTTGAAAGTTTATTATTGGAAAAATGCTACAAAAACAACATCAGCTGCAGTTTCTTTTAGCTTTATATTACCGTTGCTGTTGAATAATGAAAAAAGATTGTATTGAAAAACAATGTAAACATGAACTGCTTAGATTTACTTTCACTGTTTTTCCAAAAATTGAAAACGTTCTTTACTGCAGAAAAATCATTTTCTCACACTAGTTGTACATTGCTCTTTATATTTTTCATGGCCAAAACATTTTAACTATAGTAAAATGGCATTATAAAAACAATATCAAACAATAAATGAAAAGAAAACAATATAGCTAGGGAGGAACTTGCAGGAACAGGAATAAAGCCTGTTCTGTTCTGAAATAAAATAACGTAAATAAAATCTCCTGTATAAGCCTCTTGATACAAGCTACCTCTAAACAGCATTTGCTCCTTTAAGTTCCTTTTCCTGAACTTATTTGTTTCACATAGTCAGCACTTGTACAGTAGCTTTGTATTAATTTATTGGCAACGTGATTAGACACTACACAATGTAGGACACACTTACACAAGGCTACAGAGTCTTCTTGACATTAAACCATTATGTATTCTCAGCTACCTGCCGTGGTCCCGGTTGCATTAACGTGACTTGTGCACCTTATTATAAGCATCTTCAGTAAGAAAGTGTGTAAAAAAAAATGTAAATGCAAAGTAAACTTGGCCGCACTTCACCCCATTTACCCCAAACCCTGTTGAGGGCCAGACTACGGTTGACAGCAACAGGGCGGGGGGCCGTAGGGGGTCCAATGAAAAGAAAGACCTTTCCGAATGCTTGCGTAATGAAGCCATTTATTTCATAACGCATGGAGCGGGGAGGCTAATTATTTCACCTGTGTGCGTGTGTTTGAGTGTGTGTGTGAACAGTAACTGGCATTTAGTGTCAGACAGTAGCTCAGACACACACATCATTGATTTAACCTCAAGTCTAGATCTTCTGTTCGGCCTCATTAGAGTTGTGCAGCACCAGCTCTGTTTCAGAGTGTGTGTGTTTTCCCATTTGCTATCTGTTACCCCATATCTGTTAATACACAACGCTGGATTTTAGCCCTCCGTCCTCTTTCTCTCTCTCGGCTCATGTCCAGTCTCGGCACTTCCATTGTCCAGCCACTCTGCTGTTCCGCATTCCTGCACATGAGACTGGGATAATCCGGTCGTATAATATCCCATTATTTAATTAAAACCCCTCACCGCTGGCTCTTATCAGCGTGTTCTGCTCCCCAACCTGCCACGGCTGGCGATGGGTTCAGAAAAACCCACATTACTCTAATCACCGCCGGTTCTGCGGCTAGATCTCTGCTCGGAACCTAGCTGTCTGTCTCTCCTTAGGGTGGGTTCAGTGTCTCACGGCAGGCGGATGGTAGATTGAGACCTGCAGGGGAGGGCAGGCAAGGCGGACTGGGTTTTTCTTCTCTTTATTACATTCAGAGATTATTCTGGGTTCGTGTATTAGCTGTCCTGCTCTTTTACCTTTAAGGCCCAGATTGAAATTTAGTGGCATCCAGCTTGAGGTTGTGAATTGCAATCAACCCCTCACCCCAGCCCACCATTTCGAAGAACTATGGTGGCTGACACAGGACTAAGATGTCGTCACGTTTTTGTTTCTTTGCCGAAGGCGATAACGTACATTCGAAACACGCTCTGAAAAGCAGTTTGTCCGTTTAGTGCTACTGTGGAAACAACATGGCGAATTCCATGTAAGGGGAACCAGCGATGTATGAAGATAGATAAGGCTTATTCTAAGACAATAAAAACATAATGCTTCATTATGTATGGTATTTATGAAGAAATAGTTATGTACTGCATATCATATTGCATTTCTGTCAATAGATCCTCTAAAAAATTACACACAGGACCTTTGATGAAAAAGTAAAAATTTGTTGATCTAAACCTGTAATTTTCCTTTCATGGAACGCAAAAGAAGAATACTTCAACAATTCTTTTTTTTATACAATAAGTATAAAGAAGTACCATTAAAAAGCCCACGTGTCTTGTGCTTTAAATTCCAAGTGTTCTTAAGATAATTTGATATGTTTGCGTAGGAAAGAGATTACAATTTATTTACTGACAACTTTCCTCTCCGCCGCAGCTCTCAAAGCAAATGTCTTCAAAAGCACTGACATTGAAGCCGAAGTGAAACATCTAAGAGCGCCATGTTTTATTTGAGAGCTGTCGTACTGCTTCAAAAACCACAGAACATAGGACACGAGTCATTTTTGGATCTTGAAAGACTACAGTATGAGCTATTGTTGTACGAGAAAGAGCTGAGGAAAGATTCCAAAGGAAAACTTCCTTTGCATACACAATAAAAACAACTTTTCAGATCGGGCGACGGTGACTAAATAATTAAAACATTTTGGATTACTTTAAATAAAAATTCAATTTTCTTGCCTGGTGTTTTCTCTGTAAACAATTGGGATGAAACAGGGTTTTACTTCTCTGTTTAATTAAGTTTTGTTTTTATGAGGCGTGGGTGCGATTACGAGAGAAAGAGGGTTATTTCACAGATAACACATTTGTTCGAGCTAGCAGGAAGCTGATGAGACGTAGCACAAACTTGAGTATAGCCGCAGCTGCATTTGGTGATGATCTGGAATTAGATGATAGATGATGTTTATAACTTGTTTGGCCATTCCTCTCTTTCTAACACATGCTTTCCCAAAAGAACTAGGACCTTGAACATTTAGAGCCAAAGCTAACGGGACAATACTCACAATTAAAGGAATTTATGAGTCCTAGTTGTTTTGCAAAGCTCCTTGACCTTTGTGAGTTTGAGACACAGTACAGATACATCAGCTTCACTGGAAATAGAGCTCTTATGGCCTGGTTAACTATCTACGGTAGTATATGGTGAAATATACTATTAGACTCAATTGTTACAAACTGAAACGTACAGTGTTTTTATGGTTTAAGAAAAAAAAATCTATGAAAATATTCATGTATATATAAAATGAAATAACCTACTGCCTCTCAAACAACTTCCCTTATGCTGACATGATGAATCCCTCAACTTTTTAACCCCTCCCTTGGCATTTCCACTCTTTGTCAAAACACTAAACAAACTATCCTTTGGCACATAAACAATAGAAACAAGCAAAAATGAGAAAGCAGTTTGTTTGGTCCATTCATTCAGTTTCTTTACCTCGTGCTTGTGGAAAACATTGCAATTAGGAAAAAAAGTAAAGGTGCGTATACGATGTCATATAAGAACCTTTTTTGTCTAAATGGTTCCATAAAGCACTCCATGTAATGCCGATGAAGATTCCCGTGTAGTTCGGACAAGCATGGATGGTTCCATAAACCTTTCAAGTCCCAATGAAATAAAAAATTACAATGCCTACTTTTTCATGAAATATTGGAGCGTTTATTGTAAATAGTTTATCAATGTGGGCCATTCTCTTTTTAAAATGCGTGTGCCCTCATAATCTTTAGATAAAAAATCTGAAAATGCACCTCCTTCCTGTAATGACTATGCATCTTAAATGATGTATGTTAGACGGCTTGGGTGGATCATCCGTTAACTCCTCCCCTTCAATTGTCAGTCTGCTGCCAGTTCCATTTCAAAATGCAACGGCTGTTTTTATACATCCAATCAAATCGCAGAGAAAGACGAAAGCCACGCCCATTACACATTCCCTTTCACTCGGAAATGCGTCAAAATACAGGAGTAAAAACTATCGCAACTTCCGGTTCACAGGGACTTTAACATCGAAAAAACTTTTTTTTCCTTGTGTCGAAAAAAAGCTTATTCAGATCATAACAACACTAAAAAAAATCTGTAGAAATAGGGCACAATATACTGTATTAATATGAAGGAATTTTACGTATTCATTTTTACAGTTGTTTTACCTGTATTTTACATTTACATTGCATTTTAGCATTAACGGAAATGTCCGTAAAATAAAGGAAAATGTACTGGTCATTTTCTGCCAGTACTTTATTCGATTTTTACGGGATTTTTTTTACAGTGAAGGTAAGAAAGAGACTGAATAGTTCATTGTGGAACTAAAAATGGTTCTTCTATAGAATAGCTCCGAAGAACCTTTAAGCGCCTTTATATTTAAGAGTCTAAGTGCAAATTCAACCCTAAAACCAGAGGGAAATAAAGATGAGCTGTGTAGGAAGTCCTAACATTTGGCAGTTCAATCAAATGAGTGAAAAAAGACTGCACCTGATATTTCTTCCCGTTCATCCATCACACTGATAATTTAAGGTTGGGTGCTTTGCATTGTTATTACAGAGAAAGTTCACCCCAAACTCCTTAACAATTTATTTACCCTCATGTCATTTCAAAACTTTATGAGCTTCTATCTTGTGCAGAACACATAAGAAAATATTCAGAGGAATGTTCATGTCCTAACAATATTGGCCTCATTGACGTGTATAAACACAAAACCACTGAAACATTTCTCAAAATATCTATATTTTTGTGCCTAGGCAGAAAAAGTCATAAACAGTTACAGGTTATTAATAACATGAGATTAAATACATAAATTATGATATAATTTTCATTTTTTTGTAATGATAAACCCTTTTGGATCAACACGTTTTTTTCTATTGGTGTATTCTATAAAAATGAATACTGTGCACGAAATAAATACTACATTATATGCTGCAGCAAATGGACAAAAGTACAATATAGTGCACAAATCGAAATATAGCACTGTCCTTCAAGCCTGAACTGAATCTGATTCCATGCACAAACATGCAGATTCTGTGTTGGACGTCAGAACACAATGAGCATTCTTAGCCATGTCTGATCTCCCCTTAACAACTTATTGATTGAGTACTCAGAATTGAACACAATCTCCTCTGATCTCCTGCTTTTCGCCTTCCTTATTCTCTCTCCAACAGGTTGAATTTCAGGCAACACTCCAGGCAAGAATATCACAGAAAATGAGGGAATTATGCAAATTAAGCCTGCCTATGACAATGCATGAAAAATCTCTCTTTTTCTGTCTTTGCCGATAGGGGAGGTTTTAAATTCCTGAATTACGAGTCATCCAATATCATTTATTTTCCTTCTGTAACACCGCAGCACTTCATAAAGGCTTGCAAACTCCACATTATGTAACTGCTGTGGAAACAAATCTCACATATGAGCCAAATTGCTCAACAAATGAAAACAATGCTGAAGATGGGGAAATTATAGGAGCATTACAGGATCAAATCTCAGTGTCCGCAGAGGAGGCAAACATGACCCCTAGTGGTAACGGATGTGAAATTTCATTCATTTCAAAGGGACCATGCACACAAAGGCTGTACAAGAGTTAGCTATGAACTTGGAAGCTTTGCTTTTTGCAACAGGGTGATACAGTTGAAAATGATAACAAAAAAACACAAAGAAGTTTTATGTGTTTATGATGCCATACAATACAATTCCAGACATTGATGCACTGCACCCCATTCCTAATACTATACATCAATACAATTGCAATTTCTGTCATTGCAAAAATCACACCACGTAGCCTAATCATTCTAGTTAAATGTAACTGTATCATGGATGCTGTCCTAATCTGATTATTTAGATTTGTAATAGATTATGCATTTGTATTCTATTTATTCTATTAACAATAGGGTTAAAACTAGTAGCCTAACACATTTGGTTCTGACTCCCGTTACCATATACTACACTGACATTTTTTACACAAAGAATAAAAGAAAACACACTATTGTGTCCTCTGTATTCACATATACATTTGCACTTACAGACGTCTCCCACCAATATCAATGAGAAATGTTCTATTCTCGCTGAAACAAAAAGGTTGATGTATACTCTATAGTACTTTAACAGAAGTTTGCAGTCAACCCTCACCATATGTCAAAATTAAGCAGCAAAAAACAATTTGATGACACAAACGTGAGTAGTGTGACCGTTTGTGTTTACACATCAACAGCTTTTTTAATTGGCAAGACTTGAGTTGACTTGAGTCATTCATCAAGAGACTTGCTTGGTTCTTCAATAAATCTGCAAATTTCAGCCCATAAAACAAATTGGTTAAATGATTCACTGACAGTAAAACGTTTCCGTCAAAATGGCCGTTTTAGTTTCATATTTAAAGTAAGCCTAATATTTCCCTTTAAAAACATTGCTATATAAATTAAATTTGTTGTACATTTAAATTTTTTTGCCCCCCGTGAATTTATTTTTCTTGTGTACTGTAGTTTATTATTTACTACAGTAAAATTCCTAGACACTCAGCTGGTATAGTATCGCAGGATATTTTTATGGTACTGTGACAACTCTAATGGGTAATATCTGTGCCACCAAACAAACTGCAAAAAACAAGGTCTGGAATCTTTGAATCACCTGACTAAAGGTTTACTTAGTTGTCTCTACACATTCAACTTAAAAAGGAGACTGTTTTAGCTACTAAATGAAACATCGCAATTAACGCTGCAATAGCAAATAAAACAGCCCGTTTAATTTCAGAGGTCATATCTAGAGGAACAAAATCAGAAAGAAAGAGAGATGCCAGGAAATTCACACATTATAAGTGGACTCCAGGGACAAAAAATTAAAGTGTAAAATATGACACTTTTACCAAGTATAGGTAAGAAAACAGCTCAGCAGTCATCACAAAACCACAAACTAGAGGAAGCAACCCTTTTCTATTCACTGAGAACAAGCTTGCTCTTGCGGAAAAGTGGAAGATTAATTTCTTTAAAAGTGACCTACAAGAAATGCCAGTTTCTGAAAAAAACCTTGGGAAAATGTTCTCAGTTCTCACTAGGCAATATGGCAGACGAGAGACATTCCTGTTCATGATATCAAGTCTAAATTAGATTTCTCCTCTTTCTGATTTAATAAAGGTATTCCAAGTTGCGCAGGAGCGCGGAGAGCGGGAGATGCTCATGGACTTTCAAGTAGGTGCCGCAGTCCGTAATGAGGAAGCGGAGGATAGGGTGGATGAAAAAACGGGATTCACCTGTTCCTTTATCCAGCTTTTTCCGAGCTGTGGAGATTGCTCTGGTGTTTAATAATCACCTCACACCTTAACGTTCAGCCACAGAGCTCGAATTGAGCTGAAATATGTTCATCCTTCAGACAGGCGAGTGGAGGGCGGATGAAATCAGGGTGGGAGAAGTTCAGCGGGTGTGCGCGCATGCACATAAACGTCGGCCTGTGATTAGCAAACACCCCCCCAATGTGCAAGACAGACAGGGTAATCATACAAGGCATTCGAGGGAGGTGCAGATCCATATCTCCGCAGTGGATTCAATTCTTTCAGTCCAGTGAGAAAAACTGAGATTGGAGAAACGGGAGAAAGAGATTCAAAAGTATTCTCTTCCTAAAGCTACACAACACCAGAAGGAACCAATGACAACAGCTTTTAAAAATGGGATAAAATAGGGCTGTACAGTCTTCTTATTTGAATGCTGGTTTTATTGAGGGAAATCGCAGCTCATAGGCCTCTGAAATGCCTGAATGAACAAATCTGATTAAGGCTTTTGATTCAACTCATTGAGCCAATGAGAACAAAATAGAATTGGATGTTATTTCATTGTAACATTCCATCAGATACAATACATTTGACATGAAATTGAAACTAATATGTGTGAATCTTGGTCCGTTTTAAAGACTTACACAACCAAAATCTGAATCTCAGCCCAATCAGAACTGAACCGCTGTGTTGTACTTCCACCTAAAGGCCAAATATGTCACTACATGAGCATAACTAGAAGTAAAGTGTATTTTGTAAATTCACATCTGTGCTTTGCTGTCCTTCTGTAATGCTGACACAATATTTCTGATGCTATATTTCTGATCACTATGAAAGTATGAATTTACAGCAAATTCCATCTTATTTTGGTCCAAATCCACATTGGGACATGGAACTCAGAAGATACACCAACAGACCTCTGTACAACAATAGGTTGTAAAAATGTTATAAGGTGAAGTGTGTCAATATGAAACAAAAACAAATGTATAGGCCTATGCTATTTACACGAACCTACGCATGCTTTCAGTATATACCGTAATCTATAATAGCATATTAAATGAGGATAAGAGATCTTATCATATGTATGCAAATTATACTTTCTGTGTTTTCAACAATATAACAATTTTGATCATCTGCAAAGCATACTTTCCACCACTAGTTATAAAGTTGAAATTAACCACATACATAAACTAGTCTACTCAAATAATGCATTTGATAATATTAATAATAATAAATATGCAGTATTAATATATTATGGGTAATATCGGCTATATTACTAATAATGCATAATATTCACAACATATGACAGATAAAATGTGACCTTATTTCATGTAAGCTTAATTTGATATCCAGCCACTGACCCCTCACAGAACGCAGTAGCCTACTGCACCAGTTACACTAGAAACTGTTGAATGAGGAATGGAGTCCTTAAATGTTGACCAGCAGTGTAGTTTATACATATTTTTATACATTCTATAAATACATTGCAACCACATCTTCTAGAACGACCACAACAGAACCAGAAAACTTAAACATAGATTCAACATTAATTTAATTTTGAATAACCTACTGCTGCAGCATGAACCCAACAACTGAATAAATCCTGTACAAGTTCAAGAGCATCCCTAATGTCAGAAAGCTTGAAATAGGCACGAGTGTTGTGTATTTGTCAGGAGGTTATGTGAAAGCAAAATCCTAATCCACACTCCAGTCCAGTTGGTGGCGGTAATCCACTTTAAATCGGTTTGCCAACCGCCAATAAACTCTAAAGAAGAAGTATTTGTCAGGAGATGGCGCTGTAGTCCACATGTTGTTGCCTATAAAAGGTGCAGAGTAGAGCGTTCCCACTACGCGCGAATAATTCGCTTAACTACGCTCTGTAATTGCACCGGGAGGAGGCGAGGCTTGAGGCTTTGGCTGCGTCCAAATACCCCCCTTGCGGTCTTTGCACTTAACTACTTTCATGACGTATTTCCTGTTTTTGGCCCAAGTGTTCTAGTGGGCATGTAGATCCCAAGTGAGCAAGTAGTATTTCTAACCCGTTGGGACACACCAAGTGCAAACATATAACGTTAATTAAAGTGGTGTTTCTAATTGTGTGATTAAAAAGCTGTTTTACAAAATACATAACTTTTTTCACCAATAAAAGGTGCACTACGTTTTACTACGAAATTGTTTGTAATATCTAATTATATAGTCAAGTCCGATTTTACATTTACATTTAGTCATTTAGCAGACGCTTTTATCCAAAGCGACTTACAGGTGGGGTAAAAAATGGAAGCAATTGGGACAGCATAATGAAAACAAAAAGCGTAAGTGCAATCAAAAAAGAAGACTAACACAGTATACAGAGCTAAGTTAGAAGATATAATTTTTTTTTTTTTTAAAGCGTAGAAAAGAAATAGAAGTCAGAACTGACCAGTCAGGTGTTAACGGAAGAGATGCATTTTCAGACGATTCTTAAAGATGGCTACAGAATCTGCAGATCTTGTAGCAGCGGGCAGATCATTCCACACAGGTGGAACCAATCCGCAGAAGGGACATGAGAGAGATTTTTTACCTTTTTGGGATTGCACCACAAGACGTCAGTCGTTTGCAGAGCGTAGGGATCTGGCGGGTACATATGTCTGCATTAGCTAGTGAAGATAAGGGGGTGCCGAACCAGTGGTGGTCTTGTAGGCCAGGAGCAGAGTCTTGAATTTCATGCGAGCGACTATAGGGAGCCAATGTAGCTTAATGAAGAGAGGGGTGACGTGTGCTCTCTTCAGTTCATTAAAGATAACTCTTGCCGCTGCATTCTGGATCATCTGTAGAGGTTTGGTTGTGCAAGCTGGAAGTCCACCCAGCAGCGCATTGCAGTAGCCCAGGCTGGACAGGACAAGAGCCTGTACTAGGACTTGCGTAGCATGCTCTGATAGGAAGGGTCTAATTGTCCTAATATTCTAGAGGGT
Organism: Triplophysa siluroides; assembly: GCA_006030095.1. Lineage (NCBI taxonomy): Eukaryota > Metazoa > Chordata > Actinopteri > Cypriniformes > Nemacheilidae > Triplophysa > Triplophysa siluroides. The sequence continues at coordinate 1,252,021 of VCII01000314.1, read as the reverse complement.
GAATCTACAGGACCGGGTGGTGCTGGCAACTTGATCTGTGAAGATTTATTTTATAGTGCTTTATTTGTATTGTATCAAAGCAACTGTACCCAAAAAATCAAAAACAAAAGAAAGACACATGTTAGCGGAACATAGATTAAATAAAGATATAAAAGTAGTAGTATAACATACACTGGAAAGCTTTCCGCAACATCTCGCAAGACCCAGGCAAAAAGTCTCATGATTCATATCCAGAACATGATGGGATACGATTATCCATGAATACCGCTCGGAAGCGGTATTCAAGATAGTGTGGGTGTTAGTGTGTGTTAAGGGCACTGCACTTTGCCGTTTTTAAGACATTGGACAGACTTGCACTCTTCCTTCCTGTCGTGTGACGGCGCTCTCAAGTGGCCAAGACCGCAAGTGGGGGTATTTGGACGCAGCCTTTCTGAGGAGTCATGAGCGAGGATACACAGGTGTTTCCTTTCCAGAACTGCCTGACACGCGTATAAATTCTCCTCCCCATGCCCATCGTCACATCTTTAGATCATATTCAAACACGCATAAATGTAATAATTAAGCATTATATTTTTGTAAATGTAGACCTATTTCAGACAGTATAGTCAGTATTCATTTAGTTAATGTATTAATATAGTTAATATTTATGTTTTAACATATATTTGACATACCTTATACATTTCTGAACACTTGTAAGCATGTTTTTAACTTATTTTATTGTAGTGAAGAGAAAGTGACCTATTTGTCAGGTATGGTGACCCATACCCGAAATGTGACCTCTGCATTTAACCCATCCAGCATTGAACACACACACAGTAAGTCGTGAACACACGTACACCCAGAGCAGCGACCGGGGAGCAAGTATGGGGTAAGGTGCCTTTGCTCAAGGACACCTCCGTCGTTACCTGCCGGCCCGAATTTGCGCGCGCAAAAGACGCGAAATATGAATCGCCCATGGGCGTAAATCCCGGGGGGACAGAGGGGACACGCCCCCTCCAGACCATTAAAATTCATAGTGTCTATTGATAAAAATATATTTATGTACACCTAAAATAAACGTGTAAGTAGAAAAAAAATACAAACGCTAAAAATGCGTTTTTAGTTAATAAAAAGTTGAGTCCCCCCCCCCCTCCCTCGCAGTGGTTTGGCCCACTGCCTGCTTTCCATGTCACCTACGCTACAGGTATGTATTTATGCGGCTCAGTTCATTGGTGGTTGTTGAGCTCCAGTAAGTAGGCTATTTTATTCACTTTAAAGGAAGTGATTCTCTTTAATGTAGTTGATGCTGAATCATTAATAAATTAGTTGTGGCAAAAAAGGTTGATTACTAATGTTTTTTTCCATGAATCTGCTATGTTAGCGATTAAAACTTTACTTGGCTAGTTAACGTTAGCTTGTTTACAATAGCTTGTTCCATAGTGGCTCAAACATGGCAACTAACACGCCCGATCATCTGGCATAATGTTAACATCAATGGCTACAAATCCTTGCCATTCAGGTCCCGTATCACACACACAGTCGCACATACCGGTGACAATTTAGTGACTTTGGCTTTGAATTTCAGACCCCGTTTGTCCACAAAGTGAAAGAAAGTGAAAGTGACCTATTTGTCAGATACGGTGACCCACACCCGAAATATGACCTCTGCATTTAACCCATCTAGTGAGTAGTAGTGATGGGTCGTTCATGAACGATTGGAACCTTTAACGAGTGTCCAGGAGAGTGATTCGTACATTTTGTGTTGACTGCGCATGTGCAACATTGTACCAGAAACAGTAATAAGTTCGTCTCTCGAGTCATCGTGTCAGAGTCCTTTCGTTCTTTTATACCGGAAATAGAAATTATTAGTTCGTCTCTCGAGTCATTGGGTCCGAGTCCTTTCTTTTTTTTAATACCTGAAAGATCAATAATTAGTTCGTCTCGAGTAAATGCAGCCTATATGGGCAAAATAACGAATGACTCGGGCATGAAGTCTCTAGATCTGAGCTGTTATCCTTTATGTTTCTTGTACAGATTTCAGAGCTTAAATGGCTGTCAGGAAATAATTAAATCACTGTTTCTCACAACTTGTCCCTGACTACAATACAAGTTATTTCTTATTATATATCTGATCAAAACTTGTCTATTAACATGCAACTTTAATTTAACTCTGCTCAGATGAACGAAATAACTCGGAAAACAGATTCGTTCGTTTTGCTGAGACTCAAACATCCGAATCAAAGGCCACGACTGCCTAAAAGGTGCACAGCTTTCATTCAGTTGAAGGTCGTTTATATACTTTAATCTGTAACAAAATGTTATATCTTTTTCACAATTACAGTCATTGCGTCTTAATTCCTCTGTTGTATACTGGCCCATAAGTGCTAAAGTTGGAAAACTGTTCAATGTATCTGTAACTTAGACTACATGTGGAGAAGTCACAGAATGAAAATGCCTCCAACTTCCTCTAAGCAAGAACTGTAATGAACACAAAAGCGTAATATAGGCTATTTTCTAACAGGTTTGCCGTTTTTCTCTATTGTTCTTAGAAACCAAATTGTATTTATTTGTGTCGACTTCCTAGGGGGACATGCTAAAACAGTGAGGGCAACTTGTGGAACAATCTTATTTAGTAAACCTCAGGCAGATCCTGTGAATGACTCCTGGATGACTTTTAAAATTCATATCTTGCCTCAGCCGACCAGGTCTGGCAGAGCCAGTTCCAAAAGCCCTGTGCCCTGAAGTGGTCATATGCTCATCTGGCCGTGGCCAGTAAACAACATAAATGACCCGCTGTATGTTTTTCTCCAGGCGGTGTTGCGGGAAACAATGCTGCCTCCATACTAAATTATATGACATTCTGCCAAGCACTGCATTACATTAAAAAAACAAAACAGTATGGGTTCTATCAGATTTAACTACATTCATTCAGCTCCATTTCATCGAAAATGTCATAAAATGCAATAACAAGATTTCTGCTTTTAAAAAATGAAATTTAGATTTAGGACTGCTAATACAATATAATCTGCACCAGTGCACCACTTTATCCCATGTCATTGTCTAGTCCCCTTGCTGTTGTTCATTTACCAGTCTAAGAAATTAAGTTTTCTTATGCTATCAGTCACTTATCAAGCTGCTGCCAAAAAAAACCCTACTAGCATTGTGACGGACATCACTTGCCTGTTCAGGCTCAAGGGAGCGTAATTCCATCAACACATTTAGTTCCCACTGTTTATGAACTGCTTGAAACCACATTGGCTGAATGTTAGTTGTCAACATGCTGCGGCACGGACTCTGCGCTGTTCTCTGAATTAATCTTGAAAATTAGTTGGCTTAAGCAGAAATCTCATCAAAGTGTCACGAGCATGATTATTAATTGCTCCCTGATTGACAGTTGGTTGAAATCTTGATTTTTAATTATGCAAATCAAATTTTATACAGGGTTTTTAGTGAGTTAAGCAGATGTTAAGCTAATATCAACGTTTATTCACACTGCGTGCCCAATGGGAAAATGTTCTTATTTAGTTCAAAACAGAAAAACGGTAGCAAGTTTAGGATTATAACCTAAAGCTGGTTTACATTTTGATCATGGTGAAAATGTTTATTGTTTTAAAGGCTATGTAAGTGCATCTTTGTTCAAGGGACAGTTTACCCCAAAATTAAAACTCTCATCATTTATTCACATTCCAGTTATTTCAAACCCGTATGATGTTCTTTCTTCTGCAGAACACTAAAGACGATATTTTGAAGATACTCAAACAACCCCCATTGACTTCCATTGTATGGACACAAAACCACTCAAGCGTTTCTCAAAATATTCCACGGAAGAAAGAGTCACATACAGACTTTGAATAACATAACGGTAAATAAATAGTGAAAGAATTTGTATTTTTGGGGTGAACTATCGCTTTCAGTATTGTCTAGGTCTAGTACATACAGATGAGGGCAGCATTGTTCAAAAGACACAAACCGATTGAAGGTTCACGTTCTACTGCAGTAATTCTTTCTTCACAACAGGGGGCAGCATGACTTAAAGACACAGTTTTTTTGCAGTTGAATCACACGTTTCAACATTTAATTTTTGCACTACAGTAGATGTAGAAAAACTATATCTAACTAACTAATTCCATAAGTCAATTCTAGAATGCAAGAATTATATAGCATATTTTCTGTATGTAGGTTAATATCTGAACAAAAATAGAAAAACAGTGTCATCTGTGTCGACATTAAAAATCTGATATTTAACATGAAATTTAAAGGGATAGTCTGGCCTAAATAGAAAATTCTGTCATCATTTACTCAACCTCAAGTTGTTCCAGACTTGTATAAAGTTTGTTGTTCTGCTGAACTCAAAGAACGATTTTGGAAGAATGTTTATTACCAAACTGGGGCACTATTTACATTTAGTCATTTAGCAGACTTTTATCCAAAGCGACTTACAAAGAGTAATTGACTATCATAGTAGGGAAAAACAACTATGGTAGTCATTTGTGCCCCAGAACTCCAAATATCTTCTTTTGTGTTCAACAGAACAAAGAAATTAATACAGGTTTGAAAAAACTTGATGGTGTGCAAATGATGACAGAATTTAAATTTTAGGGGAAACCATCCCTTTAAACCTGGCAGAGAATGGATGAGAAATATGCCAGGAAATATGATACATTTCTGCTTTTTAGGATCATTTATGTTTATTCTTTTCATTCGTTCATTATTTATTTAACCAGGTAAAAAAAACTAATTGAGATTAAAATCTCTTTAACAAGACTTCTTGACTGCTAATGAAATCTCATGGACTCATTGAATGTTTGATATCCAAATAATATTGTCACTGTACAAATGTATTCACAATTAGAGCATCAAAAACAAAATCTATATGCCTTTTGGGGTCTCCAAGTGACCTATTGGGATTACCAAGATGTTTTCATCTATTTGTTCCATATTTATTTATTTAGGGCTATTTAACTTAAAGAGTAAAGATTCTGGACTAATCCTTGGTTACTAATCAAAGAAGCAGTGACAATGGTAATATCTTTGTACAAAAGGTAACTTTCTTTGCTTTCATTGACGCATATAAAATGCTCTTTGCAGCCTTCTCAATCTCAAACCATGCTGCTCATCCAGTTTTGTGGGCTATGCCAGTTGCTGTCATTAAAAGCAAAAGGGGGCCTACAAAATAACACTCGGTGGACTTTTCAACAGCACTGAACAGTACAACACGATCTCATCCCTGTGTAAAGGGAGTACTTCAACAGTTCACTCATCTGAAAAAGAGAGTTCAAGTCAAACGCATTGCATTGTCTGCGTAAAAAAAAAGATCAAAAATGTACCCAAGCTGTCACTGGGGCAGACTTCAAAAAGTACACATTTGCACCTAAAGAGAGCATATTCGTAACAAATGTAATATGTATACATACCCGTGCCAAAATGGTACATATTAGCTTCTTAATACCATCCCATTGACTGCTTGGGTACATTATTTGACATTTTTTCTGACAGTGAGGGATAGTGTAGTGAGAAAATGCAAACCACCACATCCATACAATTTTTTTCCCCGCATTCTATTTTTCCCACATTGGTGTGCAACAATGTTGAAACTTTACTACCGCCCTGAAAGTATGGAAACCAGGCGACGCATCATTCACGAGAAGAAAGAAAACTTTATTAAAGTTATAGCGTCTCGTTTCGAGCCATAATTGAGAGTCACGAGGCAGAACACGGCAGAATAAAGAGTCGTAAAGCCTTAATTTTGTAATATTGCGGCAATTACTGAGGAAAGCTATGATGGAAACAGCAATCTGATTGTCTTAGATGATGGATGGGCTTATTTCAGAGTGATCTAGATGGCGGTAAACCTATGATTAAAACCTAAAGCGTGTAAAGAGAGTATTTCACTATTTGTAACAAAAAGTCCAATATGAACAGCCTTCCTCTAGTTTGATGAAAAGCGCGGCACAAATTTTGGCTTTACGCAGCTATTTTTTAATCATTCATTCATTTGATTTTCCATTCATTAGGTTTTTTATGTAACAGCATCCCAATCTTCTTTGATCATACAGCCTGCTTATAGTATTTCGGCATGAACTGAAACTAGCATCAGAGGAGGCTGTTACTTCTCTGTTTATGAGAAAACAGAATGACCCATTCAGGAATTTCCTCTCTTACACAGCAGAAACCGCACAGGATAGATAGTCCCAGCAATTGTAATTAATCCTAAGGGAAACATTTGGGGGGTGATGTAGTTCCTATTATCACACTTAATTTAGCTCAGGGAATCTAATTTAGGAATCTATTTAGAGAGATATAAAGACTCCCACTCTCTCTACAAAGGGAGGATAGACACAACCTCTGATAGAAAAAAGTGACTTTGAAAGAAACGGTTGTAGGCTTCTAACCAAGTGCTAGTCAATCATGCGTTTTCAATGTAAATTGGGTGTGTTGAAGAGAGCTCCAGTGAATAAGATTGAGGCATTGTAAAATTGAGTTTCAGACGAGATGAGTGTAAAAACGCATTAGAAAAAGCGAATAATCTATGAACGTCTAACATTTGGAGTTAGGGAATGCATGTAGTTAAAAGAAGAACATCAGAACTACTCGAAGGGGAGGTGGAAATGTGAATGCATTACCTGTGATTATTGTTATTTATTTTAAAGTGGCTCGGAGCTGTCACTGAACCTCGTATAATCTGTTTTGCCTCTTTTTTCGTACTTTGTTTTTTATTGTAGACTCATAATCATGTTTAGTTTTGGCTGAGCTTAAATATTTTCTCTTTTCTTTGTATCCTAGATTTGGACAACTATGACAGATGTTCCTTCAAGTAAAAACAAATAAAAATGTTCCTTCATGGGAAAACCTTATTTTGTTTTATTATATTCTATGTTGCTCTATTACATCACGCTGGAGGAAATACAATGCGCAGAAGAATTGTGATCATTTTAGAGTCATAAATATAAAACTAGCGTTGAAGTGGTAAACGTATAAACAAATAATAATAAATACAATGCTCATCAAACTAATATCTGATCATAGATTTATTTGAAAAAATATTGTGTATGTGATCATGTGATCATGTGTAAATGTTACTGTTTTAGATATATTTGGTGTATTTCGGGCCCTAGATAAGTTTATATTGGGCTGCAAATAACATAACCCAAGATTGACTCGTACATGGTCACTTATGTAATTAAATAAATATTACATTAATAATAAATCATAGTATAAAAACTGAGAGTCAAAGTACAAAGTTTACTTTTAGATGTTGTTCAAAGTTCATCTTGAACTGGCCCATTGTTCATTCCTCATCATGTTAATGTTTACACATGGGCGTCTCTTTCGCTCTCACTTCCTCTTACCCTCTCGGCTCAGTTTTTTGAATGCAAAAACTTTTTCCCACTCTGTCTATACGTCTACATGAAATATCTCTGAAAATAGAAAATGGATATTAGTCTACCAGCAATTTCCTTGTAAACCGTGCCTGAAGAATCGCTCATTAAATCTACTCACAAAAGGTGAGACATTCTCTTCCTTATTATCATATTATTCATAGTAAGGGATTCAACAGAGCTCTGCGTGGTGTCTTCATTTCAAAAAGAGCAACATGAACTGTTAAAGAGGTCTTTTTAATGTACATTCAAATCTAATACCTTGTCAGAATTTAGATTGGTGTGCATTTGACATCTTGGTATGCTTTCCATTTCTTGTAATCGGATACTAAATTGACATAATCTTATTTCTCAAAAAATGTAATGCTTCACGGTGTTTGTTTTCTTATGAAGATGGCATGGAATTAGACTTCACGTTATTCATGTATCAGCAAAACAACCTTTTTTATTATAATTGCTTTCTGTTTTTGTTTAACTTTCAGGAAGGCTGGTTGTAGAAACTGTGTTTTCTAAGGACCGAAAAATACATAACTGATGGCAATCGAAAGGGGTACAAACATTGCACAAAATACATGACAAACTCAAGAATACTTAAGAAAATTCTACATTTCAAGAATTCACAAAAACCCATAAACTTCACTAACAAATGCAAGCCCAATTACAGTATAAAGCACAGCTCTCTGGCGTAACAGAAGGAAAAAAACAAAATAGGTATTGAATATGTTAGTGGTATACCAAATAATGACTAAATGCTTCAAGTCAAGCTATACAACAGTCTGATAGGCCTTCACCTGTTATCAAGTTCAAATCCATCATTCTTTCTGTCTAAATCATGGACTTTGCCCTTACAGATAAATTCAAGAAAAGCGTCTGCGCATTTTATTGTGAAGGGGCTTATATTGGTTTATGATTTCCTTTTATTGTGTTATTCATTATAGAACACAAACAAATGCATTGGTCCACCCTGAAAGCAAATATTAGCTAAAATGATACCTTGTGGTGGTAAATGTTATGTTTTTGTGGGGAAAATCTTATTTTGTGAAACCTTAAATGCAGTATTAAAGTGAAATTTACATGATTAAGTTGATGAAAAATTGTATTGTGTTGCATTTTTTCTTCTAGTGACTGATGTCCCCTCTGATAAAGTTTATGCGTATGCATTATCAAAAACTCTCACAAAGGTCTCATCTCCCGTCACTGTGGGTTTGTATTCAGAATGTCACAACAGGATCAACATGGTCCTCAAGAACATTGAGGGTAAGCAGACACATTTTTTCATCAGATTCTAATGTTTTCTGTCATTTGCATGTATGCATTTGATAGTACTTTTATTAATGGCAACAGCGCATTTCAGCTATACTATGTCATAAGTATTTTTATTATTTTATCTATACTGTAAATGCAATCCCTGGAAATCGAACCCATGACATCGGCTTTGTTTGCACCATCCTCTTCCACTTGATTTATAAGAAAGTGCATTAATATCTTCTAGAATTACTTAAAGTAGACCCGGCAATATCAGGGAGATTCTTACAGATTTATGTTCTGTAGGACCATTAACCAAATAGATTCAAGTTTGCCATTTTGTATTCATTTTATGTGCACAATTTTATGTTTTACAGCACATGAAGTTAAAGATCCATAGTGTAATTGATTTTACGATTTTACATGAGTCAGATTATGAGAATATTAATTAGAAAGAAATTCATAAATTACTGTAAATAGCTGCTGGGTAAATTTTTGTGTCAGTTAATCCAAAGCCTAGCCATCCTTTTTCCAAAAAAATGAAAACCATCAATACATCACACAATATCAAAATCCATATCATCAAATGTTATACCAAGATTGTAATTTCAAGCCATGCGGTTTTCATCCTGGAACGTATTGTACGTTTCATTCATTCATAGACATTTATATAGAAAGTGCCACAGATAAAGAATTATCCACAGATTGTGACATTACTTGTTATAATACGATCCTCTGTATCTCTCAATTTCAGTCCACATGAATCTAGAGGCGGAAAGAAGAGAACAGAGGAATACTAAGGAAGTAAAGCCACGCTCAATTAAACCCTCCATATGTGACCTGCTATCTCTCATCCTGCATCTTCTCTTCTATCGACCTGTGTGGACAGAGCAGAATCAGAAGCGGAGGAATATTCGTTACGTGTTTGTGCGGTTCAGCGCCTGGCATTTTGCAGGCAGTGACATGCTCTGGGCTGGACTGGTAATGCAGTTGTTCAAAGCTCTCCAAAGGAACTTCGGTAAGCTCCAGTTGGGCCTCTTCAGGATTGCGCAATACGACGAAGAGAACTATGCGGAGAAGAAAAAGGTTGAGGACACTCTGAAAGACTGGAGGTCCAAGAACTTGTGCTGCATTCCTGTTTGGGCTTTAACACTGATGGCATTTATCGGCACACTTCTCATTCTTATCCCGCTTATTATATTTGGATTTCCTGGTCTGAAAGACATGCCAGAAGGAGAGCAAGATAATGAAACACATGCGTATGGTGTTCTAGAGGGCTTTGCCATTGCAATACTAGGTGTTCCTGCAGTTGGTGCTGTAAGATTTGTATTCTTGTTGTTGAAGAATCTTATATTCAACCAGGACCTCAAGGTTAGACAAGGACTGGACAACCAGAAGGTCAGTCAGCAGTTGGGACTAATGCATGAAGTTCGGGAAGAGATGAGACTGTTGTGCTGCTTCATTCACTTCATGGAGATCTTTGAGAGAAGAAAGATCAGAGTGGTGCTGGAGATCACCAACTTAGATCGGTGCACGCCAAAGAAAATAGTCGGTGTTTTGGATGCCATCAACATACTTCTATCGGATGAAGAGAGTCCTTTGATTTCCCTGCTCGCAGTTGACCCGGAAGTGCTGGTTAGACAGGTGGACCAGGCCGAGGATTGTTTGTGCAAAAGAAATTCGGCGTATGACTTTCTAGATCGTATAATCACGCTGCCCTTCACTGTACCTAAACTGTGTGATGCATCAAAGTGCAAAGTCTTTAAGAACATCGTCCGAGGTCAGTCTGAGATCCCTGAAGACTTTCCTCTTGCTTTAGGTGCCCCCGGTACCTCGATCTCTTTAGAAGATGAGTGTTCTGTAAAGTACGAGAATGAGGAAGATCAAGTGTCCCCTTTGATTGCAAAAAAGGTAAAACCTCAAACTTTTACCCCAGCCGAACTAAGTCTAGAAGATGTGGATAAGTCAATCGATTTGGCATTTCAGCACATCCTTTCCAGAGAAGAAAGCAGCCTTCAAGCATACATATCTGGTGACACCATGTCCATGAGAAGAGTGATTAACTCCATTCGAGTCACTTTTATCATAATGGAGACTATGAAGTTGGAGCCTCCGGCTCCTGAGAAGATCGCAACCTGGGTGGTTTTGGTGGACCTCTGGCCATGCAGACTAAGCTGGATCCTGCAGTGTGTGGAAGATGACACACAGAGAGCGGAAATAGATGGGCAATGCGAAACATTTTGTGCTCCTGAGGAGACCAAGACATTGTGGGAGGTGTTTAATGAACACAGCCTTGAACTTTACCTGCTTGGAGATGAGGCTGAGAACTTTTTGGAAAGAGATGGGGATCCTGAGCTTTTTGAGATGTTTCTGAGGAGAGACTTCAGGTTCACAGTAGGCGAGGTGAAGAGGTTTATGCTTTGTACGGTGAACTTAAACTATTCGATCAAGAATGAGCTGGCCAGAATACGTGGGAGCCATGGTTTGAAAAGAGCAGGGAGAAATATGTTCAACTCTATGGCAGCGAAAAAAGTCATCAGCATGAAGACAGAAGATGTTTGTGAAGAGGTTTGTCGTTTCTGTCAATTCTTATCAGAAAAAAAAGCATTCTAGCTTTGTTTTTTATAATATGTATATTGTGTACACTCTAAAAAAGCGTTGGGTCAAAAATGGACAAACCCAACCGTGGGGTTATAAATTAACATATGCTCGTTGTTTCAACCCAAAATGGTAGATTTTCATTGTTGGGTCAAGTATAATGAGGTATACAACTGTTGGGTTCGCTCATTTTTGACCCAATGATGGGTTCAAATAACCTAACATTTTTTAGACTGTTTGTAAAGTATATTTTGCATTTATTTAATTTACATTAACATTCATATAATCATGTATTTTGGTTTCTTTATAGCTGTCTCGGCTCAGCTTTCCAGAGAAATATTTGACGACAGTAAGGGAAAATTTCCTAGACGGTCAAACAATCCTACTCAGTAACCCCCGAGACCTCAGGCACGTCTTGCAAATGACTCTCGGTGAATGGACAACTTTTAAAATTCATTTCCTCGGGGTCATGCCTCCTAGTCGACCAGATCTGGCACAGTCGCTTCCAAAAGCCACAAGCCCTGCAGTGGTCATATGTCCATCTGGCCACGGCTAGCATACGATATAAGTGACCTTGAAGTGTGCATCTGTGCAGAGACGGTTTCAGAAAACAATGCTGCATCCCTAAGAAAATATTATTATTTTATGGCAAGGCATGCACAAGACTGTAAATACAGCGGTGATTTGGACTGCCCACAGAATGATGACTCTTGAAAATGAAAGAGCCTTTTTATGCGCAAGACATCGGCGTGCAAACAGATGACATTTTTGAGCTGTATTATTTATATGGGGAATAAAAGTTTTAAGATTACTAAAAGATTTTTCTGTGTTTTAAAATGAAACATTTCTGCATGAGTAAAAATAAAATGGTGCCAGCGAGGTGTTTTTTTGTGGCGATTCCACATAAGAATTATTTTTGCTTTCCCAAATAACTTTCTTAGAAGAAACATTTTTTTATTCTAAATACCTTATTCAACAACTTCTAATGGATGGATGTTACAGGTTTCTACATGGAACCATACATTCTGGCTAACAGTAATTTCCATCCATCCATTTTCTACCGCTTGTCCGAACTACCTCGGGTCACGGGGAGCCTGCGCCTATCTCAGGAGTCATCGGGCATCAAGGCAGGATACACCCTGGATGGAGTGCCAACCCATCGCAGGGCACACACACTCACTCATTCACTCACGCACTCACACCCTACGGACAATTTTTTCCAGAGATGCCAATCAACCTACCATGCATGTCTTTGGACCAGGGGAGGAAACCGGAGTACCCGGAGGAAACCCCCGAGGCACGGGGAGAACATGCAAACTCCACACACACAAGTCGGAAGCGGGAATCGAACCCCCAACCCTGGAGGTGTGAGGCGAACGTGCTGCTAACAGTAATTTAAGAAATATATTTTTTTAATGCAAGTGACGCACCAGTTCATAGAATAATAAAATAAATGTATTCCTTTTTAAAACGTGTCCTACAACCGTGTCAGACGGTATTATTGAATGTCTCATTCTCCAGAGCCACAGTATACGTTTGGTTATACAGTATTGCTGAGTTTCTCGTCCCCAAACTTTGGCACGGCTCAGAATCTGTACTTTGACACTTTAGTTTTACTTTCTATAAAACTTTAATACATGTCTGAATGACATAGTGTAGATGTTTTTTTAATCGTACTGCCTGTCACAGAGTTTTACTTTGTGCTCTTCTGAAAGTGTGGAAAAAATATATATCTCCCATGCAGCTCAGCTGAGACCTCCCACAGCTCAATGATGGAGTTATTGAGTTGTTGAGTGATGATTAAGTTATTCTCACAGCTAAATATGTTTGACAGGGCTAGCAACTCCTGAAACCTAGAAAAGCATTAATTTGTAGAAAAGCATCATTTTTGTGTTTTGTTGTAAATCTTAACAATTCATCCAAAGTAAGATAATGTTGTGAAGAGTGAACGGTTAATATGGTTGTCTCTATTGAATCTTCTCGTGCAGTTCAAGACAAACCAATCGAAGAAAAGAGATCGTACGCCGGGCTGAAATATGACTCTGAAATTGCGATCATCAAAGTGAGGGTATGTATTCGATCGATATCATACAGACGTATTAAGGGAGGTTAATGGGCTGGTAACGGGGTGGGGTGTGGGGTCTGTCTTTACCCCCTCATTCCGAATCAATGCAGGGAAGTGGCTTTGGTGTAAGCTGAGGAAATGGCTACACAGTACATTGCAATGTGATTTTGAGCTCAAATATTATTGATGGAGAATGAAAACAACGACTTTTGCTGATGCACAAGGTAACGTTCAGAGGATTGCAAAGAAAAGCCTTAAAATACAATACTGCATCGTTCGGCACATTTTTCAGGCTGTTGTCCTGTAAGGGCTGTTAAACATAATACACTTTTGAATCACAAATGCATTTTAAAGATTTTTATAATATGCATTCTGCAGACGGGTACCAACGTCTGCACCTAGTAAAAACCAACAATCGCATCTATTTGATATGAGAGTGCATAGGACAGGATTCACATCAACCCTCCACATTTATTATGGGGTTTAATGCCTAAAAATATAACAAGACATATAAATAAACTAAAACATATCGTTTTGACATGGCTGGAATAATAGAAAATGAATACAACAGTCGAGCACATAAAATAACAGCTTTAAAATAAAAAAGACTTGTTTTGATTTCATTAGTCAATCTTTATGGCCTTTCACATGGCAAGAGTTCCCATTTAGAAGTGACTGCATATTTTAGAGCTATAGAGAGACAGGCGTATTTTATTGAAATTAGATAGGCTTCCCCCATGTCATCATATTTGATGGGGATCCGTGCAACCACCCCTCTTAAAAGTGGCATTCTGTACAAAGCACTCCCATATAAAAATGCATGCGGTGAAACAGCCCGTCTTCACGCAGGCTCTGGATGTCTCGCGCCTCCCGCTGTGAAGGCTGTAAGTTAAGGGAAAAACTAATGAGGAAGTATTTCCTTGGCATTTGCAATTTCTCTCCGAAGGCCAAGGTCGACAAACGCGGCGCTTGAGCTAACAGAGACATCGGTCTCCGAGCAAACCAAGCTAAACCTGGAGACGAACATTAAACGTCACCAACTGACTGGCTGTGGGGAGAGACGGGGAAGAGAAAGCAATTCGACATAATCGTAGCTGTGGCTCAAATGAGGTTTTTCTAAAGTCTAAATGGATTTGCAGTGCAGCAAATCCCCACGTGAAACATACCGTAAAGTGCACTGACCGTAGATGAATGGCATAATTGGCAGTGGCGTGAAATTATAGATCACATTTCTGCCTGGCTGAAATGTAATTAAACATTCACAGCTGTATTGACTCTACTGATGGATATTCGCAGTTAATAAGCCACTTGTGGCTGACACAAATTCAATAGGGGTAGTAATATCTGTATGCTGATAAAAACGAAGTTATGCTTGTCTGCAATAATTATGATTCATCTGTAAAGCATACCTCGTAGTTTACCCCAAATTAAAAATATGAAACAATATTTACTCATCCTGTATGCTGCTTTTGTATGAAACACAAAATGAGAAATTTTGAAAAAACAAAGTTCATAGTTCATCTATTAAGCTCTGTTAAAGTGACAGTTCACCCAAAAAAATTTATTCTGTCATCATTTACTCACCCTCTTATCACTTCAAACCTGTATGACTTTCTTTCTTCTGCAGAATACAAAAGAAGATATTTTAAAGAATGTTGTTAACTGGCACCCATCACTTGTGTTGGTTTTGTGTCCATACAATAGAAGTGTATGGGTGCCGGCACGGTTCAGTTTCCAACTTTCTCAAAATATCTTGTTTTGTGTTCTGCGGAAAGAAAGAAGGAGGAAAGAAAATGATAAGTCGCTTTGGATGAATGCGTCTGCCAAATGCATAAATGTAAATGTAAATGAAATGACAAGAGGGTGGGTAAATGATGACAGAATTTTCTTTTTTGAGTGAACTATCCCTTTAAGACATATTACTTTAAACAGGCACTTGAGTTCTACAGTTTAATAGCTTTGGTCAGGTGTTATCAAGAACACTACACAAAGGTGTTAATGTAATATAAATATCGCACTGGTTGAAGGTTGTTCTTTAGGTGAAATCACACATTGCAGAAGTCTCAAACATACATACTAGAGTACACAATCCATCCAAAAGTGTGACACAGATGCTCTGGAGGAAGGCAAGTGGTGTTGTGGAGCCCCAAATTCACAAGCATGACAGCAATGCATTAAGTATTCAATTAACAGCCTCGGAATACAGGAATAACAACATTAATGAAGCAGAACCCAGCAACAGTTGTGCCTCAGAAAAAAATGCACAAAAACAAAAAAGAATATGTGGGCAGCAACCATCACGACACGAACCGATAATTATGCTGCAACCATCTTTTAATTGAACTTCAAATATGTTCGAAACTTTTAATTAGGGTGACAACCGCGACAGGGCGCGTTCACAAAATAAAGCCGTGACATCCGCTGTGAGCGTGCTGGGAGAGGCGTAAATGAAGATGTGACATTCAATGAGGGATGATCTACCAGTAACAAACCAGCAATCGAACAAATGAGCCAATGAGATGTGTGCTATAGATGAGAGGCATACAGTTTTGTAATTGGAGTGTTGATTGACATGTAGGGAGAGACCTCAGGATGTCTAAAAATAATGATGGTAACGTGTTGTTTTTAGTCCTTTTGCGTGTTAGTTGACAATGTGCATCTGCAGTCACGGACAGACAAACAGGAGCGTGATTGTTTGTTAAGTGATGAAGGGAGGGAAATCTTAGACGTGTGTTGTTTGCCTGCAGCTACTAACATTAAGCGGAAGCAATGAGCCTTCGATTAGCACATTGTGAGACATGTAACATGCACAGCTGTGGATATGTAGAAAATGTGATACATGATGTGTGTTGTGCGATGCTCTTACGCTATGAATTGTTTTATCCGGGTCTTTGCTGCAATTGTCCTATGAATAAAATAAAAGCATTTAAACGCTTTCTCTGTTATTGTTTATAGTATTTTAAAATGTGTGAACTTGTTTCATAAATGTTTATTTTAGTACTGTATACATGGTTTAAAGGTGAGGTGTGTCATTTCCACATCACTATTGATACTGTGAAATGAGGTTACACTCCTGGTTCTAGCACATTTTTTGTTGTCGGTTTAAGTTAAAGTCAGACACTCAACCTTGACTTAATTATTCATACTTTCAGTATAAATTATTGATTTTTTTCCTCATGTTCTATACAGTTAAACATTGTAAGCAGATATGCACATCTCGCACGTTGACCCAAATTAGCATCAATGACCTGGAAGTCATTTGTGTCTTGGGCTGCGAGTTATGTTTTTTTTTATGTCACCTTAATGACCCTGTTATGAATGTAGAAAGGAACAGGGCTCTGTCTTTTTTTTTTGTCTCTACTTCAAAAACTAAGTGCTTGCTCACTTTCACTTATAATGCCAGAAGAACACTCCCAAGCGGGGAAAGGGCCGGGTGAGTGCCACAAGTGCCTTTTTAGCATATGTGAAAGTGTGAAAGCCTGGTTTAGGTAAGAGCTCTAAAACTTGAATAAATTCTGTATCAGAAAGCTGTAAATGAAGAACAATATTTTGGTCTAAATAACTCACTACATACTTTGTTCTTTGTGTAGTTAGTACAGTTTGTGCTTGTTTTGTGATAACTGCATCTGTTCCTGCTATGTCCTGACTCTGAGCAGTGGTCATTTTTTCTAAGAAACTCTTTCAGGTACAGAACAGCACGTTATTTGCTTTCCAGCGTAGTCTGCACAATGACTGAGATCCAGGTTTTCACATTCACAGGATGGAGGAACTCATACACACACATTTTTAATATGGCCACAGATTTTCACTGATGACCAAGTAAGGTAAGATGATGTAAAATTTAACAGCATGATCTGTGTAAATTATTATTTTGTCTTCTGGAAAATATATAAATATCTTATGTAGCTATTGAAGCGGAAAGTTTTTATATTTTTATATTTATATGTTACCCTATCTTTAAAATCCAGGCTGAAGTCTCAAATTCTACAGTGAGAACACAAAACTAGTTGGATTTTTTGTGCTAGTTAACTTATTTTTTGCAATTAAAAAAAGTGTGTGCAAAAACTTGCCACAAAAATTGTTTAAGCAAAAACTATTTTACATTTTATTTTAAAGGTATTTTAAATTATTGTAATCTACTTGCCACACATTTTTTTAAGTAAATCTATTTTACATTTTATTTTAAAGGTATTTTAAATGATTCTAATCTACTTGCCACACATTTTTTTAAGTAAATCTATTTTACATTTTATTTTAAAGGTATTTTAAAATATAATCTACTTGCCACACATTTTTTTAAGTAAATCTATTTTACATTTTATTTTAAAGGTATTTTAAATTATTGTAATCTACTTGCCACACATTTTTTTAAGTAAATCCATTTTACATTTTATTTTAAAGGTATTTTAAATTATTGTAATCTACTTGCCACACATTTTTTTAAGTAAATCCATTTTACATTTTATTTTAAAGGTATTTTAAATTATTGTAATCTACTTGCCACACATTTTTTTAAGTAAATCCATTTTACATTTTATTTTAAAGGTATTTTAAATTATTGAACCTGCCACACATTTTTTTAAGTAAATTTTAAATTTTTTTTAAGGTATTTAAATTATTGTAATCTACCTATTTGCTATTTTAATTTTTGCCATCTATTTTACATTCTAATCTAATTAACACTAATATGAAGTAATTCCATGGGGGCATAGCACGTTCGCGTCACATCGATTCCAAGAGAGTTTGCAGGTACTGGTCCAAAGACATGCATGGTAGGTTGATGGCTGGAAAAATTGTCCGTAGGGTGTGAGTGCATGGCACTCCATCCAGGGTGTATCCTGCCTTGATGCCCGATGACTCCTATAAACCCGAGGTAGTTTGGACAAGCGGTAGAAAATGGAATGGAATGGAATGAAGTAATTCCCACTAGTTGTTTTTTTCAGTGTATGAGGTTAGAGGCATGAAAGTACACTGTAAAACTTTAATGTCAATTTACAGTGAAATTCCACAGTATGCTGCTGTATTAATGACATACAGGGTCATACTGTAAACTGCAATGCAATATGGGAGGAACGTTTTTACACAGCTTTTATTTACAGATTTTAAGTCAATCTTGAGATATTGTAATGTCATACACTGATTGGTGGTTGTAACCCTGTATTTAGTGGCACACATAAAATAAATCATGTGATTTTTTGTGAATTCTGATAGAGAGTCATTCATGAGAATTATCTGCTGTTAACAAACAGAATCGCTAAAGATGAACAGAACAGAAAGTTGATCTGTTTATCTCAGTGGTTCCCAACTCCAGTCCTCAGGGCCTCCCTGACAGAATATTTTAGATGTCTCCCTATCGAACACATGAACAAGTTAATGAGATAATGAAGTGATGATTGAGTCATTAATGATGAACACCTGCTGTTAACAAACACAATCGCTAAAGAAAACACGATCAATAAGAAGTCATCATAATAGTGTTTAGTGTTGCTCTTACCCTCGCTTCATTATGGTAAGTTTATTATAAGCTGTAATAGTGTGTTACTGAAGCACATTAATAATGGTTTGACACAAGACAAAATAGTTTGGTACTCCTTCTGTTAGCAATAAGCAAAGTGGTGTACTTTTAGTTAAATGTTGGCTGACTTATTATTGTGCATTACTCTATGATCTCACATGGGGGGAATTTTATGATGGAAAATGTCTGTTTCACTATTAAAAACAAACATCACCTGAATAATTCAAACATCAAGAA
Organism: Triplophysa siluroides; assembly: GCA_006030095.1. Lineage (NCBI taxonomy): Eukaryota > Metazoa > Chordata > Actinopteri > Cypriniformes > Nemacheilidae > Triplophysa > Triplophysa siluroides. Next base: position 1,233,003 of record VCII01000314.1, on the reverse strand, counting down.
TCAGCACATGAAACTCAACAGTGGTGACACTCAACAAAAGAAAGCTTCACGCTGCAAAGCATTGTGGGTAACAGCATAGAACAGAGCTCATCAATGACTCCCAGCATGCATTGCGGCAGGAAGAAAAGATTCAATGCAACTTTTGCCGCCATTGTTGAGATTCATAAGCTGATTCTTGATGTCTGGAAGATTCAACTATAAAATATTTTATTCTGTTTCCTTAAAATGCTGTTGTAACTGATGTAAATTGGGGGAATTTAGTCTAACATATGACACAACACGCTGACGCTCAAGCAAAATTCATCATCATTAATGACTCAATCATCACTTCATTCTCTAGTTTAAAACGTCTCTTTCATTATCAATGCACAAGTGTTCTTACGGAAACACTACTGCAAGCAATTAAAATAGCAACAAAAAAGTGATGTAATAAGAGTCAAGAGCCCAACTAAATCAAACACTGATCACAATAATGGTAGTTCAATGACATTAACAATGTCAAATCAACACATTTTAACATTAATTCAATGGTTGCTTTCTATCAGGTTTTCTATTGATCTTGTAGACATTGATGAGCTTGTTCAGGTGTGTTTGATTTGGGTTGGAGCTAAACTGTGTGGCTTCTGACACTGTCTTCTCTACTGTCTTCTCTACTGTCTTCTTCATGTTTTCTTCAGTGATCGTGTTCATCACTTATCCATTTACAGCAAGCAAACTGTAGAAAAACAGTGTCATACAGGTGAAGGTGCTGCCAGTAGTTTCCTATAAAATTACAACAATGTCACCAATGTGCTGAGGACTAGAGCAAGTGTAAGAGTTTGTTGATCTATAGTTTCGGTTTCAAAATAACTATGTAGTTGTTGTTGTAATGTTAATCTATGTGAATGATGTTAGCACACGTGTGTGTGTTATTGTAAGTTAATGATGCTTTCTGTGAGGCTTCAGTTTAAGTGGTGTCTTAAATGTTTAGTTTGTTGTTTATGTCTTTGCAGGTTCATTTTGTGTAAGATAATCGTTTTTAGTGGGATCAACATAAATACACTCACTATACTAACACCAAATTTACATTTATTCATTTGGCAGACGCTTGAAAATGTTAATAAACTTAAATATTTTAAATATGAATAGAAATGAAATGATCTGGAAATCGCATCTGCCAGTAATATGCTGTATTTTAACAGGTTCATTTTTAAAACATTTTTAAAGCTTTACAGTGTTGCCATAGCCATAAAATTACGAAAATAGCAAATATGTTTTTTTTTTAATTATATATTTTGAGATATACTATTCTAATTTTCTTTTAAATAAAAAAGTTCATGATTGTATTGACACTGTCTTTTATTATTTTGCAAAATAGTGGTTCCTTAACACTAATTTAAGGAACACACACATCCCAGGGGATTGCACATAGTCAGAAACAAATTTTTAATACAATGCAATGTAAGTCGCTTTGGATAAAAGCGTCAAAATGCATAAATGTAAATATTTTTAACACAATGTTCTTTACATTATATAGTAGTAATGTAGAAAACACAAAAAAACTAGCTGGCTTCTTGTGTCACACATTTCTTTCAAATCTACTGCACTTCTTTCAAATCCTTCATGCATAAGTGTACAAACCCAACTTTTAAGAAATGTAATGAAGATTATGTTGTAAGTGTAAAGATTAGATTTCTCCTTTCACTAAAGACTTTGTATTTTTGTTTGATTTGGCAGATAAACCTCAGCTAGGAAAACATTAGTAGTCATGGCATCGATACCGTGAGTCTGAGACAACAAAAGGGCAGAGCAGGGTGCCTTCCTGGTGTCAGCCAGAGTGGCATTGCTCAAGGATGCTTGCTTTAAAAAAAAAAGAGAAAATCAGAAACCGCCAGGCCGGAAACCACTTGCGCATATCTTCTTTCTCATTTTCTCAAGGGCTCAAATGCTTCCATGAATTAATCTGAGAGATTAGGAGACAGACGACTCCGACCTCGAAGAAAACAAAACAGCGTGCGGATCCCAGCTTTGGCTTCCACGGAGGTATAACGAAAACCTATTCTCTCTTCCTTCCCCTGCACGGCTTGCTAATTACGCCTGTGTGATTATGATGAAGGACATTCATTTGGCCAAAATGTCACCGCATCTCATCCCCCTCACCTATCCTCATTTGCGATTTATTTATCTTCTGCGCCACAGATCGCGTCGAAGCTACCTAAATGTGCCCGCTAATAGACTTGACATCATCGCGCCCATGATCCTTGTGCATGTGATTCATTTACGTGCATTTCTATAAAACTGCAGACGTCTGTTTTAGGAAGCGGATGCAAGAAATAAAAAGTCTGTTTGAGACACAAATTAGCATTTCAAAGCTGATCTCGGGGTCTGCTGGAACGGAGCCTAATTGGTGGCCCTCGGTGACACAGGTGTATTAATGACCAGTGATGACCATGTGCTGGTCTGTAATGGAGCTGTAGTTGCTGGCCAGGATCCTAATTGACCATTTCGGTCTTGCGAGGTCTGATGATGCCAAAGGACCCTGGTGGGCGGTTGAGGAGTTTGTGGCCTTACAGTCATTAGGAGCGCTGATGATCTTACTCGAAGACGAGAGCTTCTAATGGTGGCCATTTTTGCCATGGAGACAGTGAGTAGGAGGCGGATGAAAGGCTATTGTGGTATCTATGGCGATGGCTTTTCCTTAATGAACGTGGCTGGCCATTAACTGGAGGTGATGCGGGAAGAGCTTGTTTTGAGAGACACTTATGTACGAGTTAGAAACCCCACACCACCATCATCCCACCGGTGTTTGGAGTAAACAAAGTGTTAAAAGGTAAAATAAACGATAGAATATATATATAATTACGTTAATTCAGCACTTGGCTCCCATATACTGTATACAGTATATCCATCTTTGGCTGAAGCCATTTAATCTCTTCTCTTCTTTACTTCAGAGACCCACTGAGATGTCAGGAGATAAGAGAGTAAATATAGCGAGGTAGCTTTAAAGATATCGAGTAGGAACAAGAAAAGAACAGCGCCTCAAAAACACATAAAGGATAAAAATACAACACCTTGAGGGACATCTGCTCTTCAGACTCGCTACTGTAACCGTACCGTCCCTATGGTTTTGCCTGTCTTCAGAAGACTAGGTACATGTGAGCTTCAGAGAGCTCTCGGCTTCTTGAAGCAGGCTATTCACAGATCTCAAAATACTCATTCTCTCAGAAGAGATCTACTGCCCACACTGTTCAACATAGGGTGTGACTGAAGCACAAGGCTTTAGTGAGTCAGACCCGCTTTTGAGGCACAGTTAAATAGCGTCTAATGATCTAAAACATCTACAAATGAGTTTTAAAGATGTTTATTAACTACAGTGCACATTTCTTAGTGTACATCAGATCATAACCAAGCAATAAAAAGCGTAGGCCTACATTTCTGCACAAGCACGGGGTGTGCTGTTTGCCTCCATCAAGCATCTTTTTTTGTAAATAGAAATCATTATGAGATGCTGTATCCAATATGCTATTGAACAAAACACTTAAAATTGTTTTTATAACCCCACAAAGGGACCAATCCAGCCGTTGGGTTGCAACTTAACCTTTGCTGCGTTGTTTCAATCCAAAATGCTGGTTTGTTTTAATCCATTTCGGGTTCAAATATAACCATTTCCTGGGTTAATTTAAGCTAACGGTTTGGTCTCGTACCATTTCGCCATTCTTGATAAATAAACAAATGTGTTACAGGCAGCTGGTGTTTAGGGTTAGCTAAATACACCAGGTTTAGTGTGTCACAGTACATCCTGTGGTATCAGATAAGATAAGGAGTCCTAATAAAATCTAATCTTTCTTTGCGGCTGCATTTATGTATAAACTGACTTAAATCACTTGCCAGATGCCATTTTTATACCTTTGAATGAACCACACACACAGGATTCTGAGGGATCATGGGAAGTTAAGGTTACATCTGTCTTGACAAATTGACCAGATGAAGGCATTTCACATTGGTTTTTACATGCCTATTGTAAACTTTTTATGAATGGCCCAGTTACAGTTTGCATTGTAATCTAGTATTTCAATTCATACATTTTAAATACAGTTTTTATTTACTCTGAGGGACAGACTCTGGTTCTGCAAACTGTTTTGCTAGCAACACTGAGCTATTGAGCGAGCCAATAAAGAAGCTGACCTGACAAGGTAGATAAGTGTGTGTGAGAGAGAGAGAGGGTTGAGGTGAGAGGGAGGCCGTTGTGTTTGTGTTGACACTGTGATGGGAGATATTCAGCCTGCAGTCGGAATTATCTTTAGGCAGGTTGGCTGTAGGCAAGACAGCACTGCCAGGTTTCTTCATACACATACAGGTTCACACATATAATGTGTTTGCCTCTCTCCTTATTTTCTAAAATCCACTTGAGTGAGCGAGTAATTCAGTCGTAGCAGTGTGTGAAGAGAGAGAGAGAAGTAGGAGAAAAAGAAGACAAAAGAGTGTTCTGCTTCATTTCATTGCCAATACATTGTAATTGCTATGAACGAGTAGGCAGAATATGACAAATATGTTACTTAATAGGCTTTCTATGGACTAAAACTCAACAAAGGCTTATACACTTACAGTAGAATTACCAATGACAACCCTGTTTTTATATATTGGAGAGGTATTGAAGTGGGGAGATCGAGGCTAAGCTCAAATGGTTGCAAATGTCAGTTGGATACGTGGAACACGCATATTCATAAACAAAATTATATGTTGGAGACATAACTCAACTAGAAAGTGTGGGCCAAATGTAGGTTTAACACTTTCTGTTGTAACTATTTCTCAGGGTAAGTGTTTTTGAAAACCAAGAATTGAGTTATTTTGTTACTTATAGTCAACATTTAATCTTGTTGATAGGTTAAAGCATCACTCTGGAGTAGACAGAGTTGTGGGATAATGTACATACAGCTGATTTTAATTGTAAAATAAATCCTGAGAGGGTCATCAGTCCCTTTCAACTCAACATTTTCTATTGACTTGTTGCACCTAAATTTGTGATTTGGTTTAATTAAAGTCACCATGAGACGGACGTTGAAATTTACTTCTTTTCCGTATCGTGACGTGTATCCGAGTGAAAAGGCTTCTGAAATTAGAAAACATTTGTAGGGCGGGGCTTTATTTTGCCGTTCCCTTTGGGATGGTTTGTTGTAAATTGGGCCTGGAGGGGAGGGCTTAAAATGGCCATTGGACAGTCAGTACAGTCCTACCTCTTTTTTGTTGCTTACGTCATGTGGTGAAGAGTTGTTTTTGAGAGGTGAGATTGATTAAGGATTACAAGTGCAAATGAATTTTGAAAAAATAATGGTGTGCACCGACGGATACATAATTTATAATAATCACTGCAGCACTGTGTGAAACACTGTGTGACTTTAACGTTTTGTAAATTTCACACCAATTGAAAAGACACAAGTAATACATTTGAATACAAACTGATTGCTAGCTGAGTTAATTTGAAAAATGTAAATGTTACCAGTCACAAAAGATTTTTGAGGGGTTTTTTTTCAGTGTGAAGTCTTTAATTTTGCGATAACAACCGGCTGGATGTACATTATACTGATTATTGTAAATAACTGGATATTGAATATTGATTTTATTAGCTTATTTGTAACAACCTAGCAAGAGAAAAAAGATGGTAGATTGATACCTTTTTTTGTACCGAAGTATTTGGATATGCACGTGTCAATTCTAGCAGTTGTTACAACAGACCAGTCAGAATGAAGTATTCTAAAGAGACCTGTAATAATCAAAATGTAATCTTCATAAAACTAACAATGCAATATCATTTGCTTTTATGGTGAGTGAAATATTAATAAAAAAATTTGGAATTTACAGTCCAGGTATGTACAAACAACATCCCAAACCACAGCCGTGTCTATAAAATAAGCATCTATAAAATTAAGCGTTTGATTCAAAACCGTATAGTTATTAAAATATATATCGCCTATAGATTTCCTATATCAAATGTAATTTTATAAACAGACCATCAGTGTTTCTCACCCGTATGACCCTCACACTGTCCCACCCTAAAATCGGATGTTTGAACATTGAGTGTCACCGTGGAGATTACCTCTCTTTGACATTGCATCCTTGCAGGTCCATTAATCACACCGGCAGGACACCTCTGAATAATTTAAGTGCTGTGTGGGACCTATCCCTCCTTTGTTTTATTAATTAATTTAAGAGGGCAATGGGAGTGTTCATTTGCTTCCTCTTTGCCCCATCATTGTTAAATCTTCAGATTGATGGCTCAATTTGCTAAGAAATAGCAGGGGAGGTCGTTCCATTTGATTCGGGAGTTAAATCATTGCACTTTAGTGTGCTGGTTTTTTTAAATCGTCATCATTCTGCAGAAATATGGTGTAATGGTGTAACGCTAAAATGTGTCCTGTGTGAACAGTCACCTTAGAAGTCAGCGAGACAGATTTAAACACGGATCTCTAACGTTGACCTTCCTTTACTGCTTATATTTATTGAACCCTATTTACTTACAGGCATTTGAAAATGCTGTTACAAAGATTTAAACATAAATGAATTAGTTCAGACCATGCCCAATCACATTATTGTTATCATTATAAGGTAAGATATAGATCCAGGCTTGTCTGTTTCCTCCCCTAATAAAACAAACCATTGATCTTATTCCAGGGTTTTACTGTAAGCTATTGTTTAGCTACAGTTATAGTACTGCAGAGCCGAGGTGCCAGGAAATGCTCGGCACACATGCTGATAGATAGAAAGAGAAAGCGAGCAAGAAAGTATGTGTGTGTGTGAGTGTGTGTGTGTGTGTGTTTGAGGGAGAGAGATAAAGGGTATGGTTGAAGAAGAGAGAAGGCAAAGGTAATCGGGAAAGTAAAAAATCCAGACACAACTGCAAGGTTTTGACTTTCAATTATGATTAGGACTGATGATAGCAAGAAAATGCATTCATTAAGCATTGACTGAATTATACTGTTGCTGATGAAAGCACTATTTAATGCTGTGGGTCTGAGTCATTTTGAGGGTTGATTCCTAATGGAACATAGCACTTGTTTGTAGACCCTCTCATTCAGTATAATACTGTACCCGTTTTTTACTTTTTAAAATTTGGCATGGATCTATGTTAGATGTGTACATATAGATAGGTTACACAAAATACACACTTTCCCCATGCGAAAAAAGTGCACTTATAATACACTTAAATGTACTTAAAGTGGTATATTTTTACACACCAATTTTGTACTTTTTAAGTTTTTAATACTTAAGATAAACTTCAAGTGATCTGTGGGTGTCTATTGTGCACCATGAATAGACGTACAAAAACTATATTTTTTATATATTAAGTACAAAATAAATGTGTGACAATAGAGCACTTTAAGCGCATTATGAAGTGTACTTAAAGGGATACTCCACCCAAAAAGGAAAATTATGTTGTGAATTAACCCTCCCCAAGTTGTTCCAAGCCTGTATACATTTCTTTTTTCTGTTGAACACAAAAGGAAGATATTTGGAAAGTCAAATGTGCCCTAGAACTGTTTGCTTTGGTACATTTTTCTAAATATCTCATTTTGTAAGAACAAAAATAATTTGTCCTATGTACAGTATACAGGTTTAGAGCAATTGGGGGGGGGGGTAAATGATGATAGAATCCCTTTAAATAAGGTGTGGGGTCTCTGTGTTTCTAGTTACAAAACTAATTTCAAGCACTGAATTTCAAGCATTTGCCTTTAAATGAACAGGTTTAAAAAAATATGAGATATTCAGTCCGGTCATCCAGGACACTGGCCAGAGAGTTGAACTTCATAATTCAGGGCTCTTTTTGTCTCCGAAATTCCCCAGACCCACAGCACATAGCTCAGCCGAGTCCCTCGGGTTTCAGTTCTGGAACAAAGTTGTGAGTTCTGAAGAGAAAGGCTTGGAATTATGGCCTGCAGCACCACAAAGCATAGCTATGATCAATCCTTCCCCAATTATTATTCCCTGCACACACAGATAAACACAAGCATATGAGATTCATGGGCAAAAAGAAACCCGACAGCACCAGGGAATCCTAAGAAATCAGACAGGCAGACAGACTTTGCCAGGTAAAGTATAGAATCTAAATCTAAATACTACCATCTGTTAATACAGATACAATATATGGAAAAAAGTATTGGAACACCTCCTTCTAATGAACAGGTTTGACATCTTTAGTCCTTTTCGTGAGCCCAAAACTTAATGTTACAGCACATAATGATATTCTGGAGAATTGTGTGCTTCAAATTTTGGGCAGGATATTTTGTATTCCGACATGACAATGTGCACAAAGCAGGATTAAAAAAAGAAATTATTGATTCACAATGATTGATTGACTATTTCAAGATGGACATATTGTTATGTATTGTTATATTTAATGATAATGACACTCTCATGGACTCCTGAGATAGGCGCAGGCTCCCCGTGACCCGAGGTAGTTCGGACAAGCGGTAGAAAATGGATGGATGGACACTCTCATGGATGAAACCAGGTGGATGTTCGGGCCCGAGTCACGGTTATCACTGTTTAATCTCTTCTTCTTCTGATGTTGGGCTTGCTTCAGAGGAGCGGGCTGAATCAGGGACTGTGCATCAAGGTTAAATGCAGCTGCAGTATGATGAAAAGCAGGAAATGAGCCATGTCTTCCTTTAGTTATCACTGAGGTAATGCAAGCCGCCCTGGCAACAACAGCTTTTAAGTGAGGATGCATTTAGGGCAAATGCTTCAGTTGAATTCGGTAAGGTGTGTTATTTTAGAGGGGAAAAGGCTAGGAAAGTTCGAGTCATTTAAGGCAGATTGAGCCTTTGTGCAAAAGTTGCTCTGTTAAAGTGTCCACCAATAACCTTACAAAGAACTTCCAGGACTACCAGTTTCTTGCAGGAGAGAAAATGCTGTTTTCAAGGCTAGACCCAAGGTAGACAGGGCCGAGCAAATAACTCAAAGGCAGTAGCACGTTAAAAATATAATAAAGATGAGAAGCCGAAGTCTGACAAATAAAAAAGTCTGGGTTCGCTCTCTTTGTGACCAAAATAGTCAGTGTCAACCAAGAATTGCTCGGTGACAACTCGGTGAGAAACATTTCTAGTAGTTCAGTTCGGCTTCTTTCATAGCTCAAGGGTCAACAGTTCACATCTTATTTTTCCTCAAGAATGTGTTGATGAGAGCGAGGTAAAAAAAACCTGTGAAGTAAAAAATAAAAATGGGATGAGGTTGGCAGGCAGAGATGATAAATTTGTCTGACGCATTTCAACTAATCTTGTAATGCCTGTGGCTGACGGGCCGCCCGTCATATCCCTTCATGCATTGCTGCGGGGTCAGATAAGTGGTGCGTGTGAGGGCGATGACTGACAGCTCTTCCGTTACTGCGGGGCACTTAAACAGGCTCATTACTATGCAGAGGCTTTGTTATCACAAATTCTTCTCAACCTGGAGAGCTCAGCGAGGGTGTGTGGACGGTGATACCTAGAGGGGCTTAGGTCAAAACATTCTCCCAGCACATTCCAATTTACCACAACAATGCTGCTAGGAGAGGCTTGTGTAGTGTCATGAGCGAGGTAAAACTGTGAAGTTTCAGAATCGTTTGTGTGAATTTGAGAGGTGCCATAACTAGATCCCCTCCCAAAAAATCTGATTCTAGCAAATTCTCTATAAAATGCAGTGTGGCAATAACAAAGTAAAAAGGCAATAAGGTACTTTACCTTCACAAAACCCTGTATAAATTGATTATTTAAATGGTACGTAGACTACAGTAGTAAATATTTAGATGATGATGATATTATTTGGTTATTTTTATTCTATTGGTTATTGTAATATCCTTTGCATAGGAATTTCACGTTACCGTGTTTAAAGTACAGGACCGACCACAGGGAGCGCCCTCTCCCGTCACGCTTCTCTTAAGTTTTTCTTTCTTCTCTTTTCCACTTGTCTCCTCTCTTTTCTTTCCCCTCCACTTCCCCATCTCTTCCACTCGTTCCCCACCGCCCCCCGTCCCTGATGACTTATCGATCCCCCTTTGTGGTTTTATCTGAAGTCTCTCAAAACTCGCGGCTCTGTCTGTCATGCCGGCTGCTGAGGGATTGTTTTGGAGGCCGCTGCTCTGTAATTGAAAGCGTGGCTAGAAAGACGAATGGTCCCGCAGGCAGCCTCACTCTGGAGGAATGCCGCGACCGGTCGTGTAAAAACAGTAACGTATACCCTGCACTCGCCCTGGGGCTTCAGATAGCAGAACCACACAGGCTCTCTACCTCACATGTTAGGGGTGTCATGGGACCGCCTGACGAGAAACCTGTCAGCAACATTTCTGAATTCCTCAATGGAACTGGATGGTAAAGCTTTTATATGTGTATTGCAAAAACATGCCAGATGCTGGGTATAAATCCATTTAAAGCAGTGGATCACAACCTTTTTCACTTTAAGGCCCAGCCTCCACTGTCTATAGTACACAACAAGATACTGTATAAACTCACTATGTCTAATTCAATATTTTATACTGTATATAGAGATACATTATCAGAAAGAAGTTGTCAAAATAACCAAACACTAAGATCTTAAAGTTTAGTTGTTAAAGCTTATTTTAATTCTGCAATTGTCCTATTTTTAATCATTTGAAAGTCATCTTGAGGAAGGTTGTTTAAATTAACCATATTTTCTGTCACAAAACCATTTACCAGGGTTTAACTACATTTTAGTCATCCATATTTCATTTTTGCAGGGGTGTTATACTAAATGATCTGCACCTTATTACTCTGCTATATATCGCGGCTGTCCTTCTGAAACATCGTATCTCCAAATTTCATGATTTTTATTTTTTGCCGTGAATCATTAGTATTGCAGAAGGTAGCCTTTATGTTTGTCATGGGTTTTGCAAATGTCTAAGCGATAAAATGAGTAGAAAGTGTTTGTCAAATTTGACAACAGTATTTAATCAGCGACGATATCCAACCATCCATCCTTCCATGTTTTACACTACTTGACTTGAAAAATCTTAATGAAATAGTGAAATTTGTGAATACGGTATACGTGATACATAAGCAGATATAGATTTTGCATTTACAGTATTTTTTATATTTAAACATGCACACTGGAAAAATATGATAACCAATCTTTGAAAATCTTAATTTCAATCATTAATTTCACAATGATTTCAATAGTTAACATGACCTTAGTCAGTATAAAAAATATAAAGAATATATTTTCACGTAATGTTTTTTACACTTTATAGGATGATTTAATGTAAAAAACTGTAAATCACAAAAACATTACTATAGCTGGGTTTTCAAAGACTGGGTCACGTGTTGCAGCAAGTACACATCTTCCCTTTATAATGAATTATTAAATTATAAATGAAAATATTAGGAAATAAAATGTGTTAATACTCCTTTAATTAGCAATAGTTAGCATCGCTTGGCATTGCTGCTAACTACTTTACTATTTCGACAGCCTTCCCTCCCCCTCTATATTTTTAATTTTTCTTGTTATGTAACACGTTGTTTTGTTCGTGAAAGTTGATAACAGTGCATACGTGAGGGTGCGTAGGGGTATTTTGCTGCTGAATTGGAATCAAGGTCTTAATGCATTCTGAGTGACGTGCTAACTTCCATTCTCCTCGGATGGTGCTGTTCACAAACTCCAGCAGAGGCTTTTTCGCCACTCACGTGTAACACTCTGTAATTTTTGAGAGAGGAAAGTTGTCATGTTTTTCTGCTGTGCATTTCTGTTGTGCAGCTGAATTCTGTCAGGCATCCAGAGAGGCCATGGCAGTTTTTTGAAATATTTAAAATTCTGGCGGACTTGTTGTGTCATAAACTTCACATGCCGCAGCGTGTCTAGATGAAGGCCATTCATTTCAGTTGCTTATTAAATAGTTTTTCTCTCTCAATGAATGCAGTAAGTGACATCTTTTTGAGTGTTCCTGTAACTCAGCTGGTAGAATGTGGAAACGGCAAAGCCAGGGTCATGGGTTCAGTCCTCAGGGAATGCACATACAAATAAAACATAAATATTGAATGTACTGGAACTCGCTTTGTACAAGTAAGTTGCTTATTTGGATGAAGTAAATACAGTAAACATGCTGCCTTGTATGCGTTTTGAACTAGGCTTGAGATCAGGTTCAGGAACAACAAAGCAGGTTGATCAAAGAGCGTCCTATTTTTCTAGATAAAATGTGTCAGAGAAATGACATCATCCAGTGTTTTCACAATGCAATAAAAATCTTTCCTCCTTTATAAAGCAGGCATGTATGATTGACACTGTGAGTAAACAATAACACCCTACTTGTGTGTGTCTGCTTGTTTGCTCCGAGAGAGAAAGAGAGAGAGCAGGAGATCCTTGACAAGATAAATCATCATCGGCCCAACCCTGCTGACACTATAGAAAAGCTCGGTTGAGCTCTTCACTGCGGCTCCTTACCACAGCCATCTTACGCTAGCCGTCGAAGTGCACCTATCTGTATTCATCTGTCTCCATTTCGTTGTGTTTCCCCGTGTTGCGGTAGAGACGCTGATGCAAACTGTACCAAATGCCAGCCGTATCTCTGAGACTGCTGATGCTACACAAACCCACTTTACCCAGAAGTCCAGCGCTTTGTCATGAGTGACACGCTGACAAAAAAACGCCTCCAGAGAGCAAAAAAAGGTTATGTCACTGCCATTACTACGAACTCCAGCGTAAGCACGACGACATCGTGTTTGGATGCATTTGCCAGGTCAGAAATTTATGGATTAAGTGACTGCAGTATTCATCTATCACAAGCGTAGCTTCATGTCAGTCTACCCTGCACCACGCTGAAACAGAATTGACTTTGGATGAGAATTATTGCGCAGAGTAGTTTTCAATAATGTGAATAATCGGATAAAATGGGCAGGCGTTTAGTGGGGCTGTCAATCGGTTTATGTTTTTAATTGAATTAATTATCTGACGGACTGAGCAACTACTCAATTGAATCGTGATTATAATCGCATATCGATATCTGCTGAGGATGGAATGAACTCAGAGGTCTTACAAAAGTGGCTATAGATGACAATATAAACAAACCTAAAAAACTGTAATATTCCAGCAGCTGGGGCACACCAGTAAAAAAACTTTTAAAAAACTTTTTGAAAAGCAAAATTATATGTTTTCCATGTTGTAAATTTGGAGTTTTTGTAGTTGAATTTTTTTAGTGCATTTCAAAAAGTGATAATTCTGTCAAATAATATTATGAATTCTGTAAAATGTCTGAAAAAGTAGTTTTTTACATTGTATCTATGGTCAACAGTCCTAAGTGATTCATGAAATGAAATATATCTGCCGGTAGTAGATTTACTACCACTTTGGAATTATGTAAACGTCACAGATCTTGTGACACATCTTGTGCCATGGTCATGTTCTTTTTACTGTATAACACAGTAGAAGGGATGAGTTGAAGGCATAGTTGAAAAAAATGAAAATACTTCCATCATATCAGTCCAAACCAGTATGACTTACTTTCTCTTTGGCCCCCATTGACTTCCATTGTATGGACACAAAACCACAGACAATCCTCATAAATATCAAAATTTTGTGTTCCACTGAAGCAAAAGTCTGCGCTCCATTCTTATCTGTTGCACTCTATCCAGATGCTTTTAAATGCTGAAAAGCGTCCTGTGAGAATAGCGTCTTATTTCTTAATCACTGTGACAACAATGGACATACCACCACTAGCACTCATAATACAGTATGTTTACAGTGCAAAAGAAGAGAAGTGTCTGCTCTGTTTGTCCTCAGTAAGTGTGGTTTGAAGTAATCCATTTCTCCATACCAGTTCTGCTCAAGTGGTACACCATGACCTGTAAATGTCAAGATAATGGTTCCTCTTAGAAAACGCACGATGCTAAAATATATTTCTTCAATGTACCGTAAGTCATTTTGGATTAAAGCTTCAGCCAAGTGCATTAATGAGTAGCATGTAGTCCGCTGACTCAAAACCAGACAGTACTTCAATACTGAAGTGCTCCAACCGAAAAAAAATCTCCTCATGGTAATAATTAAAATCTTTATACTCCTATTCATTAAATATACTAATAAAATAAATCCAATAACACACATTAATTTGACAGCTCTTGTATTTGTGCCATTTGCTCTCTTAATCCTCTATTTCTTTTCTTTTTTCTCACAGGAAGTTGCTCACTCCAGTTCCTCCCTTCCGTGAAAGGTAAGGGGAGCAGAGTCTAATTTAATTTCGTGTCAAGCTTCTGGGGTTCAGCTATCTCATTAGCCTGTGGTTACTCGGTGTCCCAGGACATTAAACCACCGTTTGACATACATCCAGGCAGAAAAAGTAGGAAAAAGTCACCTTGTGACTCCAGCGTCAGAAATATCTTGCTAAATAAAAGTCCCAATGGTCTACGCACATGTGTTTTTCTGTGGACGGATTGTTTATTCATGCGCTTGAGTTATTATCCCTTATAATGATATTGGGTCTTAGACGCTCTGCTGGCACAGTGGCAATAAAAAGGTCTTTGCGCTGGAAAGTCGATTTGAATTGATGGTTTGCATTGCCGCGTACGGGGACTGTAGTATGTGTTTACCGCACATGCGATTGCCTTTTTTAAGTAGCCCCGCAGCTCTGCATGCAGTCTGCTGTTTGTGTAAATAGGCGTCATCGCCCGCCAGGAGCCGTTGCTGAAAGCCTCTGAATAAGTAATACCGCACATATGAATAAGTAAAGAATCGTGTCAGTTGTAGATTGGTCATCGGAGACACACTGTTCCAGGTAAGCGTCAGTTAAAAGACTTTTGATTATTTATTTCCTCACATCCATGATCTCATCTTTACTGAATGCGTTCTGTTGTTCCCAGCAGAGGGATAGGCCTGCGTGAAGTCACTTCCTGCGTTTTATCCCAGCAGGAAGTGGTGGGTTGTGGGTCAGCTCCCATCGTGCAGTTGCTCTGGGGGGCATGAAAAATGCATCAGGTTAAGAAATAAGAAAGCTTTGCGGAAGGAAGGAGAGAAAAAATGTTGGAAATTATCCCTTGACTCTGTTTGTAAACATGGTTTTACCATTTAGCTTTCACACAGCTTTGCTCTTCTGCGTTGAGGTGAACTCTTGGTTGTGTTTGAGGGCTGGCGGCTGGTACGAAGGGAGTTTAGAATAAACCGCAGTCATTTCGCCCTATCCGAGTGCTAATAAGCATTGGGGCTGTGAAGAGGCTGTGGCAACAAGCCAGAAGTCGACAGGCAGTTAATAATTCAGTAGAGCTCAATAAAGTTTTTTTTATGATTTTGAATGAATTATTGAGGGAGCCAAGCACAAGTCTCCTCTGTAAGCAGACTTTCCTAATGTAAGCTCAGTTTGGGCTCTTTCCTACGGGAGCAGCCGTAGGTTAGACCTCCCGGCAAGCTGGAGAGATGTTTCTACGACTCAGGTGGGCCTGACCGACAATGGAATGAGTAATGGCTGTGTTACTCGATTTGCTTTCATCTACCCCTAAAGACGTGCCTGTGTTAATTTCTCTTACCTTCATTTTGATGTTCCTAGCCTACCTTTTCTCAGTCTTGTTTTGTGTGCAACTCGGACCAGATTGCAACTTCAATTTACTGTGGCACGGCAAGCCATTTGCTCTTGACAGTAATGTCGAGTGTAGCTCTGGAATGAGCCACACAGAGCCAACTAATTTCAATTCAATCTACTGTTATGGGCATTGTGCGTTCTCCCTTTACCTCAGGCGGTACGATCTATTTACTCCATCGGCTGGGTGTGTACTAAAACACGCATGCACATACACACGCTTCTACAACAACCTGTCACGTTTCTCAGTGTCGTTGCTCTCTGGGGGAGCAAATGCATATTGATCTGATGGCAAACTCTTTACACCAAAGGGCCATTAGGGCGACACATTACTTCCTCTTTGTCTTGGTCTTTCTTTCTCTCCTTTACTTACAGCTGAGCCTTGAGTAAGAGATCCATTGTGTAAATGGCACACTGAGACTGTTTTGACTGCTGCTGTCACTCATGGTGCTGTCCATCTGCAGCGGTACTGCGATGCTGCACATCGCTCAGGTTACCAAGGACAGGGAATGCACGGAGAGACGGAGACGCACACAGACCCTCAAGGTTGATGATACAGCTTTGAAATGCAGTAAGATAGCTAATTGTGCAGAGGGAATTTATGGTTTGGAAAATATAGCTTACTTGTCTATCACATGGCGACCCGTTCTCATCGATCTGCATATAAATAACACGCTGTTGCAATATCGTGTAATACGTACGCCAAAGTTCAATTTTGCATGCTGATGATATGCCAATGTTTGCGTGCACCTCGGTGGAGAGCAGCCATTTTGAAACGTACATGAAGAGGAAACATTGAAATAGTTAAAGTAATACACAGGTTAATAAGAACATTTTTACCGTTTAATTTGCACGTACGCTCAAATTAGCGTATAAAATGCACGCAAAAATAGGCATATTGTATGAACGCAAAATTGATCTCAAGAGTATGTTTTACACGCTATTGCAACAGCGTGTGTTATTTATATGCAATTGATGAGAATGGGTTCCATATAGACCGATATACCCATATAGACACCGATCAAAAGTTTAGGATCACTTATTAATTTCGTATCTGTAGAATAGTAAAACATCAAAACAATGTGATGTTGAGAATTATTTTGTGTCTATAGACAAATACAACTGAAGCTATGTTATATGTTAGTGTCTTCGAAGTAGCTACCATTTGCCTTGAATTTGCATATTTGCCTTTGAATTCACGTCTCACCCTGAGATGTTTTTTAAACAGTATTGAAGTAGTTTCTATCAATGCTGGGCTTTTCAATTGGCTGCCTTTTCTTCATTATTTAGTCCAAATCATCCATTTCAAAATCTTCATTAAATAAAATTTTAGTTTTCAAATGAAAGCAGTTATGTTTTGTCTACAAGCATAATTTAAAATATGCCTCAAAATCAAATGATTTTGAAAATCACAAAATACATTTCCGTCAAGTGATCCTAAACTTTCGAACGGTGGTGTATGTCTGTGCAGAGAGAGACTTAAGACAATGAATATAAAAAGACTTCTTATAGTAAATATAGTGAATATAAAGATCAATTAATCCTGTCATTTATTAAAGACATGTACTGTAAAGGAACCAGTAAAGAACATAGCAACCATTCAGAATAGTAATCACCTTGCAATTCCTTGCGGGGGAGTTTGCATGAGCAAGCACCACGTATATTTTCTGCAGAAAATGTTGAAATCTGAGGCATTGTTCGGCAAGATTTGCACAGAAATTCTGTTTGTTCATGTTTAATGAGTAGGGCCTTTAATTTATTTTATATAGAAAAAAATGCTTTTTAAAGAAATGTATTAATAGGTTAGCTTCAAGGCCAACAAAATTCAATCTGTGTAGCATTGCTGATCAGCACCATGGACAGTGCATACCTCCAGTTAAAAAAAAAACATTTCTATTGCCATCTAAAACATTGTATGTGCACCTCTGATTTACATTTACATTTAGACATTTAGCAGACGCTTTTATCCAAAGCGACTTACAAAGAGTTTAGGGAGCAATAAGCGATATGTCATACAGGAGCCATAATACATTAAGTGCCAATACAAAGTTACTGGTTTCAACAAAAGCTAGACCACTACCTGTTGAGAGAAAGGGTTCGTTTTTTTTTTTTTCATTTGTCTGTCAAGTATTCACAGAAGAGATGGGTTTTAAGTAGTTTTTTAAATGTTGTGAGAGATGTGGTTGAACGGACAGAGTTAGGAAGAATGTTCCACCAGGAAGGAGTTGTGAATGAGAACGAGCGGGAGAGCGTTTTACTGCCCTTATGGGAAGGCAATACAAGACGCCGCTGGTTTGCTGAACGCAGGGATCTTGATGGGGTGTAGGAGTGCAGGAGAGTGTGAATGTAAGCCGGTGCAGATCCAGTGATAGTCCTGTAGGCAAGCATTAGTGACTTGAATCTGATACGGGCTGAACCGGTAGCCAGTGAAGAGAGAGAAAAGGGGAGTCACGTGAGCCCTTTTGGGCTGTTGGAAGACGAGGCGTGCTGCTGCGTTCTGAACCAGCTGAAGTGGTTTGATAGCCTTTGCAGGAAGACAGCAAGGAGAGCATTGCAGTAGTCCAACCTTGAGATTACCAGGGCCTGGACAAGGAGTTGTGCCGCATGCCGTGAGATAGGGTCTGACCTTTCTAATGTTGAATAAGGCATATCGGCATGACCGTGTTGTCTTTGCAATATGATCATTGAAGGACAGCTGTTCATCAAATATGACTCCGAGGTTCCTGGCTGTTTTGGAATGGGTGATTGTAGTATTGCCAAGATGGATGTGAGATCGTGTGGACCGTAGGGTGTGCCGGAAACACGAGTAGTTCTGTCTTGGCAGGGTTCAGCGGAGGTGATGCCCTTTCATCCAAGCTGAGATGTCCTCGAGGCAGGCTGTAATGCGAGCTGTTACAGTGGTATCGTCTGGGTGAAACGAGATGTAGATCTGGGTGTCGTCGGCATAACAGTGATACGAGAAGCCATGTGCCTGTATGATGGGTCCCAAGGATGTCGTGTAGATGGAAAAAAGCAGCGGTCCAACCACCGACCCCTGAGGGACCCCAGTGATCATGTGGTGAGCAGTGGACAGCGAGCCCCTCCATGACACCCTGAAGGATCTGTCGGAGAGGTAGGATTTGAACCAGCGGAGGGTAGAGCCTGAGATTCCTAGCGATGACAGGGTTGCTAGCAGTATCTGGTGATTGACAGTGTCAAACGCTGCAGATAGGTCTAGCAGAATCAGGACCGAGGATTTAGATTCCGCCTTGGCTACCTCTGATATTTGTATAGCATTTTTATGTTTTGCTGCTTTTCTGATTGCAGATCAATTGGTGGACATCTTAGAATCTAAAAGAAGAGAAATATCTCCAATGTTCCCCCCAGCTGATCCCAGTTTCGAGCAGATGGCTTCAGACACAGCATGGGAAAACAGGGGGTATATTTAAATGAGTGACCGTGATTTAATTATTATCAATGCCAACCTTATCCAGGCTCATTTCTCAGCATCAGGGGTAACCTGAAATCCATCCGTCTGCTGTCTAAAGGTTTTCTTTGTTGTCAATTGCAAAGAAGCAAACAAACAGTTTCGACTAAAATATATCAAAGTATCCGGCATTACAATGTCAAACCGCAGCTGAAATTGGTGCTATCACGATGCCACAAAGAAAACAGTGAAAAGGAAAAAGACAGACGCACATCAACACTTTGTCCCATGAAAGCAGAATTGTTAGCCTGCCAGCTCCGAGCGTCAGACTTCTGAAGAGAATAGCAGGAGTACCGCATCTCAGCACATCACAATGCAAACCAAATCACACAGATCTACACAGAAAACACCCTCCATTCCTCTTAAAGAAATATAGCCGCCTTCATCTCAGAAAACACAAGCTCTCAAAGCTACAGCCAAACGTTCCATTAATCAGACGTGGCAAAGACACAGTGTGCGTGTTTCTACACAGTCTAAAAGGGAAGGAGGAACTCAGAGTGCTGATTCTTTGTGGCAAGGAAAAACATGACTCTAGAAAAAACTGGGTTAAAGGTAAAGTGTGCGTTTTTTCGAAGTGTAAATAATCCTTTCCCATGTCCCAGTTTAAAATGTAGAGGCAACTACACAAAGCTATTATTTGAATAGTTTCCCATAAACTGTAAATACTATGGGGATATTAGAACATTGCTTTGTTTGTGTATCCAGTCAACACAGGAAAAAAGTGTAAAGCAATGGCATACGTTTTGAGCCAATGGGGCAGGTGGGGATTCTTTATATTATTCAGGTGGGATTTTATCATCTATTTTGTGTCACTTTATTTACCCATATAGTGTTAAAACCAATAATAATGTAATGTGTACATGTCACATTTTTTTTAAATTGTATATTCTTGTTCAGCCCTCCTGACTAAGAACTAGTATGGAAACTGTAGTGCTAGATTGAACAAACACGCAGCTATAAATGATTTGTGTGTGTTTAAGCTTATTGCTGTGTTCAGCGGTACATATATACGGTATGTCACACATGCTGTGAAATAAGTCTTTGCGATGAATGAATTTACCACAGTATCGCCCATGAGACAAAGTTTTGCATGTGTATGTGTGCTGTTTGTGTGTGAAATGATGTTTTATTTTATGTCGTGCAAATTAAACAATTGTAAATTTACTTCTAAACCTCTTAAAGACGCATATTTTAGAATGTTACCACGGATACATGATACTGTATATCCATATTGCTTTAACCGCAATGTTTTCAATCTCTTTGACAAAAAAAACGCACTATCCAAGACTTAGACTTGAAAAGAAGTATATTATCGATGTCCTTCAGAAACCTTGAATGTCCAAATTCAGTTTTTCAGGAAATTGAAAAAACACTGGCCTTATCGATTACATACTGTGTTGTCAAAGTTCACAAGCACTTTTTAATACTTTTTTTTAGTTAGATATTTGCAGAACCCAGCGACAAACATAAAGGGTGACTAATAATAATGATTTGGGGGAAAATAAAAGATCTCAAAGCATGGAAATACAAGGTTTCGAAAGGACAGAAGGGATATGTGAGCTACCTTTGTAAAGCTTTGAAGTCTGGGTGAAACAAGATGTAGATCTGGGTGTCGTCGGCATAACAGTGATACGAGAAGCCATGTGCCTGTATGATGGGAAGCTTGCCGTTTTGTTTTTGATTGTAGTTTGACAAACATGGTTACTATAAAAACTTCCATCATGTTTCAGAGAAAAAATGAAAGCATATCGGTTTTGAACAACTTCAGTAAATGTATGTTATGTGTGATTAAATAATGCCAGAATAGTCTGAACTGATTTCAGTTCTATTATTTAGATTTGGCTATTTGGAGTATAAAAGTAACAGCTGTTCTTTAATGACATGTGAAGGATATAGAAAAGAACGCTTAGCCTGTCTTTAAAGGTACATTAAGCTTGGTAGAGACAGGGAAATAGGCATCACTTTGGAAGAGAGCTTCATCTGCATAATTGAAATTGCACATCACAAATGTCAACCTGTGAGCTGGACTGAGCTAAAAGTATAACATAAAAAGATTAATAGAGTCCTGAGAACATCTTGATGGATTTTGTAGAGCATCTGTCAAATTGTGGGTCAAACTGTAGTTAGTCTGATGATGCCTATGATCGCCCTCATGGGCAAACACCTGTTTCTGTTTGTTCTTCTGAGAATTGTGGGAAAATAAGGAGACAATGAATAATAGCCTTGATGGGTATTCAACAGAGCTGAATACTCTTTGCCTTTTGAATACACTTTGCAGATTCTTGCATGCATACAAAGTCGGGAATCGAACCCTTTAACCCTTGGCATTACTTTTGCCATATTGCTATCACAGCTGAACTACTGTATATGAACAAAACCTTATAAATGCGCTTCATGAATACTGATTATGAATATGCATTTTTTTAGATTTTCATTCCTAAGCGTAATGGGAGGCTCTTCATTAATAATCCAAACAATTAAGGGAAATTACTGTTTTGTTGAGTTCGCCAGTCTGCCCACCTACCTGTAATGATTTTACATAAAGATAAATTCATACAGCATGCAAACGGCTCTGAGCAGATGTGTGCATGCGTGTGTTTGTGTGAAAATGTATTGCACACATGAAATGGTGCTTTCCTCTTCTCCCTGCGGAAGCAGGACAATGTAATTGAAACCTTTATGAGAATGGAGGGACAGGCAGAGAATTCTGGGGAATGGGGGGGAGGGCTTGGTCACTGAATCCATAACTCAATTTAATGGAACTATGGACTTGTGGCTGCGGAAAGTCAAACCAGAATACACGTCTTTATTTTCATTTTCAATAATGGGCCGATGACGCTGCAAAACTGCAATCGATTTCATGGTCAGAGCTCTCTCTATCTCTCTTTATCTCTCTCTGCCTGTCTTTCTTAACCCTGTCACACAGTTAGAAGTACTAAAAGCTTAAAAGGTTCACATTGTTCTCTTTTATATTTAAATCAACAGGGGCACAGTGTTTGAGTCAGACCGTAATGCTTCATGCCGTAGGGTACCATGCTGTGTGTTGAGTCACCTGTGAACTCAAGTGGATTGTATTGACCCCCTCCAACAGGAAGTGAGGTATATCTGGACTGATTGTTTCTTTTCAATGCCTTCTGAAGGAGAAGTTAACCTTTGTGTAGGGTGGAAAATTACTGTTTATTAGACTTTATTAGACTGAATTATTTAACTTGCTTGACTAAAGAACTATTAGTTTACAGGTACAGTGTATACAATTTAGCAGCATCAAGTGGCTCACTCCACCCTCTCTTTCAAAGCACTACAGTGGCTGAAACAGGACTATGATGTCTCACGTTTTCTCTTTTTTGCCGTATTTACTTTTGTTCCATTACGTTACGCTTTGTAGGGAAGTTTGTCCGTTCAGGGCTACTGTAGAAACAACATGGTCAATTCCATGCAAGGGAACCCGTGGTGTATGTAGATAGAAATAACTCATTCTAAAAACAATGGTCTAGAACCACCCAATCCTGGTTGGAAGTTTAAACTTAAAGTAAACTGTAAAGTTATATCAACCACTTGGCAAAAACCGGAGAGCCTTTGTTTTAGATGTAATGCAATGTTTATACACGATTTAAGGTTAAAAAACGCTGTATTTTCCACATAACATGCATGTTTGTATCTTCTCTTTGTCCCGCCTCTCTGAAACGTGCAGATTTTTTACAAAACTCATCGCTCTGAAAAGCGAGGTGTGCTATGATTGGCCAGTTAACCAGCGCGTAGTGATTGGTCGCATACTGCAAGTGTGTGACGGAAATGTAACTTTTACCCTATTTGGAACATCAGGTTCCAAAGCAATTGTACTGACAGTACTGACTTGCGTAGACATTTGGGCGGTGTTAGTCAAATCATACCACGAACTGATGTAGATTTGTGGGGGTGTGGTTACACGAGGTGTTTCAGGCAGGTCTGTGCATCTTTTGTTTCGACACTTTCATTTTTGCAATTTTACATGTCTAATTCATGCATGGGCAACTTATAACACACCAAAGACACAGAAGAACACGTCGCGCCATATTACCCCTTTAAGCTTTATCAAGATTTTCATCTTTTGTGGCATGAAGTCAAGTACAACAGAAAACAATTTTGATTATACGTTTTTTTTGCAATGATGTGAAAAACAAAACCCATGTTTACATACAAAGTAAAGCAGGCATTTCAAAGGATAGTAGCACTTAATAATTCACTAAGGTGCCATTATTTGAGCTGTAGAGCTGTCTAAACCCTTTGTTAGATACCTTTTCAGGCACATAAGCTTCTCTTTATCACTTACTGATGTTATTTCCTGTTGTTTGTTTTCTCAATAAGAGATGAATTAAGATTATTTGACGGTTATTTGACGGTACACAACACATTCTATTAATAGAGTTTAACTTGCATTGAAACCAGAACATTCCTTCCTCGGATTAATATTTTGGTCCTGTATCTAGATCAGGGGTGTCAAAGTCAAATGGACGGAGGGCCAAATAAAAAATTTAGCTACAAGCCGAGGGCCGGACTGTTCGAATGTTCATTGAAAAATTTTTCAATGACGCATATAGTCTAGTGAACCTAATTGAACCTACTGAAAACCTAACAAATATATTCCAATATGATCAGATAAATAAAGCAATATTTTCTTATGGCTCTGTCAGTAATCTTTAATTTTCAACAGACACAAAAGACAAATTTCCTTTATATAAAAATCCCCATAACATGAACATTAAATGAAAGAAACCGGTATTCAAGGCACCATCAGTAGCCTATATTTTCTATTTTAGCAAAAGTGGGCTAAATTTACTTCAAAGAAAAAAACAATAATAGCAATTTTCTATCATCCACTCAACTGAAATATTTTTAAAATATAATTGGATTGAAATACAATAAAATAAAGTGCAAAAATCTATTAATCAAAAACAACACTTTGTTTAAGGAGAAGTAACATGCAGTGAAAAACAATATTAAACTTTAACTTTTAAACTTGAACTGAGTAAAAACTCTAAATATGTGATTGTACAGTAATGTTCACTTGTTTGAGGTTGAGGGTGATACTTGGTGGTGTCCCATCTTTTCCACAAGTTCATCAATGTTCGGGGTAAGGCTCTGAGCTGAGGAAATCCTCAGAATTGAGTGGAGGGTGTTCAGCAGTAAGTCGACTTCTGTGTGATGTTTTGTTCAGGTTCATCAAAGAAAACAGTTGTTCACACAGGTATGTGCTGCCAAACATAGACAACGTTTGAGCAGCCTGGATGCGCAGCTGGGGCATTGTGTCGGGGAGGAAACGGGCGAACTCCGCAGCACCCACTGCCGCATATTTTGCCCTCAGTGCATCATTGCATTGGAGGTCAATCAACTCCATTTGGAGGTTTGGTGGTGAGCTTTCCACGTCAACAGCAAATGGGTTACCGAGCAGTTCCAACCTGCTTTTTTGTGCTTCAAAGTCAGCAAATCGGCGTCGAAAGTCAGCGGCAAGCATACCTATTTTATCAGCCAACTGTGCGCTCGGGAACGCACTGGTAGAGAGCTTCTCTTTCATGGTCTGGCAGCTGGGAAAGTGGCTCAAATTTTCTTTCCGCATCTGCGTCTCCCACAGAGTCAGTTTGGTTTTAAATGCCTTCACTGTACTGTACATATCAGAGATGACATGATCCCGACCCTGCAGCTGCAAGTTCATTGCATTCAGATGACTCGTAATGTCACACAGAAAAGCCATTTCACACAGAAACATTTCGTCTCGGAGTTGTGTTGTGTCTTTCCCTTTGCTGTCCAAGAACAGACAAATCTCCTCACGAAGCTCGAAACATCTTTGAAGCACCTTTCCCTGGCTTAGCCATCGCACCTCTGTGTGATAAGGCAAATCACCATGCTCCGTTTCTAACTCCGTCAGAAATGCCTTGAACTGGCGGTGATTCAAACCTTTGGCTCTGATAAAGTTAACTGTGCGCGTGATGATGCTCATTACATGCTCCATTTTCAAGGCTTTACCGCACAACGCTTCCTGGTGTATGATACAATGATAAGCTGTCAGCTCACCTGTCGCGTTTTCCTCTTGCATCTTTTCCCGTATCTTCGCCACCAGTCCGCTCCTGTGTCCACACATCGCAGGTGCTCCGTCGGTTGTCAAACCTACGAGTTTTTCCCAAGGCAGCTCCATCTCATTTACACATCTTGACACCTCTTCATACAAATCATGCCCCGTAGTTGTGCCATGCATAGGACGTAAAGCCAAAAACTCCTCTGTCACGCTTGGGCTGGAGTCCACTCCGCGGATGAAAATGACAACTGGGCAATGTCAGAAATGTCGGTGCTCTCATCCACAGCCAAGGAATATGCAATGAAATCTTTTCCCTTTTTCACAAGCTGCTCTTTTAGATTGATGGACAACTGGTCTACTCTCTCGGCAATGGTGTTTCTGCTCAGACTCACATTTAAAAAGAGTTGCCTTTTTTCTGGGCAAACTTCGTCACAAACTTTAATCATGCAGTTTTTGATGAAATCCCCCTCCGTAAATGGCCGGGCTGATTTAGCGATCTCTTCTGCCAAAATAAACTGGCCTTGACAGCAGCCTGGCCTTGTGATTTGGCTTTTTTGAACAGAGCCTGTCGAGATTTGAGGCCTCGTTTTAATTCCTCTGCTTTTTGTAGCCTTTGTTCCATGTCCATATTCTTGTTTTTGTCCGCGTGTTTCGTTTCATAATGTCGTCTCAGATTATACTCTTTCAGTACCGCCACACTTTCTCCACACAGAAGACACACAGGTTTTCCAGCTACCTCCGTGAACATATACTCCGACTCCCACCTTGTTTGAAACCCCCGGTTCTCAGTGTCCACCTTCCGTTTTGCCATTTTTGATGGGTATCTGAAAGTTAATTTTACTGTGATGCTGACGACTGCTGTGCCAATAAATATTGAAATGAAGCAGCCTACTGCTCGGTGCGTCACCGTTGCATTGTGGGAAATGTAGTATTGGTGCGTGTAAAAGATCTGCGGGCTGCCGGCTTGCTGCGGTCTGCGGGCCGGTTCTAATAATAAATCAAGATCATCCCAGGGGCCGTAAAAAACCTTCTCGCGGGCCGGATGTGGCCCGCGGGCCTTGACTCTGACATATGTGATCTAGATGATCAGATATGCACACTCACACCACTGGTGCTCTCTTTGGAACTGACTGTTTCTCTTTCACAGCGTGTAATGAAAATTTGCCAGAAATTGTTTCATTAAAGTTTTATTTGTGTCCTATTAGAACTATATTTCGGATCCCACTGTTGATCAGTGTGGCTGTGGTTTTATGCTGCTTTTCTTGTTAGAAAGTTAAAGCCAGAGTCACTGGGGAGATTTACTTTTGATCAAGTTTTTTTTTTTTAAGTTTAGTGTGTAGGTTTTTTTAGCTACAATACTTTCTCATATACTTTGTCATTCTCAGCTATCTATTCTTGCTGTGTTATTTTCTGTATTGTAAAAAAAATATGGAGCCCAGCTCAAAATTCACTAGTGACTAGTAACATCTACATTTTTCATCTGGCTCGGTTAAATGATAGTTCACCAAATAAAATCTGTCATCAGTTACAAACCCTCTTTTCATTTCAAACCTGTATGACTTTCTTCTGCAGAGCACAAAAGAGGATATTTTGAAGAAGGTTGGTAACCGAACAACGGCGATACTTAATGACTTCCATTGTATGAACACAAAACCGCAGTGCAATGGGTACCACCGTTGTTCGGTTACCAACATTCTTCAAAATATATTTGTTAGGTTTTAGTTCCACACATGAATAAATATAGCCTATTGTATGCAAGACCATATAGAGAAGGGGGCCGACATTCTTTGTCATGTTGTTTAAACAGACCCTACACATTTTTGCTCCATATAGTTTCTATACCTTATTTGGTTGTAACAGGTGTCTTTATTGTGTACTATATAAAGATGTGTCTTCTCTAGAATAAATAAGCTCAAAGCTTGATGCTACCTCTCTGTGTCTTGTCTTTATGGTCCCATCTGCAGAAGAATTCTCTCACAACATCCAACCCATTATGATTCGATTTAAAGGGTGATCCAAAACACAGAAAGAAACTTAGTGTTCGAAAGGAACCTGAAGTTTAACAATATCATTTTGTGTTCTGCAGAAGAAAGTCATGAAGGTTTTAAATGACATGAGGGGTTCTAAATGATTTTCATTTTTGGGTGAACAATCCCTTCAGGATTCACAAATGTATTAATTGTGCCCATAGTCATTTTTACAGGTGTTTGAGAATGATAAAAAACTAACTGAGCCTGTTAAAGAAAATTGATGTAACAATCCTAGTACAGACAGTTAACAAACATACACAAGTGTGTGTATATACATACTTATCCCTATGATGGGCTAATATTTTGCACATGTGTAGATATCAATAAGTGCATCAAACATCCATTCACTTTGAACGGGCAATCTCCATCTCTTCAAACAGCCTGTGGTCTGGTAGCGAAGTAAAGCAGAACAACAGCTTTTCTTAAATGTCCTTGGTGCCATTTAAACATAATGGAAATTGTGTGCTGTGAAGTACGCCAGGTTTCTCTGTGGTAATTCCTCTTTGCATTATGGGTTCAGGACTCGGCACTTACCCGCCCTCCTGCTCTGATCATTATTCATGGCCGCTGAAAGCGCACACACGCGCAAACAGCCGGAGCACAGCACCACTCTGAAGGTTGGGAGGGCCAACAAAAAAGAGCTTGCCAGATAAACTTAGAGTGTCAGCATCAAAAGAGAGACAGACAGACTCTTTGTGTGTAGTTTGCATGCCTTGGTGACCACCAGTTGCTTGCCAGTATCTATACGTACTGTAGAAGTAAAGTTACTCTGAAAATGAAAATGTATTTCATGTTGTTTCAAACATTCATGCTGTTCACATAATTATTTTACTGTGTATAAAAGGAGAGTGCATCATTCAAAATGGTTAAATACAAAAATAAATGTGACCCTGGACCACAAAACCAGTCGCAGAGGTAAGTTTGTAGCATTCGCCAACAATACATTGTATGGGACAAAATTATAGATTTTTCTTTTATGCCAAAAATCATTAGGATATTAAGTAAAGATCATGATGCATTAAGATATTTTGTAAATTTCCTATTGTAAATATATAAAATGATTCCGCTTTTGGGTTCATCTGCTCAAAACAATCTACTTAAAAACAAACCTGTTTCTTCCTAGAGCCTCTGATGGACAATTTTACAGACGATTTTCTCAAATTGTTTCATTGTTGTTTTTCGCAACCGAAGCTTTCAGATTATGTATACATCTCTATTTAAAAAAAGTTACCCTTATGGTTTTTGTGGTCCATCTAAGCATGCAAGTTTGAAATGATAGAATGAGTAAATATACAGTAAATACATTATAATATAAACTGTGAAAACTGTAAGAAATTATTCAAAATATTCATTGACAATTGGCT
Source organism: Triplophysa siluroides (assembly GCA_006030095.1). NCBI lineage: Eukaryota > Metazoa > Chordata > Actinopteri > Cypriniformes > Nemacheilidae > Triplophysa > Triplophysa siluroides. The sequence continues at coordinate 1,204,574 of VCII01000314.1, read as the reverse complement.
CATTTCACTGGAAGGCAGGACTTCCTTTGCTAGAGCGGCCATGTACGTTACATTCCAGATGGCAGTAGCTCATCTTGTTAATATTAATATCTTTGGGTTAGTATATGTAGCATCTCTAAAACAAAACATCACAATGTAGTTTTCAGCATGCTGGTTCAGACAATGACTTTAATTGGTCTCATGGCAAAATAAGTAACCGTAAGTGGTGCCCTACAAAGACCACCTCTCCATATTTCAAACCATCTCCTCCCCAAACCCTTGTTCTTCCATCTTTAATTTTCATTTCCTTGGCACGTCGCTCTTTCCATATGGCCGATCTCTATCAAAAGCGTGAAGGCATGAGAGGATTCTTAATTGGGCTTTTATGTCTGGTACTAATTAAAAATGAGAGGAGCAAAATCTAATGGACACTCGCGGAATGGTTGTCGTTCTCCTCTGAGAGCTTGATTAAAATCCGATATGTCTTATGCATATGAAGACTAATAAACCAAAATTGAGCATTCGCTTCTTCCGCCATCCGCACTTTAAAAGGCATTAATCAGTAATTAAGTTGCAATGGCTCGATTCTTATGACCCTCATAAAAATGAGCCACTGATGTTTAGAAGACATTGTTACGTGCTTGCATTCGCTCCACATTTTATGAATTTGTCATTAAAAGAAAGAGAATAAATATTGTTTCATTTCTCCCTTGAGCTTCTCATTGCTTTGACTGATTAAATGTATGTTGGAATGCCGTGTTCACTAAGTGCCCGGTTAATATTATACATTTCGGATGACAGATGCCAAAAACAAACTCTTGGATGGTATCCATAGGCAATAAACACATGAGTGTAAATTAACCGCAATAACAGACAGCTGTGAAACTCTAGTCTCTAAGTAATGGATGGGCTATCAGATGATAGGGGAATTTGGTAGAGAGCTATGAAAAGATGCAAATAGTCACACTTTGTCACTTCAGTCCCTTCATCACAATCTATTCTCTACCGAACAATAGTGGTCCACCCACAGACACCTGTCACTGTTGTTTAAAGGAAGGAGAGTTTTGGCTCCCTAGGACGCCTGGTCGAAATATTATAATAAAGTACAACGTGTTACTTTGAGTTGTTAAAATGAAGCGAATGTTGGCTCTTGAATTAACTGGAGGGTTTTTCTTTGTGTCGTGAGGGGTTAGGTCACGTTTCAGAGTGAAGGAAAGCAGTCATAAAGCAGAGAGAGAAATTGAAGAGCGCTTTGAGCTCAAAGACAAATTGGCCGTTAACTTGATACGCGCTGTAAAATTTGGTTTCCGAGCAGCCGAACCCCGTAGCCTGAGAGTCGCCGCAGCGACAGAGGAATTGTGCTAATGACTCGGAGTGTTCCAGTAAATGTTATTGGTCAGACGCCCAAGCCATCGGAGTCTTCCCAGTCCAGTGCGCACACAATGTCATTAATCTCCTCGCACACACATACACAAATGGATGACAGTCGATAGAACAGAAAGTTTTAAAAGACCAAAGACTCCAAGTGTCTCATTCATTACTCACATCTGCAAAAACACTGCCTCTTTCCAAAGACCACTTTACCTGAAAGTGGGAAAAAATGCAAACTTCAAAACAAAACCTATCGAGTTGCCTACGTAGACAGGCTCCCTTAGCATCTAAATTAAACCTTATAAGTGATAGATTAGGAATCATTGCTCAGATTTCTATTTGTTGCTGTCTTTAAAATAATGTCTTGTTAGGCATCTCACTATACACTGTATGTTTCTTGGTTTGTTGACATCTTTGTCACCCTTTGCACCCTTTATCTGGTCATTTTAAGAAAGGTATATATAAAGATATATATGTCTTTGCTCATGTTTAAAACATTACTCATGACTTATTATGATTTGTGTTGTGATTTTATTGATCTAGGTGTGAAGATTAAATGAAACTGCAAAAACGGTGACCCTCAGAATGAATTCCCTCGTTCCACCCACCCACTTCTCTGCAAATAAACAGCGATGTGAATATGTGTATATATATATATATATATATATATAACCAGCAGGCAGGTGCGTTTAATACATGGAACGCACAGTTGGACGACTTTCTTGTCCAAATGAACACTTCAAATTATAAAATGTAATCCTCCTCGCACAATTTCCATTTCTCTGTCCCTCCACTCAATCACGCCCACGAGAAAACTCAAGCATACAAAACACTTTGTAGATTGTGTTCTCCTAGTTGCATCATTGTTCTCTGAAAACTCTCCAGAAGGGATTACACTAATGACAGATACCTGATCTCAAGAGAGGGAACTGGCCATTTTGCCACATTTCGAGAGCGTGCCAGACAGCAACGACCAGAAAAAATCCACCTGAATCCACGCTCTGCATCTGAGTAAAGGGAGGGTGAATATAGTGGAGGGAAAATTCTCCATCTAAATTCAGAGGATGGGAGTCCTTTAGGGTAAGTGCTTCTTACCGGTGGCACATAAAACGTGCTGGAATGAGAGAGAGGCTTTGATGAGAATCTCGGCAGTGATGGAGAGACGTAGGGAAGGTGGAGAAATGTGTTTGTGATCCAGGAAAATAACATGAGTATGTAAAGGATGTGAGACAAAAGTGCAAGGTGCCATGGGAAAACAAAGAGGAAAACACATAAGCCTCAGTGTGAAAATGTTTTATGTAGGCACCCTTGTTGTTGGGCGTTTTTCAGAATTTTCAATTGGTGACTGCTCATGGCCCAACAAAGACCCTATAGGTGCATGTTTTTGATGGCACCGCATCACCACGCTAAGTGGGAAATCCCAAATTTAACAGTTAGTGATGAAAAACATCATCTTGTTTAAATACATTTTATGAGTACTAAATGTACCTCATTTCACCGAAAGGGACAGCTTTAATGTCCAATCAGAGAAAGTCCAGAAAACGACAGCCAGTCAATGTCGATCTCAGAATCAACTACGAATTTGCATTTTAAACACAAAACGATGGCTCAAAACCTTGTGGGCTGGCTCGTGGCAACAAACGCTCACAAAGCAATGGCAACTGCGTATGTGGACTGTTCCAAATACGTCTCAATTTCAATTATCATGATGTCTTAGGAGGCGGCTACCTAGTATATATCTGAAGCAGACAGCAAGACAGCTCTCTAAGACAATATTTATAGCTTCTCAATGCTGTCTGTCACTGACAGCGTGAGATACAGTTGGCAGAGTCTGTCAGAAATGTTTTTCTTACTTTTTATTTTCTTATCTAAAGTTGTAGATGTTGTCAGGCAAGCCTTTGATAGGTAAAACAGATGCCTGCCCAGTGTTTTTTATTTATTTTTCATTTTTGATCAAAATCTCTCACATCATTTCCCATGATTCCCTTCTATTACCCAGGCCACGAAGAAAATAAATCACATGCCTCTCATGTCTGTCAAGATCATAGGCAGGCCTAAGGCTCTGATTAAAGCCTGACACTGAAGCTTTGAATCTGACCGCCTGGTGTTATGGGTTGGGGGGTGGAGGGGTGGCATGTCATACTGCCCTGACAGGTCAGGCTGTTTATAGGAGGCTCATTTAGATTCTACCTCTAGAGGCAATGCAGCTTTGCCCGCCTGCTCCTGACAGACAGATCCGTGCGGTGGCTGCTTGCACATGGAGCAAAGGGCAGTTTGATAGAAATGCATATTGGTAAGGTGAAAGATTTCCTCTAATGAGTGCTTAGCCTTCATGACATGGGGTTATCTAAATATAGTCTATGCCTAGAGCCTGACACTGAATGAACTTATAAACAATGTGCCTTGATGTCATATTAAACACTGTTGGATTCTATTGTTTTTTATATATGCAAAAAGGTATGAGAGGCAGCGATGCTTAGTGTGAATACAGTGCCAAAATCATAACATCTCCCGTGTGACTAAAGCAACACAGAAGATTGAATGATCTTTCCACAATACAGAAAACATACCAAGACGTTTATAGGCTAAATATTTAGGTTGAATGTTTTGCGTTTGGCTCTGGCAACCCAGGATGACCCTCATTATTGGTTTTGGTTCTGCTTTTACAGTTAAAAGCCGATATTATGTATCAAATGGTTTTCATAAAATGACTAACATAATGAGGTCTTCCCAGAAGTTCAGTCTATTTACAAATGATGACCTGGCAAAATGCATACTGCACTGATCCAGGAGTCAATGTGATTCAAACAAACTTATGAATAATTTGTGTGAATAATGAAGCTAAAAGTTGATTTTTAATGAGTATTTCATTTTGAATATTGCAAGTGGCGCTGGGAAACGTAATGTATTTAAATTCTCCTTGGAGTGCAAGTGAAACGGTATAATTGATCAAGTTATTGATGAATCACTTGTTAGGAAGTCTTGTCAAAGATGGAGAACCTCATCAGGTTTTTGTTGAACAAGTCCAAGCGCCATTGATTAAGCATTATTAAAGAAATGCATGCTTTCCTATTGACTGGCTATTAAATGCATATCAGCGAGTGGTGAGGATGATAAATGATCACTGTGTTTAGAGACTTCATTATTCATAAGCCATTCCAGGAAGATGCTGTAACGTAATGTAGATAATGCCGCCCATCCCCCACGTCGCCTCTCAGGGAACGATCTAACAGAGGACGATGAGGGAAAATGTGTTTACATTTGTGCTTTTAATCGCAGACACTTAAAGACACAACCTGGAATTTCTGATCCGCAATTAGTGTTATATTTAATCACATGTGGGTGGAATCCCATTAGAAACATTCACATGACAAGAGTGTTGATGTATTTTTGATGTGGTGGCACAAATGGAAAGCAGTTTATGACATATCACGCATGGTGCAAAATTGGTCACGCTGGACATTCATGTTGATATGGCGGGGTAAGAGTTGTAAGGTGTTATTATATTCTTAAATGAACAGTTCATCAGAAACTAATATCTAAAAACTTGAACACGAAACTTAACAAAGCGCTACAAAGTGTCGTTTCCTCTTGCGTACATTTAGTATTTGAACTGTGTTTGCTGTTGGGGAAATTTTAGGAGGATAAAGTGCAAATAAAAAAAAGCTACATGGATAATATCGCCGCTGTCCTTCCAAAACCTCAGATGTCAAAATTCACTGTTTTTCAGGAAATGGAGCACTGGAGTTTATAAATAAGTAAATACTGTGTTGTGAAAGTTGACAAGGACCTTTTTAATACTTTTTATTGGTTAGATCTTTGCAAAATGCCAGTGACAAACATAAAGGACTAACAGTAATAATAAAAATCAGGAAATTGGCCTACAAGGTTTCAGAAGAACAGCAGCAATATTAGATTAGATTAGATTAGATTCAACTTTATTGTCATTACACATATACAAGTACAGTGTAACGAAATGTAGTTTAGGTCTAACCAGAAGTGCAATTAGCAAGTGCAGTATATACAGTTTGAATAAATACAGAATACAATATTAGGGAAACACTATACAAATGTTCTATGACAATATGACAGTCGGTATGTACTATGGACAATATATACAGAAGGATAGATACTGTGAACATTAATGTACAGTGGTTATGAACAGATAACATTTAGGACTATACAATAGTGCAAGTGAATTAAGTGTGGCATTAATTACAGACATTAGATATTTTTAAAAAAAGTTACAGTGCAGTAGATGAGTTAATTAAGTATAGAGTTACGTGCAGTAGATGAGTAATGAAGCGATTAGGGTTACGTTGCAGTAGATGAGTAGTGCAGTTAAGTTAATTTGAGTCTATGGTGCAATAGAGGAGTAGATGCGGGTCGTAATAGAGTTACAGTGCAGTAGATGAGTTGTGCAGTTATGGAAGGTAGGGTTGACAATTTGCAATAAAGGTTGATTAGATGCAGTTAATTAGAGTACCGTGCGTAGATGAGTTAGCTGCAGTTATCTGAAGTTTATGGGTGCAAGAGCTGAGTAGATTGCAGTTAATAGAGGTCAGTGCCAGTAGATGAGTTAGTGCAGTTATTGAAGGTATGGTTGCACTAGTGATTAGATGCAGTTAAGTAGAGTGACAGATGCAGTAGATGATGTCTGTGCAGTTATTGAATTATGGTTGCCAATAGATGATTAGATGCAGTTTTAATAGCGTTACAGGCAGAGAGATTAGTGCAGTTATTGAAGTTAGGTGCAATAGATGTAGATGCCGATTAATAGAGTTACAGGCAGGAGTATGAGTTATGTTGCAGTTATTGAAGTTATGGTGCAATAGATGATAGAGGCAGTCGGAAAGTTAATAGGTTACAGCTGCAGTAGATGAGTAGTGCAGTTTATTGAAGTTATGGTGCAATAGATGATTAGATGCAGTAATAGAGTTACAGTGCAGTAGATGAGTTAGTGTGCAGTATTGAAGTTATGGCTGCAATAGTGATAGATGCAGTTATAGAGTTACAGTGCAGTAGAGGAGTTAGTAGTGCAGTTATTTGAAGTTAGGTGCAATAGATGATTAGATGCAGTTTAATAGAGTTACAGTGGCAGTAGATGGTTAGAGCAGTTATTGAAGTTATGGTGCAATCGATGATTAGAGCTAGTTATAGAGTTACAGTGCAGTAGATGAGTGTAGTGGAGTAGGCTTACATATACTTACAATATGTAAGTTTATGTAAAGTGATATATCTGAACAGAAAGCCAACAGCTCTAAAGTACAATATTTATAGCTTCCTCAATGCGGTCTGTCACTGACGCTGAGATACAGTTGCAAGAGTCTGTCGAAATGTTTTTCTTACTTTTTATTTCTTATCTACAGGTGTAGATGTGGGTCCCGCAGGCCTTTGATAGGTAAAACATATGCCTGCCCAGTTTTTTTATTATTTTCATTGTTGATCAAAATCTCTCCATCCATTTCCATATTTCCCTTCTTTACCCAGGACCCAACGAGAAAATAAATCACATGCCTTCTCATGTCCTTGGTCACGATCATAGGCAGGCCTAAGGCTTCTGATGAAAGCCTGACAACTGAAGCTTGAATCTGACCGCCTGGTTGTTATGGGTTGGGGGGTGGAGGGTTGGCAATGTCATACTGCCCTGCCAGGTCAGCTGTTTATAGGGGCTCATTTCGAGATTCTACTCAGAGGCAATGCAGCTTTTGCCGCCTGCCCTCCGACATACAGTCCGTGCGGTGGCTGCTTTGCACATGGAGCAAGGGGCAGTTTGATTATAAATGCATATTTGTAAGGTGAAAGTTCTCTAATGAGGCTTAGCCTTCATGACATGGGGTTTCTACATATAGATCTATGCCTAGAGCCTGACACTGAATGAACTTATAAACAATTGCTTGATGTCAGATTAAAACAACTGTTGGATTCTATTGTTTTTTTATATGACACAAATCAAGGTATGATAGGGGAGCTAGCTAGGGTGATACAGTTGCCACAATCATAACATCTCCTCCCCGTGTGACTAACAAACACATAGATTGAATGATCTTTCCACAATACAAGAAACATACCAAGACTTTTTATTAGGCCTAAATATTTAGGTGAATGTTTTGGGCGTTTGGCTCGGCAACCCAGGATGGACCATCATTAATTGTGTTTTGGTTTGTCTGCTTTTACAGTTAAAGCCGATTTATGTATCAAGTTTTTCATAAATGACTCACATAATGACGTCTTCCCAGACGTTCATCTATTTACAAATATGACCTGCAAAAATGCATACTGCATGACTCCCAGGAGTCAATGTGATTCAAACAAACTTATGAATAATTTGTGAATAACTGAGCTAAAGTTGATTTTTAATGAGTATTTCATTTGATATTGAAGTGGCGCTGGGAAACGTAATGTATTTAATTCTCCTGGAGTTCAAGTAAACGGTATAATTGATCAAGTTATGAGGATCACTTGTTAGGAAGTCTTGTTCAAAGGATGGAGAACCTCATCAGTGTTTTTTTGTTGGTAACAGTCCAAGCGCCAATTGATTAAGCATGTTAAAGAAATGCCTGCTTTCCTATTGACTGGGCCTCATTAAAATGCATATCACGAGTGGTGAGGATGATAAATGATCACTGTGTTTAGAGACTTTTCATTATCCATAAGTGAAGCATTCCAGGAAGAGCTGTACCTAATGTAGATAAATGCCAATGCCGCCGCATCCCCCCGTCCGCTCTCACCGGAACGATCTAACGAGAACATGAGGGAGATGTTTTACATTTGTTGCGTTTTAAATCGGCAGACACTTAAAACCACAACCTGGAATTTCTGATCCCAATTAGTGTTATATATTAATCACATGGGTGGATCCCTTAGAAACTTTCACATGACAAGCCGTGTGATGATTTTTGATGTGGTTGGCACAAATTTTTGGAAAAGCAGTTTCACTACATATCACGCGCACGGTGCAAAATGGTCACCTGGACATTCATGTTGATATGGCGGCGGTAAGAGTTGTAAGTGTTATTATATTTCTTAATAACAGTTCCATATCAGAAACTAATATCTAAAATCTTGAACACGAACTACAAGCGCTACAAGTGTGTTTCCCTTGCGTAAGCATTTAGTATTTGAACGTGTTTGCTGTTGGGGAACTTTTAGGAGAAAGTGCAAATAAAAAAAAGCTACATGGATAATATCTCCCGCCCGCTGGTCCTTCCCAAACTCAGAATTCAACAAAATTCACTGTTTTTCATGGAAATGAGCACTGGAGTTTATATATAAGTAAATAACTGTGTTGGAAAGTTGAACAAGGACCTTTTAATACTTTTTAATTGGTTAGAGATCTTTGCAACATTGCCAGGGACCAACATAAAGACTACAGTAATAATAAAAAGCAGAATTGGCCTACAAGGTTTCAGAAGAACATCAGCATATTAGATTAGATTAGATTAGATTTTCAACTTTTTGTCATTACACTATACAAGTACAGTGTAACGAAATGTAGTTTAGGTCTAACCAAAGTGCAATTAGCAAGTGCAGTTATATACAAGTATGAATAAATCAGAGATACAATATTAGGGGAAACATTACAAAAATGTTTCTATACAAATATACAGTCGGTCTGTCTATGGACAATATATACAGAAGGATATATACACTGTGACATTAATGTACAGTGTTAATGAACAGATAACATTTTAGACTTACACTATAGCAAGTGACTTAAGTGTGCATTAATTATCAGACATTAGATATTAAAGTTACAGTGCATAGATGAGTTAATTAAGTTTATTAGAGTTACAGTGCAGTAGATGAGTTAATGAAGCTATTAGGGTTTACAGTGCAGTAGATGAGTTAGTGCAGTTTATGAAGTATGGTGCAGTAGATGCCGTTAATAGAGTTACAGTTGTCGTAGATGATTAGTGCAGTTATTGAAGTTACAATAGATGATTAGATGCAGTTAATAGAGTTACATGCCAGTAATGAGTAGTGCAGTATTGTGAGTATGTGTCAATATAATAGTAGATGCGTTAATAGAGTTACAGTGCAGTAGATGAGTTAGTGCAGTTATTGAAGTTATGGGCATATGATGATTAGATGCAGTTAATAGAGTTACAGTGCATGCAGTTTTGAAGTTATGGTGCAATAGATGATGATGAAGTTATAGAGTTACAGTGCAAGATGAGTAGTGCCGTTCTTGAAGTTATGGTGCAATAGATGATTAGATGCCGTTATAGAGTTACAGTGCAAGTAGATAGTTAGTGCAGTTATTGAAGTATGGTGCAATAGATATTAGATGCAGTTAATAGAGTTGCATGCAGTAGATGAGTTAGTGCAGTTTATTGAAGTTATGGCAATAGATTATTAATGCAGTTAATAGAGTTACAGTGCAGTAATGAGTTAGTGCAGTATGAAGTTATGGTGCAATAGATGATTAGAATGCAGTTAATAGATTACAGGTGCAGTAGATGAGTTAGTGCGTTATTGAAGTTATGGTGCAATAGATGATTAGATGCAGTTAATAGAGTTACAGTGCAGTAGATGAGTTAGTGCAGTTATTGAAGTTATGGTGCAATAGATGATTAGATGCCGTTAATAGAGTTACAGTGCAGTAGATGAGTTAGTGCAGTTATTGAAGTTATGGTGCAATAGATGATTAGATGCGTTAATGAGTTACAGTGCATGTAGATGAGTTAGTGCAGTTATTTGAAGTTATGGTGCAATAGATGATTAGATGCAGTTAATAGAGTTACAACATGCAGTAGATGAGTGTAGTGGAGTAGGCTTACATATACTTACAATATGTAAGTTTATGTAAAGTTATAACGGACTACTCATTATAATCTTTCCAATCACTAACACATGTCAAAGTAGGTCATTATTATATCCATCCATCCATTTTCTACCGCTTGTCCGAACTACCTCGGGTCACGGGGAGCCTGCGCCTATCTCAGGAGTCATCGGGCATCAAGGCAGGATACACCCTGGATGGAGTGCCAACCCATCGCAGGGCACACACACACTCACTCATTCACTCACGCACTCACGCACTCACACCCTACGGACAATTTTTCCAGAGATGCCAATCAACCTACCATGCATGTCTTTGGACCAGGGGAGGAAACCGGAGTACCCGGAGGAAACCCTCATTATTATATAATTATAAATAATAAAAAAAACACATAAATGCTAAAGATTATGACCCATAGAATACATAAATTAATTTGAATGGCTCCCATTGGACCTCCTGGATGCATACAGTATGTTTGCTAAAGGCTATATCAGGATTGCAAAAAAGAGACTATTAAAGGGGTCATATGGCGCAAATACGTGTTTTTCTGTCTCTTTGGTGTGTTATAAATTGCCCCTGCATGTATTAGACACGTAAAAATGCAAAAATTAAAGTGTTGGAAGAAAAGATGCGTCCTATCTAAAAGCGAATGCTCCCCCAGACCTGCCTGAAACGCCTCGTGTAACCACAACCCGGCGAATCCACGTCAGTTCTTGTTATGATTTGACTAAAACCGCCCAAATGTATACGCACGTAAGGTCAGTATACAAATCAGTACAATTGCTTTGGAACATGATGTTCCAAATATGGTAAGAGGTGTTACATTTCTGGCCAATCATAGCACACCTCGCTTTTCAGAGCGATGAGCTTTGTAAAAAATCTGCACGTTTCAGAGAGGCGGGGCAAAGAGGAGATACAAACATGCACGGTATGTGGAAAATACAGCCTTTTTGAACCTTAAATCTTATATAAACATTGCCTTACGTCTAAAACAAACGATAATATTCGTTTCAGCAGTGTCATATCACCCCTTTAAAAATTCTTTGCACCTTGCTGTAAAATCTCATTGGGTTTTATCCTTAAATATCCTCACCTGACCTGCACATGTCACAGCTGCTGGGCATGTGTTGGTGTGCAACTGTCAGCTGTAGTCTAGTCTTTTTTGAAGTTGTTATCCCTATACTGTCTTTATTTAATTCATGGCTTTCTCTGCTTTTGCATTTCTCTCTAACACCCATTGTTCCCGTTCACATACCCCAACTCTCTAGACACCGTGCTAATGAGTCCTGCTGTGTGTGAACATCATCGAGCCATTTATTGAAGCTCACAAGGGTGTCACAGGAAGAGGTGTGTTCAACCATAATTCTAATTATTTTACACGCCTCTCAAAACCACAAGCTCTGTTTCTCATCTTTCATTACATCGCCATCCCTTGCTGTCATTCAATGTTGTCTTCCTTCCTCTCTGATGGACTCCCTACTTAACATCCTAATCTGTAAATCTGAGCAGATAGATATTTGAAACTGCTGGTAGGCTTTGAAAATCCCATTTATGGGAACTTCAAACCATTATACGGCCTGATGAATATCTAGTACAACTGACAGAAGGAAATATGCAAATACTAAATCAAATAAGAAAGTGGAGTAGAACCACTAATCAGTTCATCAGTGTGTCTCCATATCTCATTTACTGTATACATGAGGATACGGAGACATGATAGATATCTCCCTCCGCAAAGCCTGCAGTTGTTGATTTTAATTGACACTTAGTCTGAATGTCTGCATTTGGTTGGATGCACAGTTTTTGGTAACTACAATGCATTGCAAAGAGATTTAAATGCGTTATATCTGAACAAGCAGACTGAATAATTCCTCTATTTATAAAGCACTTAATACAACAGGTCTTTTCATTACATCTTGTTCCTTTTATAATTTACAGTTTGGGTTCGCAGGAGTTAACTACATTTAGGCAGTATTCAGGTTTCGTCCTTGAAGACCTCCAACGTAGATTTTTTTTCCACCTGTTTGAGAAGCAAACAGGTGCATTTTGATAAACAAAGAGAAAGCTGTCGGTATTTGGCTTGGCCCTGCGCTAAAAGCTGAGACGGGCGGATGGAAAATTTGGTGTCTTGCAAGGCATAGATGCGAGGCTATTCTCTTTTAAATCTGTAGCTATGGACTGTGCATCAGATGAAGATGCAAATTTGAATCAACCTTGAGAACGGAATCACAAAAACAAATGGTTGGAATGTTTTGAAGGTGCTGCTTGCTTACCGAGTTGTTTTTGTTGTTACTTAGTTTTTTAATAAAAGAAGGTTTGAGCCAGAAATCCTTTGCTTTGGTTTGATTGTATGTACTGTTCATGAGTTGTTGAGCCAAAACGTGGCCATGCACGTGCATTAAAAATACACAGACGTAAAACATGTATAATTTTATTGAGTGTGGAGGTCAGCCCAGATCTGGGTCTGGTTGTAAGCTGATCCTCAGTCAGTTGTGGTCGACCACCGCAGTATTGGCTTCTCGTCTGACATTTGTTCCTAGATCAGATTAGTAAGGAAAAGCGTCCTCCCTTAGAAACTAATGGAGTTTTTATCTTCGTGGTTAGGCACGTGAAGCCATCAAAGGCACCCCTAAATTGGTATATGACCATATCTCTCTGAAACATACTAGAAATCCTACCCTAAAAACATCTCTTTTAGAAACACAAACCTCTTAGTCTAATCAGGCCTTAGTTCAAAGAATCTGGGGGTACATCTTTGCCATGTAACCATGGCTACATTCTTAATCATTTTAAAACATTGTTGTTTTTTATAACATCTAACAAACAAACAGCTAAGCCTTTTGATTCTCTTTTTATTAAATTAATACTTTACCTATAAAAATTCTTTACTCATTTTTACCCATGTTGTTCTTTCTTGTGTGAAACACAAAAGTATAACATTTAAAAGCTATCGATTTCTGGTACAATAAAAGCATCAGGGAGCCATCCATCCTTACACTAGTCTATACCTATAATATTGCTATATTGCAAGTCTTTCAAAACCATATAATAGTTTGTGTGAAGAATGGACCATAATTTGAGCTTTTAGTCCCTGAAAGTAACCACTTATTTAAACTTTGTGTATTGCCTAACAACATCTATCCTTTGTGTCGAACAAAAGAGAGCAATACAGGTTTGGATTGACAGGATGTAAATGAAGACAGAATTAAAATTTCAGCGTAAATGACTAATTTTACACTTTTCTAATAGTCCTTTCATCATACAGCACAACATCCCTCAAAAACAATTCATATTATCATCGGCATGGCAAAGCGGTTTACAATAGCCTCCCATTATAACTGTCTTTCTTCTCATTTTTCTCCAATCCCGTTTTTGTCTTTTGTTTCCGTCTTTGTCGAACTTTTGTGGTCGGCCAGCCTGGATTTGTCATTGATACAGCATTGTTTGCTATTGATCAACAAACTGCTCCAAACCCACAAAGAAACAGGTGTACCATATGATTTCCCCAGCGACCAAGAAAACACAGACGTGAACTGTAGGTTTGTTTAAAGTATTCATGAAAGCGCTGCAATGCGTACGTTTAAAGTGTCACTGCAGCACATTCCAGCGCAGCTATTTCTGCCTTACTTCAGAACTACATGTTCGAACTGCAACACAAATGCTTTAACCTGTTTAAATAATGGATAAAATCAACCCCAGACGCATCAGACCACCAAAACAGATCAATCATACTGCCTCACTTCCCAGGGTGTGTTAAGCGCCTGGAGGTGGAGGAAGTATCAACAGATACATTTATTACTATTGATGAACCAATAAAAAATCTCTTTATGCATCTTTGGCTTGTTCTTCACGGATCAGATTCATATATTTAGATTTGTTGGAAATTGATTCGTCTGTACTATTTAATAACGTCCATTAGACGGCTCTCTGGAACACTTGATTCTGATTGGTCAGTTGCACCATTGTGTCAGGGAACTGATCACGCGGTTATTTAATTTCAAATAATGACCGGCTGTCTGTTTATTTGTACGTATTTAATGCTCTAATAATTGACAAAACGAATCAAGCTAATTACTCTAAAGGACATTGAAGTTAGTACTGAGTCCTGACCTGAAGAAAGGAGTTTGAAGAATTGTTTAATGTACGTTTTTTATTTGCTGCAGAATTCCACTGTAAAGCACTACTAGAAAGAGCAAGAATAATATTGCAGGTTAGAGAGTGCTAGACTGTCTTGTTATGCCCCGGGTCTCTGAATCAGGGCTAAAACCCTTAAGGCCGAGAGGGCAGGATGTCCTCTGGCTCCTCTGGATAAAGTAAATAAAGTTTTATCACTTACCTGTCTCTCAAAAACTCCAAACTGCCTGGCACAAATCCAGCGAGCACTCCTAAGGCATAAGAGGCAGCAGGGGCTGACCTAATCACCCTGGAGATGCTGTCTAACAGATGGCATTATGGGATGTGGGGAAAGCAGGAAGGGATTTGTCAGTGTGGCTGCTTGTTTTGCTCCCGGCTGATTCCGAAGGTGTTACTTTCAGGGAGCTGATGATCTGTGAGTGCCGGAGCAAGAGAAGGGAAAAGAGGAAGACAGTGTGAGAAAGCCGGATATTCATGATGGGGTGTACAGCGCAAAGCCCTGGATTGAAATTCAAGAACTTGTGAGTATTAATGAGAGAGGAGTTATGAGTTTAGGTGGTGGATCAAGCACTGAAACAGTGGTTTGAAAGATAAACTCAGGGTACGTTCTGCTGAAGATATTAATGAAAGATTAAGAATTGATAAATTAAAGTAAAACTGCAAGGATTAGAAATTTTAACACATATATTAAATATAAAAATATATATAATATATAAAATAATTTTGTTTATTTTATATACATTTTAAGCAATAAGTTAAGAAAAACGAATGACCAAATTGGTGAAAATGAGCAAAGAACCGGTTGTATTTATATGAATGCCTTGCCAACACTCTTGCTTCACGATACCATATGAACCTTTTTGTCTAAATGGTTTCATAAAGAACCTTTAACATCTGAGGAACCTTTCTGTTTCACAAAGGGGCGGTTTCCCAGACAGGGTTTAAACCTATAATCCCAGACTAACCCTGACTAAGGAGTAGTTCACTATAAAAAACGACTTAAATTTCCTAATTTACCTAAAGCATAGTCCTGGTTTAAACTAATCCCTGTCCGGGAAACCACCCCAAAATGTTTTTTTAACAAACAAGGTTTCTTCAGATTATAAAAAGGTAAGAAAGAGATGGTTCTTTAAAACTGGTTCTTTGTGGAAGCAAAAAATGGTTCTTCTATATGGCATCGCTGTGAAGAACCTTTTAAGCACCTTTATTTTTAAGAGTAAAGATGCATCTGGCTAACAACAACACTATCCAGCATTTAAAGTTGACATTTTAGCCGCAGTAAGTGTTGAATATGAACACCACTGAATATGACATCACTTGTATGTGCTTGTTTTCGAAGACATCTTCAGAGGTCGACAAAACATTTCCTTAAATATCTGTATCCCAACAGCTTTAGATGCAGCAGGATATCAGCGTCAGAAAGTTATGGTTAAAAAAGAACAAAAGTGATTCAAACTACATTGTGGCGCCTTATCTTTTATAGTAATATAATTCAAAACTATATAAAGTGAATATACATTAGCAGAGGAAAGGGGGAGGGAGTGTAGTGTGAAAGCCCACTTAAAGGCCACCACTGTATGGAATCATCATTCTATACATTAGACCAGCTTCCAAAACACAACGTATTGCAGTCTTTTCAGGGCAGTGCTAACTTTCTATTGTCTGCCACATTAGCATGTGTGTACATATCTGCCCTTTTCTTTTCCTGACTCCATTAGTGATGGCTGTATATCCTTGACTTTATATTGACTTTCTTTCATCTTCTGCAGGAAACTATAGACTGACCCTACTGCTCCCTGCTCAAGAAGAGAGAGACTTGTGCCAGCTAAAGGTATAAGGCACACACACATACCTAGCTTTGGAGATTTTGATGTTTGTTTTAATTATTAGATTTATCCTAGATGTTTCTTCAAAACAAGAACAGGATGGTTCACCCAAAAAGACATACAGTAACAATCTGAGGCATTGTTTAGATTAAAAGTCTCTATTTGATCCAGGAGATACAATTAAGATATTTGTAAGATTTCCTTATGATTTCTTTGGTCTAGAGAGATTCACGCACACGCAGAGACACAAAAAAACTCTGACAGGACGAGAACGCGCTGTCATGTTGCTTATACTCTGAAAGCGTCTAAACCATTCAGCCAAGCACATGTTCCCGCTCACCCACTCAACACCCTCCCTACACACACACACACACACTTACAATTATACACTTGTGTACAATCACACAAGAATGAATAAGTCCCGGCTCTCTCTGGAGAGGAGAGGTTTATCGGCTTATCACAGCTGACTGACACCGTTCCCCCCAACCCATTTCTCCTTCCTTTTCAGCACAATCCAACAGACTTATTGTCCTTCTTTTGAAAGACAAGCCTCCTCTAAACATCTGTTTCACTGTGAGCATTGCAGGTGAGCTAAATCCATGTCTCCGCTGTCATTATGAAAACACACACCCTGAAGAGACCTACAGTAGAGAGGGGATTTAAACCACGGGATCATTTTCTGTGTCTGAATGCAGATGCATAGTGCGCGTGGGGTTTTACGGTCTAATTTGGCGCTACCTGGGCTCCATGTCCAGACACCCGATACCACATGCAGCTCGGCTGGGCAGGTTGGAGGGGAAGTGGAGTGAATCGATACACTTGTTAAAGATTGCAGATAATGAAAATATGGGAAAAAATATATTCCACACCATCAATTTTTGATGAGAAGAAAGCCCTGGGAGGCAAAAAGACGCAAGTCCAAAAGACGCAAATGTAGAAACAGTATACTGGATAAATAATTAAATGAGTATGCTCATCGATTCATCAGTATTACTTATTTTTATTCTCTCCTTTTTTTGAGTGTTAATACCATTTCCATGAAGGTAACCTCTCCATCCGATATAAGATATGAATGGCATTGTTTGTTTGCATAGAGAAGTGCTGGGAATTTGCGGCTTTTGCTAATCCTGCAGCTCAAGTGCAGTCGCAATTATGTTTTTATCTATGTAATGCAAGCTGTTAGCACCTCTAAAGCCATATAAGAGACTGAGATTGCTCACATGAGATAGAGAAAGTGACCCTTGATCTTACTTTGATCACAATACTCTCTGAAACTGCACATCCTAGAAAAGTGTATTGCTCTAAAGCTCCTCCAAATACTTTAGTGTGTTGTTTGGAAATAATAGGTGATTAGAGCGTTTCTCCATCCCCGGGTTAGGCCTGGGTTACAGGAGTTGAATAATTTGTGCAAAGTTTGACCAGCCGCATTAAGTCTAGTTCTGCTGATGCATGTATTTAATATAAACAAAATATTGTATATCTTGTCAGCTCATCTCCACACTGTAAATCCTTGCTTTTCAGATCTCCATGGGAACAGCACAGGAGACATGCCATTGGACTGCACCTGTTTCTTTGGCTTTCATTAGCTCAAGCTTAGTTTCAGATGCTCAGGGGGCTTAATAATATGCAGACCAGACGATGCTCCACGGGAGGCACGAAGAAGACACGTCAAGACTTTCACGGAGGCGTTGAAAATGTCTGCTGTTCCATCAAGATAACCTTTACATCAAACAGAGTAACAGCTAAAACTCCCAGAGAGAGAGAGAGAGAGCGAGAGAAAATTTGGCATTCTGCAGAATCAGATATATGCAGACACACACGTCCTACACATTACAAGAATAATCACAAACAATGCAAGTGAGGAGCAGACCAAATCACAAAAAATTATAATGACGGCGTACCTCTCTCTTTACAAAATCCATCAGATTCATGATAAAACATGTTTCTCGTTAACATTTCTTTCAACTCGACAAGGATGAAAACAATGAAACTTATTCTGGAAGCACTTCACAAAGCTTCTAGAGCAGCTAGCAATGTATCAATGCCAAAGCATAAGGACAGAGCGTAACATACACTATAGCCTGCTATCACATACTATCTGTGATAAATGTGATTTTATATAAAGAAATACAGTAAATTCTCTGGCCTATTTTGAGTCGCACCACTATATCAGAAATCTATTTTTGTACTTTTTTATTTGATTTACAATACTATATCTTACTGTAACCTATTTAATTTCCTATCAACTGTATTGTGTGTTTGAATGCTGTAGCAATATTGAAATGTAACGATTTACAATAAAGTGTCATTGACTATGAATATTTTCACAGCATGTATAAAGCAATAAGCCCCAAGAAGCCGTGGCTTGCAGTCCAATTAGAAGAGCTATCGGACAGTGGGTTATCTCTTCTAAACTCTTAACTCTTAGCTCTCCGGCATTGTTAGCTGTAAATCACTGTAAACCTAGGATTCAGGGCTTATTGTTTTTATAAAACGGTTATTTCATACCTATTAAAGTTTCATAAAATAAACACACAGCAACCAAAATTGTATGCTACAGCCAAGCAATATACTGTAGTTCTTAAGAAGCAGAATGGTTGTCATGCAACACAGATGCGGCAAGTTATTAACAATGGTTCTGAACACGGCTCAACCAATCATAATAAAGGACGGGAACTGTCCGTTTTATTATAATGTTTTAAATGGTATAGCTGGAGTTAAAACCTCTAAAATGATTTATAAAATCGGACCTGCAATGTAAAATTAACAGACTACATTCTACTAAAAAGCCTTTTGAAACATACATTAAATATATCAACATCCAATTGAATAAAAATAGACATCCACACACACGCATTTGCACTCAGATGATAGAGTGGAGATTGTGTTCACGCAAGTACATCATCACTTGCCTTATATCACATTGAGCCGTCACAAATTAACCGGAGAGGTGGAGGGTAGCAGAGTTCAGGCTTTTCCTCATCAGTGAAAACGATTCCCATGTCCGCCATCCAGTGAAGGGCAGTGGAGATGAGAAGGCAGATTATGCTAAAAAATAAAGGAGGGGAGAGATTGTTTGCAGCTTAAAGGGTACGCTTCATTTCTCTTCATTTACTCTGAATTACTCCAAAGTCCCTCGGGATGCTTGCTTGCCGGTGCCCTTCAGTACATTCTACAAAAGCTTTGAGAAGTTCACACTTTCTTTACCTTGTAGGAAACTAAAGACTGGCTACAGCAGGCTGAGGTTAAGTTAAACAAATACGATCCCCAGCTCTTAACCTATAGTAAAGGTGCGTGTGTAGTTCAGACAATAAAAGTGCACTTATAATATATGTTTAATTAAATCTGCATTGCTGTTATGCTCAAAATAAAATATTTGTGCAATATTAAAAATGTTCTCCTAGATTATTTACAGAAAGTGCATATATTTTACCTTCAAGTGAGCACTGTTGCCATCAAGTCTATGACATCTTAAATACATCTCTTTGATGTGATCTGCCTTTGATCTTCTCTCTGCCTTCTTCTTTGAATCCTGGGATATTCACTTCTGATTCGATGCAATACATGAAAGTTTTACCATGAGTGCATACAGAGTGAAAGGTCAGACAGTCGCTCAATTACAGACTCAAACATTTTAATTCAATGCTTGTGTATTCATAGACTTTCCCAAAGGGACTGTCACCAAAAGTTGTCACCGAAACTCAGCTTCTTCATTACAAGATTCTACAGCGTTATGTATCCCTATAGAGGGTTTGCATTAACGTCACTTTCCCACGTGCACATGTCGGGATACGCCCTGGCTGAGGAGACTAGGAAAAACAAAGTAACCGGGTCTAAAACACGCAATTATTTGCTGAAATTACAATCAGCTGGACTCGATGATGACCCTTACGACTTCCCCATGACTTACAAAGGACTCAGGTGTTCCTGGACACTGAAATTTTGCTCAGAATTGCGTTTCCTGATATTGTAAGCAGTCATATTGCTGTGCCACAAACTGTCCATTTAGAAGACAATATGCGGTTCTTCACATAGAAATAATTTTTTTGCACTAAGCACATTAAATCTGCTTCTCAACATTCTTCCTAACTCAGTCCAACCACATCTCTCACAACATTCAAAAACTACTTAAACCCATCTATTCTGTGAATACTTGACAGACAAATGAAAAAAATAAAAAATAACACCTAACCCTCTTTCTTTCTCTCAACGGGTGTTCTAGCTTTTGTTGAAACTAGTAACTTTGTATTAGCACCTATTGTATTATTGCTCCTGTATGACATATCGCTTATTGCTCCTTGAACTCTCTGTAAATCGCTGTGGATAAAAGCGTCTGCTAAATGACTAAATGTAAATGTAAACAAAATAATTTAAAACTGAATTAAAATTGCTTTGATTGTACTGCCCGGCAATTGTATTATTAGTTCTTCCTCAAAAGTGCTTAACCCTGTAAACATGATTTTGTTTACAACCGGACTGGTTCACCTTTTCCAGCAGCTTTTTGCCTTTGTGTTTATGTATTTATTAATTGCAAAACCCCCATCAGACGGCCTGTGGTAGTGTTGTCTGAGGCTATAACAACTGCTCAAACCGATGAGACATGTACGGCAATATAAACAAAACATGCCATGACATGACAGACGTATAATAAAGATGTGAAATAGGTGTTCAACGTGTCATCATTTTATCTGCTTCATTTCCTTCTCGCCTCTAGAAAACTGAATTCAAGCAACATGAAAAGTGGCTGCTAACTGCATTTCTCTCACACACAGACCTGTGCTCAAACTTCACTGCAGAAGAACTGTAGGTCAGACCTGTATTAATAAGACAAGCAGATAGGTCTGTATGGATGTGTGAGGAAGAGAAATGCAGCGAAGTCGTGCTCACATCCCTGCCTCTGGATGTGATCAAACATGTCCTTCAGATATTTACATAGTCTGGATTACAGGGCACAATCTGTCCCTGTATTGCGTTGAAGGAGAGTTTTCAAGCCTGTTTTCATCACACACCAAGATTTTTACACCCAATTGGTCACACCATGTAATAAAACACCTCTTTGTGTTCCTCAGTGTCTTGTCAGCACATACTCAGCACCTGTCTTTCAAAATGCGATATCTGTGTGCTGTAAAAATAAATAACAGTCATGGTGTTTCAAGAGGTTTTCGCGATTTAGACTGCGTTAAAGGGCACTTACATGATTTCCACTTGCATTCTTAAATATAAGGTGTTCAAGACCAACGAAAAATACTTCTGACGAGAAAAACGTTCACTGATAGATTGAGACACCGAGAGAGAGCGCGAGAGAGAGAGAGAGAGAGAGAGAGAGAGAACGCGCACGCAAATGTTGGTTCAGCCCTTCAGGAGGATCTGAGGAAACGGCGGGAGGCGCGCGCTCATTTGTGGCTGCATCTCACTGTGTCGGGAGTCAAACGCAACCTTCACGGGCTTTTAACGGTTTTTTTCCCAAAGGCTGTAACGGAGGTACGTCAGAAGTATGGTGCGGAGTACTTTTCCAAACATGGGATTCCACAACTGCATCGGATTTGTCCTCCTCGCCACGTTGAGCGTATTAACTTCAGTGTTGTCTGCGAGTAACTGTGAGTAAATTCATTTATTTAGCCTAATAATACTGCAAATATGTCACTTTAAATGTCCCGAGATATGGAGACGTAAGATGCTGGTATTTAAACATGCACCTTGTTGAAAGTAACGTTAACGTTTAATTGCACAATATCGACTGGTCAGGCTACATTGTGTGCACATGTGTTTTTTTATCATACATGTGTTTATATGACTTAAGGATTAGATACATATGAATAACTTTTTAGGCATATTTAAAATGGTATTTCTTAGGCAATGATGTTGTTTGGGTTTTTATAGGCTATAGGGAAAGTTTCTGGAATTGCTACTTTGTTTCGTATGTCGTGTGTTGCTGTCAATTTAGGCTGGTGTTATATAATTAAGGTTTAAGGCGTCTCCCTGTTCCCGCTTTAGTACTGAAAAATATTTGTAGTGCAAAACAAAGTTATGGAAGTTTTCGTAGTGTATACAATTTGAATGTAAAATTAATATCAGGCATTTACGTCATGCAGCCACGCGTCAATGGGCATTATAGTAGCCTATATTATAACACTGTATATGTGGTCTTTAGGTTATATGTACGGAGAGGTTCGGCATAATGTTATCATCACAGATCAGACAGTTCCTCAATAAAGATTTATTATGATGTCAAAGAAAAAAATACTTCACTGATTGTGTCATTACAGAGAGATTTACAGAACGTAATCCTCGTCTTTAATGTTTGAGCGCTCTTTCTCCCTCTCTCTGAACGTGGCTTTTGTACGCTCTCTCTAGCTCACGCACACAAGGGCGCGCGCGCAGCAAACCACTTCTTTCTTGAAGAGGTCACGCGCCGAGTTCTACAAGCTTGTGTTTAGAAGGCAGTGCGTGCGATGGGAGGACTGCTGCAGAAAAGTGCTAGCAAACCATATGTAGATCTGCACTAAGCGAAAAGATACGAACGTGGAAAGGTGCATTACATGTGAATCCGGGATTGGTGCGCAAATCCTTTGGCGTGCAACGCCAAGCGCGTATGTATGTGGGATTTTCTGGTGTACTAAAGAAATGTGTGAGGTTCGGGTGCTTGTGGAGGAGCGTGACACGTGTTATCCATGCTGTGGGTTGCAGTGGCGTTTAAATGTTGAACTAACTTTAGTTTGTAAACGCTTTAGTGTGCTGTCAAAATTGTGCTTTAAGGTGCACTACAGGTTTTGAAAGGTTTAGTATGTTGTAGTGTAGTGCGTAAGTATGAATGGTGTGTGATTGTTTTGTGTGCATTAGAGGGTGTCGGAGTATTTGGGGTTTAATAAAGGAGTGTGTTGGTGTGTAGAGGGGTGTATGAACGTGATTGATTTGTGAGTGTTGGGGTAGAGAATGACTGCTGTCTACAAGCAGTCAGCCCCTCCAATGTCAGGCAGAGGTGCTGCAGCTTTGCAAGATAGAGAAGTGGCGTTTAACTCACTCCCTGTTGAGAACAAAAGCCCTCTGCGGATTTCAATCTGTCTCTCACAGATTTCAGCGCCCTCAAACAGGTGTGTGAGTGATTGAACTCTTGGGCCCTTGCCAGCAGAAAATAACTCTCCTTTAAACAAGTTTCACTTTCAAAAAGTGCTCTGAAATAGACAGCAGGATTGAGATCAGGGCTATATCAAGAATATCAGGCAAGCTTCTCAGTAAACAGAATAATTTTTTACTTTGAGAATCAAAATGGCAGACAGCAGTGTAAAACAATTTAAAACTGATTATTATAAGATGCACATTCAAAGTAACAAAGCATGTTAGTAGTAATCATGTGTCAAGATGTTGCCAATTTAATCTGTTCTTTGAAGCTTCTGACACTTACTGATATTAATTTAATTAGTGTATTTCTATTATTTATTTACATATTGTTTATTTGCCTGCACATAACTGTTTTCATGCTGTATGTTCGTCAAGGATTTTTGGGTACTTTTTTAAATAGAATACATGCTTACATTGGCTTACAGCTGTTTATGTAAATTAAGGAATTTAGACAGCCAAGTCAGACAAAATTATACAGTGCACTTCTGAGTCAACCCTACTAGTGAGCATTATGTGTGTCTTGTGGGTGTTTATGATGCTGTTTTCAGGAGGTTTTCAGAACATTAATGATTCGGTGGAGGGATAGCATGCTATATTTATAAATACATTGTTTTTCAAATTTGCCAATCTGTTAAAACCTGGCTACAACATTGCCCAACAGTAGGCTCGCAACTCAAATCAATAAAACTAGGAAGTGAAATATGTGAACATATGCTGCAAAGAAATGGAGTGAACGAATACTTTCAACATAGGACTGGGTGTGAATCATCTCGAATTAGATTGAGGTGAAATATTCCTAATCCCCCATGAGATATTAAATTAAAAGATGTCTTTACCCTTAATGCCAGGGCCTATTTTTTTATCCTTGAGCAGATCCAGCTCTCTGTGCTGGTGTGAATGAATATGTAAAAATCTGAAGTTACATAAAAGCTAAGCAATAGACCTTAAACATAAGACAGTCCTGTGGAAATGAAAAAGGCAGTTTTTATTTCCCTATGCTTAATTAAATATAAATGCTAAATGTTAATAAATGAAACCCCACAAATCCACAGCTCTGAAGGTTTGAAATGTCAGCGGCAGAAGAGTGTAAATAATCACAAAATGCCCTGTGAAATAATTCCTGAAGTATTTGTTTTGGTGGTGCTGACAACACATGTAAAATAATAAAAATTCAGTGTGCGACTGTGTGTAGGTCTGCAAGAGATCAGTGCAATTGTTTGATGCTGACCCTTAAACTGTTGGTCCAATCAATAATTCCTGCTCAGATGGCCAAGACATTTGCTTAAATCCACAAGGATTTATTGTAAAACTCATACAGTTTGTGTTCTGGACATATTTGATCTCAAAATACCCAATGGGATTTTTTAATTTGGCCGTCATTTATTTCCGTTTTTGCTTCTGGTGTATCATGATGAAGATAGCTAGTATTATAAAGAAGGTTTATAAGGTTTTTTTAGGAAAGGTTTTGTGTGTTTGATGATTATTATTTTTTGTGTATTAGGGTTTAGATTTATTGTTATTGTGAGGTATTACAATGCAGTATAAGTGAAATCTTGAGAACATACCCCTGAGCAATAGAACTCATCTCATGACAGTATGTATGATTAAAAATGTGTACAGCCACATCTCAGCTTCCAGGTATTGAGAGTTGAGCATGTGTCCCGCTGAGTCGAGGCAGACATGCTAAGTATTGCTCTTTCTTGATAGCTGGATTACCACTTGGGAGAAAGTTTAGCCCACAATCTGCTGTTTACAGACTAGCCCATTCTGGTACGATGCCAGGATTACCCAAAGTTGTTACGTCACAGAAACTTTGACTCATAGGACAGTACTGTTCAACCCTGAACATTATGGGATGAAGGATGAATTACATCTCCTTTTTATAAGAGAGGACTGAAAATCTACATTTTGCTATTAAATTGTCAGTTAAACAGGCACAGAAGACAATTTGTGTGCCTGAGCATTTCCTGACCCACATCACATTAGTACAGTCAATATAAACTGCTCACAATTGCCTCATTATAAGTTGGCAGTGTTTATATTTAAAGTTCTTTGTTTGCACCAAACAACCAAGACAAGTACAGCCATATGTTGTTAAGCATGCAGTTTAATGCATTCGATTTTGAAGTTGAGGTTTCTAAATAAACTCAATTACCTTTACAGTCTCTTAAATTGCTCATCAGTGTCTATAACATCAGCTCTGTCTGTCTGTATAAAACCCTTTTTAGAGTTGTGGGAATTTTCTGCAGGTCAGTGAAGAGAATGGTGGTTCCTAACTGCTTACATTTACATTACGTTTATGCATTTGGCAGACTGCTTAAAGAGACACGTGTATTGTCTTGTAATGGAAGCACATTATGGCTCATGTTGATTGTTAGAATTTATATTTGATGTTTTCATATTCTATAAGTGGACAGTGACTCTTGTATTATCTGAATATGTACTGTATCTGAGACTTAATAAAGGGTGTTTCTGTGAAAAACCTCTTTAAACAAAGAGATCATAGCTATGATGTCGAAATAGAGTTTAACTCCTCCCACGGTAACACTGCATCTTCATACATGAAGTCTGTACACTGTGGATATGAAACTCCTGTGTGATACCGCCCAGTCACACCCATCTGGATATATTCTGTTTGATATAGCATCATAAATAGGAGAATTTTAGACCAGTGATTTATTTGTGGGCCTTCCAAAGGGATGCTACAGAAATAGAAACCATCCGATTGAAATGAAAACTGATATATTAGTCTTTTCTGTAGATTTTTTTTACTTTAGATGGTATTGATAATAGTGATAAAAATGTAAACAGGTGAGCTAAATGAGGTTTATCTATTTTATCTTCCCATCCATCTTTGTGTTGATCTTAGAGGAATGTGCTAGATCAGTGTCTGCAAGAAACCACATTGATGATGGGAGGGGGATTTTGGCAAGAGCGACATCTTTGGATCCTAAGCCCAGTCACACACAAATGAAGATCAAAGAAGGCAGGCAGGGATTTAACAGAGATTAAACGCAAAGTGAACGACAAACAGAATCCTACCGAGTTTTGATGAGAGGAAATTAAGGCCACGGCTTAGCATCAGATGAATACAAACAAACAAGGCGGCTGCCAAACGACATCTTAGAAAGAGAAAGAAAAACACACTCACACACATTACTTATTGTCAGCTGCCCTGACAGATGAGCCTCTTCACATTTTTTTCCTGTCAATATCTTTTCTGTCCAGAAGCAATGGGGTATATGCTTAGGGGTCGAAGACGTACGTCTGCTAAAATCTCAGCGAGGCTGTTACATCTGGTGCCATAGTGCTTTCCTGTAGCTCAGTGGTAAGAGCATTGCGTTAACAACGCAAGGTTGTGGGTTCGATACCATGGGATTGCACATACCTATGTAAAATGTATAGGATAATGCAATGTAAGTTGCTTTGGATAAAAGCGTCTGCCAAATGCGTAAATGTGTAGTGAACAATGGTGTTTCGCTTCAGGATGCCCATACCTGTAGGGTTACGATCAACAACGTGCGTCTAATTATTCAAACACTTCGCCATATGTTGACTACCAAATAGGAGAAGCACTTCAGGCTATCCGTTTCAAGGTACATCAACAAATATGAAAAAAATAAAAGTGGACTTTTGCACTTACTAGAGGCATGATCATAGAGGCACTTATCAATGCTCAACCGTAGTGCTGTAGGTTCGCCGAAATTTGAATGTTTTCTAAGCACATCATTATCACTTGGTAAAAAATCCCCTTAGTGCTATGATTTTAGCGGAAGTACGTCATCGTCCCGTGTGCATATACCCCATTGTGAAAGGACAGAGTTTCATCACTAAAAAACAAAAGGTAGTCTCAATTCAATCCATTTTAATTTTATTTATATAGTGCTTTTCACAATGTGGATTGTTCCAAAGAAGCTTTACAGGAGAAAAACTGAAAAACACAGAAATTGTAAAACACAGCACAGTGCATGGTGTTTATAGAACAAGCAAGATCATTCTAGTAAATAATATCTAATAAATGCAGTCTCCCGGTGAGCAAGCCAGCCAACAAAGCCCTGTGGCGAGGAACCCAAACTCCAATGATAAATAAATGGAGAGAAAAAAACCTTGGGAAAAACCAGTCTCAGCCGGGAGGGCCAGGGGTCTCATTTATAAGCAGGATCCTTACTAAAAGTGTACGTGCCCCCGAAAGCCCTAAATAGCGTACGCCAAAAAATATTCCGGTTTATAAAACCGTGCGTACGCACACCTGTAAGCAATATCCCCTTTATAAATCATAGATCACCTGCAAGTGTGCTTACGTGAATCAGCCTCATATCCCTCCCTGTACATGCCAATTTTTACCCATAAATAGTCAATGCAAATCACCTCATGAATACTGATTATTATATTAATAAGCCTGGCATCCAATCCGCTTGTTAAGCCTGACGTCATGCACCATAATGGACGTAGGCCTTTATTCGGGTCCAACCGCTAAAAATAACAAAAATTATGTAAAACTGCAAAGTCCCATCCATTATCTTCGTAACGAAATAACATATGGTCACACATGAGATTCACTAATGAATAATTGTTATAATAATTTATAATTAATATTATTATAATTATATTACAGCCAAAGAATTCTCTGCAGCATTTAAATGTTTTCAGCATTTTGTCTGATCATTAACACCTCATTAAAATGACATCATTAATTAGCGGTGTCCTTCATCTGAGATAAAATTTGAAGACAAAATTGTAAAAGACAAATGTTTCTTCATTCAGGAGCATGAAACAAGTATCACTCAATACAAGCGCAAATCACTCTGCAGATCTTCGTGAAAATGTGGATCTTTAAGGTAAAATTAAATGTGTGTGAGGCATTAATGCTTTTAATCGTTTTTATCACACTTAGGGGTTTTGTCCACCAAGGCGTTTCTGCCGATGTATGACGGGGTTTTTCAATTTTTTCGAATGAAAAGCCGCGTTTTTTGAAAACGCGAGCAGCTGGCGTTTTTTTTCCGTGCTCAGCGCTGATTTTTTCCACAATCAGCGCCGGCGTTCAACTGGGCGCCCGGAGTCGAAAAATGCTCAAATTTGGGTTTTCAGCCTAGCTCCTGGCATTTTCAGCCGCGTAAAAGCGTCTTGGTGGATACAGTCCCTTACTTTCTGCAATCTAACTTGAGTTCACTAACTCACCATCGGTATTGCCAAGCTGCTCTATCTCCAAAATGTCCGTACGCATGGGTCAGAGCTTGCGTGCAGGTGCGCAAATTTCTCCGTCAAGTTTATTTTTATAAATCCCATCTTTTGCGTGCGAAGTGGTTTACACCTTTTTCAGGGCATGTTTTGTGCGTACGCAACGGTTATAAATGAGGCCTCAGGTCTCCTATGACGTGTCACAGCTGCACTTAGTTACTTTGATTAAAAGTTACTGAGTAAATGTCTATCAAGAATAGGGAGAGTTTATTAATTGTGATTTAGGAAGTTTCATTTGTTGGGGATTGAATTGCCTGAGCTGGACCTGGGATGGTCAGATGGTCACTTTGCTCTTGGGTGGTGATTGAATTGCCTGAGATGGAGCTGGCATGTTCAGTCAGTCTGCATGCTCAGTTCATCTGGTCCTGGCGTAATCTCTCCATACCTCGGTATTGGCTTGGGCCACAACGATAGCGCTGATTAAGATGGGAGATTAATGGCAGATTCAATGGTTTCCACCAGGCATTGTTTAAATCATCTCCCCACAGAATGACAGTACTTGGAGTGTAAATAGGAACCTTAATGGGATTGCCTGACAAATAACTCCCTTTAGCTTTTAGCAGATATGATGTAACTTTTAGGAGTAACAAAACTCAGAGGAAAGCTCATGGGCATCCCGAGGTGGGGGAGGATGGGTTCCTTCGACCAATATCTTTTAACATGATTCATTAAGTGTTGGTCGTTTTGTCTTGTGCGATTTCTACATTTTCAGAATGAGAAGCCCAAGCAGTGTTTGAAATATGGATTTTCCCCGTCTCATTTTAACATTTTCAAGTAAAAGCCCGTAGATAGTTCCTCTGAGTTTTGTAACTCCTAAAAGTTACATCATATCTACTAAAACCAAAGCTAAAGAGAGTTATTTGTCAGGCAATCCCATGAAGGTTCCTATTGACACTGCAAGTACTGTCATTCTGTGGGGAGATGATTTAAACAATGCCTGGCGGAAACACTGTGGAAACCTGTTAATCTGCCATTAATCTCCCACCTTAATCAGCGCTATCGTGGCGGCCCATCAGATGGGTGATCGATCCCGCAAGCTATAAATAGCTTCGAGCAGTGCGGTCTAAACAACTCTCTGACGTGATGTACGTTCATTAGACCTGGATGCTTGAGGTGTTAGCACATCTTGTTCTACCCGCGCAATCTCTGTGATATTTACTTACCCTCTTTCTTTTTAACCCTAAACTCCTCACTACTTCCTTGTTATCAACTATTTAAGGGCTAGTCCACCCAAAAATGAAAATTCTGTCATCATTTCCTCACCAATGAGCAAACCTGTATATATATGTATTTGTTCTGCTGAACACAAAGGGAGATATTTGGAAGAATGCAAACAAAACCAAAAAGATCTCATCCTCCACCATAGTAGGGAAAATAAGTACTATGGGAGTCAATGGGGGATGAGATCTGTTTGGTTACTGGCATTCTTAAGACAGAATCTTAATTTTTGGGTGAACTAGCCTATTCCTTTAAAGGTGGGGTGGTTGATTTGGAAAGGTGCTAATTTTAGCCTGCTAGCACTGAAATAATAATCGCACCCTCTATGCAATTCGCCATCCAAAGCCACGCCTCCTCCAAACACATGAATGTATTCAGGGATTGACATTAAGCATTGTCATGTGGTTGTCCTTCGGACAAGTAAATTTGTCATTCACTTGTCCGAGTACAAAAATGACTTGTCCAAAGATAAAAAAAAAATGATATTTCAATTCAATTATAATATAATATAATCAATATAATTGTTTCGGATTTAGATTGGTCAAGTTTGCTTCTAAGCATTTTAACTAGTGTCCGCTTTGGCCGCCTGAATTTGGTTATAGGCCTAATCTCCGTGACTGCTATAAATCAAAGGCAAGCAGTAATTATTATTAGTGTTAAGGCTGTAAGTTAACTTTTTTGCACAAACTGTAGCACTGGTGCTAGAGAGGTTTAAGTTTGGTAGCACAGGCAGAAATGTGCAAGTTTAGTTTATTATGAATAGGCAGATAACTGACAAAAGACATTAATGTTACATACAGATGGATAAATTAGGGCCATATCATTTTTAGATTACCTAAATTTGTTTTAATATTTCTAAGTTCTGTGTTTTTCCTTTTTTACTATACAATAGTGGTATATTTGTCCACATAAATAACTGTAGTATACTAAAGTAAACTGCAGTAAAATTCTTACTATATTGTTTTTGAACTTGACTATAGTATACAGAGTCAATTTACTACAAGGGCACTTTAATTTTCAATAGCAAATACTTGTGTACAATACAGTATTTTTTGTCTGAGTGTTCAATTTAATGGGACTTTTATTTTGACGGCTCTTCGGTAAGACGCTTGTTTGCAGATAGCTTTACTCAAACAGTAAAACAATCGTAAAATAAACTCTGAGAGCAACTCTGGAGATGAAGTTCATGTGTTCATATCCTCATACAGTGCAGAAGCAGATAAATCATCGACCATCACTCATGTTGTATGTTAAACTGTGCACATAATTAACTCAGACACGCAGAATAGCCAGATGACATTTAAATAACAGGATTCCGCATCCGCATGGACTCTGTGCGGACCACCATTGATTATTGTCACGCACAAACAAGCACAACCACGACAAACACGCAGCTCTGTCTAATGCACATATTCTTATTATTCTACATATATGTCGAACTGTTTTTTTTAACAAACCACGTAACGATTTACAAACTAAATCCATTCAAATTCTTCTCGAAGCATGTGTATGTACATACCTGTCCAAAAGAAAGAGAGCAACCATGGAATAGTCTTTCAGAGTTTTTGCCTGCCGGAGCTGTCTCCATCATGTAAAAGCTGAACCGATTTTAATTTGAGTGTTTCCTCTTTCATGATCCAGTCGTTTTTTCGTCATTGATTTTTTTATAGATTTTATAGACACTGCGGTTTTGTAGATTTACTTGTTGTCAGTTCCACAGGAAAGTTAGATTTTTGCTGATTGTCTGCCATTTTCCTTACATTAACACAGCGGATGTGAGTGCGCTGATGACGTATGATGTCTGCGTGAACAGGGTGTGCAGTGGTATGCAAAATACGTTGGCTAAAAAGTACAAATGACCAGTCACAGCGTTCAACCAGAACATTTTGATTGGGCGAACGTTTTTTGGTCCAACGCCTTTCATAGACGATATATAATTATACAAATATTATTTGACCAATATACTTCTTGATTGCTATCAGGATGTAAAGAGATTTCCAACCAACATGACGAAAAAAAATTCTGGACAGTTTCCCCCACCCTGCCTTTAAGCTGTTTTTTATAGTATATATTTTGTGCCGATACAATATAAAACGTAATGCATTATTTTTATAATACAGTAAACTGAAGTAACATCTGCTTTATGAATTATTGTTATAGGTGGAAAAAACAACAAAACAAAGTGCATTTCTGCACTGCTTGGCCATGAATGGGAGTAGGTCTATACGAGCCACAGGACAATGTACTTGCGGGACTCATTGTTGGTGATACATTTTTTATTTGTGTTGTGTTGTCTTTAGCAAACATAAATTTTTCTCAACAGAACAGATCTGTTCTGTACTGTTCAGTGGGTCTTGCACATAAATGGATCTGTGGTTAGAGCATGTCGCTAGCAAAGCCAAGGACATGAGTTCGATCCCAGGGGATTGCACATAGTCAGAAAAAATTTAGAGTAGAATGCAATGTAAGTCACTTTGGATAAAAGGCTCTGCCAAATGCGTTATTGTAAATGTGAAACTGAACAAACATAGGTGTTATTCAAAGTCTTTCTTTCAGTCTGATGTGTGAATGTTTAGTCTCCTAAGATGGAGACCCATGCTCTAAACCAGGGGTCTTCAAGTACTTTTCTTTGAGGGCCAGAATCCAAAAGTAAAAGTTTCTTTTATACTGTTTTTGTTGCTGTTACTTACAGGTCATATATTAAAACATGCACACAAAAATTGCATCCAGTATATACATTTTCATCATATGTTTAAAAGAGACATTGTCTTTTCAATTGTATTTTATATTCCCTAATACATTGAATGAAATTGCTGTTAATTTACTCACCCCCAGTCCCCCAGTACTTCCATGTTTTTTTTCAAGAAGATATTTATGAACATACTGAATTAATGAAAGTCGAATAAAAAAAGTTCAAAAACGCTAATACATTCAGCACAAAAGTAATCCGTGCCCCTTGACGTTAAACAGGTGTCTAATAAAGCGAATCAATCGGTCTGTACAAGAAACTGAACGCTATTATCAAATCTTCAGGTGAAGTCCAATCGCATTCATGTGCCCCACCACGTACTTAAGGGCAGATCCTTTGAAGTGAAAGTTCTGGAGGGAGATGAACAACTGTTTTCGTTAGCCATTTAAATCATACATAATGAATGCAGTAATAAAAACAACATTGTTTTGTCCTTATCTGAGACAACAGTTCACGTGGTGTAGTACTCTTCCTGCTTTACTTTCAAGGGCACAAGATGCGACCTATCGCGTGCGCAGAATGACTGCCTGTGGCTGTGGATTGCTGATTACAACATTAAATAACATTAAGTTTCTTGGACAGACTGATCAAATCACTTTATAAGACGCCAGTATCGTTATGAGCCGCGGGAATTACTACGTATTGAATGTAGCAGCGTTTTGGACTTTCAAAGGCGTGGGGTCTCAGGATGCGCATTTCTTAAAGCACACCATTCTTTCCACTTATTGGAAATGTTAAGGTGGCCAGTTGACTAGCCCTGGTCTATACTCTTCTTCCTCTATCACTATTCCCTCACATTCTTGTCTTTTCTTTTCATTCTCCTCTGCTGTTTCCACTCTTTCTGTGACCACATGATTATAGCACTTCTGCTTTCCTCTTGGTACACCAGGCCCAGGCCTCAGTGAGGGAGCGCAGTAATAATAACTGACCTTTTGAACAATAGCCATGTGAACAGACTCGAACAGGTCAAAATGAAGAGTCCTTCAGAGACACGGACCTGCCCAAGATGTCACAGACTCAAAACCACCTTTCTAAACAGCTCAAATTCCATATAATGTCCGTCTTTCAGCTAGTTTAAAATAGGCATGCTCCGTGCGTTATTTGATGCTGGAAAAATATAATTAGGCCCTTGTTGCTAGATAAACAATTTACTTTGGTGACTTTGTGGTCCCTGCCATCATGGTATGTGTGTGTTGGCGCTTGTGTGTGTATGGGTGCGTAAAATATTTTTTGGAAATGTAGAAAGGTCAATGAGATCCTCATACTGTAAAGTGGCTTGACTGTTGTGTCGATAAGAGAAGCTTTTGTTGTGCTGTAAATGTGTTTAACCGTCGAGGACTTTTCTTTTAAATGGAGCACCTAGAGCTGTGTGGTTGAAATGTTCCTGAACTGTGTGAACAGTAAATCGCAGTAGAATTGCACTAGTAGATGTCAAATACACCAAATCCAATGAATGTCATATATTCAGTAATCACTGTTAAGAATATTTTTTGAGTGACAGAGGTAAATTCAGAGAAGACGGTTCGTTGAAGTGAAACAAGTGGCACACTTGCTCTGTCGGTACCTGTCAATACAATCCGTGAATGGGTTGTGATAAAACAAAAATGTTTTCTGCAGGGGTGATCTGCCTTGCGTTTGCATTCTTACATCTGTATTTGTTGGCAGAACAAAAAGTAACAGAGCTTACGCACGCACGTATAGTCTGTGACTGTATAAGCGACTAAAATAAAACTACACTTGTAGCAGACTGCAGTACTCATTAATACCCTATGGAGATGTCAGTCATAGGTTATGAAATATAAAGCCAGAAACTGCCTGAAATGGGTTAAAGTAGTATTACAATATATTGAAAGATATTTTGTAGTCTGAAAGTATCTATAAAAAAATTAATATTTCTCATCTTTTGTAGTCTTTTTGTGGTTTCACAATGATTATCACACCACCCTCAATTCATTTTTAGAGCTCTCAAAGTGGGTCAAAAAGCAACACACAAAGATAAGATCAGTTTGCATAGATGAATCATGCCCTGTTCCGAGGCCTTGTTGTTTGTTTACTTCAAACATAATGTTTCAAAATATAATGTCTTGGGTAGGATTATTATGAGTAAGTCTATCCCAAATCTGTGCTTATAGTAATTAAACATTAGTCCAATTTTATGTGCCCATATCATCTGTAACATCTTTAGGTCTAGACACTCCATTGGGAAATTAACTTTGTTTAATGAAAGAAATCTTGTTTGAAATATTACTAGAGCAAATAAGAGTGTATTTAAAATCCTGACACAGCCTGTTTATGAATTTCCTACTGACAAAATAGTTTTACTTGATTAAATTCAGGGCACACAGAACTTTAAAACCTAAATTGAATAGGTCCTCCAGAATTTTCTCTCAGATAATTCAGCTGTGAAATATTTTGGTGTCACCCTCAAATGATGTCAAAATGTTGTCGCACCCTTGAGGGTGTCACAGAAACCTGGTTCATCTTTTGCACTCTCTGATGCTGATTTTCAGCCTCAAATGAACTCTGCAGAACCTTGAGGAACTGTTTTAATTTGACAAGTCATCACTTTTTTGTGTAAACTTTATAAAAAAACATAATTTTTGCTCTCTGTGTAAAGATGAGAGAGGTGTTGTGTGTCATTTTTGTTCAGCTGAGAGAGAAAGACAGAGGTTGCAGCTGTTCTGTGTGATGCAGTGAAGAGCATTGCTGACTCAGATTATAGCTCCCTTATGGTGACAATAACGCATGTGAGCCCCGTCACACCGGCCAGACTTCTCTGTTTTCTCATTAAGGTGAAGAGAAAGTGGGAGTGTGTATGTGTGAGTAGATTGAGAGGAGGAGAAATAAAGAAAGCAGGTGGAGGAAAACAGAGAGGGAGATGGATGGGGAGCGCTGAGAGATATTAAAAAAATGGGGAGTGGGCAATTCAATGTCAAGTGAATGATTGTCAGGCAAAATGTTGCCACAAACGCAAAGGCCAACTAAATAAGAATATATTTTTACCCCGGTCCATAGAGAGTGCGGCAAAGTGCTTACGCTGCTAAAACGGGAGAGAGCTTTAAAATGCTCCCTGGACGCAGCTAATGGCTCCCTAACCTGCTGTTCATTGTTTTGTTATTCTGACGATACATGCATATTTTGGAGGTTCGACACTAATGTGTTTAGGCTGCTGAGCTTTGGCTCATTAGAGTTCTTTAGATCTGCGTGTTTCCTTTGAAAAGACCATTGAAAGGTGCATTGAAAAGCAAATTAAACGTTTTCCTATGACTTACAATGAATTTGTACTTCATGTAGACATGCATGTTATTCAGAATGCACATATCTGTTAAAAGCAGTCTGTAGTCACGATTCATGAAGGATTATCTGTATAGTTATCTGTTAATGTATTTATATGGGTGACATGAAAAAGTAATTGGTTTTACATTCTTTTCTATAAAAGCATGCTGAAGAACAGAGAGAATGCTTTTTCTGTCTCTTTCATGCAAGCATTAAGGGCCTTGACCTTTGTCTAATGAAAATTTTTGTAGTCCGCATTGAGCAAATGTTGTCAAAAGACTAAATCCTCATTGCTGTATTGGACAAGCAAGATTTGAATGGACATAATGATTCAAACTTTGTACTGTCACACACTGTACATAAAAAATTATCTTTTTGTGTTTTAAGAAACTCTTGGATTCGAACCTTTCATATTTTGATGCTCAACATATTAGAATAGTGTAACTTTACCTAGACATCTTTAAACACAAATTCTTTTATGAAGTCTGTGGTCAGTGACATATCGGCATACAGTCAGACTACAAAAGACTGCGAGACTTTAATCAACTGTCACAAACTGTCCTTACAGACAGAACGTTAATTCTTTACACTCCGTATTATCTTCACTATCACAATACAAAGACAGTTGAACTTGTTTTGTTTCAAACACATTAAGTTTTAAACCCCATTAAGGAGCTTTCTAGTGAATTGTGTCCAATGGAAAATCCATAAATGCTAGCTCCGTGACGTGTTTACCCCACTAAGGATATGAGTTACTGTTTAGCTCTTGCAAAACTGTTCGAAGTGAACAAATGTTTTCTATTTCTGGTTGAGCCAATGATGATCTTTAATCTTTAATAATATTACTGCATCCTAAAATCCTATTAAACTGAATGGATTAATTTAATCAATCTATTCCTTATCTGGTTTTCATTTCTAAGAAGGAATCACGTGTGTTTGATATTTTTTCTTTTTTTCTTTTCTTCTTTTCATCTAGATTACTGTGAAGAACCGCTGGTGGCATCACTACCCCCAACTTCTTTCCAGAGCTCATCAAAATCCTCTGACAAAGCGGCACCATACTTTGGTAAACTCAACAGACGAGATGGTATGAGCTTGTGTTTTTCTACTTCCCTGTCCTGTTTGTACAAAATAACAACCTCAGTTGTCTGTGTTTATGTGACTAGAGAATTAAGCCGAAAGGAAATTTGTCCTTGTCAGAAAAGTGTCGACGCAAAGCTTTTTTATGAATACCTAACATAATGCGATTTACGTTCCATAAACAGTGCTTGTCTGCAAAAGAAGTATTAGTACATTTTATACTTTCATTTGAAATGGAATATATCAGTCTGCTGGTGTCCGTCAGATGCTGTAAAAGCTCTGGTGATGGGAGTTGTCTCTGACATGATAATTTAAGACTGTAGACTCAATCCTCAAGTGTGACAGGAACATAAATACATTTCTGATGACAATTGACAACAAGAGCTATGCATATATCAGTAAGAAGTGAAGGAACAAAGCAGTTCAGAAACTTAAACTTATCCGTTATTTAGAGTAAAATGGATATGCATTTAGCAGACATTTACATTTATGAATTTGGTAGATGCTTTTATCCAAAGTGACTCAATTCAGTCTGAATTGGAATTACAGGAATACACATAATTCACAAGATATGATTTTCCCTAATCTATTATATCATTGAGTATTCAGATATTTATTATTGGCTGTATGTTGACAATGAGAATGCGTTCACGGATTTTAAACAAATAGGTAAAAAAGCCCTTTGTTGTAACTGCCTGCTTATTTCAATGCTTTGAATAAACAGGGTTTTATGCATTACATTCTTCCTTGCTTAACAACAATTTTTACAATGCCAGTTAATACTTTTGCGCCGAAGAGCACAGAAAGCATCATAAAACAAACTTAGAGGGTAATGTATGTAATGTCTTCTCTTTATTTGCTTAATGATCCGCAAACACCCAGGCTGAGCATTGTGCCTGGCGGAGCATCACCCAAGGATGGGGTGTAAAGAGAGGACCGTATAAATTATGACTAAGCAAACGTGTTGTGGTTTTTACTTCAGGAAGGTGGAGAGCAGTTTGATTAATGCAACAGTACAATCAGCTGCTGATTACAGTCTGTAGAAGCACTTGAGAAAACTCCCCAGCCAATTATGCAGTTAAGCAAAGATATGCCACAAATACCAGCTTATGCCGAGGCCCTCAGAGATGGTTGCGTTGCACAAAGATGTTCGACCTGGTGGCGTGAGCACACACACACCAAGCACTTCTTTATGATGCTGTGTGGGACTCGCCCTTGATTACAAACCCTAAAACAACTGTAGAATTGTCACTTTGGAATATTGGTGTCTTTAAGTACTCAGTAGGACAACAGGATGTCGGCTCGCCCCTGTCACCCCTCAAGGCATATCCTTTTTCTTGTGATGCTTCTTGCTTAGTAACAGCAGGAGGTTTCCTTTGTGAGCTGTGAGATACAGACACGCAGCCCGTTCCCAGTCACTGTCAGCCTGATCCAAACGTGAACAGACACCAAATGTTGTTGTCTTAGATCCATCCACCTGTTTTATTCCCTAGTCATTAAATCATAAGGCTTGTAA
This sequence comes from Triplophysa siluroides, assembly GCA_006030095.1. NCBI lineage: Eukaryota > Metazoa > Chordata > Actinopteri > Cypriniformes > Nemacheilidae > Triplophysa > Triplophysa siluroides. The sequence goes on along the minus strand of VCII01000314.1, from coordinate 1,166,283 downwards.
GTCGTAAATTATGTCTGGGCCTGTAGTCAATTAGACATCACCTTATTACTTTGTTGCTCATGCTAGACTATATTTTCCAGATGCACGTATAAAAATGTGTTATATGCCCCGGTCTGATGGAGTCGGCAGTGGAATCTAATGAGCTTGGAGTGTTAGTTCTGACCTTTGTAAGTTCTCTGAAGCCAAAGCCTTCACAGATGATATGTACCTTGTGGCTGAAAAGACTGGATGAAGCATTCATTATCTGACCGTCTTGTTCTGACTCGCCCTAGGGCAACCCTGTCACACATGACCTTGAGCTTGAGGGCTTTCTGTTTCTGCTCTAACTTTGTGTTCTCTTTTAAAAGGGCTTTAGCTTGAGCCTTTTCCTTTAGTAGACTCGGCTTAAAGTTACTGGCTGCACTTGCTGAAGCTCTTCTGCAATCACATCAAGAATTAAGATAAATGCCCAAACAAATCATGGCATTTGTAAATATCAGGGCAACGTTCTTTAATTCTTTATTGTTGTTTAAAGAACATTTCAATATTATAAAAACCCCTTTAATGCACCACTTGCTCAAATGACTTTGTTTTGAAGAAAATAAACCTGTTTGAGTATGTAAGGATGTCTAAATAGTGTCGCAGGTGAATAGACATAATGTTTGTTATTCATTTTGTGTTTGTGGACAAACATTTCAAGGGTTTTGTGAAAATATTGTACAATAGATCACTGATGGGAAACAGAAAATAAGAGTGTTTCAGGACACCAATGTGTCTGCTTTTATTTCCAGCCATTTATACAACCGTAAAGCCATTAAACAAGGAAAACCAAGACATAGAAATGTGGAAATACGCTGTGTAATTTTAAAATTGCCTTTCTTTAACACTGTAATATTAAACTGCTCTGAGGTCTGGCTTCTGTCCTCCAGGGATAGGTTGGAGATTTCTATCTAAAAAAATGGAGGCTGAGCCAGAAAACTACTGTAACAAATTTAAATCATTTTTTTCCCTGACCACTGAGCCTCAGCCCTGTCAGTATGATGAACAAGACCATGAAATCTTGGTGAGGGTTGAATTGGGGAGAATTACTCTGACTTCCTCTTCATTTCTTTTCAAAGTGCTGAGTTACAATCTCTTTCGCTCTGTCTCTTTCCCCATAGGTGGTGGGGGTTGGTCTCCGAATCGAGAAGACCACCAACCCTGGCTACAGTTGGACCTACGGGATAGGTTGAAGGTCACATCCATTGCTACCCAAGGTCGCTGGGGAAGCTCTGATTGGGTGTCTCGATACCAGCTTCAGTATAGTGACTCTGGTCGGACCTGGAGGCCATACAGACAAGAGGATGTGATATGGGTGAGTAGCAACTATTAGGATGAGCAAGACAAAAATAAGAAGAAACTCTTTTCCAAAACAAAAAATACATAAACGCTGTGTGTTATAAAAAAATATATTTAGGTTTAAAATAAAACAAAGAGTATAATGTAATGGATAAGACTGAAAGACAAAACCACTCTGCTGTAACAGGCCCAAAAAAACTGCACTACAGAGAATGCTGTTTATCTTTTATATATACTGCACAAAAAACTAAAATCCGTTTTAGTACACTCAGTACCAGCCTGAAGTCTCAAGGGTTCTTTATTTCTGAATGTGAGTTTTATGTTTGTTAATCTACAGTATTGTTAAATATTGCAGTGGAGAATCTGAACGCATGTTAAGAAGGATGAAAAAGGGTTTCTGAAAGCAACCAGTATTTAGCAGATGTTTTCGAAGCAATGTACAGAAAACTTCGGTTCCAGACTTAATAAAACAAATTTAAAAACAAAGAAATAAAACAAAACATTAACTCATGGCTATTACCTTGTTCCTGGGTCACCCCGTTTCAGAATTGATCTTGCATTTTTATTATTTGAATCCCACACTATTTGACTGCCAAATTTTGCATCTCATTTTGTACAAATCACAAAGATATATGTGTGATCATATTGTCTGCAATGAAGCATTAGCCGTTATGATTGAACTGCATTCAGTGACTTGATGGAATTTTGTTTGAAATATGTTGATAAATTACAGTCGGAGCCCAATGAAACTGACTTCAGGTCACTTAAAACCTGTCAGTATATGCGGCAAATACAAATGATGTATTAGATTGTTAATTCATCTTGCAGTTACAGTATGTACACTTTTGAGTTTAGTTCCAAATCTCTGGTACATTTTGGTGAAATTATAGTTTGTTTTCTCTGTTTAACAGAATAGAAATCATGGAAAAGAATTTAAATGGATTGAAAATCTAATCTTAAACAAACTTGCATAGCATTCCATCCTCTTAAACCGTATGTTTCGTTGTTATTTGGATTATTATAAGAAGTGCAGTTTATTTTCAGTTATTAAATGCCAGTAATTTTTGCATCTTTATTCCTGATTGCGTTAGGGTCTTTGTTGCTACTGCTGAACTGCCTGTTTAAAGTTGTGTATAACCACCAGATGCGTTTCCTCAAATGAACCAATGGAATGAAGCTATTAATTATAAGGGAAATCTTAAGCCTTCGTTTTCTGCCCTGGAATACGCCATGACAGTGATTACACGTTAATTGTCTTGAAGGACTCCTTGCTAATTTCATTAATTATTTCAGACATATTAATTATTCAGATGATTATTTGTCCTTTGGGGTGACTTAATGGTAATTTGACCGGGAAGAAAGTTTTCAAGGAATTGTACGGCATGCAAAGCCCTGTGGAAATCTTTGTGTACATAATACTTGTTTCAGTGATGAGTAGTAAAGATGTCTCACCAGAATTCAGCATGGAAGTGTAAAATCGATCCGTTCAGACCTCAGTCTGGCTAAAATCAGCAGGATGCTTTTTAACTTTAAATACCAAGTCCATCACCTACTGAGATGTTTCATGGCCAGAAGGATGGGGAAACTGAGCTTCCCGTCGCTGTTGCGCACACACTGGCAGACGGACCTTGAATTTTGCTTGTTTACCCATTCAGTGGAGAAAACCATCTCACAGAGGTGCCAGACTGTGCCAAGGTGAGTTGCCATGCCAGCTGGAGCAGATGCCAGTGAGTCAGACAAGCGGAATCTGATGCCATCTGTTTAATGCCAGAATACAGTCACTCGTTCCAACTAAACCAAAACACACTGCCCATTAGATAAGGGTTTACACATTGCTGCTGCTCACCAGCTACTTGCCATTAATCAAGTTAAACATGTTTACAAGTCAATAAATAATTTAAAACCCAAGTGGAGTGATATTGCCTCTTACATCATATTTGTGACCTAGTCATTTTGTTGTGATTTGCTGTTTCTACATAAAACCATCCTTCGTAATGTAAAGAACATTCTGTTGAGTTTTGATCTCTTTATAGACTGAGTAAGGCCATGTTAAAAATGAAAGCATGGTGAAATTAATGGTTGAAATCAAACTTGTTATATATTTTTCTAGTTTTCAGAGACTGGGTCACATTTATGTTAATAGAGTGTTAAAATGTATGTGATGGAGCGAGTCTAATGGACGAGTGAGAACAGAAAAATACAAAAAAGTGTATCTGCAAAATGAGAAGTTCACCATGATCCATTCAGCCTTTCAAAAGGGCTGCTGAACTTTTCCATTTTCACCACCCGTTTTTTAAATCAGAGTTTTTTGTGACTCAGACATGCTTGCCTCGTTCCCACCATCTGTGTGAGAGCTTCCTGGGGCCTGGAGTACAGCTGAGGTTTTTTATTCCTGCTGGCACAAAGCATTTTATTCTCACCACAGCATGAAGGTGGTGCGCTTTGACAATTAAATCCTACATTAGCCAGCATCTCCTCTACCTGCCTCGCCCCATTCTTTCACCGTCTCACTGCATGTTCCTGCTGGCTTTCATCTATATCTATACTTATGCCTTCACAGTGAATGTGAGAAAGGGGAAAGAAAAGAAAAGAGATTGATAACCATTAGAAAGGCATCCATAATCCAAGCAAAGAACCAGAGACACTTTGTCCTAAAACCTTGTGAGATGCCAAAGGAAGAAGCATTTTAAGGGATCATGTGCACTTCCTGCAAGAAGGCTGTTCCGAGAAACGTTGGCAGCTTAATGGTGTTGCCTCTAAAAAAATAGTTTTAGCCAAATTCTAAGGCAGCACTGCGCTGCATGTATCCTTCAAGGAAAAAGCAATCCCAGAACAGACTTTTGACAACCTCAGTGAAAAACATTTAGACCGAGAATAAAAACTAAATATATAACGTTCTATTTCAGTCAGTAATGAAAAAAAGGTTTAGTGTAACTAAAAATGTATTATTTTACACAATTTTTGTTTTTTTATACATTCTGTGTTTATTACAGCATCACATCATTAGTGTGGCAACATATGCCAAACTTTACTGAAATCAATTAAGTTGTGTCTTCCATGCAGAGCCGTATATGTGTAGCATGTAGAGCTGCAGCCTAAAGGGTTTCAGATTAGTATTTAATGGGGTTTCATGAAATGTAAGGTGTTAAGCTACTACTTTGCTGCCTACTACACTTTTGGAGCAGAGCTGTATGTTAATAATAGGAAGAGTAAAACTGTGCACAAGGACATAACGTGCATGTGTGTGCGCTTCATAGCATACTGCAGATACCCTTTCCTCGACTATACTGTCAGTTTAATGAGGCGTAACACAGAGCAGCATGACAATACAGGAAACCATGAATCCTCTTTCGCTCTCTCTTTCTGTCTTATTCTCCATATCATTATTCAGTGTCCTTCTCAGCCCGGGCTTGTTTGTCCTTAAGTGAGCCATGCAAAAACATACAGAGTACATGAGGCAATAGCTGAAATGTGACACCCGGCTTCTCCCGGTTCTAATGGTCACGTCCAGGCAGAGGTGACTGAAGTGACTCTACTGTTTAATGGCCATATCCTGTGCACAGCGACAGCTAGGAAAAGTAAACACAGCTTGGCCTGGCACGCAGTACGTTTGGGCATCATGTGAGATAAATGGTTACAGTCCGATGCAGAGGCAATACCTGATATGTTGCAGTCCAATATTGTTGAACACAATTTACCGCCTCATTGTCCCTGTGTATGCAGACCCTAGTTTGGGTGTTTTTCCTGGCAAGGTGACGCTACATATGTTTGCAGGCTGATAAGAACTGCTACACAAAAAATTGCAACATTGTGTATCTCATATGTGATAACATTTGTGATACAGGATTTGTGCAGTTAGTGTAAAGGAGTTGCATCTGTTTGTAATAGCAATGTTTACATTTATTTGTATTTAAATGTATGAGTAGGATTTTTCTGGTTTACATTCTTTATCAATTGAAACAGAATTGTTATTCTGATATATTAATTTCAGACAATTTCAAATATTAATTTCATTGCAAAACAAATTTTATAAAAAAAAAATGTTTTTAATTCATTTGAACAATACGAAAAAGCAGCCATGAAGGAATATTTGTTAATTCCTTTAATACTGTTTAAACAACATGTGATGAAGCTGGTTGATAACATTTCTAAAACTCTAGTCAAAGGATGGCTCTTTTAAGAGTGTCCAGCACTGACAAATCGGCGGTCTAGTGGACTGGGTGCAAAAGCGCTGCGGGCGATCCGAGTTCGAATCCCAGCTTGTGGTCTTTGAATTGGCTTTATTTTCTGTTCCTTAATGTGTCTGCTATGTTTTAACAGTACTGTGAGAAATACTGATAGTTTTCTTTTTGAGGGGCGAATAGAGAGTTTTAAGATTGGATCGGCTTTTCTGTGAGATACAGAGGAAGTGGAATATTACAATGTATTGGGTCCTCAGTGGATTGGCTGCTGATGGAGGAACGGGTATATGTTTATATTAAGGAGACTCTCCAGAAGTAAAGCCGTTAAAGAGCACAGTGATAGTAAAGACAGCGCTGAGATACTTTGATAACTGTCAGCTCCTCTATAATTTTGAAGTAGTTTACCTGCAGTCAAGATGCCCTACAAGCAGCTAATAAAAAGTGTAAGTACACACAAAATTGTGATGTGGCATTTTATCACACTGTTTGGCATTATTAGTATACGTTCAGCTTGCTACTCTTTAGCACTGCAGAGATTTATAAACCTCAGTCAACTGTGTTCATGCAAATGTAGCGTGACACACTTGCTGTATAGATTAACTTAAGGCAGTGCTCTTTTTGTGTTTCTTTGACTTCTTGAACATAAAACAAAAATAGATTCATGTTTTAGATCTCCAGTTTTAATAGCCCACATTAAAGATATTTGGATAAGTTTGCAGGCTAATCTTTAAACATGGTGGGGAAAGATAAAGCGGTGAGGCGTAAGAGAAGCCACTTATTTCTTGCTGAATCATCGTATGGTGATTTATGATGGTTGATGTGTCTTCTGCTCCTTGGGGGTGCATTATTTAGAAATGCACCAAATGAAAAAGATTTGCTACTTCATTATTAGAGAAAAAGCTATGAGGAACACCGAGGAGGTCTTGCTGTCATTTAAAATAATTTGCAAAACTTGAATATTCAAACACACAACCTGCAATTTTGAAAATGTCAAATGACAGAAAATTACAATAGAGAATGGTTAAAACCTGCACTTGTAACATAATGATCCCTATAATTTAATGTTCTCAAATTTTATGTCAGGTTTTAGAGGTGGATTTTCCATAGCCGAAAGTCCTTGTGGTGTCAGATTCAGTTGTAGAAAAGAACAGAGAACTCTCTGCAAAATAAGATAGATTTTCGTAGTGCCTCTCATTGACTCAAGTTGTCTCCTGTTTAGTTTGGGCTTATTGCGACATCTCTAAAATCGATTGTCTCAGCCTCTTTCCACCACACTGATGTTTTGTGTGTGCCTGATCCACCAAGTGCAAAGCCCCCTTAACCCACAACCCTGGACTCCTGCGGAGCCGCATATATACACACAAAATCAATATATTTCATTTCAGAACACTCTCTTATCAGTGTTAGTATTGGTAAAAGCAGATTATCCTAGACAACTAAAACAATAACACATCAAAACGCTATGTGAAAATATGAAGATCCCTCATCTTGTAAAATAGCTGTGTCACCTTGACATCCAGAGTATTAAAGGCTGTTTACACTCAATGTCTGTGTGAAGATTAAAAACTCTTAATGCGATTTATAATATTGACTTATTACACGGCTCATTTAAATGCTTGATTCTGATTTGCCAGTCGCGACATTCCAAGGGTTGTTATTTTCAAATAACAACCGCTCAAACCTAATAACACCGGATGCTGCAAATTATTTTGAGAGGGGCAGTTTAATATTACACAAAAATGAATTATAAATATCTATTTTAATAACATATATTAATAAACCAATTTGCCTGTTTGTGACGTTTGAACGTCGTTTCTCACTTTAAAACCGAAACTAAACGGCTTTTCCTCGCAGAAGGTCTGCATTCTGCTAAAATGAGCTAATCATATATTTCAAATTCACATTTTATGTTCAGTTTTTTTCTCATGTGGCAAGTAGCCGTGTAATAAGCAGGATAATGTACAAGCAGCCGGCTGTTATCGCGAAATAAGTCCCTTCAGTGTGATACAAGACCCTCCGCTTCACCTCGCTTCACTGATCACACTCTCAGGGCTTATTTCTGCGATAACAACCGGCTGCCTGTACATTATCCCTTACTTAAAAAGAACTTTGTGAGCAGTGGTTCGGAAAGAAGGATATCAATTTTAATGAAATGTCTGCAATCTCTAAATACACACTGTAAGTAGGACCCATGGGGGTGTTATTCAAATGTTCATGAATTTTATTATTAATTTCTATTTATCATCTGAATAAAGTATTCGCACAATTAACTGCAATATTTAAGGTTTGATTGCAAATGTATTCATCAGCGACATGAAAAGGTCAAAGCCATTTTTTTTGCTCCGACTGCAGAACCTTTTTCTAGGCTTTTCATAATGTTTCTTTTTTCCATCAAATACTACAATGCCTTTGCAAAACGGCCACTTTATATCCCACATAATACGATTTTGGTGTCCAAATCAGCGCCTGTTTAAAATCAATGGCTATGACTGGGAGGATCAGGGGTGGCGTGAGCTACTAATGTGGCTAGGAGGATTCATCACATTGTGACAGATTCCATTACGCCACTCTAAAAAGGTCAATCAGATCAGAAACGTGTTTATAGATATTGTCTCTCTGCCTTTCACATATGGTGTATCTGTCTGGTTGTAAAGTTGTTTGTGCACTCGTCAGGTGTGGCACAACACATCTTTGTGTTTCTTTAGAGCTGCGGTGGAATGACAAGTATTGAGTATGTTGCACTAAAGCCCCTAAAGGCTCAAATTAGTTCATATTACTGTCCCTGAATGGTTACAACATGTATATTTTAAATGTTTGGCTATATATGATACATAGCAAACAATCATTGTTATTTTACAAAAGTCATCTGAAAAAAAATCCTCACTGTTTTTGATAAGAGAGTGTTGACACTCTAAACTGCTTCCTGCACCCACAGGACCTTCATACCTCCGGTTTCAATCGAGGTTCGATAGCTCAAAGTTAATTGACCTATCTATTGAACTTTAGATGCAACGCAAAATGTCAACATCAGTAGCTTGAAAATGCAAAATAATAATGATTATAATTAAAAAATCAATACTTGGCTTCTGTGTATTGATTCTATATCTAGATGAAAGAGCGTCACGGTGTTATGCTGTATTGATTTTTTCCTCTCAGCCTAGTTCAGAGCATTCAAATGCCATCACGTTGACCAAATAAAGAAACAAGGAAGTTGCTTGACAACATTTCAACTATAAACTTTACCCCTATAAAAAAAGACAGTAAGCAATGTTTTGGAGCATTAAAGTGATAAAGATTAGGCACCACCTGAACAACAGCTCTCTCAACATTATATAAATCCCATTTGGTGAATTTTGTGCACTCAAAGATAGCACTGAATTGGGACAGCCTGAATCTGCCATTGCCTTTTCATTTTTATAAAAGAAAGACAATTGTGTGATATCTAACTTCACAGTTAATTCTTCATTGTTGATTATGCAAAAAAAAAGATATGTGTGGGGATTAAGCTTTAGGAATTTCATTTCAGTTTGAATAAATGATATTTACAGCGAGTTGCTTAGTCCTCTCTGCTTAGTGTATCTCACTAATGAACATCTCTGGAAAGCTATTGTCTATCTCTCTCTCACTTGGTCTTTCTCTGTCTCTCTTTGCCTATTCTAAGTGAAGAAATAAATTCTTCAGTTTGAGGATTAAACACCTAGGCCTTCATCCTTGGGTTGAGAAGTTGAATTACTTGTAAATTAAGTTTTCTTTTTATCGTCCACTGGGATGTTGGGGGAAGTTCTATTCTTCCTCTCTCCAATGAATAAAACATATAGAAAGTATTGTTGAATTATAGATAGAATTTTTGCACTGCACTATTTTTCATGCTTATTCCCCTGTGAGAAGTTGTGAGCAGGGAGATGAGATCATGGAAGTCAATAGAAAAATGTCTTGGAGTCTTTCAGTATTGGTCATTCACATAAAACCAATTTGCTTATAGTGAAATCGATATGTCAGAACAGACTATCTAGATCAGCTTTTTATATATGCTTTAATGTAAGCAGCAGATGCTTTTATATAGACTTATGTACGCTGTATGACTTTTGTGTTTTATGGTGAAATTGGTTCTTAAAGGATTTTCGGTTACACTTTATTTTACCTCAGAAATTACTGGATAATTAAAAGAAACTACATGGGATATGGTTAGGTTTAGGAGTAGGTTTAGTAGCTAGTTATTACCCAGTTATTATATTTCATAATAAGTATAATAATAGTACACAGCATGTACATATGAAAAAGGACTGCAAAATAAAGTGCTACCGGATTTTCTATTAAATACATACAATAAAGTTACCAATACAGTTTTAAAAAGGTACTCTAAATAAACATTCTTTCATTTGATGAACATTTGTCTGACACATTTTTCTATTCTGAGAACTGTTGGTCTGTTTTATAAATCATTGCATCACCCTAGTTTGTTTTGGATTTCCACTCTCTTTTTCTCTTTTTTGTTTTGGCTCACTGTTGTATTCTCACCGAAGGAATTATTAATATCAAATTTAACAACCTCAAAGAGGAGATCAAAATCAATCACATTTCACTCACTTTTAATTAAGAATTAAATCTCTAAAGAAATTCTGAAAGAAATTAAACTGACTCTTAAACCCTTTTCTGGTGACATTTTGGATAGTTGCCACTGTGTTTTTCTTTGATTATTTAAAGTTTATTATTGAATATTGTTGTTCACTTGATTTTTTTTAGATGCTTCTCATTCACAGGCCTTTTCTTGAGCAAGGGCATGAAATTCACTTGGCAATGAGCACACGTCAGTCAACCTCGCCACCCTCCTCTAAATTTTCTCAAACCTTACCATTGTTTCATCACACTCTTGATCTTCTATTAACTTTAATGAAGCAGACGGCATGATGAAAATGAGTTTATTCTGGTCTGGATTCTGTCTGTGAAAGACAAACAGTTCGGCTGCCATTTTGCGAACGTGTGCCATCTTCCACCCGGCTCGAGGGTGATTTATATCCCAGGATTCTGTTATAAAAATAACCAAACAAAGCAACCTAGTAGAGATGAATCAGCACACAGTAGAAAGATCAAGAAGGTCAAAATTCATCAGAAAACAATTTTGGTCTAATTTGATCATCACAGGAGAACAAAGAACCAAACTTGGAGTGGATGATTTGTGTTAATATAGCGTTTGCATCTTACAAAGCATTGTATACTAAATGGTTTCTAGGGGGCCGGTTTAATATGGCAGTTCTGTCAGTTGTTTTCTTGAAGAAGCTCTAATAAACTGTCAGTGAAATTAGCATCGATCCACAGAAATACTGAGAAAAACATTTGAAAACTTAATCTCCGTATTGACAGTGATATCTTTTAAGCACCGTCTAACCAAGATCCTTATGTGTGTATATGCGCAGACATTCACAGGGAATACTGACGCAGACACGGTGGTCCAACACAAACTCCCACACTCAATCAGGACTCGATATTTGCGGCTTCTACCCCTTGAGAAAAGCCCCAAAGGAGAAGCAGGTCTAAGGATGGAAGTCTATGGCTGCACATACAGTGAGTGACAACGTTCTTATAGGGATGCTTGCACATGCACAAAACAAGAATGTATTTCAATATCGTTATCGAAGTTCTGTACGTTTTTTTTTCTTGCACACAGTAAGATCTGAAGAAGTCATCTGCCGTCTACTGTTACCATCTACGCACTAAAGTGTTTTTTAAATGCATTCAGCTCGGCTTCGTTTTCAAATTGACAGAAAGTGTCGGAGTGTCAGTGTCTTTAGAGGTCAAAGAAAGTGCAGAGAATAAAGAGGAGTGGGTCCTCTAACATTCTTCTTGATTCTATTTCTGTCCTTCAGAGTCTGACGTGGCTGACTTCGATGGTCGCAGCGCCTTGCTATACCGGTTCAACCAGAAGTCCACCAGCACTGTAAAAGACGTGATTTCGCTGAGATTCAGGAGCCATCAGGCAGAAGGGGTTCTGGTTCACGGAGAGGGACAGAGAGGAGATTTCCTCACTCTCGAACTTCAGAAAGGAAGACTCCTTTTGCATCTCAATTTAGGTGAGAGAAAGTACAATTATAGCACATGAGAAGTGAGAATAGGAGTGGATTTTTTTTCATGCGGTAAACTGCAGAATGACCTTCTGTCCCTTTATTCACATCCTTGTTGAAGTGTCATTTTGTGGGCAAGAGAATGAAAGGAAAGATTCAAGAGGTATACCTGAAAAGTAGAGATAACTGTGAGGAAATTGGAGCTTGTGTGGTGAATTGCGGCACTAATGGCCCCCCAACATTAACATTGGGGGGTGGTTGCTATAGCAACGTATTTTCATTCAGACCTGCTCTAACACCTGTGCACTCAAAGAGAAGCATCTGAAGGTCGGAATGTGCAATGTGTGACATCACCTGTAGCTCTTGTGGAGTCATGACCTTCATTCGGGAGCTGTGCTCCAGTGCCGCTGAATCAAATCTTTGCTTTCACTGCCTGGCTGATGTGATTTATGTGCTTTTAAGTCTCAGTGATGCTATTTTTGTACAGATGATGCCAAGCTTCAGTCTAGCGGTCGGTCAACCTCACTCATGTTAGGAAGCCTGCTGGATGACCACCATTGGCATTCTGTTCAGATTGAGCGCTTTAACAAACATGTCAACTTCACCGTGGATGGACACACACAACATTTCCGCAGTCCGGGCCAAGAGGACACACTGGAGATAGATTATGAGGTGAGTTCAAAACTTGGCAGGAAATGGGGGGTCTTGGAAGGGATGGAGCTCCAGTTAAAATTGTTAAGAAATGTCATCCTTTATCCATGTAGTGACATTCAAACACTATGCACATGTCATACATAAATATAGTGGGACTTTCTTTACATCTATGGCTCAAAAATGTTAAATAGTTTCCCAACTAGCCATTTTCACCACATGTTCTGATTGTATATTATTCTCAAACCAGTGGTCTGACTATTCTTTCAAAGAATGCTTTTTGTTTTAGGCTAGGCAGAAAATATGACTAGAAACTATCCCTAACAACCATTTCAGATATAAACACAGCACCAAAGAACAAAAGATAAGAAGCCAATCCATTACTCTGTTGTACAAAATTATATCAAACATTGTCCTTTAATTACTTAGTTACAACGTTTTATTCAATCACTGTCACTGAGTGCTTATTAACGTTTAAACCCAAGTACCATAGACAGCACATGCACTGCTTTCAGGGATTATAACAAATTTAGATGTTCCGATCAATATAGGTTCATAGATTTACTTATATTGTTACATAATTATTATTATATTGGTACATAATTCTGCTCCCAGGTTGTGACTGTAGATAAAGATGAAGTTACATTTATCAAGATGACAAATATGTGTAAATGTACCTTTTGTATATTTGAGCCTTAATATTGAACAGAAACGTATCTTAATGATTAGGTATTTTTTATGTGAAATGTCACAGACTTTTATATTGATTAAAAACTGCCTGAAAGGGGTGGAGCCAAATTGCAAATACTGTAGCTGCCATGTATTGCAGTCAATACTTCATGCTGTTTGGATGTTGTGAAAAAACACAAAGTTGTTCTGGTGGTTTGGCTTGTTTTTCGACCTGTAGCTAGCTTGGACCTGTTGTTCAGTGGTAAGAGCATGGCGTTAACAACGCCAAGGTCATGGGTTCAATCCTAGGTGATTGCACATACTTAGAAACAAATGTATAGGATAATGCAATGTAAGTCGCTTTGGATAAAAGCGTCTGCCAAAAGCATAAATGTAAATGTTCACCTACTTCTCTAGCTTGTAAGATTCTGAATGTCTTACAAATGAATAAGCAAGAGCAGATGTTTTGGTGTTATATAAATTGTTCATTCCTAAATGTTTTCTCCCCACTAGACATTGCCTTTATTTTATACATCACTATTAGTTCTGTAGTTTCCTAAACTCTTAAGTTATATGTTTTGTTTGTTTGTAAGCCAATGTGTGTGTTTTTATCTTTTTTAATTGTCTGACCTTGTTCTTAATTTTGTTGACTCCGTTATGCACCCCAAACTCTTCCCTCTATTTTCTCCTTTGTGTGTGTAGGTGATTTATTTCAAACACGAGCACACATTCCTTGTATTTTATTACTCTTCCTTGCTTAAATGATTAATAGGTTCAATACTGAATGAAAATTGATACCATTTATTATAGATTAACCTTGTTACAAACAGCTGAAATATTTACCATTTCTCTCTTGCCATTTTTTCTTTCAAATTTTTTCTTCCGTTTGCTTTTTTATAAGCATTTTTATTTCTTTTCTAGAACACAAAGTATATAATTTACTCCATGCCTGTTTGATACTTTGTACCATTGCTTTAACACAAAAAACAACAAACAAAAACTCACCTTTACCTCTATCACAGGAAAACAGGAGACATGAAAATAGACCAATGCACACACAAAACCAGTACAAAAATGTTCATAGCATGTTGATTTTGGTGAAGTCCAAATCTTGTGGTGGTTCTATTAATGTAGTCTGGTCTTTGCTGTGCAAATAATTTTGGTTTATTACTGATCTCTGGGATCTGTGGTTGTATGTGTGGTTGGTTGGTTGTTTGTATGTGTGTGCGCATGTGTTTGTGTGTCCTTATTCAAGCTCAGCTTTGGAGGAATTCCTTTGCCCGGTAAACCTGGGACGTTTCTCCATGAAAATTTCCATGGCTGCATAGAGAACCTCAACTACAATGGCGTCAATGTCATCGACATGGCCAAGAGACGTAAGCCACAGATCTATACAGTGGTAAGGTCAATTGCTGTTACTGTGAATACACCTTTTCAATATGTCTTGGCAACTCAGCTAGTGACTGTGAAAGCATAGCAGTGATGTTTTGAGTCTTTTATGTAAATACTGTACATGTATTCATTCAGCACATTCCATTTATACACAGCAACATAGTGTGTTCATTTGATCACTATATGCCAAAGATATTGAACCAATGACCTTGCATTCTTAGTGACATGCTCAGCTAGAGAAGCATACTAATACCAGTTACTACAGAAGCTGCTGCGTTTGCTTTTTCATTCCAGTGATCTTGTAGCTTAACAGTTTAAATGCAGTTTGCTATTTTTGTTAGTAGCTAGTAGTGTAGCTATATAGTTTTTAAAGTGTTGTGTTACTATATTTTACTATATTTAGATTTAGTTGCTTATAAACTGTAGTTTGCAATGTACTGTAGCTTTCGCATACTGGCGTGGGTGTATTTAAAGGGACAGACACAGTGGCTTCCGCACTTGTGTATCTGTCGAAATGTAAAAACTCTCTTTCCCTAATTGGCAATGAAGTCTCTCTCCCCTTGTCCTCCTCCAACTCTGCATTTGGTCTGATATACTTTTGTGCAAATCGTAATAGCTGTATTGATTATCACAGAGAGGTGGTCTTTATTTTGTCTCTCCCTCCCACATATCAGAAGCATTTTTAAGAAAAAGCACTTACAGTGCACCAAAGTCCATGCATAAATTAAAGTGTAGCCCACCATCATCACTGACTGAATATTGTGATACTAAAGGGTTTTTTAATCATAGTTTTGCATGTATTAGTTTTTGTCGTAAAGTAAAATCTGGATGAAAAGATATTTGTTGATTACTGGCCATGATATTGTTATCGTTATCTTTTATTTTAATAATGAAGTTACGTTACATGAAAATGCACATTCTTCGAAGAGTGCGAACCCTGGTGTGCATAAGGATTGGTTGTCATTACTGACAGACCAGTAGTCTAATTAAATGTATCTGTAAGGGCATGATTACATTGCTTGTTAAAAACATGTTTAAAGAGATCTAAATGGAATGCAGTCATCAGCCCTTTTCATGGTAAGTTAATTGCAGCAGCCGTAATCATAACCTCGCACATTTATTCAGTTACTTGTGCCACCATCGAGTGTCGAGTAGCATTGATTTATGAAGTGTGAAAAGTGTATGCTTGAGGATTCAAACAGAAAATGACTGGCAGTTGTTACATTTTATCTCTTCTACCATAATGCCATCATGGTCCTCAATTTGCTTACTTGGAACGAATGCTCTATCTCAGCCCCACCCTGTTGTTTTCTTCATTTTTTTTCCATTACACCTTTTTTAAATATGCTCTTCACAATGGCATTCTTGTCTTTTTTCCCTCTTTCTTTTCTATTATAAGGGGAATGTGACGTTCTCCTGCTCCGAGAGTGCCTCCGTCGCTGTGACGTTCCTCAGTTCTTCAGGCAGCTTCCTAGCGCTCCCAGTGGAATACAGAACAGAGGATCTGTCCATACGTCTCCAGTTTCGCACATGGAACCAGGAAGGGCTGCTATTCTCAGTCCAGCTCTCTCGTGATCCAGACCTTGTTAACCTGCTTCTGCAGCTTAGACAGGCTCGACTGCTCCTCACACTCTCTAGAGAACAACTTCACTCTGCTCAGGTTTTCAGCGGTAAGAAGTGTAGGATCATACACATCTCACAGCATCTAAAGAATGAATGTGTACACATGTATATACTGTATGTGCATAGTTTTGTCTGTGAATATTTCTTAAATATCTCACAGAATTTTTATAAATATACAAGGAACGATAAATATATTACTGCCACATCAAGGGATGTGTAAGTTTATTATAATCTTGTGTGCTGTAGTTTCACATTTTAAAAGTGCCAGCTGTTTAAATTTGGATTTTGATTGCCTCAATGTTTTAGTGTTTATCATCTGGAAAAAAGTCACTCTGACAGTCATCCCAATAATATTGTCTCCCATGTATTGTTATTGATAAAGTTGCGGTTTGGACTCTGCATTGCTCTTTAATTTTGAAAGAACTTGCTGTTGAGTCAAATTAACAAAGTTTATGTGTCTTGTTGATCGCTAGAATGCATTCCTAACACCAAGATTCCAGCGATAAGCAATTTGTGTCGCTGAACGTGTTGTAAAGGGTCATGTGCCAATTAATCACAAAACACAACCAATCAGAACAGTTTATCTCTGTTCGTGCAGCCTCTTGCACTGCATCTGAAGAGCTTAAACATAAAGAGACACCTCTCTTGTATAGAGTACCGCTGAGATTACGTATTTTTGTATGCAAAACCCAGAAGCGAGTTAGCATTTAGGTACTTCTGGTTCCATCCCCCCAAAGTCAGTGGGTTTTTGGTTAAATGCCTAAAATGAGGTGTGTGCTTTACAAAACCTATTTTCATGTTTTTATCTATCACATAAAACACACCAGTTATAATCCGCTTGTGATTTTTAAAGCTTTATCGTGTCTTAAAAAAGGCGGTTGCTAACAAATTGCTAAGAGCGACTAAATCCTTTGGCGATGACATAAAACGTCATACTGCATAAAAATATCCCAAATAATGCAACATGGACACATATCTCTTGGATTTATATTCATTCACAGAGGGAAGAAAAAGTTGTCGGAGGCTTGCTGGTGGTGACGGTGATATCGAGCGACTGTAGTGAAGTCTGTTTATAGCCTCATGTTTACTCTGTAAATTGTATTTAGGCTTAAAAAATGGCAAATATTGTGTTAATTTGTAAAGATTATCTTGATAGACAAAACGTGAACACATCATAAATCTTTGTTTATTACAGAGCTTATTTTTTGTGATCTTCCAAGTCTATGTGAAAGATGCATAGGCTTTCGGTTGAGGGAACCAGTGCAGCGCTAACTTTCGGATTGGCCTCCAAAAATATGTCATCCCTGCCAAATCAATTCTAAAGACGTCTTTGATGCCCCACCGCATCTGCTTCTTAAGGCTTTCCTTGTGAAACTTTTCATATAATTTCTGAATGTAAACTTCCGGAATTAGTCTCTTCTCACTCATGTTGAGGGAAATAAAAACTACACTATATTAAGAGGGAACATTTTCCATTATGTCCCTCATATTTCCATTTAAAACATTATGGTGGGTCTTGAGATTATACCTGTTTTTGCGTCCTGGAATTAAAACGTTTTTTAAGTGAATGTCTTTCAGACACCTCTTCTGCTTGTGTTTCAGGTCAGAATTTGAGTGATGGACAGTGGCACTCCATTGTGGTCCAGGTCAAGGGTCAGAAGCTGTCTTTAAATGTGGACAACCAAAAGCCAGTTACTTTGGAAACCCGTAGCCTTAGCAACAGTGTTCAAAAAACAACCATCTATTTTGGAGGTATGGCATTACAAATGTTAATTCACCTTTTTGATTTGTTACTGGCTGTCGCAATGCAGTAAATGAACGGCTTCAAATTCAGGATTTTGATATTCATTGCTTATTATTAGGCTGTTATCCACAAAGCTCAGTTCAACTGAACTAACCTAATCGCTCATGGCAATGTTATTACCCAAAACATTTATCTGAATGCAAGGGACAATTTTCTTCCAGCTCCTACCTTATTAAGTCCAACCTTCATCAACCTACTGTTCTTTGATAAAATACAAGTTTAGCAAGCAGAGAGCTATGTTAATGTCTGTTCCTTTCATACATATAACTGTTGTTCTCAACACACTTCCTCTTTTCTTAGAGGGTTTTTCTTTTTAGTTTATTCAGGCAGCTCTAAACGCATTCAATTACTGTAGAGGATAAATGCCTTTTGCTTTAAAGCTGTAATTCAAATCTCTGACTCAAATTTTCAATGTTTTAACTAAAACCTTCAAATCTCTCATTTTGCTTACTTCTGAGACAATGCAGTCCTGCAGAGATTTCATAAGCTGCTTTGCCGGAACAGAGATTTGTCTTTGAGCGATATTAGTTGCGGTGATTTTAAATATTTTTGTAATTTCTAGGCTGTCCTATATCTCAGAGCGGTTTCATCTGCGAGAACCCCAACAGAGGATATCAGGGCTGCTTTCGTCTCCTTTTCATCAACAACCATCTGGTCAACTTTCTTCAAGTTCAACAGGAAAGCTTGGCCAACTTCAGTCAGATTAGCTTTGACGTTTGCAACATTCAAGACAGGTCCGTTTTTGTCCACATAGATTTCTTGTGTATGGAGTTATTGTTTTACATGAATAATAGATCAAGTTAGGATCTATGTACGGCTCACAAAATAGAGCGATCAAATATATTTGACTGAAACCATAATACGTAGTTTCAGTTTGATGTCAAACTGCGCTGAAAATTAAACCACCTGAACAAACCAGTTGTGATGCTTTATCACAATATTTTACTTTATTTTTGACAAAACCTGAAATACGTATTTAGAAAAAAGCATTACTAAGGTTGATAGGAGGTTGCCGAGACGTTTTGAGTGTTGTTGCGAGATTGCTTTGATGATGCTCAGGTGGTTGCTTGATAGCTCAATTTAAGTCGCCATGGTCTCTAAATTTGACTCGGGTCCCTGCTTCAAAGGAATTATAATCCTGATCACTCAGAAAACTAACGGCACACCTTTTCTTCAGGAAGCCACATGATTTAAGTTTAAATTTATCCGTAGCACAAACTGCAGATGGAGTTACGCGGTTACACAAACCACTAACCCACAGTATGAACCGTAATAACACCACAGCATGCTTCAGCAAATAAGAAGTATGTTTATCCCAACAGGTGTTTGCCTAATCTGTGTGAACATGGTGGTCAGTGCATCCAATCATGGGACCAGTTTTACTGTGACTGTACTGGAACAGGATACACAGGAGCCACCTGCCACAACTGTGAGTTATACACAGTTCCCAAAACAGCTCAACAGTGTTTTATGAGTCAACAGCGAGCATGATTTTACTGTTTTGCAGAGTTTTTTTAATATCTAAATGATAAATTTATGTGTGTATAAGTAAAGCCTAAACAAACTGCAAAACACAAAATAGAAAAGAAGGCGAGGACAGAGTGTTTATCTGGAGAACGGCATGCAATGTTAAGTATACGTGACAGTATCAAATGTTACAAGTCCAAAACTTTTAAATGTTTTTCAACCTGATCTTAATTATATCAAGAATAAAATGTGCACGTTGGAGGGCTTTTTGTTGGTTGTGTCATGTTGAGTTATATTTTATATCTCTTGCCAGTATATGTCCCATCCACATTCACTGTCTGTTTTTTGTAAAATAATTCTTAAAATAATTATGAATATACATTTTTTAATGGCTAGTCTTTGAAATAAACAATTGCTGCTTATCTTTGACAAATCTTTATCGGTAATTGGGACATTCACAATTATTACTAGACAGATGCAAATCTACCCGTCTTGGAAACTATTATTTGATGTTTGTCTATTTAATGCTGGCATCTGTGATTTATGCGAATATTTAATTAAACTGTAATTATTTTCGCCAGATCTATTTTTACGGTTCCTCGCTGTTATCAAATTTGTTGGATCAATATGTTCTAATCTGTCACCACATCCACTGTTTCATCATATGCTTATGACTGTACGTGTTCTGTGGTGGAGAGCAAAGCACGACGAAGCCCATCTGTCTCGTTGAATTAAAAGAGCGAGCGGGAGGACAAAAACAAGATTTTCTGTTTCAACTCCTGCTGTGTGATACACCGTCAGCAAAACAACACGTGCAATAAATTAGCCCACTGTGCCGTACAGAAGACTTCTCTCTTGTGACAGACGGGTCCCAAATAAACACTAATTAAATCTGTTTGCTAAATTAACTGTTTGTATCTGCAGTTTAGTTAAGTTATTGTTGACTTTCATTTAAACATATTTTTTTTACTTATTTGATATGTAGGAATTATTTTTGTCAAGCTAAAAGCTTTTTACTTGGGCTTGAGCGACCTCAGATTTTCTGAAGTCGACTATTATGTGATAAAAGTTGTGTTGACGTCGACTACTCGAGGACGTTTTTCAACAAGATTTGGTGGGTCTGGGCAGTGTGCACAGGGTGTGCTTGCATACGGGCTGCTCAAGAATGGCGGGACTCCAAGCAAAATAGCCTCTATATATATATTATCTCAATACAATAACCTGTTGTTTCTAAATAAAAAATAAAATATTTTAAAGCGCAAGGTCGTGGTAGCGGGGTTATGCAGTAAAAGAGAAGCGTGTGTACAGACCAAAATTCCCTGACATTTACAACAAGTCAACTGAAAGTGTCATGTGCAGTAATAGACAAAATAACAGAAAAATGTGTTGAGTTTCTTTGTGACGGCCTATGACTTTAGAACAACGTCAATATATTTATTAGCCTAATGCAGCAGACGCTTTATCATAGCAGACTTAACGCTGCACACAGCAGCCGATATGAGAAACATTTTTATTCATTCTGTTTCTTTCATATTTTATCAAATGGGAACACGTACAAAAAAAAAACTATAATATTAAATGATCTGCGTGTAGAAGCCAGCGCACTGAAAAGTTAGGTTTACCTGCGAGCTTTTGCGGTGTCAGAACAAATCTTGAATGTCGTGACGAAAACAGGGCACATTGTGAATGATGTGTGCGGAAGCAGGACAAGATAACATATGTAATTGCCAAGAGTGTGACAGAATCCCGATGAAGCGGGTGGAAATGACATCCGTCCCGTGCGCAGGTCTCTTGGAACAGTTAGCGGGGTTCTTAAAGGTACAGTGTCAAAAAAATCACATGACCCGCGACTAGAGTAGAGAAGGCTAATACCAAAAAAAATGTGTTTACATTGTAAACCTTTGAGGTACAAAACATTGTTTTGTCATCGCCATGAAGTCCCAGGCTGTGCCAAAATGTACGCATACTGTAGCTAACCAGAGTGAACATCCTAGTGTTGCTTTACTATCAAATTTGCAAACTGAATTACACAACACCAGAGCATGGATATGTGTTACTATTTACTTGTGTCGTTTATCATCCTTTTCAGCAATATACGAGCGATCCTGTGAGGCCTTCAGGAAAACAGGAAGCCAGTCGGGGCTGTTTACAATCGACCTCGACGGCAGCGGTCCGCTAGAGCACACTCAAGTCAATTGCACTGTGGCAGGTACGCTGGCAATGAACTGAACTACATATTACCCAATTACGCATACTCAGCTCTGCATATTTGTAGACGTATCTGACACTAACGTTCATCATGTTTCACATTATTGAATGATGAAACTAACAGCCCAGCGATTTTCATTTACAAATCCGATTCAGTGCACGAACAGGTGTGACCTCAGCATGTGTGGGGGAATGCCTGGAGAAATCACACAGCTCATTAAGTGAGTACAGCATCTCCTCCTGAGGCTGTCTAGTTCAGCAGGTTGGATCGGGGTTGGCCAACCTTCCTTCCAGGAGCCTCTGGTGATTTTTGTGCTCGAGTCGCACACAACATCCCTGATTCAGCTGGACAGGATCCAACGAAGCAGTTGATAAGTGTTACCTAGACTTAGGCTGGATGGTATGATATTGCTGTGGTTTGAATGTTTCCATTCTGCTTTAAAGGGACAGTTCACCCAAAATTTAATTTCTGTCATTTCAAACCTGAATGACTTTCTTTCTTCTGCAGAATGTTGCGAGCCAAACAACGGCAGTGCCCGTTTACTTGCATTGGTTTTGTCTCTGTACAATAGAAGTGAATGGGCACCACTGTGGTTTGGTTACCAACGTTCTTCAAAATATTTTCACAATTACGGTATTGATTTAACATAACGAGTGTTCATAATATTTATCTAAAATCTACTTTTTAAATGTTGTACACTTGTTGGAATACCTTAAAGACTATTTTGATTGTATACTGGGGTCAAAGGGCATCTTTTATATGTTATTACCTGTTTTATACTGTATATCAGTGTTTGTAAAACTTTTTTTGTTGTAAGGCCCCCTTTGTGTAGTGTGCATCGCTTTGCGGTCCCCCAAATAAAGACTTATTATCTCAAACTTCAAAATTTAGCTAACCAAAAACATATTTTATTATAAAATGCTGGAATATCAATTATTTTGGTTTGTGGTCTTATTTTTGTATATATTCCTATAATTCATAAAATACCACAATATCTGTGGCCCCCTGGGTCGATCTGGAACCCCTCTTTGAGAACCACTGCTGTATATTACACAGTTCTCTTGTTATACAGAAGTTGACATAGATCTGAGTTATCTTTACCCTTTCTGAAAATCTGCTGGGAATAGCAGAGGCATCCTCTTCTACTTTGAACCATGTGCTTTTCACATCCCCTGTCAGGATTCATCACCACTTTCAGCGGTCATGGTGTTTGGCCTCTGACTCTCCGCTGTCCGCATCACACAGCGGCTTGATTTGTCTCTCAGATGAGACTGTAATACATTATGTCATCACACAAGGAAATTCAGACCCCATTATGTCAGCAGCAGGGAGGAATGGAGGTGACGGAAGAAAAAAGCGTGTCATCAGGGAGCGTGTCATCCTGCAGAGACTGGCAGCGCATGGTAGCCGAGACTGATGGCTCCATTTTTCTTAGTTTCATAGGAAGCTGGCTTTGGCTTTAAGGTTACTGAAGCTGCAAACCGAGTGAGTGCCAAGGATGCTGTCGTACGCTGTGATCATACGCTGTGACCACCCGCCACATGTTGGCAAGGCTAAGCGGGCTTAATTTACAAAGTTAGCTTTGATTGAGCTTCAGCCATCTTGCAAAGTCAGATTTGCCGTTTTGCAAACATTAGAAGAGCGCTAATACAAATAGACGTTTCTTTCAGGCGCCTCCAACAAGCTCTGGCAAGAAAATCGTTTGAAACTGACCTCAATTACTGGAGCTATTAGCTATGCTAATTTCGCAAGACACGGCAAACAGGCACCTTTGGACGCCACGTGTGGGAATTTCAATTTGGCTTGCGAAAGGTGTTAGCGTGGCGTAGTCATTTCGCAATCTCCTGAATGAACGACCTTCTGTTCGCTGGTTAATATTCATCAGGTACTTGCATACGGCTTCATCACTCCGTTAATCTCTCATTTTCATTCGCAGGCACATGCGGTCGATTGAGTACAGGCTTGAAAGGGTTGATGACAGACGATAGGAGTCAATGGGGATTTCAGTATGTTCTGGATTCTGGTTTTTAACGCATACACTGTCTTTGTGTGTGTATGTGTGTTTCTTGAGCAGAAGACAAAGTCTGGACAGTGGTGGGTCACGATCACACGAGGCCCATAGACATTCAAGGATCCACTCCACGCAGCCCTTTCGCTCTCATCTTCAACTACACCATATCACAGTACCACCTCCGTTCCCTCGTGGCATCCTCAGAACACTGCCAACAGGAAGTGAAATATCTCTGCAGGAAGTCACGGCTTTTCGACACCTGGGGTTCGTCTTGTTTTCTCAATACTCCATACTGGGTTTAACAGAGTTTATGTTATTATTGTGTCGGCAGAATCCATGCATTGTAGTAATGTTGTCGCTCCTATATACTTTGTGATTTATGTTACCTCAGGAATTCCAATCCTCTAAATATGGCTAATGTGTTCCAAAGGAACAAAAAATTACCTCACAGCTAAAGATTCACAACAGCAGGTTATTACCACAGATATTAAAGGGGCTGAAGTGTGACATGACGACGATGTGTTGTGAATGATGATGTTCACTTAAAAACCGGTTAGGATGTAATGCTCGTGATGCGGAGATGGTTCTGCAACGTGATAAGATCGTATTAGTTGCAAAGGCATGCATTAAAAAGATTATAAGCTGGTACGCTAAATTATTCCATGCGTTTTTTGCACGCTGCTTTAATACTTTTGAATTTGTTGGATTGGTATGCTTTTTGCTAGTTCCGACTCAACTTATCCTCTCGGCACACACTTTAGAAATATTTTTCTTTGCCAGAATGAGAGACCCAACCAAGCCCCCGAGCAACCTTTGATGGTTCTGCACACAAACATTTCTTAAAATCCACTCAAACGGTGAACCTCCAGCGCTAGACATCTTGCATATCAGATTGCCGTTTGTCAGGGGTTTAGCTCTTGGCCGGATTGCAACACCGCAGTGATAGCAGATGCCTGGTCACGCGCATTCTTGCTGTACTATAAAGGCTACTTGATTGACAGGAGACTCCGAGCTCATTACGGATCAGCAGGGGCAGACCAGACGTCGTCATGCATGGCTAAATTATAATAGACACCAAACTGTGCTGTCATTATTTGCATAATTATTTATTTCTGAGAAAAAAAGCATCCTTATCCGTTGGGCATTTCTTTGAATTTTTTAGATGGAACACCCCTGTCTTGGTGGTTGGATAGAGATGGTGTGAAGAGGACATATTGGGGGGGATATTTGCCCGGGGTCCAGCAGTGCTCCTGTAGCTTGGATGGGAACTGCAGAGACATGAATTATTTCTGCAACTGCGATGCAGACCAAGACACCTGGTAAATCAATGTCATTCATCTCAATTTCACAGTCACTGAGCAGTTTTTCCACTTTTGCAGGTAATAGGATAGTTTTTTTTAATAGAAAACGAAAGACTTGGTCAATTAAAAGGCACACTAAAAAGCAGTTTCTGAGTATAGCCGTTATATTGAACGAGACACTTCCACAAGGCTTAATATTCGCCATAGGGAAAATATTACCATTTTTTAAGCAACAAGTGAAGCATGCACACTGCTCGGTAGGCCATCGTATACCTCAGAGACAGATTAAAAAGACTCTCTCCCGGCTGCCGTCTCATTTCTTCTGTTCGCTCATTACGTCTCCTCTCTTCTCCCACAACGTCTCATTTTCTTTCTCTTTTCACAGGGCAAATGATACCGGCGTACTGTCGTACAAAGACCATTTACCCCTGAGTGAGATCGCCATCGGAGACACAAACAGGACAAGCTCGCAGGCCGTGCTCCAAATTGGACCGCTGCGTTGCTATGGCGACCGTGGGTGTTTTGTTTACCAAATTTAAAAGGGGAACGGGGGGTAATACCACTCGGTACTGAATTCATTTTCATATTTCAAAACACTGGAGAAATGGGCCTTTTTTATTCAATGCGCAATTTGCTTTTCAACACGCTGCCTGCTTTCTTGCCTGTCCCTCTGCTACAGGGTTCTTCTGGAACTCTGCGTCTTTTTACCAGGAATCTTCATATCTGCACTTCCCAACTCTGCAAGCTGAACTCAGCGTCGATATCTCACTCTTTTTCAAAACCAGCGCTCTCTCAGGGGTCTTCTTGGAAAATTTAGGAGTCCGAGACTTTGTTAGACTGGAACTTAGTTGTGAGTGCCTAAGCATGAGTAATGATCAACATTTCTGTTACTATTTTAGTTATTTATTTGTGGATATTTTGGTTTTAAAATAATTACTACTGTTATTATCAATAAACTGTTTAAAAATCATTGCTGTTTAGTGGAAACCTTGTACCTCCAAAACTGCTTTTCAGAAAATGGGAAAAACAATTAAAGGTCCAGTGTGTTATTTTTTTGAGGATCTATTGACTGAAATGCAATATAATATACATAACCATGTGTTCAGAGATGTTTAAAGACCTTACATAATGAAACATTGTGTTTTAATTACCTTAGAATGAGCTATTTCTATCTACATTCACCGCGGGTCCCCTTGCATGGAATTCACCATGTTGTTTCTACAGTAGCCCTAAACGCACAAACTTCTCCGCAGAGCCCATTTCGTAAATACGTTATCTTCTTCGGCAAAGACGTGAAAACGTGACGACATCTTTGTCATGTGTCAGCCACCTTAGTGCTTCGAAAGGGAGGGGCGAGCAGTGAAGTGAGCCGTTGGTTGCAGTTCATAAGCACCGCTAGATGCCACTAAATTTCATACATTAGACCTTTAAACGCTAATGGTTGTGAATGTTTACAAGCTCTTTTCAATACTTTTTATTGATTAAATATTTTCAAAACCCAAATACAAACATAGGAGCATGTTTGTATTTTCAGGTAGTAATAAATGGAGATAAATAATAAATAAATAAATCAAAGAAAATGGAGAAACAAGGTTCCCATCCAACAGTGACAATATGTTTGTTCAAAACATGTGAGAATAGCATATCACTTCTTTGTTATCTGCAGCTCCCTCAACAGTGAACTTCACCTTTGATTTGGGGGATGGACCGGTAATTCTCACCATTCGCTCGCCTGTGGCCTTCAATGATCGTCAGTGGCATTACGTTCGTGTCGAGCGAAACGTGAGAGAAGCTTCTCTACAGGTTGACTCGCTGCCTCTGGAACTAAATGAAGCACCATCTGAAAGACCTTACCGGCTTCAGCTCAGCAGCCAGCTCTTTGTGGGTATGGAATCTATGTCCATCAATCAACAAAACATCATTAACAATGTTTAAAAATATACTTTTAAAAGAAAAGTTTTTTTAAATCTGGTCATCTAGCAAATGGACACTAAATGGACATTAACCGTGGCATGGTCAAACTAAGTTGAAGAGCAGTCTTCAAAGTTGCCTTAGCTTGCAAATATCATGCACAATGTTATTTACATTCACAGTTTTTGCTTTGTTTTTTTTCTGTTACAGGTGTCACAACTATTTGGCTTGACAAGACAAATATAATATAACATAGTATAGGAAGTCTATAAAAAACCATATGGCCAAAAACAATGTAATGATACCATTCCCTTGAATGTTATTGAATTTCAAACAAAAATCTTCATAGGGGGTAAATGACTGTATTATTGATTGTAAAGGGTTTTGCTTAATAGACAATGAATCATTGTAATCTCCCCATTAGGTGGAACAGCTTCTAGACAGTGGGGATTTCTGGGCTGCTTGCGTGCCCTCACCATTAACGGCGTTACCCTTGACCTTTATGAGCGAGCAAAGACCACCCCCGGGGTAAATTCAGGCTGTCCAGGTCACTGCAGCAGTGACAGCGCCTGCCATAATGGAGCAAGATGTGTAGAGGAAAGAAGTGGATATACCTGTGACTGCACGCAGACGGCATTTGATGGACCAAACTGCAGAACAGGTGAGGCTGCTGTTTAATGTATGTTTAATTGATATTACTGTATTGGAGTTTTAATATTTAATATAAATTTTAGTAGAGGCTTGGGTGTTATTGTTATAGTAGTGGACTTGGAGCTGTACTGCTTGAGAGGAACTTGATCGAAAATGTGTATGCATTGAAGTCAATCCTGCGCTATGTATAGTTCATGGAAATTACTCAATGGCTTCCATCTTAGACAACTTTTCAAAGTCGTTTCCTATTAGATCAGAAGGTCAGCGACCTCCGGAGGTTGACAACGCGTCCTTGATGGCGTATTCAACTCGAATTCTTTGAGGCGGGCTTGATGGGACTTGGCAGAAATGCTTTAACTGACAAATGGAATCTAATTACAGTGGCCATTGCCTCGGCGCGTACCCATTCAGCAGCCTGTCAGTCAAATTAGTGATGTGATGGTTTTGTTTCTTTTCAATGCCGTGTCACAATGGGTGCCGCTCACGCCACTGCTGCTTACCGCTAACTAGAATAGATGACCGGAAAATGTGTAGAGACAGAAAGAATCAGTACAACCACGGGTCTCAGCTGTGGTAGGGGAGGAAACAATGCTAATGTTGTTGTTTTTTATAGCTCTAATAATGACAGATGAGATGTGGAGTTTATTCTCTCTTGCCTCGCAGTTTGCATTTGCATAGAGATTATGATGTCCTCCATAATGCAACAGCTCGGTTTCAAGGGAATGCTCTGTCTCCCCGTGTCCATCACAGCTCTGGCAGCATCCTTTGAAAGCGGATCCTCGGTCTTGTACACTCTCCAGGAGCCATTTTCCGGAATACTGAATGAGGAAGCCAGACGATCTCCAGCTGGAGTCCACGACACAGAAGTTACCAACTCTCAAGAGGAAGTGTCGTTTGGGTTCCTGACGCATCATGCGCCAGCCTCAATCCTGATTGCTCACACTCTTGACCTGCACTATATGGCTATTATGTTAGCGTCAAACGGTACCAAGTCATAAATTACTATACAGTACACAACATTACTGTTTACTCTTTAAGAGGAGTCTTTTTACTCGCATTGAACATAGAAACTGCTCTTTTATGTACAAGCAAAATCTGTCGTACATAGTGATTTAAAAATTAAAGCAAAATGTTTAGCTATGCAGAATACATTTGAAAAAAGTGTCGAAAAGGCATTCATCTGAATTGCTATTTCTATACAAAAAGCTAAGTACAGCTTGACCAAGTTTTTAATATCACATCCCGCAAATGTCCTGCTGGCACCATTTCAAACATTTCTACTTAAACAAAAGATCTTTAGCATATGTCGCACACACCTTTTAAATAAAGAGCACATGCCATCTCAGCTGAAAGCTGCTGCTATTGTGACCACTCACTCTTCGGGTTTCACGTCTCTCACGGTTCACATCATCACATCAGTTCGTAAAAAAGAACATGACGCCATCTTATCAATAGAGCGCATGACACTGTAACGTGTCGTGCGTAATTTTTTTTACATACAGGGACAAAAGAGGAAAAAAGCTAGAAGCTTTGAGTAGAAGAAAGATTGAGGAGATACAGAGGAGTGGGGAAAGTAGTTCATGAGTTAGAAAATACTGGAAATGAAAATCAATCAATGGATGCTAGGAAACAAGCAAAAGCTATAAAGAGGGAGTAATGACAACAGAGGACGAGCGCAGGGAGAAAACACATTAAAGCCACAACGAAAACCATAACTCACATGAGAGAAGAACTTTGAGTGCAGAAATGTTTAAGGCTTTAGTGCTGTTATTCCAAATGACTGCTAGACGTATTGAACTTAAAGGAATGTCAGAATAATTCATAATTCACATACAGAGGACTATTTTTATTAGATCAATGTAATGACTGTAATCCGCTTTATGTTGAGGTCCCAAACATCCTATTTGGGTTAATTTTGCAGTAATGTGCATTTTCCCTTGCTTGTTTCTCAACAAAGACATATGACTAAGTCGAAATCTTTGCTCTGATTTCCCAGGCAGCTTGCAAATACGATACATGTTGAACCAGGAAAAAGGTCCAGAAGTGTTCAGCCCAAAATCAGCCAGTCTAGCAGATGGGAGGTTCCATTGGGTCAAAATCAACCGAAGAGGACAGGAACTTCTTGTCCAGGTGAGTCTGTTTCTATAGTTACAGGTGTTAACACGACAGATTCTGTTTTGTACAGAAATGTGTTTTTATGGAACCTTGGCTTGCACACATTTGCTGGATGTTATGCACATCTGGTGTTGTGCTACTGGTTTTACTGGAACAGAGATCTTTAAATGTACAAATTTGCCGCTCGGATGCATTGTCCTATTGTTTTACATAATTGATTTAAATCCAAATCATCTGTCTTCACATCTCTGCCCTTCCAGATTGACAACACAATAACCCAGCAGTACAGTCTGTCTCCCAGCCCCGCTCTCAGCCCAGTAAGGACAGTGATTCTGGGGAGAATTCAAGGTGAGTTCCAGACAGGCGTTTGAAGAGGGCTCCTCGTCTGCTGTTCTACACCTTTCTATTTCACTGATGTGCCGTCAGGTGTTAGAATCCGGGCAGGTTAGGGCAAGGCGGGTGGTTGGCTGGGCAGAGCGGCAGGGGTAAAAAGAGCAGGAGGTTGTACGGTGCGTGCACATCTGACAGCGCTGTGACAGGTGTGTTTCCAAGTGAAAGCCAAATGGTATTGCTCAGCGTTGCCAAGGAGACCGAATATATTTTCCTAAACAACAAAATGAGGGTATGAATGAGGCACGGACTTCGGCGCTTTGGTAAAAACAGCATTTAGGATGCATTTCCTCTAATGCACTGGCACAACTATTACAAATCCCTATTAGACTCAGAATTAGTCAATTCAAACTCAACTTTTTTCCATTTTAGACAGGCTTTTTACACATTTAAAGACAAAGCCATGGTTTATAATAATAAAACTAAGCAATGTGTTTATGAAGCAAATTAGAGAGTCGTAAATTAACTTTTCCATTTTTCCACTTTTTAGAACTAAGATATAGTGATGATTTTTTTTTTTTCATTTTGCAGGTGGTGATGTCACTGATAAGGTATTGGTCCAGGCTGGATCGAGAGGGTTTATTGGATGCTTGTCCTCGGTGCAATTTAATCAGGCTTACCCGCTGAAGGAAGCCCTACAAAACAGCCAAAGCCCGTTAGTTACTGTTATCGGCCGTCTGGAAGCATCAAGTTGTGGGACGATATCCAACCCAAACACTTTGACAGATACACACACACTGTCAGGTTAGCAATATTTAAAATCACCAAAAAACATGATTGTTCACATTGTTGCTTACATGACATTGATGTTAGACATGTTTCACAATATATACATATTACAAAAAAAATTGATATCGCTGCTGTCCTTCTGAAAGCTTGTATCTCCATGTTGATTTTAAATCATTATTGTTAGTCACCCTTAATGTTTGTCACTGGGTTTTATAATATCTAATAAATATAAACTTATTAAAAAGTGCTTCTCAACTTTGACAACACAGTATTTAATAATTAAAAACCATAGAGTGTTTTTCCATTTCCTGAGAAACAGTGAATTCGGACATCCAAGGTTTCTGAAGGACAATGATAATTTCTTATTTTATAACTAATAAATTCAATTTATAATCATCTTATTTTTATTGTATTTTATTGTTGCATATACAGTATGTAAGTTATTTACCTTTATTTCTGAACTGAAGGTGTTAACAAGAAATGTTTTATATCAAAAAAAGGCCTAAATGGTCACTCTCCTTATTTACTTGCAGATGATTCAGCAAAATCAAGCAGAGGCAATGGGCCGCTGAAGAAGGCAGATCAAAATGACTTAGCACTAATCGGAGGTAAAAATCCATATGATATTGTGCTCGGAGGAAAAACTTTTTAGAGTTAGACCTAGGGCTGACAAATAATAGACCTTCCTTCCCTATAGGGCTGTATGGCCTTGCACATCTTTAATGTTATATTTAGTATATTTTGATGTTCTTATATGCACCAGCACTGTGTGAAGAGGTGATCAAAATATAAACACATTTCCTGTGCATTCTCAAAATAGAATGGGATCACCTTTGTTAATAACACAAACACCTTTACATTATTAACATGTATTATGTTTTCCTTTATCCATATTATAAGAAATCACTAATGTTGCACTTCCTGATTATTTTAATAAACAGGACTAGTGGCTGCAGTAGTGTTCATAACACTCTGTGCGCTGGCCATAATCATTCGCTTCCTGTACCGACACCGACAGACTCCACCTCCCTCCGGTATCACGGGAAAAACGCACCGTCCCAGCATGGAGCGCCCTCAATACCGGACTGAACTGGACCTTCATAAACCACACCATGACAGCAAAGAATACTACATTTGACCTCACTGTGCATTACAAACACACGCATCACCCTTCTGCACTGTATCATCACTGCTGAGCAGCCAATCAGAAGCCGTTTTGTTCTAGCTGCAGGTGTGATGACCTGACAGAGGGCGGCAGCCTCACAGAGATTACTTTCATGGGTGGGGTACACAAAATTACTGAGACTTTCGTTTGTGTTTTATGAAGAAAGTAACGCTTGTGTGAAAATGGTGTGTAAATGCCTCTTGGATGATCTGAGAGCTGTATATTGTCATTTAAAGGCATAATAGTAGGTTAAAAATTGCACAGCACACACTTTACAAGCACAGCGGGAGGGTTGACGCATCACTCTGAATGGTCTTTTCCCAGCCTGCTCGAACGTGTCTCATAGCACGGGACATGGAGTGGGTTTAAGATAATGGACTGAAATCCCAGAAGAGAGGGTTCTGAGGGAGTGGTTTTGTGGCAGGATGGTGGACCTTCCCAGACATTGTTTTTAAAGGATCGATCACCGCTCAGTGTTCCCCCGCCACCTCCCCAACAAAAAGACGTTCGCATCTGACAAGCCTGCATTTGATGTTGAAACTATTGACTGGCACGAGGAGCCGCTAAACGCTGGGATTAGCGGCCAAAGGACTATAAGCATATATCTGTAGCGACTGAGGAATAGAATGTGAGTCATTTGTGTGTATCCCAATTACCAAGGACCAACTAGATTCAGGCAATTTAATTCTCTTTCCCACCAAAATCGAGCCGGTCTCGCAACTCAGTGTTCGCATTGTGACCCGGAACGAAACTCCTCCTTACTAAAGTGCGTTTAAACTCCTGATAGAAAACATCCTTTCTATTGAGAATGAATTCGACGGCTGTTTTCTTTTCTATATGACTATTGTAAATGAGTGTTGTACATATGTTTCATAATTATATTTAATAAATGAAGCTTTCTAAGAGCTTATGAGTGCAGATGGCCTATTCAATGAAATTAATCAGTTTGTTTTTGCGTGTAGCGGAAGGACAGAGTTGAGAGAAAAACCTTGAAATGTTTATTTTCAATTCTAATTCTCAGCCCTGAGGAAGATACACTCTTGAAGTAATGATAGAGAGGGAAAGAGAGAGAGAAAATCGACCGAGAGACCCTTAGGATACAGTGGTAATGAAACAGCTTCTCGTGGTCATCTGCTGTAACAGGTAGGATGTGGACAAAGCAAACAACACATCCCCACTGTCAGAGACATCTTATTTTTTACAACACTGACAACAATCACACTGGATCACACTAGACAAAAAAAATCAAGACCTCGGTTCTATACAGCTCCACAATAAAGGTTTGACACACTATACTGTATCTATGTTTTCATGAATTGAATTTCAAAAATATATGGAAAGATAAATTGAAATTGTGCCTATCTATACAATGCCATCGCAGCTTGCACACAAACACCACGAAAAGAACACAAGAAACCTGCAAACGCAGAGCATCTATACACAAGCCGACATTTCACATGACTAACTTGCTCTGCTATTTTCTCCGAGCTAGATAAAGGGAAACATAGCGGGAGAAAAGGGAGCTTGGAGATTGAATTATCAATAAGTCCAAATTCAATTCAGCCCAAATATGACTGAATATCTTGAGACGCGTGAACCCGAAAATGCAGCGTATGAAAAACGCAGCAGCGCTAACCTGGAAGAGTGTTTTCGAATGTGTTTTTAATCAAAGAGGAACACTTCAACCTTTTCAAGCAAGAAGACGGGGGAAAGGAACGTGAAAGGGAGATAAAGAGAAATTAATTACATTGTCTTCTTTTTAGGGATCTTTGGCATTGAAACAAAAGAATCGGTGTAAGTGATTTAATGACACCCAGACACATTTTATATGCGTTTATACTCAATTCAACCTCTCATTTTGTGAATGGTGTGAGTGTTGGCTCTCCAAACTAAAAGTAATCTAGAAAAATTCAAGAAAGAAAACAAAATACCTAAACCTATATGGATTTCTAAAGACATTAAGCAATGAAATGGCTTAATTGTGTGTCATTTTTTATGCATTCGTGTCGGGAGCAGATTATCAACATGCAGAATGAATGCTTCAGGCAGCATTCCCAAACACCATTTCAACAAGAAAATCCCAGTCTGATTGAATATGAACAAACCTATTACTATAAAATACAATTATATGGTTCACATTGATTTTAATTGGATGCACAGTGGACAGTCGAGCGCCAGGAGCACAGACTAAATCACTGGTGGGGACTAAATCTCTTTTACTTAATGCCTTGATTAAACCCATCACCCTCCGCACTCGACAAAAGCAAAACAATTTTGATACTGTCGATCAGCCTCCAGGGAGTCCAGAGAAGCTAATTAACCTTGCTTGCCATTTACTTTGGGATGAGATTCAAGGGAACTCTAACCCTGCGTGTCTATTGCGTGTCATCTGTCCTATCTGCAACGTGATCTCGTGGGAAAAGCTGGCATAAACTCATAATTAATTGTTCTCGGATTTGGCAGTGTTTTCGAAAACTCAGCTGGACAAATGGACCTTTGGGGCCGATGGTATATGAGCTGGACTCTGGCCAGCGTCCGTAAAGCTCAGAAACTTTGAACATGTTGCGTTTCTGTAGCTTTTAATTGGTGGGGTTGGCAACTTCGTGTGTATTTGCTTGGGAAAAAAGACAAAAAAGTCATTACAGAGAACTGCTGGTGAAGGTTTAATTACACTGTGTCTGGATACAGAATCCCTCACATTAGGGGCACAGCTTTACTTTGCAGTATGTAAAGGCAACTGTGGAAGGCTGGAAAGCTCTAGAAATTGGATGAACCCCATTTTCCAAAATATCTGTGAAGAAGATTGCTATGATTTTGATCGTCAAAATGGCACAATTATTAGATGTATTAGACTCTTTTGTAGTTGTGTAAGATCAGTTGATTGTCAAAATATCTAAAAGTTGTGGCAATGCACGATAACAATAGTCTCGCAATTTCTATCGATTAGTTTTTAGAAATAATGCTATCATTCAAATGTATCTTGAATTATATTTATTTGGTATTTTTTTGCATTATTTGGCCAATGATTCATACTTGATGTGCTCTCAGAGGTACAGAGGATCTATTGATAGAAATGCAATATAATGTACATAATTATGTCTTCAGAGGTGTATAAAGACCTTACATAATGAATTGTTAAGTTTTTATTATCTTAGAAAGAGCTTCTATCTACATACAGCTGGGGTCCCCTTGCATGGAATTCGTCATGTTGTTTCAACAGTATCCACAATCAGACAAGCTGCTCTACAGAACGCGTTTTTTAAATACGTTACCTCCTTTAGCAATAAGCGAAAACATGACTTCATGTTTGTCCTGTGTCAGTAGTGCTTCGAAAAGGAGGGGTGGAGTGAGCCGTTGGTTGCAATTTGCAACCTGACCACTAGATGCCACTAAAATATCCACACTGCTCCTAGCAAGTACTGTCATTATTTATTTACCCTCCTGTCGTTCATGTGATGACTGTGGAACACAAAATAAGTTATTTTGAGAAATGTCTTAGTGGTTTTGAGTCCATACAATGGAGGTTAATGGTGGTCAGTAGGGATGTAGATCAATTATAATATGAGATGATTTAAGTCGGTTGAGACGTTAAAAGAATCGCAGTACATATTTTAAACAGCAGGGGCTGCGGTTTTTGCAAACTTGATAAACGTGGATGTGCTGATATTTCTTAAAAAGTAAAAGTTAGGATAAAGCACAGACAAAGTCATAGTTTGTTTACATCAAAGAGACTTTTGTATTATTAATTTTTTATTTGATTTGGAATTTGTTTAAAACTGTAATTAAGTTTTGTTATTTGACATATATTTTACAAAGAATTGTGCAGCATTAGAGAAATAATAAAAGGGCAGTTGTTCATTTTTTATTTGTCTCAACTCATTCGGAAAAAGATAATGAATAAAATCGCATTGTGTGATCAGAATTGTGAATCGCATCGCATCGTGAGCTGAGTGAATCGTTACATCCCTAGTGGTCAGTGTCTTTGGTAACCACAGTATTCAAAATGTATTTGTGTTCAACAGAAGAAAGTCATACAGTACATGTTTGGAATGACATAAGTGTAAATGATAAAAATGTATTTTTGGGTGAACTATCTCACCTACTGTGTACTGGCACTGAATTATTTACAAAATATCTGTGTAATGTTAACACAATATCAATAATCATGGTTATTCATTTTACAATTATTGTCTAGCGCGATAGCAATAATGCAACACCCTTAGTTAACTTCCGACTGTATAGTATACTGTAAATGTCCAAAAATTACGGTTACAAGAATTAAAACGCTAATACAGCGGTTTATTGTAAATGATCTGCTAACTATCAAGAGACATAAAGGGAAGGTGTTGGTCATCAGACATCATAAACACAAGTGGCACATTTGTCACAAAAACCTGCTTGGTATTCCTAAAGTGTTAGTTTTTTGTGATCCAGGTCTTGTTTTCTAAAAACAAGTGAATAAAAGTCTCCGTACCATTCTGGGTAAATGACAGAATCTGCATTTTTGGGCAAACTACTGGATCACTTTAAGGCTGCAATTGAGCCTCAAATTGTCGCCACATTACCTGAGCTGCTGCACGCTTCAATTTGCAAACTTGGCAGGGTGTGGGACTCAAAGATAGCGCAGAAGGGTACAGTCACACCTGTTTTCACACACGCACACATTACATCTGGTGGCCATCCCTCTTCTCTGCCAGTCATTGATTACTCAAGCAGGATAATTGTGTAAATGTACTGCAAAATTGGTTCAGCCTGTGCACTTGCGTTACGGGAGCTTGACATTTTTTTATGCTGCTGATAAGCTACAGGCTCATCGTGTCTTTGAAATGGCTGGGTGTCCTGGACAACATATTTTCTCATCAGGCCTTCCTGCTGATCGCCCACCCGCAGGCGTACACAGATGAACTCATCCGCAAAGTGTTTTCGACGGCCTCTGCTGCATCTGGTGCGCGCTGGTTAAAAAATATTTATCTCAGACATTTGTCAAAACTTTGGGTTTAGGGTGTAAATATTCATAATCGACAAGTGTTACAAAATTGCCTGAGGATATGGGCTTCACCATCAGGGTGGCCGAAATGTTTCTGTTGGTAATGTCTGAGGCACATAAAGTGACATACTATTATATGCGTGTTGCCATCGACATGTAAAAGATGCACAATTGTGTGAGTGATCTGCTCGCGTTATCAAAGAAGCGTGCCTCTGGAGCATAGTTGTAATGTGAGGCTTTGACAACAGACAAGAAAGAGCCGCAATAGTAAAAGTGTGAGGGAGACAAAATTATAAGTGCAGTAATATTGAAAATTGAGGATGCAACACATCTGTATTGTGATATTGAATGGTTGACGTGATCATCGTAATCAAATTGGGTGAGACCTTGCCGAAAAAACAATAGAACCATTAATGAAGTTGTGAAAGTAATGGTTTTAATGCTTTTAAAGAGATTTGTGTTGGTTTTAAAAGAAGCTGTAATGGTGTCTAATTGTATGTGATGGAATCAATTGGTGGGATGTTAAATCCCACTGGAAATATGCCCGAAACACACTATAAAAAGGAATTTTGTAATGATTTTAATGGAAAAAGCTAGGATATACTAAAGGAAATCATTAGAATGTATGTGATGGGTTCTATTAGGTTTCTAAAAAAATGTCAGCAGGCCTGCTCCTGAAAAAAACCCAATAGAAACCATCACAGAAATATTAATGGTTTCCACTAAGCTACCATGAACCATAACAAAGAAACCTAATAGAACCCATCACAGAAATTCTAATGGTTTCCTTTAGTATATTCTTAAAAAAAAATAGCTTTTTCCATTAAAACCAACAAAATTCCTTTGTGTAGTGTGTTTTGGGCATTATTCCAGTAGGATTTAACATCCCAACAATAGAATCCATCACATACCAGTAGACACCTATCAGACAGGGAGCAAAAATGTATTTGACTATTTGTCTCAAATGGATTTGATTTTAATCACACAAAATCCATTTCTCTCAGTTAACATTAAATATATAGATTTGCGTACTGTCAGACATCTCCACTTTCTTGTTTTCTTCTGTATTGTCAACATTCTGCTCCGCAGAAAGGCATCATGGTTATTTTTCCACTGAAAAGTAAAAACGTATGTTATGCCATGGAATTGTTGTGTTCAGCAGTGTCCTTTGCTTTTGCTCATTGTGGTATCTGCTTGTTCGAGACACCATAGTTGACCACAGTAGGTTTCAGACAAGTTTATTGCAGAATGTAGTCTACTGACAGCGTGTTTTGCAAGTGTGTTTCGAGTTTAATAGGATCATGTCACTGACCTAAAACACAAAAGGAAGATGAGCTCCATCCTGTAGACTTAAAAAGCGCAAATAGCAAGTACAGTCATTAGGGCACGAGTGTCCAAATTACCAAGATCGAGTATGTGCTTTTTGCACAAACATGCAGCCACGGACAGATCAATAGCTCAATTTAAATTAAATTTCCAACTCCAATCAAGGAGCAAAAGTGCTTCCCTCGGTTGGATGGTTTCCACAACAACCGGTGCCAAGTGTGTTTTGTCGTCACAGGCTGCTCATTCCGGTAAAGAAGAGATCAGCAAACAGTACAAGGCTCAGTGTTCTTGGAGGTGGAAAAAAACATACTTCAAAGTCCATTGAACAAAGCCATCAGCGAGAGGTCTAATAGTGCTTTCATACAAAGCAATGTATCCAGACGCTTCCCAGCTGGAAGTGTTCCCAGAATGCATTGCCAGTTTCAGCCAGGCTCCATTTAAAATGCCAGAAACAAAGCAATCGCGGTAACTGAACATGTATTGACTGACATGTCGACTGTTGCCAAGTATATGATCATGTTAGTAGTTGTTTGACAGCTTGCCCTGGAAGATGAATGCATTTGAAAATAGTTGAAATGCTTGGAATCGACTATATGTAACCTTTTCAGTATCACTAGATGTGAAGAGTGTAGATTTTTGTATGAAGTACAGTGTTTAGTTAGAAATTAGTTATTTCCGTTAGAGAGTATAGTATATTAGAGATGATATTCTATACTATATATTCAATTATATATAATACTACACTAGACTCCTGAGATAGGCGCAGGCTCCCCGTGACCCGAGGTAGTTCGGACAAGCGGTAGAAAATGGATGGATGGATAATACTACACTATTACTATGAATCCTACCTATAATAATCTTAATTTGATATGATCAATGCTTCAAATTTGTATAAACATTTATCAAAATGCAAATATTTGTTTATGCTATTGGACCTTACTGTATATTAATTTTGTAATGCATATATACCCACATGATGTCCATAATAATTCAATGTTCTTTTTCTCTAACAGCTTCTGCACAATGCAGTTTCTGTTTCAATAATCTACACAAGTTTAGTGGTCCATATACAACGCAATAAATACTGTACTATTTACTGTTAATACTTTTTAAAATTGCTTAAAATCAGCCACTTAAGGTTTGATCGGGGGAACTGTGTGTTTTTGTGTGAACTGCTGATTGAACGTCTCCAAGGCTTCTAGTTGACATAATGGGTTTCTGGGAATTTAGGCCATTTCAAAAGCTTGGTTATGCCTCCGGGGAAATAAAATCAATACACAATTAAAGTATTACTGGAAATGGAAACTCTATTAAAGTGTACTTTAAACCTGAAACGGCGGTCATGATACTTTTAACTGACCATCAACATCTAGTTTTGGCTGACCGTTTTATGTACATGTCAGACCTCAATTATACTGGTTAGCACTATCGCTTTCAATGTAAGTTAGTTAGGATTACATTACACCGGTTGTAATCGGTTTCATGCCATGGCTATTTAATGTCACTTTTGCACACAAATAATATACAATTATACATCAAATTGAGTATTTATTTATCATGCTTTTCATTACTTATTATTATTCTCTTGTTTCTGCTTTGGGGTTAAAAAACATAAAATGTACTGGCTTGGCTTCCTCTCACAAGCTCAACAAGCTTATACTTGATGACTTCACTCGAAAATCGAATTTCCTTTTGTGGAAAAAACCCATTCTTATCCATTGCGTATAAATTACACACGCTGTTGCAATATCGTGCTATTATACACCTATTTTTGTGTGCATATGAAACGCCAATTTTAGCATGCGTGCATATTAAACAGCAATGTGTCCTGTTAACCTGCACCCAAACCTAAACCCTGAACCTAATGTTAGCATGGGTGTATATTATAACCCAAACCCTTAACCTAACGGTATTATTTTAATTATTTCAGTGTTTCCTCTTCATGTACGTTTCAAAATAGCTGCTCTTCATCGAGATAGTAAGCATTTCAGTCTGTTTCCCAAAACTTCTTTTGAGTCTTGTAGAAAAAAACTGAAAGTCATAAAACTTGGAACAACATGTGAGTAAATGGCAACATAGATCTAAAACTACTGTAGCCTTGGGAACTAAACATGGCAAACAACTGTAAGCAATTCATTCTTTAAAAAAGAATGTTAAACGGTGATCCATCTTGCTAGCCTCTAAAGACGTAGATGGGATGATTTGTGACATGTAAACGTTTGACAGACACTAACTTCTTGAGAGATCATTCTATCTCGAAAAGATCAGCACACCTCATTAAAGGATATACATTTGTTTGTCCCACGGGAGTTACCTTTGTAAATCTTTCACAATAGTCTTACCTGAATAAGCATTCTCTCTTTCTGTATCTGGAGGTTTGCCTGACATAACAATTGAAACCAGAAAATAGCAGGTGATTGTCTCTTTGTTCTTCCTGATGAAGCTTTTGAATGATATTGATATTGTATTTTTAATTTGCTATAAAACAGAAATCTAGCTACAAAAAGCCGTATTCATAAGATCTCGTCATTTATTACCAATTCAGTCGGAGCATTTTAATATCGACTCCTCTGTCTCTGAGTGAAGCATTAAAACAAACTACCCACAATTCCACCTGAAATGGTAAGCCGCATAATCGGCCTGTAACCTCTCATCATGACACCATTAAAACATCAATCAACACTTTCAAATAACCCTCAACCCCTTCCATTAAAACCCACTCTGTAGAATGGAGCATTACGTTGCCGGCCTAGCAGATGCTTTTCATTCAAAGCAAAGTAAAGGACACTAATTGCGCGAAAAGTCTTTTTGAAGCAACTCGGCGCAATGGCAGTAGAGCAGGACTTTTTCCAGTCGTTCTGTAGGTCATAGGTCAGCCCAATTTGGGAATGAACCTCAAACCTTTGAGTTATTATCAGCTCAGATCCATAGCCATTACATGACCACCGCATCAGATAATGGGCAAATTATGACAAAAATGATCGCTCATACGCTTAACCTTTAGAAAGAGCAAAGAGAATCTGTGTTTACTTTACAGGGGCTTTAAAAATAAAAGTTTAAAGTCATTTTAACAAGTTTAAGTAACTAATTAAACCACATTATCATATTAATGCTTGATCTCTGGACGAATAGCTGAATATAATAAACATTAACTTAGCAAGGCAATGCCAGAAAACCTCCATAGGGAATAACTCAAAGTTCTTCTAATCATATTTGCTGCCAAAGAGCATGTGGAAGTAAACTTATCAAAACAGTGACACTACATACTTGTTTTTTTAGTTGGCAACATTAATGTCAACGCTAGGCTTATTTTCCAGGATAATACATATACTTACAAAACATATCCTGGATGCACTGTATGTCACTTTGGATACTCCCAGATCCATTAAAATGTTGAACACTTCCACCACCAAAATGTTGAAACATGAGATTTGCTTTCGTTTGACCATAAGAGCATCCGTGAGGTCATGCACTCATCTTGGGTGATCAAATAGCCAAACTCCATTAGTTTGAACAGCGTGTCCATTCCTTATCTTTTGGCCGTGTCACCAGTAAGTATTATTCACAAAACTTTTTTTGTAATTGTATTTACTTGCTCTTATTTGACAGCAAACTAAACTGCTGTTGTTTTATCACTGTCTTAAATTGAGTGCCTTTTTCAAGCTTTAGGTTTGATGTGTGTTCAAATCCAATGAACCTAATTTGCATCCTCGTTATTTTTGTGCCAAAAATGAACCGTTCTGATTATATAAAAAATATATTGTTATCTCAAAAGAATGTCATTAGCATCTTTTCAGAAAGCATTATTGTATTATTATTTTGTAAGTACAAAATTAGTGCATGAAATAGAGCTCTTTTAAGTAGCAATGTGGAGATATTAGCAGCATCTAGTGGTGAGATTGGGAATTGCAATCAATAGCTCACTTCACCCCTACATTTCGAAACACTACGGCAGCTGACATGGGACAAACATGTTGTCATGTTTTGCTTCTTTGCCGAAGGATATTGTCCGCTTACACTAAAAAACATAGCTCTTTGGTTTAACTTGATTCAATCATGGACAGTGGTTCCACGTGTTTGTGTCAAGTTTCCTTAACATGGTACACTCTACTCATACACTTAATGTAGTGGGGGAACATGAATGAATCAAGTAAATCCAACAAGATTCATACGTCAGAACAACTTGATTGAATCACTTTTGGTTAACTTCTACCTAATAGCAAAAACGCCTTTTTAAACATTAAACAATGTTCAGTGACGTGAGGTCAAGCAAGACCTGAGATCAGAAAAAAA
Organism: Triplophysa siluroides; assembly: GCA_006030095.1. Lineage (NCBI taxonomy): Eukaryota > Metazoa > Chordata > Actinopteri > Cypriniformes > Nemacheilidae > Triplophysa > Triplophysa siluroides. The sequence goes on along the minus strand of VCII01000314.1, from coordinate 1,124,032 downwards.
TGTATGATAGCATTAACATTACCAATTAACATTACCAAATGCTCTTCTCTTCAGCACAATGGAATGGTAACCTCTTAAAACCACTTACAGAACCAAAAAAAAAGTTTAAATACCATCACAACAGAATACTGAAAATCTATGTCTCATCCTTATTTAATCTTAATTAAAACGTTTCAAAATGAACACTCATTATTTAGTCAAATGCAAAGCATGCTGGAAACTGGCAGTTGTGACACTTTTAATAAATCATGTTAAATCAAAATGTTTAAATTAAGTAAATTGATTTTAGCGTTTTAGCTACTTGATTGAAACATTTTCTTTTAAAATGAAAACATAAGGTAAAGCCAAACAGTTATAATTTCAAGTCAGTTTAACATGATGCAATCTTTTTTTTATATAAATGGCATTAAATCAAATTGAATTGTTTAAGTAAATTGTACAGCATCAAAAAATAATTTTATTTTAGTGTAGGGCTACTGTAGAAACAACATGGTGAATTCCATGTAAGGGGACCCGGGTGTATGTAGATAGAAGCTCATTGTATGAAAATAAAAACATAACGCTTCATTATGTAAGGTCTTTATTTACCTCCGAAGACATAGTTATCTATATTATATTGCATTTCTGTCAATAGATACTCACACAGTACCTTTAAGTATACGTGTATTATACTGCACTTTTTTTCCCTGGGACGTTGTTTCTAAGTATTATAATCAGTAGGACTTCCCAAATAATTTATAACAAGTAGCAAGATTTTGTAAGATGGTTTTTAAAGAACAATGTTTTAAAAATGTTGACATGCTGATAATGGGCAAGAAAAGATTTAAGTAGTATTGTGACCAAGATTTATAGCAGAAACAAGCAACACAACTTGAAAAGAGAAAAATTGAAGAGTCATTTTCTTTAATAAGCAGCATCTTCACTATTAACATATCCTGTTATTTAACAGGAAATTACACCACTGCCTAGAGGTAACATTTCTTTGTTCAGCGCCACTGAAACTATAATTTGCCAAGTCTGTAGATGTCTAAACTTTCTTCTAATAAGAATATTTGCAGATACACCTCGCACAAATTTCACACTCAAAGTTGTGAATGATAGTGTTTTGAGTGTAAAGAGTTTTGTCTTGCTATAACAAACAGCTGGTAAATATAACATTTAAATGTACGATCAGTTCCTGAAATATAATCACACGTAAAACTTTCCGCTCACAGATCCACACATTACTTTGGCCCAGCTTTCTACAAAACTCATTTAAAATGTTCAGAACTGCCAATCACAAAAATGTGCCAAATTACCCATATAGTTTGGCTGTGGTTTAAATATAGCTCTTTGTAACCCATCCCATTGTTGAGGAAAATTGTGGTCTGTTGGGAGGAAGCCAGAGAGGAGAGAGATCTAATTTGGTATTCTCGCCGAATCTCTTGTATATTTGTCTGGAACAATCAGGTGATTACCGCAGGAGTTGAATGGCAAATCAATGGCGTGCCTTTACTTGTTGGTGCTCGCACTCTCTCGCTGTCTCATCATGAAGGACGGATTCGGTTCAGGCAAACACATAACTTACAATGCAATTTACTAAAGGTTAACAGGCCGCCAAGGTCAATCTTAATCAGATTCACCTGTTTCGTCGGTACAGAGCAAGACTCCTAAAAATCAGGTTATTGCCTTTAAAGGACAGCACACCCCCAAAAAATTAAGAATGATTATAACCAAACACTTCATGGCCACCATTGACCACCATAGTAGGAAAATGACAATGGTAGTCAGAAGTGCCCCAGAACTGTTTGCTTTACCACATTCTTCAAAATATCTTCTTTTGTGTCCAACAGAACAAAGAAATGAAGGCCTATAAAGTATTTTTTTCTTACTATGGTAGTCTATGGTGGCCAATAACTATTTGGTTACAAGCATTCTTCCAAATATATTTCTCTGTGTTCATCAGAACAAAGACATTTATACAGATTTGGAACAACAGTATACCACTTTAGTATGGGGACAACATATTCACTATTAACTACACAATTTTCTTTAATAACCTCTTAATTTACTACTAAATAGCACTTTGTAAGGTAGTTGTTGTAACGTTTAGAATTAGGTACGGGTTAGGGGATGTAGAATATGGTCATCCAGAATAATGTATTCATACTGTATGTCCTGATAAACAGAATTAACATTTTTGTGTGAACTTCCTTTAAGGGGGTCATATGACACGGCTAAAACGAATATTATAGTTTGTTTTAGATGTAATGCAATGTGTATACACGATTTAAGGTTCCAAAACGCTGTATTTTCCACATACCGTGCATGTTTGGATCTTCTCTTTGTCCCGCCTCTCTGAAACATTCAGATTTTTAACAAAGCTCATCGCTGTGAAAAGCGAGGTGTGCTATGATTGGCCAGTTAACCAGTGCGTAGTGATTGGTCGAATACTGTAAACCTGTGCTGGAAATGTAACGCCTCTTACCATATTTGGAACATCATGTTCCAAAGCAATTGTACTGACCTTACCACCTTACTTGCGTATACATTTGGGCGGTTTTAGTCAAATTATGAACAGATGTGGATTTGTGGGGGTGTGGTTACACGAGGCGTTTCAAGCAGGTCTGGGTGAGCATTCGCATTTAGATAGAATGCATCTTTTGTTCCAACACTTTTATTTTTGCAATTTTACGTGTCTAATACATGCATGGGCAACTTATAACTCACCAAAGACACAGAAAAACACATATTCGCGCCATATGACCCCAGCTAACTGCAGTGCAAAATGTAAAAAAACAGGTGAAACAGCTGTTAAAAAAATTATACGGAAAATTCCTTCATATTGATACATTATATTGTACCCCTTTTTTTACAGATTTTTACATTGTGCGAAATTTTCCATTCTTCTCTGCTAACAAATGTTGGGTACAGCTGTGCTAGTTTCACATCTTAGTTTTTACTCTCTCTCTCTTCTCACATAATAAAATGATTTAAACTCCTATTTCATCCACTTACTTTACAGCTGTGTCCAAATGTAACGTGTCTACCGATTCATCTTCATATTTTACTTCACAGCCATAACATCATGACTGCTAATATACCAAGACATTATCCAAAATAGCAGGCTTGAGATTGTTTAATAAGTTCATCCGAGTACAGAGCGGCAGAGAATCTTCAATCAGGAGGGCAGCGATGACATTTAAACTGACACCTGTGCAAATTAAACCTGGAGAAGGTTAAGCTCTGTTAACACCGTCGCAGTGTCAAAAATCCAGCACAAAAGTTCCTTTCCCATGCCTCCTTTATTTGCAGAGGGATTCCAAGTGATGGCTCACAAAGCCAGGAGAGCTCTCATACTGTGCTCTGAAACAAATGATCTGCTTTTAGCTTATCAGGATTTGTAGATAGAGAGTACAGGGAGAAATAAGCTACAGTCAGTATGACCCTTTTGGAGGGTTGTGAATTTGCACGTTGTCGTTCTTTTATGTTACTCGGAGGGCCTGGACGCAATGAAGACTTTGCTTTATAGGCATTTTTGACGTGGTAATAGTGCACAGAAAAAAAGTTATTTCATTCACATTATAGATTGTTTTGAGCAGAGCTGGTTTTATGAAGCTAGGATCTAGAAGAGTTCTTTTTACTCTTGAAATTGTCAAACCAGGGTCATTTTTACTCTTGGTTAATGTAATCCTTGCATCTTGTTCTGTGTATAATTTATGCATTTCTGGTGCTTTACAGCTATACAACCACAGAAATGTTTGATTTATTCAACATTTCTTGATGCATTGTGTCCATTCATATCCAGTTTCTGTTGACTTTTAACAAAATCAAACCTCAGGAGTGATGTAAAAGACATAAAAAATAAATGTTTAACTTTTTCTAAATACATGTAGCTAGAAATATGTCTGTTGTATTGGTTAAAAGTAATTATGAACTTGTCTTCTTTGCAGTATTTGGGGTCTGAACAAATGCAGAGCATCTTTTCTGTTATTTGGGATGTTTCTATGGTTTTCATTTTCTGCAAATAAATGCAAATAGAAACAATATTTTTATTTGAAATTTGGAAGAAATATTGTTAGCAGTTTACAGAACGAAACAAAAATGATCATTTTACCTAAACACATACCTAAAAACAGTACATTCTGAAAAAACTGAAAATAAAAATAGGCTTATAATTTTTTCCACAGCTGTATATATTTTTATCAGTATGGTCATTCCATGGGAATCAAACCTGTTGCCCTAGATTACAAAAACCTGGAGTGTTGTTAACTTCAATAGGATTTACTAGTATAGGAAAACCTATTGAAAGACGAAAGAAAACCAAAATTGTAGAAAAACAATACATTCAGGCAAGTAATCTCATTTTCGATCACAAAACAAATGCTTTACCATTACTTACGTTTCCATAGGAACTACATCTTAACAACATTTTTCGCAAAACCCAGCAAAACTTGCTGCCACGCTGATAAATGATGCAATTAAACCATTGGCATCACAAACACACATCTAATTCACCCCCCACATTTCAAAGGTTCATTACGTTTTTTTAGATTTAATGCCATTCTTAAATAAGATATCCGTGAAAGCATTTCCCTTCGACCATGTTCCTAAATTATAAGATAATGGAGCGAAGAGGAATCAATACCTAAAGTAATTTCAGTTTAGTGACTCCCAATCAAACACCAACCCAAACAAAAACGAGCGAACCGAAGTCATGATATCGCTTGTCTCCTGAATAAAACATGTGTCCCATTTAGATTCAGTTGGCTTCATCCTTGGGAGCGATCTGGCCCGACGGGACGAAGAAGAGAAGCTACATCTGGAAATAGTTTCAGCAAAAAATTCAAGTCTCTGTATCCTTTTACTCGCCTCATATTCATGGATAATTACATAAATTATGCAACTCTGAAATAACCCTTCTCTAGTTCAGTTTTATCCAGAACGCTCCACTTGAGTATATAAGTGTGAACCGGAGACAGAGCGACACCTGTCCCACCAGTACAGGAAGTGTGACTCGCCGCACCTGTCATGCTTCCTCTCTCAGCGTGCTTGTGCTCATTTATAGTCGAAAGTTTTCAAGATTCGCATATGTTAGCGCATACTTTATAGAAACCACCCAACAAGATGATTAATGGACACATTCTGTTTGCATCTCCCTCGACTTTTCTTGGTAAAGAGCAAGCGCGTTCCTATCGGATGAGTGGCCTACCATAATTTTCCTCTTTGGATCAATAATATAAATCCAAAAAATGAACTGGGCTACGTTTGGACAACCACAAACCCGATAAGCACGGCCGCACCTGTGCGCTTACGCACACAGATCCCCGGTTCGGCACTTGTCGCTTTCTTTTATCCACCCGGAAGGGTTTCTGTGTGTGACACGTATCGACTTTTTTCATGCAATACTGTCACCATGATAGATTTTCAGTCCTTTGCAATAACTCCCCACAGTGTTGAACCTCTCCGCGTGTATTCATCCCTTTTTTGAGTCTCATATAAGCACGCACACACAAACCGATCCAAGAGGAGCCTACCAAGCATCTAGGGTAGTCAATCAATGCGTTCAATGTTTGAATAACAAAGTCCAGCAGATATAACTATTCCCAGTCAGCATGAATAATTAAAAAGGGCTACTTATAGACTGTCTTATCCAACTGTATACTTTATTCGCTTAGACCAAAATAGGCCTTTGGGCACTACATGGTATAACAAACTCGATGCACTGCAGGCTCCAAATAAACATCTTGATCCGTAATTAACAGGCGGGACTCACTTCTAGCTTCCCGCCACCCATATCACTATTTTCAAAAGTGTACTTAAGATTTTTTATGCGGTTGTTATAAAGGGACTAGACAATAATCGATGAACAAGGAGAGCGAAATCTATTTGGTCCGGTGCGTGTAGATAAAGATGAACGAGGTTTATCAAAAGGCCTCTTGGTGAAGAGAAGCGCTTTGAAACGCAAGCGCGAGATAATCTCCAAGGAAACAAAGCTCACGCATCCACCCTCTTCAATTGTCCTCTTTCACAACTTTCTGAATGTCTCATTGTTCTTTGTCATTTCCTTCTCTTGTTTGATTTGAAAAGACTCTGTAAAGGAAGATACTTTCGCAAGGGGAATGACGAATTGCTGAAGCCGTCGGGAGTGCAGAAATTAGTGCCACTGAATGTAAATTGCTCCCATTGTAAAGGATGACAGTCGGGAGACGACAGCCAGATCATATTTTTCCACAGTTCTCAGTTGTGCCGGTGAGTCGCAGTAATGGAATCGGAGGTGTTGTTTAAACTTTTGCTTGGGAGTAAAACTTTAGAAAAGGCATTCTTGGGTTCATTGAAACTGAACTGTTCCTTCAGGTTAATCCACCTGCGAGTAGACTACTTGATTTGTTACGTCTCTTTTCTATTCTTCATTCTTTAGACTGAAACAATTCATACTATTGTAGCGTAATTGTAAAGATAAAAAATAAGCAAATGAGAGAGGAGGAGTTCTGACACTTCAGCATAGCACTCTACAACTTTGAAGACTTTGCAAACAAGATGTTTTTTTGTGTGTGCAGAGCGCCACCTGGTGACACATTTAACCACTTATCACACCTAAAAGCAGAAGGCCAAACACTCATCTTAATTCATACACGTCAATAGACTTATATTCGTGAACAGCAGATTGTATGTAAAACGATTAAATTCATTTAATCTCGAGGGATAGGATTTTCATACTCCTGAGCTACATTTAGATGAAGATATCTGAAATCACCATGATGAAATAGTGCATACTTTATTAATATATTTTGACATTTCATACAGAAACAGTGACTTATTATTTCAAAGCTGTCAGCAAGCATCACAACTATGTATTTTCTGCTCAAATGCATCAGAGATCCAGATATAGATAAATGCATAAAAGTATATTTGCTAATCCTCCATATATTTCTGTCATTCAAAATCAAGCTCACGACAAGCTCTTTAAAACGAGTGAACAAACCATACCATCTGAAATGTAGTGAGGTTAAAATACACAAATTATAAAAAAATGATATGTATATATATATGTATATATACTTCGTACAAGGGTAAAATTAAGAATCAGAATTAAATTCAGTCATTTGTTACATAAACCATACACAATCTGCCAATTATATTCAATATCACAAAAAATCTGTAGATTTTTAAAGGCTTGTAGTAAAATAAGGCAGATGGGTCCTAAATCTAAAGTCTTAGAAGTAAAACGTTAAAAAAGTATTGTAAAACAGTGAGACACATAAAACTATGTAACTATGTGACACAGGGAAACTATGTAGAAAAGAAAGTGATATAAATTATTGCATATTTCTTACCGGAAAAGCTTTTAATAAAGCGCAATAAAAGCAAAGGGGGAGATCACAGCACTTAAGCTGTTGGGTCGAGTGAAGAGTCCAAAGGTTAAGTTGAGAGGTTGTTGCATTCTTCTAAGCTCATTACATCATGCGCTAACTTTTGATTCCCTCTCACACAGAAAAGTAAGGCTTGGGCATACATTAAATATCAAATAGCACTCTTAGATCAACCGAAATAAAGCTGAGGGCCAGACACAGGAACGGTTTTAGCTTTGAGGAAGGAAAAACAAGCTCAAATACGTGCTGGATGATCACAAACATAGAATCTTTTTAAACATGCAAATACACATAATAGACACAAAAAACGCTTTTTGAGTTTCAGTGATTATACAAGCTTGTTAACACACAACAGCAACTTTTGGTGTGAGACCAATGGAAATCTGTGGGCTTCTTATAGCAATGCCAAAAAACAGATATCCGAAATACATCATTTAAGTAAGCTAGACATATAAGACGCAAGTTACCAATAAGTGGTCCAGATTTTCTTTGGTCTCTTTTAGAAGCACCATTGTTGGAATACTTGTTTGTTCAGCCTTGGCTCCTCCTGTAGGTCAAGAGGTCTACTTGCGGCCCACAGTTTCCGCTAGCTTCTTGAGTCTCTCCTTCAGCTCCAGAGGAAATTTCTCGTAACACACACTGGCATGTCGAACTCCACAAACTTGTTCCTGCAAACAGCATCACACAAGTTTAAATAACTAATATAATAATACTTTTTGTCCAGGCACAAACATGCGTGCATTTGCATCACATTATATATATTTTTCATAGTAGAGGTGGAAGTATTTTACTCTACTCGAGTACATCTTTTAAGTCTGTAGTGTACTTTTTCTGCAGTGTTTTAACTTAAATTATATTTTTACTCAGATACATTTAATTAATTCATACATGTCTTAAATAAAATATTTTTATCTTTAATACAAGCATAAGTATGAGAAAAACCTTTCTTACTCAACAATCATTTTTCAGTAAAAATAAGTAGAACTAGAATTTGTATAAAATTAAGTATTAAAGGTAAAATGTATTTATAAAATCCAGTGGACTAAAAAGTATGATATTTGCCTTATAATGTAGCATAGTAAAAACACATATGATGATGTACAGATACTTGAAAATGTCCACCTCTGCTCCAGAAAACAAGAACACATTCTTAAATATGATTAAAATGTTAATATTTCAACAAAACACATGTAAGTAGTACGTTTTTTTTTACTTTTAAAGGTCTTGTACAGTAATATAGGTCTGTGAGTAATGGAGAATGAATAAAAACGAAACAAAATGTAATTCAGAATATGACAAACCGGTCTACCATATCTAACCAATTTTCAAAAATGGAAACCTAAAACAACGAAACATCAATGAGGCAAACAAAAATGAAATGAGACACAAATAAAGACACTAACCAATGACAACGAGTGAAACAGATGAAGATGGAGAGATAAAGAGAGGAGATAGAAAAGGGTTACAGACAGACAGCGAAGGCTTTCTTTCGGCGTTCACGAGAGTCGCGTTCACGCTTCGCCAAACGACGTTTGAGTTCTTCCGGCAGCCGCTCGTAACAGTGTTTACACACGGGCTTTAGGTCCACCTCCACAAATCTGTCCCTTCAGGACCACCGAGAGGCAGGACAGAAGAAACGAGCAACACGAGGGAAAGTGGATGGGAAGAGGAAACAGATTTGAAGTGGGAGAGAGAAAGAGAAAAAAGATGTGGTGCCATTTTAAGAGCAGTGGAGAGGATTGAGGGAGACAGAAATAAAAAATACAAGCATTAGGAGTACAGAAAAGTTAGTAATGATCCAAAGAAAAACATCAGAAGGGCACACGGCAGCCGAGAGACCCAATTTAAAGACACTTTACTGAACAGAACCAGACAAATGTACACACGGATAACATTCCGCTTTGAAGAAACCTCTCACAAGCCACTCTGCATCTCTGGTGACTTCATTAAAGAGTGTGTAAGATCACTTACTTGAGGGTGAGCTTGGTGTTACATGTTGCGCAGGAGAAACAATTCACACACCAAGCCTTATTCAGAGCCGAGACCACTGAGAGAAAAACCAACAAACATCATCTTAATATTCAAACCTATAGCACCTTTAGCCAAAACAACTGCACATCAGAGCACAGTTGTGATGTGGAAGTAAACAGTGTTTACCGTCTCCCTCGATCACGCGGTTGCAATGGTAACAAACGTCCCCGAAGAGCTAGAGACAGACATACCAGATGGTTTAGTCTCATGTCAAAATCAAAGCATTCACAACCCACAAAGTTTTTAAATAACAGCATTTCTTAGAAAAACTCTTGGAGAAAAACAAGTGAGCCCAGGAACATATTTTACGCAAATATGAAAATGTAGTGTGCGGATGGGCCTGTTGAACATTTCGTCAAATGTCTGTGCCATTAAACCAATTGTTTTTGTATAGTTTAAGCTGCAATCCATGACCTTTGCCTCTATATCGCCATCTCTCTTTGAAACATAAAATTGCAGGTTACTTCGCATGGGTTGAAGCCAAATTACATCAAACTGACATTTCCTGCAAAATTGAACCCGATGTCTCAACTGTAAAACTGTTAATAGAATATCTAATCGTTGTGACTCCGGCTAAGACAAGGAGACCGTTTTGAATACGTTTCATACTTTTGACCGATGAAGAAACAAAGTGTGGCATTTGTGTTCATGTACGTGCGTAGAGCATGTCTCAGTTTTACTTGCGTTACCTGGTTGTAATGGGTCTCGCAGTAAGCCAGACCTTTCCTCTCATAATGACGGTGTCCCAGGAATGGTTTCTCGCACTTGGCACAGACAAAGTGCTGCAAACATACACACACATGCAGCATTTAGTAACAAGGATCGAATATATACAAGAGTGCAGAAAAAGGTGAGATTTGATAAATATGATCTTCACTTTGTGCTCACACAAACATACGGAAAGAGAAATCGCCAAGTCATGTTTTACTTTCAACTCAATAATGTCAACAGATGGTTAGAGATAGAACATTATCACTAGCCTGGTATAAAAACAGTTTAAGCCTCGGTAGCCATAGTGGTGTCTGTGTGCGTGCGGCGTGTGTATGTGTGTGCACACATTTTAAAGTACATCTTTTTGGGCACATCCGTCACATTCATCACACTACACAAAGTGTCAATCCACACAAACACAAAGTAAAGAGATGAGCCACTCAAGAGGAAAATACAGAACAGAGGCAGAGTATAATGACAAGCAGACAAAGAAATACAGATTGACATAGTGCAGAGTGCAACTGACTACAGAGATAAAGAAAAAGACACACTTTAAACAAAGGACCAACAAAAGAAAGTCAAAATGAAAGCGTGGAGAACAAATCACAGAAATGATTATTCAAGACCATTCTTCCATCAATAATCAAAATTTTGTCTTCAGTGAAACAAAAGTCTGAGGACAAGAGGAAAGATTTTGTGTGCTGTCTAATAACTGGAACACACATCAGAGATGCTTCTCAACAGCATTGCAGATTTTGTGTCCAGTTCGGTTCATGATCACTTTTTTGTTTTGAATCAGATGTGCTAAATAAGAGAGAGACTTCTGAAATGTGCAGGAGTGGCATTGAGAACCACTGGATTAAACAACACGTCAACCCTCATTCCCAAATGAGCATGTTTAACAGTATCGGTACAGACACCTTCATTTGCTCCGAGGTAAATTAAAATGTTAATAACTTAGGTATTGATTTAGGTCACAGCAGAGGCAACGGTAACTAAAGAGATCACAGTAACATAATGAGTGCGCTGTAGAAATGCTTCCAACAACTTCGTTCACTTACACTAATGCAATCAAATCAAATTAGCAAAAAAAAATACTTTTATCTCTGTTAAACACACTGTCTGCAAAGCAGACACGCACCTCAACATGCCACTGCTTGCCCATGGCATTCACCACACGGCCCTCGATCGGACGCCTGCAGGCGCCGCAGATCGGCACGCCCATTTTATCATGACAGGGGAGGCAGTAGAGTTCACCCTTCAGTTCCCGAGCGTCAGCCGTCAGCTCCTTACTGTAAACCACACACACACACAACACCTCAGATTCATATTTCGTTGAGTAAATGGACGCAGCAGTTGAAAAGTGCTCGGCGCTGCACTGACCTGCAGTTGCTGCAGTTGAAGTGGTCGGGATGGTAGGGGTCGTTTTTGAAAATGAGAGGCTGCTCCTCGATGATGGCGTGACACTTCTGACAGATGTACTTTCCGAGACCGCGAGCCTTCTCGCGGTTATGACACGGACGACACAGGTGGCTGGAAAACCCACACGTGTGAACATCAACCAATCAGAACCCACTTCATGTTGATTTAAAAGAATGATAGGTTTCCGTCTCATTCATTACACTTGTACGTTGCTTATCACACGCACATGGTAACTCCTAATTGGCTATAAACTCACCGGCCAGCGTTTTTGACGAATCCAACATCAGCGAGTACGGCTTGGCAGATATTACAGCAGAAGCAGTCGGGATGCCAGCTGTTATTCATGGCCTTAATCACACGCCCAATTATAAACTCTCCTGCGGGAACACGAGGGACACAATTCACAATTAGCACAGCCAGCCAATGACATCACCTGTTTGTGCGTGTGCGTTTGTGTCTGTGTCTGTGTCTTACCACACTGATGACAGCACGGAGCGAACAACATCTGGAAATCACGCTCACAGTATTTTTTTCTTCCCTCAAACTACGAAGACAGAAAATAATCATTCAAACGGTAAAAAGCATATGAGCTATAGAGTGGATATACACTTTGGAGCATATTTGTAGTCAACCTTGAAAACGTATAAAACAGATTCATATCAAAATATGCTTTTCAACACAGTTAATTCAACCATTACGCTACATCATACCTCATAAAAGAGTCCTTCTGGAAACTGCTGGAAACACTGGGCACAGACGAAGCACTGCTCGTGATACAGCTCACCGTTACTGTTGACGATTTTCTCCGTGGGGGCGAAGCCACTTCTGCACCGTTCGCACGAGGCGTTTGCCAGGGCATTAGCCATGTTGCTGTTAGAAACAGATCGATTACAGGATAAATGGCAGTGCCTGCGAGCTTATGATGTTGGACATTCACATCCAAATGGATCTATGTTGTCCTTTTTTTTAAAACAAAGCAAGCATAACAACTCTATTTAAGTCCGTTAAGCATTTTGCAAATGACTCAGTTAGTGCATTTAAGAGAAGACCGTCTGACTGCAAATAATGTTTACGTCGCACCAACAGCCTGTTGTCTTTTAACCAGACATGACCATTCAGAATGAATCACAAGACATTTCTCCTCTATTACATCACAGGCGATGTGGCTTTTAAAGGGGCAGGTCGTCTTTGGAGCTTCCTCTCAACTCTCTTCACCGCTGCCCGGGTGTCAAAACAGACTGTTGATTCTAAGGCTGTGTTTCCTAATATGGTGAACTGGCGCTGACCTGATTGTGTACTAGTGTAGTAACACATAGCAGATCGAAGAATAGATGTGTGCGTTCAGGGGGTATTAAAGGGTTAAAAACGTATATTGGCGTATGTTAATGTACAAACTTGTCTTTAGATTGAAAATCATGAATAAAGGAGAACATCATTTACAGGGCAACACTGGAGATCTGACACTGCTGTGTGAGGAAGTGGGAGATGTTTAACATCTGTGTGTCTGTGGACAAGGCTCGTTTATGTCTGCGACTCGGAATGTGCATTTGTGAGGAGAACAAACTCCCGGTATAATTAACAACTTATATTTCTATTCTCACATACTTTACATGTCACTATCTGAGAAAGACGAAAATTGGTATCTGATGTTAGAGCTTTAAAGTAAAAATCATCTCCATAAAAACCATGGAGTATCTTTGAGGATTGCCATTTCACAGCAGATCTCGGGGAAGGAAGCAGATTGTATCTGTCTCCTTAGGGAGATCTGTCAATCCAAACAACAAGCTTAGGAATGTTTGGTTATCTGAATAAATAGCTTCTCCCAACAAGCAGAACAATAACATTGATGTGTAATGAATTTGGCATTGTAAGTAGATGCATTCATGAACATTTTCAAGAAAACATTAGCTTTATGGTTACTGTGCAGTCCACAGGGTATCCCAGACTTCACTGATAGTTGTGTATATTTATAGAACTTCGTGTGTGACAAACATACATTTATTTGATATGTTTGGGTACTAAGATACGTTACCTCACATTAGGTTTTATTAAGCCTCGTAGCCGGTTTATTGTAACTTACAGGGCGTATCTAAACACTTGTGGTGCGTGTCCCAAGAAAACTCCACTAGGGAGGCTAATTAGCTTAGCATCCACCCATAACCAGCCGTCCTTTAGCTTTCATAATAACGCGGTCCGTTACATACACTTATTTAACAAAGCGGTCCATTGTTACAAAAGTAAAAAGAGACAGACTGGGATGAGTCTATAAGAACATATACAGATGAATAAAACTGGCGATATATGATAGATGCATCTCTGGAAAAGAAAATAACATAAGATCAGCATGTATAGTGTATTTACCTGCCCGTCATTTCTGAGACACCCAGCATCCCCTTCAAGACGACTTATCCTGGGAGATTATTCAGATTTTAATCGGACATGTATTACGCCCCTCGGATCTGTCGCTTTTCCACTTTTTTCCGCTTCTATCAAAGATAAAGATGCTGTCGCGAAAGACGGGGTGCCTCCACTCTGTTCACACTTCCGGGTTGGGTCACGTGCAAATTGTAACGCAAACAAGTCAAGCGAATGCTCCGTCACTACACAACATGTAAAAGCAAACTCATCTAGAAACCACATTAATGTTGCATTTACACGTTAATACAAACTTTGATGTATTTGTGAAATATGTCTTAATTTTGTGCATTTGTCAGGCGCTTTCTCCAAGCGACCAATTGATCTAAAAGAAACGCTCCTCTATAATATTATTAAACTGAGGTTGGTTACGGGAGACCTTATGTAATTTTTTTTGCACCGAGCCTTTGGAGGAATGGCTGCAGCTCTTTCGTAGAAGTTGTGCTTTCATTTAACAGTTTGGCAGAAATTGGCACATGAGCGAGTGGACAGGCTGGACCACAGCGTCTACACCCCTTCTCCTGACGTCAGCACACTTTTGCGGACTTCTATCAAACAGAGACTTATAAGGCATTGATCTAATACAACCGTTAAAGCAGCGTATTAAAAGTAAGAAATCCAACCTATATACCCGTAAAACACTTTAATGTCACTTGAACTGGAAGTCGTTCAGTCAAATGAATAGAAATAATCTTTAGGTGGGATCAGTTCATTTAAAAAAAACTATAGCGCATATCCACCACACGAGGGAGCTGTTGCATTTATCATGTATCTGCGAGAGAAAACCCACTTGTTATTTGAGGCTAGTCTAGTGCATAACACATTGGAAGAGTTCAAATCAAAGTTTTTTTATAATAAAATAAAACATGACTAATAAGAGCATATGCTCAAAACATACCTGTTCCGCATTTATTTGACTAACCAATAACTCTGTATAAAAAAATATATATACATATCTTGTTCATTCTCTCCTTTGCTACTCCAGCTTTAATCCCCCAGGAAGCATGGCCTTGTAAACTAAAGGTACCGTTTACCGTGTTAACAAAATGTTTATATGCTCTCCTACTTATAAGTCGTTTTGGATAAAAGCGTCTGCCAAATGAATAAATGTAAATGTGGGCAACCGTAGATATGCGGGCATGTAATACAGGACAGGTAAAGGTGTAACTGGCTGTCCACTCAGCCGGTTCACATGCTTGCAACAGATTCAGAAGTTGGCCTACGTAGGCCAAAGTGTAAATAAATGGATTAGTTATAATTATAAAGTTAACAACTCCAACACCCCGATGTTAAGAATTGGTTTACTTGAAATAATAGCAAATTGTTTCCGTGCTTGTTTATTTAAGTTAAAATCGGTCTCATATGATGTGCATTTAATGGGTTATAGAGCTTGTTAATCAACGTCACGCCGCTTTGAATGTTGCGCCATCTTGGGAGGAGGGCTGCTAGTTTTTTTTTCAATGCATTGTTTTGTTTTTGCACACCGCAGTGGTATATGGAAGTGCTATTCTACCGTATTTGAAATTATACTTTTTCGTTATAACATTCAAATGCGGTGTGCCGCAATGTAAGTTACAGCATCTGCTAAATTTAACTATTTTGTCAGTTTCCCATTCCTCTCTGCTTTAAGTCAACCCAACCAGAAACTGCCTTGGTATCTCCCCGTGAAATGCGGAAGTAACATGTTCATATAGCCCATTTAATGTAAACGTCATCAGTATTATATTTACATTACATGAATGTAAAGCTTTATGTATTTAATTTGATATAAATAACTTTTCTGCAATATACCACCTGCAGTTGTTAGAATAAAGCCTTAATCTGTTCAAACCTAACGATATGCCAATAGAGTACAATCATGAAATGAATTATATTTTGCAAGGTGATATTTGCACTTCTAGCAGTCCATGAAAAGATGAACCATCATTTGCATCAACAGCAGCAGTAAGTTAATAAACAGGACAAGCTATTTGACACTGAGGCTGGCTGTGTTCCTATGCATTTAATAAAAGAGCAGCCGTATCTTAATCTTTCTGCTGTGGTTTCTAAGGTATAATCTTGAACACAAAAAAACTCCTGTTGAATTTTGCATCCCTCATTTGTACGTTCTAATTTTCTTTGGCCTCCGGGCTCTGCCCTTTATTCTGAATTCATCACCTCCCATTGTCGTTGTCATGGATACACTTTGATGCTCAAAGCTCTATCCAAAGTTCTGCTAAGATAAATGTATGATTGTCTAATTAGCATTCAGAGTCCTATAAAAACGGTATAATCACCAGCACGCCCGTGGTGGATCAAAATTAAAAGATGCTGTGAATAAACAGACTCGTATCACTATTCGTGTCAAGGTCATCACCGCTTTAGAAATGTTGAGGAAAGTCAATATATCATCTAAAACTTTTAGACCACGGATAAATAATCATGTTACACATGTCATTGCATGCGTGCGTGCGTGCGTGTAATTATACACTTGAGCACCTTTACTGTATATTTATTTCTCTGCCCTTGTCAAGCTTTGTTAAGAGTTTATAGAAATAGAAAAGCAACTGTGTTCTGGCATAATGATCTTCTTCCAGATGGGTTTATACATCACATGACTGTTGTAAACCATACAGATATAAATTAGAATTTCTTCATGTCTCCAATCTTCAAACCTGTTTGTTTTTCAGTTTATTTAAACACTGATTTGTTTATAATATATATTTTTAATGGCAAATAACACTTAATATGCATCCATTTCTTATCTAAAATGTTAATCTTGACACTGTATAATGTTGTTTGTGCAACAAAAAAAGTGTAATTTAGTGACGATTTGTAATCGAGTCAGTTGTTAGACCCTTTTTTGATACTTTCACTAACTAAGAAATACTGTAGATAGATCATGTATGGGAAAATACTTTCCATTGTTTTGGTTCTTCAGAAACACTTGCATGTTCTTTTCCCATCCTTCCCTGCTGTTGCCATGTGAACAGCACAGCTTGCAGAAATGCCAATCCTGCGTGTGCATCTGTGTGTATTATAGGAACTACAGATGAAGGACAACCTATTTGTTGAGTAATCAGCGTCTCTTTCAATGAATATGGACTTTTGTGTTTCATCTAGACCTGGGATTTCACTATGCACTAATCTCATGTCCTATTGAAAACCTGTCAGACCATAATACGCAGCCTATCGGATTCTTTTCAGATTGTCAGAGTTGTATTTTTACACCTCGTTAATAGTGTGAGCTTTCAGAAATATGGAAATCCCTTTGAAATAGCCACTGCAAGTTCTGGATGAAAAAGTTGAAGACTCTCAAGGGATTATTTGAGTATCTTCTGCTGCCATATTACATAATGAGTTTTATATTATGCAGGATGTTTTTATGTACAAAACAGTAAATCACAAACAAAAATGTCATATTCAAGCAACCGTGCCGCCATATTGATATGCCCAAGCATTATTAGATTAGTTATTGGATTTGAATGATAAAACAGTACCTCACCAGTACACTCTCTGTTCTAAAATCTAAATTTAAAACTTCACATTGTACAGTTATTCACTGTGTTATTTAAACGTTTGTGTTATAATATTGAGTACAGTAAGATTTAACAATATACTGTACACAAATAACACAAAAAATTCCCAGGTTTTACTCACCCTAGAGGCATCCTAACTGAATATGACTTTCTTCTTGAAGAATAATGCACTCAGGGTTATATGACCACGTGTCCTTCTACTTCCAAGCGGTAGAATAGGAGGGAATTGGGGACAATTTTTTGAAGCTCCCAAAAGTCCATCCATCGATCAAAGAACGGCTTGACACGGCAAATGACACATGTCGTGTCGTAGGTTCCGGTGACGAACACGGCAATTTTCATTTTGTTCCAATAATGAATGAATGATGCATTTATATACAATTATTATTTACAATCATATGAGGGGGTCTCTCCTCAGTCCTCAACCACCACTTGGATGATGCGACAACAGCCACAGTACAACGGTGCCTTTGCGCTCACCACACACCAGCTATAGTTGGAGAGGAGAGAGAGATAGAGCCAATTGAGGGGGTGGGGTTATTAGGAGGACATGATTGACAACGGCCAGTGGAGGGAATCTGGCCAGGACACCGGGGTTACACCCCTACTCTAGAAGAGCCATGGGATCTTTAATGACCACTTGGAGATATTTGCAAGCAGGGCTACAATGGACGTTTCATAGAAGTGTTTTAGACAGGTTAGCGCACACACACACAATATCAGTGTATTACCCAGAACAGCTTTCACAGCCGATGTTAAATTCATGGAAGCTGTTATTTGACCGTTGGTTATCTTAGAAAGTGTGTAGCTGAATTCTTATTACCAGCTGTAGGACTGTGATGAAAGTGAAAGTAGTTTAGCCTGTAGCTCAGACAAATGTTTACTATCTATGATAACCAAACACTACTCCAGGGTCTCTTCCTCTTCTCTGAGGAAGATCGCGCCTCTTTTTTGGCGTATTCCTTTGGGCGAACGTTATTAAAAGCACCTGGAATAGTGACATCATGCACCCGGGAAGTAGAGGCCTGTAGTCCGATCCAGCAGTTCTCTGTAGTCATTGAAAACCAAGTTATGTTAAAGACAATAACTCGCTTGGCACTGAACTTTGACCTTTATCATTTCGCAGGTATTATTTATGCTCTAACAGCAACATTACACACTAACTAAAGGTTGAAAATGGTATCGCATCGAACGTGTCCTTTAACAACAGTTGTGCAGACAGGCAGAGCAGGTAAATGGACACACGACAGTAAACAAAATGCAGCTATATAGATCCGATTTGTGATATTTTATCTACATTTAGCATTCACATTATTGATCAGCATGTGAACATTTGTGACCCTGAGAAGCAGTCTAAGGTCTCATGATCTAATTAATTATTAGATAACAAGCATCAAAGATTCATTTCACTATTTAAATCTTTGTAATGGCATTATTCAGTAAATATTGCAGATATTGTTGTTATATTTTCACAGAATATTCTGTAGGAGGGTTTTATGTAGGAAACATTAAAACAACTTTTGCTGGGTGTAGCGAGGAAGGCGGGGCGAGAGCCGTCAGACAAAGGGGCGGGGCCGGTGGCGTGAGTGATGATGGATATCAGCTGTGCGCACACCGGCCCCGCATTACGACGGAGGAGAACGGAAGCATAAAAGGACGAGCTGGCAGAACATTCGAGGACCGGGCCCGGACATGTGTTTAAGTTTGTGTGTATGTTCTTGTGGCCGGCAGTCGACCGTGAGGTGGCTGCCGGCATTTTACTTCCGTGTTTTTGTTTGTTTATTTTATTAAAGCTTTATTTAAATGTTCGCCGGTTTCCGCCTCCTTCCTTCCCTACATTGAACTGTGTTACATTGGTGCCGAAACCCGGGAGGAAGAGAGACATGCTGTCGGAGAGCCCTCGCTGCTGAGGGGCATCGCGGTGCTGAGGAGTTCGGGCAGCGCGGACGAGGGAAGTTCGCTGACGCTGCCCGAGGCGGTGGTGCTGGAACGAGATGAATCGGCTGGGACGGAGAGCTCGCTGCCGTGCTCCTGGGTCAAGGTGGGGTGGCTGCCATCCAGGAGGGAGCGGGTGAGTCGTTGCCTTCGGCCAGAGCCTGCTGCCGTCCGCCGTGAAGGGGAGGAGCAGGAAACGGGAGACTCACTGGCTGCCCTCAGCTGGAGGAGCCGTCGCCGGCCGCCAGGGGGCGGAGGAGGATCGAGGCGTCCACCGGGCATCCAGTACCACCGCATGGCACCGCGAGGAAGAGCCTTTCGGCTGGCTGAGGACCGAGCGACAGCATGTCGGGGAACCGGACCAGATTCTTTTTTCCTCTCGTCCCTGTCGCTCCTGGTGCTTCCGTCTCCGTTCTCTCGTCTCGTCGGTGCATACCCCCAGGGGCTGCGGACGCCGAGACTGGCTCCCCAAGGGGAGTAAGCACAGTCTCGGTGGTACCCCCCCGGCCTGTGAAGGGCGATGGGGGTATGTAGCGAGGAAGGCGGGGCGAGAGCCGTCAGACAAAGGGGCGGGGCCGGTGGCGTGATTTTAAATAAAGCTTTAATAAAATAAACAAACAAAAACACGGAAGTAAAATGCCGGCAGCCACCTCACGATCGACTGCCGGCCACAAGAACATACATACAAACTTAAACACATGTCCGGGCCCGGTCCTCTCTCCTCGAATGTTCTGCCAGCTCGTCCTTTTATGCTTCCGTTCTCCTCCATCGTAATGCGGGGCCGGTGTGCGCACAGCTGATATCCATCATCACTCACGCCACCGGCCCCGCCCCTTTGTCTGACGGCTCTCGCCCCGCCTTCCTCGCTACACTGGGTTTCACAAGCAGGGTCACATTTTATAATGAACAATATTCTAACTACTAATTGGTAATTTATTTAAAGATATAAGTTGTTCTGGTATGAATGGCATGAAAAGGCTAATTTAGTAAGTACATTTGTTTTCTATTTATGATAAGAGGATTTTAAATGTTACAATACATTTGCTGTTTGTATGTTGTCAGTTTTTATTTACAAATATTAATTATTAGACTTCTATTAAGAGGGCATTCCCCTCAAGCCACAGAACCTACAATACATAGCCTACTGTGGATATCAATATATAAAATAAATGGCCTTATAATCACAGTGGTGGCGGATGAATAACGTCTAAGTCCATTCAAATCAAATTAATGTAAAATTATTGCTGTAAATAACATGCATTGCATCCGAAGACCGCTATAGTTATCATTTTTATGTTCTGTAGCCCATCTGAATATGGCCAAGAATGTTTTATGGTTCACAAATAGGTTTTCTTCTGTGCAAATGTATGGTATTTTTACTATGGCTGCAAGATAATGGGTAAAATTATCATCCTGATTATTTTGCTCTAAATTTCCATCAAAATCATTATTATACTTTCAGTTTAGAACTGCGGCATATTTATTACACTTTACAGCCAATCAATACGTGTTAGTGTATTCATGTTTGTGCTTGCTATTAAATCTCATGACTATTATGCTTAATTCGTTATGGGAGGCAGAAATCACAATTAAAATAGGATTAACTGTATTTTTTTACCTGTTTTATCATCTTCCAATGGTTATACAGTCAACAGATTGTTGCAGTCCCCAAACCTTTGTGCAGTAGTAACAGTGATGCCTTCCCTTGCAGCAAGCATAATGAGCCATGAAATCACACAATTTTGACTATTAAGCAAAAGGAAATTTGAATTTCTGTTACCGAATTCTGTTTAAAATGCAAAGAAATATTTGCGATCTGATCAAATTTATGAGATGGTTCAAGGAGTTAAACGCTTTAGAGCGCCGTCTGATAAGCTTTGAATGGCGATTCATTATTTGAAAATGAGATAGAGGAAGGGGTGGCTGAGAGACGAAGAAAGAGAGATAGTGATAGTGCTGCCAGTGTCTGCACACCACACACAGACAGTCCCATCTCTGCTGTCTCTCGTCCACTACCTCTCTCTCTCTTCTCTGCTGCTTAATCTTCAGAAAGGACTGCCCACTGGGATACTGTTCTCTATCTGTCTTTCACGCACATTAATCAGCCTCTCTCTCACTCTCTCTCTCCTACTTTCTCATTATTTGACACTGTGTTTCTGTATCGTCTGTCATATTTTTCCTCAACTCTCCTGTTCTCCTATTTTATCACTTCTTTTTCGCTGCTCACACAGTAAGAGGGACGCAGTAGGACAGGTAAGATCGTGTGTGTGTGTGCGTGTTTGTGAAAGGGAGACAAAGCAAGTGTGTGAAAAGTAGGTGACAGTATTTTTAGTTGACATTTCCAAATATCAATCAGAATTTTTTTTCAATAAGACTGTTTGTTTTCTGTTTGTGTTTTGTGTTCCCGGATGTGGCTCTTTTGTAAATCTTGAGACCTGTGGGTGTTTTGAATTAAGTATATCAACTTTGCATCATGTTTACTTATAAGAAAGGAAAATAGATACAAATCACAGAATTGTGGACTAAACAAGGATGTACAAATGAAGTCTCAAAGGATTTTCATGAGAAGCGTGTAGACGCAGACTTGGGTTATCTTGGCAGGTCCAAGCTCAGTTTAAGACATTGCTGAGATCTCTTTCTAAACTCCAGATGAGACTCATATAAGAGCCTATAGAGGTTTTTCCAGGGAAAATGTCTACATTTATTCCATTGTTGTATGATATATACGATAGAAACACTTGTGAAATGAAACCGATATTTGTGATTTGTGGTATAACTATGAGCGTGTTTTCATATGGTTATAGAAAGTTTTTCTCAGACTCATCAGGCGGTTAATAGACTATTTCATGAAGCAGATTAAGCCTCTTTCCTATGAGACGGAGGAAGAACATAAGGAATTCAGCCGGCAGAGATGAACAGATGTTACTTTAGACCTCTGAAGATTCTATATGTGTGCAGTGTGACCTTGACAGCAAACCACCCACGTTGTCTTGTTGTTGTTCTTTAAGTTTGAAACAGAAGTGAAAGGCAGGTAACACAGTACGGTGTTGCTTTACTGTCTGGAAGGAATACAGTAAAGAACTCATTTGAGCATGAGACATATGCCTTCTGTCTCTTTTTGACGAGTTTTAATTGAATTTTTCATTAGAGTTGAGGCAGGCAGAGGCTTACCTGTGCTCCTCACAGATGTGCTTTTAATAGCTTTAATTTTCTGCTCTCTCCATTTTTCTTATCTCTCTCTCTCTCTGTCTCTCTGTCTCTCTTGCTTTCATTCTCAGTTTCTTTTTCCCTTTTCCTTGCTTTTTCATGTAAACACAGCAAAACCCTTTTCCTTATGACTCGATGCCAATTTTTATATTTAAAATCTACATTTTTATTTTAAAATGTTATTATATCTGCCTGTCATTCTACGTCTTTTATCTTCTCCTTTACCTGCAGGCTTGAAGGCTGCAGATCTGTGCTGTAGATTTGTGTGTTCATCTATGCAGCCATAAAATGTGTCCTATTAAAACTCCCTGAGTTTAGGATGCGGCGTTCAACGCTTTGTGTGCTTCTATTCTATTGTTTTTTTAGCTTGAAAGAAGAATGCAGTGTGCATTTGTGCCGTGTATTCCCATGTTAGGAGTGCACATTAGTGACGGATGATTGAATGAGTGTGCTGTGGACTGGAGTGTAATGTGAATGTTTAAAGCCTATAGCGGGCTTCATAATTAATGTTATTGTTTTCATAATTTAGAGGTGGGGTGGCTGGGCCACTTAGCAATCAAGGTTTTGTAGGGGAAATGATTTTCATTGTTGTGAAATAGGACCAATCATACGCATATATGCTGTCTTTACAAGTGGATATTTACGTTTAATCACAGGTGGGAGAGGAAGCAAATTTTGCTTTATTGTTTAGAAATCGTAGCATTGGATTCATGGGGTTAAGGTTTGCTTCAACATGTAGCCCCTGCAGGTTTAGCCATAGAGCCAAACAACTTACCAATACACATCGATATATCATTTTTCAGTGATTTCCAACAAATGTTATATGTGGAAATCATTGTTTTAGTCATTGAAAAGTTTTGGAATTTCAAATTCCCTATAAATGTGCGTGCATGTTTGTGTGTGTAGAGAGAGAGAGACAGCAAATGAGTTTAGTTTTCTCGACGAAATCAATCCAAACATGAAGTGCTGGAGAGCTCATTGCTATTCACATGAGTGTTTGTATCATATCTTTAAATCTGCTAATTAACCTCATTACCAGACTCAGCCTGTAGGGGATCCAGTGTAAACCAGAGCGCACACACACCACGACCCTCGTACACACACACAACACACTCACAGCTTTACCAGTTTAATTATGAAACACCCGTGATTGAATATTTAATGCTGTTGGGTCTCCCACAGGATCTCAGCTAGCAGAGGCCAAGTGGTCATTGTGGTCCAGATAGAGATACTCTAAATAATCTTCACAGAACTGTCGCGATTTGTTTGTTGTAGTCATCACTTGCATGCTAACCATGAGGTGTGTGTGGTGCGCCATAATTGTTTGCAGTCTTCAACGTTTCTTGAAATGATCACTATGATTGTTTTCGGTGATTTATAGGTTATTCTTTGATATTTGTTTCGGTTAGATTTTGGGTACTGTGCCGCTTTATGAAATGAGAATCTAGCCAACGTCCATCAGCTAACATTAAGTGTGTTGTTCACTGATAGGTGAACATGTTAGTGACTGTTTTATATCATCAATTGTTCCTATAAGCAATATTAAAACACTCAGAGACCAGCTGGAGATATATGTGATTTATTTTGTAGTATATTGTATGTGTGAATAAGTCATCTTACATGGTACGTGTCATACTCACCACTTTCTGGACTGGTACCTCCTATTAAGAGAGGGGGTGGGACAATAGTTGTCCTTATTTATTCCTGTGTGTCCATATTGCAATGTTGGGCCAAGTAATATACTGTAAGTACATCTCTTCTGAGCCTTCCTACCACCTTCCCAAGCATAAACGGGACAAGTTACAACAAACATAACACATAAACAGGCAAGATTACACATGTCATCGCACAACAGGGCCACGGGAGAAATCCAGTGCAGAACCTAAATGTGAAATATTACCAGGGATTAAATTGGGGTTGAAACATTTTGCCGTTCTGAGACCTTGGATTTAGAGAAGAACCAGATTTTTGACAGTTTGTTTGTCAACCAATTTTAGTTGGTTTGTGCTCTAATCCAATTTGTTCCAATTCTGTCTCTGTTTAGTGTACTAAGGTTAACTAAATTAGGCATTGCGGTTCTGGAGTGGCACTTTTCTGGAAGCAATTTTATGGTGTCCTATTCAAATTCAACAATATTAACATCTAAACTCTAAGATTTTTGTTCATGTTTCAACATATTCGACCTTCTCTGTTTATTGCAAACAAGTTGACAAGAATTTTTGTGCAGAATTTAGTGTTCAATGACAAAACATATGGCCAAGGAAGCATATATGTTTGTTGCAGGATATTTCTTTAGAGATATTGAAGAGTAGGCGAAGAGTAAAATTAGCATTTATTTGAAAACAAACTGGGCGGTTGTTTTACAGCCAGCACCCACTAATGTGAACATTTCTAGCATGAGTAAAGAAAAGCTTCATGGTTGGATGTTATCCTGGAACATTAAGGCTACTGTATTTTCTGAGTACTGTTACAATTAGGGCTGTCATCAATTGCCTCCAGAATAAAGGTTTGTGGTTAAAAAATATATTTCTGCATACTGTGTATATTATTTTTGTATTTATTATATTGTATTATTAGGAAATATTTAAATAATTTTAATTATATATAAATGTTTATTCATTTTTATTTTTTAAATCGAAGCGCCTTGTATCACACTGAAGGGGCTTATTTTACGATTACAGCCGGCTGCTTGTACATTATCCCATTATAACTTATGGACCTAAAATGTGAAATTAAAATATTTTATTAGCTAATTTTTACCGAATGCAGACCTTCCGCGAGGAAAAG
Source organism: Triplophysa siluroides (assembly GCA_006030095.1). Classification (NCBI taxonomy): domain Eukaryota; kingdom Metazoa; phylum Chordata; class Actinopteri; order Cypriniformes; family Nemacheilidae; genus Triplophysa; species Triplophysa siluroides. Next base: position 1,098,654 of record VCII01000314.1, on the reverse strand, counting down.
CTGTTTACTTTCGGTTTTAAAGTAAGAAACGACGTTCAAATGCCACGAACAGGAAAATTGGTTGAATCATTTGTAAATATAATGTCTTATATGTTATTAAAAGACATATTTATAAAAAATGTTTGTGTAATATTAAACTGCCCCTCTCATAATGATTGGCATGATACGGATTACAGGGTGTTATTAGTTTTGAGCGGTTGTTATTTGAAAATAACAACCCTTGGAATGTCGCGACTGTCCAATCAAAATTAAGCATTCGAATGGGCCGTGTAATAATGCAATGAACAATATACCTTAAATACAAGTTTATTTTGAGTATTGAGCTTTACCTTATCTTGCTTAATGCCATTAAGTATAAACTTTTTCAGTAGTTCTGTTAAAGTTGTCACAGTGCACAGTTGGTTAGCAATGCTATAGAGATAATATGACTATTAAAAATAAATCCACTAAAAGCATATTGGAGAAGAAAGTGCACTAAGGACTGATAGTCTGTGTGATCATTTGTGCACTCTTGAAAGTTCTTAATATCAGGAGTTAACAAAGTGTCACAGCATATGGTGTGTAAGCATAGTCTGAGTTGATGGCGTGAATGAGAACTTTAGTTGACACGTCTGAAACGTGTAAGTGAGTTGTGTAAACCTGTGAGAGTAAGTTTCTTGGAAAATGCACAAATTATGCACTGCATTAAAGCGATACATTCCACAACTATGAAAAGAACGTTTGAGAGAGAGAGAGTGAAGTAATGAGACAAGAAACAAAGTGTTATTCCCCTCAGTTATACAAAACAAACATGATTACAAACCTACAGATGTACATATTTCTATGCCCAGTTTGCATTATACATTTCAACTAGAACTGACTCAAAAACAAATTAAGCCAAAATTAAACCTATGAGTCTTTAAACATACAACTAACATAAAAATCTAGTGTTTCCAATCTAGGATTGAACATACACATCTAAGATTTTCCCACTGCGCCATTCTCAATTGTGTTTTTTTTGTCACCTAGACACCAGCTTTTTGCTATTTGATCTTTAAAATCTGCCGTGGTGCTTTCAGTGGAGATGATCAAGACTTTGTGAAGCTACAGAAGTTGTGGTGGAGTTTTAGATTCATGAGAGATCAAAGCACTGACAGCAGCTGATTTTGTCCGGTCCTTCAAAGCATCCAAATCATTGGTTATCCGAAGTTTAACAAGAGTATTTTAAGAGATAACACAGTGACTGTAGCATCCAACACACTTCAGTGAGAGTCTGAAGACTTCACAACAAACAGCATGTTCAAAAGTCAGCTGTATGTATTTAGCAGGACAGGATCCGGTGCATTCTGTATTCAACGCAGTCTGCTATGTTTTCAGTAAGATTAAAAATGCATTCAATTAAAATCGTAAAGTCAGAATGAACGGCCATTCACTTCTGTAATGTGCTGGATCGACTGTCTAGTCTATTTGCTGAAGTTTCCTAAACTCAAAACTTTTACTGATAAAACAAGAAACCCCTATTAAAATAAGGTTGAAGTGCAATCGTGTCTCTGAACGTTTCCCTCTGCTGTGTCAAATATAATTCTTGCTCTCAAAAATCTGAGCTCTCTGTTCAGCCCTTGTGGCTACGAATCACAATAGAACTAAATGAAGAACAGATGAAAGAGAAGACAATCAAAGACGATTCAAAAACATGTTGAGTTTATTTTAAGTGACTCACTTTGAAACATACCCATGCACTTCTCATGCAGAAACTGGTATTAGTCTGCCACACATGAAAACAACACCATTCAATCTGTGGATAAATTAGTCATACCCCTTTGTGCTTTTGTCTTTGCTGTTTGACAAATATTGATTTGTATATTGAATGAGAGGTTCTCAATAGGGTGTCCAAGCAGTGCTTTCATCTCAGCTGTATACAGTAGACATTTAATGTCTGATGCTTTCAAGCTGTGCAGGCCATAATACAAGTATTAACTATCTGTCTCAGAAATTAAAATTAAAGACACAACCGAGACGGACATTTACATACAGTAAGAGTAGCCGTGGAAAAAAATTAAGAGACAATTTCAAATTTTCATTTAATCACCATTTCTAGATGTATTGTGGCCATTCCAGATGAATTTGAACAAAATCAAACCTCAGGAGTGACAAAGTCATCCAACAGCAATGTAAAAGCATGACAAGACACATGAAAATAGTAATACAAATCCAGGTTATCGCATACATTTTTTTTTTTTACTTTTCCTAAATACATGTACATATATGACCGTTTGCTTAGAAGTGAATATGAACTAAATTTGTTTTCTTTGCAGTTATTGAGGTGAGGAAAAATACATTTTCTGTTATTTTGACTTGTTTCTCCAGTTTTCATGTTCTGCTATTAAATGCATATTAAAGCAATAATTTTATCAGAAATTTGGGAGAAATTGTTAGCAGCTCACAGAATGAAAAAAAAATATTTTGCCTAAACACATACCTATAAATAGTAAATTCAGAAAAACTGAATATAATTGAATCTCTTCATTTTTTCCCGTGGCTGTAGATTTGCATAATGCAAGCATTATATATAATTATATAGCATGTATCCACGATTTTTTTAATAAAAATTTTATTCAATTTTATATTTTTTTTAATTTAGTGTTTTAGCATGAGCGCAGTTTGAGACATAATAATCTTATTTGAAACTCCAGAGGAGACAAGATTATGCTCTCCATCTAATCTCATTGCTGTCTAAAAGAAACAGTTGGGACATTAAAGGGATAGTTCACACAAAAATGGAAACTTAAATCAATGAATATTCACTCTTACATTGTGTCCATACATTGAAACTCAATAGCATTGCAATGTTGTTTGGTTACCAACGTTCTCCAAAATATCTTCTTTTGTGTTCTGCAGAAGTCGTACAGGTTTCAAATGAGGTGAGTAAATGATGAAAGAATTTTCATTTTTGGGTAGTTTATCCCTTTAAAGACATCTCATTTGTGATTTTTTCCTTCCTGTGGGTTGTATTGAAGCAAGGGCTTTGAAATCGTCTTTCATACATGTGTGCTGTAACCATGCGCTGTCGATTTCTCATACAAATCAAAACAAAAATAAATGTTCCACATGCATTATATACTGATATCTATGAAGACTTTTGCTCTCCTTAACCACCGTGCAATTCACCAAACAGATGTTCAAACCGGTTGCTGTGCAGAGCTTTCATTTGGACCTTATAGAAACTGCATTTTTATTGATTCGTTCCTTCTGCATTGTAAGTGTATGTGGGACAGTTTCCTGCAGAGCCAAGGCTGGTTGCGTCGTATATAGCTGCCATATGCTTCCTGCGGCAAGTGCTCTGGGCCACAGCAGGGTCTGTGTCCTAATTGAACTGTAATTGACTCAGCAGCAGGGAAGGTCAGTTTGTCACCGAGTAGCTCATACAATGAGCCGCCAACCCTGTTACCTGATCCAACCAGTAATGACTCATGCCAGGGTATTGAGATGCTCTGTTACATGATAAAACAGTAAGATGCACATATGTACGTGCACACATGCAGGAGCAAACCACAACAAGTGAATTGGAGGAAGCACACACACACGCACTAATAGATCACTATTGACACTAATGTAATTGGCTGATGTAAGTCGGCGTCATTGATGTTTCGGGTGTCTGTCTTTATAATCTGAATACTTTGGAGACACCACAGATTTTGTTTTTACTGTTCTGGTTTTCCTACGCATTTAAGCCTCAAACATGGTGTGACATAACTTTCTTCCAAAATCTGCCCTCCCACATAAGAGCTGCTTTATAATGCATCAAACTGACTGGCATGGATCCTCGAGTGGCTCATTTGAAGTGGTCCAGTGGTTCTCAACCAGGGGAGCAGAGGTACTGCAGGTGAAGCACGACGGTTTCCCGATACCCTAACCTTTGGCGCTCGATCGTGAATGCACGGAGGAACGCAATTGCAAATTGACGGAGGGCAATGTGCGTGCGTCCCGTCCATATACGGCAAAGTTAACTAACCTGATCGCACAACTTAGATCTCAGATTCATAAAGAGACAACATCTGTGAGCGCAGCCGTTGCAATAACTGAAGATTCGTTCAGATGTCCCTCAGGTTAATTACTACTATACCAGAGATGTAAAGGTTAAACAAATGTAATCCACGTTGACATTTAGATTAGATATCCGAGCTTGCTTTCACACCTGTGTGAAATTTTGAGCTACTCTGAAGCCGAGGCGTAGGAGATGTAATGCTAGTTGGATTTTAATGCAGTTTAATGTTTTAAAGGAGTCTACGACGGCCATTATGAAAATGTCATTGCGCTTTTCTAGGTGAGAAGCTGATTTCAAAGAGCGAGAAGTCCTTCGAATGAAAATTTCCGTGAACGTTAATGTGCTTATTATCGCTATGAATAGGCAGTAAAAGCCTTTTAACGTAGTCACATATATTGAAACGGCTCGCTTTAAAACAGATCGCCTAAGATGAGCAACGGGAGTGTGTACGGATGTTTTGTTAATGATGTCTGTACTTGGAGATTAAGATGCATTTGTTCATTATTCTTTTTCTAACTACCTCTCGACCCCCAAACAAAGAAGATTTGGATGCTTAATGAAAAGGAAGAGCCCATTTAATCAGGCCAACAAACTGTTTAATTACATTTTTAAGTGAATACTAAAGCGATTTCTCTTTCTTCCACACCACCGACTTTACAATTGCAGGCAGTTGTTTGGGCAACCTGGAGTTTGTGTTTGTGTGTGTACACATTTTATTATGTTACTTTTAGAAATATAGTAAAACCACCTTGTAAGGACATTTTGGATGCCCATTATATGTAGAAAGAAATTGGCCAAATGATGTTCTGCTTCAAATCCACTGATGTCCATAAAGTGTAAAAGGGTTACGGTCAGGAGACAGAAAATATCAACTACCTGATATGAGACTAATGTCGTGAAGCAAACTGAAGTGTGTGTACATGGTTGAAATCTGTGTTTGTGTGCCAGTGAATGAATGGGCCGCTGTCGAAAATGATTAGCTTTGTAATTACTCAGCGTTGGCCGGGAGTCTCCGGTCAGCGCTAACAGACATGTTTAATGCTATGCGTCAATCTACAGTCTCATGGTAAAACCCAAAATGGGATTGCTAAGAAAACAGCACCAGGAGGAAAGGAGAAATGTGAGGGATGGTCTCTCAGTGCCCACTTTAGTTGTTACAAGCCTTTCAGAGAATATAACAAGCGAGACGCAGCAAAACAACATTCGAGGAGCCGGCTATGCAGATCCAGACAGCATTGGGGTTTGTCTTAGTAAAAATGCCAAGCGCTGAATGAAACATGATTGTGGTTTATTTTTATGGATGAAAGTTTAGGGTGCTCTGAGGATTTGGGAGAAAAAGATGTTGGGAAAGAGTGAATCATCTCTCAGACACATCAGAGGGAGAGAGGAAGTTTAGCAGTATTTAATGAGCACGAGGAACTGTTTACAGAAGATTATTCTCCCATCATTACCGTGACAAGCAAGTGACTTTTGCTCTTTTGCTCTTTTGCTTTACAATTTGTGAAATTTGGGAGTTGGTAGTTTTATGGGCATACATAGACATGGTACGTCAACATCTCCGCCATATTGGGGAGGGCAAGATTGCACATAAATACATACAAGAGTATACAAAACAATTTGTCTCCTGTAACTTTTTATTGTCAGAATGTAATTCCTTGTCATAAGGAATGAAGAAAACTCACATGTGTCAAGCTTTGAAAACTACTTAGAAATATTGTGTGCTTTTTATATAGAAAATCAACTTGTTAAGACAGTTTTGCTCTTAATATGGCAATAAAAATCACGAAATATGGAGATAAAAGGTTTCAGAAGGGCAGCAGTGATATATTTTAATTTAGCGTTAAAAATCTGAAACATGAAGTTCATCTGGACCAGCGTTTGACCAGCATTGTTCCCGTCTTCTGAAGTGGTCTTTAGTTATCTTTTCAGTTATCATCCTTGATGTGAACAGCCCTTAAAGGATCGTTTCACCCAAAAATAATCATTTACTCACCCTCAAGTTGTTCCAAGTCTGTATAAATAGTATTTTCATTTTATAAAGCTTTTTTTCTACTATGGTGGTCAATGGTGGACAAGAAGTTTTGTATGTAAGCATTCTTCCAAATATTTTTCTCTGTGTTCCAAAAGAAATTTGGTTTTGGAACAACTTTAAACTAAAAAAACGTTACATTTTTGTGTGAACTGTCCCTTTGACTCTGTCCCTCTCCGGTGCACATTCAGTCTTTTCTCTCTCCTCCATCTTTGCCGCCAACCTCTGTCTGTCTCTGTCTGACTCTCTCTCTCCCTTTCTTTCAACATGGTCTTACTCTCTCCCCTAAGTAACAGATTTGACATGGTGGGAATGTGGCAGATGTAATTTAGCAGAGTGGAATCAGGCACGGCTCTTTGTGTATAGCAGAGCTCTCCGAGCATTTTGTTCATCTCTTTAAACGTTCTCCATGAGCACAGCACACGCATCATCCTGGCAGCTCTAACAAGTGCAAATGAATCCCGTTTAAGACACTGCATGGATCTTTCTTCCTTTGGGAAGGTGTTTATTTGTGGCTTTGAAATAAAGAAGAGAAACATTGGATAGAAAGAGTTCACATGTTTGGCTTTCGTGTAAATTTGCTCAGTGTCTCTAGAGATTTTCTTCTATGACACATCCTAGTCTTTCACACACAGTGTTTGATTGTGTTAAAATGTCTTTACAGAAAGAGATCCTGTTAAGGTTTATTTGTGTACCTTTTCATATTTTACTGAAATAAATCATTGCAGAAAAATGTATCATTCAAATATTAGCAGATCCACTACAGAAATAGTTTGTGCCAGTCAATAAAGGATTCACGCATTAAAATAATATTTGAATATATTATATACACATTTTTGTGATACTCATGGTATATGTATGAAGATATATGAAGACTAATTTTGTGTATCATGGTCCTTCTGTTGCAGGTTGGATACCGACATACTGATAGATAATGGCATATCTGAGACATAAGACTACCTTTGTGTTGTCTCTGTGGGCGTCCCTGCTCTGTGTAGCTCTAATGACTCTTCCCCTGGAGGCAGATGCACCAAAGACAACCCTGTACGTTTGGAAAACAGGTGGGATGCTGATATTTCGCTTCATTTCGCTTCAGACTTGATTACAATAGTCTGTACTGTCTAATTTTTCAGCATTTTTCTGATGTCACCAGACAGCTTGTTATTTTTTCCGTCGTGTTACTTTCTTTTTCCTTACAAAAATAGTAGAAAAGGCTTTAAAGAATCTAAAAGAAAAAGCCCTCAACCTTTCATATGTTTCATGAACTTTATTCCAAGCTTTCTAAAGCCTATTATACATGACTGGTTGAAAGATTACAAGTAAATGGAATAGATATAACTGGAAATAATATTTCAATTGTCCCACAGAAGTACGAAATTTCATATGGGTTTGGAACAACATGAGGTGGATGAAATGATAACTGAAATCATAATTTGACAATATATGGAAGATGAACTTTGATTTGAAACGACATTGTGATGTTTACTCTAATCATGTATTCAAAAGCAGTGTGATATATGAGAATACAGTCATTTTTCCAATGCCTTCAGTCATGCACAGTTTACGTTTCTAAAATTCATCCACTGACTGAGCTGAGACGTCTGACAATTTTTTCGTTTCTGTGGTCAGAACCAGTTGGAGAAGTCACAGCATGGGATTATATAATCAAAAGTGTGAATGACAGTGTCTGGTACAGTCAGTCAACATTCTGAGACAGAAGGCAATGCTCATTTCTCATCCGGCTTTAATAAAGAAGTAGTGAATGCAAAACAGGAACACCGGCTGACCTGTTGTGTTGGATATTGATCCTTGCGGTCACATTTCTGGAAGCAGCAAGGATGCACTTTGGTAATTCTGAAATCATGGTTGAAAAGTGCGAGACCATCTGCCTGTGTTATCTGTGAAGTCTGATCAATCTTATATCCAGCTGGAGTGCTCTTCATGTTGCCATGGCGACAATTGTTAAGCGTGAGATTGAACAGAAGATTAATATGTGGCCCATTAACATTGTCCGTACGAGATACTGTGCTCTTACAATTTATAATCCATTTATTTCTCAGAAACAAACATCCAACGGTTGGGTGTATACAGCTTTAAATGCTTTGTAACCAAAAGAGGGATGACATGAGGAGGTTCTCTGCATTGCCCGGTGAGGCATTGGTCAGTCCACCGAGGCTCTGACCTTGTCTCCTCACGTGCTGTGTTTGGATCGAAGAGCAGCTCTGCAGGCCCACATGGGTGATGATTTCTGGAATGTAAATTGGAAAATGTGGGTCTGCTCCAGTCCTTTTTTTATGTTGAAAAGCTAATTTGCACATCTAGAAACACCGGCTGGAATTCACTATGGAAAAAATGATGCCTGTGAATTTTTGCTTTGAAGGTCAAATGTGTATTTTTTTAGGATCTATTGACAGAATTGCAATATAATGTACATAACTATGACTTTAGAGGTATATAAAGACCTTACATGATGAAGCGTTATGTTTTATTATCTTAGAATGAGCTATTTCTATCTACATACACCGAGGGTCCTCTTGCATGGAATTTGTCATGTTTTTTATTCGGTAGCCCTAAACGGACAAACTGCTCTACAGAGCGTTTCGCGAATACGTTATCTTCTTCAGCAAAGAAGCCGTGAAAGAAAAGAAACATGCAAAGAAACATGATGACTTTGAACGGTAAGAGCCGATGTAGTACTTCGAAAGGGAGGGGTGGAGTGAGCCGTTGGTAGCAATTCACAACCTTACCACTAGATGCCGCTAAATTGTATCCAATGGACCTTTGAAACTAAAAGTTCATATTCAACTTCTTCGTGTGTGTAAACATATGCAGTATATACTTAAGTCTAGCGCCCTAGTGCATCATGTAATCATCTTTTGATGAAGTACTGCTGCCTTGATCAATATGGAAAATCATTTTAGGAGCTAAGAAAAATTGAAAACACTTCAGGTTATTGCTTTCTGTAGATGATAAGAGTGTGAGTTATTTACACCAGGCAAATAGCACTGACTTTTGTCAATTCTGCAAGTCCTATTAAAATAATTATTTGCTTAGTGGCAGGCGTGTTTGCTTGAGCTTCAGATCTCTCTTCCCCTGTGCTTCATGTACAGTTGGCGAGTTCTGGGAGTAAGAAATCTGTGTGGAGGAAGCACTCGGGCAGCATTAAAACCTAATATTAAACTTGTCTCCATGGAGTTCTGCTTCCACGAGCTGGACACAGAAAAAGCAGTCTCCTAAAAAACAAGATGAAAATTTACCTATAAAAAAGAATGGGCAATAAATGACTGGAACAGATTTGGTGCTGCTTTCATGGGTTGATGCAATTTATATCAAAACAGGATTATTTCAAGAGAAGACCAAAGCATGAGTATTTTCGCAGAGAATCTTGGTCTGCAATTGTCTTTTGTTCACCGTTCAATCAATTAAGTGCTAATTTCTTTCATTCTCTTGGTTTGATTGATTTCATGCAGGGAATTGAAGGAATTCAGCACCACGTACACACACAACCTTGACAAAGTCATGGTCGGTGGTGGTGTTCAGAAGATAAATTGGATTCACATTTAATCAAAGAAACATAAGAGTTTTATCAGAAGATTGTTGAAAGGTTTTGAAGTATCTCTGACACTTAAGCTTTATTTCATCTGTTATGTACAGTGTCCCTTAAATGCGTTTGGACACTATAATATATAATAATACTACAATATATAAATATTCCAAACCAGTAAAAATGTCTTTGTTTGGTTAAATACAGAGAAAAATATCTGGAAGAAATTGGCACCATTGACTACCATAGTAGAATCTTCTTTTGAGTTCAACAGAAATTTATAAAGCTATTTTTCCTACTATGGTAGTCAATGGTGGCCAAAAACTGTTTGGTTACTGACATTCTTCCAAATATCTTTCTCTGTGTTCACAGAAATGTATACAGGTTTGGAACAACTTGAGAGTGAGTAATTCATGACAGAATTTTCATTTTGGGTGAACTAGAACTTTAACAGAAAACGTCTGCACATTACTTTAAATTCCCTTCATATGCACGTACAAGTAACCACACTGTAACAGTGTATCCTTTCATTCCAGCATACTTTTGCATTCAAGATGTCACAATCCGCCAGAAACTCCCACGGACTCGTGACGGACCAAAAACAGCTCCATTTCCTTTGTGATAGGCAGAAAAGCACTGTAATTGCGTCTGTGGCCATCAGCGAGTAATTAATCTGTCATGAGCCCTATTGTTGCACCCAGGATACGACCGAAAAGTGTGCGAGCTCGTGTCAGCCTGGAACGTTGAGAGGAAGAAAACCGCCCGTCTCGAGAGACCTCTGGGTCAGGAAATGTTTTTTAGATGTGTAAACAACACTAATGGGCCTAACGCTTTCAGACATCATAAATGGGTAATCCGATTTATTTCTGTATAAACAAAGGCTGCTTTGTCTTCTCATGCTGTGTTGCATATATACCATCACACTTGTTTATTAGCGAAACAGTCGCAGATTGTTTCCAAATATACTTCTTACTGTCTGGCTTGGCTTAATGGGATGAGGTTTGGTAGAGTCCTCTGTTCTTGTATTTATCATTATTAAGTTAATTGAACCAATTGAATGTGTTTCAGCTGACTGAGGTGAACTGGCACAAAGGAAGCAGCGCTAATGCTCTTCTTAGCACCCACACTCTCCCCGAAATATTTCCTATAATAGAAGTAGGCTTTAGGAAGCTTAAGGAAGTTTGGATAGCAGAAAATAACCCGTCTCAGATGCATTTAAACCAAAGTTTCTTATTGGTGCTGATGAATTTCCAGAGAATGGTGTTTTTTTGACATTTTTCCATTTTTTTGAGTGAAACTCCTGATTTGAATGTTTGAAGTGAATATTGTGGTTTCTTCCACCAGATAAGTTATCCAGCAGCAAAACCGTTCAACAGTACATCCGTTTTTGTGGTGTCACGCTTGTTAAAACCAGAGTGAAACCAGTCACGGTCCTGCCGCTGGTGCCTTCGCTTCCGATGCCCTCGATATGACCTCATCTAGTGTCGCAGATTCATGGTGGGACACCACAGGACAGGATACTGCTCACATCTTAGTTCTGTGTGCCTCTCTTGGACTGCGTTTCCATAACAACCATGTGAGTGACAGACAGAGAGGAGAAAGAGGATCCACTCCCCATGAGATGCACAGGAAGAGCACTGGAAGGAGCTTGTCACAGCTGTGTGCGTGTGTGTGCGTGTGTGTGTGCGTGCGTGCGTGTGTGTGTGTGTGTGCGTGCATGTGCGACTCTTTCAACATCATATTTGAATGAGTACAAATCTAGATGAGATTTGCTACAGCATTTAAAAACTTTGAGTGCAACTTATCTTTTTTTCCAGTTTTTCCCCACAACATGTCAGATTGCTTTATCAGCTTTAAGCCAAGAAAACAGTCCGAAGAATAAAAACACAACAGAAATTGCTTTTCGTGGTGGTACATGTGTCTCTCACATAGCTTCATTCCAAAGCGATTATTCCTCCATCTACAGTCTTTAATAATCATGTCAACCATCATAACCCAATGAAGCCGGAGATCTCAGCAGGACAGGTCTCAGCAGACCTGAATCCCGACTCCCAGTAAATTGATATTTAAACACAGACATGACAGGAGAAATAATTTGCATGCTGCATTTGGGCTTTTATGCAGTCTTTTAATTAAATGAGGATAGAGTTACTGACACAATTTTGTGTTCTAATCTGATCGGCTGAAAGTGTTTTTGCTGACCTCTGTGGTCAGACTGTGATGATGTCATCCCATATGTTTCTCTGCCCTACAGTATTTTCTGCCTTCACGCGGTGCATTAGCGGGGATTTGGAAACTTTAGTGACCTCACCAGTGAAGTGATGAACGTGGCCTTTATCTTCCCCAGAGGACGATGATGTCATGCTTTATGTTATAAACCTTTGTCATCCCCCCTCATGTCCTTATATTTTGTTATCCTTAAATATTATCGATAATTAATGCCACGTCTCTTTTGCTGCAGGTGTATGGGGTGTATGCATAGCCAGCGATTGTGGTTCTGTCGGGCTCCAGAACCGCTCTGTGTGGTGCGTCCATTCAGAAGGCTGGAGTACACATCAGTCCAATTGCTTTCCGTCTGATCGGCCGCCACACCAGCGAGTGTGTGTGAAGACGTGCGAATGGCAGAAGGATCTGTTTGAATGGCGTTTGTCTCCTTGGGGTCCCTGCAACCCGACTCCTTTCCTCCCAGCCAATCGATGTGTGACCGCTCAGCACGGATTACAAAACCGAGAAGTGCTGTGTGTGAAACGCACCAACGGCACCACGGTGAGCCCGCGTATGTGTGAAGCGTTCTCTTCGACACCCGAGCGAGAGCAGGCATGTTTGTTGCCCTGCCCTATCGACTGCGTCGTCTCCGCCTTCTCTCATTGGTCCACCTGCAGCCGCACCTGTGGGTCAGCCCTCCAGCAACGCATCAGGCACGTTCTGGCCCCACCCCTTTACGGAGGAGCTGACTGTCCCAGCCTCACCCAAACACGCCTGTGTAACCATGACAACACCCACCCCACCCTATGTCCCTCTGACCAACAGGAGTACAGTTACAGTTTGTGGGTGGGGCCCTGGAGCCCGTGTAGACTTAAAGGAAAAGCGCCTGTTGGAAAGACAACCGTAGACTTTAGTTTTGGACTTGATGAAAATAAAGCAGACAAAGCGGCATATTTTGTCAAACGACACAGTGGAAATATTCCTCATCAAAATCAATATGATGAGAAGATGGGCCACAGAGCATTGTGGGAAATCACAATTGGATATCAGACTCGACAACTTCGCTGCACAAGAAGTGATGGGAAGAATTCAATGCTTAGGTGAGCTTTCATTTAATAAATAAATGTATAAATCATACATACATCATTCATCCAATTATTCAATTATAAAATACTGTTTTATGACCACACAAATAAATCCCAAGTGCCAAATTTGGTTAAAATGAAGAAAATCTTAATAAATGTCTTAAAGTCTATTAAGTTTTGTACTCTCAGTTATTCTCCTGCCACTATTAAAAGTTGACGTAATACTATTTACATTAGTGAACAAAACTTTATTCTCGGATTTACTCATTCACTGTCCCAAAAGTATCAGAATGTTATTGCTAACTGTGAATGATGAGAAACTAGAAAAGCCCTTTTCCTTTTTTTCTGTTTAGGTAACATCCCAAGCGTGCTATACTTGATTAATATTTCATTCGATTTTAATGGAAATACTACTTGTTGTTCTTTGACAGTCACAATAATAATCTCCAGTGAGATTTCAGGAGCGCAATGTGATTGGAGTGAATATAAAAGATTAATACACTTCAAAGGATCCCCATATGTTGTCGAACATACTGTAGAACAGCAGAATTCCTGTGAGACACGTAAACCATATCTTTTATTATAAAAGAGATTTCACAGAGAAAGCACGAAACTAAATCCCATTGCATTGTGTTCAGGTTTTTACTTTCTAAGACTTTTTATTTGCTAAAACTGAAGACTTTTTTCGAGTAGTGACAGAAGATTTTTATGACATACGAAGCTCTCCAGTGTACTTTTTCAAAGGCCAACTCAAAATAAAAAATCTGTCTTTAGATATTCTCATATTGGTCCAAACCTGAATAGCTTAACTTATTCTTTAAACACTTTTTGTAAGAAAGTATTGCACTTAATTATGGGCAATTTTCTATATTTAGGGGTCAAGCCCCGAAGGGTTGCTATGAAACATGGTATGGTTCATCAAGGTCATGTTCTGAGAGCACCTGTAAATGTGTAGGTCAGCGCCCCCTAGTGTCCAAAATATTTCCCTTTGCATTTACATTTATGCATTTGGCAGACGCTTTTATCCAAAGCGACTTACATTGCATTATCCTATACATTTATACATAGGTATTTGCAATCCCCTGGGATCGAACCCGTCAACACCTTACCGATTAGTCCTGACTTCTATCTCTTTTCTACAAAAAAAAAAAAAACCTAACCTATCTTAGCACTGTATACTGTGGTAGGCTTTATGAAGCCAGTTTTGTTGATTGCACTTTTGCTTTTTGTTGTACTTGCGTTGTCCGAATTGCTTCAATTGTTTACCCCATCTGTAAGTCGCTTTGGATAAAAGCGTCTGCCAAATGACTAAATGTGAAATGTGAACCCACAACCTTGCGTTGTAAACGCAATGCTCTTACCACTGAGCTACAGGAAAGCTATGGGCCCTTATTGGGCTTGAACCTGTAATTGCTGCTTGCAGCTATATTTTTCTGTATGTTTGTCTATATTTTACCCAACCATGGTTTGAAGCAACCCAGCGATTTTTCAATACGAAGACTGCTTCCTTTAAAGGATTAATTGTCTTCTAAATGTTACTTTTGTGACAGAAAATTAGCATATTTCTTAAATTCAAGCCATAACATGCAAATCCGAGAGCACTACATTATGTTGATCACGTGAAATCACATTGGTTCTTGCAAATACATTTTGAGATTTTTCCTTTTGGGGTGAACTTTTTTTATAAAGTGATAGTTATGCCCAAAAATGAAAATTCTGTCATTGTTTACTCAACCTCCTTTTATTTTAAACCTGTTGGTAACCGAACAACGGTTGTAACCATTGACTTGCAGTGGTTTTGTGTCCGTACAATAGAAACGAATGGGTTCCGCCGTAGTTCGGTTCCCAACATTCTTCAAAATATCTTCTTTTGTGTTCTGCAAAAGAAAGTTGTACAGGTTTGAAATGACAAGAGGGTGAGTAAATGATGACAGAATTTTCTTTTTTGGCTGAACCATCCCTTCAAATTAAACTACCTTAGCACAGCTAACACATGTGACACTTAAAATGAGCATATAAAGGTTTTAAAATGTGCACATAAATTATAAATCCCACCTGAGTTCTGTAATCCATGCCGTTTTAATTAGCTCATTACCAAGTGAAATTGTGTCACACATTATTCTCTTATTGTCCTCTCCTTGATACCTTCCTAATGGGTTCTGAAGCCGTAGTATCTATTTCATTGTCATGTTTGTAAAGGTAAATGTTATTTAACCTCAATTTGTTTTCCTCTTAATATTCAAGCATGCGATGCCATCAACACTTTGTTTCTAAGCAGCCAAGAACAGTATTGTTACTAGAAAAAAATGCTAATGCCAGTCCTTATTCAAACCCCTCGATTAAACAAAGCGCAATATAAATGAACATCATTTTAACCTGTCTGCAGATTACAAGATTTCCCTTGTGGTTGTCCAACTTTTCACATTTATATTAAGCCCAAACTTTTGAATAAATTGTACGCCCACAGACCACCCTAACTCTCTCTCTCAGGATTTCATATCTGGCTTTGTCGTGTTTTGTATGCCAATATATTCACGAGAATCAGCAACAATGCTAAATCCTTGGAGAGATTTAAGACATCTGTTTATGTTGTTACCTTTTCTGTCATGCTAGCCAGAGGCTAAACGCATGCCAACAGCTTCAGAACAAACAGATGAACTTTTATTAGAAAAGGCACCGATCATAGCACAAAAGCCTTAAAGACAAAGAGTTTTTTAGTTGTGAAGATAAATACACATTTTAGTTGTATTTAGCTATAAGCTGTACAAAAGCGTAGCATCTCAAAACCAGTTTAGCGAAATAAAAGACAAATTTACCCAGTAAAGGGGTAACAGACGCCCACAATATATCAGTTTATATATTTATAATATATTATACTGTCATACATTTCTTGCAGTAAAAATGACGACTCTGTAAATATCTCTCCAGCCTTTGTGACCATGACAACAGCCCGGTGAACTTCCGGTCGTGCGTGATGCCCAGAGACTGCAAAGTGTCTGATTGGTCAACGTGGAGTCCTTGTTCAAAGACCTGTCGAATATCCGACCAATCGCCAGGCTTCAGAAGTAGATACCGCAGTGTGAAGAGACCAGCCATTGGCGGAGGAGAGCCATGCCCCGCATTGGTGGAAACACAGCGCTGTAATATTTTGGATGACACACTGCCGTTTTGCCCAAGGTACGGAGGATGTTTTGGCAGGGTTGCACCTCCAGTCTCGTAAAATCTTTTTTGTTTATGTTAAATGCAATTTCCTTGGCGAACAGATGCGAGCTGCATTGTCCTAATGTTAATTGGCTGGAAATTCAGGTATGGATGGAGGGTGACCAATTGGAATCCATGTCAGGTGACCCCCCTTTTGAGTCAACAGGACCACCGCCATAGCAACACCAGCATCCTGTGTGGAGGTGGGATCCAGACCCGAGAAGCATATTGTGTCAGCATCCATAACAACACAGCTCCATCCCATAGTAAGACCATGGGTTTTTAATAAAAGTCAATTATAGTTCATTAACAAGCATCGTGTGTTTTTGGAAATAAACAGTGAAAAAACAAACGTGATCAACTCAAATGAGTGTTTTGATTATTAATGGAATACCCATTAGGAAATGTTTCCTAGACAGGGAAGATTGCTTTTATTTGATTTAATCCTTTATGGGATGTCGAGGCTCAGGGTAGAGAGTGCTGACGGGGGGATTTAGCTTTCTCTGCGTTTGTGTTTTTTGATTTAAATGGTAATCTGTGGCCACACAGCGAGAGGGCGGATTTGAATTACGTTTATTTTCAAGCGGACTTCTATTAGATCTCCAAAAATGCTTTTTATACAGTTTGGAAAACAATTTAGACAGCGGAGAAGCGTTACGGTAAATCATTCTCTCTCAAACTGCTTCTGTATTTCTGTTAGTCAAGAGGCCTGCCGGGAGGAACTTGTGCACTGGACCTTTACCGCCCTTGGCTCAGTCTTGCTCCATCCCCTGTCTGAAACATTGCCCCCTCACACCTTGGACACCTTGGGGACCCTGTCTCCATGACAACTGCTTAGAACCTCAAGGGAAGAGAGGTGAGAGACAAAAAGCATCCCATTAAACCATATCACACATTTCCAAATCTAAAGTCTCTCACACAAACGCTAATCCCTGACCTTGGTCTCGGTAATGTAAATGGTGTGTCGGGTGGAACAACTTTTAAAGGGGGCGTGTTTCTGACCCTGAGCTGTAGCCCCGCCCACTCAAGGAGGCGACAGCTGTATTCTTCTATTATTTATGCTCGCTTTGAAACCTCTTTCTTCAAGTATTCTTTTTAGACACATATATCAGTTTGGCTAAGATGTTTGGCTGTTACCTTGAGTATTTTGCCAGATTGTAGGAGAACAGTATCTGCTGAAACATTGGAGTCATCGGTTGAATGAGGTCTTCTCTCAATTGTTCTTTTCTCCACATTTCTTCCATTATAAATGTACAACACCCCACTGAGCAATCTCTATCAATTTGAGGAACATCATTGTTTGGTCTGTAAAACCTGGAGAGGGCTGCGTGATAGCACTTCAATTCATCTTAAAAGCAGAGATGACGTCAAAGGCAGCTGGTCGTCCATTTCGCCCTTTTCCTCCTAGCACCATCAAAACTTTAATACAATATGTGCAATTTTTATGACCTCAAAAACATTTCTGCAGTACTCTGCAATTAGAGTCTTCAGCCAAACCTTGACCTGCTCGAAAAAAAAACGACTTAAGTAGTAGGTTTGTGTGGCTTCTGCGCTCCCTTTGCAGTGTACAGATGCCTTAAAGTTAGCCTCAGTTCTCCCAAAAATGAAAAATCACCCTTTCGTCATTTCAAACCTGTGTGACTTTCTGTCTTGTCTTCTGCAAAACACAAAAGAAGATATTTTGAAGAATGTTGGCAACCGAACAACGATGGTACCCGTTGACTTGCATTTGTTTTGTGTCCAGTGAAGGGGTCCTGCTGTTGTTCGGTTACCAACATTCTACAAAATATATTCAACCATTCAGGTTTAAAACGACAAGAGGTGAAGTATGATGACAGAAGTTTCATTTTTGAGTGAACTATCCCTTTAAGAAATCAAAGTAGATTGCTGACAGATTTGTTCCTTATTTTGTATGCACATGCTGTGATTTTTAGGTTTCAAAGTGAGGACTCGTTCTTTAATCAATGAGTCTTGGGTGGAGTCGCACAGTTGCCCTCATATCACCGAAGCAATGATCTGTGATGACCCCATCTGCTTCCTGTGGCGGGTGACATCGCAGGGTCCCTGTGTTCCTTATAATGGATCGTGTGGTTTAGGAACCCGGGAACAGACTGTGGAGTGCTTCTCTGTGATTGGTAAGCAGATTACTTTTTTTGTTTTTGCACTTTTGTAACCACCTACAAGACCTTAGCAACCTCTTAGAAACACCCTAGCAACCAATCACCCATTGTGACTTTTGCACAAGCAAGCACCACTTACATCCATATGGAATTTAATACTTGTACTTTTGCTTTCATAAGGAGCATATCATTTTTTCTTTTTGATATTATCGCCCTTATCGAGATGTTCAAGTGCTCAGTTATTTTCACTCGCATGAACAAATGATCTGCTATCTACGTCTCATCTCACCTCCTCTGCTCCCAGTGGGCATGCGGTGTATCAGCTAGCTTCTTCTCACAGGTTTGAGATCAGAATCTTCCCCGACAGACAGACACATGTCACAATATTTCACTGTAGTTCTGACACACACATCCACAGAGACGAGGAGCCTGCAGAATCCTCTGAGGTTGTTACAGTACTGTCCAAATGTCACTCATCTGACAAGTGTCACTGTGTGTGCTGTCCATCATCAGACAGGGTTTGAGTGTTCTATAGAGGGTCACCAGATGAAATAATGGCTTTGGACGATAGGATTATTTAAATACAAAATGAATATTATTCCAACAAATACTTATATATACAGTATACTTATACAGTATATATAGCTGCTTAACAAAAGAATATTCCACATTTTTATTTAAGCAGCATTTCTAGATGTATTGTGGCCAGTCCTGTGTCTGTTGAATTTCAATAAAAACAAACCTCAGGAGTGACATAAAGTCATCCAACAGCAATATAAAAGACTGACAGCATTAAAAAACACAGAAAAACTATCATAAAAAATCTATGATATCACCTAAAAAAAATTTAACTTCCTAAATACATAAATATGATATTACTGTCATATTGCTTAAAATTAAATATGAACTTGTTTTCTTTGCAGACTGTATTTGAGATCTAAAAAAAATACAGAGCATCTTTTCTGTTTTTTACATGTTTCTCCAGTTTTTATTTTTTGCAAATAAATGCAAATAGAAACAATATTTTTATTTTAAATTTGGTAGAAAATGTGTTAAAAGTTCACAGAATGACAAAATTATACCTATAAATTGAAAATCTTTAAATCAGAAAAACTGATTTAAAAATGGTCTCTTTATTTTTAAATTATTTTGCATGCATGTTGCTAAAGCTCAGCTTTGAAAACAATTTAAAGAGGCCCAGGACAAAATATATATACACAAGGATCAACAAATATTCATTCATGATCAATTTCCAGCTTTATTTCCTGCAAGCTCTTTTTTGTCCATGCATTTTTTGTATGTTTTATTTCATTCCCTGATATCCTGTTGTTGCCTTTTTGCCAGATCATTTTGTCCAAGAAATACCTTAAACGCTTAATGTTTTGTCTATTTTGCACAATACACTTCATATTTTTAAGGTTTAATCCAACCTGCATTTACTTTTGTTCTCTATATAATAACAACCCAAGACTTTTATTTATTTGATAAAATAACAGGCTGATTTATTGTGTATGTGAAAACACAGCACATTGGTATAGTTTGATTGGTTTTTAAATGCCATTTGAAAAAGTGTCTGTTCTATCCTGTGTAGGCGATCGTCGGGCATGGCTAGACATGAAGTTGAATATTAGACATATGCATTATCCCCGACAGCATCATCTGCCCAGCATGCATCTGAAGAGTTATATAAAAACAAAGTGAACCTGAAATGCCAAACCCATTAATGTAAAGTGCGTTTGACCTGAGCATATATAACAGATTTTTGCAGGAGATTCTTGCTGTACAGTCATTAGTAGGTTAAACTCTGGTAAAACCACATTCATGCAGAACCATCACAGGTAAATATAACAGGACAAATGCACTGTTTATGAAGTGTAACTTACATTTCGAAAAAATCTGTTTTTTGTTTGTGTGAGAGAGTTATTGCAGTGTACAGAAATGGTTTGATGGTTTTATAGCTGTCGATTCAGATTTTGTGATCTGACAGCAAGTCTGATACATGTTTACGAGGCAGTTCCTATTGATTTTCACTCGCTATAAACACTTCTGCAGTTCAGCTTCACTATGACGCACTTTTTAATGTTCTAGGTAAATCTCCGTCCACCATAGTACAAAGACAATGAAATAAAGCACAATAAAACAATTGGCAGGATGGTGATTACAGAGGTCATAAAAACATAGTATATTAAGAGCTGTGCATCTTCAGTCTCTTGTGCATGGAATATGATTCACAGAGATTGATTTTAGGGCAGAACATCAATTGTAGAAATGTTGTCCTTCCTGCATGAGATGTAATGAAGAAATGAACTACTGCAGCTCGATATCGGATTCTCACAGGAGAGTCTGTTTCATTTCTCGGCTTTTATCTTTTCTTTTATCTCACAAACAACCTGAAGAACATCTTCTACCGGTTGAATCTGTGTAGACGTGTTTTTTGTTCATTCCGATCTGACAAAATAAGAAATTTTTGTTTGTGTGTTGATGTAATCTTAGAGGGTTGGAGGTTATACATTAATGTAAGGCCCCAACAGGATGATCAGCACTCTTAGAAAAAGAAATTGCTTTTGTAAAATACTGAAGGGGTTTATTTTGTGTCATAAAAAATCTGATTAAATTAGCGATGTTCAGAGGCATTATAAATTGGCTGTAAACACACCTGACCAGTACTTTCTATTAATGCATCACGTTCCCATGGTAACTTGAAACCAGAAATATTAAAGGCATAGTTTACTAAAAAATGTTATCACTATATATTCACCCTTATATGATTTCAAACCTGTATGACTCTTTCGTCTGTGGAACACAAAATAAGATATTGCGAGAAATGTCTCAGTGGTTTTGTGTCCACACAATAAAAAAAGACAAGACTAGCCTACAGTACATTTTTCTGACTGCTACGACAAAACTTAATGACTGAACATGAAATATTGATTTGACGTGTATGAAAGTAAGGAGACAACAGGGACGTGGAACTAGCACAATGTGGAAGATTGGTTGCCAGGGACAACGGTCTAATGAAGCCTACAGTTTTAAGATCATGATACAAAAACATCTGAGCACCGTTGACCAATTATAATCAAGCGTCATGTTATAAACTGTGGTATTTTACTGTAGATTTCATTAGCAGATGATTATTTTCTAGCGCTCTTTTCATGAAAACGAATGGCTTTAATGTTGCTTAATCACGGTCTTTGAGGAGAGAACAGAGCCATCACAATGCTCTTAGACAACTTCTTTGCATATTTTTCTAATGTAATTATAGAAAACTGATTGTGCAGTGCAATTTTCATATTTTTAGCTTAATTATTGTAAGATAAGTGGCACCCGAGATATTTCTGTTATTTGAACATGCCTTAATATTTAATTCAAGATTTGTATTAGTTTTAACTGGTGAATTTAATTGAATATTTCCTTGTAGCACAATGAAAAGCTAATTAAATAGGCTCAAATACTGGAAAATATGATAATGTTGTTCACAACAGGAACGTTAGATGGAATAAACTTTTCATACTTAATGCGTTTAATCTAAATCTGCTCTCATTGTCTTTGTTTTACAGGTGAGTCAGCCTCTAGTGAGCGATGTCCAGGTGATCCTCCTCCAGTCCAGCAGCCGTGTGAGATGCCCTGCCCAGGGGACTGTGTGCTGGGACACTGGGCTTCCTGGTCTCCATGTTCACAGTCCTGTTCTAATAAACATTTTGAGGGAAAACAGAGTCGCTCGCGGCCCGTTCTGGCTCTTCCTGGGGAGCGTAAGTCCACTCACGTTAAACATTTGGTCTGCAAATGTGTAGAAGCTGACACACTCGTCTTAATTCAATCAAATTCAATCAGCACTTCACAACATTATAATATGTTTGGTGTGTTTTAAAATGCACTAGACCGAAGTCATTCTACATAAACCACAGGCTTCCCTTCATGTTTGAAAATCTATAGGTGTCATGGGAGTACATGATGTGTGTTGTTTAAAAGAAAAATTAATCTCAAAATCGAAATGTTGGTTTTTTTACGCACCCACATGACGTTCAACATGTTTTAGGACCTCCCGGCATCTTCGGAACACAAATAAAGATAGTTTAGTTGACATCTGAGAGATGCCCAGGCCTCCTCATAGTCATCATTGTTATAGTTGTTGTCAAGGTCCAGAAAAGTACTAAAAACATTGTTAAATTGGTCCATCCGCTCAATTGAATTTTATGAAAGTGACGACAATACTTTATGTGTGAAAAACAAACCAAAATAATGACTTTAATCGCTATATTCTCCTCTGTCTTATCAGTCTGTGGTGTGCACTTAGACGCATGCGCATTCGGTCTGTACGGTTGGGCAAAAATGTTTTTCACACATAAAGTATTCCCGTTGCTTCAAAAAAACTCAACTGAATCACTATGAGCGGATGGACCACTTTCACGTTTTTTTTATTCGGCTTTCAGATGATGTATAAATCTCATTCGAAGAATTGTTTGACTGGTTTTGTTGTCCAGGCAGGGTCACGTTTTATAAATCTCTGTCATGTCGTACTTAGACATGATTCTTTTATGCTGGTCTCCATTAAGCAGCTCTGTCTTATCAATAATACATGTTTCACATTTGACACTCTCATTATGGATGTGACCTCTTTATGACCCAGTGAACCCATGACCCTTTCAACAGACCATGACCCTTATATGCTATAAACATGAATCAATATACTTATCAAGTGTTTTTATAGATATGAATGTACAGTATAGTATATTCCTATGCCTTGTGTGCAATGCTGTATTTGTTTCTAGAATAAAAGTTATTGTGGATAAGACATCGGTTAATAATTAAGAAACATTCATTTTTAGTGCCAAAATCAACCCCGATACAAACTTAACCTTTGCAAAGGCATAACTAGATAAACAGTAGTTTGGTCAAAACATTTTTCTGTTTGGTTACAGATGGCAAAGCTTGTTCTCTATCCTCTGAGCTGGAGCAGTGGAGACCCTGTGGTACACACTCATGCACAGTATACAACTGGGAAACTTCACCTTGGGACGCCTGTGTGCCAGAATCCATCGGTGAGAGGAGCAGCGCAGACCAGATGGAGAATGAAGCCACCTGTGGTACTGGGGTGCAAATGCGGGAAGTTACCTGCAGAAAAGCTGGAAATGGATATATTGCACCAAAACGGTAAAGAAACATCCAAAATGCTTTAAATTAGATTCTAAGTACATTTTTACAGGTTTTTAAGGGGATTGTAATTGGATATTTTGAAAACTGCTTTGGAATAATATGTAAAAAGAGATCTCTATGAGGGAAGGTTCATCCAAAAAAAAGTTTTTTCATTATTAACTCATCCCAGTGTCAGTTCAAACCTGTATCGCTTTCTTATGCAGAACACAAGAGATGATTTTGAAGAATGTTGGTAACCCGACAAAACTAGACCTTAAACGGAAAACTTAAATGGAAATTCTCTCCTATGTCACATTTTTCATACGAACAAGCCCTCAGTTGTTAAATCTGTATTCACTTTACTTTAGCTGCCCTGAATCATCTCGTCCTGAATCGATCCGGTCTTGTGCTGTTCCTTGCAAAATTGACTGTGCCGTCACACCTTTTAGTGAATGGAGCCCCTGTTCCACTTCTTGTGTACAAGGTAAACATACAATCATCTCTACCATCCACATTTGTTCTCCTAATTCATTCTCCTTTGGAGCTGAGCTCCAGGTTTGAGGATTGACAGTGAAGTGAAGTATGTGGTGAGAGTGTCAAAAAGTCGAGAAATGTTCAACTTTATGCAAATGTGAGATATCGCTGAGGCAGCGATGTCTGTCAAAAGTTTCCGGTGTATTCGTTGCTTACGTCACATCATTATACGTTGGTTTATTTAATTCAGATTTGAAATTCAGTCTGTGTTATATCGAATGGGTTTCCTTATTTGCCAGTTAACCTTAGCATTTATAGTATTAACACAGGTGAGCTTAAAGTGATAGTTCACCCAAAAATGAAAATTCTGTCATCATTTACTCACCCTCTTCCTCTTCCCATTTCGAACCTTTGCCACTTTCTTTCTTCTGCAGAACACAAAAGAAGATATTTTGAAGAATGCTGGTAACCGAACAGCGAATTCACTTCTATTGTATGGACGCAAAACCAATGCAAGTGAATGGGGTCAAGTTAACAACATTTTTCAAAATATCTTCTTTTGTGTTCTACGGAAAGAAGAAAGTCATACAGGTTTGAAATGACATGAGGGTGAGTAAATGATGACAGAATTTTCATTTTTGGGTGAACCTAACACTTTATTGTAATAAATCTCTTCAAGATATGTTTTTGGCGGGTCTTATATTGCTATTGAAGATTTGGACTGAAAGTTGACAAAATAATGTTGACAGTGTGAATTTATGCTTAATTTATCAACTCGCACTTGAGTCACCAAACATAATCTTTACACAAAATCCTGTTATCTAATATCATTTTTATTATAAGGAACTGAATGTGAAAAATAAGTTTAACGAACTGAAATTCTATTTGATCTCCTCTCGTACACTAGTGAATGACACAGCCTCAGCTCAGTCACGCCACAGGATTATTATCCAAAGACCTGCAAATGGAGGTCAAGAATGTCCAGACACTCTTTATGAGGAGAGAGAATGTGAGCCGTCCCCTCTGTGCCCAGTTTACAGGTAAAAACTAAATTTCCTTTTCAATACAAACATAATCAGAGCACACACAAACAATCAACAATGACTGGATGTGACAGCAGAATCAATATCAAGAAATGTTTATAAGACATAACCGGGTGAGCCAAACCCTAACATGTGTTTCTGCGAAACGATGTATCCTGGCAGATGGCAGACCCACCGCTGGCATCAGTGCATTCTGGTACCTCATTCAGTGAGACAGGCTGTGGGCGGGCCCACAGAGGCATGCGGGATGGGCCTGGAGGTAAGAGGTAAGTGACAGATGTAATGTTTGATTTGGAAAGTTCTGTGAGGGCTGGTTAATGATACCAGTGTAGTTTCTTGTTTCTCAGCTGCCTGAAGAAACTCGTGTACAGACAGACAGTTGTAAAATGTCAGCGAGCATCTTTTAGCCGTGTTGGCTGCCTGTAGTGTTACACCTGACATCTCAGTCCCCTTTTAAAATCTCCTGCTGAGCCTTCATGTAAATTTAAAAGCAAGTGCCAGCCTATCACAGCAGGATCTTTCTAAGCACGTTTCAGCATCCAGCAAGTACATACAGTAACCCTAGCAACCAGAATTTGGACAGCATCTACAATTCAGAGAAGTTGGCACGGTGTTTTGGACCCGATTCCCTACATCAGTTTCGAAAAGACCGGCTTTAAAAAACAATTCACAATTCATCATAAAATTCATTATTTCTTGACATGAGCACACATGGGGAAAAAAATCTTTTTTTCTCTCCTCTTGTCTTCTTCTCATCTGTACTGTAGATGTGGCGTGCGTCGATGCGGATGATGCTCCAGCAGATATGGCTGACTGTTTGAGGTGGGCAGGTGTGATGCCTGTACACGTGAGGGAGTGTCTGGTGCCATGTAAAAATGAATGCACCTTCACTTCCTGGAGCAGATTCACCCAGTGCCAAGGCTGTAGAAGTTGGCGCACCCGAAACCGATCTTTGATAGGTACAACGTGCATTCATCCAGGGTCCAAAATTCATTTTTGGCTGCCTGTTGAAAACCATAAAAGTAGATATATTTTAGTTTACTTTATTCATTTAAATGGCATCTTTATACACAACTTACGTGCTTCACAAGCATGACAAGTAACATTTGTACTTGCTTTGAATAAATTTACCTACCAGTTACAAGCCATTTTTCTCACATTTGGCACTTGTACAGGGTTTATTTTGGCTCCTATATACACATCTTGAAGACTTTCTATGTTTATTAAAAATGTCTTCATCCATCCATCATCGCTTATCCAACTTCCTCTCTCATCTCTCTCGTCTTCACCTGAATTCTCAGGTCGCAGTAAGAAACGCTGGCGTTGTCAGCAGCAGGAGTTGTTTCCTCTCCAGGAGAAAGAAGCTTGTCCCTGTTCTGAATTTTACGCCCAGCCTCGCGGTCCTTGGTCCCCCTGTTTGCTCCCTCCGGCAACAAACCAGGCTGAACATCCTTTCATCCGAGCAGTTTACCAGCAAGGCCAAAAGGCAGTCCAGGACTGGCGAATTCAAAGAAAGAACGGAGAGTGTGGGCCTGGAAAGCGCTACAGAGCCCTCGCCTGTCTGGATCACCAGGGACGGCTAGTGGAACCAGATCACTGTAGCAGCTCTGGTGATTTAAACTTTTTTTATTCATTAACACCGTGTCTACACCGGGCGAGACGCGGCACGACACGCGGTTTGCTCTAATGGGTTTATTGTGGACAAATATTACAATGGGTTCTAATGTGTTTTTAATGTCTTTTGTCGTGTTGCATCGCACCGGTCGCATCTGGTATAGACAAAGTGTTACTGTATTTATGTATAGCTGGTCTTAAAGGAACAATACAGGGTTTTTGGAAAAAGGAAGATATTTGGAAGAATGTCAGTAACCGAACAGATCTCATCCCCCATTTACTGGCAAAATAAACATGTGCACTAAAAGCATAGGTTTGGTCTCATTTGAAAGCAGACACTTGGCAGTTTATTTTTAAGTCAGAATTAATTAGCTATATCATACTGAAAAAATGTAATTTAAAAGTACATTTTAAAACATAAAATGTATCGGCCTTCCATTAGCGCACTGGTAAAGCTTGGTGCTAGCAATGCCGAGGTCTTGGATTTCATCTCAAGTTAATTAGCATCTGCCAAATGCAAAAATGTAATGAATAATATCTGACCCAGTCTGAGAAATCCAGAGTAAAGTCACAATCTAATTATGAGAGTCATATAGCCATAAAATTGACAAAAATAGTTATGTGTTTATTATAATTGTAAGTTATCTGATAGATTTCGACATACAGTACTCACATTATTATTTATGATAAACACAATGACATTATGTTTTAGTATTTTGCACAAAAAAGTACCAGAAGTTGCCTTTCAGAACATTAAGTAAAGTCGTACTGAGCCAATATTAAAGATTATATTTTTACTGAATTTGAAACATTAAAAAAAAATGTTAAATCTGGGTTTTTAGAGACTGTGTTATGTGTTATGAATAGTGTAACTATATTAAATTGTATCTATGTTGTTACAGGTTACGAAGAGGAAATGTGTCATGTGCCCTGCTCTACAGACTGTAAGCTGAGCGAGTGGTCTCATTGGTCCACCTGCAGCGCCTCTTGTGGTGGGGGTGTAAAAGTTCGCTCTCAATGGCTACGAGAAAAACCTTTTAATGGAGGCCGACCCTGCCCGCAGCTAAATTACAAAAATCAGGTGAGAACCATATTTTCACAATTTTCTGCCTCGACTTGTCATTATTTTTTTAAGGAATCATCAAATCTACATTAAAAACCTAAAAAAATGTTTGAGACATTTTAAGACAGTTTCTGAATACAAAAAAAAACTTGCTGTAAAAATGTACATGACCCCACAAGCGTGAGTGTGTTTATTTCAATACTGCATATATTTAAAGGTTCGCAGATAGCTTAAACAGTAGATGTGAGTCACAGGGGACATGACGGAGTGTGTATGTAAACCTGATTCATTATTCATTTGACCTCGCTTTTGGCTGTTCCCTGGGCTGCTCACTTTCAAGCCTTTTCACACTGTTTCTCAATCATCTTGTGTACTACAGTAAGTCAGGACTGTAGAGAACAGAGGTCTACTGGGACTGAAGCTCTTATCCTTTCAGCTTTTCCTCGTGTTCAACTCTCTTTATTTTACATTCCATCAGGGCAGCTGTAGCAAGATTTAAAGTTTCATGAGCGTTTCCTTCAGCTCACTTTCACTCATAGAAATGAAGCACGAAGTAACCTACCCTACCTGAAGTACAGGGTGAAGAGTTAGACACTAATGAAAAAACTTTCTCTTCTCTTCTTTTCATTTGTTTCTCTTTGCTTACCTGTCCTTTTCTACTTATTACACTTAACTTTCTTTTACTTTACTTTACTTTCTTTTCTTTTCATTCCTTTTCTTTCTCTTTTTCTTTTCTTCTTTCCTTCTCTTTCTTTTCTTTTGTTTTCCTTCCTTTATTAAATTTTTTCCATTTCTTTTCTATCCTTTTGTCTTTCCTTTTTCTTCCTTCCCTTTCCTGTGTTTTACTCCCTCTCTTTTGTGGTTGGCCACTGCTGCTTTGAATGTCTACAAAGGCTCAGGTGAGTACCCAAGCGTACCCTTTTCATATCTACATATGATGCCATAACTAAACCCGTATGTTGTATGTGCTCAGGTGTCTGAGGTACTGCACTGTTACTCTAAATGCAGTCAGTATGTGTGGGATGCAGGCTCCTGGTCCATGTGCATCATATACCCAACAAACTCTAGCAACACTACAACCAATACAACACAAGGACAGCCTGTCTTTGGAAAGGGCCTGTGGACCCGCAAAATCCGGTGAGCTCATCGCACCCAGCCCTTTATCATCATCCCTAAAGTCGTCAAAATAGATCCAGTGTGGGTCACATAGCAAAACTGTCTCATAAGTCAGCGTTCAAAACAGAGCAGAAGTCACATTAGCGGCAAAAAAGATTCATGGGGTCATAACTCTGAAAAGAGAAGTGAGGTCACAACCCTGCCCTTCAGATTGGAGTGAGGTCAGAGAGGATGATGGGATACTATGGGAAACATCATCTGATCGTTGAATATTTTGGGGTTGTTTTTTGCTTTCACCATCACTGAGTCATGTTTTCTTTTTCAGTAAAGGTGCCACCAAGTTTTAGTCTTGACATTTCTTTTTCCCTGACGGACAGCTGTGTTAAAAGGGATGGACAGATCCCTGATGAGAGTGTGGATGACTCACTGTGCGACCAGGAGGAGCGGCCAATCACAGCTGAGACCTGTCGACTGCCATGCCCCACCCACTGCGTGCCATCGGAATGGAGCCAATGGACCAAATGTAGCGTGGTCAGTTTAACTGATGTATAGATAAATATGGCTGATAAATGGATGATTTTATGTTCAGGATAGAGGCATGGCCTGATAATTGCAACATATATTTGTGTTTCTACAGGACTGTAATGATGGTGATTTAAGGTGGAGGAGCAGAACTGTATTAAGATGGCCAGAAGGAAATCATACCTGTCCTGATCTAAACCAAACTCATTTCTGTAACAATATGACGTGTCTCAAATACTCATACGTATATTCAGGTAATGCTAAAATAATTATGCTTACTCTTCTACTTAAAGTCACCATGAAATCGAACAGGAAAATTCAAAGTGTTTTACACAGTGTTGCAGTAATTATTTTAAATGATTAATCCGTGCACAACATTATTATTATTTTATTAATTTGCACTTGTAAATTTTAATGAAAAACATTAAGCTTCTCTCCCCCTCTCAACAACAACTCTTCACCACATGATGTATGCAACTAAAAGAGGTAGGACTGTACTGACTGTACCCTCCCCTCCGGGCCCAATTTACAACAAACCAATCAAAAAGGGAAGGGCAAAATAAAGCCCCGCCCAAAATAAATTCTAATTTCAGAAGCCGTTTCACTCGGATAAATGTTATGATACGGAAAAGAAGTCAATCGCAACTTCCGTTTCATGGTGACTTTAAACACACTTCACATTTACAGATTCAATTTACTGCTAAAATGGTTCACGATTACATTATAGTTTGAGTAAAAATTTTGCATGCGGGTGGGTCTGTTTTTAGCATTTTCCCCAGAATTATGGTTAATCCTAAAATATGCAAGACATTTTCTAAAATAATTAAATATAAGGAATAGAAAATATCATCACTGCAGTAAAAAAGTAGATGTCAATGGAATAGTCTCTACTAAGATACAAAAACAGAAGTGTGTGTGTGTGTTTTAAAGACTGGAGTAGCTGTCAGATAGATGAAAATGCAGTATGCGGCAGGGGGATTAAGACTCGACTCCTGAACTGTGTCCGCACTGACGGAAAGCTGGTGGAACTGAGCATGTGCAAAGAGGTGCTCCTTCATCTTTCATTAATAACACCGAGTCATCAAAACATCTAACATAAATGCACTTCTTTTACCTTCTCTTCTCTTTTCTAGTTGGGTCCTTCACGTGGAAAGCTGTCTTCCCCTTGTGAGGTGGGCTGTCCTGTAAATTGCCTCCTCACAGAGTGGTCCACCTGGTCCGAATGTTCGCACACCTGTGGAAGCCAAAGTATGATTATTGTCTAATAATTATTATATTTCCATTCAATTCCGTGGAGAAAGATCCAGACAAAAAAATATTAAAGTAATTCCTATGTTGCTTACTCCCGCAGGTCAAAATCCTCCTTTATTATATCTCTATGGGATTGCATTATTAGTTGTATTGACCTTTAGATTAAAATCATCTGTCTGTTCGCTTACAAAAGTCACAACACACCTCTCCACAACAAGCCCCATGATCTCGAGTTAAGTTTAATTCCTTGCTTTAAGTGTTTCGTACAAATCCCTAACCCCTGCGTGCGAGCAATAATAGCAGGCAAGCATCACTAATAATATGTCCCATAAAAATTAATCTAGTGTCTTTGAGAAGATAACACCCACTTGTGAGCTCTGTCATGCTTCTTGGAGCCCCGTCTCTCTTTCCAGCTATTGTTAGGGCTTTAATTAAAAGCTTTAATCAGTCTCATTTATCTCAATTCAAGGCCCATGAGTAAACTGTTCCCTGAGCTCTTATTAAGCCTAACCATGCAAACAGTGCTCGTACCTTAGATCCTGATCCAGCGTGTATACTTTTGCATCTGCATATGCCAATGTTTGTGTATGCGTGTGAATTTTCCAGGTCAGATGACACGCATCCGGATCGTTTTACAGTCTGCTGGAGAGGGAGGTCGCCCGTGTCCGTCTCAGCTCTCGCAGACTCGCTCGTGTCCCATCAGGCCCTGCTACAGCTGGAGGCTGGGGGACTGGAGTCCATGCAGGGTGGAGGTATTGATTCAGCCATTCAGACGGAAAAACAGCCTTTTCACTTCAGGGACATTTAGATGGGAAATAAACATCCAGCTTAAAATGTCTTTATCCCTCTGTCTTTCACTCTAGGGCGCTGACTGTGGTGAGGGTGTAAGTCGGAGGGAAATGTCCTGTGTGGTGCACTGGGGTTCTCTCTCAGGTCCTCCTCAGCCTGTCTCTGTAGAAGACCAGTGGTGTGTGGTACATTCCCAGAGTAAAATCAGTGAGCTTGAGTTGCAGCAGCCCTGCACGATTCCTTGTCCAGGTTTGCACCTGCAACACATTTGTAGACAATATCTTGACAATATGGCAATAATATAAAAATATTTCACATTGTTCTCTTCTTAATGAAGATATTTCATATAATTAAGGATATAGTGGTTTAATAGTGATGACTCATTAGCTTTAATTGAGCACATTTGTTTTTAATAGCTCCCTGTGATTGTTCTTTTCCATCTCGTACGTCAGGTGAATGTCACCTGAGCCAATGGTCAACATGGAGTTCATGTCAGCTGCTGTGTTTGGATGGCCTGAGTTTTGAGACTTGGGGTCGACAGGCTCGTTCTAGAGCCGTAGTCACGCAGGTGGCTGAGAACCAAGATACATGTCCCAGTCAGGTTTATGAGACACAACCATGCCAAGGTATGAAAAGAAGCCGATACAGAGAAATCACATATCTGGGTTAGATTTTCCGAACCTGGGAAAGGCTTACATTTTGAAAAAGCAAGAAAAAGTTGGATTTCTGCAATAAATCTACATTTTGTAATTAGGATTAACTCCAAAAAATCATCAGTTTCAAAGCAGCTCTCTGTCAATTCAACATCTAGAAATGCTTTCATATGAAATCATATCCAATAATGTTAAGAAAAGACAAAAGAGTAATTGAAATTCATAAATCAAAGCTTGAGAACAATCACACATTCACAAAAGGCATTGCCAAACTTCAAAAACATACAAGAGAAAAACACCAAGTACTGTTTTTTGGTTGAAAGCTTCTTTTTGTCACGAGTATACCTCTCCTTTACAATACCTGCTTTGAGTGGGTTTGTTGACAGGTATTTGTAAAGTAACAATTCTCCAGATCTCACAAATGGAGAGCAGAGTGAACCTTTCTCTCTCTTCACCTTCACAGTTGCACAGCTGTTGTTTTGCAGACCATATTTTCTGTCTGTCTGCCTGAGAAAATAGCTTCAAGACTGAGAACTGATAGACAAGATGTTGTTTGGCCACTAAACACTAAATGCACTCTAGCGTATTTGTGTCTGTCTCCAGGTGGGACCTGTCTGACTTATGAATGGATGACTGGTGACTGGAGGCATAACCGCAGACTGGTGTGGTGTCAGCGTTCTGATGAAGTTAACGTCACAGGTCATTTACATTCTACCATTAACAGATATGCACGAGTCCAGTTGCTTTATTGTTAAAATGATCTTATAATAAAGCAACATTTTTTTGTTGTGTAAGGATGTATTGTGCAGCACATGGTGTTACTATGGTCAATGTAAAAGACAGGAGAATAGAAAAAGCTTGTTCACTATTCAATCTTTCTCTACATTAGGAGGCTGCATCTCCCAAAACAAGCCCTCGGCTGTGAGACAATGTCACCCTCCATGTACCAAACCATTCTCTTTCTGCACACAGGTAACATTTACAGAACATATGGATACATGCTTTCATCTTAATCATTATTGCACAACTTCATTACGAACATAGCAGGTTATATTATTTGACCTCAAAATCATTTACATTTATGCATTTGGCAGACGCTCCTATCCAAAGCGACTTACATTGCAATGTATTGTACATTTGTTTCTGACTATGTGCAATCCACTGGGATTGAACCCGTGGCCTTGGCATTGCCAGTGCCATGCTCTAACCACTGAGCCACAGGAAAATCATAAGATAAACACAATAAAGTAACTTGCTGAAAGGAAAATGATGTTACATATAGCAGATTTAACATTTGAAAGTCTTCTCATATTAAAATGAGGCATGACGGACAGTTACCGACTGTGTTATCAGCTGACTAAATACAACATAGCCTACATCTGTTTGTCACAGTAAGTGAGTAAATGTGTTATTACATGTCACTTTATCTCACGGCTACATAAGTACAACACAGCACATTTCTCCTTCATGAAAACCAGAGTTTCTGTTTTTCAGAGTGGAGTTTGTGGTTGTGAGAAAGGTTTCACAGTGGTCATGACCTCTCACGGTTTCCTGGATTACTGCACCAGAACTCCAGGGTTGGATCAGAAGAAAGCAGATGTAAAGACGACGCGAGGCATCCTAGACCAGAACATGCTCGAAACAAGAACCAAATCCATGATTGGGCGCTGCATCCCCTTGGACCAGGTACTACTGCAACCATGTGCTCTACTATCAGAGAGATTGTTTGATTGATGGCTAGTAGTCAAAAGCCAGTTTTCTCACATCATAACAGACATAACATGACACAGATTTGGTCTCGATTTGATTCTAAAGAAAGAAAGAAAACTGACCTGCGTTTGCGTAATTCTAAACAGGCACTGTTATTTGTGTCTCCTTATTTTGATTGACAGATGGGCGTGTAAAGCTGTGGGTTTATGGGCTGATGGCTGCCGGGTTCGTCCTGATTCTCCTCCTCATTCTTATGTCCTTCCTCTTGTGGTAAGCTTTCTTTTACCTGACACAAAACAGATGGTTAGGCATTCCATTGATCGATATGTATGATAAATGAGTTATATAAGCTTGTTCACTGTTTTAATGTGTACTAGTAGACTTTCACGTAGCATTTGTAAATTGCTACTTGCTTAGGATAAAATCAGTAAAACCACTGATTAAATAGCCATATTCTGCCCTCTAGTGGTAAAACATGGAACAACCTGTTTTGTGTGTGTGTCTCAGCTTGTGTTGTTGATTCGTTCTCACAACATTTTTTTGTTTTTGTGTTTCAGTAAAAACACAGAGGACAGTCCCAGCAATTGTCCTCAGAAGGCAATGTCTCTGGCATATGATGGTGATGTGGATATGTGAACTCTCCCTAACATTGTGTATGCAATACTGAAGCAATCTCAAATCGGTCTGACACCTTTTAGTCCACAACATGGATGTTTACAGCACACATGCAGAGCCAGGCAGAGATGGTGTTGATGTTTAAACACAGCAGAAAGAACTTGGGAATGTTGAGTATGTGCATTTAGGACAATTTCATGTAAAAAAGTGTCATGCGTCGTCTGTTGTGTGTACGTGCGCATTTATGAGAGTGAGCGGATCTGTGTGAGAGGTGTGTGTCTGTACGCTATATTTGTGTCTTGATGTGTAATGCTATTACAGTTATGGGCCCACATGAAATATACTGTACATCTGCAGAAAGTTCAACACATTTCAGAAGAATTTCATCAT
The DNA here is from genome assembly GCA_006030095.1 of Triplophysa siluroides. Classification (NCBI taxonomy): domain Eukaryota; kingdom Metazoa; phylum Chordata; class Actinopteri; order Cypriniformes; family Nemacheilidae; genus Triplophysa; species Triplophysa siluroides. Next base: position 1,064,073 of record VCII01000314.1, on the reverse strand, counting down.
TTATAAACTTTTCTACACATTTTCTGCCCCTTTATTGTTAGTATTGTTAGTATTAAGGCTAATTTTGTTGTCATTTTCTTTACCACTATAAACTTGTTTAGACACATTCCATACAATTTGACAAACTTGTCCTGTACATGTTAATGATCCCTAAAAGGGTTTTTAGTGATGCACTATGTTAGTGCCAGCTTAAGTGCCATATTAATTTATTTGATTTAAAACTATCTTAGTTTGAGTTCTTTAGATTTTTTAATATTATCCCCGACCAGTGTTGAAAACTTTTATACCCCTGATAAATAGTTGAAAGAATGCTCGTGAAATGCTCTCTTTTTTTAAGTGTATGCTGTAAATATTTTCTATGTGTCTTTGAGCGCTTTATAAATAAATGTAAATCTTTGAAAAGGCAGAGTATGTCTTCAATTTTGATGCTTTTGCTGTAAGAGAAACCTCAACCTGGCAACCGCAGCTGTTTTAAAAATGTACTGTTTGGATTGTGAGTTAAACATGCTTGATGCTTTAAATGTTTGTCATGTTTTTACTGTGGGGCTCTTTAACTTTCCTCAGTCTTCACAGTGCTTCAACAGTGCTGCTGTCATTTCTTATCAGTATCAATACACCGGGCCAACTTTCATGAGCCAAGTCCAGATTGTCATAGTCCTCCAATGAATTGTGATTAGTATGCACATTAGCAACAGCAGATGAGATCAAATGAGGAAAACGCATGTGTGATGAAACTGCATGAATACATACGAGCCAGTAGGTGGCAGTATGACACAATTAGAAAAGGCAGTTATCTGTGGTTTGTGAAAAAGGAGCAATGGTAGGTTGATTGAATTCTTTGTGTTTTTGGAAAGGATCTTATTTTTGAACATTCTGGAGATTTATCTGCACAAGTTAATGTGGAGATTTTGTTTTGCACAAGTAGTAGTCCACATTACTGGTTTGCCACATTCAAAGTCTTCAGAAGCAATGTATTAACTAAAATGACAATCATTGCTATTTTAATGTTTAATCAACAGGAGTTTCACATAAAAACTTTGTGCATTATATCTTTGAGTTTGGAGACATTGAGATTCTTCAAAATTATTTTTCCTGTAGGTCAGATGGTAGCGTATTGAGAAAGGTTTGATCCAAGGGAACACTCAAACTGATTAATACAATGTATTGATTGAATGCACTGCACTTTGGATAAAAGTATTTGCCAAATGCATACATGTAAAACATCTAGCCTATGTAGTTTTATGGAAGAAATTCTGTTCCTTTAACATGCGCTTAAACATATCTAGAAAAACACATTGGTCTAGCTTGGCCCTTGGAGTGTGAGCCCGAATGAGAAACACCGTTTTAGCACTTGCATGCTGTTAAGACTTAAATGTTGCCACAAATGGATGACAGTAAATTAAATCAGCAAATTGAATTGATTTGAAGTTGTGGATCGACGTCAGGTGTTTAAGTGAGTTTTCTTCACAGCGTGCCTTGCGTCAGGTCACAGATAAGACTTTCCAACAGCCCAGATTTAGAAATTGGATTCATTGATTTATGAGAGGAGGTAAACGACTTTTTACCTCTCTCAAAGGGAAATACTGTAGGTTATTTGGACCTTGAATTATTTTCTGTCTAGCTAAATTCAGCCAGAGATCATCAAATTACCCATTATTGGCAAATGGGTGGCCCGCCACAGCAGTCCTTTTGCATCAAAATGTATTTTGTCTCTCACAATTTTCACTTAACATTGAGGGATGACATTCATTTTAAATGTCCACTTTTCCAAAGCACCAATGGCTTTTCTAAATAATGTGTGATTATTTTAGACAATTTACAATCGTGTGTAACAGTATATTGTTGGTCATTTACAATTATAATTTACCTTTCAAACAAACAGAAGACCTCTTCTCATTCTCCTCCTCTCTCGTATCTTCTCCCTCCTCCTCCTCCTCCTCCTCCTCCCCTTCTCTTCGCTATCAGTGGAGAAGTGCATTAGAGAACTCTCGTTCTCGCTCGTGTCTCTGTGTGCCTTATCAGATGAGATAAGAATGAGTGCTGAAGTTCTAATAGGGTTCCAGTCCAGCGGGATTCTCCTCACGTGCACTTGAAACAACAAACACATACATCACTGCGCCGGCACATCAGCTCCACAACAAAACAAAACCAGCAGTGACTAACTCAAACACATTCTTATAATCAAGATCCCAGTTTAACGAAAATACCTGAACAAGTCCACATTTTGTACATTTAAAAGGATAGTTCAACCATTAATGAAATGAAGTCCTCATTTAATCAATCTCATGTCATTTCAAAGCTGTATCGTTTTTTGGGGGGTAGATACAGAAAAATAGGTATTTTTTAAGGATGTTTACAGTATTCTTTTCACTCCATGTCCTTTTATATCTTCTATTTGGTTATTTTAGTCCATTGAAACGAATTTATGGAAAAAATGAACAATCTCTCAACATTTTACTCTAATATCTTTAATGTATAACTTTCTTCTGTTGAGCACAGAAGAAGATATTTCAAGAAATGTCTCAGGGGTTTATTCATAAAATGGTCAATGGTGGCCAATTTTGTTTGGTTACAAACATTCTTCAAAATATCTTCTTTTGTGTTCTGCAGAAGAAAGGAAGTCATACAGATTTGGACTGACATGTGGGTGAGTAAATGATGAAATAATCTTCATTTTGGGTGAACTGTCCCTATAAATTGTTATTCTCTTCCCCATGCACGTTTTATCGTTTTCTACCTCTAAATGTTAAAAGCTATGATTTATTTTTTGTGTTTGATTTCTAAACTCTCCTGTAAATTTTTCATTATTCAGACACATTCCTGCTCCGAAGACCTGCCACTGTGACAAGGTTGGTCAGATTAATCAAACAGTCGTGTTTTGGTTTCATCACAGGGCTACAGTGTTACACGTCAAGAGAATCAATGTACGACTACCGTACTTGTTTCTACATATCAAGCTGGGATAATAGACAGTATTAAAAACATAAACACATTTCACCATTACATTTCGACCAGAATTATACATACTCAATGCAAAAGTGCACAAACATGAAAAGCAGTCTGCCTCTAAAGGAGCTTTGCAAAGCACTTTCTAGAGGGCAGCTAACCCTCCAAATATTCGTAAACCATTATAAGACATAAACGCTGAGTGGAAGGCCAATAATGAGAGAGAGATAAAAGAAAGTGGCAGAGCGAAGAAAAAAAGGAGTGTTGGTGGAGATAACTCCCTTCTCTTCATTACTCCCTTCTCTCTTCCATTAAAAGCTTTTTCCAGCTCCTCTGCCCCTGGCTGAAGACTCTGGAGAGAAAGTGTAATTGTGCATGGGAAATTAAGTCTGCGACTTGCTACACTATTTAAAATACTGAGTCCCCAAGGGAAAGAAAGCCTGCTATATCATGACACACACATTTTATCTTTAACACGTGCGCTGGTTCGCACACTCAAGCGGCGCGTAAGCCGCAGCGTAACAACAACAGCAGACTAAACGGCACATCACGAAAACAGAATCCGTGACAGTGTTTCAGCCTCAAATAAAATACATTTCTGAGTTACTATATTATGCAAATCAGGGACAAAATCTATGTGTAAGGCAAACTGCATATTTATCCATCTTATAGACACAACCTGACACTTTAAAACTGTACAATATCACTTCCATTGTGGACAAGGCCCTCACACAACTGTATTCTCAAAACGCAGGGAGTTTTATTGGTAGATGAACCACCTTTATCCCAAAGTTTGACTGCTTCAACCCCTGGCTAGGCCCTTGGTGAGTTGATTTCAAAACAAAGCCAGTAAGTCTGAAGTGCATCATGAACATTTTTCTGCAGCGTCTAACTCATGATCCATGAATAGGAAAGCTTTTATCTTGATGACGGATTGCTTTAAAACTGCTGCGTTTTCTCCCCCAATCAAATCTCGCATTTGTTCTCTCTGGTAATTTTAATCAGTTCGTCTGGCGGAGTGCCCGCGCGCCAACGTTTTCCCTCGGGATCAATAATTGTATTGATGAGGGTCCGATAGAGGCCGATCAAGCGACCTGTCTGCACAGGGCTGCATCGATTTCATTTTCTGCAATCCATTCGAATGGATTGGCTGCCAAACGCCATTGTGTTTCACCTCGCGCTGGACAGGCATTATCAATCAAACACAGAGAAAGGCCTGTCCGATCAGGGCAGAGTTATGGGCAGTCGGACTGTCTCAGGGACATTGTCCCCGGCCTGCGCTCTTGAGAGATGAGGTTTACCGTGGTATGCTTTACACAAACGCTGACAGGTTGCGGTGTGTTGGCCATTGGCAGAAGTGTTCATCCTTATGATGCTAGACTTATGACACATGGTCTGTAAAGGTTGCAAAAGCTTTTGTTTTTGGTTTCACATGGCAATGTGGAAACTCTACCTCCTAAACTCTGCTCAAGTGATTTAATGAAATGTGGTTGGATGGATGTGTCTATTCATGCTTTTTGTGAAAATGTTGACCGAGTACTGGCCATAAAAAGGTACTTTAAATAAAAATGTTGTGTTGTACCATATTTCTTTTTGGTACTTTTTGGAAGACTTTTATTAGATGTTTTGGTACTTTTTGTTAGATCAAAAAAAGCTATATTGTATTGTATTGTATTACAAAACAATACAATACTCTATTATATTATAATACAATACAATACAATATAATACTCTATTATATTATAATACAATACAATACAATACTCTAATATAATATCATATCATATCATATCATATCATATCATATGAGTATAATAGAGTATTGTATTGTATTATATTATAATTAACAATGTAACGCACACACTTTAAGCTTCAAAGGATTTCTTTCTACAAAGTACTTTCCTCAATATCATTTTCTTTGCATTACACATCTATTTTTTAGACCGGTGAACATGATAAAGCTGTCTGCTGACCCTTGTTAATGGATATTCTGCCGTACCACAGCCCATAGGCAGCAGAGGGAACTCTGAAACAGCACTCATTACTTCGTGAAGTGTTTCACGTATAAAAATTATCGCTGGGCTGCCTCTTTGTCAATATCACCTGTCAATGTGAATGTCAGGACGAGGCATGAGAATCCATTAGACATGGAGGCAATGGCCTGACCTGTGGCATCGCATTCAGTCACTGTAGCCTGGTGTCATTTCTTTTAGGTTTCCAAAGAGATATTCAGAATGAAGTGTTAACCTTGGATCATAAAACACAAAAGAATGCCACGGGTCATTTTGACAGAATTCGTATCGGCCACTGATAAAACTCCTTAGACACGTGTAGCTGTTGTGAAAACTTACGATATGCTGTAAACTGGGACTTTGGGTTATTTTGTACAAATCAAATAGATATTCTGAGCGTTTAAAAACACACTAAAGGGTGAATTTCAACCTGTCAGGCACAAGTCTGTTTCATATTTTACCACTAAATCAACAGACATAAACAAAAAAAATCTATCTTTTTTTTTTTTTTTTTTTATGAATGTAATACATTCTGCGGGCTGTAGCCTAATCTTAATTAAAGCGAGAGAGAGCGAGAGACAGAGAATAGGTTCCTAATCCCATGCCGGATTGATCTTCTAGCTTGTGGTGTTGGGAGTTCTGTAATTATGGCTGAACTGAGTCCTTGACCCACTTTTGCTGTCTTATCTCTCTCCCTCTTTCTTTGCTTTCTCTCTCTCTTTCACTCATCACTCTGCATGTCTTTCTTTCAAACTGTCTTGCTCTCCAAACTGCTGAAGAAGTGCATGGGGGTTAAACGAGTGTGTAGATGCTGTTATGCGAGACAGAGATGGCCGAGTGCCCAGGGTATTTAAACAGTGGGAGCTCGCTCCAGCGGGAAGAATTAGTCTCCTGCTCTCTCTCAACACTACATTTGGCACCTGAGGCCTGGCCTGGCAAAGCACCTCATCACCCCCCCAACACAATCCAGACAATTCAGCAAGGCATCTGCGATCCGCTCAGTAATGTGGGACTTCGACCATAAGTAGCTGCGGGCAACCGTTGGCCATATAATATTTCATTTGATCCATTTCTTCTCGGAGATGCGAGTCGATAGTCTTGCTGGAGGCGATGTTTGGTAAAGATGTTGTTCTTTTAATATTACGCAGCAAATGTGCCGAGACTCAGATTCAACTTATTCTTATTCCAGTCTGACCAGGCTGACTGAAGGGGTAAAATGACTGGGTTTAGCTGCTCTGTGTGCACTTAATTTCACGTGTCATACTGTATAATCTTCAAGGCAATAGAAAGTTTATGATTCAGAGTGTCAAGATTTTTTTTCTAAAGATAGAAGGAAAATAATATGCCTAAATGTAGCCAATTTTCTGAATCTTATTTTTAGGATCTTTTGCATTGTGACTATTTCAATGACAAGCTTTTTCACACAATTGCCTAAATATTTGCAGACATTTTACCTTTGATTTTTTTCATAATTTAGATTATCCTCATGAAAAATAGAGTAATACATTTTTTTTTTACATTGAAATCTTAGGGACGTAACTAATATGTCATTGTTTTTCTTGGTGGGGACATATAACACAATTCAGTAGTCTTAATGTCCTACAATGGGCTTTCTTTTCTGTAAACACAAAACATTTTTCTTATCTCTCTTTTAAATTTGGAATGAAATATGATCTGAACCTGTTCTTGACAGGTTTCATGACATTCGCCCATAAACAAGTTATTCGGTTATGTATAATACATATTTTTTCTTTAGACCATTTTAACTGATTCAGCAGAGTTTCAGCATTCAGGTTGCCAAGGTAATCAACAGGCAAAGTCTGCGTAGCTCCAGAAGCCATACATCACTGTCACCTCTCCGCTCCTTTCCGAAGTACTACCGCGGATCTGCAACCAGGATGCTAATCACATCCACGTCCCCTCCCCACACATCCTAAAAAGAAAGTGATGGATGCAGTTAGCATTCGATATCTCTTAGACACAATCCTGCAGTTGAGAGCTGGTGTCTGCGCAATTTTTTCAGGCACAATACGGAAGGAGGGAATTTTAAGGTGTAGTAGTTTTCTTATGATACCTGATAACAAATATATCTTAAATATTAAGTTATACACAGTTCTTCAGCAGGCTTAAACTACAGCAATATGTGAAATAACCCCAATAGAAGTATATGTGGCTCATTTTTGGATTTACAGTTTTACGATTTACGACGATTTACGACCAACCAGTGAATATTCTTGACCCGCTTTAAGGCTCTACCCCTTCAGCACTTGTTTTGAGAATGTGATAATGTCTTATCTATAAATCTCATCAAGCTCCATACAACATTAATGAATCAACTCATTTGAGTTATCTATGGGGGAATTCCCCCTTATTTTAGGCCCTGTTTATAGTGTACTATAAAAAAGAGTGTGCACTGAACACCACTGGTGGAAAACAAACACCATATATTCTCCTCAGTGTGTACATTGACAACACCATTTATTTTCTTCTGATAATGCAGATACGGGGTGCAGAGGGTGTGAGTCCCATTTTGCAGGCATCATGCAAAATTCCTTTGCTGAGAAAAAGCACCTTGGAGTGCAAGTCAACCTGGATGAAGATGGCTAGGTGTTTTAAAAGCTTTATTTGTTTTCTTTTTAGTAAACATTACACGCTTAAAAAAAGGTTCTCCACAGTGATGCCACATAAGGACTATTTATAAATGTATATCTTTCTTACTTCTTATAATATAAAGAACACAATAAATGATCTGCCATATCGGTATCAGCTGATAAATGGTTATTTTTAATGTTATCGTATCAGACAGTATAGAATTTAGGCCGATAAATGATGAATAATTTTCTGTGGTCAGACCACTTTAGCTGCACGCTGCTCACAGTTAAAACCCAATACAGTGCTGTCATTCTGTCATGATCATTCCCTTACTGTTATTAGCAAAAGTTTTGATGTAGGTACAGTAGATCTTTATGAATGTGTAAATTATAGGAACAAAAGCATAATGTTTAAAGCCGATTGCTGTCTGATTGCTTTCTGTCTTGAGAGCTGTTAGACTCGTGGCTATTAAGAACACTTTTCTGGGTTGCTCTGGAAGAATATCTATAATTTGTTTATTAAATAAACATTATACCAGAAAAGTTTAAAAGTTAAAGGATCTTTATAGGTACTAGGTTTGGTACATGATTTTCAGGGGGGGAAAGAGAATTAATGGTTACTTTGTTTTCTGCAGTGAGTGGTTTCAAATAAAATAAGTTGTACTCTTTTTGCCTTTTGTTTCAGTCTCAGAAAATGTTATTTGAATATTTAGATACTGTATATCAGTCAATATATATGGATTCCAGCTTCCAGTGTTATCTGCCAAAATGTACATATTGGTGCATCCCTTTAAAGAACCCTTTTCCACTGATATGGAAAGGTTCTTCAGATGTTAACTGGTTCTTTAGGAACGATTCAGCTGTTTAATTGTTCTATGGCACCTTTTTTAAGATTGTATAATCAAGTCATTTTATAGAATGTATAAAACTTGACTTCACTTTTTCTCTATCTATACATGGATAGCTACAGTATGTTAATATACATTTTACACTTTATTGTCTCTTGGGTATTATTTAACTGTATTGTAAATAGATTATAAAAAGCAGAAAAGGATTAAATGACAAATCCTTTATAATTTCAGACTACAAAAGATTATTTCATCATTCTTTTATCACAGTGGCAGTATTCTATTGACTAAGAAAGCGTCTGATACATCAGAGTTTGCCATTTCTTGAAATATTTTTCAACTTTATTAAATAATTATTATTATTGAGCTTCTTGTCAAATGACATTGCAATTCTAAATCAATCAGAGCATCAAGAAAATGCCACTTAATTAATCTTTTCGCTTCATTAGCTTTCCCGATCATAATTAAATGATTAGTAGATATGAACTTTATATTCAAGAGTTCCACTCATGCATTTATTCCCGCTGACGATTAAAACTCAACAGCGATCTCATGTGATTGAAGGGTGATTGAGAACAAGCCCTCAAGTGCTTTCCCAGAAAATACTAGATGAAATCGGTAGGCGTGAGCGTGTGGACATTTGCATGCGGGCCTGCAACTGTTCATCTATAGATATTTTTCATCAATTCCTGATGTCGCAGGCAGGGAACCTCACGTGCCGTTTACTTTTAGAAGTCCTCCGCTTCTGTTTTCTCCACAGGGAAATCCTGAGCGTTTCTCAGGCCTCTCACAGGACTTCGCACGCATCACTCGATGCCCTCCAGCCGTAGTGTCTTAATGTCACGGGAAAATTAAAAACTTCTACCTTTGCCAAGGGCCTGAATCTTAATATAGACTCTTGCTAAATCCAATACACAGGAGATTATGACTAGGTGACAGGGTCAGTAAGTACTGATTAAAATGGAGGTCAGTAAAAGGAGGCCTTTGAAAAAGAGTCACGAACAAGCACGGAAGTCTTTTGAGGCTTCAACACACAAATGCTTAAGGCTGGTTTTATGTAAAGGACTGTGGTTTAGCTCTTATTTGCTTTCTATTTTATGCACATTCAAACCTATAACAATTTGTCAGGTCAGGTTTCTGATATCCTATAGACACTTTTGCAGCCATTACTGATCACGTTGTTAAAGAAGCATTTTAACGTCTTCCCTGCTTTGGCAGATGTTGGATGAGGTTTGTATGTTTGGCTCAAGGGCTCAATAGAAAAACACCCAACATAAACATTTACAGCAGACAAACTAGACGTTTGTTGTGACACTGTCAATACCAATACTGGTGAGCATAGATCAAACGTTTTAGCGTAATGATTTTCTGTGATGGCTGATCACTGCAACATTTCTAACTGAAATTGTTTTCCAATGAGAAAAAGTGTAACTGAATTTGTATGAAAATGTAAGGAACGTGTGTAACTATTCATCTAGACATATAAAATTGCCAATGGGTAGGCTATGTAAGTGTTTGTCATACAGAAAACTGACAGCTAGCATACATAAAATCGTAAAATTAGTGTTTTATATAACGTTAAAGGTGTGTATTTTTTTCACACTTGTGATAACCATGAGAAGCCATTTGTGTGGTTTTATAGTCAATTAAACCCGTTAGGCTGCTGTTTCCTTTCATACTAAACACAATAAAATCACGGTGGAAATTGATTTACGCCCCACAATTATCCTCGTGTGTCCGAGTGGCTTTTACCTCAGATTGTAGTGACAGATCACACGTCGGCTTGTGGAGTTTAACAGCTTTTTTACGCGCTCCCTCCTTCACCGGCTCATGAAAACACGCGTTTCTGCTCGGTGATTTCTCACTCCGAAAACACACATTTAGATACCGGTACAAAACGAGCTTAACCGCGCTGTCAGCGGCGGAGATGAAAAGGAGTTAATCGTCGGAAGCCTGTCAAACCGTTGACATTCCGGCGCGTGTGTGTTATCTGCACAGCGCGCGCTGCTGGAAGCGCGGGAGGCGCGCGCGTTTGCTGACCGAATCGCCGCCTCGCGCTTCCCGCTTTTCTGTCCTTTCTTCTGACAAGCGGTGGGGGAACAGAGAGATTTTCTAGTTCTAATAGAGAAATATGGGACATTTCTTGGGAAGCCACAGACAATGTGGTTTTGTGTGTCTGTACATTTTTCTCTGATGCTTTATCACCAAAGCTGATGTTCATTAACTTGTAACAGTTCTCTTTTAGCTATGAGTGTGTTGGGAGTTTGGCAATACATTCCTCTCAATTAGGCAAACCAACTTATGTCTTCACAAGCTTTTGTGCTTTTGTTGATAATTACTTATTTTTTGCAACCATGGGCCTTGCAGAAGTCTTTGAAATATCTCTGTGCAGACAGGCTTCCCAGTGCTGTGCTCTCTCTCTCTCTCTCTCTCTCTCTCTCTTAAAGAATATTTACCCAGCTGGCATATGCTCAAATCTACTGAAGCATGACACCAACCTTTATTTCATTGCACACATTCCTGGTACTTTTCACCTCAATAAATTTTCAATGGTCACATAAAGGTGCCGGCAACATAGGTCATCTCATGAATGAGTGATCCTAGACAAAATGATATGGCTTCCTTATAATGATGTTAGAACCTTTTGCTGACCCACACACACAGCAGCCTGCAAATACACAACAAAAACAGTACATAGTGCAGGGGTTTTCAAACTGGGGTCCGGGGAGACCCAGGGGGGCCTCCAGAAGATTCTAGGGGGTCCCCAGAAAATATCAGAGGGAAAATGTCTACAGAATATTATGTTTATGTGTGTCAAGTGCTTATCTCTTCTTGCTCGCTATGCATACTTTCCAGAATTATGTTTTATCTTTGTAGTGAGTTTTTCTCACTACAGTTCCCTTTATTTCACTCCGATGGGATTTGTAAAATAGTCTTTGCAAAGGTGTAAAGAAAACTGCTACGGTACACATACAATTGAGTGAAACTCAAAATGAGATATTTTGGAGAAGTTAGGAAAACAAACAGCTTTGGGGTACCTTTGACAAAAAAAATGTATGGTACATTTACGCATTTGGCAGACCAAAGCGACTTACATTGCATTATCCTATACATTTACACATCGGTATTTGCAATCCCTGGGTTCGAACCCACAACCTTGCGTTGTTACGGCAATGCCATTACTACTGAGCTAAAGGAAATCTAAGACTATGGTAGTCAATGATGTCATGAAAGTGAAAATTGCTGACATTCTTTCAAATATCTTTCTCTGTGTTCATCAGAACAAAGTTAGTCATACAGGTTTGAAATAGAATGAGAGTGACGAAACGATGATATATCTGCTGCAAATGCAGGTAGAAATTCATGTTTTTGCCTATGTAATATAATGTAATGTGCAGTTTGACTATAAGATTCCTCCCGTAAAATACTGGGTTATTTTTCTTTCTCTGTTCTCACATTCTATCTCTCTCCATCTTTTCTGTTGCCAAAGGTTTTAAAACTCATTACTATTTCCCGGATTAGAATTCAGCGCTCAAACAATAGAGTTAATTACAACAGATGATGATTGCTGTGAGAGCTCTGGAGTTCTTAATACGTAAGTGGCTAGGGGGTCAGCACTGAGTTTGACACTGTTCAGCTAAAACCAGTACAGCTAATACTGTGAACTACATTTTGTTATTGTCAAAACAGAAAAAAAATCTGCTGAAATCTGAAAAGCGATCAAATAAAAGATTGCGTATTATTGAAGTAGTTCTCACTGATTATGTTTCGCTGGAACATGTGATCAAGCATTTTCTTGTCAAGCTAGCAAGGCATCGCTACCTGACTAATTTTCATCTTCTAATTGGGAATCACAAAGCCAGATGGGTAAACTCAACAGGGAAACTGTGGACAAACGTTCTCTTTTACTGTCTTTTTATTTCCCCTCCATTTGATCAAAAGGATGTTGCCATATACCAAGCCCACAAACCTATTCCACCAAGATATATAATCTGTCAATCCCATAATGCATTGTGACAAACTGAACCCAAGATGGCTGATAAAATTGCAGACAGTCAATTATAAATAAACCTACATTTCCCATAAGATCCTAGAGTCTTGGGGTGGGGGTCTATTCTGATTTTCTTTATTTCTTTTGAGAAACACTATTCGTGTTGCATGGAGTGGCTGCATATATAGAGCATTTCACAACAGTCTCTCATATGGTTTCTTTGACTGTTGAGATGCTGCCTTACAAGGTAGCAAACCAGCTCACTACTTTGGAGCAGACCTAAAGTGTTTATATTTCAATAAAATGATTTGTATGCAGGGCTGTTGTAACATGTAATCCAAATCTACATTTTACCACTGACACAGAAATATAAAGCCCTGTTTTATTAAACTTTCATCTGTTAATAATAGAATAATTTTCTACACAGATACCAGTTCATCCACTCTCATCTTTTTCATTTAGTTGATAATCCTCTTACTTTCAAACATTGATATTGTTATAGAGCAGGTCACAGGGCATTGAGACTCTGGCTTTGTCATGGTAATGAAGAAAGTGAGACTTTTAATTCAGAGCTGATGAGCCCACATTCTTCAACAGAAATGATAGTTTTTCAAACCATTCAAATCTACACGAGTCGCCTTTTTATCTGTTTTTATTTCCAGTGTATATCTCCCCAGGCTTAAGGGAACTCCCTTTCATATCCCATTGAGTGATAACCTGGATTTGTTGGGTCATTACCATTACAACAGCTGCTTCCAAAATACTGTTAACTTCTCAGTGATATCAAACGATGATGTATTGTGTGGCATCTCATTCATTCTCTCAGACAAGATACCGATCAGAATGCCCAAAGTCTAAAAAGATGCCAAGTGGGATAAAAAATCATTTTTAGTCCATGATGGCTGGCACACATGAGTCTTGTATGAGTGTATGGGGGAGGGGGGAATGCATTGTGATCCCCAGTTCTTTCAGGACTCATCTCATACAACTAATAATATCTAATTAATTGCACTAAATTTATAGAAAAGGGTGATAATGTTCAATATTTTTTGCCATGCAGTTTTTTGAACAAAAGAACATATTTGGTAACACATTTGGTAACATTAAAAATATATTATGAATTAACAACAAACACCTATTTAACAAAAGTATTATTTATGACCTATTTTATATTGTTCTAGTTTAATGTTTATATTTGGAAAAAATTATGGGCTACTTTTTATAATTAATCCATGCTTGTGTACATAAATTAAAATGTATCTTTATTTTAAATCTAAAATGTGAAAAGCGCATAATATATGTATAAATTAACATCAAGCAAATCCCACGCAAAAACGCAAATGTATTGTTCACTGCTATTTATCGTAGGTAGCCTATGTGTTAGCAAACAAGTGACAAACAAAGTTCATGTCTGAACTATGCATCACTAAATGTATTACAATATAGCATGTTATAAATGAATTAAACCACTCCATCCTATTTACTCTATCGAGTTTGAAGACATTTAAATGTATTGTGCGCTGCGCTTTATATTAGAACAGATGGATTCAGGAGGAAGTTCTCCGCGCATGCGCTTTGTTTAGAGCTGAAGCGCAGGCAGGCAGCGCTATGAGAGACGGAGAGAAAAAAACCCACCTTATCTGTAAAGACATGCTTAAAAGTTCATTCCTTTAGCACACAATTCTTTCTACGTCTCACTCAGGTCATACATTGTGAACCGTGTTTCTATGTCTTTGACGCGGAGTGTCTGAGAGGTTTGTAAAATATTTTTTCTTTTCTTTTAACCACCGCTCTGCGCACTGACACAAAGACAGATGGCTACTCGATTCCACCTATCCTCAATTTCATGTTCTACTTTGATTCAAACAAATCTGATACGCGAGGGCTTTGGCAGAAGGATCTTTCTTTATTTCGACCGGAAAGCAAAATTGTTGGCTGTCCTTTGTTATGGTTCTGCCGCTTGTTTGGGCCGTGCATGGAATTTAGGCCAAACGAGACGAGCCTTGGTTGGCTAACTTGCTTTCCTTTACTATTTTTTTCTCCTCCGATTTCTTGCACCGATCGCATCTAACGGGAAAGTGCGCGGCGCGTAAATGTATGTGAATACTTGTTCGAATGTTGCGAGAAACGCGGTTTGGTTTGTAACAGAAACTTGGAGCGGATGGGGCTGGTTTTGTAGCGCATTAGCCGACATGGTTGTCTGCTGAATGTTTAGAGAAACTTCACTTGCTATACCGGATGATTTGGTTTTAGATGCACCCCGTGTGTGTGTGTGTTTGTTACATTGTTGCGCGTGTACGGGAATCGCGTGAGCACGCCAGAAATGGTAATGTATCGAAAAATGTATCATAGCGCGACATGAAAATAACAGACGGTTTTAACCGCCGCCAACACCACGCTTTGTTAAAACGTCTTAGACATCTTGAGGTTGTTGACATAATAGATTATTCAGGAGATAAAGGAGTAGTGATATGATTTATCAGCCATGATGATTCATCCAAGTTGACCATAAACACGAGTCTCCATTTGTATCAGCTCCAACTATACAGACAAAGTTGTGAATTAATAAGTTTCTGCTTTAGTGTAAACAAATAATTCTTCATCCTTTTTAACTTAAATGACTTTCAATTTTACAGCAAGCTCTGAAATCTTTAGTTTGTGCGTGTTTGCTGGTTTCTTTGACAATGATTGGGCTGAATTCTTTTTCAATGAACATCCTATAGTGCCCTTTCCACTTTTTAATACATTCTCCATTGATGTCAGCATTTGTATGATACAACGTTCCCAAACATGCCTCATGTTGTCATTAAACCTAAATAATTCAAGTCTCTTATATTTGTGGCATATCAGCTTTTTGAGGTCGGTATCAAAAAATGAGCCACATTTCGAACATAATCCAATGTTTATGTTCAATGTAGAGGTGGTGTTAAAATTCTGTTGTTCTTCCCAGGATTCATTGAATCTCTGCTGAGAGTGGCGTCCCACACCATCCTTGCCTGCCAAGCTCTGGAAGACTCGCAAAACTCCCACAAGTGAGATTCAGCAGTCTTTGTGAAGTGAGTGTGTGTGTTTTACTAGCTGTGGTCTGTGGATGGGCTGAATGAAGACTTGAGGGGCAATGGTGTGTGCTGATTTATTGTCATCATCTTCAGTTGGAACATTGAAATGTTTTATTCATTAAGTAATTTTCCTGATTTCAAGTTTGTTCGCTGTCATAAAGAACCCATAAGATGCATTATGGGATGTGTAGTTCATTCTCTTTATATGTGTGTTTAGGATGGGTTGTTTAGAGGCTGAGGTCAGTCTGCACTGTTAGTCATTGTTTCCAGTCACACTGCCGTCGTGTCTCTGAGCTTGAGCCCAGGGATGACATGGAAAACAAAACAGCTGATCTCTGAACAGAAGGTATTCATTATTATAATATTGCTATTGTTGCTCTTTCCTAAACCAAGTATTTGACAGTGCGTTACTTGCATGTCGTACTGTTTGATACGGGCAGGATCGATCGTTCATTCTGTTTATTTAGGAGACGTGCATTACTTTTATAATTGTTTGAGCATATTCATTTTACCTGGCAGGTAAAAAAATCTGATATGCCTCCTACCCTTCATGCAAGCCTATCAAAGGACCAGTTTCACAGAGACTTTGATAGGTCACGCCAAAATAAAAGTTCTGTCATCATTTACTCGCCCTCATGTCATTTCAAACCTGTATGACTTCCTTTTTTCCGCAGAACACAGAAGAAGATATTTTGAAGAATGTCGTTAACTGGTACCCATTCAATCGCTAGTGCTGTTCAGTTACCAACTTTCTTCAAAATATCTTCTTTTGTGTTCTGCGGATGGAAGAAAGTATACAGGTTTTAAATGACAAGAGGGTGAGTAAAGGATGACAGAATTTTTGGGTGAACTATCACTTTAACTCGCTTTAGATTAAAGTGTCTGCCTATATGCCTTAATTTAAAATATAAGAAACCACATAGAAACCCCCCCATAAAAACATGAAAACACTCCAGGAACAGCCTAAGGCAGGTTGGCAAGTATTTGTGTGCCTCTACTTTTAATAATAACCATAGGAATATTGAGCAACATTGTCAGTATTTAGTTGCCAAAGGGGAAATCCGTTTGAATTTGCTTTCTTATTTAACACAGTGTATGTTTTGTCTACAACTCTGTATTTTTTCTCTTGTTTGCGTGTAGGTCGAGCAGTAAGCTAAATCGGGGACGTGGAAGGGTGAAAAACAGGCCATGTCGCGGGTTCCCACACCCCCTCCCCCCGGGGAAATGACATCAGGACCTGTGGCGGAGAGCTGGTGTTACACACAGGTGAGAGAGGAACGGAGAGAACGAAAACTAACTGGTGCAGTTTGAGTAGAGAACACGAGGCATGAAGCCTGTTTTTCTACGGCAGGTGAAAGTTGTGAAGTTTTCTTACATGTGGACAATAAACAACTTCAGCTTCTGTCGGGAGGAGATGGGAGAAGTCGTGAGGAGCTCGACCTTCTCATCTGGGCCCAACGACAAGATGAAATGGTGCGTTTAACTCTAACTTTAAATAATGCTCTCAAGTGGCCTCTCGATTACATTCCTGAATTCCCAACCAAACTTTTCCAAACCACACGTGTATATATAGGCAACTGGGAGCTTAACTCCCATCATGATTTGCAAAACCTCACATAGAGATCAACTGAAACGTTCTTTCTCTTCTCTCTATAGGTGTTTAAGAGTGAATCCAAAGGGTCTGGACGATGAGAGTAAAGATTATCTCTCGCTGTACTTACTGCTTGTTAGTTGTCCAAAAAGTGAAGTGAGAGCAAAGTTCAAGTTTTCTTTACTGAACGCCAAAAGAGAAGAAACTAAAGCCATGGGTAAGCCCTTTGGGAAAGTTCAGAGGATTGAGTGTGGATGTGAACTATGGGGTATTTTATGTGCTTATATTTTCTTCTCGCACCTTAAGAAAGCCAAAGAGCCTACCGCTTCGTCCAGGGAAAGGACTGGGGCTTCAAGAAGTTTATCAGACGAGACTTTTTGCTAGACGAAGCGAACGGACTGCTGCCAGATGACAAGCTCACGCTGTTCTGTGAGGTACCTTGACCTCGGAAATGTATTTGTGTGCAGTTCCAGCATGGTGGATGTGAATTACATTAACTCTAATGATGTCAAATGAGATGCTAGCAAAATAGCTGAAAAGAAATAAACACTTATTCGTTATTGGGCAGTGGCTACAATAAATACCAGAGGTGCTTGGGATCCTTGTACCCTTTGTGTACATACATTAAGTGTCCAATAAAAACGTTTGTTGGACTACTGAAAGCAATGAATCCTTTTTCTGTGTCTTTCTGATTAGGTGAGCGTGGTCCAGGACTCTGTAAATATCTCGGGCCAGTCTAACACAAACATGCTAAAGGTTCCGGAGTGTCAACTTTCAGATGACCTGGGTAACTTGTGGGAAGGGTCCAGGTTCACAGACTGCAGCTTGTTCGTTGGAGGGCAAGAGTTCAAAGCGCACAAATCCATACTGGCAGGTGAGCTTGGTTATATGAACAGATCGACGGCCGTTTGAGGTTAACCCAGATTTTATGTTCCTGAAAAGGCAATGCACAGATAGAGAATGTTTAGTGAACTGATAATGAGGCTGTACTGGACACGCAGATGGTACTCTTAAAGGAACAGTTCACCCGAAAATGCTAATTCTGTCTTCCTTTACTCACCCTCAAGTTGTCGCAAATCTTTATGCATTTCTTTGTTCTGATGAACACGGAGAAAGATATTTGGAAGAAATATCTTGTAACCAAACAGATCTTGGCCCCCATTGGCTACTATATTAGGTAAAATAGCTTTATAAATGACTCTTGAACACAAACGATATTTTGGAGAATTTGGGAAAGCAAACAGCTCTGGGACACTTTTGACTACCATTGTAATTTTTCCTACTATGGTAGTCAGTGGTGGCCAGAGATCTCTTGGGTAACAAGATATTTCTTCCAAATATCTTTCTCATTGTTCATCAGAAATGTATAGAGATTTGGAACAAATCGAGGGTGAGTAAATGGCAGAATGTCTTTTTGTTGGGTGAAGTGGCCCTTTAAACCGTTGATTCATGTTACCCGTGGTGTGCTAATCTTTTTTTTTTTTTTTTTTGGGTTGACAGCGAGGTCGCCGGTATTCAATGCCATGTTTGAACACAAAATGGAAGAGAGTAAAAAAGTAAGTTAAGATAGACACAAATAGGGGCGATTCACATTTCGCATCTAAACCGTGCGGAAAAGGCGAGCCGCACTGCTTTCTCCTTTTTTTCCCAAAGCGCCTAGGAGTTTGAGCTCTCCTGGCATCTGTCGTTGCTAAGCAACCATGGGCCATGTAGCCGTTGACGAGGAACAAAGGATTATATGCACTGAAAATTCCTTGCAATGACTGCTACTAGATTTATTAACGCTGTGATCATCGTGTCTCCATCTTCACTGAGCTTGTCTTTATGGTGGGTTTGTTCTTGTCACATGACCTGTGGTGCGCGTGCAGCATTCTGAAAAGTTGAAATGGAAAAGCGGGAGCGTCGCACCGCATGCGCATCTCGACCGTGTGGTTCCCTGTCGTTGAGCACGCTTGTTGCACATCTACATTTAAGAATATGCGCACGCCAAAGACGCGAAATGTGAATGGCCTCATAATCACTACTTTTTGTTTACTACATATCGCTGCTGTCCTTCTGAAACCTCGTATCTCCATATTTTGTGCTTTCTATTTTTTTGTCATAAATCATTATTACAAGTCACCCTTTATGCTTGACACTGGGTTTTGCAAATATCTAACTATACAAAGCACTAAAAAGTGCAACTTCGATGACACACCGTATTGAATAATTTATAAAGTGGGCCAATGTTATACAATAGTCATTGTGCGTTTTAATGACCAAACCACATATCATATTATACTATGTAGTTGAATTTCACTTTCTGATTCCATTGCAGAACCGTGTGGACATCAGTGATGTTGACCCGGATGTATTTAGGGAAATGATGGTATTTATTTACACTGGTAAAGCTCCTAACCTGGAGAAAATGGCTGACAACCTGTTAGCTGCTGCTGACAAGGTAAAAGGTTTTGAAGAGATCCCTCATGTTATGTTGGTCGCTATACCTGTATTTGACCTCCTGTGTGTTTTTCTTTCTGTACAGTATGCTCTAGAAAGATTAAAAGTATTATGTGAAGAGGCTCTCTGTAACAGTCTGTCTGTAGAGAACGTGGCCGACATCCTCATTCTGGCCGACCTTCACAGCGCCGAGCAGCTTAAAGCACAAGCCATCGACTTCATTAATAGGCAAGTACACACACGAAGAATCACATTTATTCTTTTACGTGATTGACTAAGTGACAGGGCAGTAAGTATAGCATCTGTTAGCGCCGGATTTATTTAGTTTTGAATCAAAAGTGCTCTTTTCTGAGTGCGTGTTTTTCTCCTCAGGTGCAGTGTTCTCAGACAGCTGGGCTGTAAGGATGGCAAAAACTGGAATAGCAAGTATGTGTGCCAACTTGTTGCAACCTTCCAAATTCCTTCACAAATAAAAAGGACCGATTTGTTTTTTAAACAAGCTCCCATTTGCGACTTAAGCGATACCTGTACAAATAAACATGCACGCTACCCTTTCTGTGGTATAATTATGTATTTTACAAGAATGTTTAGAGATAAATACAGCATACGCCCTATTGAATCCATCTGTGGTATGGTGTTAATTATCATACCCACAGGAATCACAATAGTAACACATAACCAGAAGTTCACCCACCTTACACAGCTGAAGTCACATTGCTAAAAATGATCTAAAGAGATTATTAGGATATTTATCAGCATGGAACAAGGCTTATCTTATCAGAATTAAGATTCAGAACATTGCCTTCTTGTAAGTGCATTACTATACCAAACTAGCTAAAAGATGCTTCAGATTTTCTGCAGTGATGCCTCAGATGTCGTCTTTTGAGCTCAACTTGTTTTGAAACCAGAACATTCCTTTTAATTGGCATAATGTCACTAATCTTGGTTATTTTGTTCATTTTATAAATGGAAATGTTTGTTGTCGCTTTTGCAGTCACGCTGCAGATATAATGGAGACGGCGGGCTGGAAGGCGATGATTCAGTCTCATCCTCACCTCGTGGCTGAGGCTTTCCGCGCTCTCGCCTCCGCCCAGTGCCCCCCTTTCGGTCTGCCTAGGAAACGGCTAAAACAGTCCTGACCTTTGCCCTCACTGACTGCATAGAATATGACGCATGAGGAGGCAACTACCCCACAAAGCCCTTTCCCCCACCCCCTTTCACTCGCCCTTATCGAAGACACAACAAAGTGGCTTGTTTAAACCACTGTGGTCTCTGCACGAGAGGAAGAAGAAATGGACTTCGCAGTGGATGCAGCCATGCTGTTTACTATGGGCTGCTGAAGTCTCGTTGGAAAATGGCCTTAAGGATTCGCCCCCTGTTCCTTTGTCTCTACATGTAGCTATGTGCCTGCTACGACTGATCCCAGACCTGTCTGGATTGCACTAGCTCCTACATAATGCAGTAGTTTTAACATGGTGGTGTTTATGATCTTGTATGTTACGGTCATGGGGCGGGGTAACGTCTGGTCTTGTGAACTTTTGACTTTTCGGAAAACCAAGTATACACTCACTAAACGCATAGCTACGCACACGCATCAAGTACAAAGTTCGTCTCCACTGACACTTTTAAAAGTGATGATGTTGCCCATATTGCTGGCAAAATGACTCATGGTTATCATCGTTCAAATTGGCGT
Source organism: Triplophysa siluroides (assembly GCA_006030095.1). NCBI lineage: Eukaryota > Metazoa > Chordata > Actinopteri > Cypriniformes > Nemacheilidae > Triplophysa > Triplophysa siluroides. Next base: position 1,042,903 of record VCII01000314.1, on the reverse strand, counting down.
AGGTATTAATCGAGGTTGTGAAGTGAAATGTGATGCAGTTCACATTGAGTATTACATGAAAACAGGTAAAGATGTCGATATTTTGCACCAAGTTCAACTGTTTGGTAAATATGAGGATTTGTTTACCGTGTTGTTTACAGAACTTGTTTTCCCCCTTTTTCGCACAGAGTTAGTTTTGACCTTAGATGAAGGTGAATTTATTTTCCATGGTTAACGTACTCTATGGAACAGGAGAGTTCTTTGTGTTTGAAAAATGTATTGTGGTTCAGAAGAACTTTGATTTATTGCTTTGGAAATAAAATGGCAAAGAAGTCAAATTTGTGCATGATTTTTTTTAAGGGCAACGCTTTACAGTAAGGTTGTATTTGTTAACATGTTAACTATGTTAGTTAGGATAAACTACCGATGAACGATCTTTCTACATCATGTAAAGGTCAAGGTGAGGAAATGATAACAGAATTTTCATTTTTGGGTGAACTCTCTTGTCATTTCAAACCTGTATGACTTTCTTCCGCAGAACACAAAAGAAGTTCCAGATCTTCTTTTGTGTCCTGTGGAAGAAAGTCAAACAGGTTTAATGACAAGACGGTGAGTAAATGACAGAATGTTCATTTTGGGGTTAATTATCCCTTTCATTTTAGTGTTCAGATTTTTTTTAAACAAAACTTGCATACACAATAAACTAACATAAATAGAAAAACTGTATTTGTATTAGTTAACATTAACAAATATGCATTAACTAATGTTAACAAATAGAACCTTATTGTAACATGTTAAAATTTTAGTCAAATCAAAATTCATGGTTCTTTCTTATTCCTATTTTTACTTGGCACGTTATGTTTTTGTTTACATGTAATTAAATATTCCACTTTTTAAAAATAAGTGATTTTTGTATCCGTTCAAACAAATTTGTAAAGAATTGATTTTTGTTATAAAAGTGTTAAATGAATTGCATCGCTACCTGGATGTTAATGTGTGCTTGGAAGAAGTCTCTGAGTCACTTAAGTCTTTAAACATCTGGAGACAACTTGAGATCAGAGTGGTGCAAATCTTCAAACACCCTGTTTGTCAAGGCTTTAGATTACAGACCTTCACTGACACCGTTTGTAAGATCAGAGTCTGTGCATACGATCCGACATTGCATATAAATGTTCTAAACAGGGTCTGCTGCTGTGAAATGGGTCTGTCTATTATTCATTATAGATTATAGCTTAAACTACCAGATGACACTGTTAAAACTGACAGCACTGGTTGCGGCAGAAGGATACTGGGGGTTTTGAGAGGATTTTGTAAAAAAATTGTGGCACAGATGTGACTTGGGTTTTGCTGTTTTGCTTTGTCCACCATGAGCATCTTTATAACAATCTCTATCATTATTATACAATCAGAGAGAAGAAACAAACACACAAGGGAGTGTTTAGAAAATTCCAGTTAACATATGTTGTTTTTAATAACAGAAACAAAAACTGGGGAGACAGTGGAGCACATTATGACAATAATAATCTTATATCGTAAACAAAAACATTACGAAATAGAGGGAATCACAAGTGACATCAATACTAAATGTTTCACATTTTTCTATTCCTAAAAATCCCAGCCATGTTGATTTGACATTTTTAATCTTTTGAAACTTCACACTGATGACATCACAAGGGTAACTGAGAATGGGGTCACTGTTGCATGTACACGTGTTAGTCTTGTCCAAATGAGAAGCATGAGATTTAGACATTAGCTATAGCGTTTTCAGATCTAAAGTTTAAAAGGGACGGTGTACCTAAAAATGAAGACTTTCCCACATGTTGTTTCAAACATGCATAACCTTCTTCTGTAAAACACAAAAATGTAGTTGTGTGGCTAAAGAATAACAGAATTTCATTGTTGTATCACCCTGAAGAAAGGCAAAGCATGTGGGATAAAAAGGGTGGTTCCGTTTCTGAGATCTGCTTCCATGTATCCGGTTCTTTGTTTAACAGGAAGAGGGAATCTTGGCAGTGTTATCCCACAGAAGTATAGGGCATGTCACTGTGGTAGTTGTAGTCCGGGCAGACCTTCTGCACCAGCTTGTAGTCTGCGCTGAAGAAGTCAATGTAGATGCAAATGACTTTAAAGGGCTTGGAGCAAAGCCAGGACACATGACTTTGGGTCTGCTCCTGGAGACAGACCCTGTTCGGAAAGTCACTGCAAGCAGATGTCCTCTTGCTGCGATCCGTCTTCTCGTATTCCACGCGACAATTGAAAGCCTTATTGTCTTTAGGTACCTCTATGGTTTCCTGTTGCATGATCTCAAAATCTACAGCCTTGGAGGGCGGGACCAGACTGACGGACACGTTGCCAAGCCCGGTGGAATTGTGGCGGAAATAGACGCTGAAGGTTCCGTTGCCGTGGTCGACGATTTTCCCTGTGATGAGAAGGTTTAGCTTGACTGTTTTGATGTTGGAATGAAAGTCGCCCCAGCCGAACATCTTCTTAAACTTGCCTGTTTTCACATAGGGACGGCGTTTGGCCCTGGAAAGGGTTCCCTCTGTGTCGGTCAGGTTGGATAACCAAGTCCACAGATCTAGTTCTCCAGGGTCTGGTGCAGCATCACGGCTTTGAGCATTAGATTGGGACGGGTGGTGGAAAAGCCGCAGGGATTTGATCATCCCAGAACGGGAGTCGGGAGGGGAGACGCTCGCCTCCTTATCACTTTCACTCCAACCCAGAGGCGACACAGCTGTTCTGAGCTCTGCTCCGCAAGTCACCTTCAAAGACAAAAGCAGAGAGCGTTAGCTTAAGTGGATGTGCATGCCAGAATATTTATAGTCAAAGAACCAGCACACACACAGTGGATGCAAAGCTTTTCCATATTATCAAAATGCAACAGCATTTGCAAGCAAACATAAAAAACGTTTTATCCAATGGGAACGGGTTGAATTTTTACATATCAAAATATATTATGAATTGTTACCATAATGTTAATTGTATCATAATCTGTACAAATGTACATGTTGCACAAGCTAGCCCAGTATAAATATAACAACATGAATAACATGACTGTTGAGATGAGAATACACAGAGAATGAAGTGAGCAGCACTGATATGAATATTCAGTAGATTAAAAGGAAGAGAAACAGAAAGCTGCGTCAAACTGTTTTGTTTTTAATGATGCAAACAGGACGTAACAGTGTGAGACTGTGAACAGCCCCGTGAGGTGAGAGTTTACAGACAAAATAAACACCTTCTTCACCAAAAGTCCAAGACGGTGACTTCCACACACACACAAACACACACTCCAAAATCACACGCCAACTCATCTTTCTTAACAAAACAGCCCAGAAATAAATTTACATTTTTCATAATATTCTTAGTAAATGGAACTAAATGAGAAACTGAAGACAATAGTATGGCCATATTTTTCTGATAAGTTGCTTTGAAATGTAACAGAGTAAATTGTAAACAGCACTATATAATAAAAATGATGGTAGGAAGAACAGGGCGGAGCTGCTCGGTCTGTAATCTTTCCATCCAGAAACATCTTTACTTTTATGTTCCAAAAGGCTGTTTAGTTACAATCTTTTTGAGTATGTCTGTATATGCATTTCTTGTTTATTTTCAGAGAACCAAGCGAAAAGATATTTAGGAGACATACATCATTAATCTTGTAAACCACACGATTCAAAAATGAGAATTGAAACATTATGTTTTTCAAAAAAGCTAATGTTTTTGAGCTCATAGTCTGATGGGTAGAGGGCTGTATGTGTGAACAGATTTTGTCTGATTAGACAATGTTTGGTTTCTTCTATATTCTCCAAATCCAAGAGACATTGCCCTCTGAAAAGCTTGTATTCAAATTTTAAAATATTCAAAATCACAAATTGGATAATTTTGCTCCCCCATTAATCCCTTCTCAGTGGAAAGAGATTTATTTGTTCGAAAAATAATGAACACTTTCATTCTCTTTAAAGTCAAGAGATTTGGGACCTGTTCCTAATCCGACATTTTGCAGTTCATGGGTGGAATGATGCAGAAAAAAACTGAATGTTAAAAGCGTAGGTAATGAAAATCAAAGTCTCTTGAGAGATGACTTAAGACTGAGCCATTACGCAGGTTGTCATTTCATCTTCGCTTGGTTTATGGGCTAAAACCTTAAATGAACCTCTGCGTGGGCATTCTAAAGTCAATTCATATGCATTTGAATTAATCTTTTGAAAATAAACGCACACTGCACGCACACATTTTGTTCTCCTTTGAGAAAGAAGTAAAACTGACGGATTAGAGGCCCTGTGGAAACTGGATAAAGATTTACAGAGAAAATGAGAGGTGCCGTTACAAAGAGCGTATAACAGAGGGTTATAAATACTGTCCTGTCTCTTTCTATCAAAAACAATGAAATAATTTAAAACAAAAGTGCATCAATAATACCAAAAATTTATGAAATGGAACATTAATTGTCAATAGGGTGACTGATAGCAGTAGAAAAAATGGAATTACTACTAGTACCACAACTACTACTTTTACTACTAATGATAATAATTCATTCGTTATTACCATTATTATAAAGCATGTCCGTATTTTTATTCTCTTTTACTATCTCACCAGAGGAAACCTGACAAATAAAAAGACTATGACTGTGTTGTGCTTATTTAAAATGAATAATCAAACTTAAAAAATCTTGGTTGTTTTAATCAAAATTGTGCTTTTGTTAGAATAAATAATTTATTTCAAACACATACCATGTACAAACAGAGCAAAAGCAGCGCAGAGTAACACTGGCACATCTCTGTCAGTTATAGGAGTCCAGATTTTGGTTAGTAAGGATCAGGTCCAGTTAAAGAGTCGTGTGTCTGTATGGACACAAACAAAAAAACAATGAGATTTATATAAATAAAAAGCTTTTTTAATAGTTTTGTTTTTTGAACTACAGGAAACAAGAAAGGTCACACACTTAAAAAATGAGTCACGTTCAGTATTAAGGAACAACTGTCTTGTAATTAAATGTAATGGCTCTAGACTGCTTATAAATTACACATTATTATAAAAACTGGTTAAAATTTGTAAACATGCAATAAGTGTAAAATAAACAAAACAAATTAATTTGATCATTTAAAGGGTCATTTCTAGAATAACTCACCTTTTTACTGTGAGGCTGACGCCATGCATCTTTGTAAAATGAGCATCCTTAAACAGTTCACTTCAGAGAAAACACAACAAACATCACTCCTCCAGAGCGCCAACTAAAGTGAGCAGCAACTCAAACTTCTTTGGTTTTGATTAAAACAATATAATCTTCTTCACTCAACGTGGCTCATGTCCAGCTGCATTAAATCCTCTAAGCTTTGCTCATCTGTTGTGCGCTTTACCACCGCAACACTCACATGTACCATAACGCGATTACGAGTGCATGTGATTGTCCGTCCATAAGAAATAATCTAAACACTCCTCTGGGTAAAAGTCCGGGGTTTGGTGCATTCTTGCCTGCTCGCTCTCTTAACTGATGCTCTGCGAGTGGATGAGTGCTTTTGAGTTTTAATAGTGGAGCCACTGAGCCCTACCCCTCAACATCAGCACCAATAACAGTTCCATCGTCTTCTATGCACGTTAACCCGTTTCAAACCGCGTGGTGTTACGAAGCACTTTGTTGGATCATAAAACAGTCGAACAGTTTTATGAAGGTGGAGTTGATCTTTTTGGGGTCTACGTGTTTTACAGAGTTTTGTTTGTTTAACCTCTCAAGACTATAGCTTGGCAAAACATGCTGTATAACGCTTACCCAAATAGCATGTGTGTTAACAAAAAACAAGCCCATTTTAGCGAACATATAGACATATTTTCTGAGGATATGCAAATATAGAGAAACCATTTAAAACGAGAGTAACATAGAAGCTTTCATGGGTTTATATTATTTGTGCAGAGTTCACATTTAAGATGACAAAATGCCTTTTTTCGTCACTCTGTTTCTGGAAAAAGGTGCATCTCGTTAAGATGTATGTATGTAATAACAATTCAACAGTGCAGAATAAAACAAATGAACGATGGTAAGCGAGCGCAGACGTATGTTTGTTCGAAAACAGCGGCCCCTTGTGGTTGTTATCGATTGTACACTTCAGGCTATTGACAAGTGACCAACACAGCCAAACAGTTCTGTCGATGCACGATTTATTATTTACAGATACAAATGGATCTGCAGGACAGAAATAACGTAACAGTACAATAAATATTAACTAAAACGTTCAAAAATTAGAACTATTATTGCAGTCGAACAAAAACAGAGCAAACCTGTGCAGACCTCTTCACAAAACCAAGCCACTTCTAGGCCTCCAAGATAACTTACAAAAAACTCTCACAGAAAAGAATCACTGAAAGGTTTCTTTAATAATCTTGTTCTGATTCTTCACCATAGTGGATAACATGGACCTGAAGTTTGCTGCAGAAGAGGTTTTGGTAGGTTTGGTCTCCCCGGAGCCTGGGACTGTCTTTTGGCCCTCTCTTTTAATCTTAGGCTTCACGCTGAACAGATCTGACGGTGTCTTAAAACTATCCGAATCTTCAAACAACTCCTCCTGCAGGCCATCCGAGTCCTTGGTCTCGACACAATTTTGAGCTTCACAAATCGCTCTACTTTCAAGCTGTCGCTGAGGGCCGCGGCTCTGTTCTGCAGTATCCACGGCAACAACTTCAGGCGTGTCATCAAACTTTAGCACCCGTCGTGTTCCCTCTATGCCATCGCATGCTTCCTGCTTGTCAGATCGGTCCTGAAAATCTTTCCTCTTCTGTTTGGAGTTTTGCCTCAAACTTGTGTTTAATCTTGAACTCTCATCAGTTTGTGGTTTACCTTTGTGTGCAATACTGATGGTAAGCTTGGGTGAAAAACGCTGCTGAGATAAAGTGTTGTTCATGGAAGGCTTCCTTTTAACTGGTTTCGAACCACCGATGGGCGGCCAGAGTGCAGCTCGGTGTTTCTTACGCTGCTGTGGCTTTACTTTGGTCAAGGATGGGTCAGTCTGAATGGAGGTCAAATATTTGCAACGTCTCAAGTTCCTAAACACATGCACATAAAAATCAATTTATATTGATGTAGTACTTAATACGCTACAGTATGTTCATATAAATATCAAAATATGAAATTTATATTGGGTCGATATCAAAAACAAACTACAAATACCCTTAGCACACAGTCAAAACTTTCTTTTTGGATTTCTGTGTCTTAAACACTACAACAACTTTATACTGACACAAACTGTTCTAAAAAATCTTGTTTGGATGCACTGATACTGAAACCCAAAGGCTAATCTGAATTTCAGTTTTGATAGTGAATGCTGTCTGGACTTACCGCTGCTGAAACACATGAGGTCTGGAGCAGAAAGTTTGAGTTTCGTTTCTGTCTGCCGAATAGTAGCCGTGTACCGCCAGCTTTCTGATCTGGGTTAGGCTGGTCCACAATAGCCTAAAATTTAACATTGGAAGTGAAAAGTTGAGACACACATAATTTATGATCTATGGGTATTTTTTCTCATTTAGTTGAAAAAATGATCTTTAAATGGGACAGATCATCACTAAAAGTGACATGTTTCTTGTTTACAAATAAAAAACTCCTAAGTGTCGTTCTGGTTACTATTATTGCTGTATTCTGCACATATGAAATTATTTAGGAAATACGCTCAAATGTTGCTGTTGTTTCAATGACAAACAAAGCTTTTTTTAAATACCATTGTGACATTGAGCACTACATACCCCCTCTTCCTATGCCGACCTCGCTGAGGCTGCCACTTCTTAAGTAGAACCCACTGGTCACAAGACAAAGACGATGGATCTATTACATAAAGAAACAACATTTTTAGACAACACAAATATACATTATACCCTTATTTCCCAAAAGAGAGATGCTTACTCTTGTCTCTGTTTTTCTTTTTCGAAGGCGTCCGTCTTCTCATCTTGGAGAAAAGCCTTTCGCATTCTCTGCACCTTGCAGTATTAACATCAAGATTAGGAGAGCTGGGACCTGACTCCAAAGTAAACTCAGCGCTGAATTCATCCAATGCAGATTCACATTCTTCAACGTCTTCTCTTTCAGATACAAAAGGGTTACTAGACCTCGCCTCTGGCACAGTTGTGTTACTCATCACTCTGAGTTTTCCTAAAGTGTCTTCGGCCATTGCTGATGAAGCCAGGGAGATCTTCTGACCCATTCCTGAGGCGTTTGCTTGCAATTTTACAATCGCACGAGTCTCACCTTGTTCAATTCTTTTTCTATTGCCAGCAGTGAGTTCAATAATATTCCCATCCGACTGGCAAGAGTCAGTGTCACTTGATAACAGCACAGAGCTGGTCTCAGGTCTGGTGGAAGCCGCCTTCTTGCCAATGGACCCATGATTTGAAACCCTGTGGCTTTCCCCTTTTTTCAAGTCCTGTTGCTGTCGTCTTTTAAGGACCGAAGTTCGTCGCAGTTTCATGGAGACAGATCTGGCAGTGACCTCACTGACAACCAAGACATTTACCTGTAATGATTTAAAACATTTAGACAAAAAACACAATATATTTAAAAACACACAATCACAGAAATTGACAATCACATATAATCTCTCAATTTGTCTTTCCTGACTCATAAGAAGATCTTCTACCTCTCTGCAGCATCCTGACTCTGCTCTTTGGGGAAAGTTAGCGAGGTATTGGTACCATTCCCTGAAAACAACAGTCATTCAAACATACAACACGCTGATATGAACTAATCTCACAAGTCACTGACTGATATGCTGCCAAGATGGCAAACTGCGTGCGCGCGCGCGCGTGAGTGTTTATTTTGCGACGAACCAAAGCTCTGTGCGAGTTACGTGTAAGATAAAGGTAACAATAAATTAAATCAAAACAATACTTATAAATATATACTTAAGTTTACTAGCCACATCACACATAAAGTTACACACAGGCTGTTTCAAAACTTAGCTGGTAACGAAGATGCATTTTGTGCATCAAAGCTTTTGTTTTGATACGCGGCCACGCTTTACGTGAAGTGAGAGGCTAATCTTAATTCACAAACGTTTCGTTTCGTTTGGTTAATAGAATTAAATGATCTCACAAATATCCTGTTCAACTCATGCTTTTCTCTCAATTAAATACTTTGAGCTTTTTGGAAAAACTCCCACGTCATACCTAGTACAAAACCTGACGCACACTTCTTACTTTCTTTTGAAATATCTGTAGTCTGTTTCTTCGGTAATGTCCATCACTTTTAATCCGAATTTGATGCAGATTTGTCAGAAATGCAATGCTGATAACTTCAGTCAGACATGAACCCGCGCTCAATGGAGGCAACCTCGCGCGATTGCGCGAATCGTCATGAACCGGAAGTTGCAGTTCAACGATGGCGGCCTTTAGGGGGCGCCAAAACATACTATACTTATTCAGTAGTTGTTTGTTTAAACTCTTTATTTCTGTTTATATATATATTGTCATATATTAGTAATCCACTTTAAGTTTGCTCTACACACATAACACTTTTTATTTTATTACTATTATTATTATTATCTTTCGTTCTGTTTGTATACATTTGCACTGTTTCTAGGCTGCACAGCTGCAAATGCTTTTGCACTACAATACAAATATACGATTTCTGTCATGCCAATAAAGCACACTGGAATTTAAATAGAATAGTTGTTTTAAACAATTATTACAACAATAAATTAAACAAAAACGAACAATAACAAAACATAAAAGCTGACAACCTCTGACCTTAAACATTATGCTCTTACTATAACTCTTGTCCTAAATCTTATAAGAAAACACAAGTGCAATAAGACATTGTGTGATTAATTAGATTTTATTTGTGATCATACAAATGTTTACTGGAGGTTAATGTACAATATCTCTTTTAAATAAGTAATTTTGTAGAGAAAAAAGACAACAAAATAATATAAATACAAAGACAGCCAATCAAATGAAAGCACACATCTCTGCTGTGGGCTTCGTGAGCATTATACCCTTCAAATGACATGTAGACTTTACAAGCTAGTATTGTATACATGTGTTACAATGAGTTAAAATGCTGCATGTTTGCATGCGAATCCACAATGACAACATTTCTCAAATGCATAACATTTGTATTGTACTGTTGTATATGTTGCATTAAATGAAAAGCACATTTTAAACAACACAATTACAGAGTATAGTCAGAATGTAGCCTAATATCAAGGTACAAAAATAAAGTTGACTGGAAACATTATGCTTACAGTAATATAACAGTGTTTTTTGTAAATGAAAACATGTAAAGATCCATTAAAAAGAGCATTACCTAAAAATAACCCTAACATCCAAGCAATAATGCGCTCTCTAAAAAGATTGCTTGTTACAGAAACATCTTAAATAACCATTTTAAATAAAACATTTCTATAAGCATAAAATGATAAATTATTAAGTCAACAAATAAGTTAACTTATTAAAATCGTTATCGTAAGATATAATATATTGTTGAATATAAATTAAATATTATTTCTTTTAGTGATATTTTCATTTCACAGTAAATTAAAACCACCTTCATCAAAAACAGAACAGCCCAGAGTAGCATTTCCTTGTCTGCTTCACTGCCACCAACAAATTCAGAGCCGACGTTTAGGGACTTCCATGTTGATGCTTAAAGGAACAGTTCTCCCAAACATGAAAATGTAATCATCATTTAGTAACCCTCGAGTTGTTCCAAATCTGTCAAATGTTTTTGTTCTGATGAACACAGAGAACAATATTTTGGAAGAATGCTTGTAACCAAACAGTTCTTGGCCACCATTGACTACCATACAGTAGTAGGGAAAATTACAATGGTAGTCAAAAGTGCCCCAGAACTGTTTGCTTTTCCCCATTTTACAAATGGGGAAAAACGCTGCAGTGATAGCTGCCCACTGCTCCGGGTGTACTTGTGTTCACAACTTGCTGTGCGTGTGTTCACTACTCTCTGGATGGGTTAAAAGCAGAGGTCACATTTCGGGTATGGGTCACCATATCTGACTAATAGGTCACTTTCACACTTTCACTTAAATATGATCTTTTGTAAAGCATTTTTTTCCTACTATGGCAGTCAATGGTGAGTAAGAACTGTTTGGTTATGAGCATTCTTCCAAATATCTTTCTCTATGTTCATCAGAACAAAGAAAGTTTTACAGATTTGGAACAACTCGAGGGTGAGTAAATGATGACAGATTTTTCCATATTCGGGTGACCTGTCCCTTTAAGATCTGAGATCAACTGATTTATTACATTATTTTTTATGTTTGGGTTTTATTAAACAAGAAATAGATCAGTCCTGAAGGTCAAAGACTCTGAGAACTACAGTCATTACTGCATTAGACAGCTGCTGCTTGGCAGGAAGTCGTGCACATATGTGACAACAGCCTTTGAAAGATAAGTCATGGTACCATAGCTGCCACTAGGGGCGCTGTCATAAAAGAAGTCGCAGATTCCTGTGGCAGGATCTTTCTCCAAGAAATACTCACTGGCCCCATGAGATCTCTGCGACAAAAACAGATGTTGTGAATTGCACTGTCAGTCCAACCTTATGGATCCCGTGACCTTAAAAATCTTTTGATCTAAGCCTATTCTTAAAACAAAGTTGCAAAAACAACGGTCCCCAAGCATACATTTCTTCACAACATTTATTAACAGAATATATGGGAACTTCTTTATTGGTTTACTATTATTATCTGAAAAAAATATAAAAAATAGCAAGTTGAAACAGGCTTTACTTGAGTTTGAAGAAGTGTCCAAACTTTTGGCCATAAGTTATAATGCACATTAAAATGTGAAAAAATTTATAAACATATAAAACATACAAAAGAAACATGACGTTACCTGATCCTGCTGGAAGAGATCATTGGCCATATGGACTATATGGTCGATGTGAATAATTCCACCGATACTGGAGATCTCCATCTCGGCCACAAGGGTGAGCACCATAATGGCCTCAACCAACAGCTGTCTGTATTCTGGCTGTGGGACGTGATTGAGGACAGACTCCACGTGCACTGCAAACTTGATCTCTCCCTCTGTCATCTACAATAATGCATATTAATGATATAAATAATGAAAACAAGTAATGCAGTATATTTATACTTTTTATATTTATATGTGCAATTGTATGTGTGCTTGTGAATGCACCTCGCTGGTGGTGGAAGAAGGCAAAACATATCCTGCAATCGACAGGCCATGACATTTCTGCAGAATCTTCCAGACCTTCTGGTAGAAGCCCATGGGCACCCTGTTAATGGCTCCATCCAGCCTGCGTCGTCTCAGCCACTGGCCCTGACGCTCCTCCCACTGAAGGTGCGAGTCACCAGTACCGGTCGGGGATAAGATGCCGCTGGGAGTAGAGGGGCTGCTGCATCTCTAGAGATACATGTGAATCATTAAAATTTACATCCACAAACATGCAATGTGGGAAAGCAGTAATCGGCGTTTAAAGATGCGCATGCTGTTAAAAGGTTAGCAAGCAGGAAATGTGGCATACACGGTTACGATGACATCATATCAGCCCATGTAATTGTGAGTGAAAAGACCACGAGTTTAAACAGGATGAGTGATTAGTGACAGATATTGCGATTATTTACTGAGCAGCACGGCTTGAAGTTCATTCCATTTCATCTATAATGATGCAATAAAATCAGTCAAACTTAAATGTATCTCTACATACGCTACATATGAGTTTAAAATCAGTTTATTCAATGCATCTCTCCAGGTTGATCAAATAGTATTTAGAAATGGTAGAGATCTCAGCCTTGCTCATTGACAAACTGAAGAATGTTAGTGGAGAGAGTTTTGATAGATTCAATGGCGTTGAGTTACCGTTGAACGAGGGGACGTGAAATTACTGCTGACGGAATGACTGCTGCTAAAGATCTACGACGATAAAAGCACAACATACAAACATAACACAATGAACATAAACATGGAAACTGTTTCGAATGGATTTTGCAAGTCTGCTGAACTGTTCAAGCTGCGACACCATATACAGAGGGAAAAACTGAAAACCTCAAAACAAATGTTTAACATGACTGAAAAAGATGTGCGTGATATGGCCAAACAGGATAAAACTCTGAATATTCATGCTGGTTTCATGTTCTGGAGCCTGGACAGACGTGATGAGACAGTTGCAGTAACTCTACGCTTTAAAAATGATAACAAACTCAACCCACGCTTATGGGTCTGGAGTCATCGAGCTGGAAATAAAACAAAGTTATTTAAGGTACACCAGTACAGAAATCTGCATCAGGTTAAAGATAAAAGTGTGCCGACACAAACCAGAATTCATAAACACTTGAGGAAACATTTATGGGGGCTTGTTCTTTCTTATTCCACCTGTTTGATTTCGGTCTTCAGTTTTCTGATTCCCGTTCGCTCAGTCTTGGTCGCCCCTGTGTGTCCCAGCTCATGGATGGAAATAGCAGGACTAATGGCCGTGGACTGAATCGGACGCACTTTCACACAACACAGAGAGGTTATTAAAATAAAAAAAGCTGTGTTCATTGTACTTGTACACGCACACATCGTTCAAATGTTTTAAAAGCATAAAAACTATGGAATAACACAACTGTAACTTTATTTTTGTTGCTTTTTCAAAAGCATGAAAATCATTAGCCTATAATCGGCTGTTCACGACTACATTATTAATTTAAGTCTGCACTACATTTTTATTATTGTTTATGTAATAATTACACATTATTGAAGTCACAGCATCTCATAATAGATATGGATTTTGATTTCTGTATACTCACTGCTTCTCTCTACACCAAACTCTTTCCCGCTCAGGATGTGATGTAATAGATTCTTCATGTCGAATGGACTCAGGCTCATCAGACTCTCTGACGCCTCCTCGCCTGTAGGGGGCACATTGAGATTTAGTTCTTGTGCATAAAGAATGTGTATGTCTGAGAGCATGGACGCACTCAGTCGTCTTTACCTGAACAGTGTAAACTGCGAGCGAGCTCTGTGGCCATCACCTGCATGATGAGGCCGATACGGAGACGTAGCATGTCTCCGAACAGAGACGGCTGCGAGCGCATGTACATGGCCAGATACACCATGATCTCCTGTGCGGTACACAGAATCCAAGACGTTAACCAAGAACGTTTCATACATTTAAATGATTATACTGTAAATATCTGAATTTGCATCACCTGTGTGAGAACTGCGATGCTGATGTCTTGTCCACTGGCCTCATAGATCAAGTTTATCAATTCTTCAGGGGGAAGAGGACTAAAATTGAGATAAGTAATTGAGTTATTTTAGTAACGGGGAATGCTAAAAGATTATAAAAGGAGCGGGTAAAGGCACTCACACTGTGATGACCTTCTCCCTGGGCTCAGGAGGGAGACCCACCGTCAGCTGTTTATGATGCGAGATCAAGTCTGTGCAGGCCTGGGGAACACACACAAACAAAGGAGGAATTACTCAAACCATCCCAATATGTTCAGAAAATCAAAACCTTGTGATGTTTGCAGAAAGAAATCAGGCAGCCTTTGAATAAGTTGATGATATGACTTTCATTTTCATGTGTTTTAAAAGTGCTATTTCTTTAAATCGTCGCTGTCAGGTGGAAATCTTCATCTCCAAAACGCTTACTTTTAAAGTTGACAAGCCCTTTTTTAATGCTTTTCATTGGTCGAATATTTTCAAAATATTTAACCACTAAATAGGATGGGCGATCGTATTGATTTGTGAAAAAAAAAAATCACAAAATATTTAGATACCGTGGTTTCCACCAGTCGCGACAATATGTAAATGTAATTAAAACTTAAATGACAGCACAACTTTAAAGAATAATTCACCTAAATTCTGTCATTCCTTACACACTCTCATGCCATTTTAAGCCCGTGAGACTTTCTTCTCCATAACACAAAAATTGAATTAAATAAGGTTGGTCACCAAAAACCGTTGTCCCCATTGACTTCTATTGTATGGACACAAAACCAATGGAAGCCAATAGGGGGGGTAAAATATCTTCTTTCGTGTTCTCACACATGTTTGAAATGACAAGAGGCCGTGTAAATAACGACTGAATTTTTATTTTTGTGCGAACCGTTCCGTTAAAAAATAAAAAAAGACAATAGTAATCGAGTACTTTATATTTAATTAACATTTTTTGTAAATATTATTTTCTATTATGACATATATAGATTTGAGAGGGTTCTCACTTCAGCTAGGACCTCCACTCTCTTCTTCAGGATGCCTGATATGTAGCGAATGAGACCCCATTCCTTAAACGCTCCTGCCCAAACATAAAGCTCCTCCAGCAGGGAGCGAACAGTCTCCTCACCTTGACCTGACATATTACCATATACCACCCATTCTGGACCCCTACACAACACAGACGCAGTGAGAAAATAGCATGCATTTTATGACGGATGATTTACATTCGTGTTTACATTTATGCATTTGGCATTTTGGCACTTTTATCCAAAGCGACTTACATTGCATTGTACTATACATATGTTTCTAAGTATGTGCAATCCCTGGGATCGAACCCATAATTTTGGCGCTGCTAACACCCTGCTCTAACCACTGAGCCACAGGAAACATTCATATGAACATAATATTTGCAGTTGCTTGTGTATGTGTGTACTCACTTCATAGCATAGAGGACATAAAGGATATCTGCCTGATCTTGCAGGGTTGGACAGTGCTTAAGCTGGTCAACCAGATAAGCAAAATCTGTGTTCCCATGAGGATCACGCGGCAAGTCCAGGTCCACGCTATCAGTCTTCTGGGGTTTGCACACAAATGCATTTACATTTAGTCATTTAGCAGACGCTTTTATCCAAAGCGACTTAAAGAGAGTTCAGGAAGCAAAAAGTGATACAGGAGCAATAATACAATAGGTACTAAGTTTCAACAAAAGCCAGACCAATACCTGTTGAAATACACACATAAAAATTAATGCAATACAAATAGAACAATCAAACCTAAGCTGCTTCTTGTTTATTTGTTTACGTGATTGTCAGAGCAATTCTGAGAAAACTTGCCTTGGCGTGGTGAGTAGCAAGGTGTTGTGGGACTTCCAGCAGATTCAGAGACTTTCTGTGTTTGCTCATTATGGGGGCTACAGGTAAATACATGGAAGGTTCTGAAAAACACAAGGGCTGTCAATGACACACATAAACTCAATTAAACTATTCAAGTTTGACTCTGAGGGCTTACTGGGTATGTTGTGTCCCTGAACTTGGGCCATAAAAGACAGAATGTCCCTGGTAGTGTGCTCAGCGCTGAAAACGTGGTGCTCCCCACTCTGGATAGGAGGTAGGTTGAACTTTGTGGTGGTAATGTGTAGGAGATCTGTGAGATACTGCTCAAAGATGTCTCCAGAACCTGCAGGGAAATAAAAGCACACCTTATTATGGGAGTAAAACTCAGTACTCATTGCTTATGTTGCGGCTTCTTGTAATTTAAAATAATTTTGTTAACTTGAAACTTCAAAAAAAAAATTGTCAAAACAATGAATCGGGCAGTTGGCAGAGAAATGATAAGATCCTCATTTGAATGCTAGTTTAGGGTGCCTATGAACATTTTTGTTAATATTAAGTATATGTTATAACACAATTATGTTTTTTGGAAAAAGATGTAAGCTTATTGTGCCCCTACTTGAGGGCTCAAAACTCTCTAGGTCTTCTTCCTCGTCCTCATCAAGAAGATTCTCTTCAGAATCTGCGTCCAAGAAGCTGAGCTGAGTGTGGAAGGAGGTGGTGAGGAATGAGGACAGGTTTGCCATCTGTACCCTTCAAATAACAAAAAATATTGAGCTATTATTTTCATTGTAAATAAATACAATCATTTCTCTCATTGTTTCTTTCGTTGTATATCTTATTGTCTAACCTGGCACCACCAAAGTAGCCATCTTGAAGTTTGCGCAGGGTAGACAGAATACAAGGATCAATACTTTCACCATCTTCAACTGGATCCAAAAAAGGTCAACATATGAATAATTCCTCTGTTCAAATTGCAGCATGTTTTAATATACAAGTGCTCATGGATAAGCATTAAAGTTTTACCCAGCATGCTCTTTGTGATAGGGAATGTGAGGGTAGGTCTTCCGGTCATACGCCAGCAGGAAGAGAGATAGGCAAGCTCGGTTCGCAACATTTCCACAATCATCTGGTTATCCAGGGCCAAGTAGAAGTGATGTTGGTCAATGAACTTTGATAAAACAGAAAAAATACACAGTTTTATTCGCCCTGGTCTGACTGTACATGCGGTTTTTGATTTATTTTAGTGTTCTAACTATGTGAGATTATGCCTTGAGTTATTACTTGTGGGGTGAATGTATATGTACGATTTCTGATCTCATAGAACTTTGAAGTTCCCAGGACACCAATGTGACGGTACGGCCGTCCACTCAGACTGAGCTTCTTACAGTTACCTGTGCAAAAAGAAAGAGACAGCCCAATCTTATGATGATTTATGAATTAATTAAACTCTAAACATCTGCAAAAATGTTATAACCAGTTGCTGTTTAAGGCTCACTTTACATTGCTATAAGAATAAACTGACCATCATTTATAATCAAGTAATGTTATAATTCATCTACATACATAGTACTTTGTCTGTTAAATACTCACCCAATTTTACATATATGTGGCTCAGGATTCGAGCCGGCATGACTCGGATGGGTGAAACCTCAGAAATGGTCTGAACCTCTATACCATGGTCCCTCAGCAAATGCTGGATCTCCACCGATTCAGCCAATACACTCACTAAAGAAAGCAAACCAAATGATAATTTCTTCAAAACGTAGAGAATTTTAATGAACAAACTGAATACAATTTCTAAAACAAGTTCTAAACAATCAACATGCTACACAATATTACACGGTTTATGAATGTAAAGACATAAAATTCACCTTGCACAACAACATCAGGCTTGAACCCTTTGGAGAATCTTCTATTGAGAGGATCAATCTCTCCAGGTGCCAGAAATCCCTAATAAAAACGAACAATTTGTCAACAAAAAATGTAAAAGCATATAATAATAAAAACGTATAATAGATTGAACCGAAGAAATCTTGGTGTATCTCTGCTGACATTAACATGTGCACTCAATCAAAGTGGTTTCAAAACCTGGCAATGTATGTAAAAATCTATTTTTATGTGAATGTTTTTTGGGATCACAAAAATCTTTGCAAGCTTCATCACCTCAGCGAGCAGGCTGCCCAGGATATACAGAGACTGGCCCCACATGTGTGGGAGCTGGCCGGCGGCCACACGCTCCACGGAGTGAGGGTTCCTGTACTCATCCTCAATCTGAACAAGAAACAAACAACAGATGAGCAACAGATGAAATCATTTCACCCGTGATTGTTTTGTCACAGTTACTGACCTGTGCACAAACACCGTTTCAACCAGAATTACCTTTCAGTTACGAAGAACTAGATCAGCATCACAACCACTTATATTGGGGGCTGAGATGGTTAGACCTGCATTATTGCTTTAGCATAGCGCCACATAATAGTAATTTGCTATTATATAAGAAGTTTTAATATTCTGCTATAAAAAATTATGTTCCAGTAAAGAAGGTTTTGGACAGGAGGGTCAGTCAATGACGACAGGCTTTCAGTTTTGGATGATGGATGTTTAAACTCACTTTATCAGCGGGTACGGCATAGAGTTCAGGCACCAGTCGAATCCCATGTTTGCCCCGTATTAAAACTCCATCAAGGGCTTCCCTGTATTCCTGCACCTATGAGGAATCACACAGCCAAATGTTAACACTACGGACTGCCTCCATTTGGCCAGCACGAGTTGCTTCTCATAAATAAAGCAGGGATGAACAGATTTCAGGCTGATTTCCGGGTTCTTTTTGTACCTGCTCATGATCCTCATTAAAAATCCCATCCAGTATAAGGTAGGTCCAAAACACAGGCCATTCACATTCGATATTCTCAAAGAGTTTCAGTTCTGCTGAATCATAGTGAAGTCGAGTGGGGTCCTATAACAGTCACATTATTAGTGCCATGTTAAAACCCACGAGGTGTGTTAGTGAAATAGGAATCGGCCGATGGATAGTTACCTCTTTAGGGTTCCTGTATCCATCTCGGATAAACCGGCAACAACCGTAACGTCCCTAAAATGAGAGATTTTGTAATATTTTAGGTGTCAAAATCTTGCCCAAAAAGTCTAGAGACGGTTTCATTGAATATTTCATATTTCATTCTATATTAATTATATGACGTTAAATTAAAATTACTCAACAGTTATAAATACTGGTCTACCAGAAGTTCATTTTGGGCCATATAACGTTTGTTTATGTTGTTCAATAGAGGAATTAGATTACTGTACAGATTACTCCCTCCAAAAAGTATTTAATTACTTATTACTTTCTACATAAACTTTGATTAGTTAAGTGAAATGAAACTGCTCTTTTAATTTATTGAAATAAATAATATAAAAGTACATAAAGTCGTATTACTAAGTGACCACAGAATTACACATTAAAGCATGGATTTTTAAGTTAGACCTTGAATTGATCTCAATTTCACTATTGCACACACATATATTACACACAGTGTTTAGTTTTATTACATCAGAAGTAACTGTAATCAAATAATAGAAAAATAAGAGCAATCCCTTACTTTACTTTTTCAAGGGAAAAGTAATTAAATTACCGTCACTAATTACTTAGTTACACCCAACGCTGGATGGGAAGTGATAGGGAAACCATTTGGATACTGGTTTGACACATAAATTACTTACAGAAGCTTTAAGATTATTGTCTTTTTTTAAATGAATACAGAATACAGAAGCTTATTCACTTATCCTGGAGTACTTTACCTGTAGCTTGGTGATGATCTCACTCTTGGTGATATTGACCAGGTCTGCATCCTCCACTGCAAACGCAGGAAAGGAGATTACGGACAGCAGACCAGCATCTATCTCTTTAGAGGTGGAGGCTCGAGGAAGCAAGGAACACAGGATAGACTAAACAAGAGAAACAAAACCTTTGTGTAACATCTTGAATGCAGTGGATGTTGCTTCGGATAACTGGCAAATGCATGATGGTTAATATAAATTACCTGACAATGTTCTACTTCATCTGGTAGAACATGAATCACTGATTTTGGTCCTCCGTAAACTCCAAACAAATCAAGCTCATCAATAGCCTCTAACGCCGACTAGTAGCACATGAACAGAAATAAATGAGTAACTTGGACCAAGGAGACAGTGGAAATGATGACTCTCCTACTGTACCTTAGCCATTCCGACAGAGCTGCCGTTCAGCTCAGGGATTCCCTGATTGGTCTTGTCCCCTCGCTCCCACATCCCATAATCCTACAGGAGAGTGCGAACAGTGTGAGGCTAGTCTGGTTCCGCTATGAAAATACTTAATGACAGACAAGGACTTACCGCCACTTTATATGCTGCCTCAATGTAGAACACTAAGTTCTGGATGAACGCCACCTCATTCAAGTTAGAAATGATGCGTAGACCTTGAATAAGATTAAAAAGAATTGACTTCAACAAACCTCAATCAAATCTCTCGGTTGAATGTATACAATCTATAGATTATTTTCTTACCTGAAGCCGTCATCTGAGCCAGCGTGAGCAGGTACAGTGAAGTCGCATCTACCTGCAAATGCCCCCACTGGTCATCTCCAACCACCGTGGCGCAGGTTGGCGTATGATATTTGGCATGTAGACAATCCTTTGTGCTCTGTGTGTGTTTGAACTGCTCCACTTTTGCAACCTGTAGTAATACGCACATTCTTAACCAGGTGTGTCGTGAAATGTGTGCACGAAAAATAATACATCAACTGATCAACGAAAGGAAGAACAGAAACAAAGACTTGTATAACTTAAGACAACAGCAAATGCAGTCAGTTACAAATTCTTTGGCTACTAGGTTAGATGTGAGATTGAATACCTGTCTCATCATACACTGCAGCAGTCCCTGCATGAGTTTGACAACACTCTGAAATAACAAAATGCTGTTTTGATTTTATTTAGAAAACTTCTACAATAATTACAGCAGTAACCAAGAATAATTACAATACTACTTTTTATTTGTGTGGCATATTCTGATACTGATATGACAACACATTGCATTTCAAAATAACACTTTTACAATTCAATAACACATCATAAATTCTCAAATACCTAATAAGTCACATACATCCTGGAAAAACCTTCAGGTGTCGCAAGCATCCTACAGTCTATTGTAATCCACACTTGTGTGCTACTAAACAATGTTGACTAGCACAATAGGTGATATAGTTTTGTTTCACCTGCTCAAGCTCGTATGCTTTGGCTTTGTCCTCATCACGGTCTGCGTTTTTCCGGTAAGACATGCCGAGTCCCCACACAGCCAGAATGCTGTAAACATTGTCTCTGACCCAGGCATCCTTCTGCTGCTCACTCGCCGGAAGAAGACCGGTCACTGGATTCTATAAAGTGACCAAACATATTATGAAATATAATGTTTTTTTCCAATACTAATAGAATTTATATTTCTGCACATTTCAGTCACTTTTTATCTTAATTCACTTGATAATTATGCCGATATCACATACAATCACTTTTTACGACAGAAAAGTTATTCATTTCTGTTTTACACTTACTTGGGTTGTGCATAAGTCATCCGCTCTGTTTTTAAAGGAATTCACATGCTGTAGATAATACAAATATTTTCCTCACCAGTGGTTATATAAGGGTGACCTTTGTTCAAGCCCTATTTATTTTTAGATTCCTCCTCATAGAAGGGCCCCAATGGTAGAATGGAACATTAAACCCACAGACAGACTTCAATTATTATTATTAAAACTATTTTTAATTGTGCTGGATTTTATTGAATGGTTTAAAAGTTAAGAATCAGTATATACAGCAGTCTTTTATCAAATTACTATAAATATGTTTTTCAGTTTTTGCCTTATGCAACGCTACCTCCATGGCCCCATCAATAAGGCTCAAGAACCTTGAATTGTTTTAATGAATTGATGCTGCAGGAATAGACACCTTTGTTGGCTTTATGGGCACGAATATTCTGCAATGGCTGTTTTTAGAATGTCATATATTATGCACTTTTTCAAGTCGTAATTTCTCCTTTGTAGGTTTTTCGAGACTAAATAAAAAGTAAACCATCATTGCTGTAATATTAAATTGCTATTATAACATAATAGAATAATGCAAAATAACAAAACAGAACAAAACTATACAATATATCACATAGAATAGTCTTATATAGAATAAAATGGAATGCTATAGAATGGATGGTGTCTGTGCAAGACCTTTTCAACTCACCTGATGGCATAATATTGTTTCATGGACAAGTCTGGCAAATCCATCCAATCTCACTCCCGAATTACTGCGGCTCCTCATGTCATCTATTTATATGTTAACAATTAAAAATTAATACGTTTAG
This sequence comes from Triplophysa siluroides, assembly GCA_006030095.1. Classification (NCBI taxonomy): domain Eukaryota; kingdom Metazoa; phylum Chordata; class Actinopteri; order Cypriniformes; family Nemacheilidae; genus Triplophysa; species Triplophysa siluroides. Next base: position 1,020,544 of record VCII01000314.1, on the reverse strand, counting down.
AAAGAGAAAACCTTTTGCTTCTCTGTTGATACCAGGAGGAGAGCAGGCAACCGGAGATCTAATGTCATTTAACGTTATTCACGAAGAGTCATGTCCGCAGTGTCGTTGTCTATCCTCCATACACACCGATAGGAACGAATGCCGTCCTTTATTCCTGCCACACAATCAGACTTTTAAAATGCATTTTAAAGCTTTTAAACAGCCGTTTAAAGATGAAAGTTCTGCGTGTTGATAGAAATTGTATATCCTGCATGAATACCGAGGTTGACAGCCGACAAAAGCTCCGCCCACATTGTGAAGTTTACTGGCTTGAGTGACAGGAAACCCGGAAGTAGACCGATGCCTTTGCTAGCATCCAATGACGGATGTTTACAGTTATTCTAAACAGTATTAGCCTTATGTTGTTAACTAATTGCTTTATTATCCTTATTATCTTACTATTACATCCTCAACGTTAATTTAAATAAAAAGGTTGATATGTTCAAAAATAAACACGGTTTATGTTCTCCTTTTGACTGTCTACGGGATGCGCACTGGACCAAAAGCGAATTGTTTTTGTTGAGTAGCTCCTCTCGTGATTGGTTCATGATACGTGCAGAAAAAAAAGTTCATTCGGATAGGAAATAAATATATAAATAAAGCTTATTTTCTTGACATGGCTCCTTAAAGGGCTTGTTCACCCAGAAATGAAAATCATGTCATCATTTACTCAACCTTGAGGTTTAAATATTTATTTGCCACACACACGTGGTATCTTAGACAGTTCTCAAGACCATCTTGTGTGTTTCAGTAACCTTTTGCACAAAAGAGTTTGTTTTAAGAACACTAGTTATCCTTTAAAACAAAGTTGTAACCTCAGCATGTTGAACCAGCTGCTGGACTATACATTTCCTGAGTCATTGGAAATCAATAGCAGGGCTGACCTTAAACTAATTTTCCATTTTGACTTTGACCCATAGACCACAAGACTTCCTAAACCACTCCTGATTTCTCTGTTTGTTGTTTGGTAAAAATGAGAAAACACAGACACCTCAGTTGTGTTACCACAGTTTGGTTTAATGTAAGACTTCAGTTCGACAACAACTATGGAATGCATCATTCAAGTCTCCATTAGCATGTCAAATATCTGAATGCCTTTTTTTGTTCCTGGGATTAATTGACTGATTGTGGTGCTAATAATACTCTCAACATGATTATTGATTATAACCATACTACCATTTATATTAAAACATGGGTGAACATAATTTCTATTTTTACTAAATGTGAATGTCCAAGCATCGGTCAAATCAAGAGTGCACGTGCTTTGGAAGATGGCATAGATTTACTGTCGTTTCTGTAAGTCCTTTTGAAATGCCTGGTACATTTTAACAATATCTATGTAATCAATACTCTCAAATTCTCTAATATGCATCAACGATTTGAAACATACATGTACCCCTCAGTCATACTGAATGAAATGTATTATGTACTTGTCAGAATGGCTTCTTGTACCCCTGAATTAGTGCACTTCCCACGATGTGCATCATGAAAACACTTCTTTAATGACATACAGAAAAACTCCAGTCATTATCTGGTTTAGCACCTTGTGTAGAGTATTATATAAAAACAGCTAGAGGCCTTTCAGCATAAAAAAATACAAACATAAAAACTACAATTGGAAGTCTGTCAAAATACACATTCAATACATATTCTTTGGAGAATTACTGGTAACATGACCTCTTGTTTATTGCAATGTTTTTTTCTGTACCCAAAGCCCATCTCCACCGGTGCATCATTGAGTTTAAAATAATGATAGAGATTTTCTTCCTTTTATTAGTTCGCTTGAGGTCTCCACCACGATGTTTTTAGTTTAGCTTCAACAGCTAAAATGGCATCCAAAACCATTATTTTCAGAAATATATAGAGTAACAAATTGAATAGATCTACCCTTACCATTGTGCTGAACCCAATAATGCACCACTCCCCCTCTACTATAAACCCAGCCACCCCTCAGCAGACCCATCGAACGAAGCGCTCAAAAAAGCTGGCTTTGTTCAGCTGGCTAAAATCTTGGCTTCTGAAAATAGCCGTCTGGTCTCCCAGCGCAAGCTTTGTCAGAATCTCCTTGTCAACGTCGCTGCCCATGGCGATCACCGTGGGAACCCCCTCTGCCCTGCGCATTGCGCTGATGCCCTCCTCCAGGTTCTTGGTGCTGGTGACCCCATCAGTGATGAAGACGATTGACAGCTCAGCATTTCGTCTGGCCAATCGCGTGCCTCCGCTCGTGACGATATTATTGACAGCGTAGATAATCCCACTCCCCACGTTGGAAGTAGAATCCAGGTATTTCAGATTGGCAATGCTATCAGAGATGACAGTAATGTTGTTGGAAAGCTTGAAGACGAGCTTATGATTGCTGTCATCTGCGTACTGCAGAAAAGCCACCCTGGTGTTGCGCTCATCGTTGTCTCCACGGGCCAGGGTCAGACGGCGGGCGACGTTCTCCACGAACTCGCGGGCATAGCGGAAATTCTCCTCACCCATGCGCTCGGAGCCATCCAACATGAAGATGACATCAACAGGACGCTGCATGCAGTTGGCTACTGATGGTTCTGTGAAACACAAAAAAACAAATGTATTGGTTAAATTTCGCAGATTGATTTGGTAATGTTAATTATTTATGGAGAATCTTTAACCTGGATGTGCATTTGAAAAAAGCAAACTCAATGTTTGGGATTGCTATTATCAAATCTAAAGTCTATCTAAAATAAAAATTAAATTGAACAAAGTGCTTTTGAATTTTACAAACATTACATAAAGTTCACACATGACAATGTTAATTGTTTAAAGAAAAATTATAAAAAATTGAATAAAAAAGAATGCTAAGGGTATTTATTTGTTGCTCTGTTTTAGATAAACATTTTCTGCAGTCCTAGCTAATTGCACATTTTGAATACACAGTGTCATATATAATCATGTTCAACTAAATCATTTCACATTACCAAGAAAAATTTAACTATTGACCATAATGGCAGACTGATTAATAATACACAGTCCAAACAAAATTTTTCTTTCGCTCATGGAAAGATAACGTCAAGATGGGCACTGCTAAATCCCATTGCTATGTATTTCCAGCCATTACCAATCGCTTGAATTATCATTGCACATGCAATACATGCCACCCAGATGGACACGAACATTCATATAAGAGGCTAACAGCAAAACCTCATCACAGTGTGTATACAGTCTACTTCAAATATACATTGTGAATTCTTTAAAGCTTAACGCTGTCTAAAAAGCAAATGGGGGTAATTTAGGATAGATAAACTTACATAAATACCATAACATTGGTTAAAGCAGTTTACCCCACGCTTCAGATGTTGTACACACAATTTCCATAAAAACACTGTAGGGGCACTAAAAAACCTCTATGAGCCAATCTATGAGAAGCTTTGGAATCTAGCCATAATGTGCAAAGTGCAAAACTGATTGAAATGAACATGAACAAAATCTTAACATTAATCCCATACGTATGTACAGATGGTTAAATTCACCCCCCCAAAAAAACTAAATCTGTTATCATTAACCCACCCTCATGTCAATGTACAGTATATAATTGTCTTCAGTGGATAACATAAAAAGGTGAAGAAGGTTGCTTTTCATTTTTTTGTTCTTCACAAACCTCCGGACACCATATTGCTTAATTTTCTTTAAAAAAAATGTCTTCTCATTTTGTGTTCCATACTAGACAGAAAATCAATGTGGTTTATGACAATTTGAGGGTGATAAATGATGACAGAGTTTCGGTTACAAGCCTTTGAAGTATGATAACCACTAATCCATAATTCACAACCCTGACCCATCTCTCATCACATTTGTTTTAGTGTGTAAGATCAGGACGCCTACAGACCCTGAGGATTCAAGCAAATAAGTACAAGAGAAAACATTGCACGCCATATGAAAAAAGCAGAAATTGAGGTCAGAGACAAACACAGCTATTTCACATTTACTAAGCAAGAAATGCTCATCATAGAGGTAAGCGGAAATATGTGGCATAATTTCTGTTAATCTAGCCAAGATGCTGATTATTTTCCATGATAGATTATTTAAAGTATTAGCAACTGTGTTGGATTAGAATTGTTAACGCAACCACGAATCAATTACACAAGCTAAATTCATGCGTAGACCAGCTAGCGTTTTACTCAACGACTGTCCTTCTCAAGCACAACTCTACAGCGAGGCCAAGTGCTTCCTGTTCTTTTGAAACGAAAGCTATCACCATGTTTTGTTTAATGCCCAATCCCATGCTTTTGAACCCTAACACAAGCCGAGAGCTTTGTTTGGGTCTCCCGTGATGTCGGAATAGACGAATTTAAACGATTCTCTGAACAGATCGGTCCATCTCTGTTTTTCAGGACCAGAGGCCAGCTTGGCTCTCTGGGCTGCGTATGCCAATGTAGCTATAGCCTTGGTGTAGGTATCTGGGTGCTTGGCCTCTTGTAGATTTTCGATTAAGTTTGCGACGCCCGGTACAGTGTTCGGGATGGGAGTGTCCTTTCCCTCCTCTGCAAGGGCGTCATGTATGGGATACCCATTCCAAGTAGACCCCACATCTGCAAGTGAGCGTTGAAACACAGTTTTAGGGGCCGTCCTAGCAACTGGCTCCGCCTAAAACGATGCCACTGCAACGCTTGGGTGGTATGCAACACTACAGGGATGCTTTCCTTGTGAGACGGGGCAGGTTTAGCACACTTCACAGATGCATTACAACATATTTAACGTATATTGTACTGTACATTTGTGGTCACGACATCATTAATTAACGTGTTTAATATTTGATATGCATATTGAAGTTGATTGTTTTCCTGGTTCTCTGAAAAGTTTAGCTTTTTTAGGAGGAAACATAAAAAAAACGGCCTCAGAAAACAACAAAATTTTTTGGTCATTATTTTATATAAGTCAGGTGGTTCTGAGTTGCTTTTCAAACCAAATTTGACTCTCACTAAAACTATTAAATTATATTAAAGCAAGTAAAATATTAGCTCAATTATTATTTAAAAAACTCACAATTTGAAACGTTTCAAATAATTAATAACAAAATTATAATAAAATCAAAAAAAACTATCAATTTAAAATAAATAAATAAACATCTAACTAAAACAAATATAATTTTGTTTTATATACTTACACAGAAAACAAATAAATATTAAAATAAGTGCAAATGTGATCAAAACAGATCAGAATTAACATTAAAACCAAAGATATAAAAATAAATATAATAAATAATAAAACGCAAAATATTATAAAACTAAAAATAAAACTATAATAATTATATCAAACCCTGTAAAAAAGGCAATTAGAATAAAGTCGTGGTGTGAAAAAAAGGAAGGACAAACAATGTTTATGTTATTAGTCATATACATTATATCTGCTATAAAGTGCAGTATGGAAAGATCAGAAACACTTACCAGTTTTACATGGAAGATCAGGGCAAACAGTCACTGGATCTAAAACATACAATAAAAATGTTTTATTGAGACCTCCAATAACTTTTGGCTTTTCAAAGATCTTGGATGAATTAATGGGACTCACCTGGGCAGAGCACAGCCTCAATCTTATCGATGAATTCCTCTGCCACCAGATCCGCGAAACGCCTCATGCCCATCACCCTTCCGTCTTTTTTGCAGGTGATGGATTTCAGGCTTTCGTTTTCTTCCGGCTGATCAAACATGTCCCCGATTCCAATAGCGTTGACATCAATGTTGGTGTCTGTGCAAAGGTAATTAAGCAGTTTGTCGTCATCGCGGGGGTCGTACCGGCCGTCCGTGATCACCACCACAGTGACATGAGCCTTCGCCCGACGGCTGTCACGAATGAGGTTATCATAGGCGAATTTCAGGGCGGAAGGAGTCCACGTTCCACCGGCGATCCACTCCAGCTTCTTCACGGCTTCTTTGAAGGCAGACAGAGAGTCGATCTTGGAGTCGTTGAGGCGGATGGCCTGGAAAGTTCCATTATGACTGTACTGGACAACGCCAACTCTGGTTCCTGAGAATGCGAGTACAAAAAATTGTTAAATAACTAACAAAAATGCTTGTCATGTCAGATTATGTTTAAGGCATCGTTCACCCCTATATCGTAGCATTAAAGTGTATTGAGAACCCAGTGAATTTAATGCAATGTTCACCTGTCTCAGAAGTGGGATCTTTTGCTATTGAGCCCAGTCTGTTGATGGTGTTGATTACAAAGTTCTTCTCCAGGGTGAAGTTTGTCAAGCCCACACTCTCTGAGCTGTCAATCACAAACACAATATCCAGGGCTCCGCATCTCTTTTCACAGTCTGAAACAGAAATGGAGCTTCTTGTTAAACCAAAGCAAATATACAATAGCCGACCAAATAACTTTGATTGAAAGAATGAAAGAAGCATCTTACCACAGCATCCACATGTCTCTCTGATGTAGTTCATGACATCACATTCCTGAGAAAAGAAATAAACAATTAAAGATGCACTATTTGCAATTTAGAGATTACAAAACGTCATTTTTAATACTTACAGTAAGACCAGGGTCTCCTTCTGGGCCAGGGTCACCCTGTTAAAAACACAAAATTTGCTTAAGTGGAGAGTTCCCCAAAATAAAAATTCTGTCATCATTTACTCACCCTCCAATTGCTTCAAATCGGTTAACATTTCTACAATAATTTTGACTACCATAGTAGGAAACTGACAATGGTAGTCAACAGGAACAGTTAGCTTTCCTACATTCTTCAAAAGAACAAAGACATTTATAACACATTTTTTCCTACTATGGTAGTCAGTGGTGGCAAGAACTGTTTGGTTACAAATATTCTTCCAAATATCTCTCTCTGTGTTCATCAGAACAGACACATTTATACAGATATGGAACAACTTGAAGGTGAGTAAATGAAGACAGAATTTTCACTTTTTGGTGAACTGTTCCTTTAAACTGCACTGTGAAACAGTTAGATGTCACAATTTTCTATTCATTTCTATGTGATAGAACATTTACTCACATCACTTCCTCCCTCTCCCCTGGGCCCTCTTAGTCCAGATTCTCCTGAGGGTCCGGGCTCTCCCTGTAACAGATTTATGATGTCTCTTCATAAAAGATTTTTCACAATATAAACAATTCTCAGTGGATAAATTGGACAGAAATGCTGCTTTGCGGATTTAAATTTTGTTTAGAGTGCAGTTTCATGCAAACATTTTTGAGACTAAAAATATACAGGACTAAAATGATCAGATTTGCTCACAGGCTCTCCTGGAGTTCCCTTAGTACCAGGTCCACCCTTTGATCCACAGTCTCCTCTGCTTCCTCTTGGTCCAGGTGCACCTTTACCCCCCCTGTCACCCTGCGAAACACACCAACCGCTTATAGCTTCTAAAAACTAATTCTGTAAAACGTCATGACATATGTGATGTGATATTAACACTGTAAATTGAAGTAATTGTGAGTACTTCATTTTTAAGTGGTTACAGTACCGTAGGTCCCATTGGTCCAGGATAGCTGAATCCAGGTCTGCCAGAATCACCCTATGACAACAGAAAACAGCATCTTGAACTTATAACAGAATGCAATCTATACTAGATTTTTTGTGATATTACATTCATAAGAAACAAAACGTTTTGGTGTGATCATACCTTTGGTCCTGGGGGGCCAGGGTCACCTCTAGGGCCAGCATCACCTGGGTCACCTTGTGAACCCTGTAATGACATTGATTGTTTTTAAGCTCAACTGGTTTTATCTAGAACCAACATCCAATTCACAAACTTGGCACTTTTATTCATTAAAAAGGGGTCAATTTAGTACAGCGTTTGGATATTTTTCAGTATTTCAAAGTTAATCAATGTTTTTCTTAACAACTTTAAGGAACATCAAATGACTGTTTAGTGACACAGTAATGCAGCTCTCTTTCATTCTGAACACAGCCAACGTGAAGTGTGAATGTAGGACTTTTTCTATTTTAAACATTTATTGATTAAATCAACATCTCTTACATTTCTTCCTGGTTCCCCAGGGGCTCCTGGTGGGCTTCTTGGTCCTGGAAGTCCAATATCCCCCTGTAAGTTAGAAGAAAACCAACGTTTAATATTTAAGCCATTATTAGCCGCTGGCCATCCATTGTGAGGCTTGCGCTGAATGAAATTCCTCATTTCAGCAGATGACGCAGTGCTTCCGAGTGTTCGAATTCACTCACTTTTCATTTACTCCTTCATGTGGACTTTATTAGTGAACTAATATAGAGAATAATGAATGAGGGCATAGGGGACGATTTCAGACAAAGCCTTATTTTACCTTAAAGCCTGGGTTCTGATGAGAGGCAGAAGTGCATGCAGTCACAAATTGGTTCATCCGTATTTACGCAAGTGACAGATTGGAAGTCGTAAATGCTTATGTGTTCCAAATGTGCATTTTGTTATTGCTCAAGCTCGTTTATTTATATTCCTAAAGCTAACATTTTTAAACTATAAGCAAAAAAATCTATTTGGATTTTATGGTGACTTTAAAATTAAAATCTTTTTAAAGTTTCGTACCTTAGCTCCTTTGTTTCCAACTTCTCCCGCAAGACCCCTGGGACCCTCAGGACCCGCCTCACCCTGTCAAATTACAATCAGTTGAAATAATAAGTGAATATTACATTAATGTATCAACCACACAACAGCATCATCTTCCCTAATGAAATCAAATTTGCAACAAAGCGCCAGTTAACTTATTTCAATAGAGACAAAGACCTAAGTTTTGTATGAAAATGTATTTTAAGAGACACTGACCCTCTCTCCTTTCGACCCGCTCGGTCCATTGCTACCTTTGGGTCCAAAGTCACCTCGTCTTCCCTAAAAACAATGTTATAATATCACAATTCTGCCACTGGTCATCTTAGTTTAAATAAGGAAAATAACATATAAGTACAAGAGCTCCTCACAGCATCGCCTTTAGGTCCCAGTCCCCCAGATGTCCCCTATAAAAAAACATAAAACAACCTGAATACTAATCGATCTAATTTGGTAAAATGAAAAAAGTTAATTTAAACGAATACATACAGCAGGCCCTTTCACACCAGGAGTTCCAGGTGATCCTGAACTTCCTATTTCTTCCTGTAGAGGGCGTCAGGCAGCATATTAAAACATGATCAATAGCCAATATTGATATAACATCTTAAGTTGTGAAAACTCACTTTAGGTCCAGCATCTCCATCCGGGCCGGGTGGACCTGATCTTCCTGGACGACCTGGATCACCCTGAGAACAAAGAAAGCATGACGCCTTACCAACAAGCCTTATTAGGATGCTGATGTTTATTTTCTGTATGAGATTGTTTAGGTACCTTCTCTCCCAGAGACCCTGGAAGACCAGTTTCTCCAACATCTCCAGGATGGCCATCAGGACCCTATGAAAAACACATTCATCTGTCAGTGAACTACAATAACTGATATCCTGATTACATTATCCAAAGAAAAAACTCACACCTTGTCACCCGGGTCACCTTTGCAGCCAGGGGAGCCGATCCGGCCAATTTTTCCCTGTTGACATAATAGAATTTGACTTATTTCTCATGACTCCCTAAATGTTGACACTAGATCACATACGGTACTGTAACTTACCTTTTGCCCATCGGTTCCATTGCGGCCAGATATTCCTGCAAGACCCTGTTAGACAATAAAAAAATTAAATATTTTATGAATATTCAAAGATACATGTAGTAAGTTGGATTTTATAGAAAATGTAAGGTTATCAATAGACTTCAACTTCAACAAGAACTTACCTTTTTCCCTTGTGTTCCAATTTCTCCCTAAATGTCAGAGAACTTGCGTTAAAAAGGAATTTGCAAGGTTGGTGCATAATGTATGTGACTTCTTATTATGATCTTACAGATAATTCTCAAAACACTTATACCTTTTCACCGTTGGGACCGTGCTCTCCCTAAGCAAATAAAGAAAAACAAAACCAATGAGATGGATAGACATAACAAAAGAGATATTTCATTGAATATTTGCACATGAGGACAGTTTGAAACTCACCTTACTTCCAGGATGTCCAATGGGGCCTTCAATACCAGGATCTCCCTGTAGTTTTTTGACATTTTAAGTTAAAACATTTTGTATTAGCAAGAATGTAAATTAATTATGAATTATGAAAATTATAGTCCATTAAATCAAACCTATTAAAACATTTCTATTCGTTGAATAAAGACTTATTCTTACCAAAAACTTAAACTAATTGAAAAATTTGAAAGATTGCTACAACAATAAAATGAAATAAGTTTAAATGAGGCACTAACATTATGAACTGAAAATAAATACAAACTAAACTAAAACAAAAGTAAATGCAACTTATATGTCAATATAAAAAAAACAAATAATAAAACGACGAAAGCAAATAACCAAATTGCTAAAAACAAAATAAAATTAACATGAAAACAAAAATTCTAAAAATAAAATATAATTGTATGAAATGGATAAAACAACAAAAAGTTAAACTATAATAAGTTGATACTTACAGGACGACCTCTTTCACCTTTTGGCCCAGGGTCACCGTTATCACCTTTGGCGCCCTGAAATAAACCAAATTTACATTAGATTAAAAAAATTAATTTATTTGAGCTTTTAGGAGTTTTAGGATACTCACTTTCTGTCCTCTGTGTCCTGCTGGACCTGGAGCTCCTTTAGTCTCCAGACATTTCGTCGAGTAGCACTGTGAAGAAAAGGAAATTCAGTAATAAATAAGGTTAAACTCTAATCTGATCTCTAATCTAAAAGCTCTGACAGAAGATACAAAATGTTCAAAAATCTGTAATCGATGATGATAGCTGATATGATCACACCTCTTGATAAGCCAGATGAAGCTGTGAGAAAAAAAGAAAAGTTATCATTAGACGGAATATTTATTTACCTAACATATATAGTAATAAAAATGTACATCATGTGTAGTATTACCATTGTGTCATAAATGTCGTCAATTGTTGATGTCATTATGAGAGGCCGCACCCCCGTGAGATCAACTGCCATGTATTTATTTCGATAAACTCCAGCGGGTGAATTTGCGATCTCTCTAAGCCCCGCCTCATCTAGATTCCTGGAAGACGCGACTGCGAAAATTTTAATGAACTCATCGCGCGCACGCTCTGCCGCCACTTTGATCCCACCGCAGGGCTTTCCTGTCACGTGACCATCAGTGATGACCACAGCGAAGCGTTTTGCATTGGGTTTGGATTGCGAGCGGATCTGCTGGGTCATGTTGGTGATGGCACAGTCAATGTACGTTCCTTTGCCCAGATACTTGATAGCTTGCAGCTTCCTGATGAATTCATCCTTGCTGGTGATGGGACTGATGATTTCCTGTAGCTGGGAGAAGTGAAGACCTCCTATAGACCAGCTGATCTGAACTGAACCTTTGTAGCTAACATCCTCTAGTTTCCTCGCAAAGACAGCGGTGAATTCTTTGATGCTCTCTACCAGACTTCCGGGCGGGTTCTCTTGCAGAGCTATGGTCTCCGAAGTATCAATGACAAAATACAAGTCGATGGGACAATCCGTTTTTTCTGGAAGGATAGAACACACTATTATGTCTTAAAAGGCCAGCTGTTTTGTTTAAAGGATATAAATACACTACAAAGTCAATGTGAACCTCCAACTTAATGTATTTCTGGGTTTAAAAAGTATCCATATGAAAAAAATAGTATTGTTTAAAGCGGGTGTTCCATATAGTGTTGTGGTGAACCACTATGTTACAATCTGTCATTATATTTGTAAGTTTAAATTATTTTGTTTATTCATTCAATCATATCTTCTTTCCTCAATTCACAGGGTTTAAAACTTAAGTATATATTGCAGTTTTCATTAATGGAATACTTCAGGCAAGAGACAAAATTTCACTACTTTTTCCTCACTACGTTTTACTCACCCTCAAGGCATCCTATCTGAATATGACTTTCTTCTTGAAGAATAATGCAGTCGGAGTAATAATACCACGTATCTTTTGACTTCCAAGCATTAGAATTAGAAAAAAAAATTTGAAGCTCTAAAAGTGCATCCATTGATCAAAGAACTGCTCGACACAGCTCCATGGTCTAAATAAAAAGGTATTCTGAAGCGAAGGGATGCATTTGTTTAAGAGAAATATCAATACTGACAGCACTATTAACGTTAATGTCTAGCTTCTGTTAACCCTCTGCTGCGTGTGAACCAGAGGCTTGTTTTTGCAGCAAATGACGGTGACGAAACCTCCCGCACAGAGGAGACGCCATCCTATTGGAACAAAACGAAAAGTTTGTCAACTTATGACACGCCTGCGTCAATTGCCGGAAACACAAGCCTAAGGTTCACGAGCAGCAGAGGGATAAATGTAGTTTTTTTGCCTGGAGTATCACTTTAAATACATTTTTACTTACCTGTGCACCCTGAGCCAACTGGAGGCTGCCCCTGTGCCACACTCGCAAGAACCACAAGGAGGACCAATATTCCCATCATCCTCATTCTCCTTACTAAAGAAACACACAAATAGGATGTACCATGATCTGTTATATAATACACAACATAAAACACTGTCTGTAAACATCTGACATTTTTTAACAGAGCAAAATAATTTTCTCCAAAGTAAAAATGTCTGTTCAAGTCCTGGAACATGGCCATTAAAATGTTATGGTCTTACACAAAGCACTTTGTAATATATGATCTGATTCCAAAATCTGTAAAACACAGTCACTGTTTAAAAAAATCTGTCCACTCCATACAAGTCATAAATAATTCCTGCTATAGTGGTTGTCAATGTTAATATCCAAAAATATTTAGTTCAGTGGGAACAGAGATTATAAGTGGATTTTAGACTGAAATCATTAAAAAGTTTGGATTTCTAAGTGGACATCAGTATATATATCGATGTTACATATTTTTTTCGAATCGGTGTAATGCCGAGAAATGCACCCATGACAGATTATGCACCCCCCTCCCCACAATGGTTAGGGTGAGTATTAGTTGTAAGGGGAAGTGTTAGGATTAGGTGTGGGGAGGGGTTAGAATTAGTTTATTGAAGGCGGTGCATATTCTGGCAGGGGTGCATTTCTCAGCACAACACCCCACACCAACATTGTCCCTGTGTTACAGAGATTATTTCTCAATCTCTTCACCTATGATTTTTTACTACAGTAGTGCCTTCGATACAGTCATTTCACACTTAAATATGACTTCGAACAAGCTATCATTGTTTGAGAAACAACAGAAATTTCAGGGCTTGTATCAAAGAGTATAGAATTTATTGTCTAGCTGCTGGATGAATCTCGTTGTACTTCTATGTTGTAGGCCTACAAAATATAATGTAAATGACAATGTTGATACAATGCAATCAAAGTTCTTTATCAAAGTGATAATACTGTATCATACACATGCATATGGACAGTGTGTTGGTTAAATTAATCGTGTGCTCCCTCCTAAATAAAAGACGCCAGCAGTGACAACCAAGGCATAGCCGTTGAGAGAGAGTTTTGTTTTAAATCCGTTGACTCTAATCGAACAGTTTTCTTCACAGCAATGGAGGCTCTCGATAGCTCCGGTAACGCATGGAGCTGCAGCAAAATAGACAGATTGTGACGAACTTTTAACCAATTTAAAGACGTAAACCAATTAATAAATACAAAAAATGAAAGAAATAAAGCATTTAAAGAGAAAACATCACTTCCCAGAACTATCAGAAGGATCCATGAATCACGTGACGCGAAAATTTTAAACTTCCGTTGTCGCGACTCTCACTACCAACGGCTCCCTCTTAAAATGGGTGGGGCTTAGCAGCCCGGAAGTGGTTTCTAATTGGTCGGTCGATATTCTTAATTATTATATTAGTGAAGCTTTTATACTATTTTGTATATTATATATATAATAACTATTTCATATTGTTTGATTTCAATTTGTATGTGTAATCCTTGTAGAAATTTTGTCGATTTGTGACTAGCCTATATGTTGTACTACACATATGTTTGCATATTAAAATGTTATATTGTCTAACAAATATTACAACAATTAAATCGACTGATTTGAAATATTATGTAATGACGTTATTAATCGAAACATTGGTAGGACTTTTGGATTGCTGTCTTTGAAGGAGGGGCTCGATCCTGAGACTTGGCGCCCTACAATAGCAGAAAAATCAAATACCAAAAGGCATTTATGTTTAAACTCATTCTGTAGGATACTCAACATGAACACATTTATATGCACGGCATTTAGGACTATGAACTAACAAACACCACTTTAAAATGTCGCCCCCCTCTCTTTCATCCTAAAGCACAGGTGATCCCATGAATTGTAATTTCATAAGTCATACACATGCAATAATGAGCAAGCATATTAGTTTATTATCTAATATATGTATAGAGGTTATATTTATTTAGTATATTTTATTAGGGCCGAATTAGTTTTATACCATAGAAATAACTCTCGGGTGCAAATAAATAACATTTATAAAAATGTAGTTAGATAATTTACAGTATAGAATAATTATATGACTGACTGCTTCTAAACATTGTGTCTCTGAGCTGTGGAATCAAGAATAATAACAAAAAAGAAACAAGGAAAAATAAGACAAATGCTAGTAGATTTTTTTCAATGTCTAAACTTGTTATTTATATTTAATAGGCTACAAAGCAGACACACATTTACTTTTAGTTTCATGCACAAATAAACAATGTGCTAAAAAGTTACAACTTTGAAGCGCCTGATCATTTCCGAATCAGATACTGCGCTGTTCAGAAAAAATGAACGCACAGACAAAATATCATGAAGTCCATTTCCAACTTACCCACAAAATCTTCAGACTTTTGGTGTACTGCCTTGTAGTTAAGTTTACCAAGCATACATTCCGACAGGATTTAAAGCAGAAATCAGAATTAAGTCCAAAATGGAGTGAATGTTTCAGGAGAAGCCAAGCTGCAGGAGAAGTTTCTTCTGCGCCTCTCCCAGCTTGGACAGAAGTCTGGTCCCTCCTTCACCAGTAGAGCAGCGCCTCTCCAAACTCAGCATCTTCAGAACTCTCCTTCTCTCCACATGGCGGCGCTGTGCATCCACACTGATGGACTGCTCTCCCATCCCCCCTGTACTCACTCCTTTGAATGGCTGTTTGTTGATAAGAAGAGGGGGTGTATAAAACACACACATGTTCACAAAGACTTCAGTGAGGGCTATTTTTTGAGAGTGAGTATTTTTTATATTTCAAAAATTGTGTGCTGAATTCATTCCCTCATGTGTTCCTTCTTCTGTGGAAGTGTTGTAATGAAATGCACATGGCCGAAACATCTGTCAGTAGAATGTCATTTCAAAGAAATTTTACTTTTGTCCCAAAGAAAAGTTGAGTGTGTGTTGAGCATTTTGTAAAGAGAATGGTTGTACTTGAGAATGTTAGTTTGACACTAATGTTTAAAACACAGAGAGTCAAATTGTCCAGTCATTTTTGCCCGTTGCCTTACTCGTTATTTCCAGTTGTAAACGTATGACAGACTGTGTGCCAGTTCAGTCTGACAGAGGAAATTCACCGATGAGTCACGCTTACCAAAAGATATCCACAAACATAAACACACATTTTTATTCCATCTTCCTATAAACTTACTTGCAGGCCGAGCAAACTCACATTTAACTCCCTCATGCCAAAGCATGTTACACACACACGCGCACACACACACACACCAGTACTGTACGTGAACATTAAACCACATAAAAGGAAAATTATTGGTCATTATTGGTTATCTTCTGTGCCATGTGTCCTTCAGCCAGGAGCCTAGGAGAAGGGAAAGGGACACAGATTTGGGATTTCCCTTGTGTTGAACAGAAAGAAAGATAGGCTATATATATAGAGAGATAGAGAGAGAAAGAGATCTTCCACATCCTTTCTCCAAAGCATTTTATTCACATGCACAAATATCCCTGTGAAGCAGGGGTTACATAAGATAGCAAAGTAGCAGAAAACTCTTTATATTCTGCACCAGAAAAGAAGAATCATGCATAATGCATGCCAGTCTGAACTCTTTTATACTACACATTAAATACTACACAAAATCATACAGGTTACACATAAACACATCAGGAACATTTTAATAGTTGTTACTTTGGAAATGTTTACAGGTTGTTGAAAAAAAAGTGGCCTGTAAAATGATTTCAAATGGAGTTGTTTTATTAGGCATTCAGGCTAAATGAAGGACATGCCAGTGTAAGTGAGGTGGTTTGGCCAGTGCTTCTGCTATTTGTTAACACATCTTAGACCCTTAGACATTAATAGTGCACGTATACTCACTACAGTCACTCACTAACACACTAAAACACGTTTGTGTGTTTCCATAAACTCACAGATGTGCAGGCACACACACAAGGATAGCAACACTATCCAGCTGGTGTTTTTCTTATTTTGATTTCCTGTTACTTTTAAACACTGTGTGTGGCATGTTTGTATGGAAGCATACACTGTAAATGAAGTATAAACACTGTCAAATGATGTATACATGTATATCTATGTGCTACAGACATGTTTGACCTTGGAATCGAGAACACTCCTTGATGTTATACACACTCTTTTTAAAAGTTTTTTTGTTTAATACCTGTAAGTGTGGACAGTTGTGTCCACATTTAACTTTTCATGTTAATATTGACATACTGTATATGTCAGAAATGTTTGCCAGAAAAATACGATTATCCGATATGACAATTCATTGATGCTAGTTGATTTGAGATGTTTGATAAAGAAGACATCAAAAATGTGCAGTGTAGGAGAACTTCCAGACGACGACAAAATCCTGATATGAAAAATCCTGGATACACTATCCTATATCATACAGGCACACAACGGCTCTTTCTGAAAATAGAGAACGCGTCTGTTAAACACTCTCAAGAGTTAATAAAGAGGAAACTGTCACAAAAGAATGGCAGCACTCGTAAAACAGAGATGGGTTTGTCCTATTTTCCATGTTTCTTGGCGACAGATGCATATTTCCTTGAGAAGGAGAGAAAGGGATGGAGGAAAAGAGACACGAAGGGGTCTAAAGAGGGGGTGGTGGAGTCTGTTTTGTCTCAGAGGTACTGAATGACTAACACTGTAAGAATGATTCCACGCTCTCCCCCAGTCACAAACCAAGTAGCTAATGCCTCCTTCATCATGCAATGTTATACAATCATGCCACATATCTACTCACCAATATAATATGCATAACTATGTCTTTAGAAGTGAATAAAGACCTTACATAATGAAGGGTTATATTTTTATTACCTTAGAATGAGCTGTTTCTATCTATTGTTCATACACTGCTGGTCCCCTTACATAGAATTCGCCATGTTGTATATACAGTAGCCCTAATCGGACAAACTGCTATTCAGAGCGTGTTTTGTAAATATGTTATCTCCTTATCTCCAAAGAAGCAAAAACGTGACGACATCTTAGTCCAGTGTCACCCACCATAGTGCTCTGAAAGAGGGGGGTGGAGTGAGCCGTTGGTTGCAATTTGCAACCTCACTGCTAGATGCTACTAAATTTCATACACTGGTCCTTTAACACCATGTTGTTCGAGGACGTTTTTAATAACAGATAGCGAAAGATGAGCAACACCTGTGGATATTCTGCTTTGACACCTGTATGAATCTAATGGGAATTGAGGGCATATGCACAGTGGAAATGAGTTGGGAGTTACTTTAAAGTAGTTGCAAAAATGTCTAATTTATGTGGAGTTAGTTCTGAGTAAGTCAAGCGTTATTTGTTTCCAGGCTAGTTTTTACTTAATTTGATATATTGTCATCTGAATATTTTATGTGAATGTTTAAGCATGGATGCTTTTTATACGGATGTCAAATCATGATCAAATTTGTGGGGCGCTGTAAAATATTGTTTTTATTTTTATTATAACACATACACACAAGTTTTGAATATTACACAACTTTATTCCGTAACTCAACTTGTTATTAAATGGAAACTGGACTCCTGACTTTAATTCTGACTGAGACCGAAAGAGCAAATGGAGAGTTTATCCTGACAAGTTTCTTATATGCCCAGTTTCACACCAACAAAGGCTTAAGACTAGACTAAAATGAATATATGAGCTGTTTTAACTAAAAAACAACTTGCTCTGACATATCTTAAAATATATCAGTGCCATTGTTTTGTCTCAAGATGCACACTAGCAATGTCTTTTTCTAATGCATTTTTATAAAAGCAAATTAAATATCCTATTTTAACATATCCGGGCTTAAGCTAAGCATTGTCTAGGCTTAGTTTCATAAGAATCTTAACAATGTCTCAATTTGTCCTCGAATTTGCCAAAAATCCAAAGGTGCACCCAAAGTCAGATATTTTAATATGAACTTGAAAAAAAGCTTTTCTTTCAAAATAACATCATTGCTGTACTACAGTACTCCTACTGTAGGTTAGCAGTTTTTATATTAGTTTTTACATCCTAGTATTACATTATATCGCCTCAGATGCTGTGAAATTGTTCTGAAACATACCATTATTAGAAAAGGGCAATAATGAAGTCCCGCCCCTAAACTGTTAGAAAAGCTAATTATACAGTACAAATAAGACAAATGAATTAACCATAGAAAAAGTTGAACTGAATTGCTGTGAGATTGTGTTGGTTACAAGAATGGATCAATGTCATATTTAAAAAAGAATATGTCATTTTATGAAAAATACTGTATTGATAAATAAATTAAACATAAAGGAGGAATATTCACAATGTCATCTGAGCTTTGAACTGATTTAAAAAAAATCCCTCAGTTTGTGTATGTGCACCATTGGTCTTCTCATCACTATGGAGCTCTGTGTTGAAATCCCAAATTGCTCTAAAATCTCAGAATAAGCGGTAGAACCAATTTCCTTATTCAAACTGAACCTCAGGTTTAGACAAACTAAAGCAAAGCAAAGCAAAGCAAGCAGGCATATCAGCATTTCACACAAGACCAGTGCAGACGAGAGAAGGATCTGTTTTTAATAAAGACCGGTGAAGGAGCCTAATCATAGTTTACCATGACATTTAGCGCAGCATAACATTTGATCTACTGTTTGAAAACAGATCTGATTGCAATTGGCATACAGCACAATTGAGTACTACTCCAAGTCCATTACGTAACATCACCTCGCTTCTCCCATTGCCTGTTCACCAACCGATGACTCGCGCTGAGCGGTCAGAACAGTGGATCCCTTCAGGAACAAACCGACTTGTCGTCACTGGGAAAGACTGCCTCAACGGGAACACGGCGTAAAGGCCACAGAATACTTCTGTATTTAGGTGTCTGTTAAGGAGGGTGTGTTGACGGCACCTGTGCGTCATCTTGTGTATTGTAAACACGGTGCGGTCTGTTAGTCGCTGGGGCCGTGTTCAGTTCCTGGCCAGATTAAACACAACTGGGATGAATTTGTAAACAGCCAGCTGATGAGATGCTTTAATTTACTGTACGTTTTGACTTCAGTCCGGTGCAGTGGGCATAAGAGGTGTAAAATCATAGTGACAGCTTATTTTATGAAAGGAGAGTGCTGTTGTGATGTGTTTGTCAGCTGTGTTGGCAAAATGTTGAATTTTATAGCTCTTTATACAGAATAAGTTAAGAATCAGAAGAGCGTTATTGCCAAGTGTGCTTGCACACACAAGGAACAAATTTCCGTTGGTGTTGGAAGCTTCTAGTACAGACATTCAACACAATGACAATAGAAATATAATAAGATTTACAGTCTAAAAGATTCTAAAATATGCATGTATAAAATAAAACACTATTGTACAGAAAATGGGGGATAATAACATATAAGAGACATTGTACATGGTAGTATATAGTAGAATATACATATAAACAGATTTGTGCAAATGGATAATGTTGTAAGTAGAGGTAGTGTTATATACATTTAGAAATAAAATGTACATATAATAAGGCACTATAGTGCACACTAGAGGAGTAGTGAACGTGGAATGGACTACATTGCTCTTAAGGAGCAGTTTTCTGTTTAGGAGGGAGATTGCCTTGGGGAAGAAGCTGCTTCTGTGTCTGGAAGTCCTGGTGTTTAGAGCTCTGAAGCGCCGGCCAGAGGGCAACAGCTCAAAACGTTTGTGTGGAGTCAATGATGATTTTTCTTGCCCTGTTTTTCCATTTGAATTTACCCTATGCATTTGAATGCACCCTAAGAGATGTTGAAGTGGAAATTAAATTGGTATTGGAATCAAGAAGGAAATAATTCACTAAATGTGACCCAATCTGTGAAAAAATACTTTTGCTGAGTTTTCACAGACATTTTTAGGGATAGACTGGATAATGTTATAAATCATACTCAATGATATTAAGTTACTCAGTGAATTGCATCCTCATTCATTGCAAATGTTTAATTTCTTCAAAAATTAAATTGTTAACATCTGTCTCCATGATCCAGGCGACAGTATGCAAAATGTTTCAGATTTGAATCAGGATGTAAGGACTCCATCATGTTTGCAATAAACTATGGTTACAGAAATATTTTTTTTCTAATTTGAGTGTGACTCAGCTTCTCCTAATTGTTTCACTATGGTTTTGGTATCCCAGTCCTGTGGCGGACTGTTGGCTGGAGTTTGTTTAAACGAACTAAACTCCCACCGTGGAGACCTAACTGGTTTCATTGCTTAAGCAAATTAGAGTGCATTGTGGCATTGCACCGTTTTATCATGCAGACTTTTTCTTCCTTCTTTTCTACCATTATTTCATTTCCTGTCTCTGAATTGTTTCAACCTCATTTATCTCTACTCCTTCACAGTCTTAACCCTACCTATACTCCTCCTGTCAATGCCAAACTTTGCAGTCGTAACGAATTTATGAAACAAACAGATTTTTGATTTCTTCCGGTCTAATTGTTAAATCCATATACTATATATTTAAATCATCCTATTGTTTTCAGTCTGTGTCGGTTTTACTTCACTCCTTTGCTGTTTTCTTGCAGGCAGTGACCGCATGCCTCCAGATGTTGGATCTCAGTTCTCAAAGCCAGCTGGGAAGCATTAGCCGGGCACATTGTACCAAACCTACAAACCCCTTCCCACACCTTCATACACTAAGTTTCCACATGTGCTCTTCTGCAGGAGTTTCTTGGCATAGGAGTTTGACACGTGACCGCGTGTTGCTCCAAGTTTGATTTGGTACATCCTTGGCAGAATATTGTACTAGTAACGTTGTGGAGTTTAAAACTCAATACCATCGGGAAGCCCCCCGATTCACTGGACCGGCAACAGTATATCTTATGGTGGGAGGCAACGCTGTAGGGGAGATTGTAACAAGGGGGAATGAAACAGTGTGTTGCATAAATCTAAAACAAGAGAGAGATGTTCGATCCAGGACATGATTTATAGTTTTCTTTCTGTGTTTACATGTATGCACTTGGCAGATGCTTTATTTCAAAGAGAATTACAGTGCATTCGGTGTCTGTAAGGTGTGTTTGTATCTTGGCTGTAAGACGGGTGACAAATATAAACCTAGTTTGTCTGAGTTGGAAGAATGAATCTTTATGTGAAACACAAAGACAGTTATTTGGACTCGAAGAAGATTGTGAGTCATGAAGGTAGTGGGACACCCCTAAAGCGTCCCAACCAAATAGACATAATGCAAAATCTGGCAGCAGAAAGTTTAAAGAATTAAAATGAAATCATTTATTTAACTGATTGATTTAGTTTATTTAAATGTTAAGCATTACATCTTTGTGCTTTGAATCTCCTCGCTAAATTCATGACTTCTCACTAACAAACAAGCGGAGATCTGGACCACTCAAACGATTTGGCTCTATTTGTGTTTAAAAGGAAGTGCTAAAATCAGCACTTAAATTTGCCAGATGGAAGGAAAACAGTCGAACGTCAAAGGTTGTGATGTTTTAGCTGCAGAAGCTTTTTGTAAACAGCACTTTCATTGGAATGGCGTGTTCTCAGAAAAGCAGAAGGGAGCATTATTGAAAACTCATGAATTCATGTCTTCAGAATCTTGACAGAAATTGGAAGGGCTAAAACGTGACAGATGCAAACTTGGATTTCTCACCAGGCCGAGTTATAAAGGCGCCATAATATTTGCATTATATTCTACAGAAATAATGATGTTCTTTATCGTGATGTACAAAATGTCTTAATGTTTTAAATCAAAGTCTATTATTGCCAATGAATTGTTATTTGATGGTCTTTCAAAATGTGCATATATAAACACAATTAGCATTACAAGCCTATAGACAATAATAAACAAGTTTATTCATAAATGTCATATAAATTTGTTAATAATATTTTTTCTTTTTTGAGCATGACCAATAAGATCCCATTAAACAACTTATATAAAAACATTTTTTTTATTCTCCTACAGTGTTCCATGGAAAAATAACACAGATTTGGAATGTGTGTAAATAATAACAGAATTGTAATTTTTGGGTGAACTGGTCCTGTAACAACAGAATTGCGGTGAAAAAAAGAATTGAAAATGGTTCAGTGGTTGGCTGTGGTTACTTGTTGCCCGGAGTTAGGAAAAGCAGTGCAGGCTATCGCAAAAACTCAATAGATGAAGGCAAGATTAATCTATTGCTACCGAATCCCTGCAGGAATTGACCTCTTAGGTTAAACCACTCTCTATGAAGACGATGACTTCAGAATATGAGCCACACGTCATGTTCAGCAAATGGAGGCCAGACATGGGGAGACTCATTCGATCAAAGGCCAGCAATACTTTAGACATCAACAGCTTTTACTGCCTCTCAACATTGACCCAAATTGCTGATAAACAGTTCTGGTGGAGTGGGAGGGGACAACTTCAAGAACTATTGGATGATCAACTATGACCAATTTTGGAAGGTTGATCATAAAAGGGGTAATAATACACATGAGGCCTATATTACACAAAGCGAGATGAAGTTTTAGGTTGACAAAACCAGACAAACCCAACCTGGTTTAGATCAGGTTCAGCTGTTGCACAACGCTTGGTATAAACGTTCTCTGTCAACCCAGGTTTGATCCAGAGTTCGTGAGGCAGAGATCACACGGAACACAGAAAACATCATCAGTTTGATTGACTATCAATGCAAGTGAATTTACCAAATTTAAATATTTTATAATTTAGCAATATAAAAATCCAAAAGTTGATTTATCTAAAATTTACATATATTATTTAATTTATTTAATATAAAAATAATTTAATTAACAAGTAATATTTTTAAATATACAATTAAGATTTTGTTTGAATTAATTTGGTGAATTCTAAATATTTTAGTTACTCAAATATACTTATTTTACTTACATTTACTCAACTAAAACATTATATTTAATTGATTTACCAGCTTTAAAATGTACTCAATTTTTATGAGTGTAAATTATTTAACGTAAAATCACTATAAAAATGTTTTGTGTAAAACAACTAAACTGACAGCACTGTCCAACACTTTACGAGGTGGCTTATTCGTATGAATTCGTACAATCTCATTTGTACATTTTAGTACATATTAATTTGGCTTTACAGTAGGTTTAGGGGAGGGGTTAGCAGAGGGTTTTATGGCATTTTCCTAATAATCTGACTGTTTTATGATTCACATTGTACAAAATAATATGAATAAGCCACCTTGTAAAATAGTTGTGAATTCCCGTGAAATCAGGCTGAAATTGATTAACCATCTAATCCACAGCATTTTACTGGATGTGAAATTTAAAGATTCACCCGACGATCACATGTGAAAGATGAACGTGGGTAAGTTTTATTTTAAACACAGAACCAGAGGCATTAGTGTGGGGTGTAACATCCTTTATTTCAAATACAGCCCTGAAGCTGGTCTCAATACATTTTTCACATGTATAATCTATTGGTAAACAAAGTCTTTGGCTTAAGTCTTGAAGAAACCTGCATTGCATTTACATTTGAATAACTAAAGGAGCCAGAGTTTACATTGGTAGCACCAAATTAATATTCAAGTTTTACTTGTAAAGAAAATGTACCACAGACCATTCCAAAGAATAGTGAATTATGTGGGATAAAAAAATAAAGTGAACATCTAAAGCGGGGTCAAGAATTAACATTTTACTGGATCTATGAAGAAAAAAGAGAAAAATACAGCCGTATTTTGAAATGATTCTTTAAAATATAGTTTTTGTCATGTTAAAGGAAGCAACTCTTTGTCCAAAAGATCTTATTTTCAAGACATCAAGTTAATTTTGGATAATGAATGTGAGATTTATCTTTTAATATGTTTTAGCAATATTAAATTATGTATCCCATTCAATAAACTAATTCAATATATACTAATCAATATCATACTAATAATTCAATTTTTCTGCGCCCTCAACGATAACAATTGCTAATGGACAAATCCAATGAAGTACAAAAACACATCGGCTGAAAATTGAACACACATTGTAATATGGCTGACTGCTCATTTTACCTTGAATGAAAGACTTGATGTGTGATATAAAAGTGATATAAAAATAGGCATTATTTAATTTTTAAAAACCTAACAATCATTTACGGTCTTGTAATATGAAACGGAGACAATGAAAATACCTTTAGATTTCTCATTCAGATACATCACATGAAAAAAAAATAACCAAAAAACTAAAACAATCAAAGGTTGTTAGTTAACGCACTCCATGCCTGGGCCCCTCCTTTTACCCATCACCCTTTCTATTTCCCGTCCCCAAGATGACCGCCGTCTCAGTCCTGGGAAATCTTGCGTGAGACAGTTTGGTAAAACACACCGGTGATCAATGAGCGGTAGTCAGATTTTTTGAAAAGATGGCGGTAGGCGTACGTGTTGTCGTAGGGTCGGCCTCGGCTCACCAGGGTGCGCAGATGTGCTTCGTTCACCTGATTGCCCACGGCCAGCATGTACATCTCAATGCCGGCATTGCTCACCTGCTCCACAGCTTTCTCGATCTGGATATTGTTGACGCCTTGAGAGCGACCATCTGAGAAGACCAGTAGCTTCTTCTTCCTGTTCCCGCTGCCCTTGAAGCGTTCGATGGCGAAAGTGAGAGCGTTCGTCACCTGCGTACCTGCATTCTGGAACTTGGCTTCTGCGATCTGAGCGGCCACCTGAGTGGCGTTCCTGGAAAACTCGGCCTCGATATTGGCGTTGTCGCTGTATTGGCCGACGCCGACACGAACCTGGATGCCCCGTCTTTCGGCAGACAAGAAGCGCTTTGCAAGCATTCGTGTGAAGTCTTTAGTCATCTCGAAGTTCTTGGAGCCAACGCTGGCCGAGCTGTCCATCAAGATGAGAACATCTGTATTACTACTAAATGAAACTGGAAAAGAGGAAGATGATGCCATGAGGACATGCTATTTTGAGGCCTCGACACAAAAAAATGGACTGAATCGGGTATATTGAGATAGGAAGTCAAAGGTTTAAAACAGACTCAATTAATAAAAACAAAGGATTTAAAGTCACCCCCTTTTTTTTAAACGAAGCCGTTTTACCATTTGTTTTGTGTCAGAAGAACCATTTCTTATTCATCAATATTGCAATGTTTTTCCTTGGCATTTAGCCATTATATGGCAAAGGGAAAAATACAAATATGTATGTCTGAATAATCAAAAGATCAAACTTTTCATAGAAAAATGACCAAGCTTATTGCAATACTATATTTGACCGCTCTTGCCCATCCTTAGCATTGACAACTTTAATGTTTTGTGCCTCTCCCTAGCTGAATAAAGTTATTGAAATAAATACTTACTTGGACAAGTATAGTTGGGACATTTCTTGTCTGTGAAAAAAAAAAAAGGCACAAAATGACCATCTCAAAATCTCTTCCATAACATAAAACACAAAGCAGCAGATACGTAACCAACCTTCACAGATTTTCTCAGTCAAGTTTTGCAGAAAGGTGTCATCCAGCAGCATGCCAAAATTGTTTAGGACAAAGGAGAAACCTTGTCTAGGATCTTCTTTACAAACCACATTATCAAGCTGCTCTGGATTTGGCTTCCGGTCTGCATAATCAGTCACACCAACACCACCGACCTGCCGGAAACCAAAACACACTGAAGGGTTTGATCCGACTAATTGAAAAGCAATATATAGTGCATGTTAGCTATGCGGCTTTACCATTTGGAATGACATTGTGAGTAAAGGATGACTGAATTTCACTAACCCTCAAACTGAGATAGATCTTAAAGGGAAAGTTCAACCCAAAATGAAAATTCTGTCATCATTGACTCACCCTTATGTAATTTCATACCTGTATAAACACAGAAAAATATATTTGGAAGATAGTAGTAAATGTTAGGAATTTTCAGTTCCGGGACATCATTGACTACCATAGTAGGAAGAATTAAATAGTAAATTCTTCCAAATATCTCATTATGTGTTCAACGGAACAGAACAAAAAATAAAATATTTATTTTCCTACTATGGTAGTGGACGATGTCCCAGAACTGAAAATTGCTAACATTCTTCCAAATATCATTCTCTGTGTTCACTGGAACAAAGACATTTATACAGGTTTGAAACAACCTGAGGGTGAATAAATGATTTTCCCAGATTTTTCCTTTTTAAAAAATCTATCCCTTTAAAGATAAGTTTCAATTTCAATGAACTTATTACAGCTGTAAAATATTGTCCCAAACGTGATGTTGTGAGACACTTCTTCATCATCATTACAATAGCTCAAATTTGATTTGCTTCCTTACCTTCAGGCCCTTGCCACACAACACGTCCAAGGGCACTTTGTCCCTCACAGTGTCCGAACGTCCATCAGTTAGCACAATGACGATGCTCCTCTCTGTCACAAGCTTGCTAAGCATGTTCTTCAGTGAATACTGCAGAGCTTCTCCAGTGTACGTGGCTTCGGCCAGCCAGCGCAGATTTTTCACAGCCCTAAATTGAACAACAGTTTAGACAGAATGAAATCTCATCCGATGTCATTTGATGACCAGCTAGTAGACTGTATGGTGTTATTGCCATATTATATCATACTCTTTTAGATCTGGCAGGGACTTGATTGTGGGGTCACCAAGCTGTACGGCCTCCTGAGCACTGGGTCCACTGTACTGCACCACACCAACACGGGATTCATTAACACCAAACTGCGAAGAATAGAGCAGGAGAACCATTGCAAATGTTCATCTACTCAACATTTCTAGATGTATTGTGGCCATTCCAGTCCGGGGTCTGTTGGATTTGAACAATATCAAACCTCAGGAGTGACATTAACTCATCCAACAGTAATGTGAAAGACTGACAGCATGACAAGACACATGAAAACTGATAAAAATCAACTTCTTTCTATTAAGAAATATATTTTGTATATTATGTACAAACACAACTGTTGCATTACTTTAAAGTGAATATGAACTTGTTTGCTCTGTAGTATTTAAGGCCTTAAAAAATACAGAGCATCTTTTCTGTTATTATGATCTGTTACTCCGGTTTTCTGCAAATTAATGCTAATTTAACCAATATTTTTGTTAGAAATTTGGGAGTAATATAGTTCACAGAATAAAACACAATACTCATTTTATCTAAAAACATACCTATACATAGTCAATTCAGAAAACAAAAGCGAAAATGGTCTTTGAAATGGTGTATTAATTTTTCCCGCGGCTGTATATCTGTATGTCATGAATTCAAAACTCATGGCACTCTACCAGGTGAGCAATAGAGACGTCAAAGCTTACCTGTCCTAGCTTGAGCCTATCCATTAAAGTTACGATGAAGTCTTTAGCAATGGCAAAGTTAGAAGCTCCAATACTCTCAGAGCTGTCCACAATAAAAGCGATGTCCAGGGGTCCACACTTGCATTCTTAAAAGATTGAAAATACCACATGCATATAAAGAATTGCAGAAAGATAAAAAAATCTTAATTTCTTCTAAGACACCACAAAGACTTGATACTTACCACAACAAGCTGAAAAGAGAAAGAGAAAGATGACCATGAGTAAAAGAAAATCAACATTTGAAAGCATCACACAGATTAGAAACGCATGCTCTCACAAGCATGTATAATGTGTTTTTACACATAAAAACAGCCATTAAAAAATAAATGATTTAACATTTAAACCAAAAAAAGACTTAACTAAATTCCAGGCAATTACCCAATTTGTATAAAACAATGGAAAACATTTTCCATATTTTTGAGTCTATAACCAACTGCATATTTGGCGAACTTTGTGAACAGAAGCCGCAAAAGAAACAAAATAAGTCAGTTAGCTGTACAAAATACATAGCCGACACAGTAATAGTGAAAGTCTGGAGAGAACAAAGCTAGACTAATATTTAGTTTGGGAAGAATAATACGCTTGAAAACCCTACTAGACACAAAGCAGCTTGATCTCAAAAGATTGGTCGGATTCATTGTTAAAGTGGGCTGGAAGCCACTAGAGAGTTGATATTTTTGGGAATTTTGTCTGCTTTATATAAGCCTCTGGTGTGTTAGTCATAGTACATTTCACACACTGATCTATTGGCAGTGTCATCTTTCATGAGAAATTTCCTTTATAAAATTACCAACTGACATAAAAACACTTTTCATTAAGACATCAAGTGGAGATGAATGCGCACTAAAGCTCAAGGGGCAATAGTTTATAACAGTATATTTAAACCAGCAGTCCACAAATCATTACTCAAACCCATTTTTTACCAAGCTCTTAAAGCTTCTGTTCAAAGAGTCTGACTTGGAGTTTTCATCACATGTCCGAATGGTGATATCAAATATCTAACTAGAGCCTCCAGATCTAATATTTAACAAATAATAGCACAATATGGACATTTAAATGAAAATGTGTGTTTTGTAGAATTAGATTAGCCCCTGAGATTATAGTTTGGGCCGTATATGAATGGTTGTCATTGTGCAGGTATAGTTACTTCTTATACGGCTCTCTGGAAAGATCGATTCTGATTGGTCAATCTATGCTAGATTACTCTTTGATCTTCTTCCTCACATAATACAAGCATTTTAATGCAACATGTAAGCATGTAAAATAAGTCTGTGTTTATTTCTTTACTTGGCAAGCACTTCGCGTCATGGCCCGGATTTCCCTGTCTGGTTTTATTTTGTGATGAAAGCTTACTGTGCACTTTCACTTACTAAGTGGCCTACACGAAATGCTCCTTTATTCAGCCTTATTTCCTCCAGGCTTCAATTGACCTTTTCGAATTTGCTCTACTGCCATGCAGAGGTCTGTCCCCGATCTGAATACAGCTGGCCATAAGCGGACTGCCATTTCACTATGGTGTCGGCCTGTTAGACGGTGTTGTATCAGGCAGAACGCCATTTAAGGAGACTGTGGAGGTCAGTGTACGTCTCAGCTGTGACTCATGGGTAATTTAGTAGAGCTTAAAAACAGATCTACTCACAGCACATCTTCATGATGATATCCAGAATCTCACATTCCTACGAGGAAAAGAGAGAGAGGAAGAGTGAGCGAGAGACATATGAGCCAGGTTTAACGTTTTAAGAGATGGCTGCTTCTGCAGCTCATTCTCTCTGTCGCCATTTTGAAGCACAAAATGGAGCCACAAAGTCCATGTTGGTTTAATTACAGGAAATTCTGCTGCACATTTCGCATAGTTGCTCCCCGAAGACTCGAAGTTACTGCAAAGACATTTTATAAAGCGAATTTTCTCTTGCGATGAAGGACGCATACACAGTTCAAAAATCTTAAAAAGGGGTGTTGGACAAAGTTTTCTTAGATTTTTTTGGTTATACTAAACTATATTAGAATTTATAATACCAAATAACACTTTTCTCTCTGGTGAATAAAGTCATGATCTGT
Source organism: Triplophysa siluroides (assembly GCA_006030095.1). NCBI lineage: Eukaryota > Metazoa > Chordata > Actinopteri > Cypriniformes > Nemacheilidae > Triplophysa > Triplophysa siluroides. The sequence continues at coordinate 990,850 of VCII01000314.1, read as the reverse complement.
TTAGAATCAACTATATTATAAGCAGACATGAAAAAATGACATGATCTTTGACAGTTCTGTCCGATTATCAGATATTTTAAGCATAAATTCGTTTTGCTTCTCAAGTAAAGTACTGTATGCATCTTAATCTAGGAATTATTTGATATTTGTACTGGAAAACAAGGCAAAAGTACTAAGTAAGAAATTCATTTTTTAAAATGCGTTTTGAAAATGCGTTTTGAAAATGCTTTTACATTTACATTTATGCATTCGGCAGACGATTTAATCCAAAGCAACTTGCATTGCATTATACTATACATATGCTTCTAAGTACTGTATGTGCAATCCCTGGGATCGAACCCATGACCTTGCCGTTGCTAGCGTCCATGATCTATAACCACTGAGCCACAGGAAAGCTTTTATTGCTTGGTTTTTATTTCTACTGACAATTGGGAATTCACAAAATGATGGAAAGTGCATTGTGGCACATCCAAGATCATTTATTAAAAAGAACATTGTCATCCTTCGCAGTCCTTTTCGACTCTTCACACAGGAAATTGTGTTGGAGCTTTTGCATCAGATAAGTTCCAACACTGTGTGCCTTTCTCTAATTTGGGACATTTTATTCATTGTATTTAAATGAATCTCACTCACATCGGCTCCCGCAGGTCCGGGTGGTCCTGGTGGTCCCTGTGCATGAAAACATGATAGGTCAGATTAACAACGTGTGCATGAAGTCACGTACCCAACACAAATTTAACTCTTTGTGTGATAGTGAACAACATAAACAAGTCTGCATTTGGGTCAATCTCTGATGTTAAACAGTTCTTGCACTGCCAAGTAAAGACGAGCAAACAGCCTTGGGAATCGCTTTCCAAATAAGAGCATTTTTGAGACACTGCCGTCTCCTCCTTTCTGGATGTCATCCAGTGGTGAAGCGGAACATCGCAAAATTACAGCCTGAGAGAAACGGTGCTTCCCACACAAACTCATAACTCATACCGACTGCTCTACATATCGCTGTATAGTGCACGAGTATGGTTGTTTGCTTTTGTGAACGCCATAATGCCAACTTTAAATGCATTTGATCACTTCCTCTTGTCTTTTGGGAGTTTATTTTGGATGTTTGCAGAACAGACACTCTTGAGCTTAAGTGAGCGTGTCAGATTGGGTCATTATGTTTTCGATGCTCGCCATAAAAAAAAAATTCTGGTTAACTTAAAAAAAATCCACTCACATTTTTTATCGTGTTCCACAGGATTTCACAAGAGATATGAACTTAAAGTTCTTGCTCTTCTGGACCACAATGTTACAACACGGCCATGTAATCTCACATGCCATAAGACTGAAAACTATCTGCAGAACAGTGTGTTTATGTTTCACTGTTCAACAATAGAAATGTAACATACACAGTGTTCAGATTCTAACATAAACACCATAAATGGTACAGAAACTGTCGCACGTTTGAGACTGCGTGAACATGAACATGATGAGTTTGTGATGTGAATATGTGGCCTAAAAGAACATTATGATTTTCATCATTAAACACAGATATACAGTCTAAATACATGAAATGTTTCAAAACATATCCGTTCATACTCACAGAGGTTCCTTCAGGTCCTCTGTGGCCTTTGGCTCCTTTCGGCCCAGGTGGTCCAGATCTGTCATTCTGTGGAACACAGTATATGAAAATTAAGTTAAGAATCCATATATTCATTTTGAAAATAAAAAACATGCAGATGTAGTTTATGTATGTTATTGCGTGCCTGCATTACTCTTTATAAAAGAAAAGACATATGTATATATAAAAAAATGTGGACTACCGGCAAAAAATAAATATATAAAACATTTATTGGACTAACGGCAATTAAAATTGAAAAACAAATGATAAATAAAAAAATATTATTAGAAATAATTTAAACCAAATAAATTCATACATTATTATATAATAAATAAACTATTATCTAAAAATATATGAAATTAAATTAATACGTAAATTATCAATACAAATATAAAGAGTTCATATTGTGGATACAAATAAAATCTGTGTAAACTTTTTGCCTTTGACTTAATCCAAGATTTTGTATATCAATATTACATAATTTGTTAAAAAATAAAATGTCTATATTTGTCAACCAATAATAAGTATTTTGCACTTTGTGGCATTGTAGCAATCATAAACATCATAATCCAACATCCAAAAATGCAATGCTTGCATCTTGCATCTTGCATCTTGCATGTTGCTTTTTGCATCTTCCATCTCTCTCTCTCTCTCTCTCTCTCTCTCTCTCTCTACAACAATTAGTCTGTTTGTCATGAAATCTTCAGTCTGAATCGGCTGTGTCTACATCTTTTGCCTCCAGGCCTGCAGAAACATTCACACTGGCATTTTCATAGTGCCAGATTATGGTTCGACCGGTGAGATAACCAGCTGTCTCCCTTTAAAGCCATCTCTCTCATGCTGCTTCAATTACCATGAAATTCTGCACTTCAAAGCTCACAACTGTCACAGATCTTCTACAAGCCGGCTTACAGTGGGGACAAGGTTAAACTATGTTGTCATGCCATTATTGTTTCGGTACTCCGTAATTACCTTGACACATACAGAACTAAGTGAAGGTCCCTCGGGTTTGGGAGAGGCCGGAGGAGCCCAATCAAATGTTTACAAGGACATAAAAACATTTCCAAACAGTCTTGGTGAGCAGAAAAGCAGATCCACAATACAAACACGAGCAAAGCACTGACATATAGTGCAGATGTGAGAAGAGCACCTGAGTAAGAACAGGACCGCCGAGGGCCTCAATGTACATTATATACACCATTAAATCAAAGACCTTGTTATTAGCATTATTTCCACAAACATAAAACACACTGATGTCAGTTCAGTGAGATCATGTTGGCCAAGAACATAAAAGTAAAGATCTGAAGATTATATATAATGCAGCGAATGGACATTGTTTATGGATGCTCCAAACAAATGCTACTAAAGTGCACCTGCAAACTGTTCTGGATTACCAACAGAGCAAACAAAAACATCCTAGATAGATATAAATACTCACTGTACGTCAAAATCAAATTAAAAAGACATCGAATTTTCGTATTTTCTAGCAAAAGTATTAAACTCTCTGCCATAGGGTGCTTTGAATGATTGTTAAAGGAACAGTTCACCCAAAAATAAAAAAATCTGTCTTCATTTACTCAACCTCAAGTTGTTGCAGATCTGTATCATTTTTTTCATTCTTCAGAACAAAAAAAGAAGACTTTTTGAAGAATGTATAGGAAAGCAAACAGTTTTGGAGCACTTTTGAATACCGTTGTAATTTTTTCCTACTATGGCAGTCAATGGTGGCTGTTTGGTTACAAGCATTCTTCTAAATATCTTTCACTGTGTTCTTCAGAACAAATACATTTATACAGATTTAAAACAACTAGAGGGTGAGTAAAAGAAGACAATAACTGAGGTCACCCTTAAAGGGATAGATCAACAAGTTCTGTCACCGTTTATTCACCCTGATGATTTTCAAAACCTGTATATCACTATTTCTTCTGTGGAACACAAAGAAGATATTTTGAGAAATGCCTTAGTGGTTTTGTGTCCATACAATGGCAGTCAATGAGGTCCAATGTTGCTTGGTAACCAAGATTCTTCAAAAAAAGAAAAAACGTTACGTTAATTCTAAACTCGCATGATGCAGGGTCCTACTGTCACACAAGTGGATGTATAGCTAACCTTAATGTGGTGTATTCAGTGTTCATATTTACTCTGAAATTTGTAGTAATGACAATTTTAGAGAGAGAGCAACTTCGGGTTTTGGTCGGCCGTGATCCTTATTTGAGAAAACGAAAGTAATAAGTTTGGTACAGAAAAGAATAACAGTCCATCAGTGTCTTCATCTTTATTTGTGTTAAATACAACTAACACAGTACAGCCGTTGCTTTATGACTTCATTGCTGAAAACGTCTTTCCTTAACAATATCACTGCAGATGTGGCTCTCTGAAGGTGCGATAATCACATCACAGGGACGCAAAGCATATCTTGCTCATACATGTTATATGCAATTAATATATCAATAAGTATTATATTCTGCCTTAAAACACCACTTCCTGAACGCGTCCGTCTGTAATACGTAATTACATTAATGATTCCAACGATATCGTGTCTTTTATCTGTATTAGTATAGTTGTGATGTGAACTCCGCATTTTTACTTAATTTAGAATGATTTAAAAAAGTTATAACTTATTTATTGTTATAGTGTAAACGTCCATTAAAAACGGATATATATCTCTCTGTGTACTATTACAATAATTATTACTATTACAAAGCTCTACTACGCCAGTCTTGTCGGACTGGTTTGTTTGTCGGACAAAATGGCGGTCAGTCACATGGCCCATAATCAGTGTCGGGTGTAACAGTTAGTAAGTAATTAGTTACTGAAATTGTATTACTTTTCCCTTGAAAAAGTAAAGTAAGGGTCTCTCATTATTTCTGTAATTTAATTACAGTTACTTTTGATGTAATTAAACTAAATACTTTGTGTAATATTTGTGTGTGCGATGGTGGAATTGACATCAAAATTCAAAGTCGAACTTTAAAATCCGTGCTTCAATGTATAATTCTCACCTTTGTAATACTTTGATCACTTAATAATACTACTTTATGTAGTTTGTTATTATTTAAAAGAGCCGTTTCATGTCTATCCTTCATTCATTTTACATTTACATTTACGCATTTGGCAGACGCTTTATCCAAAGCGACTTACATTGCTTTATCCTATACATTTTACATGGGAATTTGCAATCCCCTGAGATCAAACCCACAACCTTGCGTTGTTAACGCAATGCTCTTAATCAAGGTTGATGTAGGATATAGAAAGTAACTAGTAATTAAATACTTTTTGGACAGAGTCATTTGTACAGTAATCTAATTACACTATTGAATATGTAATTAGTAACTAGTAATGCATTTCTTTTCAGAGTAACTTGCCCAACACTGCACACAGTATTGGCCCGTATTTTTAAATCCTTAACCCTTGATAACACAAGTATCAACAGATGTCCGCAGAAAAATTACATGTTCAACAGTATGTATAAACAGTTAACACCCATCTGCTGCAGAACGTTTAAATCTCACGCAAGCATCTCGTGTGATTGATAAAGGCCTTCACATATAGCACAAACATTATACAGTATGGAATCAATCACAGCTCTTCAGATATACATCCCTGTTTGCATCTGATCACTTCTCGACTTTTCACAGCATGTCACCTGTTTGCTCTTCGAATGTGGATCTCATTCTCTTCAGACATGTTCTGAATTACAAAGAGCCTCAGGCAGGGCTTTAAGATTCACTCGTAAAACACAGTAAAGGGTTTATTTATGGCCTTTGTAATTTTGCTAATCATCACTGTCGTATGTATGGTGAACTACTTAAAACTTTAACAGAATGAAATGAACACATATGGGCAGCTGAGGAAAGTTACAGAGAGGTGATAAACAAAAAGTGAGATATCATTATAATAAAGTGTGTGTGTGTTGGAACTTGATGTCGGCTTAAGCACGTAAATAGAAATTATTTTAGTTTTGTGCACGCAAAATTTCGAACTTTCATTGAATTGTAGAAGAAACCTTGAAATGATAACTATATTTTAAAATCCAAAATCGGTATACACTGTAAGAAAAAATCCGGCAGCTGGGGCGCAAGTAATTTTTTTTTAATTATTGTTTTTTTTATGTTTTTCTTGTGAATGTCTAGTCTTTTTCTGTAATTTATGCACCATATTTCAAAAATACTGAAAAACCTGTTTTCAAGATAAAAACTACTCTTGAAATTCCATGTTCTGCAATGATCCAACTCATGTCAAAATGTCCTTAAGGAGCGTGTTTTAAGTTTTATTCATTCCAAACCAGGATGGTCCGGCCAGCCAACCACAGTGTGATGCACATTTTTATTGATTTTTTTAATTTAAACACGGGTTTATGAAAAATAAGAACCAAACAAAGCAACAAAAAACATCTCTATCCGCTCAATTTCCTCTGCTAGTGAAAGTGAGAGAAAAAACACGTTGTCAATTCCTAAAATTAGAAAAGAATTTCTTGAGAAAGTATCATGACTTGCCAACTAAAGCCAGTGATTGAAAAAGTCTTCCACATATGCTCGCCTCGGCAGTTCTTTTGAAGTTTTTCATTTAGTATGAACGAGGACAAACACAAGGATGAATAGTAAAAAAGTCTAGTCGTCGGATAACCAAAAATCAACTCCAGATGACTGAAGATGAAAGCTTACGAGTGTATGTATTTGTTGCTATTTTGTGTCCGCTTGATGGAAAGAAATCAAACATGAACTTGGCGCTTTGATAAAAGCATGTGTTATGTGTTTACAGACAACATCCACCTCTCCGCTGAAATAACAGAACGCAAATATCCCACCAATTAGGGTGGGCGGTCTGAACAAAATCATACAGTGATATGTGTCACTTCATATTATGATAATAATATATATTCATATTCGATGATCAACATGTTTTCTACAAAAAGATTTTTGGATTCTGTATGAATAATGTCTTGATAATGGAGGAACAAAAATAACTTCAATTTAAATAACTTATGTCTTACACTGCATAACAATTAAAAAAAAATTGAATGTCTAATGTCACATGGTGTATGACATCATACCTCACCATGCATATGTTCAAGATGTCTTTTTTACATTAAATGCAATCTTTGGTGAGGCGTTACAAAGTTTCATCCTGTATATTTTCCTTCGTGAAGTTTGGATTCTAAGATTATGAGACAAACCACACAGGCCTCTGTTGTGATAAGCCCAAAGCACTGAAGAGGAAGGCATTGACATTTTAATCTTGCTGATGTAAAAATAAGCCTGGAACAAAAGATCAAAGCCCAAATTGTGTGTGACATCTCTTGAAACATTTCCGCTGCCGAACAAACAGTTTGACAACGTAAACAACAACATTAGCTGTGAAATTTCAGACCAGCTCCCTGTCAATTCTCAGCAGACGTTCAGCTCCCATTGGGAATGAATATGGGCAATGACCCCAACTGATCAAAACTCTTTTCAGGCTACTAGTGGTTGTCTGACCACCCCAGATGGACAGAGTTGTTTATTCTGGAACTAATTCAATATATTTCCGAATGTAAACACAGACAGGGTGCAGAATGATTGCTTCTTTGAGTTGTTTGAACATGCGTGGGTTCAGAAAAGATCCAAATACCATAGCTCATGCAGGGCTGGAACATGTGAATAAATCTCCATCGAAGACATCGGCTTTGACAAAAAGAGCGTAAAATGATCATCTATGTTCTCAAATTTGGTTTGTCACTTATACTGGATTTGTTTAGTCAGAATCATTGAGGTCAAATGACAAAAGAGATAGATAACAATAGTTAAACTGTCAATGGACAACCCTTAAAAAGATCTGGTTTACTGGTTTCTAAGGTTATTTTAATGGCTTTATCTATAATCTTATTCAGTTGTTAATAATGGTTGCTAGGACGTTGCAAGGATGTTCTAGATGGTTGCTTGGTGGATGCTTAGGTACCCTCCATATCCATAGGAAAAACAGACGTTGGACAAGTCACATCACATAGTTTAGTACTGTACTTCTGCTGATTCAAATCTCAAAAGCTACAAAAGCCGACCCATTGGCTGATGTCAGAGGCGCTTACTGCAATCCAGAGCCTACTGCAATCTTACTGATTGACCATCAAATGACCAAATCCAAGACCAACAAAAACATCATTGGTTAGACAAGAGTGCTGTGCAATCCCATGACTCTTGCTTGGGGAACACATGTGTTGTTTTGTGAGAATGTTGGAGACGCATCTGTTGGATCAAAAGTGTCTGGGGGCTGTTTAAGAATGTAAAACAGCTGAGGAGTCTGGCTTTAGAAAAAGTGTCAAAATTGTGTTTCCAAAGAACTTCTGCACACAATATCTAATAAAGAAATAAACGGTGCTCTTGTTTATTCGAACCAATATTTGAATCATTAGACTTCCTGGCACTTGGTTTAATAGTGCATGCATTTAACAATGACTGCGCTGTTTACCCCGGTTAGTTTAAAAATGAAAACTTGGCCCTGATGAGACTTTCTCATAAGAAATAGCGGAAGAGGTTTGGCGTCGCAAGTTCCCTACACAAGCCATTTGAATATAAGAGTTTAATAAAAATAAAGATTCTGATTAAAAACAACAACCTTCTGAACTTCACTATCTTGAACGTTTCTTAATACGTTGTTGGTGTCGTATCAAGAAACATAACAGCTGTCTGGACTCAACAAGCGGAAAACAAGTGTAAATCTTTGTGATGTATGTGTAACCGTCACTTAAGAGCAAAACAGATTGTTAATACTTTAAAGGAATGTTTTGGGTTTAATGAATGAAAGTATTTTTTTCTCCAATGAAGAAAGTGTAAACATAATAAAGAGAACAGTAGTTTTAACAGATACTGTATGTTTTTAAAATTATAAGTGATTTCTGGTAAAAGAGGGAAAAGTTGACATTTTTTGTTGCAATTAATAATACGCACCAATACTGTCATGAATGGCAAACTTCTTGAACCCGGTACATTCCTTTAATAGAGAATACCATCTTCATGATAAACGGTTTAAGACAGGAAAGAAAATGAGGAGAAAAGCGATACCCGCACCACATAAAACGCGGACTCCGCTGCGAGATCAAAAGAAAACAAAAAGAGAATAAATAGAAAACAAATATTAAGTGAAATCACTTACATCTAATCCTGGGTCACCTGGCTCGCCATCATCTCCCTTGGGTCCAGGAGTTCCTTTTCCACCCTTCAGAGAGAAAAAGTATGCAAGAGAGAGAGAATGTAGGTCAGAGGCAAACACTTTGATGTGTCATCTTATCAACCACATCCTCTTAATGTCCAGACTCAGAGCTTAGGTCCAGATAATTTACAACTGCTGGCGATGAACAAACTCAGCTGTTCTCCGAGTTTCTATTGTATTGTATTGCAACACAACCACCCATTGCAGTTAAACACATATGCAACAATCCATAAGAAGAATGCTAAAACATCTAATGAATCAAATGAATGAATCTCAATATATCGTATAATACCAGTCTCCATATAGAGTGTAAAGATGATCAATAACACTTTATAATAAGATTGTTTTCTAATGCATTAGTCAAAAGGATAGTTCACCCAAAAATAAAAGTTCTGTCATCATTAACTCACCCTCTTGTCATTTCAAACCTGTATGACTTTCTGCCTTCTGCAGAGCACAAAAGAAGATATTTTGAAGAATGTTGGTAACCGAACAACGGCGTTACCCATTGACTTGCATTGGTTTTGTGTCCGTACAATTGAAGTCAATGGGTAACGCCATTGTTCGGTTTCCAACATTCTTCTAAATATCTGCAGAAGAAAGAAACTCATACAGGATTGAAATGACAAGAGTAAATGATGACAGAATTTTCATTTTTGAGTGAACTATCACTTTAATATGGACTAACAATACTTTTACAGCATTTATTCATCTTCGTTCATCTTAATTTTTAGCATTTACTAATATTAGACTAACATGAACAATTGCATCTTAACAAAGACTAATTAATGTTAAAAATGAAATGCTCATTTTAAGTTCATGTAAGCTAATGCATTTACAAATGTGAACAAATACAACCTTATTGTAAAGTCTTAGATTATATTTGAATCTGTTATTAATACACAATAGTGTGTAAAATGATTCCCATTATTTATTTTATCGAAAAAAAGTGCACAACCCCCTAACCACAGATCTAAAAAAACCTAGAATCGGATTGGTTCATATATAGGAATATTGGAATATTCAGGAACACTCCCTGCTTTCAGAAATCTGGGTTATTGCTGTTTTACAAGTTTCACTGCATTATTACAAGAGAAATGAGGTTGATACTTACAGGTTCTCCAGCATCTCCCCTTGGTCCAGGATAACCCTAAAACACAGAAGAATAACATTTCACACTACTAAAAATGGCAATCGAGGGTTTTGGATTTGTTTTAAGTTGACAGGAACCTAACCTGGAAACCATGGCAGCCCGCAGTACCATTTCCTGGTGGTCCATCAGTTCCCTGAGAGAAAAACATATCATAAGGTTGACTGAATTTTATTAAACCTCAACACTGAAGATGAACAGGACTAACTCACTCTCTCTCCGATCAGGCCTCTGTCTCCAGGTGATCCTTTAATTCCTCTGGGCCCTTTAGCTCCCTAACAAACAGACACGCAACATGGCAAATTAAATGTAGCTATTGCATTTCTCTTCATGTGACATGGCGTTTGAGAAAATGTAACGAATTACCAATCAATAAACCTACGTTGCCTCTGTTTTGTTATTTGATCTCATATTACAAAGTGTGGAAATGCATCACATGACCAACGTCAGCATTTGCGATTTGTGAAAATTCTGGATCGTAGAACAAAACAAAACTGATCGCACCCTTCAGTCTTCAACGACCCAAAAATCAGTTATTGGCATGACCTACCTCTGGCCCGGCAGGACCCTCATCGCCACGGTAACCTGGTGACCCAGCCCTTCCTGGCTCGCCCTGTTAGAAAGGTTGGAAAACAAAAATACATTACTATCAATATTGAAAGTTTTAATATCTGGACATGTTCGAATGCAATGGAAGTGAATAGTGACCAAATCTGTACATTCTGCGTAATATCTCATTTTGTGTTCCACGGAATTTTGTCATCTGGGGTTTGGAAGGGTGTATATAAGGGTGAGTAACTGAGGTTTAGCTTTGGGTGAACTATCCCTTCAAGAGAGTGAACATTGAACACAGAGAACCATTCATGCCTATGACACCATATTGGAATTAAAAAGTTATCTACTTATGTTTAGTTTCTTTAGAGATCTGAGTCATCGGCTAAAAATATACTGTACTTGTGGTAAATGACTCAGTAAAAATCACCTTTTTATTTAGTTACTGTTTATTTTCACATGCAGCATGATTTCCATGAAAGCAAACTGACACACGAGTGAATTAAATCAGTAAAATAACAGGTCTTGGAGAGCACTGCTTTCTGCTCATGAGTTCCGAAACTCATCCAGATTTCCACCGATGTGAAAACTCGGTTCTTTCCCTCCCACTCGATTAACTCTACTGGAAAAAATCTCTGCCAGGATATAAGCCAATACAAGAGATCCTTCATTCCCAGAGCAGTTACTACAGCTCCTTCTAATAAAACGCTACAATTTACGATGCGTTGGTAATGCACGTCATAATGCATTTTAAAATGCATACTATACTGTAGCATAAAGCTGAACACATTTGTAAAAACAGAATCTTTTTCTAAAAAAACGTATTGTAAATGTAGGCTCAAAGCAACTCAAGGTCGGCCTACATACACCGTAGTATGCATAGTACAGTTTACATGTTCCCTGGGAATTGAACCCGTGACCTTGCCGTTGCATGCTTTGCACACTATAAGCAAGTAATTGCGAGAACACAAAACTGAGAGCAGCTGGGCCGCATAATTTTCTGTTTTGAGAAGCAACAGACGGTTGAGAGAACTATGAAAATGAAGAATCCTGCAACAGAAATCTGCTCCTAATGTGTTTGCAGTCGGCCTGGAATTAACAAGAGCCGTGGAGGGATCTTAAGTGCTGACAGAACCACCATGGATGGAGTTCTGTGGTGCAGCTGGTGATGTTGTAAACCTCAAAACTCGCAAATCTCGAAGGTTGAAAATCTTGGCGGATTAGCTTGTTTCAGATGGGAAATCTTAAGTGAGATCTGGCATGTGTAACCAATCTCAACATCTTTCAACAGAAAGGCCTTCATGCATGCAACAACATGCATGCAACAAATTCCGGTCAAAATTAGGACTTAGTGCGACCCAAGAGCGAACCATAGCAAGAAACCGAATTGGATTTCTTACGATTCTAACAGGAACTCTTCTTGACTAGAAAACTTCCGAAACAATCACTATTACTCTTTTACTTTTACTTACAATCTATGATTTTAAATGACCTGGGTGGAGTACACCTACAGTTTAAATGAGTTTCAGACACCCATTCAACCCTACAGCGATCCTCATATGACATCACATTTTACTACATAAAGCGCAAGCTATTTTTGTCTGAGAAGAACATTCGTTTTTAAGTATTTAAATCCATCTGTTGAACTGCATATGCAGATCATGTTCAAACTCGGCCAACAATGTCCATCTGGAGTCCATCTGACCTTTGAAACGTATATATCCTTCATTCTTCTCTCCGCCCACCGCTAAACCACCACAAATGGCCAAACCACTGGAGGCTTTTCTTTGTTCTTCATGTTACCTTATATCATAGCTAAACTGTCCAATGGCCTGAGAGAATTTAGGGGGCCTCAACAACATGCCTGTGTAATGAGGTCATAAGCTTTCATCCGTGTTTAATTCTAAAAATGTTTTTTATGTTACACAATTCTGCACCATATAGTTCCAGCTGGACCCTATGAAATCAACATTAGAGTTTTGTTGCTGTCAGGTCATTTGGTAATGTTGAGGAGATCTATTTGTAAGTGTACTGCTACATTATAACAGACTATTCAGATTAGCATGCAGAGTGTCCCTCTCCTGGGTTCAAAAAGTTGATGACTCATCCTGCACTAGAACGATTTTTGTCCAATCAGATGCTCCCTAGAATAAGTTTCCTCCCAGAAAAACCATGCAACTAGCAGCAAATCATGTTTCCTGGCTATGATGTAACTAAAGCGCGTTGGAAATTAAAAAAATTGACTAGTCTATCTTTGTATCCCACCCAAACTTCTTATTTCTGAACACGGGAATTTGCAACTATTTTACGAGGTGGCTTATTTGTATGAATTTGTATAATGTGAATCGTACAAAAGCGTAGGATTCTTAGAAAAATTCTAAACTGAAGTCACTGGTGCGAAAGCAAATCCCACTAAAACATTTATCGTAAAAATTCATAGGAATTAGCCACCTCGTAAAATAGTGTTGGCTTTTTAAGGGATATCACAGGGTCTTCGGAGAACCCTTAATGTATAAAGACATGCAGATATACCACACAAGGCTTATTATTTTATGGATGTGGCTGGTCAACTTTTAACAATCATACTAACTAAAAAAAAAGTTGTGAACCACACGACCACTCACCGGTTCGCCGTTTGGCCCCGACGATCCCTCACGTCCTTGCTCACCTCGGGGTCCTGGCTCACCCTACAACAATTAATCATAAATATCAATCTTCTTAAAATATAAAGTGATTTCATATTAACGGATGGTTTTAGTTCCGAGTGCATTAAACAGAACAGAACATTTATCATTCTTCTAATCATTCATCTAATAAATGTGTCCATAAACTGCCCTTGTGGACCATATGTTACAATTGATGCAAGTTATGTTTCTCTTGCGAAATGTGTATTTGATTTACTAGACATTAGCTAGAGTTATCTCACTCATCAGTGGAAGGAAAAAATATGCTACAGGTCAACATTAAATCAACATTTGTCATGACAAGTTCTTGATCTATGTGATTTACGCAAGGTTTGTTTTTTATTAAAAAAAAAATTAATTCACGATGGACACAATCGGTTGTCTTAAGAAATATTTTCTATTAAAATTTGATTGTGAATGTCCTTTCATGTTATTCTGAGGGTTTTAACATTGCATTATGGGATAGTTATGGCTGCTCAAGTATACTCACAGCGTCGCCTCTAGGTCCTCTGTTACCACGGGAACCTTGTTCACCTTTCTCGCCAGGTGTGCCCTATAATAATATTAATCATAATAATAAAACACATTTCACTTCAATATCTGCAAATAATGCTGACAGGCTGTTGCATACATACAGAACATAAAACACACAAATGCACAAAGTAATCTGTCAGATTAAAGGTCTAGGGCATAGTTAATTAAGACATTTGGTTACAGTAAGACATAAGCAAATATAAATGGAAATCTAATTTACTTTGTCTCCACTTGGTCCATCTTTCCCTGTTTTACCCTGAAAGGAGAGTAAGAAATGAAATTAAATGTTAGATAAACATTATTACTGAGATCTGTGAGAACATTTCTGACCAAAGGAAATACTTACATCATCTCCTCTCTCGCCTTTATCACCCTTGGAACCACGAGAACCCTTGTCTCCCTAAATTAACAAACACAGTGGGATTGTGGGTAGGCAAGCGTCCATTATAAACTATTAGTTATAGTGCATTGACATTTATGTATTTGGCTTGTGTTTATCCAGAGGAACCCGTATGACACGGGAAGAGTGATTGGGAGGTCAAATAAAATTCATTATTAAATAAACTCACAATCAGGGTGGATTCAACAGTATATGCATTCCCTGGGAATCAATCCAACATTTACACATTTTGACAAATAACATACAAGTACTGTCACAGTAAATATCACACTGTACCCTTGGACCTGAAGGTCCATACTTTCCGGGTCTTCCTGGCTCCCCGTCTTTGCCAGGGTCGCCCTAAAAGCAACAAACAAACCCACAAAATAAGTTTTCAAGTTTCATTGTTGGAGAACATGGGTGGGACACATGCAGTATGGATGGTATGCTGGGTAAGGCAATATATTTGGCCACTTATGCAAAACTTAAAACTGTAAAAATAACAATATAGTGTCTGTTTTAAACAAATGACGCTAGACTTTTTCTCAGAGCTAACAAGCCTTTTGACATTTCACAGTTGGTTCCAAGGAAAGTGATGTGTGAAGACAGTCCTGACAATGTTCCACTAACACTTGTTCTGTCCAAATACTTTGTCTTAATAGCATGTTTTTTAAATTCACATCTGAAGACCTGACAAATGTATTTCTTTATGCAATTTTTTCTGACAATAAAAGTTTGACATTTTGTCACCTAATGCAGAACATTTTCAGACCTCAAGTGTGGCTTAAGTGTCCAAATACCCTTGCTGTTTTCACACCGACAGGTTCTCGGACTTACTCTCTCTCCTTTGCGTCCATATTGGCCGGAATCCCCCTTAGGACCTAGTTCTCCTTGCAAGCCCTAAATTATGAAATAAAAACAGCTGATTTATGATTAAATGAGCACATACAACCATTGATCACTTTTCCTGTAGTGTATTCTTTATTACAGAATGTAAACGAAGTACAGACACACTACAGAGGGGGATTTTTCAGAGCAGCTTGGATGTCAGATTTGGTAAATGTTTGGCTGCTCGAGAGGCAAACAACCTTCATCCTGTGTCCAGATGGAGGCTGAGTGGAAACAGCCGCTCATAAAACTGACTGGCATACCAAACCGCCAATCAGCATCGCTTAAAGGCGAAAGAGCATTTGCAATGTTATATAGGGGCTCAATTGACTCCCAATATTTAAAGATATGGATCTATAACTTGTGGAAATTTTAAACGCATGTAGATCAACCGCAGCTCAATGGATTTGGATCGAACACAAGCACACGTTCGCACATTTATGCACGCAGCTGATATTTATTCACGGGTGTCTATAAACACACAGAAAACTCCTGTAAACACCTGGGGAGGTAACAGTTTTACTCACATCTGGCCCCGGGGACCCTTTACAGCCTGGAAGACCGGAGAAACCTGGCTCACCCTATGAAATATAATACAAACACGCAAAGCATAAACACTCTTCTTCACGGTGAGAGTTAAAGGAAGCATGGAGGCGTGGTGCGAGGTCAACACCCAGAACTGCATGCTATTAACTTGCGAATGACATCATGCTAAGAGAAAAGTATTTTAAGACTAGGCACTCAAGAGAAAGAAAATCAACACTCATGTAGTAAATTACATCAGGATAAAGCTTTCCTTGATGTATCATGAAGATCAGGGGAGTGCAGATGAGAGATTGCGATTTGTTGAGGGGAAATTTTCAGATAAGTTGAGAACTCTGTTGGCACATGTTGAAAAGAGCAAAAACGACCCAGGGTTAAGGACAAGGTGAGGTCAAGGGTCACAGACACACAGACCACACCATTATCCAATTGGGGAAACACTAAACAGGAGATGGAAAGCAGAAATGGAAAAAGCTCCAAAGAAACAAAAGAAAGACGACCATGGAGTGTTCTGAGATGAAACAAAAAACATGTAGCCAACTGTACATACTGTTAATCAGATAACTCACACAGGTTGTCAGAGAAAGCAATACAGGAAGATGAGAGAAACATCATAAAGATATGTTTGAATACACAAGACTTTTTTACCCAGTTACTTTTAAATAAGTTTCTATACTTTGGTTAACCTCGTGTTTCTGTGTATAGTTCAGAATGTTCTGAACACTTTCTCGTTTATCATCAAATACGAATTGTGAGCCAAAACACAGTGACTTGAATGTCAATTTAAATGTCAATATGTTGTTTAAAATTGAGTTATACATGTTTACTGTGATTTAACATTTTGGATCTCTCTCCCCATTTACTTAAAAATATCTATCTTCAGGCTCCATGCAGTAAAGATCTTTTGATGAATTATTCCCTTTAAAATTGTGGGTGCTATTTCTAGAAAGGAAGACGACCACAACACTCACCTTCCTCCCATCAGTGCCATCAAGACCATGTTCTCCTTTATCTCCCTGAAATGAAAATTAAAAGTTATTTGAGCATGACAACGACAGAAAAAAACAAGACCGAAACGAATAAAGCCGAATTGTCAGCTTACCTTGAAGCCTTTATGACCTCTGTCTCCCTGTAGATGAACAAGAGTTTATTAATGATACTGTGTGGTTCAAAAATGAATCCTTAGACAAATTTGGACTTGGAACGTGTGCTGATAAAATTAGTGGTAAATCAGGAGCAAAGCTCCGTCTCGTTTTACCTTATGACCTCTTATTCCTCGGTCTCCCTAAAAGAAAAAGAAAACAATACAGATTATTCCCATAGCAAGAGCACACAAATCATCTCTAAAGTAAACAGATGTAAATATTTGTGAGAGAAAGTATTAGACAAACCTTCATTCCTTGGTAACCGACTGGACCCGGATCACCAGCATTTCCCTAATAGGACAGATGGAGAGAAAAGAGAGTCAGAGAATAATGCAAGAGGCTTGTGGGATTTGCTTCTTATAAACAGTTAGAAACGCAGAAATGTTTGTTAACAATGCGACTGCCTTCCTGACCCTCTTCATGTTAAACTTAAACTTAAAGGGGTGTGAATAACAGGACTATTGACATAATTATAGTCAAAGGAAAACGAATAAAAGAAGGTTAAGGGTGAAAAACAGAAGGTGAATTTTTGGACGTTTAAAATCGATCTCCATTGTTGATTTTAGAGACAAACTATGAGTAATATAAATATAAAAGTTAAAAGTGGCTTTGTGGCATAACACTGTACATTTAAAATGATTAAATTACAAATAAAAATCTTTAGGGTATTTAGTAATCTGCCAAGCCATTGGCACTATAGCACAAAACATATTTATACATATTTTCAATTTTATTTCAAGTATTTTATAAATCACAGTATAAATAGGACAGTGAAAATTGGAGACTGAGGATATACCCCCTCTGACTTTATACAAGAGTCTTACACTGTTAACATTGTTATGTCTACACAATCAGCATCCACTGAAAAATAATGGAAAAGCTGGCTCACTAACCATAAACTATTTAATAGTTTAGCTGGATACCTTCCAGCATGTGTGTGTGTTTTTCACTTTACCTTTGAGGGCCAAATTTCTGAACGGGTCCTCATTAGTTCAGCAAAACCCCAAATGTAAAAACAGTGTTTGTGTATTTGTACACTGTGTGTTTGGCAGAAAGGAAGTCTTTTTGCAAATTTAGAGTGCAGCTCCATCATTTTGACAGATCATGAAGTTTTAACAGCTGCAGAAGATAAAAGGCAGGGCCAGTGCAGCATCTGCGGGTCACTTCGGGGTTTTGCTTTGATTTGATTATCGAAAAAGAGATCCGGGGACACATGGGACATTTACAGGAAACTGTGATTTCAGACCCACGTGAAAAATATGAATCAGTTATTTTTGTTATTAAAACGATTTTTTGAAATCAGGTGAAAGTTGTATGCAAGTTTAATACTTTAGTTTAGACACTAACATATATGAGGAATAATAATAGCAATGCTCGCCTGCATTCCAAAGGTCTGCACTGAGTTTTTGGATCAGAAACTAATAAAACACTACAGGAAGTGCCATAGGGCCCGGCCCGTTCCTATCTGTGCATTGAACTTTCTTTATAAATGAACAGAAGATTGCTTACCGGAGCACCAACATCTCCTTTCTCTCCAGGCATGCCTGGTCTTCCAAGCTCTCCCTGCAGGGAAAGAAAACTTTATTAGCAAAGTCCTCAATGAAAGTCAATAAAACATAATATATGTAATATTTTAACAAAAGGTTTATTGCACTTGGAAGGATGGGTTGATGATTACCAAAAGCAAATGTATAATTTTGTCTCTTCTTTACAATACTTACAGTCATGGTTGGTGTAAAACAAACACAAGAGCAAAATGCAGGGTCCACATGCAGAGTGTATTTTATTAATCGGAACACCGAGGGAAAGCACAGTAAACAAACACACAAACAAACACATGCAAACACAAGACCGAACGAAGGAAACGCAATGACTTTTAAACAGATGTTATGAGTTCTAACAAGTACAAGGTGCATACATCTGGGTAGTATAACGTGGACATAACTACATAGTGGCAGGAATCATAAAGTATTATAAAATTGTGGACAAACAGCATACACTTGTGGGCAAAATGCAAAATGGACGACAGCATACATATGACTTTATGAGGCTGCTCCCGACAGCCAACCTGAAATATTGGGAAAAGGAGGGGTGAGCAGGACAGAGAGGAAGAGGGGCAGGTGCTGGGGACCACAGGAGAGCCAAGGGATACTGTGGCCAAGGAGCTGGCAGCAAGGGTGGAGCTGGTAAAAAGAGGACCAGGGTGAAGCTGGAGGCCAGGATGGGACTGGCGGTGATGGTGACCAGAGCAGACCCGGAAAACAGCGACTCAGCGGTGACAAAGGCCAGGGAAGACGCAATGATGAGCTAGCATGGATAGAGACCTTAGAGGAGGGTTGGTTGGAGACCAGGGCAGTACAGGTGGAGATCACAGCACAGGGAAATCAGGGACGGCCATTTTGGCATAGCAAGAAACACAAGAGATGTGGAAAGTTACAGTATGGATGGCCGCTTTGGCTATAACAGAGATCACTGGGGGCACAGGAAAGTCATGAAAGACCACAAGTGGGGAAGCTGAAGCTGCGGCCAAATCCGTGTCTAGGGAGGCGGCTGTGGCCTCATCCGTTTCAAGGAGTGTTCCTGTGGCCTCGTGCACCTCTGGGGACATCGCTGTGGCCTCGTCCGACAAAGGGGAAGCTGATATTGGGTTGTCCGCTTCTGGGAAAGGGGGTTTTGTACTAGTTTTGTCCGTTTCTGGGGGTGTTCCTATGGCCTCGTGCACCTCTGATCATAGGGCCATAGGGCATGAGACCTTTGGGATCATCGTTCTTGGGACCACCAGGACAGGCGAAGAAATGTTAAGGGGAAGGGTCCTTCTCCACTTTCACCACAGTGAAGGGGGAACCACCCAACACTAAGGCACGATCCACAAAGTCTACAAAGGTCCTCCGAGGATCATTACAGGAGAGTTGAGCTTTAAGTGGGTCTTTGAGGCAAAACATGTCAATAAGATAGCTATCTGGAAAGTTAGATTCATTGTCAAGGTCCATGAATTCCCGTGTGTGATCCTCAAGGGAGCGGACGCCTTGGCGAAGGAGTCGAACTGGATCCATTAGGGGTTTGGTCTTAGTCACGGTTGGTGTAAAACAAACACATGGGCAAAAGGCAGGATCCAAGCGCAGTGTGTATTTTAACAATCCAAACACAGAGGGAAAGCACAGATAAAAGGGATACAACAAATGAGGACAAAGAACACATGGCGGACAAACAGGAACAGACATATCAAAATGCGGGACAGACGGGCAGACATATGACACCTACTCTGTTTCCTGGATCTCCAGGGGGTCCTTCGGGGCCTCCAGGTGCCTATAAGGTAAACATCAACACCACGGTTATAAGTGTAAATATAATATACAACAGTAAAAAGTAACATCTATACAGATGGACAGATTTCTCACTGATGAGGTTTGAATAAACAGATAGTAAATGCTACTTACATTGCAGTCAAAGGAGCAGCACTGATGAAGAAAGCATTGATAAGACACAATTAATATCACGAAAAATATCTGAATGTACAAAATCAAACAACTTGCTATATAATAAAGAAAATGAAGAGCAACATACCACATCTTTTGTTTCGTTCGTCTGAAAAAAAAAAAAGAAGACAACATTAACATTAACGTGTTGGCAGGTGACCTAAAGTCTTGCTTGTCATTTTTGATGGAGCACTCATGAAGGACGTTTAGTCATTTAAAATGGTGCTGGATTCACGTGTTTCGACAAATCTAAGTTAATAATATCTGTAACACAGACCTATAAATTAGAATAGATTATGCAACAACTTTTTATGTCTTTTCCCAAAAACATTTCAAGCAATCATAGCCTTTTTGTTCAAGAAAATTAAATCCGTGTGTCTTCCACTCATTCAGTGCCATAAATACACATGAGAAGTACATGAACAATTTTGTTGCGGCTCGTTGGTGTCATGACACTCACGATAGTGTGAATGATGTTCTGTATGGTTATCATTTGCGTGGAGCGGGAGTCATCTGCAGCTGTGAAGTTTTGTCTGTAATTCTGGTTTGTGGCGATGATAGACAGTCTGGTGTCCTGGGAATGAAACAATTAAACGAATTACAAAAGAATTCTAAATGTCTCTATTTCTCACGCCTCTTAAAATGTATCATTATGTCTTAATAACTTTGCACAGACAGGCTAATGACAACTAGCATAAAGTTTGGCTGACACAGCTATTTTTATCGTGTTACTACCCACGTTAATAAGAAAAAAGACAATATTTGACAAATAAAGTAACCAACACTTTTTTTTTTACAAAATTTAAGAATAGATCTGATGATCCATAGCACCGCAAAACATCAGAAACTGTGATCTCGGTAACACAACTTATGTTCAGTTCAAGATGAGTAACCTGCAATTTTATGTTCCAACAGAGATGGTGATATAGAGCCGATGGTTACGGATTATAACTTTCACTACACACGACAGACTTCTGATCTGTGCTATATCTCGTGTACGGTACCTCCTGATCAGGTGAGATGGCCACAGCGAATACTTTGATGGCGTGTTGTCGAGCCTCATTGGCAGCCTCCTGGATGCCACCACATGGCTCCTTGTATCCTGTCACTGGGTGACCGTCCGTTACCACCACTATGTATTTGTTCTCATGATAGTGGGAGCCCCTGGAGGAAGAGACATTAAAAACAGTTACTTGCTATTTCTTTTTGCATAATATCAAAGGGAAGCATTTTGTAATTCATGTGAAATTATTCTTTATTGTTAAGTGATGCCGTACACTGACATTTTAATTCAGTCTTAAAGGTCCAGTGTATGAAATTTAGCGTTATCTAGCTGGGAGGAGGTTGTGAATTGCAACCGATGGCTCACTCAGCTTCTCCATTTTGAAGCACTACGGAGACTGACACAGTACTATGATGTTGTCACATATTCGCTTCTTTGGAGATACACATATTTACGAAACATGCTCTGTAGAGCTGTTTGTCCGTTTAGGGCTACCGTAGAAACAACATGGAAAATTCCACGTGAGGGGACCCGCATTGTATGTAGATAGAAATAGCTCATTGTAAGGTCAAAAACATAAATCTCTTTATACACCTCTGAAGTCATGGTTATGTATATTGCATTGCATTTCTGTTAACAGATCCCTAAAAAAAGTACAAATGGGACCTTTAAGTGTGTTTTGTTAAATGCACTTGAGTTACTTGAGCAATTTATCCAGTCATGTTCCACAAAGGGTAATACTAATGTGTGTTTATGTATGCGTGTTCTTTAAATGCACATACGCTTTAAGCAGCTCGGCGATACCCTCCTTGATGGCACAGTCGGTGTACGTTCCCTTGCCGATGTATTTGATTCTGTCAATGGCAGCCTTCAGGTCGGCCCGTTTCGTGTTCAGGTCAACTAACCCCATCACAAGCTCAATGTCATCACTGTAATGTAGCGCTCCAGAGTTCCAGGTAACATCACGATCACATGGCTGGCGCCTGGAAACAACAGAACACTTGAGCAAATCTAATTTGAATCAATGCAGTTATGTAGACATTAATGTAAACCTGTACTCACTGATACGGTGCAGGTATAATGTCCTACTGTAAGTAACATTTTATTTGTTTATCTAGCAAATACAACAGGGATCTTACTGCTGCACAGAATGATTTTTGTCGGTAACAATGCTATTGCAAAGACCTTGCAAGTGTATTTCTCATTTAAAAGTGCCCGATGTTTTTCTGGCCTGGTCATGTGATCTCAACATGACAGCCCCCATGAGTAGGGACCACCCTGATGTGGAATAAAACTTCCTTTTTAATGCCACCTTAATGACATGAGTGCCTTAAGTGGACATCATTTTAAACATATTGTCAACTAAATTAATTCATTTCCTTGGGTGTAAAACCTTTTTTGAATGTTTAAAAGAAAACTGATGAATACAGAATTTTATAACATACATGTCTTTCAGCTCATCGATGAACAGTTTAGTGAAGGTCTTGATTTGGTTGATGTAGAACTCTGGTGGTTTAGCTCTGAGGGCCACACTTTCAGAGGTGTCCAACACAAAGAATAAATCCACAGGACAGTCTGCAGGAAAAACGTGGGACAATCGCAAAAGCAAAAATTAGCCATTTGATTTTTTTAAGAGCTTCCTTCTGTTTTGTAAGAAGAAAAGTTAACCAATTTCCCAGTTCATAATATTTTGGGAACCACCAGGTTATAAATAAATCGTTTTCCAAAAACATGCATGAAACAGTTTGACTATAATTTTTTAAAATTTGCTAAATATGACCATTGGGGTTTAAATGTCTAAATGCTATCTAAATGCTCAGCTCCCCCTATTGGTGGAGGATCACCTTCTGGTGGATTATCTTTCAATTGGCTGCCTAAAACTGTGCATCACCTGACCTGTTTTAAGTTTTGCAGTCATGTGACATTACAGATGCAAACTGAATAAAATACATTAATACACATATTTATAGATATGTCTTGTATAAAGATCTAAGAGTCTATGCAAAACACCAATGAATCTTGCCTGATGGTATAAAGAGACCTGTAACACTATATAACCATATACAAAACATCTCTTAAGTCCTGTCTGATTAAAACTATATTTACTGTATATTGCAGGAATAATTGTATTATTTAATGTGTTTGTTTCACCTTATTGTAGCACATTAAACAACTTTTATATAAGAGGAGATTCTGCATGTGGCCAAAAGTAAGGCCTTTCAGGAACGATCTCTTGAAACACAAGATGCATGCAGCAAATTAATTTCAGAGAATTTGCTGAATCATAACTCGCTGTCATGACTGTATTCACGTTCAATCATAATTCTAATAGCTGATCTGAGGTTTCTGTTGTCAATCTTACAATCTTCATATGAAACATGCAGCTCCAAATAAACATTCTCATTCTGTCTGGACAGTGGCTATGGGCATATATATATGCCATTTCTCCATTTTACTGTGCAATACTTACTACTTTACCACCCTATACAATACCTCACTGAGCTACTGTATATACTTAAATACTGTATGGCACAACGTACTATAACAATACATAACTAATCTGTGCACTATTATAACGATGCAAAATCTATTAAAAGTACTCACATAGCTCCAGATGGTTATATGAGCAGCTTTTATTTCATGCTAAAGATGCATTCAATGTGTGTATATAACTTAGCCATGACTTTTACGCACAGGCCAGCAGCTTAGGAAAACATTAAGCCATGCAATAAAATATTATTTAACTATAACAGAAACAACTTAACACGAAGGCTTAATAATAGATATAAATACCTCTGAAGGATGGTCGTTGGACATCCTGAGCGCAGATCGCTGCCCAAAGTGCGCACAGAGCGCCTAATATAAATCCATTACGCGCCATATATTCCGATGAAAATCCTGCACGTCAACCGTGCGAATCGAAACTGATAAACGCGCAAAACTGAACGATACGATGGTATGAGGGAAAGTGAAATAAAAACAGGTTTGGATGAGATGAAACAAGGACAGTGGGACGCTGCGCCCGTTGAGAGCGCACAACAGAATGAAACGCCTTCAAGCGAGAGGGAAAGAGGTGGAGTTCAGTCTGTTCTTCAATGCTCCATCCATGCTGTTTGATACACACTTTAGGCCTAGGAAAACATCAGGTTAAAATTTGATTGTATAAAAAAATATTTTAGGTAAGCATAACTGATGGTTCAGATGATTCCCCAACTTTTATATAGAAATGACCTTTTGACAAAAAGAGGAACGATTCTTGCTACACATCTCTACAGAGAATTTGTAAAATGTGTTAATATGTAAAGAACATTTTATAAATTATACAGCTTTATACAAGCTATACAGCAATTATACACTATTCTAAAATGTTACTACAAAATTTATTTTTGTTATTTGTTTTTAATTCTTTTTTTAGGACAGTGGTGCTCAGGCCAAGTTACCAGAGGCAATAACTGTGGTAGCTATGGTAAACTTTGCCAAAGCATGGTTACCATGGAAACATACTGTTGCGCATTTGTGCGTAATGCAACAATCCCTTAAATGCCTGAGATTTACAAGGATGTGCATGTGACATGGAAAAATGTGGTTTGGTTGGGCAGAAGCAGAATGATGCTCTGTTGGAAGTTACACTGTGGGAAAGAAGTGTACAGAACATACTGATGATGTTATGCGCTGTCAGGAGGGGCTAAGAGTGTCAATGAAGTTCGTGTGTGTGAGGGACACAATGGGGTTATAACAGTGCACTCAGGGGGTACATGATTGTCAAGAATTTAGGGGTGAAATGTTTGAGGGAGAGAGGGTGTAAACGAGACATCTGACAATTCTTATCCAGAGGGGGAAGGTATAGATCTTTCACATCTGCATCTCGTCTACATGCAGACCGACCGAGAGAGAGGGAGAGAGAGAGAGAACCACATATGATAACGGCACTCCCTCTTCTGTCTTTCATTGAAAGAGACACAGCGCCACCCATGTGTGACGTTCAATATGTGAATTACACTACAATGGAATTTGTCACCATGACTCCATTAACCTGGCCTCTTCGGCCTCTCTAATCTCAGAGCCAACATCTTCACAAATGTGATCTTCACTGCCATTATACAAAATATTTCCTTATACCTCATTTTATTTTATGGCAGAAATGACACCAGGTTAAATTTGTACCTTCACATTCAGGACGGGGACCAAACTTAAAATAGCTCCTAAAATAGCCTTGAAAAACCTTGAAAAACAGGTAGACAATTGGTGCTTTAAAAAGAGTTTTGGGAAAACAATGTGTATACAATCTGTATACATGGAAAATGCCTGCAAACATGACAGATTAGTGAGCAGTTAGCACTGGAAAAGTTTAATTGTAAAGTTGAAAAATAGCGGTAAAAATGGAGACACTACACCTATTGTATATCCAGCAGTGGTGCATAAATGGCTAAAGGAAAACAGCAGTATGGTTCTGCAATAGAGCAATATTTTCCCTTTCTTGGCATGTAGTGGGACCAGAGTCCTAAGCTGGAGTAGTTATGGAGACGTGAAGGGAAAGATCAGGGTGGTCCCTGGGTACACCAAAAAATGGTCATAAAAATAAAGTGCCAACAATATGACACAGTAATGATTACCATGGTACTAAAGACTCACCATAATGTTTACACAGTACTCCAAAGTAAAATAACAACAACAATGGGTGATTTGCTCAAGTGTGAATCGGGCTGTTTTTGTTTACGTTCAAAATTGTTGCCTAGTAGCAACCGAGAGGAGACGGGTGGGTTTTCCCCCTGAAGAAGGGCTACACTTGGATTGAAAATGCAGGAGACCATTTTCTGGCTCCAGCTCATCAAACTTTTTCCACTGATCTCATACTCTTGCTTCTTTCCTTTTTTTCTTCCATGGAATAAAGAAAAAATCATTCTGAGCCCCAAGACGGAGAGGAGAAAGAGGGGAAAAGCATCTGGTAATAATCTGGATTTAATAGGGGAGGTTTACTGTAAATCTGCGAAGAATCTGACAGCTGTGCTGGTTCGTTCAGCCTGAGCTTTATAGACTTGAATGACATTAGGCGTTTTCTTCATTTTGTTTAAGAGACAAACATACAGTACTGTGAGAATACAAGCAAAAAAGTTTTTGGTGCAAGTAGGGGTGTTACAATATGGTATTGACAATTACCATGATATTAATCACTTTGATTATTCATGTCTTTATACTACACATACATGTTTCAACTGACAAACACGCCTGGCCCAAAGTTGACTTCTGGTCTGTGTTTGGTAATAATATAACAATTTATTTTACATTGAATTTATATGAATATTAATTTATATGAATAATTGATAGTATATTAATTGTATTAAATATTAAAACAACTCAACAGCTTTTGCTTCTTTGCGGAGGTCTTCTAGAAGTTCAGTTTGGGCCATGTAACATTTGTTTATGTTGTTGCTTCTGAAACCGTATATAGCTACATACTTCCTCTTTGCCACCAAAATACATTTACAAAACAAAATAGAATAGAATTCAATTGTAATTAATTAATTAAATTAAACAAAACATCATTTAAATGTATTAACCAAAATTAATTTCATTATAATATAATGATAATATCATTAATTCTTAAATTTAATTCTTTCCTAATATTGTGGCAGCCCAAGAGTTAAAACATTTGTATGATGCATAACAAGAGATAAGAGAAAAATGTTCAAATCTAAGGGCAGACAGAGAGGTCAAAGTTCAGAGCCCTTAAATGAATGTTATGCTGACACTGGGGTTGAAGTAGACTTCTGGGAGTTGCCTGGGGATCCTCAAAGGTTTCGATTTTCACAGGACAGCCGGTGAAATAAATCTTAGGACTCTGAGTGAATATATTAGGTCATGCAGCAGGGTCCAAAAGTTCAAAATTCAACAGTCTGCATTTAAAGAAATTAAGTGAGATAGTAGGGATCTGCTTTTTTTGTTGTTTCCAGCTCTGTAGCCATGGTTGACTCTGGAATTCTGGTCATTTTTGACTAAGGAAGAGAGGCAAAGCATTAATCTAAGAAACACGAACAATGATCCAGTTGTTTCCTCCATCTCCTTATGAATCTGAATAATTCATCAGCATGAAGCATTTGGGATCCCTTTTTTCACCATATGAATGGTATTCAGTATGTTATCTGAATCCAAATAGGAAAGACTGCAACGTATTTCCATAGAATGAGCTCATATGCTCTTGGGAATGTCTCCAAGCACAAATGAACCTAGATGCCAATTTTTAATATAAAGACATACATGAAACAGAATGATATGTGGTTCCTGTTATGTGATACAATCCAAAGTAAGCTGCTATGTGAATAAACGGAGACGGTATTATATTCTACAGGAATAGATGGTCAACAGATGTTGTGACACAGTCTTTCAGACGTTTAGATCATCTACACGTCTGTTTTTAATGTAGTGGGTGGATGGAGAAGTTCATTCTGTTAATTGTAAACTCATGTACAGATCCAGACTGTCATCACCTGTTGTTGCATTTCCTGCCGTTCTCCAAATCTTGTGATCATGCGATTCAGCCGAACTATTAAAATGCCGTAACGTCTGGGAAGCACATTTTTGAAAAAACACCTGCGAAACGGAAGAAAAACCGAGACGGCAGCCTTAAAACGGAGAATAAGCTTCATATTACATTTCACTCCATACTAACCCCAACTGTTTGTACATGGACATAAATGTTAGAGTACCTTAAATCATATGGCGTGTTAGGGAGAGGTATGTTTTCATTTCTCACCCCACCATTGGAAATCAGTGGAACTAGACATATACTCTTGAAAAAGGTGCTTAAAAGGTTCTTTACAGCAATGCCAGAACAAGTGAAACAGAAAGCTTCTTCAGATGTTAAAGGTTCTTTATGGCACCAAAGGGTTCTTCTATGGCATCAAAGAACCTTTTGAAGCACCTTTTTTTTTAAGAGTGTAGCCCCCAAAACATATGGTTCCATCCTCAGATTTCCGGGTGGGTGGTGTGGGCCAGAAAGTAATCACCCAGCAACGACTCAACATCCAAGCAACCACACAGAAACACACTAAAGCTTTGAGCACTTTAGCATTGCCATGGCAACCACCCATAACACCCTTACATGATGTGGCTGTGACCTTTGCATGAGTAAGCATGACCTTTTCTTTTTAACTGTACAACATGATCGTAAAATATACATTTCACACTAGACTGAAACAATCGTTTCTTTTTTATTCCTGCTTTGAGATCATTGTCATGTTGGTCCTGCCCAAACGGATGCTATATAATTAGAAGCACACAATTCTCTAGAATATCATTATATGCTGTAGCATTAAGATTTGAGCTCATGGAAATGACCAAAGGAGTCAAACATGTTTGTTTGGAAGGGATGTCCCAATACATTTGTCCACACATGGTTATGATTGACAGCCGGGACAGAAAGTGCACACTTTACTGAATTTGTGTTAAACACCTTAATCCTCCTCATTGACATTATTTATCATTTTATGAGCTTTTGTTCTATTACAACCTTGTGGTTTTGAATGTTGGTGGGCAGTGGTATTGTAAGGATCCAGCATGTGGATGTTGGCCTGCCAATGGTAAGGTGTGATGCTTTCACAAGTGTGTCATGGAAAATGAACAATGCTTGGCTGAAGCTGCATTGAATTAAATTACCTCCTGAGAACGTGATTGGATGAAGAGAGAGAGCGAGGGAAAGAGAGTCCGATATATAAAGAAAAACACAAATATGACCATAAGAGAATTAGCATGAATCTAATCACTTCAGAAATTCCTCTCTAAGGATTCATTTGTAAGAGTCATCAAGGATTCAAGTATAGAGAGCTGTAGATAATTAAACACAGACGTGATCCGCGAGCGCACTGACAGTTCCATTAATCTTAAAGCGCCGTCTGCCAACCAGATGGAGAAAACCGGCGGACTAACAAACCACGTTTCTCCCCTCTGCTTTCCCTGGAAACAAGTTGGCAAGCTTTTGGACACAATCATAAAGCTTTGGAATAACACAATGTTTACCAAAAAAGCATTTTCTCTAGAAGGCAGGATATCTGGTGCGTCGAGAGTTCTGCAGAAGCGGAGAGATGAGGGAGACAAAAGAAGAACGAGTCCAGAGTTCAGGTTTTCCAGAGAAGTGTCAACGGATTGCCAATATCTACAAAGACACTGAATGCATGCATCGCAGTGCATTATAACAAATCATTTGTGGAGAAACCCCACGAATCCTCTTCCATAAAAACATAGACTAGAATAAGTTTGGCAGGAAGACTGAGATTTTGATGAATCCCAATGCAATGAGGAGCTTTAACACTTTTGGTCTCTTGCACTTCTGTACTTCACTGCATGCCCTGTTTTCTTTTCTTCGACTTTATTTTTGTGTTGTCCTGCTTCAGTGGTGCATGTATCGTGTTGACAGATTGAAGATAACTGCAGGAAATGGTGGAAGGAAGGAGACAATGCGCTGTGATGCTAACGAGAGTAATTAGAGACCTCAAAAGAGACGGACTTCCTGAGTCCCACCCAGCCAGACCCTATTCACTTATCCATCATCGATATTATTTTTTATAACTTACTTTTCTTGTTCAAAGTTTACAATAGAAAGTTACACTGGTATGACACTGTGGCTAAACAGATCATGATGAGAAAAAAGATTTCCTCATTTGTCACATCATAAAACAAATGGAAACGCAACTTTTCTTTTTTTAATCTTGGAGCCACTCTGCCCTCTAGTGGAGAACTGCAGCATTGCTGAGTCATATACAAAGTATTTCTCTCTCTGCTTGTCTGAGATGATATAGGCAAGGCAAGTTTATTTATATAGCACATTTCATACACAAGAGCAATTCAAAGTGCTTTACATAAAATGATTGAGAGAGAGAATAAGACGTATCTTTAAAATGCAAATGATCCCAAATACTTTATTTAGTATTTTATATTATAATAAAATTGATTAAAAATGTGAGTGTATATATAAAAAAGAATATGAACAAAAGAAAAATAAATGAGAAATAGAAGTGCAGTTGATGTAAACCAGCACAGTGCTCAGGTTGTAAATGCACAGCTAAACAAGTGTGTTTTTAATCTGGATTTAGCTACTGGTGGTGAACATCTGATGTCTTCTGGAAGCAGATTCCAGCTCCGGGTGGCGTAATGGCTAAACGCTGACTCGCCCTGTTTTGAATGAACCCTTGTTATCTCTAACTGACTTCATCATAATGATTTGAGAAGTCGGTTTGGTTTATATTCAATAAGCATATCTAAAATGTATTTAGATCCTAGACCATTGAGGGATTTATAGAACATTAATAATACTTTTATTGTAATAATACAATAAAAGTAACTGGTAACCAGTGTAAGGACCTGAGGATTGGAGTGATATGCTCAGATTTTTTGGTTCTGGTCAGAACACGTTGGTTCTGGCAGCAGCGTTCTGTATGAGCTGCAGCTATCTGATGGTCTTTTTGGGAAGACCTGTAAGAAGTCCATTACAGTAACCCACCCTGCTGGTGATGAAAGCATGAACTAGTTTCTTTAAATCTTGGTTTGAGACACCAAAACAGATTCTGGCTATGTTTCTGAGATGGTACGCTGATTTGCTTATTGCTTTGACATGACTGCTGAAACTAAGGTCAGACTCTTAAATGACAACAAGAGTTTTTACCTTACTTTGTGTCTTTAGACCTCTTAAGTCAAGGTATGTGTTTACCTTGTTAGTTTCATCCTTGTCCACCAAAAACAATGACTTCAGTTTGACTTCATAGATTACCAAATTACCACAAACCATTTCGAACCATTCTGAAACATCATATCTACATATTTCATGATTTTTTTGTTGTCCATAAATCAATATTATTAGTAGTCATACTTATGTTTGTCACTGGGTTTTGCAAACATCTAACCAATAAAAAGTATTAAAAGTGCTTTTCAATTTTGATAATAAAAAAATATATATATTTCCTGAAAAACGAATTTGGACATCTGAGGTTTTGGAAGGACTTCGAGGATTTGCTCTTTCAGTCTGATTCAATATCTGTGCATAGGTTGTTTTTTATGTAAAGAAGGATCCTCTCTGTACATCTGAAAGCAGATGGTGTCATCAGTGTTATTTTCACACATCTCACATGATGTTGTTCCTCCAACGTATTGCATTGTGTCACTGGGAATTTTTTGAGGATTTTACGTAGTGATGAAATGCATATTTTTTTATTTGAAGTGTTTTACAATTCTTACAGTATGTGTGTTTAACACTGAGTAACATGTTGGTGATAATAGATGTCACACATTAACACGAAGCTTTCCCTAAACCTTACATGTTAGTTATATAATATGTCCAAGAAGACACAAGCCAGTGTACACTTTAGCCATTTATATTTACAGAGAGATCTTTTTTTTAGATGACTAACTGTACTGTCATGACAGCAAGGTACAGTATTACCACAGAGTCAGGGCCAATGTTTGTCATGGGAGAGTGAGAAGCTTACAGTCAGGTGGGTCCAAAGTTAACGTTTCCATCTTGTTTGCTCTAATGGCAAAAGGAACAGGAAAACATTAGAAATGGTTACTAAAAACCAGATGTTTGTAGCCATTTTCTGCTAAACAAGCTTTTTAACAGATTAGTGAGTTCTGAGAATGAAGTACATTTGATGTAATGATTTTAATATACATTGCACAACATGTCTCTTTCTTTTCCCTACAGGATAAAACAGGACAAACAGCCTACAGAAGAGCCTAATTCCTTTTTACAAATTATTATTCAATGTCTTTTTTAAAGGTACAGTGTGTAGGATTTTGAAGGATTTATTCACCAAAATGTAATATATAATACAAAACTATGTTGTGAGTGGTGAAGAAATACCTTACAAAATGAACCGAAATGTTTATATTACCTTACAATGAGCCATTTTATGTATATACACCGCGGGCACACCCTTACATGTAATTTATCAATGTGCACAGCCATGTTTCTATAGTAGCACTACACGGACAAACTAAGCGCGTTTCGTAAATCGAAGGATGCACGGGACTAGTTCTTCTTCTTCGGCTGTGTTTTGAGGCAGCTTGCAAAGCGACTACATAGAAGGATTAGCAGAAGAAGAGGAAGAACATATCACAAGAACATAACAGCATTTACGTGTCGTATTTTTTATTAGAAATATAAACGGTTCTTTGTTGCAGTAATTAGCAAAATTTGCGCTAATGGCGGACCACACATACTCTGCACAAGAGCCGACAGAGCGTCAATCTGTTCGTTCAAAAAAGAGAAAATACGATGCAGCAAGGCGAAGTCGAGACAAAAAACGGCAGAAAACCCGAATAAACATCGACGTGGCTTTTCCCAAATGGAGGGCACTGAAGCAGGACAAGGGTTTGCTAAGCGACGCCGAAGTTGCCCTTTCTGCTGGACCAGTAAGTTTGTCTAATTTCCGCTATATGTGAACTGTATATATATGTGTATGTATGTATGAACTAATAAGTATATATAGACATCTACAGACTAACGTAACCGTGACATTGCTATATGAGCACAGAGATGAGATTTAATAACGCTGCCATTTATGTAAACCGGTCTGAATATAATTCCATTGCAACCTCAGTAACAGCTGTCCTGTTTCGTTGGACACTCTTTCTACAAAAAAAGGCGAGTCCTGGCCCCACAAAACCATGAACACAAGCCCCTGCGCCGGCACACCTGCTTTACACTGAAGCCGGTCCGCTTTCTGCTAGTAACCCTAGCCCAAGTATACTCTATTATTTGTCATGACCTAACTAATATACCCTGCCCAGACATTTATCCCACGATGAGCACCATACCTGGTTACGCCCCTCGTAAAGCCTCCACACATGTTTACGCTCAGTTGGAGGGTTCCTACTCGTCTAGACTTCCCTCACAGTCTGTCCTCTCTGCCGGTATGCCTCTCCCGCAGCCCTCTTCGCCCCTCGCCCCCTCCCCCCCCTACTTCGCCCTCCCCCTTCCTCTCCTCCCCCTTCCCCGCCCCCTTCCTCTCCCTCTTCCTCTCCCTCTTACTACCTGTGTTAAGTCCTCTGATTGACTCTGTGATGATGAGAAAAACATCTGCTAAGACTTTCGCGGTTAGATTACACGCCTTTAGCATTAGCAAGCGGTTTCAATAGGCAGTAAATTACGAACCAAGTTACCGTGCCAAAAAATGCTATGCAAAATAACCGAATACATCACTGACACAATGCTAAACAAGTAACAATAATATTCACTATAACGATAAGAGTAAATAATGAATTAAGTCAATTTAATTTATGTATTTTTCTTTGTAAATAAACCTTGTCACTTGACTTGCAAAGGTTACTCTCTGCTGTCTCAGACGACGACATCTCTGTCCTGTGTCCGCAGCTTCGGTCTGTTGTTCGCCTTTGAGACGTAGATTGCAATTATCAACACCACCGATAATGGCCGCTATCATTTACGGAAGCCTTTTGTCCTGTGACGCCAACCGTAGCTTCTCTAATGGGAGGGGGGTATCGGAGC
Organism: Triplophysa siluroides; assembly: GCA_006030095.1. Lineage (NCBI taxonomy): Eukaryota > Metazoa > Chordata > Actinopteri > Cypriniformes > Nemacheilidae > Triplophysa > Triplophysa siluroides. The sequence goes on along the minus strand of VCII01000314.1, from coordinate 957,215 downwards.
TGTAGGTTGCAATTTCCTACATCGCCAATAGTGGCCTCTGAAACTTACACACAGAACCTTTAAGTTAAAATTATACTAGTCATTTATATCCAAACAGAAACACTGGGGTCAGATCACAGTGACTGAGCTAGAGGACAAACAAATATTAACATTCAGCAAGTAACCTGAGGTTCCCGCAATTTCCGGAAAGTATTTGGTGTTTATTGCACAAGTTGCACACACAGAACAATGTACCTTTGATCAAGATTTTATTTAAACACTACATTTAAAATGATATATATTATGTAAGGGATAATGGTGTGGAGGCCAAGAACTACCCAACACGAAGCTTATACCATGGTCATTTACAAGTTAAAGCTGTTAGAGATGTTTACAGTGCAATTTTTGATCAGACAGGTGAAAATAACATTTATTTTCCTCAGTTAATTTCAAACATTGATCAAACTGACTGGAACTACCTGTGCATAAAATGGTTTTGATGCACACCTTCCAGCCAATCAGAATCAGAATCGAGAATACAAACAGACCATGATATAAATAAAATATAAATTAGCATGTACAGTTTACTCAATATATTTAAATGTGGAGTTAATATTCCTTTAAAATATTTAAATATAGAATATTTACAAAATGTCAAATTGACAAACCCAATGGTTTTTTTTTCACATCAGTGTCAAAAATATAAAGATTATGTACACGTTTTGTGATTTCATTTTTTGTATCATAACAGAATTACAAAATCATATATGTTCTTTACCACTACAATGTCCTGAAAAGTTCTCATCCGGCGTCACAGCAAATCGATTAACTGGGGACAAAATGCACAAACTTTGGCTTCTGGATACATTCACTTGACATTATTCCTGAGTTCCTGATCTTTATTTTATGTAATCAGCAACGACAAACAAGTCTGAAAGTCAAAGCATCTTTCTAATCCGAGTCCTCACTGCTGTAGGAATTGTACGAGCTGTCGTCACACTCAGCCATGTAGTGGAACTTATGGATCTGGGGGTTGAGTTTGGGCACCCACTCTCGAGGGACAAAGAATGTCGCGAGGTTGAACAAATCCACAAACACTTTGTATCGATCACTGCAAAGTCAGAAAGAATGACATTTACACCTCCACACACCAATAATGGTCAACTTTTAGCTTGTGGAAATCTGTTTGCACTCTTCTGAGGTTAAATGTTGCTGTTTATCACACGCTTTAGTTTAAATATATTTATTATGTTTTCCAAGACATTTACAAATATATTTGTTTAAACTGCAATAAAAATGTTAAGGCCTTTATGCACTCGTACCAGCGGCGACAAGGGAGATGTGTTGACATTATAACTTGTGATAAAAGTTAGTTGAAATCACAACCATCACGTGTATGATGCAACACCAGAAAACGGGAAGTATACTATTAATGGGTGACACCCCATTGTTGTTTGGAAAATACCTGACAGTGGAGCGCAGGTAACAATACCCTGAAGATCCACCCGTTCCTGCTTTGCTTCCGATCATTCTGTGCACCATGCACACATGGTTATCTGGAGGACAAAGGTTTGTAGATGTTACTGTAGCTGTGGTGTCTGTGTCATTGTAAGTCCGCTATCAGGTTCTAGACTTTTTATTGTAGATCAGAATGAAACACTTACATCTCCACTTAGACATGAGTGAGTCGATCTCCATCAAAGCAGTGAGGAGCTGGAACGGCACCTGGAAACGAGGCTCTTCCCTGGGAGAGAAAAAGTTTGCTCCCTTTTATAAAAATATATTTGTAGATGTCTTGGAAAACATAATAAATATATTCATAAACTAATATTAATATGAATACAATACTGTATTTAAAATGAAAGGAATACTCTATTATTAAAACGAAAACATATTTAAAGGAATCATTTATATTAATATTTTAACAAATGCAATATTAATATCTATTAATATGAATACACTTTTGATTTTTTTACGAATGCAGAATATAATTCTTATTCAAATGAATACACTGTTCCTTTTGTTATTAAATACAGCAGGCATTACTGCATATGAAATATTTACTTGTACATATACAGTACCTGTAGAAATTGATCATAAGAGCTCCTTGAAGGGCTTTGTAAGAAAGTCGACGTTCACCTGTTTTTAAAAATAACGTCAATTTCTATATTAACAAAACCATGGCTGATATGAATGGCATTTTCACAGTTTTTCCTATTGCTCCCACTTTATGATACTTTGTTATAAATGGAAATGGCTTCATTTACAGGTGTGATAGATGGGTCAGGAATCATTGGCAAAGCAGTTTGAGTAAGTCATCATCACCTTTGTTTAGAAGATGCTCGTGTCGACTGGGGTCAAACAGGGCAGTGAACACCTCAGTCTGCCTGTTCAGATCCTCCAGAGCGTCCCCTTTCTCCTCAGAATCTGACATTTCCTAGCAGCCAACATCAAAACAACGAGTTAACCTTGAGAACAGTAACATATCAAAGAAACTGTGATGAGAAATAAAGTAGAACTGACCTCCAATTTTTGCTTCTTCAGCTTTAGACCCTCCTCAATGTTGGCTTGCAGTTTCCCCCAAAAGTTAAATCCATCTCTTTCAAGCCCAGGTGTTCGTTCCAGCCATTCCTACAACATCAAGTAACATAATTAACTGACACAAAAACACATAAATGAAAGGTTATTTGCCCTTGATTTCACATATTCTCAACAGAGGAAAACATTGGATGAGAGTGAGATGATACCTCTACCAGTTGAAGCAGACTGGGTTCCTGCACTGATCTCAGCAGGGTTTCGTTCTCCTGTCCGTGAAATGTATCTCTGTAGTGCTGACGGTTGTAAGCGACTCTCAAATGATCCGCCACGCCGATCTTACATTCCAGAAGACGAAACTGAAAACTCTGGAATCCTGATGCTACAGACAGATATTGCCTAGAACACCACAACAAGGACACAGAGATGCAGGGTTGGACAATCGGTTCCAATAATGCAACACCTGGAACCTTAACTGCATGCGTCCTTTTCCATAAACACAAAAAGTGAAATGTATGGGCCAAAATGAATTGATTGTTTATCTAAAATATAGACAAAGTTAATTTGCTCAGATTCATCTTATGCTTTTTTTAATAAACAAGCATAGCAAAAACACGTGGACACGTTGTTTTTTTAATAAAAGGTGCTTCACATTGTCATAGAAGAGCCACTGAATGGATCAATAATAATCTTTATTTCTGTTACGCAAAAGGTTATTTGTAGTGGGAAAAGGTTCTTTAGACTACATGAAAAATAAGAAATACATGGTTCTGATGAGAACCTTTGACTGAATGAATTTTTGTAGCAGCATTTTCCAAGAGCGTAAAGCTGTATTGCTTTTGTGATTCATTTATTATTGGAGATTTTTTTATATTTTATTTACAGGTCAAAGGGTGTTGGTCGGGGTGTTAAAACTGTTACCTGAAATCAAAGAAGTCCAGAGAGGTCATGGTCTCCAGCACAGTGAACTGCTCCACCAGCAGTTTAAAGATCATGGTGATCCTGTGGATCCTGCTCACCACCTTCAGCATGTTCCTCTCATCTCGCACCTGCACAGAAATGAAAGGACAACATGTTATATTTTCCCATCTTCACTTTTATTTTGAGTCATGCCCACAATACCCGTAACTCTTTGTGGCAAGAACATAGTGGGTTTAACTCACATGATTTTTAGTGAAAAGCTCCCGAACAGAGTCAAGTTCCCATAATATCTGCTTAAACCACAGCTCATATGCTAAAGGAGGAAGTACAGGAGTCTGTTAGGAAAATATGCTCACAAAAGTAAAACAATAGAAAGTTGAACCTACCTTGGTGGGTAACGATGAAGAGATGCTCATCGTGGATTTTGTCACCTTTCTGTTGACTCTGTAAGACTTGAGCGCTCAGCACTTTATCAAGCTAAGAGCAAACAGGTTGAGATGTCCATAAGTAGTCATTCGTTTTATCACATTTGTTGTAGTTGAAATACATTTCTAAACAAGAACATTCCGCATTCAAGTGCATTTAATTTCTAATCATTTTATATTTAATATGAATTTATTTATAAATCTTCCTTAGGTCAAAACAGACGTCTATAAAATAATTTACCTGTAGATAATCTCCATAAACTATTCCACCTTTACTGGCTTTGTTGATGCCTTTTTGAGAATCGTCTTCCTCCGGCTGACTGGAGTTACTGGAGAACAATCTAATTTGACATAAAAACATTTTTATTTAATAATGAATTTTTAAAAGGTAAAAATAGTTTAGTTGAAATAAAAGCACATACTGATGCTTCCTCCCCAAAAACGGACATCCACTCATGTTGTTAGCCAAAAAGTTTATCAGAAATTGATCCTATTCACATGCACTGAAATTCACCTCACAGTTCTAGATGTTTCATCACAAGGTGAAGTATTTAAAGATTTCCTATGACCAATCAAACACTGAAATGCTAAGCACCACCCATCAACATTGGTGCGCATGATGGGTGTGTAGGAGTGTGTGTCTACAACATATTGGGATTTTTTGTTATTTAGCTAATAGTTTTTATTCTAGGTATTTTCTCATAAAGCCACAGAAATCAAAAAAGGACTGGACTTTTATTGAATTTTTATAATGTGGAACTGAATCCTGACAAGAAAACCACAGTAACATTCATTGAGTTTTTTTATTTAATGACATTTCATTTTATTATTTTTGCATTACACTATATTGTACTATATAAAATGATATTTTAATGTAATTTAATTTATATTTACAGTAACATTTTTATCGTTTTGGCTGTGAAATGCACAAGTCATTATTACACTTGTACTTTACATCAACAGCTACCGACATCGCAAAATTCAGGGACAGCTAAATATTTACATTATACTGTCTCTCGTAAAAAAAAAACAGCCAATGGCAAAGCAGGATTAACAGGGGGCTTATCACAACAAGGTCAATCATGATCTGCAGTTATCTGAGATAAACAAACAAAAAACATTTCTAGGACATTATGAGAGTTGATGAAACACATGCATCTTGATTTTGTGAAATCAAATTATTCACAGTATGTAAAAAAAAGTTATAAATACTATTATCCCCCATAGCCTTCTATGTGTCATTGAGTTTAATTGGACAAACTAAGACTGGACATCATTCTTTTCTGTTTGAAAGCCCATCATAAAGAATTTCAACAGAGCATAAACTGGAGCTTTCCTGGAATCATAAACCAAGACAAACGTATATGTTCTTATACAAAAATGTATGTGTGGGGCCACATGTGCTCCTTTAAACAGACAGAATATCTACTGGATCCCGACCAGGACACCTGACCTAAAAAACTAAAGCCTGACTAGATCAATATCTCAGTGGAGGTGAAAGAGTTTTGTATGTTTAATGTGGCTTAAGTTGAGATAATATAAATATACGGGCAAACACTGGAAAAACAAAATCACGCTCAAAGACACATTACACATATTGACCTTGACACTGCTCTGCCCTTGGTCACATGCTTTTCCTGTGATCTGAACATAGAAGATTCAAGAAGCTCTAACATGTGACATGACTCGAGACTTATTTCTGTCATGTCAAGCAATGGGGTGACAATAAACATGAATGTTACCTACATTGTGTGATTTATGATGTGTTATTACTGGTCAATGTAAAAATGTTGTCGAATGAAGAAACAAACATTTAAACTTACATTAAAAGAACAACCATGGAGGAGTCGTACCTTGGAACTAGACTGTGGAGCCTGATCTTCAATGTTAATGTACATTCACTTAAATGACATTTACTTGATAATATGACGTTAACAATAAAAGACACACCACCAAATTGAAACAAAGCTTTGCATTGACACTCCGAGGTGGGAAGTACTTCAATAATTTTATTCTACTCAAGAACATTTTACAAGTAGGCCTATATGTACTTTTTGTAAAAAAATTAACTTCACTACATTATAAAGCATATAATACACTTTTGACTCCACTACATTTCATAAATATATTTTTAAGTGTTTTATCTTTAATAGCCTACTTAAGGTCCTGTGAACCGGAAGTTGCGATCGTTTTAACTTCCGTATTCTAACGCACTTCCGATTGAAAAGGAATTTCAAAGTAGAAAATGAGTGGGTGTGGCTTGAGTTTTTCAATGCGAATTGATTGGATGTATAAAAACAGTGATTGCATTTTGACATGAAACTAGCAGCTGACTGACAGTTGAAGGGGAGGAGTTAACGAATCCATCTAATTTACATTATTTAAGGTGAATGGGCGGAAGTGCATTTTCTGATTTTAACTGAAGATAAAATCTTCAGGGGCGGGTACATTCATTTTTTTAAAGAAAATGAAGAAAAATAAAAATTGTTATTTTTTATTTCACTGGGACTTTAAGTACATAAAAAATGTACTTGATTAAAAGACTAGAATTTTGATGTACTCAACTCAAGTATTAAATGTAAAAAAACGGACATTTATAAATTAAATGTAGTGGAGAATAAGGTATGATACATGCTTTATAATGAAATAGAAATACTTTAGTTTCCACCTCTGACACTTTCACAGCTTAGAAGCTGAAACCAACACACACAAAAAATTTCACCTTCTGTTTGTGCCATTTATTACAGAGCAGGAAAAAAAAATCAACAGAAAATGTACAACATTTCTTTAAAAGCAACAAAAAATAAATAAAAAATAAATTACATATTAAAAAAGCAATGATCACAAAATTTAGATACTTCTACAAAAAAAAAAACATGGTGGGATTTTTTATATCGACTCTGTTAGAACATCTCTGCTGCACATTAACTTGAGAATCACCAAGAATACTGACCCACACGAGTTTTCTATATTCATTTATTTATCACTAATCATTACAGAGACACACATTTCCCTGAGGAAATTAAACCACTTAAGCAGTAAAACAACCAGTGGCTGAACTTTTGCTTCGATCATGTTTGAAAACACCTCAAATGTGTTATATTCATGGAAAATGAATAGGACATACGGTACGAAAATAATAGACAAAAAGCGTTACGTGACCTCCAGACACATTTTCCAGTATGTGTTTGTTTCCCAGAGGATCGCAGATATGACGTGAACATGGCCCCACTTTTGGAAAATCTTTTGTTTTTCTCAAGTTTTCAATTGGTGTGGAATTTCAACAGTTTATTCAAGTGTTGGATATTTGAAATGTCTATGTGTTTGTGCGCAGGCATTTGAAAACGTGCTTTCGATTTTACTGTGGTAGAAAATGTAATAATGACAATCAAGCCGAAGTCCCAAGCAGCAACCTACTGCCTCCTACAGGTGAGGAGGAGAGACTGCTAGCCACAACACACAGCTCAGATCAAAACAAATAGAATAAAAAAGAACTACAGCAATAATAATAAAATGAATTTAACATTCCCCAATCCCAAGCTTTTAGAATTGCATTCACATTTGTTAAGGACATACAGAGTTGAACATGATCGCTGTGTTTGTCTGTCCCGGCTCAGTACAGTAGATGTTTTAAGGTGGTCATTTATAAAACAAATGAATCAGTTGCCGTATATATTGTGTCCCCCAGGTCAATGCAATACCAGCAAGGTGACTTGTTGTACTTCTTTCATCGAATGCCCAGAACACTCGTGTTCAGAATATAAAACAAACAGATCAAATTTGGACAAACATGGTTGAAAAGAACACATTGCAAACATGACGTATTATCAATACCGCTTCAAATATTCAACAGTACCAACATATTGCAGAAATTGAGCAAAAACAGACAGACAGATTGAGCCCTTTTTTAGATTTAACCGAAATGATAATGCCCATAAAGCAACGCAAAACTCAAATTATAAATAAATATACAATGTAGGAAACTTCCATGTAATCAGATTGCAAGATTGTTGTGGCTTTCCGTTATGATCCAGTTATGGAACAGGATTCTGTTGACACGCAATGGCTTTCAACAAAAAAGTTCGAGGCAAAACTTTAAAAGTAAAAGACGTCGCCATGTTTCTTTGCTTTCAATGATATCTATATTTACAATAATATAGAAATAAATACAATTTGATATTCGCATATGGCATAAAAATACTATTTATCTTTTCCGATATGCAACCACACGCTTAAATGGGTAACCAACCCCTCCCCGTCACAAATCATCAACTCGCATGAGTTACAACACAAACAAGGTGTAAAGAGTGCTAACCTGATATTGCGAAGTGGTTCATTTCGGGAACAATACGTGTAAATTTGTATTTTATAAACCGAAATAAACAAAAATGAAAACGCTGATGCACTTACGGTACTGCACAATCCTGAACGTTGAGCTGCATAAATTATGCGAATTAATCACATTTTTTATTCCAATACGGGCGGCAAAACTGTTAATAAGCACATGTGCTGAAGTAATACTGTTGACTGGCTAATTCAAAGCGGTTTTATTGGTGACCTGCTGTTGTGTTTGCAACATTTAAACTGCATGTGCAAAGATCTCAGATACACAACTGCTTTATCAACTAATATATGACCCCGTGTGAATAAGCATGCAGGCATGCATCTTGCCCTCCGAGTGTCAATTTTAGTGACACTTTACATGACAATGTCCATATTACACATTACATGTTATTACGAAAACTACAATAGACAACCCGAATCGCAAGATGCACCAAAAATATAACATTTAGCACAGGCAGATCATTTGCATTGGCGTTTCTGATTATAAACACAATGCAACATGAACACTGATGTAAAGTGTGACCGAAGTTTTTTTCCCAAAAAGGCCCTTATTTCTTCCTGTACGTTCTCAATTCAATTCTGTCATTCCCGCGCCACTGTGACGATGACTGCGAGTCGAAAACAATCGCTAAAATTGATTTGGTGGACCATATCAAAACCCATCAACATAAACAGTGCCGAGAGACGTGAACAAAACGCAAAACCATTGCCTTCTGCAGCTGAATCCCACCTCGATTCTTCCATGGGAAGAGATATGAAATGACGTAAAATTATAGATCTCCGTTGATACATTTGTAATATGGATGGATTTGATTTCGTGAAGCAATACAGTTTGGTTTGTTCCATATGCAGCCAGATGCGATGGTGTTCAAGGCGTTGGCATGCTGGCCCTGCCGTAGAGCTTGCGGAGGCGATGCGGTGGCGACTGCGCTGACAGCGTCATAATGCATAAAGTTCAGTACGGAAGCTCTAGTACATAGTAAGAAGTGTTCAGATATCGTATGCGATTGCATGAGATCCGGCAGAGGGCGATCGAAAGTGATGAGTTAACGATGAGTTTAATCACTGTTTACGGTCTTAAGGTTATAATGGCAACGTGACAACAGACCTCACGCTTGTGGGGCGGAGCAACCACAGTTCCCAGCCCGTGAACTCCGCCCATACTTTCAGAAAAATAGTCTTGAGCAGCTGAAACAGAAAAAAATCTAAGAAAGGAGATAACTCTCCTTTTCTCCGTTTTTGGTGTCTTTTTCTGTCTCTCATGACAACGCACAGTTAAACGTCATTTGCATTAAGAAATCCCTGGCGGTTCGGACGTGCAGGACGGAGCGCGTGTGTAATTGCTAGGAAATGGCCTCGATCTTATAGGTGCAGTTGTCCGAAGGTGAAGTGGCTTTCGCTTCTGTAGTGCTCTTGGGTTTGGGCGGCCAGTCTGGATCCACGCTCAGCTCCTGGGCCAGGTGCATGTACCGTGCCTTGGGCACTTTTCTCCGACGGCAAAACAACCAGGAGAGGCATCTGTAGCCGTACATGTCTATTCCTTCCTGTAGACACACACACCGCACAGGGAGGAAGAGAAGAGAGAAGATAACAACAAGCTTGTTTTATCATTTTCTTAAAAAAAACTGAATTCAAATCTGTTTGGGAATGAAATGTGACATTCATATATATGTGCAGTAGTTAAATGTCAGTAGCTTTGGGTGTGTCTATGACTTTTAATACTGTCATGCTTCTGAGCACATGCAAGCGTGATGTCTCTTCTGATTTAAATACTATACAAATTGAATCGGTAAAGATGCTTCAGGTATTTTTCAAGATGAAATGGCTCTGAAGGAATGTTGCAGGTTGAAATCGGTGGCATGTTGTCAGTTACCACAGAAAACTATTTCGTCCTTCAGTTTGTAAAAATGAGCAAAAATCATGTGTACGGTAATGAACGTCAAATACATAAACGCAATGCACCGAGACAAACAGAGACACTGCTTAAATGTGCACTTTTTACCACTGTTCAAAGGCATAACCACAAGACTTAAAGGGATAGGTTACCCAAAAACTTACATTTTGTCAGCATTTACCTCTCGACATTTCAAACCTGTATGGCTTTCTTTTGTCTGCAGAACACAAACAAAGATATTTTGAAGAATGTTGGTAACAGAAAACCCTTGGTCCCCACTGACTAGCATTGGTTTTGTGTCCATACAATAGAAGTCAATGGGAACCAACGGGTTTTTGGTAACCAACATTCTTCGAAATATTTTTTTATGCGTTTCTCTAAATATAGAAAGTAGTACAGGTTTAAAATAACAAGGTGAGTGAATGATGAAAGAATTTTCATTTTTAGGTGAACTATCCCTTTAAAGATGATACGTGTTAACATTTAACTGGTTAGACAAAATCACTTAGTTATCTTGCCTTTTTCAAAAAACACAGGAATATCAGAAAGTGAAAATATTTATAGTATTTGACCACGTTAAAGATAATACACCATACATTTCCTTCTGGAATTTTCTGCTCCATAGATATTTTAAATGCATTACTATTACTGTAAATCAGGTTTATCATGTTTGTACAATCTGAGGAAAGGATGTATTGTCAACCACGGTCAACAGTTACACTGCAAAAAACGAGTTTTGTACTTAGTATTGAATTTAATATTTGTGTCTTGTTTTCCAATATTATGTATATATATAAAATCCTAAATCAAGATACATTTGCTTGGGAAGCAAAATGACCAAATATATTAAGCCAGAATAGCCAGATATAATAGCCATTAAGAATAGCCAGAATTAACTCCACCAATGACGAGTTGCAATGCATCTTGATTTAAGATTTTTTTTAAATCCAATACTGGCAAACAACACATACGTAAAAAATACTAGCTAGAATAAAATTTTTTGCAGTGTGCTCTGAACCCAGAAACCTTTTGAAGGAATATCCCAGGTTATTACCCTTTAATGACTTATTTTGAGACAATTACATCGTGAAGCTGAAATCCGTAATTGTCCCTTCTCTGTAGCCATCTGTGTTTAAAACATAAAACTGACTTTATAAAGTTATTTTACGTGGGTAAAACTTAATATATTTATATCTACAGACAACATGACAAGCAGAAAAAGTCAACTGGATTACTTTGGCTTGCCATCAGTGAAAAATAACTATTCGTAAAAAAAGTCACAAATATTTCAATGTGGTAATGGACATATTTTCAGTTACATTAATAACCTGCAATATTCCTTAAACAAAACCAGATGCTTTGACACACAAGACACAATGTTTTAGACACTTTAGCAAAGTTTTGCAAGTCACGGGGTTAGAAGTTAACATTGCTCTGTTCGATACCATCATTGCAAACACCATGTGTTAGCACACTCATAACTTACAGACGTATGCAGTAGTCACTATAAAAAGAGCATTAGAGGCATTACAGGAAAATGGGGGGTGGGGGGAAGATTCCCGCAGGGGGCACTAGAGAGCCTTCAGAAAAATCATGTTGACGCATGCAAGGCCAAACGTTAAAACAGGGTGTTGGGTGAGAGAGGGAGACAGAAGGAAGTGAGAGCGGGCATAGAGTGAGAGTGGCATAGAGGGCGGAGTGAACACTGGGAAGTGAAAAGGCAACGGTGAACAGAAGTGTCAGATTTTCCCAACCTGTGGTGTCAGGGCTGCAGGGGAGACGTCATAACTTCCCTGCTTGTCTCTGCTGAACACATGCTTCCATAAGATGACGTCGAGCACGACGGTCTAAAGAATATCGCAGTAGGGCGGAAAGAATGAAGAGAGCTACGGATCACATGACTAGCAAAATAATTTCCTTCAGCATTAGTTTCTTTCTTCGTCATTTCATCAAGAGCAAAAGTATATACATTAAAACGGAGTTGATTTTTTGGGGATTGTGTGTTAGTTAAAGAAGGACAGAGGAGGCAAGAGAATTATATTATTCTGGACTAAAAAAACACTACTGGTTCTTTGATCACATGACTGGGTTCCACCGATTGGCTAATCTGATTGGCTGCGGCAGCCTTTTGTGTTTTTCTGATTGGAGGGTGAAACAGAACGGCTGTAAAGGGGGCAGCCATGGAAGGGAGCTGATCTGTTGTCAGCACCGGGAAGTTGTCAAGTTTTTTTAAAGGGATCTATAAGGCGAAGAAAACAGCCACTATGTCACTACACAGCAGTGCAAAGGTGATTCCTTGCGTATCTAAATCAGGGTGAGGAGCTTCATTTTCCCAAAGAGGAAAAGAGAAATTTGCGTTTCTCTTTGGGATTCAGGAGTGGAAGGAGCGGGTAATGGAACAGAATACACCGCACAATTCTTGACTTGGCTGTATAGGTTAAGATACATCCAACTTTTCTCTGTAAAACAGCCTAAGTGGATCAGACAGAATTTGGGGTTGTATGTGCACGTGTGTGTTTTATTTAGGTGTGTACATTCCATTATGTAAACTGGAGGGTTTTAATTGGGTTACAGCAAGAGCAGTTTGTTATGACCCTGACTGAAGTTATCAACTTCATCTACTAGCGCTTTTCCACCATTGCGCAGAACCGTTCTAAGCACGGTTACAGTTATGTTTCCACGTGAGCCTGGTTCAACACGGCACGATTACAAACTATTAAATTAAACCATTTGCGTACCGGCTGGCTTCAATCGGCACGGAGTGGAACGATTAAGCAACTAGAACGTTTTGGCGCGATGGTGGAAAATCGCTCTAAAGGCTTGTCCATACCAGGGCGATAATCGCGCACGTTTATCGTCAACGTTTAACGTCTCGTGACTAAACAAAGGGCGCCAATGTGAGTGAGCACACCGATGCGCAAAATGGCAGGCGTAAAAGCGTCATAAAAAAAAAAGGTTTGTTTGTTTGACGCGCCGCGTTAAAAACTGGCCGACCTATGAGATTGCCGCTTTTGTTCACGTGCCTGGAGCAGCTGAAGTTACAATAAAACACAACTTTGTGGCGCTCAAGCACAAAACGGTCTTGTCGAGCACGCATTGATGAAGAGGAAGCAAGATGAATTCTTCTTCTGTGTGACAAGCGGCACCTTGTGTACCGGGGTATTTCTGTTTTTCATCAAGCGCCATATCTCTGTCAGGGAGTGGATTTGCACGTTCAATCTGCTCATCGTCAGTGAAAATTATTTGGGTATGAACGCCGAAAAACTTCTCGAAAAAAAAAGCTCGAAAAGGCGTGTGCGATTATCGTCCCAGTGTTTACAAGTCTTAAGTCACATCATATAGAGAAAAACATCATGGTTCACATAATACTTTACCAATTACATAGAACTAGAGAAGCACCAGTTTAATAATAAACTAGTTTAATAATAAACTGGTGAAAATCTAAACAGAAGATGTTTACAATGTACTTGCTTATGCCAAAAGTCTACATTTTTTGTGTAACTTCAGATATTTTTTTATAAAACTTATTTCTTAATGGCCTAGTTTTTTATTTAGCTACTTGATTCGTTTGCTACAAATATACATAATATAATATAAAATATAAAAGAAACATTTAAATATATAATAATATGTTCACTCTATTTAATATAATAAATATACCTTATATTAATTAATAATTTCAGTGCATCTCTTGCATAAAACCAATGACATACAATTCAAGTTTGCTTCCCTACACTCTTGATAAATGCTGGGTTAGATTTTCAACCCGTAGTCCTTCGAAATGAAGGGGGGAGTGAGCTGTTGGTTGCAATTTGCAACCTCACCACTAGATGTCGCAAACGTTCATATAATGGACCTTTAAATTACAACCCAATGTTTGGATTCGTCCCTTTTTACCCAATGCTGGGTTAAAAATTATTCAAAAATGTATCTTTTGCCCAGTCCTTCTGATAACAAATATATACATCTCCTTAGTAATGGTCAAATACAATGGTCAAAATGAAGTCCACTTACCTCAGTAAAGAAGGACACTAAAGCGTTACTCAGCACAATTAACAAAATAGTCAAGCGCCAGCTCAAAGGAACACACACCAGCTGAGGAGGAGAATGCAAATACATCATTATATTACAACCTTATATGACAGAAGATTAAATAAGGATGGCTCGGTATGTAACGTACTTCCAAAAATTGATAAATGCCCGAAACGGGGAAGAACATGATGAAAAATAAGAAAATGACGAGAAGTAAACACGAGAGGACGAACGGCCCTGGAAGAAACCAAAAAGACAGATACACCATCAGCAGACAAAAACTGTATCTCTTGCAAATAGCAGTGTTTGTGACTCAATGATAAAGAATAGAAGTATGCAAATATTACAGTGTACTATGACTGAATCATATGAAATATTGAATCATAATAAATCTCTTACAGTTCTTATAGCTGGGCTGGCGGAAAGGTTTTCCTTTGGAGAAAACGACGGCAACGATGAGGTACTGGAACGATGAGACGAAGAACAGTGTGGTGTTCACATCACTCATGATATTCTTTTCATTATTTGTGGTGTTTTTGGAGATCTCCGTGTGACTGGGTGCAGAGCAGTTGTAGATGCTGTTATAACAAACAAAACAACATTTGATATATGTATTTAGATATAAGGTTTAAAAAAACTGTTGTATTTGAATGAGCTACAAGTCTGAAAGTGATATGCAGTGCTGCCATCTCAAGGTGTTGTAGTACCACTAATGGCCTGCGGGGTCAGACTGTGTCCTACTTACTCTGACTTCAAGTACCAGTCCATATTTTGGATCAAGAGGAAGGCCACAACCTGGAAACCCAGGCAGATCAGAATCTGGGTCAGAACTGAGAAGAGAAGAGGACCTGAGACGAGACCGGAGGGCGGCCGGCGGGCGACCAGCTCCTTCCACGCGGGGTTCAGACTCACTGGAAACAAAAAAAAGAGAAGTTAAAGCATGTGTGGTGTGGTCTACACCGTCAACTAATGGAAACTAAACTTTAACAATGGACTACTCAGAATGTGTCACAATAAAAACACCTTACTCAGCAATTTGGCCCACACACGCAAACCGTTCAGACAACACCAGAGGATATTTACGCTGCCCAAAAATCTATTCCAGTATTCAAGTTTCTTATATTGCAGACTTTATAAAATCTACAAAGAGCAATAGACGCTGCTGAGAACAATTTCAGCTGTTCAGGAGACAAAAACAAAAGACATGATACTTACTGGTGAAGACAATTACAAGGATTATGGCTATGTCAATAAACAGGAACTGGAAATCTCCCAAGGTTACTGCGAATCTAAAACACATTATAAACAAATCAGGGGAATATAAGGTCAGTAACAGTCATGTTAACATGATCTTAAAGGTACAATTCACCCAAAAATAAGGTTCTGTCATCATTTACTCATCCTCTCTTGCCTGAGTCACATGATGGTACCCATGAGTTTGGAAGCAGATGAGGATAAATGTGTAAATAATGACAAAACTATGCTGTTAATATTTTTTGTATAATAAAATGATATTTTCAGCATTTATTATTCCTTCTTAATGTTGGTTAGTGCCAAAACAGTTGTCCATGTAAATTTTTGGTGCGTTAACTAATGTTAATAGATATCAAGTATCAAGTATAGTATCAAGTGTGCTTTATTGTCAATTCTTCCACATGTACAGTACATACATACAGAGAATCGAAATTGCGTTACTCTCAGACCCTTGGTGCATACAAATAACATTAAACACTGACAGTAGACGTTGAAATATAGATAAATACGATTTAACCATATGTACATACAAACTATATGGATATACAAATGAGGACATTGTAGAACAATAAAAAAAATAAAAAAATAAAAATAAAGAGAGATAAAGTGACAATAGGCACATGGCAGATAAAGTGCAAACCAGTTAAATAAAACAATACTGTGCAGATGCGAGTAGTGCAAGAAAAAAAGAACAGTCTTTTATCAGACTGTCAGAAGAGGTAGATTTCAGACAAACTTATAATTAAAAATATATATATTGAATGCAGTATTCCTCACTGTTAGTACATGTTAGCTAATGCATTAACTAAAGTGTAGTAAACTGATGTGATGTTATTCGGGGGAACTTACGGAGTACAGCAGGGCGACACTGAGGCATTGAATAATACTGTAGAGAGCCATAAACTTAAAACACACAGAATGATGTGATCAGAGCCGCTCGGCCCTCCCTGTGGAGAAACAACATGTTTGTAAGAGAACAGGAAGGTATAAAAAGGAATATTGGTGAAGGACCTTTAAAATTAACTCACAAAATAAACTATTTGTAAACTTTCACTCCAAAAATATTTATAATGTTTAAACTAACTATGTAATATTTTCAAATCCCCCGCCCCCAACGTCCTTAAGCTTTCCGTAATGCAAATAATCTTACCCTTATTATTACAACTTGCTTTATCTTAATATAATTTTATAATGCAAGTTGTGTTCAAAATTCTTTCATGAGATTCACCCATTCAGACTAACAGCCCTGTCTGACCCCCTGGACACATCAGCATGAAACACACAGCTATGGGTGCGGATACTACACCTGATCAGATTAGGGACGCAGGTGATGCTGGGAGTTGTGGAGGTGAACGGAGAGGCCACTGACGCCTCCAATTCTGACAGGGAGATGCCGGCATGAGCCCTCTTCAGTGCCTGAAGAGGGATAGACATCATGAGTTTCATAAAGTAGGCCCTTTTCACAATGACATCACTTAACTTCCGCCTTCTCGCAAAGCAGTGTATCGTGACATCTATCTTGCAATAAACAAGACAAAGAAGATCTTCTGTTTTGCCGTCGCGCTGGAATTTAACAAGAGTGACAGAAAAACTGACAGAACACTTATTCAAGTACTTATCCTCGCACCTTCGCTAACACAAAAAGAAAACAAAACCCTTACTTTCATAATCAAACAGATACTGTTCAACGAAGTATTTGTATCCTTTATCTAGCTTTGATCTTGTCATAAGCGAAAATGTGTCTGCAAGATGTTGTACATCATCTAGCCGTATTTGTGGCAGCTGACTTGATAAACTCTATTCTGTGGCGCTAGCGGAAGTAACGATACACTGCTTGGCGGCAGAACTGAAGATGTGTGACGTCATGTGAAAAGGGCCTATAACAACAACTCATCAGAACCACTGACTGTTACATAGGAAAAAATATATAATTATAGAAACAACAAAACAAACTCACCCCACAATCATTTGCTCCATCACCACACATTCCAACAAAATAGCTGAAGGAAAGAATATACAAAGGTATTTTACCAGCTATATGCTACTTCATCTATTTCTACATTTTGTTAAGAACATTTGTCTAACCATTCAAGGCTTCTGAGTTTTTGTTGCTAAGGTTTTCTGGGTGGTTGCTAGGTGGCCCTCTGGATGTTTCATAGTGGACCAGGACAAAAATGCCCACTCCCAGGCCTCAAATAGTTTGATATGTCAATGACGGGACAAAAGCCCTCTTAAAGGGCGTTTGTGTGTTTTCAATACTCACTCTACACTTTCTAACGCCTCAACAAGCTGAGTTTTCTGGTCAGGTGCCATCCTCGCAAATACTGTTCCATGAAGTACCAGCTACACCCACAAATGGAAAAAACCACCATAAGAATCAAAACGGTGTAACACCAGCATATTATCAAGCGTGTGTTTTTTATCAGACCTTCTGCATCAGGTCTTGGAAATGCTCAGTGATGACAGCAAAAGATTTTCCACCCATGGCAAAGTGATAATGTTCCTGAGGTCTCTGCTCATCCACACAATGTACGTCTTCCATTATGATCTCCATCTCCTGTGACCACACAAACACCAATCCACATTACAATGAACGCCCAGCCATTAAATCTATATTACATTAAAACTATACGAGTCTAGTTATGACCACATTTTGATAGAGTGAATTATTCAATTGCATGAGTCAATCGTGAATTAATTGCATTGTTACTGGATAAGCAACCGCAATGGACATCGACATGCATAATAGACGTTATCAACTGTGCTGCAGTAACATGGTTTGGCCACTAGAGGACACACTGACCTCTAGCTTTGTAGGCTTATTAGAGTGTTTGCTGGGTTTGTCGGCATAGTGCCAGGTGATCTTGGCAGCCTGTCCGTCTTTAGGAGGCAGAGCGTCGGCAATAATGACTCGGTCTTGTGGCTGAATCATGCCACAGTCTCGTGCCACAGAAATGGCCGTCAGCATGTTGTCACCTGCCACAATGAGAGGGAGAG
Organism: Triplophysa siluroides; assembly: GCA_006030095.1. Lineage (NCBI taxonomy): Eukaryota > Metazoa > Chordata > Actinopteri > Cypriniformes > Nemacheilidae > Triplophysa > Triplophysa siluroides. Next base: position 938,834 of record VCII01000314.1, on the reverse strand, counting down.
AATAAGATGCATAATAGTAATGGTAAAATTATGCTAATACCGGTGGCATTGAGCCAGTTAAACTTATTGTAAGAGCTAGTCATATACAAACTTAATCTGACAATGCTGCATTCATCCTCGTCTAAACTTTGCAGCACTTGGCGGGAATCTTTATTAGACCGGATTCCTGAAATACCTAATGAATTAAGCTTCAAAGCTCCCAGACTCCCGTCTGCCTGCGGCTGGTCTGGATTAATGTCTCTGAACTCTCATCTGTCTATAAACAACATGGGGAATATTCCCATTCTAATGAGTTTTAAACATGAAATGAGAATTTTAACATTTCTTTACCTGTGACCATAACTGTGCGTATTTTTGCACGCCGCAGATCCTCCAGCACCCCAGGAGTCTCAGTTTTCAGCTTGTTTTGCATGATTATCAAACCCAGGAAATCCATATTCTTTTCTATTTGATCCCTTTGAGGTAATAGTTTAATACATTATTACAGAAACACAATTCTAACAGTTAAATCTAAATCAAACTTGTAAATAAGTTTAACTAAATAAAATAATAAATAATAAAATCTCAAAAACAGTATACCTGTTGATGTTCTGCACTTTGTGAAATGTGAGTTTGGACTCTAGACGTCTGTGTGCTAGGGCGATGACCCTAAAACCTTGTTTGGTGTAGTCCTCCAGAACCTCAGCGAAATCCTCAGGTACTGTGATGCATTGTTGGTAAACAAAAACAGATGGAACCGTTATGCAACTCCTAACCAATATTGAATATAAAATAAAAAAAGAAGAAATATTAATAATGGATGGATGGATGACACACTGACCCGTCTCTTTTTTGCAAAGGCTTGCCACGACCTCCGGCGCTCCTTTCATGTAAGCATCCATACGCCTTTCTCCAATCTGACGGACTACCACGCTCATTCTCTGCAAGGCGGAGGAGAAGGAGAACTGCCGCACAATACCGATCATGTATGAAGCCTGCGGCACGAGAAACAACACATGTTATGTAAAGATCTCAAACGTGTCCACAATAAAAACAAATCCAAGAAAAACTTGTACTTACCGAGAGCTCAAACAATTCAGACAGCTCCTGAAATCAAAAACCCATAAACATAGAACATTCTTTCAAAATCAAAAAACACTTAAGACTACAACTATAATAAACTAAGGATTTCATTGGACAAGGATGGAGGTTGTCACTCACCACGTCCTGTTCTGGTGATATAACCGGTGGAGGAAGAAGCTGATTGGGTGGTTTGACGTAGGTGAGTTCAATGCGATCGTGTTGAGCCGTCTCTTCTTCTGTGGCTTCAACGAGGATCTAAATTACACACACACACAAAGTCACACAAACAGGCGGCTCATGGGAGAATTAAAGGATGGTAGAGTTGCAGGCTGACCCACGTGAGTCATCTCCAGACCCTCGATCTGACAATGGCCCCACCACATCACTCTCACCATCTTCCACCGTAGTTCTTGACTTTTGAGAGCCTCGATCGTCGTGACAGGTGGATTTTTGTTCACCGTAGACTTTTTTCATCAGCTTTTTCTTCTGAAAGGTGGAATCTAGGGCAGAGAGACTCTTTGGTCACCAAGCATCCACTTTGCTATAGTCAAATCAAATCTTTACAAAGAAAAATGATCGAACCTGCCGTCTTCAACTCGTTGAATTCCCCACATGTCGAGACCATCTTCTGTAAGAGTTCCTGTCTGATATGATGATGAATAATTAAATCAATTTAAAAGTCCTAAAATAATTCACAAACTCAGTCAGATTTTCAAATCCTTGTGATGTTCCAAACTCCTTTTTTACACAAAAAATAACGTTCTTTTCATTGTATAGTGTGAATGGTGACAGAGTGAGGGAGAAAATATTGCCTATTTTCAGTAGAAAGCGATGACATTTATGCATGAAAAGCATGACAGCGCATGTTTGATGTGTGTATGGTAAATAAACCACGGTGTTTTTTAAACGCATCATAAACTGACATTAAAACTTGTGAGGTTTTATCCACACAAACTCCTCCACAATGTACCTTGTCGAAGCACACCAGGTTGAGCTGGCCACAGATGTTGATTCTCTGTGGACTGATGGAGAATATCCCCACTTTCCTGAGGCGGCGTTGGGCGTAGACAATTCCAGCTGTCATGGCTGCCGGGAGGGCAGGAGGCACTGTGATGGTAATGATGTCCAGAGACTTCACAATGATTTGCTTCACGGGTTCCTGCCAGGACAAATATCTTCATTCAGATTTTGCTTAAAACAAAGTGCAACAGTTTCTTTAAAGGGTAGATCATAACCTGGTTGAGGACTTTCATGACCAATGAATACAGAAAGACAATGCTGGCCACGCCCACCAGGCACAGCAAGAACATGTAGGCATCTCTGTACAGCTTAAAGTCAGTGGGTTTGGGGTACAGGATTGAACGAATGAGCTGGCCTTTAGCAGTGCTGAAACCTGAAAATAAAGCACGAATGAGTTGAAAAGTGCAGACACAAACACACAGGCTCCATTCCAAAAAGCTTGTGAGCTGCCTACATGACGCTTACAAAGTACGCTGATACCACATTGCTGCTTACACAAAATTGTAATAAACTGTATCATTGTGCATCATAATACACAAGAAATAACCAAATGCGCTCTGGCTCATACCGGTTCTGACCACCACGGCTTTGACCATCTCTCCTGTGTAGTAGCGGGTCTGAATGACATTTGTGCCGCAGAAGAGCGTGTGCCTCTTCTGACTCTCTGTGCTGTAGATGACATCTCCCTCTCCACTCCTCTTGTCCAGCTGAGGGTTCGGAAGGTCCGTCTTCGTGACCGGAACACTCTCACCTACACACAGGACGAGAACGAACAGAAATATCTGTGAGATACTTCAGTGATGTTTGAATAAAAAAAAATCAATTATCATACAAGTAACTTAAATTTCAACTAAATCAACTAAAAACAAGAAAGTAAATAAGATTTAACTAATGGGAACATGCTATTGCTGGCAAACAAAGTTAAATGGTATAATAAGGTGTCATTTTTATAATATACGCAAAAAACAAAATGTAAACAGAAAAATGAATAAAAACAAATCATGAACTAAAAAGGATAAGAAAGGAAAAGAAAAAAAGGAAAAAAACTGTAAATGTAATATAATAAAAATAAAATAATTAAATATAGAAAAATATTTTTAAGAATATTTAAAATAAAAAATACAAAATCTAAAAATAAAAGGTATAATATATATATAATATACAAAAATACATCTACAATATAAAAATAGTTTAATTTAAAACAAATAAAAAAACTCAAATTAAATTTACAATCAAATAAAAATAATATACAAATTGTTTTACTTCAGTTTTATTTCTCCTAAAACAAATCTGTCTATCTGACAAATTTCAATAATTTCAGGCTAAATTAAACCCAAGATAGCCAATCACCTGTGAGCATGCTCTCATTAACAATGCACGTTCCACAGATGAGCACTGCGTCACAGGGCATGATGGTCCCGTTGCTGGGGATAACAATGACATCACCAGGGACCAGATCCGTGGACAGGGCTTCCTCCGTTTCTGTATGAAATAGAACAGGGGACAGAAAGGAGGGTGGAAAGAAAAGAACAGTAAAATAACAGAATAACTTTTCTGTCTCAGCATATCACTTATTACCCACGCTCCCTTGCACAGGACGCTGACTCATCGTGACTCCGGCCACTGCGCCAGGCACCCTGAAGGAGTTACTCTAGGCCCACTGTAACAAGCGCAATCATTTAAGAGTGAGGAAAAGCAATAAATCTAAACCCGATCATACCGTTGTCGCCCCTGCAGATGGTAACTCGAACAGTACTGTGTGTCGCCACCATGTCGTGTAGCATTACATATTGCTAGAAAAGAAAAGAAACATTAGCGCGATTAATAAATAAACATTTTCCAGAATGTGAACAACACACGGTTTTAACTGATAAAAGTGTTTTATATCAGTATCAAAGCTATAACCTTGAATTCATAACGTGGTGTAATCAAAACTGCTCTGAGGTCAGTATTAAGGTACATTTAGAGACAAAATTAAATAAAAGATGTTTTTTTATAAATGTATCTGGTCGTATTGCGCAAGATTCTTCAGCACTCTTTTTCGTCAAAGAATAGACTTTCAAAGAAGAAACTTTTCGAAAGATTTCAAAATCAATATTCATGCTTAATCTTTAAACACATTTTCTTCTGCTTTGCTAAGCAAACACAGGGCATTGTGGGTGTTTTTTGCATTGTATTGTTTCACTCAAACTAGGGTTGGGCGATGTCTACCAAATTGGCATCTGACGATGACTACAGTAATACATTGCGATGGCGTGTGACATCGCCCTGCGGCGTTATAAAGTAACGCAGAGAAACATTTCAGCAATTCAGGTGTCACCTGTACAGGGCGAACTTCGCAGTTATAAAGTGAGGCTAGATTGTATTCTTATCTGAAGTTCTATTTAATAAAAGAGTTATAAAGTGAGGCATGTCACATTATGTAACAAAACGCTTTCAAGTGTTCATGTTGTCTTTATGGTGATTTACCTTCTTAATAGTGTAGAGAGAGGTAGCTATTGATATAAACGACATGACGACTATGGCCATTGCGTAGTAATAATATTCATCCGTACACCACAGGATAACACTGAAGAGCTGGAAGATGTAGAAAGGATTGAGGACCTGAGGAAAATAAATATATATAAAATAAATATCTGTTCCTTTATTTCAACTTCCTGAGAAACCAAAAGAGCAGCAGTGCTGCGTCATCCTTTCATTCATGGTCCGGAACGTTTTTCAATTCACACACTTAAATAGAGGAACCGAGTCGCGCGTACCTCCTTAACTAGCAGCTTGAAAAGAGAAGGCACTTTCACATCTATTTCATTCGGTCCGAAGAAAAATCTCCTACAACGAGAGACACAAAAGAGACGTGATGTTTAAGCTGTTAACCGGCGAAAAACTGGCACCGGGTCCATTTTTATTGTTTAGCCCAGCAAATACAACTTCAAGTATCAGTTCAAATTGAAGCAAATTGAAGGTTTCACCTGTACTCCTGCTGGTCTTTGCTTTGCCCGCCGCTGTGCTGTGAGTGAATGGATGAGCAGGTCAAATCCAGATCTTCTAGTCCCCTATAAGTCAATACAGGCAAGAGTATTAAATAAATTGCCCAGAATCCCACAAGTATTTGGTGCCAGGTACCACTTCTGCCACTCATTTGTTTTCTTACTTCAATACTTCGAAGTTCTGGATGCCATCGTTCCAAAAGTATTTAGTGCTGTGGAGGGTAAAATAACGTATCTGTGGAGGAAAAAGAGAAGAATAAAAGATGTATTAATGAATATGTCAAATAATGACGTTTGTAACTTGGTCTGTGTTTATTTGAAGGGTAACTACTGTAAGAAATTCTGGGACAGATTTAGTTGCTTCAGGTGTGACACCTGCACATGCTGGTTCTCTGCAATCCTGGTGATTTTCTGAGGGGCGGAGTCAGATTGATTGTGGGTGTGATTGCCATCGTTGGCCTGGGGGAAGACGGTCTGGGAGGCCATGTTGTCATAAGGGTTCTTTCCAGGGGCCAACATTATCCGAACCTTCGCTCGGAACCAGCGTTTAAACTCATCCTGCGAGAAACAGAAACGCACAACGGATTACATCCAGACACACACAAAGAGACATTTCAAACAGCCAAAACAAAACTAGTCATCATATCTCAACACAAATATAGAAAGACCAAAAATAAATTGTATTATGGCTTGAAAAGCAACAATTTTACATTCAAAAAAATTTGCAGTAAGGTCAGGAGAAAATTAAAGAGTGTGGTTTGACAAGTATTAAATAAATGTGTTCAGCGTTTATGGGACAAGTCATTCACTGACCGCAAGAGCTACAGATAGTCAACTGGGAAAGGATGTATCGCAGTTATGTGAAATATTTTTTTTTGATCCATTACATAATTTTTTTTACATTCATCAAAAATATGTTAGCCTTAAAGTGATACTTCACCCAAAAATGTAAATTCTGTCATCATCTTCTCACCTTCAAGTTGTCCCAAATGTGTATAAATTTCTTTGTTCTAATAAGATATTTGGGAGAATGCTTACAACCAAACAGATCTCAACACCCATTGACTCACATAGTAGGAAAAATTACATTATATATATTCTGTTGTACACAAAAGACGACATTTTGAAGAATGTAGGACAGCAAACAGTTCTGGGGCACTTTTGACTATCATTCATTTTTTCCTACTATGGCAGTCAATGGGCGTTGAGATCTGTTTGGTTATATCTTGCGCTCTCTGCAGTTTTTAGTTGAAATTACGTCACCACATAAAATAATGCTACTCGTTCTGAGGCGTTTCACTGGGACTTATGAATGATCAATATGAAATGAAAATGCAGTGTTGTTGAAGGAACAGTTCCCAAAAATTGAAATTCTGTGTTAATACATACAGTGCTTTGTAAGAGGGCGACTTCTGCCTCTCTGACAGTGGTCCGTGAGCAGGTGGCCTTCACACACCATTCAGGCATCCAATAGAGCAGAAGAAAAAGAAAACCTCCCGTGCAGAGACCACCGAAACCCACCAGAGCCAACTTCCATCGGCACAGCCGATATCCGTACAGCTCCTAGAGAGAGAAGGAATAAATGAACGAACGGATGGAGAAAAACAAAGTAATGAACAAACCTAAAAAAGTGAAATAAAACAAACTACACATAGGACCTCATGTAAGTTTACTTTAAGCACTTGCAAAAAAAAAAGGACCAAACTACAATGTAAACTGCCACTGTGATAAAGAGTAAGCAAAAGATAAAGAGAGAGCGATCAAAAACTTTGATCAAATACATACCATCTCATCCTCCAAGCCCATGTTGATAATTTTCAGATCTTCCTTCTCCATCCTGAATTTTAGTGCGGCCCAAATAACTGCTGCTCTCCTGTAGACACACAGAGGTCACATGCTGAGTGTGTGTGTTTGTTGTACAGTAAAAGTTGTACGAGAGGCTCAACAACAGCTGTTATATCATTGAGCTGAGACGTCACAGACTCATAAACACAAACACATTCAGAGGAACTGCCTGTCACGATCAGGAACGCTACAGCCGAGTACCACGCTGAGAGCAACATTCTGATCAACTTTTTCCCACGTATAAAAACACTGACAACAGCTGTCAAACCAATGCGTTATTTAGAGAACTCGTGTGTTTCTGTAAACACCTATCAGAGAAAGAGAAAAAAAAGTAATAGGTTTGAAATGAATAGTAAACCAACTTAAAAGAATCTATACGCAAAATGATATTTTGACTTGCTTTTGCCAGTTGTCGAGTCTAAATGCTGACCTCTTGATGTTCACAAGTTGGCATATCAGGGAGATTAATGGCTTAATATTTCATGAGTCAATGCAATCCAGAGCTGCAGTTGTCTTGAAGAGTGACATGAATGTACAGTGTTTGTAACCTCATGTGTGTCCGGAGGAAGGTGCAAACGGCTGGACGATTAGGTTTCGACTGATTTCACCTCTCATAATAATTAGACACACTGGCCAATCCACTGTCCTCAAAACAGACCACCAGACGAACAAAGTCTACGCATTAGCATTCCGGTAACCTACTTTAGGTAAACCCTTGCAAACAGGTTATTATCCTTCACCGTTTAATCCTTTTGCAAGTGTGAATTTTGTCCATAACATGTCTGGGTTATATTTCACCTCGAATTAAACGTAGCAGATATTTCATTACATTTCGCATAAAAGAAAAGTAGCTGTTTATTATGACCGCTGGGTTTTGCCTTATGACATTATTATTTTATTCAAATGTTTTTATTATTTACACAACTTCGTTTAATTACATACAAAGAGTGCGAGATATTTTGTTAAAAATATGATATCTAGATATTTTCTGCGATTTTCCGATAACGATAAACAGGCGATATTTTCCATCCTATAGTTTTATGTTGTACTAGCTCCATCTTACATGTTACCAGGATATTCATTGTTGATATTATTAATAGAGAATGAGAAAGATTTTCTCATCAAATCCTATCATCATTTACTGATTTGTAACTATAACTTGTAAGGATTTTTAAAGTTATTTACCTGTGAGGTAAAAAGAAGATATTTTAAAGAACGAAGTTAAAGGGATAGTTCACCCAAAAATGTAAATTCCGTCATCATTTACTTACCCTCATGTAATTTCATACCTGTATAAATTACTTTGTTCTGATGAACACAGAGAAAGATATTTGGAAGAATGTTGGTTATTTTCAGTTCCGGGACATCATTGTCTACCATAGTAGGAAAAATAAAATGGAAGTCAAAAGTGCCCCAAGAACAAGAAAAGTTTGTTTTTCCTTTCAACAGAACAAAAAAACAAAAAAGATTAGTTCTATGGTAGTGGATGATGTCCTAGAACTAAACATTGCTAACATTCTTCCAAATATCTTTGTCTGTGTTCATCGGAAGAAAGAATCGTATACAGGTTTGAAACAACCTGAGGGTGAGTAAAAGAAGAAAAACATGTTTTTGGGTGAACTATCCCTGTAACCAACACTGAACCCCATAGACTTCCATTTTATGGACACAAAAACATTTAGACATTTCCCTATATATCTTCTTTGGTTTGTTTCACAGAAGAGTCATATACAAGTTTTCAACAACATAAAGGTAATAAACGATGTTAGAATAAATTATATTTGAATTAACAGAAATTATATTTTGAGTAAACTATCCGTTTAAGGAAACGGTCTTTAAAAGAAATCATTCAAGTAGAAACGCAACACATCACTGGTGTACGATGAACTGTGCACCATACAACAAGAAGCACACTGGAATAGAAGAGTAGCCTACCAAAAGCAATCTTGGGATGCCTATGTGTTTAGATTACGTTGTATTGCTCTTTCCACGCATGCTCTCATTCAGATTTAAGACTTCTTGCTCCCACATCAGAGCTTTGCATTGCAGCTTTAAAATCAAGTCTATATGGTTTAATTATTCTTCCGGCAGTATTCTTCAGGAAAACAAAAATTAACTCCTCGAGTAACATCTGCGCGCCGCACCATAGAGCAAGCACAGGTCTGACAGAGACAGTATTTGTGAACACAGAGTGCTGTTTTTACTGGAGCTTCAAAAACGAGTGACATACACGATAAAATGATTTCGCACATCGTTAAAACAAGATTAACGATATTATCGCACACCCCTATTACAAACCTGCCATTACAAACATTGCCGCCCTTGACTTTCATTATATAAACACACTGAGACATTTCTCAAAAGATCTCAAAAGATGTGTTTGGCAAAAGAAAGAAAGTATATATACATATCTGGGCTCCAGACTGCGACTAAACGGACGAACGATTTGATATACGAGACGTTTAAAAGGAAACTAACCGTGGAGGATTGCAGGAAACATCATTTATCTGTTGATTACTTAATTGAGAAAGCGCTGGATCATTTCAATTCCGTACACAGCAAGAACCAATGGCAGGCGAATGCTCTTGCTAAGCTTTATTTGACGGTATATTTACATGTGTTGTGTGAACAAGAGAACATGAGGAAGTTTTAAGAACATTCTTAAAACATAAAAACAATATAGTAAGAACGTAACAACAGGAGACATTTCATTTTGCTTTAATGGGTAACACTGTTAACAATTAAATATAGACTTTTTGACAAACACAATTCCTGTTGGTTCAATTAAATATCTTGCGCATAATATTCCAACCTCACTAAATGCATCTCACATATTCAAATAAGATTACAGCATAAACCATGTCCCTACAAATGCACTTCTCTGTTATAGAGGCTGTGCATGAGACGTCACTTTCCAACATTGTGAACATGCCAAAACATGTTCCCTTGAATGCAAAACTGCTGGGAAATATCAGGAAACGCATTCCCGCGCAACGTATCAGTGTCCAAGGACACCTGGTTCCTTTGTAAGTTGTAAGGATCACCGTCGAGTCCAAAAGCTTTTAATTCCATTAAATAATTGTGTGTTTTAGTCCTGGTTTCTTTGTTTCTCCTATTGAAGGCAGCCATTTTGCTGTGTGTTTTACCACTCAAGGGAACGTGTCCTGGCAGTCAAGGGGGCGTGTCCCGGCGTGTCCACGTGGGAAAGTGACGTCAATGCATACCCACTATCGGTCAGTCCCAGAGCCAATCTTTGTGTGCTCCTTGCATGTTATCAATTGGCCATAACAATACCATGACATCGCAGATCTGTGAGGAAGGTCCACTCCCTTCACAGCCATATATTGGTTTACACTTTAACAAATAGTGCGCTCCCTACATAGACAGTATTGGCATCACGGTCATAAAGCATAAATACTCAACTCATAGCATAAAAGACCCATAAAAACATGAATGGCCTATTTTACTCAGAGTGTGTACATATGTTTAGCTCAATTGGTAGAGCACTACACTAGCAGCGTTAAGGTCATGGGTTCGAAGGAACACACATACTAATGAAATAAGTATAGGCCACGTACATAAATGTTAATGTATTTTTTGTTTGTCAGCGTATCGCATGATCCAAGTAATAAATATTCATTCACCTCAGTTTTAAGGTTGTAAGTAGCCAACAAACAGATTAAGGAACATGACAAACAAACCAGCGTCAGGCATGGCACAAAGCAGGGAAAGTGAGGAATGCGTGTTATTCAGAGGGGTGTCAGCGGCCATGCTCTGCTCCTGCAACAGGCCCTGATCTTATCTGCCCCCTGCACCCGTACAACACACCACGGAAAGGGAAAACCGAACTCAGGGCCGATCCCTTCCTACCATTTTCCCCGGCCGAAGCAGCCGCTGAGGCCACATTCGCTCTCGGCTGCAGTTTATATTGAATATTGCGGGTGCAACACGTTGAGCTTTTTACTTCCTCTTGCGCAGACTGCACAATGAATACAAGGAAGCATTGCAATCATAAACCTGACGGGCCTATTTACCCGACCCGTGACAATGTGTCTCGTGCAAATATGCGAGGGGCTCACAAGTTCCTTAGATTTAGGGTATCTTATAAGGTCAAGATTGTGAAGGCTCATGCTGTTGTATTCTCCTACCTTCAGAACCTGGGTGCTGTGGCCCTGGGCAATCCCTTCACTTTAAAAGTGGCCTCTCTCTTGTTCGTTTTCACCGTGCAGACCTGGACTCCTATGGGGAAACATAAGAGAACATCTTTATTAAAGCCCGTGAAACACAAAGCCTACGGTCGTCTAACAGTAGAATTCAGCAGTTCCCTCAGATAAGATGTGAAAAAACACTGGCAATGATTTATGTCTTCATAATGAAAAGTGACAGCAACCAGCGGTCCCCAAAACAACTTACCAGATTTAAACATCTGACCAAAGACAGTGACCATTTGAAATCGGGAAAAATGAGCTCCGTACATTAAGGAATCAAATGAGGTCTGGCTGCTATACAGAACATGAAAAATGCTCAGCTCAAAGTCTTCAGGACCTTTATATTGCAACTCGCAAGGGTATTATTTAAAACATCTGACACGGCATTTGCATAAATCCTCAGAGATGTTACCGTGCCGCCCAAAATCTCAGGTGTTGGCACTGACTGGACTTCTACACTTCATCCGAACAACCTTTCGGGGTGCACTTGACGGGTTATAAAATGCATGAATCCAAGTGTGCAAATGTAACTAAAATGCATCGTATAAGAGAGACCGACAGCTAGATTTCACAAGGCCTGTTGGGTAAGCGCTCATGGTACATGCTTGGCTTATTCAGCTGTCTTACATCCAGCTGATCGATCGGTGAAGTTTTCTGAGAAGCACGCTGAGTCAGTACTCTGCAGGTAGCTCCATTTACAGGCAGTTTTGCAAGAAAAACAAGCCATCAGACACGGTCCGTCTTGCTTACTAGAAGTGAAACCGATGCCCCAAACCCCCTGTGCGGCAAGTTCACACAAAGACAGAATCACAATCCCCAACAACCTAGCGACGGACTGCATAAAAATTTGTGGAAGCCATTGAAGGAGAAAGTTAATCTGCTGTCATGTTTTATGTCTAAAGTGCTTTTTTTCTTGATCAGAGCCGGTCAGAACAAGAGGTTTTGTTTCCCACTGCGGTGGGCCGCAAGGCACTTCGACCTTAACTCAAGTCTCAAACCCTTCCTCTTTTGGACAACATGACTCTGTGGTCATGACCTTCATGTTCAGACTCCACTCCAGTATCACTGTGTCTGTCCAAGTTGACAAATATTTCAGACCCAATGACAGGAGGACAATCCAGAACAATGACAGAGCAGATCTACTGTGTATTTCAACAGATAAGCAGCGAGTTTAATTATTAGATGCCCAAATGTGTAGTTAACCACCGGGTTAATGTGTCACAAGGCGTTACATTGCGTGATTTACTCCGCCACCATAAAGATAAAACTGAGCAGGACAGAAAAAGATAAAGTCAAACAATAAACAATGTACAAAAACAACGCATAAAGCTTACATTGTTTCCACAATGAGACCAAATCCGGCTGTAGAAATCAAACATTTGTTTAATTTTTTATTATAAAGGCTGACACTGTTACAAAACAAGGTGACAAGCTTAACACTTACGTAGCATTGATTTCGTAAGTTCATCACACAATATCCTGAAAAAAGCACACTGTGTTGAGCCAAGTGTGGGTGAAGTTTTGTAAAGTAGGAATGATCACTAAACAATCTTGCTCTTCTCATTTCTTGGTCAAAAACAATAAATGTTAGTCTTTTAAATAAATATATTCATTATTATATTTTAGTCTGATATACAATAAAAAAGATATATACTTAAGTCCTCATGTACACTTACTGAATCCAAGCTCTGAAATGTTTTGAAAATCAGTGAGAGAGTATAAATGCCACACAACAGCACAAAGTTACCTGGATGAACTGCTTACTAATTCAGACACATTCAAGACCCAAAAAAGGTGTTTTTATTTCAAAGTGATTTAAAGAAAGCACAGAAGTTTGTGATCCGATTACAGTCAATAACCTTGGTGAGAAAGTAAGAACAAAGAAGAGGGACGGAGAAAGTGAAACAGCTTAAATCTCAAAGCCTCTGATCATAGGAAATGTTCTCACAGAACACATGATACTCTTGTTATTCTGTTTAAAGAGTTAAGTAATGGTCAGGTTCCAACAGATCATGGCAGTTTCACATTATATTATTCACATGTAAAGAATGTAAACTTTAGTCATATAGTCGAATAGCATGTTGTTTTTTTTAATCAGACAACAACACCATTGCATACCTGCAAAATATCCTGCTACAGCAATTCTCCAGTACTGTGTTTACTTGATAAATCCATCCAGAAAGCTAAAGACAGAAAAACCTCAGATTCTCAAGCACTCTTCACGAAAGATATCAGGATGTCCTTTATCATCCAACCAAACTTTACAGCTGAAGAGAAAGGCATCGATCCGTTCAGCAAGTGAGGACGGAATAAAAGATCAGAGATGTTAAAGATTTTGAGGACTCGCTCTTCAGGAGAACTGAGGTCTCACATTTGAGAAAAAAATGGTTCACAGAGTGGCCGGTCGTGGGCAGAAACAAAAAAACAAACATCAAACAGAAAACGGGACCCGAGTCAGGCCACATGGTTTTGGATTAACAGCTCTCATTGACAATGCTGTTAGGGAAGTAAAAACTGTGCGGCTTTGAAAGATTTATATATAACGATTTTATATTATGTTGTTGTTTCAAAGTACTGCTGCCTGTTGCCTAGATTATATGACCCTTCATAAATATTGTTACTTTATGATTTTAGGTGTGGTAAACAACCTTTATCAACAAGTAAATACAAGGTTAAACTACAGTAGATCTAAACTGCATAAGCATTAAATGTCAGAAAAGAAAAAGCTCCAAAGTATAATATTACACAATGTAATCGCTGAAAACCAAAATCTTTTTTAAGAAGATTTTTAAGAATGAATGAGTGAGGCATTTATATAATATATACAGTCTTTGTTTATTTGCAATAAGCAGATATATCGTAATTAATGATATAAGGTCAAAATTTACCAGAGCTAAATATACACTAAAACTTAAACAAAAAGCACCACAGAATTGTAACAGAACCATAAAAAGTCGCACAAAACAATAATGTATATTAATGCACATATTACAGTTATACAGAAACGTGCTAGTAGTCATTTATCCTGATGGCAAACTGTTTTCTAAAACGTATGTTGTCCTATAACTTCTTTTGGTGTCAGATTTTTGACTTTGAATCTTTTGGCTGTAAATCTGTGGTTTACGGTTCACACTTTAGTCCCAAATTCGACATATGTTAGTCTTTCAATCTAACTCATTCTTCACGCCTCCCATAGACAGGGTTTTTTTCGGGTCTTGTTGTAGCTAACACCGCACATTGACAGAAAGATCTCACACGTTCTGCTGCCTTCGAGGATTCTGAGAGTAAACAGTCAGAGAGCTGCTTAAGAGACTTGCACCATGTCATGATATGTCACACCACGGCTCTGATTCAACACTGGCAGACTTTCTGTCATACGCCGATGTCTTAGAGGGTGTGTACCGAAATCACTCCATGAGTAATCTCGGCATCACCTCAAAGTTCTTCGCAACATGACAGTAAAACCGAATAGCGAACTCCTGATTTACAGTTTGCTCATGTCACCAAGATATGAAAGCAAGTGGATGGAGGTTACGTAACAACATGACCATCCAGGGGTCAAGTTCAGAAGCTAAAAAGATTTAGAAGATGAATAGCTTAATGCAAAAGATATTCAGCTTTTTGGTTAATATTTTTAATGCATCCGTCACAAAATATAGATAACTTTGTACACTGCGATGTGAAAGATTTATGTTATAAAGAAAAAAGCATCGCAGTGGACTTTTGGAAAATACGACAAAATGCATTTAGCTACATCTGAGATTTGTTTTAATAGAACTACACTCATCAGAAATTACACAACTTCAGTGGGTAAGTTTCCTGATACTTTCTTCATTGCTCTAAAATGACGGTTTTAAACTAATAGTTACATCTCTTTACAAATGATTTTTGAAAAGTTAAGTGCTCTTCAGTAAGTTAAACATAATATTAATGCTCAACCGAGAGGTTTTTAATAAATGACACCTACACTTGACCTCACTGTTCAGACAAAGACAAGCCTTTTTCTTTTCCAAGTAAATTATGACTTGTCTTCTATTCCACATTAAAATAACCTTAGCCCACACTAACCAGCTGAACCAGTCAGTTCTGACTTCTATCTCTTTTCTACTCTTTCAAAAAAAAAGGTTTTGCTTTGTACGCTGTGGTAGGCATTACGAGACCAGTTATATTGCACTTATGCTTTTTGTTTTCCTTATGTTGTTCCAATTGCTTCCACTGTTTACCTCATTTGTAAATCGCTTAGGATAAAAGCGTCTGCTAAATGACTAAATGTAAATGAATAATATTCCTTCCTGATCTCAACTGTATTTTGCATACAAAACATTTACATTTAGTAATTTGCCAGACGCTTTTATCCAAAGCGTAGGAAGCAATTACTACAACACCAAGGAAAAAATTGCATAAGTGCAATAAAACCGGTCTCACTTTAGCCTACCTGACAGTATACGAAGCCAAGTTAGATTTTTTATAAGGACAGAAAAAGAAGTGAAAAACCTTAAGCCTTCCATACAAAGTCTGACAATGGACAGTGTTGATGACTTAAGTTAGTCAATATTTATCAAAACAAAGGTTTGGGGACAAAATATAGAAAGATGACACAAAAGCCAAGGTACAAAAACTAGTTCTATGTTTTGCTGAACACAAAGGAAGATATTTGCAAGAATGTCAGTAACCAAACAGATCTCTTCCCCCATTGACTCCCATAGTATTTACTTTCTCTACTATGGCAGTAAATGGGGGAAGAGATCTGTTTGGTTACTGACATTCTTACAAATATCTTCCTTTGTGTTTAGCAAAACAAAGACATGTTTACAGGTTTGGAACAACTAGAGAGCGAGTAAACGATGACAGAATTTAAATGTTTGGGTGAACTATCCCTTTAAATCCTAGAATGATTGAAGCACAGATGCAAAACACTGTATCAGCTACACACTGATAGTGCAGCTCAAGACAGTCAATGGGTTTTTTGCTCAACATCATAATCTTAGTTTAGAAGAAATGACATCATAAAGCTCAAAACCAGCTCTGACAGGTCAAAATAAAAAATATGAATAATTATCAAATAATCTGTATTGCTTAAAATTGAGAGAAAAGCCCCCAAAACAAACACCCAACCCTGATAAACGATAGCAGTCAATTTAACCGCGACACATTCACAACAGCACAGTAAATAGACTTTTATTCACAAACTCAAATACACATAATTTTTTTTTTTTTTTTTTACCAACCAGAGATCAATAACAGAAGTAATGCACATCAATAAATCTTTATATCGAGCTAAACTACATCAATTTTCCTTACAACCTAAAGAAAACACCATAGCAGCGAATACAATTCCTAAGTAAGTTACACATTCGGCACTACACATCACACACAGCTTGACTAGCTATCTAAACGACAACATGCAGATCACTAAATCATAAAGCCTATTTCCACGTTATCAACACGATTATATCCAAATAAAATATATAACCCCTAAAATGATTAAATACAAATAAAACCGTTAAAGTGGTCTATGACACATGAGACTAGACAAATATAGGCAGCCATGACTTCATACTGACACATCAATGAAGCGATCAGTGTGTGTGCTTGTGTGTGACACGTGCGAGTGCGTGTATACATGAACGAGCAAAACCGCACTTACCCAGAACCACCGGTACCGAGGATCACCTTCGGGTCATGATAGAACCGTTATAATCGCGGAAATAGAAACGCGGTACTCAGCCTCGTATGCTCTGTTGACGGCAGATGAATGTGTGTGTGTACCAGACTGCCCAGATCTGGCTCAGCGTGGGTAGGAAGTGACGCACAGGATGTGAGGTCACAGTGGAAACTGCGTCAGGTGCGTGCGTGCGTGCGAGCGCGCGCGCGCTACAGGCCCTTCGGTAGTGGGGAAGTATGGGTTGCAAGATGTTTGTGGTTGACAGTGGCGGATCTTTAAAGCAGGGGCAACATTGGGGGCACAATTTAGAAAGGGGGTCCAGATAGTGCGCAATTCTTTTTCGTTTTCAATTGCTGCTGGCACTACCAGATTTCTGAACAAAACATTGGAGATGAGATAGAGAAAGATGCAGGTTTATTAAAGGCAGGGTGTCCGATTTCTCTTAGCCGTTGTGGGTGCTCAAATCACCAAAATAAACGCGCTCCTACCCCCATTTTTCGCTTTCGTCAATCGGCTCGGCTAATGTCCGTCCTGTGCACCTTACTGCTGATTGGCTACAAGGTTGTTTCGGTACTCTTCGGAAATCGGTTACTCCGCCTTTAATGATCAACAGAGATGAGTATAGGTCAGTACATCTCTGTTGATCATTAAAGGCGGACTCAGTAGCAACACAACACAAAAGTTTTATATACTTATAAAAAAATTTTGGTATGACCAAATACTAAAGGGTTTTAAGTGTCAGACACTATTACGCGTCATTTTACTTCCCTGAACTATGCAACTGGTAATTAATATGTGAATCCTACATTTAATCTAGCTGCTGAACAAATAAGGTAAACTAGCTATAAAATATTTGGCCCATGCAGTGATTTAAATGTTTACTTGCTCGGCCGACATTTTCACTGGCCCTGCCACACAAAATAAAATAATTGTTGTTATCGTTGTTTTTGACCCATCTTGTTTTCTGTTTCTGTAATAGCTCGTAGGGAATATTTATCATGTATAGTGAGCGGTCCGTCCATTGGCTATACTCCGCTCTTCGACTCAAGCTCTCGCAGTATGTGGTTCCAAACTGTCATTTGGGGAAGGTCACTTGGCTGTTGCGGTGCACTACACTTAAAAACATTTATTCCTATGACTAAAAAGGTCACTTGTTCAGCGGTTTATGCGTTTTTGTGCTTGGACACTGCATGCATAAGAAAGCACCGCGAGCGCGGATGATGCGCGCATTTTAATCCTGGCCGCATTCTCTCCGGTCGAATGTGTTTCACATCCCGTTTTCACCCGTGTTAACGCCGTCCACTTGTGTTCCGATCGACCTAAACGCATATCAGGTGTAGGCTACAGAGGCCCTGAGAGTACAGGGGCACTTCAGGGGCCAATAAGATTTCAACTGGGACCAGTGCCCCTCTGGCCCCACCCCTAGATCCGCCAGTGTGTAGCGATATAGCTATGCATTATGAATGGCTTTTTGGGGGCATTCTAAAGTATAATAAATATATTGTGAGAGAATTAGTCTTTAAAACAATCCCTGATTGAAATTCTAATGGATGTATTGACTATAATGGATATTGGATTGGGAAGCTGACGTCACGCCCTATGTTGCATGCTGCCGTGGCACAGCCATCTTGGGAGGATCTTACTCCTCTGCTATTATTGTTTTGATATGTACCATTACTTGTTTTGTTTGATATATGGAGAAATCGAAAGGACTCTGCGTAATGCTACTGCAGTTTTTTAACACAGCAAGACCAACTTATTTCGTTATATTAACTAATTAAAATAGAAAAACAAAACACTGCAATGGCGCAACATTCAACGAGGCGTGACGTCGATTATCAAGCTCTATTGATATGAGATGGCAAATGCCAACAGCATTAAATCCGACTGGAATAAAACACATTGAAATTTCGTAATAATTGTAATGAAAACTATTTTGTAGGCTATCGTTTTGGTCAGCAGGGATCAGAAAAGTTTTAATAACGAATATATATTAATATTACTCACCCTCATGTCATTTTAAACCTGTATGACTTTATTTCTACTACACAATACAAAATACGATTTTTGGAAGAACTTTGGTAACCAAACAACTCTGGCCCCATTGACTTCCATTGTATGGACACAAAACCATTGAGATCCACTGAGAGCATGCTACGCAAGTCCAAGTCCAGGCTCTTGGAACATCAGCCCGCTGCTACAAGATCAGTAGATTCTGTAATCATCTTTAAGAATCAGATGAAAACATCTCTTCTGTCAACACCTGACCGATCAGTACTACTGAATTATATTTCTTTTCAACTCTTTCTATCGAAAAGAAAACTTAGCTTTGTATACTGTGCTGGGCTATATGAGACTAGTTTTTATTGCACGTATGCATTTTGTTGTCCTTATGTTGTTCCAGCTCCTTCTATTTACCACTAAATGTACTAAATTTAAATGTAAATCTTTTGTGATCCACAGATTTGAAGGACATGAGGGTGAATAAATTACATTTTTAAAGTGTTTTGTTCTGTTATTTTTTGAAATTGCACTTTACATAATCAACATTCTGCCAATGATTGATATAAATATGAACAAAAAAGAGATTTTCAAGCCTTATTTCAAAGTCCTCTAGAAAAAATAGCAAACATTCACCATGTGGGTGAGCCCAAGATAAAGCTTTATCTAATCATTCTCAACATTACATCATAAACCATTAAATGGCGATAAATCTTTATTGTATAAAGATAGAGAATGTAGAAAGATGAATTATCACATTTCCTTACCACATACATGTGCATGTGAGAAGGACAACCGCTGAGTAGATTATAACTATAATAAAGAGAAATATACTCTTATTGAAATTTTATGCTGAGCATTATGTAATGAGTTGTCCAGCTATTTGTCCGTCTGCTATATTGTCTGTTCAAAGGTCATCAGTCTAACCTTTCTAGACATTCTTAAAGTCAAGATGATTAATCGGTAACTGCTCGTCTGTTTCAGATCTTATTTTAATTAACTGTATAAATCAAGTTTACAAGTATTGTGCAAGTCTTGGGTGTTCTGATAAGAATGGAATATGCACAAGAAATAGATGAATGTGTCTAACAAAGTGGAATGTGGACATCATCATCAAAAGGGCCGAACTTACTCCCACCTTGATCCCTTGCAGCCAGTTCAAAGTGATGTACAATCCGAAAGAAAAACAAGAATCCTCACACAACTGCCGCTTCAGATGTTTTAATCCATGCTCCAAGTCAAATGTGCAAACCTATTTAAACAAACTGGACAGTTTGCTTTCATTTCACCACGTTCAAGGGGGCGAAGGATTAGGCGCAAACTCAGGCCCCATATAGGCTGGCTGCCTGGTAATGCCCAGCGAAGTTTAGTGATGTCAGAGACACAAGCATCCTGGCTTGTTACGTCAATGACCGCACTGTGAAATGATGGCTCAGCTTAGTCCAAAGAGCAGATTTAACCAGGTCTGAGGGCCCCAGAACCCAGTGAAGAATTGAGAAATCATAGATTGTTTGGTAGGTTTAAGGTTGGCCTGGTCATTTTCCAATCCCATGCTTCATCCCACTAATCAAACTTTATTACAATAAAGACAAAAATATATATACAGGAAGATCTTTTGTCGGTTTTAAATTATTAGAACGTTAACCCGTACCCGTCAAGTTAATGTACAATAGGTTATGGCTTAATCAGCTGCATTAGCAGTCTTTCTGGTTGAAATTCTCTAATCGACACATTGTTTCGCTGTCAGACCTTAAGGAAGTCTCCTGAATACAAATCAGTTAAACAAGACAGAGTGAGACACAAAAAGCCGGGGAGGCAAACCACGGCAGGCCAAGTCTGGAGACCCGCGAGGACACTCGTCTAGTCTGCGGCTTATCTCGCGCCGCTGGGGCTTTTCCAGTCCAGCTCAAATAAACCGGCAGCGACCATAAAAATAAAGGAAATGAACCCGTGACATGGCAAGCCTGCGAGAGGGTGATATTGTTTTTATTAGGGCAGTCGATGTGACACCTCCCTTCATTTGTCAATGTTCTGTATCGTCTATGAAAACGACAGGCCTGATAAGCGTTTCAGAGCCATCCCATTAATCAGCGGTGTGCTTCTCGAGAGGGGAACAACAATGGAAAAAGTGCTCAGTGTGAATGACAGGGAAGTGCTGAGAGCCCCAGTAGCCCCGAGGGAAGGATACATCAGATCAGTTGGTAACAATAGTCAGACTAACTGTGAGGTTTGAGAAATGTGCTCAATTTATCTTCTTTGCATTGTTAGCGAACGTCTTGCCTTGAATTTTCCAAAATGCAAAACACGCCCTCAATAAACATTCATATAACATCACTTTCTTTATTAAACTCACATGAAATCGAATAGAAAAACGGTTGTTACTCAATTACTGTAGTCATTTGACTAAGATGCACATTTTTTACTTGTGATCTGTTTTTCTGGATCCCAACTTCTCAGCCAACTGTGCACGGTTGCAGAGGCAGACGTGAGAGCAGGGTCTGCTGGTTGACTTTGATCCTGGACTCACTTGCCACTCCTGGAGCGGGAACGCCTCGATCTTTTGTAGATCTTCAGGGGCTTCTTCTACTGGGATCCACTGGGTCTTTGTTTCTTCAAAGTCCCACTAGATGAGAAAAACAAACGTGCGTGTTAAAATAGGTTTAAAAGAATAGTCATGTACCACAGAACTTAAAGGTAAAGTTCACCCAAATTTTTTGTATTAATTTACCCACCCTTGAGTTGTTCCAAATCTGTATACATTTCTTTGTTCTGATGAACACAAAGGAAGATATTTGGAAGAATTCTTGTAACCAAACAGTTCTTGGCAACCATTGACTATTCGGAAAAATTACAATGGTATTCAAAAGTGCCTCAGAACTGTTTGCTTGCCTACATTCTTCAAAATATCTTATTTTTTGTTTAACAGAACAAATAAATGTTTCCTACTATGGTAGTAAGTAGTGCCCTTTAATACAAATGGTACATAATCGGAAAACATTTAACTAAAGAAGTCCCCATCTAAACAAAAAAGTAAATTCAAACGCTTTGAGTTGCAAAGTAGCTCCTACACCTCATTCATGCTTACATATATTCAAATATGGCATGTTGATACATCGATCGGGTGCGACACATCTTCACATGCCATATTTGAATATAGGCACAAATGAGTCTGTTCATCAAGCAAACTGTTTTTTTTCTTCTTCTTTTTTTATATTTTTATTCCTTATACTCTTTTTGTTGTATTTGAAACTTGACAACATCTGGCCCTTTAGTGAATTATACAACTTAAAAAAATTGTTTGTAAACCTTCAGACATGGCCCAAAGCATAATAAATATAAAGTTTATACAGTAGGTGTACCTTAATGTTTTACACACTCTCCCATCTACACTTAATAAAACAGGTAGAGCAACAGATTACACCCACCGATGACATCATCATTTTAAAACCAATGGCGGTAAAAAGGTATTAACGTCCTGAAAGCACTTAACAACCACAAATAACTCCAAACCTATTCAAGAGGACTTCACACTTATTCTTCAAACGTGCTTGAAGTATAGGCTATATGTTAATGTTATTTATGAACACACCCCTCAGACCGCTATGTGTTCTCCAAATGCATCAGCTGGCCAACAGACCTGCTCCTAAAATTGTGCTATTTTAGGACCAAATCTCCTGTAGACTGAACAAGCATTTTGTACCACTTCCGATGCAGAAAGGTCCTGCCCTGATCTTTAACAGCAGAACAATCAAGCAACATGAATTTCTGGAACACCAAACCCACTTTCTTTATCACAATTGCTTACAGTAAAGGACACAATAGATTGGAATTGCAAGGATCTTGCATGTTGATTTGTTGTACTGTCGATGAACTCATTTGCCCATAAGCTGGTTTTCCCTCTTTCAACAACAAATAAGCAATGTATGAGTCTTCTACATTATTCACCATTATAATAAATTTATACACATGGGTGTCAATATTAACCAATATACAAACCAGCATAGGAATTTTCCAAATCTATGCTGAACACAATGAAAACAAAAGTAGTTGAAAGACTTTACACCGCTTTCATATACAATATTTTCTGAAGAAAATGTGAGCAAAGTGCTTGTGCAAAACTTGCCACTACACTAGTGGGGTTTTATGGGTGGTTACCAAAGTGTTGTCATACAGCTGCTGTGATGTTCAAATCTCTTACATATTCTGGTCCCTAAATATGATTTGGGTCCCCTTAGACTGTGGAGATCCCAATACAATGTGTAAATGTGTCATACTAAATTTGTTATTAGATGTTTTCACAGTATGTTGTTCTATGGCAGATGTCATGGTTTTGAACTCCAGTCTCTATCACACGCAGAGTTTGAGGAGGTTCACATGCTTAGCGCTTTCCTGTTTAGTGAATAAAACAAAGTTCAATTGTTTTCGTACAGGGCGACTTGCCTTTGTTTCAGATTAAATGACATCCTTAATCACTTGGCATTCCCAAAAGCCACTTGGAGAGCCAAGAAAAAACTACGTTGCATCACTATTGTCAGCAGTAATATTGTGATTTATGTAATATA
The DNA here is from genome assembly GCA_006030095.1 of Triplophysa siluroides. NCBI lineage: Eukaryota > Metazoa > Chordata > Actinopteri > Cypriniformes > Nemacheilidae > Triplophysa > Triplophysa siluroides. The sequence continues at coordinate 915,484 of VCII01000314.1, read as the reverse complement.
TTGAATATTAGGAGTTATACGATTTCCTTGTGGGTTCTAAGTGTGCAAGGATTGACTATATTAGGCAAATCTTTTTTTACCATGATTTAGAAACAATTAGGTGTTTTTTTAAACACCGTGCGCTTTGATTCATTTTCCTAACAACACTGCCACCTAACAACACAAATAAGTACTGTAGCCTTCAAACTACCTTTTATGTACAATGGTCTGCTACTGTTCTCAAGGCACAGGGTGAATTTGGGTCAGTTTTCTTAATATTTCTATGTTTGCATTGGTTCAGGTTTGTAACTGTTAAAGTGTGCAGGAAATAAATCTAGACTCTTTACTAGTAGTTATTTAGTCTTTTCTGAGTAATGTAAGCTTATTCTCTGAAAATCAAATGATTAGCAGATGCGCTACCGGTTAAAGATTTACAGTAGTTCAACCAAAATGTAATTTATCATCAATTATTCACCCTAATGTCATTCAAAACTGGACTATGACTCTTGCTTCTGTGGAACTCAAAATAAAATATTTTGAGAAATGTCTCAGTGGTTTTGTGTCCATACAATGGAAATCAATGGGGGCCAATGTTGATGGGGCACCAACATTCTTTAAAATATTTTATTTTGTATTCATGAAGTCATACAGGTTTTGAATGAGGGTGAGTAAACAAGTTTTCATTTTTGAGTAAACTATCCCTTTAAGATTCAGCACAGCTAACCTCGAGTTCAGAGCTGAGGGACGACGAATCAGTAGAAGTGCCTGAAGAACAAGGTTCATCCACCCGTACCACCCTTACAGTTCTTTTGAGAGGAAGAGCATCGGATGAGCCATTACGGGAGATTGTCACCTCCTTTAAACAGACCTGAAAGATACCAACCATCCTGTCCTTGGTATACAGTACCTTAAATTATTCATTAAAGGGATACTTCACTAGTAAATCAAAATTTCCCTATGTTTTACTCATCTCAAGTCATTCTAACTGAACTACTTCTTGAAGAATAATGCAGGCGGAGTTATAATACCGCCTATCATTTTAATTCCATGCGATAGAATGGGAGTGAAGGGATGTTGACTTTTTAAGCTTCAGCTTCCGTCATCTCTCGAATGCACGCTAACCAGAGGCTTGTTTTTCCGGGAGATGACGCAGGCGTGTCGTAAGTTCCGGTGACGAAGGCTGCATTTTCCGTTTTGATACAATAGGATAGCGTCTACTCTTGCGGGAGCTTCGTCACCGTCATTTGCCGGAAAAACAAGCCTCTTGTTCACGTGCATTCGAGAGATGACGGAAGCTAGACATCAACGTTAATAGTGCTGTAAATATGGATAATTCTCTTAAACAAACGCATCGATTCGCTTCAGAAGACCTTTGTTAAGACCACGGAGCCGTGTCGAGCAGTTCTTTGATCAATGGATGCACTTTTTGGAGCTTCAAAAAGTCAACACTATTCACTCCCATTCTACCTCTTGGAAGTAAAATGATACGTGGTATCATAACTTCAATTGCATTATTCTTTAAGAAGAAAACCATATTCAGTGTGCCTTGAGGGTGACTTAAACATGGGGACATTTTTATTTGCTAGTAAAGTATCCCTTTAACAATACTGACTATTACACAGTACAATATATGTTATATTATTGAAATGATAAAAAAACACTTTTCTACAATTGCTTAACAACAAAGATTATGTTGACAATAGTACTACACACATCATTAAATTTCTATGGTAAAAAGCACACAAACCTTTCTCATTGGCTGTATGTTGACATCCATGTAGAGCCCCATGTCAGTGCCTTTAGGAGATTTGCATCTGTTCGAGTGCTTCTTTCTATGGCAATTTATGTTGTTGTTGCAATGCTTATTTGTGCCTGAAGGTTCTCCTAGTAAAGACTCTGTATCCGAGTCTAAAGACCGGACAGAAGGACGTTTATGTTTGGATCTGTAAAAGGCGAGGGCCACAATCTAAACAATGAAAGTTAAAGAATCTAAAGACATCAACAACTGTTAATCATTCACAATTTGCCCAATCACCAGAGGATTAAGAATACACATTCATTGTTTGACATCTTATGCCTCCTGTCCTACTTGCATAACCACAGGTATCTTGCTACAAGGTAAACAGTAGCTTGGATCAGAGAAGGTCATTCATGCCTACTCCCATTAGACTTTATTGGGGTTTAATCTGTTTTATCATGCACCAGACTGTTTAGAAAATGAATAGTACACTTCTCCTCAACAAGCCACATGATTTGAGGTTTCATTCGTGTCCATAACACAAATAATGTTAAATGAGTTATGCACCAGTTTAACACTTACGAGTTATGTGGTAAACCACAGATTCTTCTTTCACCACTCAGACAAACAAAGATTCACCACGGCCTGTGTAAAAGGATACAGCTAAATCCGTAAGAGCGCAGCAGATAGCTGCGAGTATCCACGGCATTGCTTTGACAACAGTTCTTGGCTGGATGTCATACAGAAGAATGGAAGAAGCGTACAGACCTCCAGCAAGAGAACACAGCATTCTAGAAGACACCTGCAGAGCAGAACTCTGTTCTCCTCTGTTCTGAAAAGCAAAACACCATCATGAGGACATAAGTATTATGTTAACATGCATTATATGCTACACAATTTGGTTTGTGAACTTTTACTGCCATCTATCAAAAGCGTTTTGTTTACCTTTTCATCATGAAATGTACGCATACCTACAGTTTGTCATCCCAAACAACAGGTGAGATATTTTTCAATGTATATTTAGTGTTCACTCACAGCTTTTAAAAAGAAGGGAAACTTAGCACTCCAGCTGATTGCAAAAGACAGAAGCCCCAGAATGTATCCGAGGTTCTCAATATAGTCCTAAAAACACACAAAAGCAAAATCTTCAAAAGCAAACTGTATCTGTACCTAATCCACAGTCTCACCTGGCTTTTAAATTAACGCATACCAGTTGAGGTATTAAGCATAATTCTTTACAGCCAGGTTTACATATGGAATCAGATATGGTATGTAAATGTGGGTACGTTTGAGCTCAAGGTTGAGATAGTTAAAAAAGGATGAATGCTACATAGGTTTGGACACTTAGCACCAACATTTATATTAAAGGGAAACTTCACCCAAAAATGAAAATGCTTTCATCATTTACAAACTTCAAGTTGTTCCAAATCTGTATACATTTCTTTGTTCTGATCAACACAAAGAAAGATATTTGGAAGAAAGCTTATAACAATAGTAGGAAGAAGATATTTTGAAGAATGTAGGACAGCAAACAGTTCTGGGGCACTTTTGACTACCATTGTATTTTTCTCCTACTATGGTAGTCAATGGGGGGCAAAATCAGTCTGGTAATAAGCATTCTTCCAAATATCTTTTTTGGGTTCAACAGAACAAAGAAATTTATACAGATCTGGAACAACACGAAGGTGAGTTAATGGTGACAGAATGTTCATTTTTGGGTGAAGTATCTCTTTAAGACGTGAAAGCATTACTTGGGTTTCTAATTCAGCTCGTACACATACTCCATTCCCTGCTTACGTCATAAAACAGATTGAGTAATCTTCTCCTGGTTGTAGATACTCTTATGGGACTCAGATGGACAGCTGAACACAGGTAAATGCTGCCCCCCACTGCAAACAGTAAGGGCACAGCAAAAAAATTCTGCCGTCTTCTCTTAGACATCATTCTCATGGTCTTTCCTAAAAAGAAAAAAAAATACGAATTATGTTTTTAATTACTTAATATTATTTTATTAAAAATAACGGTTTTAATGACAACTAATTTAACCATCAGCTTTTTACTATTAAACTATTACAAAATGTCTTCATGTAGAGTGTTTTGGGCCTTTTTCTACTGTGTTTTAATGGTGTTCTATTGTATCCCATCCACCAGATAACATCCCACCAATAGAATCCAACCCATAACTAGAAAAGACCAACCGAGACCAATAATTTCCATTGAAACCGATACAATCCCATTATAACCATTACACCCATTAGTCTTTCTGTGGTAGTTTCTATTATTTTAAGGCAGGGTAATTTTAAGTAGAGTATCATGCATTTGAAATTAAAATCAACGTAGCATTAAACCTGTACCTGTTTTTGAGTAATACCATAAATAAATGGAGCAAGTTATTGACAAGATATGAACAATGTCCAAGACTGCCACATATGAAGCCATGGAAATCTGCATGAGATTCAGAGAAAAGGTTTGCAATAATGACTTGCATTCATGTCAAAGCGTGTAACACTGGTCATCGACACTTCTAGATGCAGAAAACATGTCAAATCTTTATCTTTCTCACCACAAATGCAAACTGGTTGGAGAGCAAAGCTCCCACCGCGCCGCACAAGTTCCCAATGAAACAATACATGGCACAGGCAGCCTCATCACTCCAATGCCTGCATCTCCATCGGCATCTGTGATAGAGAAGACTGAGACAAACCAATGTGTTTATCCACATAATGTGCAAACTTACCACTTAAAAAATCCTTTATTAAGTGTGTTTTGAATCTTCCATTATTATTAATAACGGTGTGCAGTTGGTTTCCATCCGCCAGATAACATCCCACCAGTAGAGCCCAAAATATTATACCAGATGGGCAACCATAACAATTCCCATAATAATAGCCATTACATTCCAGATTGTTTCTTTTGTTTTTCATCAGTATTGTATCGCAAGACACTCACAGTGAACATGAAACCAGCAATATTAAAGCAGACAGGAGGTAAAATGCAGCCGAGATGCAGATGTGTCCTTCGTATGTCGAAAAGCAGCCTTTAGCAAACTCTGGGCTCCATCGGTAGACAAAGTCAAGGACTGTTATCTTATCCATAACTTGCACTTTTGCTGTCACACATAAGGAAAAGCGAACTACTCGCAAAATATTAAATTATTCCGTTTCTAATTTCTATCATTAGTCGCTGGTTGTGACTGAAATTCTGTTGCATGATATGTTTGGCAATAAAACATGTACAGCTCGTCAGCCACCTGTATCAGTTTGGCAACACCCACCTGGACCTGTTCTTACGACGCATTACCTTGGCTCATAAATATTAATTACGTACAATGACGCTGAACAAACAGATTGGCTGGAAGGCAGACGTTATGTTAATAACGTTATGCTAATAATAACGTGTCACTTAAAACATTTTAACTAAGTACATACAATGTTTGGCAGTGAATTTAATTTACACAGACTAAAGAATTCTTAAAATGGCATTCATTTTCATTTAAATATTCAGAAATTTAAGCATTGTTTTTATTACACTCATATTAAAGATAATGTGCAATACACTTAAAGCGACACTTCACCCAAAAATGATATATTTGACCCACCCTCAAGTTGCTCCTACCTGTATACATTTCTTTGTTTGGTTGAACAAAAAGAAATTAGGAAGAATGTTAGCAACTGCCAGTATTTCGTGGCATCATTGACTACCACAGTAGGGAAAATAATTGTATTTTTTTGTTCTGTTGAACACAGAATGAGAATTTTGAAGAATTAAGGAAAGCAAACAGTTATATGGCACCTTTGACTACCATTTTAATTTGACCTACTATGGTAGTCAATGATGTCCCAGAAATGTCAGTTGTAACATTCTTCCAAATATCTTTCTTTGTGTTCAGCTGAACAAAGACATTTATACAGGTTTTAACAAATTGTGGATGAGTAATGATGACAGAATTTTCATTTTTGGGTGAACTATCCCTTCAAGAAAACCACAAACTCTAAACAGATACACTACAAACAATGTGCTGAGTTTACGCACAAGAAGTGGTAGGAAGACACAAAAAAATGGATTGTGTAGTTCAATCGATTTCAGGGTACAAAATTGCACAATTTCAATGTATATTTAAGTAATTATTACACTTTTCGAGCATTATCCGATACCATCTTGGGTCGAGGCATGAAAGCACCATGGATCAGCAATCAATCTATTTTTATAGTAAATCTATCATTTACTGCACACAGTCAGACTAAGATCATGTAAATAGACTAAGATTAACTGTCAGCTTTGTCAGATAATAAAACAAAAGAAACGAAAATAAAAAAATGAGAATAAATGTACTTTTAATGACATAACAAGGAGAGCTTCATTTATTAGCCGTTGAATAATGTGACAAAACCTGGCACAGTGAATCTTACACCATACTGTAAAATGATGAAATATTACAGTGATAAAGTTTCTACTTTAGATGAATAGGAATTCATTTTCCACCAAAAATGCACACCGTTTAGAAAAGAGATCAAGCATCCAGATGTTTGTTGAGTCTTCTAACTTTCTCCTTCTTGTTCCGGTTACCATGTTTTTTCCAGGGCTTCCCAGCTTGCTGTTCTGAGCCTACTTTTCCAGCCGCAACAGGGCCACTTCCAGGCTTATAACCCATCACCATCTGTACGCCCTTTGTCAGTGCTCGCACATTTTCCTATGAGGGATTACAGAGTTTAGCGAGACTGTGGCATACAAATCAAATGGATATGTGATATAACTCATACGTGTAAATCAGCTGAATCTCACTTGATGAAAGAAATGTTTATCCACTGTGTTTTCGATGCGTTTGACTTTGGATGGTTTGTCGACACAGCTGGAGTTTTTTCCTTTTCCTCCTGTCTGCCTGGTAAACCTTGCGTGCTGAGGTTGGAAGTCTTTGGGGTTAATGTTGGGTGGAGGATGGCAATACAAGAGTTTTCCCTGCAAATCGTAAGGTCATCATTACTAGAGTTATATCTCATATTCTCCATATTCACTGTTAATTCTCACCCGGCAGTGACAAATAGAGATACTTACACTGACGTAGTCTTTTAAAACATAACGGGCTGATCTTGATTGGTCTGGCTGGCCGTGGGCTGTCATATAGCCTCTCATATCTGCACGAACACAAGTAGGCATTGTTTGAAATCAAATTCTGAGTCATCATGTTATGAAGTGTGCCAATCTGACAGTAAACCACTCACATCCGTATGCCATCAACAGCTCCTCCTGGGTAGGTCGTCGATCAGGGTCCTCATCCTCCCTTGGTCTGATGATGTTAATGCCATAGGTCCCATCCAGCACAGCTCGAGGGATAGTCTGACATACGTATTTCAGTTAAGGGCATTACTTTTAAATTTACATCTTTGTCTCTTAGTATTTGGTTACAACAATCAATGAAGCCAAAAGCAATAGCATGAAAAAGGCTGTTTAGAAAGGTTATTAAAGAGATTGCTGGAACGTGATCTCGGATCTGATCAATGGGCAGAATCCCGCTGCAGATCATCTCAGCTTTGGTGGACACGAAGGAGGGCATGACGAGTCCAGGACAATCACACAGACAGAGACCAGGATCAACAAACAGAGTCTGTAACACACGCACCAGAAGAGTCAAGATGACGCCAAGACGTTTTATCATACAATACAAGCACACAAATTCTCACTATGGTACTTGTATCACAAGACAGATGAGGAAACTAAACTCATTAATTACTCACCTGAAAATGTTTTGTGTGTCCGGGTGTAGCTGAAACCGAGACTTTCTTGTTCCTAAGGATGGTGTTGATAGTGGAGCTTTTGCCAACATTGGGATACCCCACCTTGAAAAGATATGTCAGTTTTAGGCTATGGTCACATTTGATCTTATTTTACAAGAAAGTTGACAATGGCGATTTTTTTTAAAAGCTTGCAGCGTTACAAATAGCTGCCGGTAATGTTCAGAGGCAGCATTGTTGTTGTAGAAACGACAGGTCTCGCAACTCGCTTGTCATTGAATAGCTGTGAAAAGGTGCTTGACGTAGGGCAGGTTTTTTTTCAGAAAAGTTGAACTTTTTTCAACTTCAAAAGACGCTCTGAGCTGCAGAAAAAGACATTTAGAAAAGTCCATTTAAAAAAGTGCTCAGGACTTTTTTTAAACTACGCTTAACTCCATAGGAGTAAAAAAATGAAGTCAAGTGTGAACATGGCCTTAGTCAAGCTGATGGATGACAACACAAACATTTTACACATTTGTATCACTCACCAATCCTACTGTGATTTGTCCATCTCTGGATGTAGACCCATAATGTGTTGATTTAAAGATTTCCAGAAGCTCATCTCTGCGTAACAACCGGCTTGAGTTGTAGAATGATGATGCAGCTGTGGAGTTTGTGTGCTCATCTGTGTCATCTTCAGATTCCTCAGAGCATGTCTGCCAGTCCGTCTCATCAACACAGCCCTGGACTCCTTCCCTTTCCTCCTCATCTTCACTCTCTATTCTTGTCTCATGTTCAGTGCTGTTCTCCATGTGAAGATCTGTGATATCTTCTAAAGCTTCTTCCTGTTCCGCATCACTCTGTTCCTCTGGTTCCAGCGGCTCTTCTCCCTGAAGGAGAATTCGAAAACTTAAAGGTACTAAATATCAAAAGAGCTTTAATACTACTGTGGATTCTGGTTTCACCAAACTTAATAAAACTAAGACTGGGCTGATAAAATGTATCCATTGAGTGCACACTTTGGAAAAAAAAGTGTCTGCAAATGCATAAAAAAAACGTAATGTTAAAGTTTAACTAGGATGTGGTGACATCTCTATAAACCAACTCCATGCCTTACCTTCTCTTCCGCCTCGAGTCGCTGATCTTCGGCCAGAGCAGACCAGAACACCGCTCTGATGCCTTCTTTCTGGAAGAATCGGGCCCAATGTCGCCTCTGTTCTCTAGTAAGCAGGTCGGCTTTGTTCAGCAAAAGCATGTTTACTTTCTGATCAGAGACCTCTTTTACATATTTTTCCTGTAAGAGACAAGAATAGAAATTGGTAAAGAAATAAGAGGAAACATAGGATGGAATTAAAACATTTTGAGATAGATTACTTACGAGATCCAGGCAGCGAAAGAGCAGTGGGTTTCTGGCGTCAAGTATTTGAACCACAACATCACTGAGGAAAAACAAAATCTCAGTCAGTATTCACCACCATCTTAATGGTAAATCACACAGTGCATTATGCTAGAACAAGAATAGCCATTCCTGTAAAGGGGGAACCGTTTACCTCCTCTCAATAACTCTCCATAGTTGCCTCCAGAAATCCAGATTCTTCTCAAAGGGGGTAAGAATGAACTTCTGTTCTTCTTCCAACCTAAAACCGAGAGTGTTTATGCAACTGATAATGCACTGAAAGTCGCTTTAATATTATAAATGTACACTGTGCCAAATGTATTACTTTGCCAATTCTCTTCTCCATATGAGGAAACTCTCCCTCTCGACTTGCTGTAGAACTTCAGGACTTGTGTTCTCATCCCAAGGAGGCCTAAACGAGAGAACACAAGTATGCAGTGACTGTCCTGTCCATGTTAGCAAACAATATCTTTTTTGTAATTTAATTTTTATTGTTCAACATTTTTAACCGAGTACATCAACACTTTTGTATAATTTTTACAATTATACAAGGCAACACTTTTTTATATATAGACAAGAAGTCCACAGTTAGTTTCATTATACCTTCGGGGGATTCGTAGAAGTTGTTTGTTTTCTTCATGTAATTTCTTCAGCCGCCTGTACTCCTCACTGGTTAGCAGACCTGCCCTTGCTTCAGCTGGGACAAATTTAACGTTCATCTTCTCTGCAAAACAATATCACAAAGTATTATTACAGTTCATTTCTGTTACCAGCCATGGTCTAATACATGTCCATAGAAATAAGTTTAGAGTCACTCAGAAGGCTGATCATGACATTAACCTACCTGCAATAAATTCCGTTCCAGCAAGTTCTGCAGTGGCCAAAAAGTCATCCAGAGAGCTTTGCTCTGTCACGGACTGCAGGTTGAGCCGACCCCAGTCATAACCATCATTCAGTTCACTGGTGTGGAGCTGAAACACACAAAACAAGTAATATTCTTTAGAGCTATATAGACCATAAGCTACATTTTTTATGATTTAAATAAACAAATCGGATTATGTGAGCTTGACTGAAATCACTCGTTGAACAATTTCATACCCATGTGTCATTTCTTCTGTATCCACGGCCTGCGTTCAGTCTCTCCTTTATCAAAGCTCTCCCCAACCCCGATCCCTCTCCGCGGGTCTTCTTCTTTCCCATGTCAGATCTTTTTACAACAGTAAACAGCAATTCAAATGTGTCAGTAAGGCGTTGAACGAGATACGAGTAATGTGCACTTCACCCATGTGACATGTTTGTTATGGCAGAGGAAGGAAGTCGAGTGGAACAATCCATTTAAAGAACTTCATTTTTTTAAGGAGAATATTGTTTAATGTCTCTTTTTAAAATGTCGCTGTCGATGGCTCGATGCTTTAGAGCAACAACGTTTGATTTTTAAACGTACATGGATACGATAGAGAATGTAGCCCAAAACATAAATCGTACTTAGTTTATTCCAAAGTGTCTCACTAAAACGTGTCCGACAAAAAAGCTGAACTTCGAACTAGTTCCGGATAAGATAAACTGCGTTTTAATATTTTTTATTGTTCGAGCACGGTTCATATATACAAAATTTAAAACATTGTAAAATATAAAAAGCAAAATACTGTTAAATTAGACAGAGTAAATAAGTAATGTTTTCTTTTAAAAATATTATACAGTATTACTACAGATAATACACCGATCAGGGATATTTAAAATCGACTTTGTGGACACGTAGCTGTTGTGTTAAGCAACATATTTTTTTTTAATAAATATTTGTGTGCACTTATTCTTCTTCCACCTATGAAGCTTTATTTTAATGCATGTGTGCCATTCTACCAGTAGAGGACAGCACATAACAAGTTGCATTGGCACAAACCATCTTTCCGCGCAAACCTAGCCAGCCATCTCTGATAGATATGATTGATATCTATGTCTGGCAATAACAAGGCTACTACGAATAACGTTACTATCTACTACTACGTTCTACTATCACTAGTAATATTACTAATACTACTACTAACAAGAAGAATAAAAATAAGAAGACTAATGGCTGGAATACACTACAAGACTTTTAAAATCTGAACAGATTTGACAAAAACTAGACATCATACAGTTGCAGGCTTTCGGAAAGTTTCATATAGAAACACACTAACTGATCAAATCTGCAGACTGGCACAGACTAGTCCAAGTCCAGACTGAACATCTGAGCAAAAGTCTTGTAGTGTATTTTAGCCTTAACGGAAATAAGATGTATAATATTGTGCAGTCATTCAGTATTAATAATAATTCATTTCATTTTTAATATTTACATTTTAAAGTAGTGGCACGTATTAAAATGTATTGTACAACATGTTGTGCTTACACTTTTAAATGTGTTTAATGTTCGCAATTGAAATATCGGTGAAGAATGTGCTATGTATGCCGAGGTTAACGAATGAATACCATCACATTTCGAGTTAAGTTATAGGTCTATAATATAGGTGTATAGTTTAGGTGTGTCAAAATAAAACATCACCTATATAGAACATCTAAGACTAACAAAGAAAGAGCATATCACAGACATGTATTGTCTTGGTACTTTCCTCACTCTTCCCTCTGACGCGCTGAGTTGGTTCAGTCCGGTATTTAAGTCGCTGCTTCAAGCTTGGACTGTACAGTATGTTATTTTGTGATGCATCGATAATAGCGAACAACGCGATACTTCTCCGCTCATAGGTTTACAAAGTGCTCTGCAACTTTTAAAATGTCTTAAGGCGAGCCGATAGATGACTACAGACTGATTCGAAGCGGAATTTAGATGCAATAGGACTTACTCGCGTAGATTTAACGTCCTCAACGCGACAAGCATGTTGCCTTGGAAGAAGAACAAGTTCGAGCTGATCGAGGAAGACAAGCAGCATTCCAAGCCGAAGGGCTATGCCGTGAGCCTCAACTACTCTACGCTCACCTCCTTTGCCAAATCGTGCCCGGAGAGCGCGCTCAACAGAGTCGGGAGCATGTTTAAATCCAAGAGGAAAAAGGTCAAAATCACCAGCGAGGACCCCACGTACACTGTGTTGTACTTGGGCAACGCCACAACCATCCAGTCCAAGGGTGACGGATGCACGGACGTGGCCGTCAGCAAGATCTGGGGCAAGAGCGAGATGGGAAAAAACGGAACCAAAATGAGGCTGACCATCAGCTCGCAAGGCATCCGAATGGTGCATGTGGACGAAAAAGCCAAGAGACCCGGACATTTATATTTATTGCACAGGATCACCTACTGCGTCGCGGACCCGAGGCTCCCCAAAATCTTCGCCTGGATCTACCGGCATGAGATGAAGCACAAGGCGGTGATGCTGCGGTGCCACGCCGTGCTGGTGTCCAAGCCGGAGAAGGCGAAGGCGATGGCGCTTCTCCTCTACCAAACCTCCGCGACAGCTCTGGCCGAGTTTAAAAGACTCAAACGAAGGGACGATGCCAGACACCAGCAGCAGCAGTTGATAGGGGAGCAAACCATCCCTCTTGTCCCCCTGAGGAAGCTGCTGAACGGACAGTGCTACTACAAACCCCCGGTGGAGCGCAGCCGGAGCGCGCCCAAACTGGGCTCCATCACGGAGGACCTGATCGGAGAGGAGGAAGAGGAGAGAGCAATGCACTTTGAGTGCGAGGATATTTTGGACACCGACAGCGACTGTGGCAAACAAGAACTGTGCCAAATTATCAATGATTTAGACTCTATGAGTATAGGGAACGATGTACAGTCACTACGGGCCGACCTGAGAGTGACGCGCCTGCTGTCTGGGGACAGCACGGGGAGCGATTCCTCCATAGAGAGCAACCAGGAGGCTGCAACTGTTCCCAGCGGCGTTGTGGGGGGGAAGATGCAAGAAGTCGGCTGACTTTTCTTAAACAAACTGCTTTCATCGAGCCATATGTGATGAAGAAGACCGAGGGGGTATGAACGTGCCACATCCCTTCGACTTGAAAGCGCAAAATCTGGTATGCGGATTAAATGGATGTGTATGAAAATCTACAGAGCTGCCTATCTAGACATTGTTTTGGAACAAAAGTATGCACAGGACGGCTGTTAAGAGTTTAATGGACTCAGAAAAAGCCAAAATGCTGTCTAGGTAAGCAACTCAATATAGGTTTGGAGACTTTGGACACTCATAATCCCCCGTTAGTTGGGGCCTGAAAGGACCAGAGCTGCGCAATAATAAGACGCTTAAAGTCTCTGCTAAACCTCTCAATGGTGTAAGAGATTTTAGGAAAGATCTTGTTTACCTAATGTTTTCCTTAGGGAAATGCATTTTTAAAAGAGAAACAACAATCCTTAAATGTGTCTTTTGTTTTTGCTTTCTTTCTGGATGTGTGGATGGATGGCATCTGAGTATGTAAACCTGATCAATGAGTTACATAGCAACTTTCCTTTCAGAATTTTCTGTTTGTACTTTTTTACTAAAGTGTTTATTAAAGTGTTATTATTTATGTGTATATTTGTTTTGCCATAAATGTTCTTACAAACATAAGTGTTTATCTTTGCTGTGCAAAAGAGAACATAATGTACAGAGATGTGTATATATATATAAATACAAAATGTGTAAATTAAATGCATTATTTTTTGAAGAATGTGGTTTGTTTCTGTGAACACCAATAAAAAAAGTGAAATGTATATCTAAGTCTGAAATATATACTGAAGCTGAATAACTGAAATCTGAATAGCAGTGTAGGTCAAACTAAATAAGCCAACTGTTCTTGCAAACAGGGCTTTGTACTGGATCTGTCCGAGCTGTTGTGTTTAAACCATTAGCCCGTGTTTACATTCATACAATTACCATATTTCAGGACTGATTGTCCTTTTTCTGTCAAATCTTTTCTTGTCACTTAAAGCGGAGTTGCCTGCAGTCAATGTGCGGATGTGATAATGTATAATACTGATACAGATTTATATATCAATAGCAGTAGCATTATGCCACAAACTTCACAGCTCTGTTTTTCATAATTTAACATGTTGTTTCCTTCCTCAAGATCAAGAATTAGAAAGAAATTCAAATTATGTAATATATAAAAGAAAGAGAAGTTTTGTAACATGTATGGCACAACTGAGAGGCAGAATGTATTAATCATTAGGGTGTAAAGTGCTGAACTCAATTCTAAACCAATTCACTGTTTATAGTTGATAAGATAATATCAGATGTGAAGGTGAGAAGAAAACTCAAATAAATTCCAATCATTCTTGAATCACCAACTCTGAGACCCCATAAATAGCTTTTTTTTCATAAGTGACATATAGTACGTTGATGAATGATTGTATATAATATATAAATAGTGTATGCAAGCAGATAACATCCTTTCCTTATAAATCTTAATACATTTTATTTCTTAAAGTATTCTTTAAGTATAGAGAATACAATAAAGATACATTAACAAATACTGTATAAGACATCAAACATCACAAAAAACACATTGGATACATTTTAAAAACAGCTTCCATACACTAGAGAAATGTAGTACAGTTACTGTGTGTACATATGCAGTATGTACACATTTATGTGTGTGTGTGTGTATATGTTTACAGTACAGTATGTACCGTATATATATAAATATATGTGTGTGTGTGTGTATATATAAACATACAAGTACTCTACATTTACTCTCGTTAATACAAAAATTGAGCTGAGGAGAAATTGGGTTCCGATCACCTAAACTAGATAGGCAGACGGACAGATCTATGATTTATTAATGTGAAATTCATCTTTGTCTTTGGCACTCTTTTAGAAAAGACTAATTGCTTTAGTGGTTCATGCATGAAATGTATCCTAAGAAACCTGTTATGTATCACAACACTGATGAAGTAAATATATAATGCGAAAAGCCTCTATTATTTGCATGGGAGGTGATGGTAGCCTCTGTGTAGCTTTTCCACTGAGATGGGTTTGGCACAGCCATGTAAAGAAACACGGTCTTGAATAATGCAAGCTGTTGTTTAAAGCCATGCGGTCTCACAGGTTAGTCTCCTGTTACACCTGTCTAAGAAAAGAACCCTCAATCTCTCTCTCTCTCTCTTTTACATACACAGGATTCCCTAATGTTTGCGTCAACTTAGAATATCGTACAGTATGTACACAAAAGTGTTAAAAGTGTGATGTCATCACAAAGAACCAATGTGACAATTGTTTGGCATTTCCTGTGGATTACAAAACCATATATTGATTTTAACAAATATGCTGAGCATTTAATAACAAGATAGTGAACAGACAAAAGCCGTTTTAAATCAAGGTTTTTTATTCAAATATTTTTCAGGTTGACAACAACAAACTTCATAAGATTACAGATATTCCACCCACAATCATGTCCCAAGCAGAGATAAAGATAGGTTCCATTTATCGCTAACCGCTGCGAACTCCAAACAACACTGTCATACTGAGAGTGCAAAAAAAGGTTATGATGATGCTCTTGATGTTGGTGTTTCCAAAATATCTGCATGCATTCCGAGTTTGTCTTTACACCCTCCATTCTTTTTGGTACGGCTATTTTAATCCGTTAATTTACAGATAGGAAAAATAACAATAACAGTGGAAATAGGAAAAATCACAAGACACGAATCCAGTCTGCACGCTCAGATTGGGGAGATTTCATGGACATGTTTACCTCCAAGAACTATTAGTTCAGTTTTATTTTTACTTTGATCACATCATGGCACCCACCCTGTCGTACATATCTTTTTCTATTAACAGTGTATGTGTATGTACAATTTATGTAAAATTTTACAAGCAAGGCTTTGTCTAAACTCAGTATGAAAATGATACAATACACATTTTCTTATTATGTTTCACTAGGTATCAAATGTCTTAATTAGTTTATTTTATTTAGACTTAAATTTGTATTTTATTGAATTATTTAATTAACTAATTCAGAACTTGTAAGCACTTATTAGGCCCTGCACAGAATTTTTAAGAATTGCCATCACTTTATTCCTGTTTCCTTTCTTTTCAGATTCCCTGTAAACTTTGAAGATGAACATTCACGAATGAAATCTTTATAACAGACCGACAAAACACAACTGGACATTTTTATGTGTATACAGTAGGTGTTTCCATAATGAAACCACACGTCTAAACAATTGCCCTGTGAAAATATGGACGCCTAAACCCATTTATTCTGAATGACAGACATAATATTCTGTTTTGCTGAACTGCCCCAAACTAGTATGCAACCGGTTTGTCCTCTATAATAGTCGAGCGCCTGTGAACTGCATGGGAACGCAGGTTTGAAGTGCAGCAATATCACCGCTATGCGGAATTACTGGTAGGAGTTGTGATGAGACCGGAGCTGTTTGCTAAATGCTCAATCGACAGAACAACAGTCTCATATTTGTTTGTATAGTAAATATATAAGCTGATGATGATTTTGGAATCAGAAAAATACACTCATACTGGCAAACCCAGACTTTGTACCGCAGGTTACCTATGCATGGTTTAAAATAAGATATGATTGGGATACAACAACCCCATTGCCATATAAAGTATGCAGTGCTTATCTGGCCCAGAGAGAGAGATCAAAGGTCATGAGCAGGTCACACTGAATGTTCACAACTGCAGCCCGGAGCACAGGAGGATCTTGCTTCATTCTTGTACTTCACCATTCCTCGAAGCACAAGCTGCTAGTACACAAGCACATCACATAACAGGCCTAAAAATGCAGACGGTACACTGAGTTCCATTCAAATACCTTTTCTGAATGCTTGAGACAGAATAGTTATGTGGATTCTGTGCTCATCAGAAACATTATGGTTTGGTGGTCGGCGTGATTCCTCTGGTCATCACACTGCAAATGTTACTTCATACTGATGTTAAAGAAGCATACTGGGTATTTGATCCGGCAGATCCGTAACAAATGAGATGGGCAAACCGCGAGAACTAAAGATCAAACCTGCATGACCACATTTATTTCCCCAATTAGTGGAAAGTTAGCTTGTGGCTGTTTCCCCTAACGCATTCATCTAATAAATGGGAATGAATAAAACAGAACCAGGCCCAACTCAGAAACACTCCAGGTCACTCTGATGCCCATCACTCTTGAAGATCGTCCACCCCTTGAAGATTGTTTGAATGCATTAGAACAGGTTTTGATTAAATCTTAGCTACTCGCTTTCAGATGCATGCATACATGAGATAATATGAAGATCAAATGGAGAGCACAATTTCTCCTGGGAAGCCTTAAAGTTATTTGACATAAAATGTCCAAAATGGGTTTACGTTTGTGTTCATCTTAAATAGGAGTCATACTGTGCAGATTACATATTTGGAAACATCTGTAATTCAAAGTCAGGGTTATCAATACAAATTTGAACAATTCTCATAAAAAAAGTAATTTGGGGAAATGTCTCAGTGGTTTGCGTTCATACAATGGAAGTCAATGGAGGCCAAAGCTGTTTGGTTACCAGCGTTTTTCCAAATATCTTCTTTTGTGTTCTGCAGAAGAAAGTCATACAGGTTTGGAATGACTTGAGAATGAGTAAAGGATGGGAGAATTTACATTATTGGGGGTTATTATGGGGTGAATGGTCCCTTTGCTGTGGTGCACAAACCATTGCAAAAAAGGATGTAGGCAAGATATGGGCTTCAATGGGTAATGATATAGAAATACAGCAAACAATATATAGACTTCTAAATTTATAATGTCTGTTCGTTGCTTTATTCATCGGCACCAATAACATAGACTAAGATATTGATCACATAGGCTAAGATATTGATCATATGGCTGCAGTCTTTCCTAATTTTTAGACAGAATGAACAACCCCAAGGAGTTTAATACCCCCTCATTTGTATTTGACTGCCTACATGAAAAGATCTATTCTGTCATTTATTATCAGGCTGTTTAGCCCACCTGTTTGAACAGGACACAAAAACAGCCTCCACTTCCCCTGCACATTCTCAATGCAAACGTGCTAAACCAAAACACGCGTTCGGTAAACAAGAGAACAGGGCTAAAAATAGTATAGGGAGTGCTACAAGAAAAATGTTTTGGGAGAAAAGCTGGCCTTGGTCTCTCTCTTCTCGAGGAAGAGAGGGGAAATGTCGAGTTGGTCCCGACAAGAAAAGAACTCATTAGCATCCACGCTTTGTTCCTTTGGTTGGTTTCTGGCTGAAGCGCAGCTCCCAGGCTTGCAGTGACAGATGCACACACTGCTGAAATACTGTACAGCTAAAGCACAGAGGGAAGAAAGAGAGAAATAAAAGAGGAAAACTCAAAGCCGGGAAGAATTGAAAGTAGGGTGGAAGCTTGGGGAGAGGGAGCGATGAAAAACAGGAAGGACAGAACAAGCACAGGAAATGAAGGAGATAAACAGGTGTGATAACAGACAGCACAGGCGCCAATGTATGCGACTCGAAGTGGATTCAATTCTATCAGACACATGCAGCATACTTTCCACATTCTGTGTCTCGTGTTGTGATATGCTGCGTTCTGGAACAATAAACTCTTTAAAGGTTCAATGTGTAATATTTTGAAGGATCTATTGACCGAAATGCAATATGATATCCATAACTATGTCTTCGGAGGTGTATAAAGACCTTACATAATGAAACGTTATGTTTTTATTATCTTTGAATGAGCTATTTCTATCTACATACTGCGGGTTCCTTTATGGAATTCGTCATGTTGTTTCTACAGTAGCCCTAAATGGACAAACTGCTCTACAGAGCACGTTTGTAAACAGGTTTTCTCCTTAGACATAAAAGTGAAAACATGACGACATCTTTGTCCTGTGTCAGCAACCATAGTGCTTCAAAACGGAGGGGTGGAGTGAGCCATTGGTTGCAATTCGCAACCTCACAGCTAGATGCCGTGAAATTTCATACATTGAACCTTAAATAATAAATATAATTAATAAATTAGTTCTGGCTCAAAACAATAGTCTCTGTTTATTAATTAACATATTTGGAGAAAAATCTGTTATTGCGTTTTCCATTTTTTAAAATAAACAGTTCAAGAATAAAGTTAATTTGAGCTAAAACAAAAAGTTTACAAAGCAAACCATGTCCAAATGCACTGTAAGAAATGTTACCTGTTTTACTCAATAAAACTGAGTAAACTTAACATTCTTTTTATTAATTTGTTTCTTTTTCCCACTAGACTTTAAATGTTTACAGCATGCACCCATACATTATCAAACTTATACATTTTCAAACTGTAGATCTACTGTAAGTATATCAAACATTATTTATCTTTGCCCTATTTCTTATTTAATATAAAATACCAAACATGATTTACTTGAAAATTTCGATTTCAACCCTACCAAGTAATTCTGTCAGTGTTGGAAAGACACAGTTTGAGCAGGTGAAAATCATCCTTTAGGTCTTCTCACATGAAATATTTGTTTCTGTCCTGCCACAGGAAACATAATATTTTTACTCAACGACTAAAATTACACCAACACGTGGCATCAGTTATTCGTTACAAGCTCTAATCTTTCAGCAACCTTTCACATAGAATAACAGTCTTTAATTCTTCCTCTTTTTTTGCTTCAGCCCCTGGTGTACATCAAGCACTCTGAAAGACTCAGGCCACTGAGCAGAGTGTAAACAGGAAGTGGATCTGGAGGTTTGAGGGCTCTGGGGAGTACTCAAGGGTGAGCTGAGATCATGACCACCAGCACCAGAAGGGAAGTCGGTCGACAGCAAGCAGCTAGTCAGAAAACGGCATTACTTCATCTGATGGATGTCTTTGAATCTGAGGAATGTCAGGAAAACAATGGCTTCGAAAGTTGATGTACCACACTACATGGGATTTTCGGTGCTTTTCCTTTGACAGGGAGATGACGAGCATTATAAAAGGATAAAGACGGCTCTTTCAATTCATTCAAATAAATAATACAGTTTAAAACTACATAAAGTAGTATTATTAACTGACCAAAGTATAACAAATGTGAGAATTATACACTACAGCATTGATTTTAAAGTTAGACTTCGAATTTTGATGTCAATTCCACTATTGCACACACAAATATTACACACAATCTTTAGTTTAATTACATTAGAAGTAACTGTAATTAAATAACAGAAATAAGAGTAATCCCTTACTTTACTTTACCAATGGAAATTACAGTCACTTATTACTTGGTCACTGGTCACTATCATTTTGCACTGCGGGCTAAACCCACAAAGAACAGAGCACAGTAAAAGGAACAAAAGCATTTCACACATTCTACATGTTAACTAGTTTACTCATTTGTTATCCACTACCTAGTGAATGTGAGCAAAAATGAGTGTATTCAGAGCAGCATGTGAGCAAATTTGCAAACTTCGTATAGCGTTACACTGAAAACTGAAAACTGAAAAACTGAAAACTATCCTGAAAACTGAAAATCTGATCTGACCACCTAAAATGGTATAAAAACACTAAGATTTGCAACATTTTTGCAACATTTCACATGTGATTTCCAAAAATATTCATACAGTGCATACTGTACATATTGTTTGCATCTGGTTTGTTTACATTAGATTTAATTATTAAGAGATCAGAAGTTACAATGCTTCTTTTCTCTTTCACAATCAACTTTTTCTCTTTCACAAGGTTCACAATTTGAGACACCATTGATAGCCACAGCCCAATTGGTGCAAGACAAGTCATTACATAACCATAATGACTTTTTTCTATTTTTATCCATCCTAAAGTATCCAAAATATTTCCTCCCAACTCAGAAAACAAGTCACACACGGCTTGAGCATGCATTGTACATATTTAATTGGTATGACTCACTTCTTGCTGTTTTCTCCTTTAATGATATAGTTCAGATGTATATGTCACACCCATCGGAAGTCACACCCTTTATTGTTGCAAATAAACTACCAGTGTGGCAGGTTTAAGACAGAGGGAATCTAGAAAGGAATTTCTGAGAGCAAGAGTCACCCAAGAACTAGGCAATTTCACAATTTACGAACATATCTCTGCTTTCTTGGAATTAATTATCATGGGTTATTCACACCCTTTTCCCAAGTGCTACTCGATTCTCAAGGACGTGAGTCATTAACGTTACACTGCTTAAGGCACCGATCTGACATTATTTAACACATATCTGTCCCACCTGCTTACATTTATTTAAGACAGTTTCACAAAATGAATGACACGCTAAGATGCAGTTTGTTGAACTTAAGACGTTAAAGTTAACTCCACAAAACAAGACATGATTGTATTTTTAAGAACTATCGATAAAGCATTATAATATTAAACTGACTTTTTAAAAGGAGAAGATTTGCATTCATTGACCTTATGGGAACACAGCATTGTGGGGAATTACGTCCCATTCCCATGGAACAAATTGTATTTTCCAAAAACATGCTTTTAACTTCAACTGTTGATTGCGTCCTGGAGCAAAACTCGGAGAGGATAAAACAGAAGTGAGTTATTGTTTCGGGGTGAATAAAATGGCATCATGGCCAAAGGAAGCCGAAATGGGAAATGCCCTCCATCTGCCAACTTTTCAAACAAAGAGACCTAACTCTGACTTACTGCTTGTAACTCTGAATTTTTAAACAAACATACCCCTTAAAACAGAATGATTACACATGAGATCTCTTTAATAGCTCATTTTGTTTCTAGATTATAAATTAAATTGGAAACCTTTGCTTAAGTCTGCGTCTCATATATTTCTCTTGAGAAAAAATACCCAGAAATCTCACAAATGTCTCCATTAGTGTTTCAAAAGAGATCTCAACTATATCTAAGTTTCCGAGGCCAAAATAATTCACGATAACAATATTAACGTGATATCTACTGCAATAGCTTTTTAAAGAAATGATGCTATTTGTCAAATTCATCTTTAATTTGGTTAAATTTGAATCACATTCAAAATACAAATGTATGGAGCCAGAAAAGAGTTGGTAACCATTGTTACTCTTATGGAAAAAAATTCATGGGTGCAGAACAGAGTACAACTGAACTTAGATTTGTCAAGATTTTTTTTTAAAGTCAAGATTATTAGAAGTCAACATTTCAACATGAACTCAAACGTTTCTCCTTGAATTGACCAAATCCAGATTATTTTACCTGTACAATCTACACTGATTTTACATCTCCATAACCAATTTTCGCATTTGTTTATCTTTCTATTTTAGAAGAAATATCTGTGATCAAATTGACACCTAAATGAAACTGAAAACAACATCAATCATATGAACAATAACATTTTTCTTAGTCAGAACCCATGCAGTCAATAGCCTTCCGGCAGACTACAAAATTTGATATGTATCTTAAAATAACCGCAATAAAGCACAGCGTTTAATTTCGGTAATACAAAACTATCCTCACAGAGAAATCTATACCTGACAGCTAGCAGGGCTGTTTCAGCCCCGTTACTCTTTCACTTAAAACAAGAAGTCACTGTAACATGTCTGGATTTAACCTGTAAATATTGATGTTTATTACACCCTATACAGCACATGACAAAAAATTATGTCACGCCTAGTTATGCATGAGAGTTTGGGTTTCAATGGAATGACAACCTCACCTTAGACTTAACATGACTACAGATAAACCTCCAGAAATAGCTGCACAACAACAACAAATTCCTCACCACCTGTTACATGTGATCAACTCAAATAATCTCATTATCAACTATTTTGTATTCCACACAACACTGAGAAAAATATGTAAGACATGTGCTGCGTTTGTGGTTTTAAACTTCAAACAACGCAAACCGAATTTTCCTTTTGGTTGACCCACAGTATACATGTGATTTTCAAAGTAATATACACAAGTGATGTACAGTAGATTAGAGTTCTCAGGAAATCTAAAGTATCCTGGAGCAGAGTAAAACCGGGATTATCTGGTAATGAGCTCTGTCAGAGTTCCTTAAGGCTGTAAGCCAAGGCACCTCGCTGAGAAGCCATCTGCAACTTCTCTGCGGTGGATGCTTTAGAGTAACTTGGCTCCGTTTTCATCCACTCACGAGCACTTGTAGGAAAACAAGAGGCCGAGACCTCTGCAGGCAACAAATTGTAAAATTGGCATCCAGTACAGCAAAGACCACGAGGGTCAATAATAGCCGAGCTGAGTCAGCGAACATTGGAGGAAAATTCGCTTCTCCTCACAGCCTTTGTACAATACCGTTTTCTTCAGCTAAGATGTTGCGAGCAAAACGAGCAAACAAGCAAAGCGCAATTTCGTAAAGCCACCAAAAATGGGCCATTTTGACCTCCGTTGAAAACCCTTTGGCTATATTACACACAGCTTGACAAAATAGCATTTCTTGCACATTGAATCTTTGCAGATAGGGCTCATATTTTTTTCCAGAAACAGCCTGCCACCATTAAATCTCATTATGCTTTTTATCCTCTTTTATTCGGATCTGAAGAGAAAAAGATAATGTTCTTGGCCACTGCTACCCTTCACCGGATGATGTAACCCACCTGCTAAAAATGGAAAACAACTATAAAACATTTCACATGCTGTCTTCTGCCACAAAAATGGTTTTCAGCTCATCAGTGTTTGTGTAACAGGTTCCTCAAAACCTTTGAATAAATGAATAAATGCATAATCATTGTGAGATATTTACTGTAACCATACAGATATGTTCTCCATGCTTACAAAACACACGCATGCCTGTAATATTGCTGTCACTAGATTCTTTATACACACAGAGCAATTAGATGATGATGGCCTTTGGGCCCATTGTGGTCTCAAAGCATGTAACTGAAAAACATTAGCATGACAAAGAAAGGACTCTGGTGACATTATGACAGTAATTGTGTGAAATATGTATGCAAAATTCTTTAATAAATACCATCATACAGAATGATTTTCATATGTATGTGTCACAATATATGTGGCATTCCACAGCACTTTTAGAAGTCATAACCAAGGTATGGATTAAAGGGGACATATGGCGCGAATACGTGTTTTTCTGTGTGTCTTTGGTGTGTTATAAGTTACCCATGCCTGTATTATACACATTCGATTCCAAAAATTAAAGTATAGGAACAAAAAATGCATTCTAGGTCACTTCGTGGTGTGAGTTGACTAAGACCGCCCAAATGTATACGCAAGTAAGGGGTGTGTATCAGTCAGTACAATTGCTTTGGAACCTGATGTTCCAAATATGGTAAGAGGCGTTACATTTCCGTCACACGCCTGCAGTATTCGACCATTCACAACGCACTGGTAAACTGGCCAGTCATAGCACACCTCGCTTTTCAGAGCGATGGGCTTTGTTAAAAATCTGCGCGTTTCAGAGAGGCGGGGCAAAGAGGAGATACAAACACGAACGGTATGTGGAAAATACTGCGTTTTTTAACCTTAAATAGTGTGTATAAAACATAATATTTGTTTTAGCCGTGTCATATCACACCTTTAAAATAATAAATATATACAGTATAAAATGAAATGATTAAAAAAACATTATCAGGCTTTTGGTACCTGTACATTTGGTTGACTGGAGAAATCCACACATGTTCAAATCACCTTGGAATGCCACAGTGTCTGACTTCAGAAATCATTGATACATTTCATGGAACTTCAAGGTTACACGATTATTCAGAATAATTCAACAGAATTTCACAATTTCAACAGAATGACTTAAGAGAAGCAAAACAAACAGAAAGTCATGTGAATACACACAAAAAACAACACAACCTTTCACAGTAGGCTTGTGCTTTGATGATGTCATCCATCTTTAGATGTCTTCTAATACAACAGACAAAGCATACAAAATATTACAAAGTATAAAACACAAAATAATTTAACAGAAAAAAGACAATGCAGATTCCTTAAGTCATTCACAATAACACGTACAACACTTATCTTAAGCAGTTAATATTAGTTAATATTAATAAGTTAATATTTCTGTCAAAATAATGTTTGCACCCTCTCACCCTCAGAGCTTGTGACACACTTTCTTTACACTGTCTATCCCATAATACCTTAAGAGTGTGGCGCTTGACTTCCATGGAAATGGAAGAAAACATTGGCTCACCTGCTCAAAACGCATGAGTGGAAGCACATGGATACTAAATTACTACAAGCAGCTCTTTACTTGTAGGCAGAACTGATATTACAGCCTTTTCATGAAATAACATGATTGCGGGTTATTTTGTGAATGGGATTATATTTATTAATATTAATATGTTATATTTTGTAAGACTGCCTATGTGTAAGTTCAGAGAGAGGGGGTGGACAGAACAATGTTTATTGTTCGGGGTAGGTCACAGTTTAGAAAGCACTGCTTTAGGAGAACATTTGTAACGTATATCATTACTCATTTGTGTGACAATTCAACCTATGGATTCTTAACCAACTTGTTTCACAACTTCAAAATAGGAGGATAGTCCGAGTGTTGAACATTTTTAAACCATGTGACACCTGTTGAATGAAAAATGTTTGGGTAATGATACCGTTAACCTGTGAGACCACAGGTGAAACAGGGGTCAAATGTACCTATTCCTCAAATAATATTAATTTGACAATTAAAAATTAACTTAAAATAAGAAGTTTATTAAAGTGTGCAATTTTTCTACTTAAACTAAAATAAAAGTCTACCTATAGTATTTGAGTCTACTTTAAATTTCCTTGAAATATACTTAAAATGACAGCATGAAAATGAAAGTATACTTAACTTATCCTCAATAATACTTTTTGTAGATCTCAAATAAAAGATTAAATGTTAAATAAGTATATACTGTATTATATATTTCATAAACTAATATTTGTGCAAAACAAAAAGTAAAAAAATGTAAGTATTGAACTAGTTAAATATCAGAATACGTTTAAACGAGTTGTAAATTAGTTGTGTACTCAAAGTTTACTACTGTTAAATTCAAAGCCTGCTGAAAGTATACTTTTATAAACTAAAATGCGGGTCAATGTAGTATTGAAATAGTACACTTACTTTAGTGCAATGATATTTGCATACTTACCTCATTAGGTACACTTAAAATCTACTTTTACGTAAAATTAACTTGAACTGTACTTATTTTTTATAAAGGGAGTAAGGATAATAATTTTTTGTGTATTTGTGTACTCAAATTTGATAACCGTTAACTCAAAGCATGCTTAAAAGTATACTTTTATGATCTAAAAAGTGGGTCGGTGTAGTAATAGCGCATTTAGTTTTAGTAGACTGATATTAGCATATTTACCACATTAACACATGTATTTGTGTACTCAAATTTGACTACGGATTATGGTATGGGTGATGTAAATCCGAAGGTGAATGAATAACAAAGTTATTGGCTTGGAAAAAAGGGAGTCGACTCTGAATCAAGAAACGAGTCGTCACTAGTCCGATTCGCGAACTGCCACGGATTTACGTCACTACATATAGACCCCGTCTACGTTTTGCTAAAGTTTACTCTTCTCCCTCAAACATTGTAGCTCATGAGCCTCATTCCCGGTAGACCAATCACAGCAGACTAGACCATCTGACCAATCACATCAGACGAGGCAAGCAGAAAGGAGGGGATTAGACAGATGTATTGCGGAACGAATCATTTGAGAGTCAGTCAAGAAGTAAGGTAAGAATAACTGCCTATAAAAACGAAAT
Source organism: Triplophysa siluroides (assembly GCA_006030095.1). Lineage (NCBI taxonomy): Eukaryota > Metazoa > Chordata > Actinopteri > Cypriniformes > Nemacheilidae > Triplophysa > Triplophysa siluroides. The sequence goes on along the minus strand of VCII01000314.1, from coordinate 889,118 downwards.
AATAGTGTTTTTACACCGTCTGTGTACTTAGATAGGTTCTCTTTAAGTAAAATGCACTTTAAATTGACAGATTTTGTCGTAAGGGGCAAAAGAAAGTAAAAGTAATGATTTCTGTGTATTTGTTTAACAGAGATTTACTTGATAAACTGTATATCCTTTCCTTTACAAGGGCAGGAAAGAAATTTGGCTGAAAAGGCCGAAAATCAACAACAACAACAACCCCGCATGTCCCAGTTCCCAGCTACGCACCATACTGCCTGAACGCGATTATACTCACCCATACCATAACAGGACCGCTCACTGCCCTTCCTGATAAGAGACTCATTGAATAACAAATGATTTTGACATGTTTTTAAAGCAATAACTGGGCCTGTCTATTACATTTTCCTTATTTTCATCAGCGCAGGGGCTAGAATCCTCAGCAGAACACGTGGCCTTAAGCCATATTCTGCCGTGGTAATAAGCCACAGTAAAGAGGAGAAACATAACATGACCTGATACCACACAAACCCCCACACATACACACTGACACCGTATACATCTGATCTGAGCACACATTATAATTTCATCAGCGCTCATTAAGTTGTTTTTACTCCTAATGGCCACATTCTCAATGGCTGGCACAGTCCAGTACATAGTTTAATTAACGCCTAAAAAAACTCTTACAGGCGCCTGTGACCTCCATTTTTGTATTGTGCGTTCTCATTAGGGGGAAAGGGTTACATGGAGCTGATAATAGAGCTTGTTTTCAAGTTTGGGAAATCAGCAGAGAGCCCCTCAAAAAATATTCCTCGGTGGAAAGAGATCTTAGCCAGAGTATTCTTTCTCCTTTTCTCTCTTTTAGACACATACATCTTTTGGGAACGTGCATTATCACAGCTGGCACGACCAGTCATCCAGGTCGCACTTGGTGACGAAGCAGCACACTGATAAATAAAGACCTACAAGTTCTGAGCTCCAGCGTCTTAGAAAGTCCTTGGAAAGAAAGTCTCCCAGATGTAACATTTCTGACCGTTTGAAATATATGACCAGGACGTCCTATTTTTATGCTGGTTGTACATCATTCTTGCTTCCACTACAGACACAACGTCCGGGGTGTAGTCACAACACAGCTGGGGATTTTGCCCCATTTGGCATCCCACCAGGACAAGACAAAAAATACAGTCACATACTTACTGCATGGCAATGAGGGCATCCATCTTCATTAGCATGGGATGACACGGGAGATGCCCCGCTGCTCGACCTGGCTCCTCCCAACGGTCTGTTGGTCCTGGCATTGGTTTAAAAAGCTCACCAGCCTTATTGTGGCCTATCAGATGATCAGGCTAACCATTCAAATTAAAAACATTCAACTGGTCACGTGGAACACAGAACACTTATTTGTGAGGGGTATGACTTAGAAAATGTACCTGGAAGAGAAGAGAACTAATACAGAACAAGAACATTTCACCCCAAAACGAAGAATTAAAAATTGTAGACTTCACATACAGGTTTCATTGTACTATTTTCATGACAAGAACATTTGAACTCTCTTTTATAATTCAAAAAATACAAAAAACAAAGATATTCTTATTCTTATTCTTATGTGAAACTAGGATATACAAAAAAATTGGAAATTGATTAATGTCTTTAATATATGCTGATTACAATTTTAAAATCTATTTGTTTGTTAATTATTATTTATAATTATTTAACTTAAATAATTGGGTCGTTGACCAACATTCCATGGTTTGACGTTTGACATAGGAAAACTGTTAATTATATATTATTTTACATTATTAATGTTTATATTTGTAATATAAAGTAGCATAAGAGAGATTTATCTTTATTGATAGTTTTTTATTTTTGCTGGGGCACATTTACGGGTTGTTTGTCAGCTACCCAATTACTTATAATAAATATATTTTCTAATTAAATAAAATATCTAATTTATTTTAAAAAAAAAAAATGTGTAACTTTAAAAACAGCAAATGACCCTTAAGAATAACTGAAATCACAAAATAAAACATTCAGAAGCATAAAGCATAAAGTATCAAGAATTTGGATTTACATTCAGTTTAATATTATTATGGTACTAAATGACCTGGACATGTTTTGTGTGATTCACCGAATCTTTAAAAAAAAGTGTTGCTCAATATTACAACACAGCAAACTAAGGCATCTGGGTTAAAAACTCGAAACATCCAGACTTCAAAGACAGAGATGCATTTGTATGTTCCCTCAAGGCTGATGTTGAGCTCGCCTGCAGTCCTCCTCTGCTCAACAGCAGGATACATGAGGCTTGTGAACAAAGACAATACAGCGCCACAATATTTCCGTATAATGCCACCATATTCTTGTTCATTGTGTTCACACAGTGAGACAAAACAGCAGGCGCAAATTAGTGCCACTGGGAACAGTGAGATAAGAATAAGACCGAAACGTAAAGAATCAATATAAAGGTCTATTCTGGGCAGGTTTTTGATCTGTGCAGAGACAGTGATAGCTACAGATGGAGATGTATGAAAAAGACTGGTCAGACGTGGCGCTCATAGGCAATGTTTGTTGACTCTAAGCGGGACGTGTTGAATCATAATGGTTGTTTTTCCTGTTTAATGTCTTCTTGCCGTCTCTTTAAACGCTCCCTGCAGGTTGTTGTCATATATTTTTCACCACATAACAGCGACTAATTTGATCTCAGGTTTGCCTCCTGCAAATCGGTTTGCTGTTTAAATGTAATTTCCTGCCCTGACCTCTCATTGCCAAAGTGTTAGATGGTTATTGTAGTACTTTCCAGCAAATATTGTGCGGCCACCTTACATTGTCAATGATATAACGTGATACCGTGTCAACAGCTAAAAAAATACATTTAAAAAATGTATTGGTTGTTTGCGATAATAACAGTATTTACAAAGAAATATGTACTGTTCTTTTTATGCTACAGAATCATATTTCAACCTGTATATGACTCTTTCTTATGTGCTGCACAAAAGAAGATATTTTGATAAATGTTATTGTGGTTTTGTGTCCGTACAATGGAAGTCAATGGGATTGTTTCGTTACCAGCATTCTTCAAATATCTTCTTTTGTGTAATGCAGACAAAAGAAAGTCATACAGGTTTAGAATGACATGAATGCAAGTAAACAATAAAAGAATTTTCATTTTTGGCTTGCTTTCTTATCAGCTGATCATAAAAAGGAACATATACTCTAGAATAAACACAACAGGTCAACTGAGGTCTAAAGCAAAGTGAACTGGGATGTTCGCGAGCACACACATCTATCTTCCACCCCTCTGTTTGCACCTTTTGCTATTGATTGACCACGAAACAGCTCTCTGTCAAGACTCCCACATACACATTCCATTGAGTGCGATCTCCAGTCGCTCAGAGACAGCTGTGTAACTCGTCCATTTGTCCTGATATGCTCTCATCTCAGTTCATCACGTATCACTTACAGTGCAATGAACCGCGTTAGCTCGAAGACACCACACTGACCTTTAGCGTTGTAATTGCAGTTTCCCCGGTCTATTCTCCTTATTAAAAGCCACGTCGTCTTAAACGAGAGAATACAAAATGGCTACCAAGGCTGTTTAAGTTACTGTCCTTCCCCGAGTTATTATCTTTTGATCTCGGCGTGAGATAATTCACAGCCAGCCGCTGATAAATGTCATGAAAGTGGCATTTATGTGTGTCTCAGCATAAGTTTAACTCATCACAGCTCATCAAAGCTTAGTACATTTCTGGCTTTGTTACACCATGACCTCACGACCCATGTGTGTGAGTTTTCTATTCTAGTTTGGAAGGTTCCTCTCTCTCTCTCTCTTCTCTCTCTCTCTCTCTCAAATTCACAATAACCATTTTTCAACACGTTATAGTAACAGGAAGTTCCGCCCTCTTTATATTTTTTATCTTAGAGATTATTATCAGTGCTCATATAAATCGCACAAAAATCGGACTTGTATTTACAGTTCTTTTGTATGTCACTATATCTCAAAGAAGGATTGCGTAATCCTGTCACATAGATTGCCAGCTTGATGGTATTTTGGCACTGATATTGATCTGTCACTTAACTAGTAGAATCTTGGCAGATAGACAGATTCAATCATGGGCGCATGAAAGAAAACTTTCCTGTTCAGGCTGTATTTTTGGGCCTGTGAAGTTAGTCACATTAACAATTTTGGGTGATTTACAATCATACTGAAGTCACGACCTAAAGGTTCACTATCTGACCAGAATAGTAAATAATAAAATATTTCATTTACTTACCCTGTATGAATTTCTTTCTTCTGCAGAACACAAAAGAAGATATTTTAAGGGCCCCATTGACTTCCATTGTATTGGACGCAAAACCACAGAGACATTTCTCAAAATATCTTCTTTTGTGTTTCACAGACTAAAGAGTCATATAGAAGGTTTAAATGACATGAGGGTGAATAAATGATGATATGATTTTTATTTTGGGGCGAACTGTCCCTTCAAGGATCACGCTACAGACATTATTATAAGGAAGAAAATGTGTTTCAAATGAATGAGATTTTCCTGGACAATTACCACATCACATGACTGGAATGTGGAGCATCACACCAGACTTTAAAAATAAAATCTTCATGAGTAAAGAACATGATAAAAACAACATAGAATAACTGCAGCCAGTTTATAATTAATACAAATCTCTATTTTATAACCTAATGCTGTAAAGTCTTGATGGTTAAAAGTGTATTATTCACATTTTACTCAAAAAACTGATTTGAAAGTGGTTCTGTAAAGCACAAAAATACTTCCATGCTGTAGTTCTTGAGAAGACCTTATCAAATGCATGCAACTTGCCAAAAATAAAAATAAAAAAACCTACAGAAGTTTAGGTGGTGAATCACTTTGCACGTGGCAGTTTCTTTTTAATGTCAATTACATTTCCAGGTTTTTCTTCCAATAACAGTTTGACATTAAATCTCAAGTGATTCAGAATTATGAAAAGGGGAGTTTTGAAGATCATTACCTTCACATCTCACTGTGGCTTCCAAGAATCTTCCTGAGCCAAAGGCCAGAGTCTCAACTTAGCAATGATTCAGAACATAGCTTCCCAGGGTGTGCAAGTCTGTTGTCTTCGGACAGACGGGTTGAGTTCATACCATACTTTTACTTGAGTTTACTTGATCCACTTATCCGTGAGTAATTCAGGAAAGGTTATGGAAGGTTCATTCTTGAACTGACAGCTAAAAAGGTCTCTGCGGATATATATAACCATCAAATTAAGAGCACTATATATTAAATAATGTGGAGAGGTTACAAATTGTAAAAGACAATTCAGAGTAAACTTTGACATCTCAGTTTCTGAGCAAATCTTCAGTAGTTAGGCATGTGTCTCCATCTCACCAGATCTAACACCGTTCTGTGACTGGTCATAACATCAGTAGCGTGAGATGTCCCGAGTACTTTCTGAGAAAATGACTCAACCAGGCTCTCAAGTTAACCTCATAAACACTTCACTTTGGTGTGTTAAAATACATTCTGTACAAGAACCAAGTCAAAGGTCAGAAGTTCTAAACTCAAAAGAAGATATTGTTTAATATAGATAGTTATTTTGTACATTTAATTAATGACAAATAAATGTGAAGAATAAAAATATAAATAAGGAACAAAGCTGTTGTGACTACTGAGATGTCGCTTTTGAAAGAAGACAAAAACATGAAGTTACGCAGATGCGTTAAATTGTTGTCTTACTAGTGCTAGTTGTGGGAACGCTCACTTTTTATTTCAACTTTGCAAAGGAAACAAAAAAAAAACAGGAGGAAATTTCATTAACACAAAGTCAGAATTCAGATGTGATGAATGGAAGCTGGGTGGGCCAGTGTGCGATGGAAAACAAACCACCTGCTGTTGGGATGAATATCCACCTGTAATCTTGATTGACCATGACTGCTCTCCGGGACATGAACGACCTTGAGTTATAATCCAGACCTTTAACTACAAGAACCTGATCTTGACAACACACCAAATCTCCTTTGTCACCTGAAACAAAAGTGAGCTGCAAATCACTACTGGATCTACAGCGCATACAATATGATATAAAACACATACCCTGCTGAAAAAGAAAAACAATAGGCACCCAAAAGAAACCATTTTGTTCCATTAAAAATACCATCCTGAACTTTTTATCGTTAAAAACATTACAAAATTCCTTTTACTATGTTTTGGACATTCCTCAAAGATCCAATAGAATCCATCACATACCAGTACAATATTAAAGTTTCCATTAAAACCAATACAATTCCCATTATAACCATTAAAACTATTAGATTTTCAATTGTGTTTTGGGCATCCCTGCTCCCCGCAAAAAAACATAGAAACCCAATAGAAACCATCACAGAAATTCTAATGATTTACCTTAGAATATCCTTAAAACCCAACAGCCTTTTCCATTAAAACTAGTATTGTTCTAGTAGGAATTAACATCCCACCAATATAATTCATCACATACCAGTAGACACCATTACAGTTTCCATTAAAACCAATAGAAATCCCTTTAAAACCACTAAAACCATTACAACCATTTTAATGGTTTTTAATGGTTTGGCCCTGCTGAAAAAAACAATAGAAACCAGTTAAGAAGCTGATGGTTTTGATTCAATTGGTTTAAACCTTTAGAATTTCTGTGAGGGTTTCTACTAGGTTTCTAGGTTTTTTCACCAGGAATTGCAAGCATGTACAAAATAAAAAGGTTTCTGAGAGTTAGCCGGAGAGGACGAGAGGTGCAATCTAGCATACGTGACTCGTTCACAGCAGCAAAGACACCACACTCTGTCTTTGAGATCCAGGCATTTGATTACATCAAACGATTGGTTTTAAGACGTTTCTTCATCATTTGATGTGTTATTGACATTAAACCTGGTGGCCTTTAGTTTGGAGAATTAAAGACGCTCTGATAAGTTTAGAAAGTACGATTTTATTTCCTTTAAAAAGGTGCTGTCACTCATAAAAAATCTGAATGACGGATAAATTGTAATAAGAGCATACATCACAGTTCACATATTTTTGTAGTATCAACAGACATGTGGGATGAGATCTGTCTGAGAAAGGCAAGCAAGCACAAAGAGCGGGTACTTCACACACGATCACTGGGTCCTTGAGAAAGAAAGAAATAAACATAAAAAACAATATTAAAATGAAGATAAAGAGGACAATTACGAAAAATACTGGATGTTATATACAGTCAGAACAAAGATCGAAGTACATCTGCCTAGCAACAAAGCAGAGAAGAAAAACCTCTAGCCAATAGACGGTGACTACTGGCATAATGAGATTGCCAACACATTTTCTTGCACTAGACTTGCATCATACTCTGCAGAAGAGGTCTCACTCTGAATAAACTGTTGAACTGACTCTCTCAATATAACTGACCAATGGTGAATCACATATGACATATGAATCACCTCTGACAGCCCACAGGTGTGTGTGCGGTTTCCACCGGTGTCAGAAACACTTCTGCTGCCAGGGGAATTTCTCAAGGGTGATAGACAAAAATATGCTACGTTGCGACAAGACTCTCACATTAAGACGAGACAGAAAATAGTGGTGCAGTTCTAATCTGATCTTATCTGTCTGATGACAAGTCAAATGAAAACAAGTCTTTCCAAAACAGATAGAAAATAAACCTTTGTTATCATTAATTGTCAAATGAATATAAAATAAACAATTCTGTTTTAATAAAACTATTTTAATAGATTAAACATAAAGTTATTCTGTGACAAACAGTCTATCATTGTTTTATTTCTAAGTTATATTTTTGGCCTTACAGCTTTTTTATATTTTTGTCAGCACAGTACAGAGATGGCAGGAAATGTTGCAGGATGAGAGAAAGGGGAACATGAGCCGGGAAAGGACCACGAGACAGAATTCTAACTTGCCCAAAATGCTACCGCCCAATATGTCGGCACGCACTGGGCTGTTGGCATCGAATAGTCTGTGACTATTTATATAGTGTTAAACTTAGATATTACAGCCACTGGCTAAACATCTGATGCATACACACACACCAGGTGATGCAGGGACATCACAACAACAAAACAAAACTGGCGGCTTTACATGTCAGCCCTGGACAATGACAGATGAACGTTTGGCTATACGTGAGAATACTATTTACACAGCCATGTGTTTTTTTCCTAAAAACACAGAGTACAAATTTGAGGGGGAAAAAGCAGCTTGTGCCATACAAATACGTTTTATTGTGAATAATGACTAATAAGCTTTAAAGAATCCGAATTTTGGGCGAGTGAACTGGTTCTTTAGCACACTCAGCTTGGTCTTTTGTCATAGCGTGAATGTCGTATTGCTCAAGCTGCTGTAGCACAGCTGGTGTGTCACGCTAGCCGGCGTATAAATAACTCTGAATTAATGCATAAATAACAACTGTCCTGTACCGAGTTAACAAAGTACCACACGTGTGTCGGTATGCATGAAACAGTGTAGCATGTTCTTGCCGAGTAATTCTATTCTAAAAAGAGCACGTTGAAGCATTAAATAAAGCTAAACTCGGCCCACAGTCACTGGGTGAGACTGTTGGGTTATATATAGACGTGAGAGGAAGACTAACTAACCGTAACAGGAAGAGTCCTCTCAGGAACTTTAGGTCAATGCCACCATTAGCCAGTAACACGGTGTCTTTAAAAAACAACAATCGCCTGAAGGAAAAACATCATTAAAATGTGTCATACAGGAAAAAAGGCACAAACAAAAACGTGGAAGGATGCCTAATGGATTTGATAAGGCATTCTTACTGAACAAACCTGCATTTTATATTTACTCGGAACAGGTTTGAGCAGACATGTCTATATGGATCCTAAATCAATTACATGGTGCTAAGATCGACTCCTACACAAAAACAGATACGATGTGTTCTCACTTTCAAGCTCATTTTATTTATTTTTTCCTGTCTGGTAGGCAGCTAAAATATTTTCCGCAAGTGTGAAAACACAAAGCAGACAATCTTCTGATTCAACCGCTGTTCCGTTGAAGCATGCTTGAGGTGCGGATTAAACGCTGCAGCACAAACAATAGCAAAAGGTTTTGTTAAGACTTGAAATGATCGCGGACATCTTACATTTTTTTGCTCAGCTTTCCTAAACGTGCATTTCTTTTTTATTATGAATAAATGGCTTGAATGCACCATAAGTCATTTTGGATAAAGTGTCTGGCAAATGCACAAATGTAAATATCTATCTGTTGTAAATCAGTTGCCTCTACCTGATTAGGGATCAGTCAGTGGATTACACTCAAATCCCACAACAACACTAGAGATTAACTAGTCTTGGTTCATCCACACATATACTGTTCTTGCTTTGCTACTTCTAAAATGCAACTCTTAGTTAAAAAAGAGACCCAAAATCAAACAGGCAACTTTTCAAAGTGCCATTGTAAAGAAACAAACAGCAACTTTGCTGTTAAAATGTATCCCAGCCGTGACCTGTTAATGCCAGCTAAGCCGGTTCTGACTTGGTTGTGTTGTTGTGAGCGTGTGTTTCTTGTTAGGGTGTTAGACCACTGGCAAACAAAGCAGAATGAGCTTCTGATGTCAGCGCAGAGATCTTTTCACACAAACACAAGAAAGCTCCAGGAACATTGTGCAATGCCGTAATGACCCCGGAGAAGCTGTAAAACAAACACACACTTCTCGTCCAAGTGTCAAAACATGGATAATGTAGCAGATCGGTTTGCCAAACAAGAGCATGTGTTCACAGATGATTACTCTAAATTCTCAATCAAATCTTTGCTTTTAAAGTCAAGTTTTTTTTTCTGCACTTGTTGTCAATGATTCATGGGTGCATGTTTTTCCACACACAATTTTTGTCTTTCATTGACAGGAAATAATTTCCTGCGCTTCTGCAAAGAACGTCTATTTGTTGACATCACCAATCTGTCTTATTTATAATTTGATATATTTTTCAACTTTTATACCTAATTCCTTCTAAAATCTACATTTGGCAGACACTTTTATCCCAAGTGACTTACAATGCATTCATGCTACAGTATGCATTTTTATCAGATTCAAACCTACAATCTTTGCAGTGCTAATGCATTGTGCATTGTCTGCAAATGCAGTTGTCTGCCATTCCTTTTGAATGAGGTATTGACTTTAATACTCAAATACATGCTAAAAATAATAGCATTTCAACTATTCCTAGGATTCAGACATGTACAGTCAAGCTCTGTCATTTTTTCATTGTGTAGGCACAACAATTTTAGCATCCTATCTAACTCGAAAACTTGGATAAAAACATACCTGTTACCTATCTAAAACATGGGTGTAGAGACACGGCTTCATTCACACTGCCTCGTGTCTTTGACAGCCCTGCCGTTCCTCAATTCTCTAAGTGTTCAAGCGCCTATATGTCTGATAACCTGAAGGACTCAAAGCCCCTCGCATTCTCAACTTTAACAACTGCCGCTGAAAACAAAGAGCAGGTTGCCAGGGAAGTCTGACTTACAATGCTTAAGAGAGAGAGAGAGACAAGATAGACGTGATATTAATAGCAGACTTTGCTTATAGAAGCGTGTTTCTTTTTTCAGACCGCCCATGAGTGTTTTTTGATTTAGACAATAGGGTCACTTGGGTTTGAGTGGAAAATCCTTGTATGAGTTCCAGCAGTGAGTGTTGTTTATTAAAAGAACAAGAAGCAGCAGAAAGCAATGTTTATCTTACCATTGTTATCCCGGTTTATGGAATATTGTTCTTGATGACAAGTGATTTTTTCATTGTCTACACACCACTTTATCCTGATTTTTCTTCCCTATGTAAAGCTTAAAAGCAGAAAATGTATTAAATCCGTTATTTTCCACAAAAACAAAAAGGGTTGTTGAGCAACACCAACAACTAAAAAGTCTCTCACTGGTAATTTTTCCATCTGCCATTGCTCTCAAATCTCAAAGGCAGCGTGTCATGAATTTGAATAGGATTTTTTGTTCTGCTTCCATGCTGTATAAATAACAATCCATTTTTCTTGCATAGGAAAGAGTAGGTCATCTTTTGTGTTTTACAGTAGAAAGAAAAACAAGAGAATGGAACCACAAGAGAATGAGCAAATCTTTTAAAGGGCAAAAATGATCATTTTGTCATTATTTACTCGCCCTCATGTCATTCTAACATCTGATAACTTTGGTCTTCAGAACCAAAATGTGATTTTAAAAATCCATTCGATAAAGGATTATGTTTTTGCAATTATTAAAATTGAACATTTTTCGCAACATTTTTGTTGAAAATAACTAGTTGGAAAATACACACAACACCAGCATAATTCATGCTCAATATTTACCTAATTTTGTCTAATATAATAGTCTTTAGCTTTTAGATGTCAGTGCTTTTCAAGAACAATATCACATGGTTCTGTTCTATAAGCAAGACTTGATGCCTCGGGCAGTGGGTGACTGATCACCACAGAGCCATCTGGACTGTGACATACTGACATAAAGGTTAAAGAACTAGAAGGTCAAAGGGTAAAGAGGCTGAAGGCCTGTAAGTCTGAAAATTGGTCAGTTCGTTTAAAATATAACATATGCACCTGAAAAGAACATGCACACATGTACATTCACAGACTTAAAAATATTTTTAAATAGTTATACAGTTATGTATGGTTTGAACCTAAAAGCAGCATATAAAAAATACCTGCACGCAGAGAGACTATAGGGTGGAATTGAATGCGAAATTACCGAACCATGCGTCAAGGCCTTAAGGCTATATGGCAGAGCTCACATTCAGGCCAGTGTAGAAGATCCATTATTTCCCTTTCAAAAGGCTTTTAGGCTCTTCTTGTTTACCACGTTATAATTGAACTGCATATTTACACAACCCTACCACCACAATGCCGAAGCGTGTAAGAGGAAGGTTGTTATCTCATCCATTCATTCGTCTGAGTGCTGATGAGAATTCCTGTTCACCAACGAGACACAGTATCTTAATTAGGAGACCACCTCTGACCTCTTTCTCTCGTCCCCTGAATAATAGCGAGCCAAAGATTTTCCTCTTCAACAGTCAATGCCTGACATCAGCAGGACCTTTCTGAGAAAATCTTACTTAACTTTCTCTTGACTATTGGCTATCAGGAGAGGTGCTTTGTTTACGAACGCGGGGGGGGGGGTTAGGGGTCTGCTAAAAACAGCATGATGTAATTATGATGCATGCCTGACCCATATTCATAACTGGAGTTGTGTCATCCTGTGCCGCTGACCTCTATCAATCTGTTATGCTGGTCTGACCAGCGGTCGCTAGAAATGAATTAAGCACAGCGTCGCATCTAGTATTATTAAGCTGTATGATCACAAGCGTTTTAGCTTGAAAACATTGAATCATTTATGTTTTACATTTACATTTGGCAGACGCTTTTATCCAAAGCGACTTACATTGCATTATCCTATACATTATACATGGGTATGTGCAATCCCCTGGGATCAACCCAGGGGATTGCACATGTTCTTTTAAATCAATAGTGAATTCCATCCCTAATATAAGAAGAATGTACAGACAATAAAGGAGCATGAACATATGAATTATGCATACAATACAGGGATTGCACAAGAGGTGTGCAATAGAGGATTTGGAAACCCAAAAGGGGTCACCCCATGAATCCAACAAAAAACTAGAGCTCAGCCAATCAAAACCCGCTTTCAGTAATCCCACAGATCTAAGCCTATCACGGCAGACATCTGACTACCACTGTCTGGATCAGCCTATCACTGCAGAGCTCAGTCTATCGCTATAGGGCTTTGTCTTTTACTTTATAATTTGTTGCTGAATCAACAGTAACATGTATGTTTTATACAGACTTGAAATGTGCCACCTGCTAGCTAATGTTATACTCCTGAGTATCATCATTTTCACTGCACTTGACAGATGGGTAAAATTACATAACAATGTGTGTCTACGCCTCATATCTGTCCTAGGAGGTACCTGCTTAAGCCAGCTAAGTTGTGGTTTTGTGGTTGTCAGGCGTGCCGTCTCTTGGGGTGTTAGAGCGCTCGCAAACAAAGCAAGAGGATCCTGGTGTCAATTCACAGATACGACCACATAGCACACTGCAATAATTGAAAAAATCATGTGTATGGTTAGTTGTTTTCAATTGCACTGGGAGTTCTCTCGTTTTTGACGGTGTTTGTCCCTGTACCTGCTATCTGAAAGAGACTGTAACATAAATTGAATCGGCAGAAGAAATTTTATTCCTCTTGGCCTCGTGGGACACAGCGGGAGGAAGCAGTACAAAATAAACAGGAATATTACATATTCATTTGAATTATTTATGCAAACATGGATGGAAAAATAGGTCGAATAAGTTCTGTATGTTATTATGTTACGAGATCTATTGAAATTTAATATAACTAAAGTCCACATTTTGAACTCTAGAGCTGTAACAGTGAATAATTATAAAATTATATAAATGTGTAAATGATATATTATAATTGAAACCTTGTATGTCCATATTTCATGATTTTTATTTTTTTGCCATAAACCATTATTATGTTTTCACTGGGTTTTGCAAATATTTAAGCAATAAAAAGTATAAAAAGGTTCTTTTTAACTTTGACAACACAGTATTTAATCATTTAAAAGGTTCAGTTTTTTCAGCAAATTACAGACATCAAAGGTTTTGAAAGGACAGCAACGATATGATTATTTTAGATAACATGGAAAATGGCTCAAGGGTTGCTTGTCCACACAATGGAGGGCAATGGGGGCCAATGTTGTTTGGCTATGAACATTTTTCGAAATATCCTCTTTTGTGTTCTCTTCAGGTATATACAGGAAATACAGGTTTTGAATGACACAAGGAGGAATAATAAAATGAAAACAATATCATTTTGGGTGTATGCCCTTTTTTTGTTATTACAATACACGTAATATTTCTAAAGACATATTTGAAGATATTAAAGATAAGAGGAAAACACACTAAGGTTACCCTGTTGCATGGTGCTTCCAGAGTCCATAGGGAACATATAGGCACATTCACACACAAACACACACACACACACACACACGCACACACACACACGTGCGCGCAATGATAAACCGCCTTCGACAACAAAACACAGCGACACCTAGTCGTGGGAACTAGATGTGAATGTTTTCTTGTCAGATATATGTTTCCATCTGAAGTGAAATTATTATGATTATGATTAGATTTTGAAACATAATCTCCACCTTCATCTGTCTTGCACTGTGACTCTTGTCAAGAAGAATATGCCAGGCTGTGAAGAATGTTTCTTTGTCTATTCATCTCACATTTCCTTATAAATATTTGATGAGTACACCACACCCACACCAGCATGTCCATCGGAAATCTCAATCTGTTCAGACATGTTTACACATTTACACACACACACAACACACACACACACACACACACACACACACACACACACACACATTTGAACAGACGCATACTTTGCTAATACAAAGCTAATGCATACGCTGACATAAAGGTGTGCAGGCTTTTGCAAGCACACACACAAGACACGCACACACATCTTCCAGCCTAGTCCACAAAGATATATCTAAAGTCAGAGTCCTGGAGATCAAGATAAGGACTTTATCAATCAATACGACACAAACCACAGGCTCACGCAATTCCATCATCTAGAGCACAACAGAGTGACCAACTAAAGCACAGATCATTGGTTTAAGGGAAATAAATGTGCATTCTCATCTTTCTTAAGAAATCAAAAACTTTCAAGAGTGTTTCCTAAGCTTTGTTGGGTTAAAGCGGAGCTATCATGCTATGTCATGCATTCTGACATTCTGACTGTTTAACGTGCCTTCTTTCTCATGCTTAACATGGTCAATTTGTCAACAAACGAGTTGGACGTATGACGTAGTATTTCTGTACTTGATACACTCCCCCAGCACTCCAACTTGTTTCGGAAAGTTTTTTCTAATTCTGGATGCCAGTGCTAAAAGATGCCGGACATGAACTGCACGAGATAAGTCAAACTAAGTCATTCGTCCGCGTTTTGTTGGCAATTGGCATGTACCTGCATAATGTACAAAACACGAAGGGATTACTGTGATGATGTTATGCTTGCTCGTGCTGTAGTTCCATCCCACTCTCCCCACTGGTCCCACCTCTAGCAGCTCGTGTTTTTCCGGAAATAATCATACAGCTGTATCTCTCTTTTATAAATTTGATCAAACTTAATACAATATCAGATGTACATATAATACTTAATACAATAATACAGATCAAAAGATATGACGTATGCAATACTACTGTATAGGCACTCAAGATTCATACGAGATGGGTAGAAACTGCCTGTGATACGCTATCTTTAAGCACTGCTTGGGCACAGATGTAAAGAGCACAACCAAAAGATCGGAAACGTCCTGCAGGCTTTGCATGATTTACTGACCCAATTCTAAACATGTGGAGTGCTGGTGAGTTGGACCATAGAGCTTTCAGCTTAAAAGGCAATCTGAGATACACAGAATTATACGCCAAAAGAAATAAAGGTAAATTCCCGAAGCGGTTGGACGGTTTTGTCACTGAGCGCGGAAGAGATTGCTCAGCTTTCAAAAGAAACAAACCCACTTCACATGACTCAACGCTCTCTTCATATAATTCCAAAAAGTCAGAGTAACTCCCGCTGTTGCTTTCACAGTGTGAGAAACCGCTTTCAGCTTCCTGATTTGCTTTTTTGTTTCATCCACTTGAAACGGGTCAACGTAACAGCGGCACACTGTTTTCAGGAGGCGTTTTTCAAGTGGTTCTTCTTATGTGTCTGTTATTCACTGTTATAAGGAGACCATCTATTCTGCCCGAGAATGAAAGGATTTGTGTTTAGAGGACATTGGAGGAAATGTTTTTTACCCCAGAAATAGATTCTGATCGGTTTTAAGATTTTTAAGCAATAAAAACAGCTGTGAAAGAGGTGTGTGGAATCGAAAGGGACTGGAAATATGAACCCTTAAAGGTCCAGTGTATGAAATTTAGCAGGAATCAACGGCTCACTCCACCCCTCCCTTTCAAAGCACTACGGTGGCTGACACGGGACTAAGATGTCGTCACGTTTTCGCTTCTTTGCCAAAGGATATAATGTATTCATGAAACTCGCTCTGGAGAGCAGTTTGTCTGTTTAGGGCTACTGTAGAAACAACATGGCGAATTCCATGTAAGGGGACGCGTGGTGTGTGTAGATAGATAACTCATTCTAAGGTAATAAAACATAACGATTCATTATGTAATGTCTTTATACACCTCTGAAGACTTAGTTATGTATATTAACTATGAAGATCCCATCAAAAAATTACATACTGGACCTCTAGAGATGCTTAAAAAAACAGTTCACCCAAAAATACAAATTGCAAAAAGATAAATTACCACCAGATTATTAAACGCAAAAGCTATTGAGATTGTTGTCACTTGGGAGCTCAATAAAACTAGTACCCATTAACATTCATTTACACTTTTAAATGATCATCAAAGAAAACTAAAATAAGCAACCCCGAGAAAGATTTGCTGGAATGAAAAATGACAACAAGCCTCAGTATCCCTTATACATACTGTATGCGGCATACATAATTGTTGCGAAGAAAGTGCATTGCATACATGAACAGAAGTTGGATTTATCAGTTCTCATAAGGTCACAGGAATATCATCTCCATCACACTATTTATAGAAATGTACCAGCTAAAATGCAGCACCGAAGTGAGGGACATTAAATCGTTCCAATGACATTTCAGTGCAGAGATATGATTTTATCACTCTCACCAGATCACACGTATGTGACAAATTCCCTGTGAATTAGACGTGGTTGGGGCTACAGATGTGACTTTTTCACAGAGCAAACCAGATTTTACAAATTATAAATAGATTAAATAGTAACTTGTTACAATATAAAAAGAGCTTCATTTAACCTTCAATGACACAATGCAACTTCTGTTTTGCCATTGATGTCTTGTTTCCAAAAGGGTTCCATTTAGACCTCATAATCCATTTTCTCTGGCTAATGCTGTTGATTTGGACACAAAACCACTTGGCACAATTATAGTAGAGAGACTTGGGGTGGATCACACTGTCAGACTCTCTACTAGACAGTTGACCGAGAGACCGAGACAGTAAGAGTGAAGAGTGTTTGACAGGCTTTACCGTCCATCTCGTTCTAACACAGTGGTCGGCAACATGTGTCTCTTTGCAAAAATCATGTAATCAACATCAAAATACACTTACGTTTCTATGGTAACCCCTCATGTTCAGATTCAAGCTACCCAGATCACAAAAGTGACTAGACTCAAAGCATGTGCTTGAAAGTCATGGTGCTAAATTGCATTACATTGCTTAAAAACTCCAATGTTATAAGTTTTAAAACGCACCATGCAGCAAAATTATCAGAGAGCCAAAAACAGATGGAAGTTCAAGTCATTAGTATTAAGAAGTCATTAAAACGTGTTTTTGTATTTGTAAAATATTAGTTATTGAAATGGCTCATTGGCAAAAATGAATTAACCAAAACTAAAAAAATACGTCTCTTTCATGACCCCTGTTAGCAGGTCATCAAGAAGTGCTTCTCTTACGATTTATATCTTTCAATGTTCCTGTATGACATTTGTCAAGAGCAAAGGTATAGATATTACAGGACTAAAATATAGCCAAATGTTCTTGTGTAATGCCATAACAGTCAGTGTAGAAGGCCTACATTAAAATCCAATGTGCTGTTGCCCCAAATATCATCTTCTGCTTTATTCGAAAATAATAGCATCACTAAAACTTTTTGTTATGCAGATCCTACAATATAAAACTCCACTATCAGCAGAGATCATTTTAGTGACATTTCATTCAGTACATTTGACAGTACCACATGTACAAGCAAAATTAGATTTTGGTCTAAGGGGCAGAAAAGCAACAGACAAATCTGGAAATTTCCGAGGCCGTGATAAATGTCCTCTCGTTTTGAGAGGAGCTTTGAGGCAGAGATATATGAAACGGGAGCATGGAGAGGCCTCGAGGACATGGCTGTCATTATGGGAGGCAGGTAGGAATACATCACCGCAACGCAGAGCGGATAGGCATGACCATCACGTTTCCTAAAGAGCCGGCATGTCATCTGCTGAGCAACCACGAGCGGCATGGTCTACCGCACACACGCACTTCTCACAGCGGCTCGAATGCAGACACATGACACAGCGTGAGATTAGAGCACAGTGGCTTTTATTAACGCTCAGACCTACACAACAAAGCAAAAAATAACTTGGAACAGCAAACAGGGTACACGCGTCAAACAACAACACTGGCAAAAGAGCAGATTAAAAATAAATACACCATGATGTTCACCTTTACATTTATCCATTTTGTAGATGCTTTTATCCAGAGCGACACAAATCAAACAACCATTTTTTCATAAGACCAAACAATATTCGTAGTGCAAGTATAGATATCAGTTTATGAAACAAATACCCAAGGAATGACTAAATAACTATCTGACTCTTGCTAAATGCACTAGATTTCATATTGATGTTGACGCAAACACAGAGAAAAATTCAACAATGAAGTCTTAATAAGATTTTTAAAAAGATTACGAAAAAATTACTTCCAGCATCATTCACTTTAAAACCTTCAAATGAAAACAACTGAAACTGGACTTGGAACTGAAAGCTCACCAAGAAAGAAATTGGGGCAGTTTGTGCTTGATAATGTAGAAAATAAGATAAATAATAATAAAGTCTCACCGTTTGTCTGAATTTACACAAATGTGGCATTGAAGATCTTGAAGAGCCGGAGGTCTTTTCTTTATGCTCTTTCACGTAGCACAAAGGTAGTTCGACATCTCAAAGCTTCAAACAGTGACGTCAGATCCGCTCTTCACTCGAGAAACATCTCCCTTGACCTACTTTTTTGTCTGTCTTTGTATTAAGGTAATAATTCTAACAAAGATCTCTTTGAACCCAGAGACGGCGAAGGGATGATGACAATAGCACTTCGGATCTTCTGTAACTCTGGGTCCTATGTGCTTTACTTCCAGAAACACTTGGACAGGCTGATATGCTAAAGCTTTGACAGAGCACTTTTTTGAGTTTTCTTTAGAAATGTTAACATTTGGTTTAACAAGGGCATGTGAGGATTCTGTTCAAACTTATCGCTGGAATCCTGTAAATTCATGACTAATGCATTTCTGATCTGTCTGAGCAGCAAGTTCCGGCTTCTCTGATCAGACGACACTGTGCGACACATCTAGAAAATCAAAAAGAAGTCTTGCATAATTAATAAAACCCACAAGCTAGACTTTGGGAAGGAGTTTTCTGCGAGTTTGCAGACTACCAATTACCATAGAAACTTATTGGAGGTGTCTCCCAAAGGGAAACGTGGCCAGCAGGGCACTGGTACATGGTTATGTGATATTTAAACTATTTAGCCAGTTTTATAGCCCGTGAGTTTCTGTAAAAAATAATTGCTACTACAAACAGGAAACAACTTACTTATAAGTATGCAAGATTATTTGCCATAAACACAGACAAGTTTTAAGTATTTATTTGTCCAAGTGCTTATTTATCCAATTGAGTTTCACTTAAATGGAGCATGAAAGAAAACAAGTGCTCACAGAATTATCTAGTTAGGAAACTTTAAAACAAGTATGAGTGCAGACACATGCGCACACATGCATACACTTCTTGGGACTGCATTGATCTGACTGCTGCAGAGCAATCAGCTGTCTATGGAAATATTGATGAGGCCATCAAGCCTAATGCATTTTAAATAAGTCTTGATGTCAGGCCGAATACAAATAAACTATTACAAGCCATGGAAGACACAAAGTCCCATAGAGTCTAAACAACCCAGAGACCAAAAAAGACACTTGAAATCCAATTAACAAATTTTAGAGAAATGCACGCTGGTCGCCCGTCTATCCTCGCTCTCTCTCTCTCGCTCTCTCTCATCACAGATTCCATCCAATCACCAACCACCTGCGAATTTTAGTCCCTGAGCACATATCAACTCTCATAAATCAACACTGAATTTGGCAATATGTGAAAAACGCAAACAGGTTACATAAGTGTTCCACTGCCTGTTAACAGACCAAATCAAATCACGATGAGAACTTAAGGCGACGTGACAGCATGTGTAGACACTGCGAGTACTGCCAGCCACAGGCACCAAGCGTGTTTCCATGAAGAGGGTACAGAACGGAAGCCAAGTTAGTGCTGGTACCATCCAGCAAAAAGCAGATGAGTCTTCTGTGGCTCCTGGTTGTTGAACAACAGACGGCTTTTCTCATCCGGCTAAATAAATAGAGCACATATGGTTTGGGCAAGTTATTAATGTATCAACACATTCATTGCATTTGCCTTTAGCTATGAAGCCATAAACAACTCGGGTTTAGTGGTTTGGTTAGCCGTTTCATTTTTTATTCATTTTCCAGAACAGAGCATTATGTACTATCCTGTATTAGGACATGAGAATGATGCTGTTGCACTCCCACCCTTTCACTCTCCATTTACACTATCAGTCACAGAAATAAACAGGCCAAGAGTAACCATCTGTCTATCGCTGAACTGACACTCATCTGCTCACATTCATGTTCGTGTACCACAGCTCGCTGGCTGCTTTGGGCTCCGATGTACTGGTCCCAGTGTTTGCGCTGGCCCTTTTTAAAATTCTCTCTGACACTTAAACAGACTATTTTTTACATACTATGACTTATAGGTCTTTACTACCCTGCTGAAAAAAACAATAGAAACCCAACAGAAACCATCACAGAAATTCTAAAGGTTTCCATTAAAATACCATTATTACTTTTTCAATTAAAACCATTACAAAATTATTTTTCGTAGTGTGTTTTGGGCATTATTCCAGTAGAATTAAACATCCCACCGGTAGAATCCATCACATACCAGTAGAACCATTACAGTTTCCTTTAAAACCATTAAAACCATTATAACATCTTTTTTTATAACCCTTACAGAAATTCTAATGGTTTCCACTAAAATACCATTATGAACCATTAGCTTTTTCCATTAAACCATTACAAAATTATTTTTGTAGTGAGTTTTGGGCATTATTCCAATAGGATTTAACATCCCACCAATAGAATCCATCACATACCAGCAGAACCATAACAGTTTCCATTAAAACAAATACAAATCCCTTTAAAACATATTATGAAAAAACAATAGAAACCATTAAATAAGTTGTAATGGTTTTAAAGCGATTTGTATTGGTTTTAATGGAAACTGTAGTGGTTTCTACTGGTATGTGATATATTCTACTGGTGGGATGTTACATCCTACTGGAATAATTTGCAGTTGATGTCTAATTCATTGCAGATAGACATTGTAATGTATTTTGTATTGTTTAAGGGAATGTATTTATACATCTCTTGTTATTAGGGAGAATCATTGTCAGTCATGTCTGGCTTGCTGAGTCTTGCATTACAGCAAACTTGCATTTTAAATCTCATTGAGAGGACTAATCCCAGATCAAAAGGAAAACATGTTCAGATTAGAGAGAAACTAATATTTAAAAATATGTGCTCTTCTCATCAGAGATGGACATAATGCATCAAATAAAACACAGTTGATGTCTTTTTTCTATTACTTGTGAAATCACGGTTCAAGGGAGTTTTAAGTAGCGCCTGTCTTTCTTTTTTTCTGCAGCTTGCTTTTAATTACGACTGGATGCTGTAATTCTCTGAGGTACTCTTTGCAGTGAATGAAATCCTGAAACTGGATCGTGTGCCTCAGCTGATCTTTTCAGACTGCGTTTACAGAAGAGGCTCATGGGAAATACTCTCTCAGCATTACCTGAGATAAATGACAAGTGACTTCCAATGCACAGCGTGCTGAATTCTTTCAGTGAGAAAACCGCTGTGAATCAAAGGAGTAACAGACAGCGGGACAAACAGACCTTGCTGTCTCCTGCAGTGTTTTTAAAGTGCTGATAAAAGACATAACCTTAGTCATAAGGAGTCAGATTGTCAGTGATGGTTTTAGTACTATTGACATATAACTTAACTCTTCAGTCAAAACTTTGAGAAAAAAATACTCTTTTTGAAACTTTTCGTCATGGAATGAAAATGGAGTTTTAAACACAAATGCGCTGTATTTGCAGGTAACACTTTACAATAAGGTCGCGTTTGTTGAACATGAACTAAAATAAGAAATAGAGTTTAATGAAGCTTTCCTGTGGCTCAGCCTCTGTGGTTAGAGCATGGCACTAGCAATGCCAAGGTCATGGGTTCGATCCCAGTTTTTTAGCATTTATACATTTTTGGTAATGTCAGTTCATTCAAATACAAGTATCCACATTAGTCTGCTTTGTATTAGCTAATGTTAACAGTTACAACTTTTGATTTTAATAATGTATCAATGAATGAGGACTAATTATTGTTCATTATTATTTGTATGTCGTATGCATTAGCTAATTGTTAACAACCCTGCTAAAGTACAATAGAAACCACATAAATTTTAATGATTGGTATTTTAACATTAATTTCAAACATCACAATATTCATTCCCTTAAACAATACAAAATACATTACAATGTCTATCTGCAATGAATTAGATCTCAACTGCTTATTAGGTCAATACAGTACAATCTAATGGTGTTTCTAGACTCTGTAAATTCAAGACTTTCCGCATAGCATAGATTCACACAATAGACTCGCGTATAGAGACCGACTACAGAAAAAATGACACAGGCAGTCAATTTAACGGACGGAATACAGCACAAATTGCACTGATCTATTGACTGTGTGCATTTTCCAGTTTGGGAACACGTGGCACGTGACGGTGAACATGTGATGACAGCTTCACGTGTCTGCCCCGGGGCTTGGGAACATCACTTCATTTAGAAAGCCTGTGAAATGAAAATTGGAGTAGGAAGGCTTTTTATCCAAGTATATTAGAAGCCATCTGTCTTTGCTAGTGTAATCTCTAATGTTCAAAAAATGAACTTTCAGAGGACATAACGTACACATTTGAAATGTACAATATTTCACCTGCAAGCAAAACAGACAAAAATGTTAATGACTCATCTTGCACTGGTGTCTGTCAAATCACATACTTTCTAGAATGAGAGTCTCTCCCCATCACCAGACCAATAACCAGCAAATCATGACTCACAACAGAGGCGTAACAAAAGTTTTTCCATTTAAACATTTCCACCCAAACATCCGGTATGAGGATCTATCTGCTCTTGACCGAGAGATGGTGAGTTTGGGAAGGATGTGGGATCATTTTCTCCAAAAACAATCGTCTAAAAGATGACCGATTCACATACAGTTTAAAGTTAAAGTGCTGTTTCACAACTAATACATTAAAACTAAACAAACATATCCCTTCACAAATCTTTCATTGTGGCACATGAATACGAACTTAATAACCGTGCGAGCCCATGAAACTGGGAAAAATGTGATTCATTCGAACATAAATATATACTATTTATACTTATAAGTATATAAATATCATATACTAATGTGCAGCGATATATCTCTATTTATTGCATCTAAATTGATGTAACATGTCCCATTCACAATGCGTTATTCAGAACATATTCATTTCTATCATTTGTTATAAGAAATCATTATTTCTGTCTGGCTTGCAAGATTGAAAAGGTGGAGGTGAAAGTAAAAACGAAAACAGACACTATGGCACGTGCGGCGGAGGCACATTTCCTGTCTGACATCAGGTGGACAACGAGACACGTGTCCACTGTCTTGCATCTCTTGATTTTTCATCAATGGCTTCGTAACTCGATCAAGAGAGAGAAGGACAGTTTCGTCAAAGCATATGATGAATACTAAACTGTAGATGGAAAGGCCGATGTGTTTGATGATTGTTCATGTTTACAAAATAGGGCTGTCAAACGATTAATTGTGATTAATCGCATCAGCAATAAAAGTTTACAAATAAGTTTACATAGCCTGCCATACTGTGTATGTCTGTGTATTGTGCATATTTATTTGGTATGTATAAACACATTCACATATATCCATATATTTGAGAAAAATACAAAAACTAATAAATGTTTATATATAATTTCAATTATTGGTGAATGTTTTTAAATACATATATCTGAACATTTCCTAAATGTTTATACATGTGTGTGTATGTTTTTGTGTTTATAAATACAAAATGAATATGCACAGTAGACAGACATATAATGTAAACACAAACTTTTATTTTGGATGCGAATAATCAAGACAGCCCTATTACAAAATAAATGTTGTTTATTCGTAACGTTGTTGGATATTCGTAATGTTGAGGATGGTATGACAAAACTAAAATGAGTCAAAGCACTCTTAAGATATTTTCATAGATCTCTACATTAGTCCTATCTATTATATTTGTAATTTTTCTGTATGATTCCATTGGTTCAGAAATTATATGTGATCTTTAAGACTTCAAATCATCTTCGTCAATAATAACAGACTTTTTACACCAACACAGTAGTCTGCAGGTTATTTAAGGGCTCTTTATAAAGTCTTCAGGGACTTCTGTAACTAGTGATGTCCCCAAGCGTTGGCGCTTCCCAGCAGTGACCTTTTACAAGGACACGATTTCACCTTGTTTTCAATACCTCGTCTATTCTGTCTAGTTTATTATGTCTCGTTTATCTCTGAGCTTTCCAGATAAAATACTGCAAAGTTCAGAAATCGCACACCTTCTCGATTTTAAGGGGAAGAGCAGCAAGCTTTCGAAAAATGTCACCAAGCAGAATCAGATAACTAAAAGAGGCTTCGCACACCTTCTCGATGCTAAGATTTGGGGTGACATCTCTGATCGAAAAAAAAAAAAAAAAGAATTATTCTTTTAAAAACCCTCTGGGGAAGAATGAACAAAATGATGAAAAAAAAACATGTCTGACGACAACAAAATCAATACACAACTTATTTTATTTAGGCTAATTTCAGCATATTACAATGAACAATATTGCTTTTTACGTGTTTTTTACGGCTAACAAATCATATCACTTGTTATTTAACTAATTTAATAATAGAAGGCACTTCACTCGTTCAGTCAAAAACTTACTGTAGCGTTTATACAGAGGAAAACACCTGCCTTGAGACATGTATATTAAAAGTCCACTTAAATGTGTTCTGTAATACTTTTACAGGACGTTTATGTCATAAATGACTATACACTATAGACCGTTTCATCGGACGAGCGTGCACCTGACCCCTACTTAACTTCCGGTTTGTTTTTGGATAGTGTGTAATAATATAACTATTTATATTTTAATTAATTTATGTAAAAAATAATTTGTATTATTATTTTACTATATAATAATTGTATTAAATAAATGATTTGTTGAATTTTATTGTATGTTTATTTTATTAAATAAACAATTTGTTGAATGGGTCCTGCAGTTCGGTCGCATTTAAATAAACCATATGGTACATTGACATCTAGCGGTTGAGCTTGGTATCGCAGTCTATATTCAAAATATTGGAGAAACAAGTTTAGCCAAGTATGGCTCTTTTTGGTTTCTTTAGATTGTTATCCGAAATAATCTACAGGCACTCTATGTGTACCGGTCAGAAGTTCAGTTGGGGTCAGAAAAGTGCGCATACGCAGTAACATTTGTTTATGTTGTTAAGATAAAACCGTCTGCACACCAGAATGTAACATTTACAAGCATAGACTGTCATACATCCTTCTTCACAGGACAAAAACAAACCAACTGTACGTTCACCTGTGTGAACAAACGTTTGCTTCAAATGTCAGCGTGGCCCTGAATGAACCGATCTATGAGTGGGTAGCTGGAGATCCCAGACTCCTCTGTACAGAACGGCTCTCCTTGGAAACAGTCACCAAATTACAAGACTGAAGTGCAGCGCAGAGCATTCAAGGCTTTTAAATGACAGCAGAGCGCCCGAGTGCTCATTAGCATCAGTGAAAACCTCACAGAGTGCACCAGAGCCCAGCATCTGATTCATTAGTGAAAGTAACTTACTGGAGAGCCAGTGACAAGAAGAACATGAATATAGTGCAACTTGCAAGACCGAATTAAATTCACATTCTATTTACCTACTAAATGTATTTCTAATGACTTTTGCACTGTTGCGAAGCAGCAGTATATAGAATACATAATATAGGGAAAACAGGGTATTATTGCCATTTTATCATACATTGGTGATCCTAACTGTAAAAATAATTATCTGTAGGATTGCTATTGGTCTGTTCTTAGTTCACGTTCATAGCATTATTAGTATGTGTCTCTTAATACCAAGTTAAACTGATAACAACTGCATCAATTTAGATCATTTTAAAAAATAGATGCCTGTCAAAAACATTTGCCATTTGTGACCCACAAAACATAAGTTGCACAGGTATATTTAACAAGTCAACCAAACAGAATTATATATTATTATATAACAACAAATCTGTTTCATCTTAGCGTCGGCCTGCTACAGCGCCTCTTGTGGACAACGTTAAAGAAGATTTTCTCAATAGACACCTTGACTGTTAGTAAACATTCTGACGCATTTTTGTGGGAGGAGCTTAGGTGGAGGCAGAAAGTTCCCCCTGAACGCATTACTAATGCGAGGTGGCACGTTTTGTTTGCTTGCTTTTTGACAATGACTAGAAAGAAAACTGATTACATTTTAACATGTATGGTCACTCACTGTCTAGGACCAAGATTGTTTTTGAAAAAGTTAACTTTAACACAAGGAACCTGGCCGACCTGTGCTCACTCTGAACCTCCAGTTAAGTGGCAATCTACACCTACTAGACAGAAAACCAGACACCTACCAGCAGACCTCCAGTTCTCCCTCTGTTTTGCCTCCAGCTAATGCCGAGACGTAAGGGTGACGTCGGCCGCAAAGGGGTCTATATTTAGATTTTTTGCACCCTTAGATTCCAGATTTTCGAACAGTTGTATCTCGGCCAAATATTGTCCTGTCATAACAAACCATATATCAATGCAAAGCTTATTTATTGAGCTCAAAATCTCAGTTTAAAAAAATTCACCGTTATGACATTTCATCTAAAGGCTCAGAACTACTTCAATGGTTAATGAGAAGACAATGAATCAAGTAAGCCTACGAAAACACTTTATTCTTTTTCTAAAATGATGATACTATTAAGCCAGACATGTCAATATCAGTTACATGGAATTGGCCAAAAATCTGAAATTATATTATAGAGTATCTAACATGAGATCATGAAATTGACATTTAATGCAGTGTGTAATGTTGCCGTGTTTGAAAGTAAGCAGTCTGCCAAATTGTAAATCCGAAGGTGAATGAATAAAGTTATTGGCTTGGAAAAAAGGGAGTTTGAATCACGCAAACGAGTCGTCACTAGTCCGATTCGCCAACCGCCGCGGATGTACGTCACTACATATAGTCCCCGCCTACGTTTTAGGACTTCCCGCAAAAACTTCACTCTTTTCCCCCAAACACTGTTGCTCGTGAGCCTCATTCGTGATAGACCAATCACAGCAGACTAGACCATCTGACCAATCACATCAGACTAGGCTAGCGGAAAGGAGGGATTAGACAAATGTATTGCGGAACGAATCATATGAGAGTCAGAAGTAAGGTAAGAATAATTGCCTATAAAAACAAAATAATAGTGTTTTTACACCTTCTATGTACATGACTTGTTGTTGGACAATCCATAATCCAAAGTAGGACATTCAAAATCCCTAGTTATGTACTCTTAAAAACAGGACAATTTTAGTGTAAAAAATACATAAAGAATATGAACTAATAACATGAATGTAAAATATCTAAGCCATCCTTCTTTCTTCATGCCTATAAAACCATTTGCCTCGCAAAAAATTCAGGCCATTTTTATGAAAAGAAAAGAAAAGTTGGAAGCGTGTTCCAACAGCGCTACGTTTCATTTCAATAAGAATGATGATTAGTTTTATGGAGGGATGCCAAACTTATGCCCTAGTTTTTCCCTGGCCAGGGGCATGATTTGCAGGAATGATTGATCCGGCATTCCTCTGCCCAGCAACACACACAAACACACGGAAACTCACAAACACACCGAGTGTCCAGCGGTTGGTCTCATTTGTGAGTGAGCTAACCTACAAACCTTTAGAACAACTGTTGACGGACAGAAGCTGTGAGCAAATGGAAACAATGGTCGAACAGAGAGAGAAAAAAGTGAAAACGCAAGCCAGCAAGAAAGAAATCAATTCCTCATTTCTAATTTCTTTGGATAAAGGCATCTGTAAAAACATGGAAAGTAAATGTAAATGACAGACAGGAGGAGTTCACTTGGCCAACTATTTCAAACCTGTAAAAATGTTTTAGTATTTTAAACCATAGGTGCTGGTCTGATGTCTAGAGCTAAACCTGAGAAATTAAGTAAAAGCTTTTGAAAAGAAAAATGTTTGTGTAGCTGATCTCCATGTTCATCTTTGACTGCCTGATCAATGTCTGCATTCAGACAGCAGAGCCATTTGAGCTCACTGCTTTTATTACTATTAAATCAGTCAAATTGAAGCTTTTCTAAACATTTATTTCATCCAAGACCTCACATTTCAGTTAGAACTCTTTCTTTGCATGACATGCTATATTTTTCCTTTCTTCTTTTCTTTTGAGAGTATGATGAGTGCAGTACTTCAACAGTCAGTATGTCTGTGCGATGTCAGCTGAGGTCTTTAAGAGCAGGTGGATGAGGGATGTCTGTGTTCATGGTGTACCCAAGCTAATAAAACCCTTAAGATGGTCTGATGGTTTTCAAGGCTTCAGATCTTTAAAATGTCTTAGCAAGCACAAATACAACACAAGTCAGTAATGAATAACTAGATTCACATTAGATAACACCTCTGTTCCTTGAAATGTCATTCGGTCCAAGCAGCTAGGTAACATTTAATAACTCACACGATGTTGCCTCGCTTGCTCTTTAAACTTAATCCAACCTGACAAAACTGCAAGAGATTCAGATTAATGTGTGCCTACATTCAACGTGTGAGTGATTTTGTGGACAATAAGAGTGAACCCACAGTCACAGACGTCATATTGCAGACCACAATATTGAGTTTCTATTTATTCAGTCGGGCTATCATTAGAGCGAAATTCTGCACCAAACAAGCACACGTGAAAATCAAAAACACACAAACAGCTTCTATTCTCCTCTATAAAGAGAAAACGGTCACGCTTATGCTCTGTGATGGTTCACAGCATTTGACACGTGTGTCTGTTGTTATTTAACAGACTCGCAGACTTTCCTCAAATTGATTCCCCTTTATATAAACATATGCAGTGCATCTACACCTGGATTCTTTTTATGGAGTATTTTTGTCTTGTTTTTCTTCCACATTTCTTGCATAAACTCCATTTCACTATATTTTGTTTTTATTCTACTTTAAATTCAGAAGGGGGTAAGAAAAAGACACTTTATTTAACAACATAAGTTGTAATACCTCATGCGATTTTGAGAATGTTGAGTTACTATTATTTAAAGATCAAGTATATGAAATTTAGCGCTATCTAACTGTGGGGTTGCGACTTGCAACCAACGGCTCACTTCACTTCACCGCTCAGCCCTCCCTTTCGAAGCACTACGGTGGCTAACACAGGACAAAGATGTCATCACGTTTTGTCTTCTTTGCCAAAGGAGATCATGTATTTACCAAACGCGCTCTGTAGAGAAGTTTGTCTGTTTAGGGCTACTGTAGAAACAACTTGACGAATTCCATGTAAGGAGACCCGCGGTGTATGTAGATAGAAATCAGGGCTTCACGATTATGACAAAAATACCTCGATATTGTAATTGCGATTATTATTTTTCATTAATATATTTTATATCGAAGCTTTGAAATGTTTTATAACTTTCTGTGAAACAGCTGCATGCCATATTCTTTCAATAAACATCCCAAATTAAATAATATAATGTAAAAAAACAAATAATTACGCTAGTTGTCGGATAATGAAGGACGCTTAATATTAAGGTCTCTGTTTCGCCACTGTACTCTGCGCCCAAATACACTGCCGCAATGCACAGAAATGAATGCAAGTGGCCAGTTGTAATAAGTTTGATTATATGTTTTTCTATGAATTGTGCAGCCCTATAGAAATACGTTATTCTCTAAGGTAATAAAAACAAAGCGCTTCACTATGTAAGGTCTTTATACGCCTCTAAAAACATAGTTATGTATATATTTTATTGCATTTCGGTCGATACATCCTCCACAAAAATTACACATTGGACCTTTAAAACATGGCAGAAATATTGACAAAGAACATGACTTCACAGAGCACGATTTAAAGTAAACATCACAAAAAAAAACTTTTCTTAAGGAGATGACTGAACGGAATAAGAGAGATCACTTAAACAGAGTGAAGCAGTGTCAGAGGGAGGGGGCCCTGGAAGAACACATTGTGAGAATGTATGTAGGTCATCGATTCATAAATGTGTCAGTGGACGAGTCGAAAGTGAGAGAGCGGTCCAGAATTCTCGGGGGACATGCTGAGCAAATAATGAAGATATGAGAGTGAGAGTGAGAGAGAGAGAGAGAGAGAGAGAGAGAGAGATAATAACCTTTACTCTCTCTTACTTAAGACTCGAGGTCTTTTAGTTCTGGGTTGTTTGTTTAAAATGCACAGGTCAGATCCACACACCCACAGTTGCATAATAACTATCTTACATCTGCACCCTAAAAATACTGTGTTGCAGTTCTCCCCTTCCTATTCACTTACATATCTAAAATCAAGCTTAGGGATGTAGCATCGTAGCAACATTCGCTTCTAACTGGTTCAAGCTGGTCATTGGCTGCCCATGTGTGGTTTTCACAGATGACCTGATAGATTACCCGCTGGTGAGACCTGGCTGGGTCCAGGTCCAGGTGGAACAACCTGGTCATACCAGCACGGGGTTGCCAAGCTGGTTTTTGAAACATAGGTCCAAACTGGGTTACATGATTGACCAGCAGGATGGAGCAGGTAGGGACCTGGCAGACTATCTTGGTCAAGGGCCCAAGTATAAAAAAAACTAAGCATATGGTGGTCCAGTATATTTTGGGAACAAGGTTTGTTTGCCTGTCAAGCTGAGGACCGACTTGTGCAGGATCGAAATGATATTTTAAAACACAGGAATAATCAATATAATAGTATGGAATAAGAAACTGCGAACCTGCGAACCTGCTCCTCTTTTACATTCCCTATAGAGCCTGACTCTGCTTTAAAAAATAAACCCATTTGAGAGTTTTTATAAAGAGGGCCCAAACCTGCTTGAACTACATCTGAATTCTCATTATTTAGAAATATATGTATCAGTCAAAAAAACGTGGAAGCACCTCTATAGAAAAATATACCTCTGGTTAACTGGCTTAGAAATCGGATTTGAAATCCAGACAGTCCATAAATCATACAAGTGACCCTGTTTATGAGTGAGATTGATTCTCTCATTTCCCCATTTGTCCTGACTCGAAAGCCACAAAGCTCATAGGCAGACGAATGATTCAAGCCACTGTTTATCACGCACCGATCTGACAGTATAAGGAGATATGAGAATGCGCACAAAGCATGTCACTTTTTACCTGTAAACCACAATAAGGTTACATCAATAAACAAGTCCGTACAACAAAGTTTAGGTCCTTTGACAAACATCTTCCTGTTCTCATGGCGAGTTGTGAGGTCGCACATATTCTGAGGGCCAAAGCAATCGACACAACCTTGCAAGTGAATCTCTACTGGAACAACAGCAATAACAAGCTTATGCGAGTTGTCTATGTTTTGAGTTGAATACTGCTCGAGTACTAAATTCTCAATAACATGAAGCACGTCACACCCCTGACACAATAAACCCACTTTGCCGCAGTGAACAGACCCAAACCCATGAGTTACAGAACCTGCGTCAGCCCTGCTGGAACGCTGTCACAATTGACAATGCATCAATCCATTATAAAGGCCAATCTTGTTACCCGGCTGTGGAAAATGCCTGTCTTTGTATCTGGGGATTGAGGTCAGAAGGGCAGGAATGAATTATTACTCACGTGCAAGTGTAATACTTTTAATCAGGTCACCCACGTGACGTGACAGCTGTCTGGAAATGTTTCAAAACCTGTTGGCAGGTTTTATTATAAGCAGAATGTAAATTAAATTACCATGAAAATGATTTAATTACCCTTAACTTCATTTGGATTGACAGCTACATAATTGCCAATAACGTATAGTTAAGAATAGAAATAACTGATTCTTGTCCCAATTTATGTTTTAAGACAAAAGGCCATTTAGTCAGTTTAAACATCTATAGTTGGCATTTTAAAGCATCATATGCAGACAAAATGAGATATCTTAAGAATAAAGTCAATTTAAAAAATCGCTAGTTTGGAACAGAGCTATATGCACTTTCATATGTTACAGTTTTTGGTTTTGTGTGAAGAAGATGATTATCCAGAATGATGCAGAGAGTTTTAACACATCTGTACAAAACAGGATGCTGAAATACACGGGCACAGAACCTTCTAGTCTGCATCGTGGCAGCTCGACCTGACTCATGATGGAGACAGTATGCAGAGAAACACGCATTGACTGATGCCTTTTCTGCCTTACTAAAAGCTGCAGGATACAGACTATGACAAAAATGGTCTTGCATTAATAGTGGGGCGAAAATCAACCAGATAATTAAACACTATCAAAAAATTGTTTGATTATGAACTAAGGAATGTTAACTAAGGAAATATTGATGGACAAAGTCCATAATCAGTTTAGTGTGAATTCAATGAAGTGCGAGACAGAAATTTGGCTCACGTTCATACGCATCTTATCTTCTATACACTGACAAGAAAAACTAAATTCTTTACAAAAAGGCGACAAATTGAACGACAAAGCTGAATGCAGCAATCCGTCCTCCACTTGAAACACTACCATTCATCTGCGTGAGAAGCATGTAATCAACAGAAATATTTTTTAGGGCTGTCAAAAGATGAATTAATTAATCGCATCCAGAATAAAAGTGTTTACATATATATGTCTATGTACTGTGCATATTAATTATGTTTTTATAAATACAAACACATACACATGTATACATATTTAGGAAATATTTACATGTATTTATTTATATTTACCAACAATTGAAATTATATATAAATGTTTAATCATTTTTAGATTTTTCTTAAATATATGCATGGATGTGTATGTGTTAATAAATACAAAATTATTATGCACAGCACAGAGATATATATTATGTAAACACAAACTTTTATTCTGGATGCGATTAATCTTGTGACAGCCATATTTTTTTTTTTATTCAAATAGTTCTCACATTGAGCCTCTCTGAAATGAATGCATGAATACAATGTAAATATGCTTTTATGTTTATATGGACCATGTCCTACAAAAACTGAATGTGAGTAAGTGTCAATGGAGGTAGAAAAAAAGCAGCAGGCTGAAAGCAATGAGGGCAAGAATAATAAGAGAATAATAATATACAATGCCTTCTATTTATTTACTCTAAATTATGTAGTTATTTTCAATGCAGTGATGGGTCAAAAAGGGACGAACCCAACCGTGGAGTAAATTAACCTATGCTGGGTTATTTCAACCCCAAATGAGTTGTTTTACCCAATTGTTGGATCATCAGGGTTGATTTAACCCAATGACTGTTTCTCCCTTTTAGTCCCAACATTATTTAGAGTATATATTTTTATACTCTAAATACTCTTAAATACAGCTGCTAAAAAATTAAGAGACCGTTTCTCTGATTTTGAAATAGATTATTTTATGTGTTTAGGTAAACTGATCATTTTGGTTTCATTCAATGGAGTACTGACAATATTTCTAACAATTTTCAAATAAAAAGATTGTTTCTATTTGCATTTATTTGCAGAAAATGAAAACTGGAGAAACGGGCCAAAATAACAGAAAAGGTAACAGATAACTTCAAATACTGCAAAGAAAGTTATTCTCTTTTCAAGCAATACATCAGTAATATTTGTTCATGTATTTAGAAAAAGTTTATGGATTTTTAATCACAGTTTTCTGATTTAAAACGAAAATTTGGAATGGTCTCTTATTTTTTCTGCAGCTATACACTGAAATAAAAATATAAACTGTCCCTGTGTGAATTTAATTTTAATTAAACATTTTTAGTATACATTTTGCTAAAATAATATAAAGAAACGGTGGCTTAGTGGTTAGCACGTTCGCCTCACACCTCCAATGTGTGGAGTTGCAATATGCATGGTAGGTTGATTGGCATCTCTGGAAAAATTGTCCGTAGGGTGTGAGTGCGTGCGTGCCCTGCGATGGGTTGGCACTCCATCCAGGGTGTATCCTGCCTTGATGCCCGATGACTCCTGAGATAGGCGCAGGCTCCCCGTGACCCGAGGTAGTTCGGACAAGCGGTAGAAAATGGAATGGAATGGAATATTACAAAGTTACTCCAAATTCCAAATGTGACAAACTGTGTCAAAGATCCCACCTGCATCAGATGATCTATCCCTATAAATTGCACACAGAGGATTAAAGAAATCTCATAATGTAGAAAAAAGGACGTATTATTCCCGTTACCCATTTATGTCAGTAGGTGTCTGATCCCACCGGCTGATATCCATTACATCTGTCCGAATAAAATCCGATTATACATCAGACGTCACACTGACCTACATTATCTGATACATTTTTGATGTTTCACCACATGCAACAGTCTCAGTCTACAGGACTCCTGAAATAAACATCACCAATTTTCAACCCGAGGGTGGGTGTCATACGCTATGCCAATTTCACACAATCCAGAATTAACTGGCCAACACACTTGGATGAGAGATATTTTTACAGTGAGCCATTATAAAGTGGATACTGGGTAGATTGAGCAGAAATACTAAGGTAAAAAAATCGAAATGCGTATATAGTCAAGGATGTATGAATACTGACAGAAATACAATGAGAAGGAACAATGTGAAAAGAGGGGTTGGAAACTATGGATCAGCTTGTTTAAAGGGGCAGTTCACACAAACATCTAAATCAATCATCGTTTATTTATCCTTATGTCACCCAAAACCTGTATTTGATTCTTTCTTCTGTGTAACACAAAAGAAGATATTTTGAGAAATGTCTCAGTGGTTTAGTGTCCATACAATGGAAGTCAATGGAGACCAATGTTGCTTGGTTACAGACGTTCTTCAAAATACCTTTCAAAAGAAAGAAAGTCAAACAGATTTGGAAATTTACATTTGACCTATCCTTTAATAGTTCATCAGAAGTCACCATTAAAATATCTAGATGTCGTGCACTCGGCATCAATTATAGTACATTTACTTATGTATGGCTGAATTTCAGTGAGCATTTCGTACATCCATCATCAACGAAACGCTCCAATAATGTACAAAAAGTTCAAACTCATGGATGTTAACCAACAGTCTAACCTAAACACATCTCTCACATAAATCACTGTCAGTGAAGGTAAAAAGTTGGCTTGAAAAAAAGTTGTTAAAGCGCATAAAATGAAAAAAAGAAAAATCTATTTCAACCTCCGGTGGGGATCAATCGCAGACATCAATAGTTCATTAAAATGTCACCTCGATTGACAAAAGCTCTTCAACACTCTTCACTCAACACTGCAATATTTCAACACAAGATAATTGCTCTTGGTTTACTCTTTTTCTAACTTCACCAAACACCTGCAATTCTGCCCGATTATTACACGCGATCTTTTCAGCCAACGGCTGAACGGATTTCTCAATAATCGGTGCTTTAATTTCTTGACCTTTAAAGGGCAATGAAACTAAGATACTGCCTACAGGAACTAACAAGGATGTTCAAATCCCCATTAAATGCGAAGGCTGTAGTGATCGTCTCATCATGTTTCAGAGGGTATAGAGAACGCTGATGATCCTCTCCATGTCCTCATTTCCTCCTACACAATGGCATGGCACAGATTGCGAGAGCTCAGTCATTGTGGTGGAAGGTGACAAGCTAAAAACACATGTGTGAGAACAGCAGGCAACGGATAACACGAGTACACACACATGCATAAACTCATAGCAAAAGTTCACAGACCCGGCGCACGGAGATGATGATCCATCTGTGTGTTTTGACTGTTCTGTTGAATAACGACATCTAAAAAATCTGTCTTTATCGAGAAATAGCCAAGTAGCCGTGACTTGCTGACTGGCCGGGTGGAAAGTTCTTGGTGTCTAGTGAACAACGGCGGAACCTGGGCAATTTGAACTCATTATCCTGGCCCATCATTTCTGAAACTCGATTTCACATGCAATGCACGGCTTTTATTTCATCTGTGAGATTTCACATGGTTAACTGACCTTCCAAAAACAGGACCACAGGAAGCAAACTGACATCATCTTGCGTGCCTCGTACTGTATCTGTGTGGTGTCTGTGAGGAAGGGATACTTCAAGTACCTGTACAGAGGCAACTATGAGGAAATATGACACAAGATAAACAGCCACTGAAAGAAACATGGCAAAGAGATCATATCAAATTGTCATTTAATCAGCATTTCTAAATGTATTGTGGCCATTCCAGTCCTGTTGAATTTCAACAAAATCAAACCTCAGGAGTGACATGAAGTCACACAACAGCAATGTGAAAGACTGACAGCATGAATCGAGGTTATCACATAAAAACATTATTTTTTTACTTTTCCTAAATACATGCACAAACATTGTATTGCTTTAAAGTGAATATGTACTTGTCTTCTTTGCAATATTTGAGGTCTGAACAAATAAAGAGCATCTTTTCGGTTATTGACCTGTTTCTCCAGTTTTCATTTAGCATTTATTTAAAATTTGGGAGAATTACTGTTAGTAGTTTACAGAACGAAACAAAAATGGTTATTTTTCCTAAACATACAGTACATAAAAATGGTAAAAAAAAAAAAAAAATGAATGGTCTCTTTTCTCCATTGTATGTGTTTTTTTTACTGTGAATTAGATTTTTTTTAGCACCGATTGCCTTATATCTTCATACTGCGCAGTGGACTATACCCTCACCTTTCAGTTCAAAAGATTTGTACTTTATCTCTTCCATATTTTCTGGACTCTTTTTAATGTCAGTTAGCATTGCAATTCAAAGAGAACACATCTGACAGAGTCTTAATAACCCACAGCATGTCTGACAACAAAGCAGAAACATTTTCTATACAGTATATCAACTGAGGTACATTTGGATAAATCTCAATTTCAAAGCGCTCCAAAAGTACGGTTCCATGCGCCACTGTAACTGAATGGAAATTATATTATGTAAAAACAAAGAATTTAAAGCGTTGAAATAATTTAAGATCACTTGTATCAGATATATTATGCTATTATGCTTAGAATATATTGAATGTAGATGCGTCAGCATTTGTTAAAGGGATAGTTCACCCAAAAAGACAAATTCTCATCATTTATTCACCTTCATGTCATTTAAAACCTTTTTTTGACTCTTTCTTCCGTGGAACACAAAAGAAGATATTTTAAGAAATGTCTCAGTAGTTTATATAATTTATTTATTTCCAGATTTAAAGGTCAAATACACCTCTGATGCTGGTGCTTTCATGACAATAAATAAAAATAGCAGGAAACTTTTGTATGAGGGGGAAAAATAGGTTAGTGTGTTACAGTAATGTAGGTCAACGCTGAACTTACTTTCAGCTTTCAGAGTGTGAGCTCAAATTACCAATATTTTTCTGACAACAGAGGTCCTGAGGAGCAACCGAACAAAAACATAATTTAATCCCGTTTGAAAAGAAAAACTCAGACCTTCTCAAACCGGCTCACAGGCTTTACAAATGCCATGCGTGACGTGCTTTAGGGCCAAGGTGACATGGTGCTTTGCTCTCGCGCCATAAGAGCTTGGAATTGTGGGAAACTTGGGTTAATCGAATGGTTTGTATATGACCCTGAAGCTGTACGGGTCTGACCCATATTCAAGAGCCCTGGTACTGTCTGTAAAATCTATCTAGGGCCCTGCTGACTTCTTATGGGGGTCTCAAGATGGCAAGTATTTTTAAATTAGTCCAAATGAGCATCAAGATACATTTAAAAACTGAAAACTAAGACACTTATAATTTTTTATAATAAATAATCGTTTAAAGTCAAGCTCTGAAATATTTTATTCGATTTTGAGTTTTTGTGAGTGGGGAGCCTTTAAATATTCCTAAAAACAACAGGGGGCATTGGAGTCCATCTACGTCTAAGCTACGGAGTGCTTTAAATATGAATTTTACACACATTTAAGACTTTAGTGCATTTAACCTATGCATGTCCTGCTAACACAATGCACGACCAGATTAAAGTGAACATTTTATGTTAACCCAACAACTCATTTTAAAATGCAACAAACAGAAATATAAAAAATCTTTACAAGAAATTACTAGACATTTTATTCTGAGCTCTAATACATAGACATTTTTGATATCTTAAAAATATGGTACCGCTTCATTTGAATTCGGTTCATTGATGTTAATACATTCAGTTTTTAAGACACAACATATGTATGACACATATATTTGTTTCACATTCAATATTTAAGAAAAGGAAAAATAATGCACGTCTAGGGAAAAATTATATGAAACTTTCTCACACTAAAATCACTAAAATTTCACTCAGTCAGCATTTCCCGAGGGGTTCCTGTGATTCATAATGATTCATAAAAGTCACATAACAACTACAACGAAAGCATATGATACGTGTAAACCAATTGCAAGCGAAGGGTCCCATACGAGTAAATCGGATTTCAGTGTAAATTCTACCTTGCTTGTCGCAATGAATTGAACCATTCAAATGATTTACACAGAAATCTCATAAACAACACCATTTCATTTTTGAGGAAAATATAATAAGATAAACTGTGTGTGAATGCAAGAGATTGGACCACCAGTTCAATGACTAACATTTGGCCTTTCATTTGATCAGGCTAAAGTAGAACAACATCAATTCATCAAAGTCTAAAATGACAAAACACAACTGCATTCCCACTAAAACAAAAAACTAATTAACTGAAAACCCCCAAGACACTGTTCTTCACTTCACAATATCGGCCTATTGACACAATAGAGTTTAGTGTGGGATCTCACAACTGCCTGGCAACACCCACGAAGACCTATGACAAATCAGCGCGGGGTCGAGGGAGATCCTCTGTCTCTCCGCCCTGTTGATTTGACATTGCGGAGGTCATTACGAACGTTTCGCAGAATTCTGCAGAGGTTTGCCAAGAGCAGCATCGCTCGATAAGTGCCAGCCAACCACAACAGACCCTCTAAATCGTTTTGAATATCCCCTCGATCCCACTTCCTATTTCTCAGGCGGATCAGAGCGCCGCAGCAAGAACGTTCTCTACCTCGGACCTCAAAACGAGACCGATACTCCGATGTTCTAGATGCTATCTTAGCTTCAGATTCACTCATACATCACTGAGAAATTTGATTTCCAACATCAACATACGGTTTCAAGCCGCCTGACACGTTCACAAGCACACAAACGTGGGTCAACACCCCCAATAACCCAGCATCATCATCACTGCAAAACAAAAATGAGATGAAATGAGGACAATGTGCAATATGTTCACTATTAGCCAATGACATTGTAAAGCAAGGTAATATCAGGGTAAATTAGTGCATTAGAAAGATGAGCGAGTTAATGTGATATCCACTGACAGTCTGCAAGAGCTGCACATGTGCACAAAGGAATCATGGGAAGGAAAAAGCCGCGTACTTCAAACTGCGAAGAATCAAGAAGAATTCATATTCGGAGTATAATGCGTAATACTGATCTGGGAATAAATGTGCCTGAATTTTGGATCTTTGGGAATGTTTCGTCATGGTTCGCTTAATTCGTAATACGATCAAAATGTTCAATCGCAACTCAATGTTTAAAGACTTTCTCACTCAGTCATCAGGTATGGGAGAATTGCAGTTGCCATGGTGGATGTGGACCGGCCCATCACATTGATAATACAGCTGGAAAACATCCCCATACCCGTGATCCCTCCACCATGTGCACAGCTGTCGGTTCCAGCCGCAGGCCAGTGGGTAAAACAGCTCCCCGTGCTCCATACCGATCATGGTGAAGAAATCTTGATCGCCCAGATGACCCCGAAAGTGGAACTTTTCGGCGAACTGAGTCACCCGCTTGGGCTCCAGAAGCTGGTTGTATAAAATTGAGCGACGCATGGCGTCGAGGTTCAGAAGCATCACTCCGCTGTTGAAGCCGGGCAATCCGTCCGGTGGAGGATCTCCAACGTGGGACTTGGGATTGTCTTTGCGATATTGCCAGAAAGTGTGTCTGTAATAAATAAAGGAAAAACCCCCGAAATTAGAGCAAAGATGAGAATAATACAAATAATTGAATGCTTATTACGGCGACCAAGAGGAGAATAATATATCGCATGCTGTCCATCTGAAACCTTGTATCTCCATATTTGTTTTGGCCATAAATCCTCTATGTTTGTCACTGTGTTTTGCAAATATTTAACCAATATAAAGTATTAAAAAGTGCTTTTCAACTTTGACAACATAGTTTTAAATCATTTAAAAATTATTGCTTTTTTTTATTTCCTGAAAAACAATCAATTTGGACATCCGAGGTTCTGGAAGAACCAAATGAAAAAATTAATTAATGAGAAAAATTAATTAATGAGAAAAAAATAAAAAAAAATTCATTAAAAAATTAATATGAGAAAATTAATATATTAATAAAATGACAAAAGCACATAACTGAATTGCTAAAAATTTTTATAAAATGAACATGACAACTAATTAAAAAATGTACAAATAAAAGCTAATTCAAAATATTAATACAACAACAAACAAACTGAAAACAAAACTATAATAAACTTGGTTCCAATAAGAGCAAAGAATAGACGGGAATTACTTCAATGTT
The DNA here is from genome assembly GCA_006030095.1 of Triplophysa siluroides. Classification (NCBI taxonomy): domain Eukaryota; kingdom Metazoa; phylum Chordata; class Actinopteri; order Cypriniformes; family Nemacheilidae; genus Triplophysa; species Triplophysa siluroides. The sequence continues at coordinate 848,382 of VCII01000314.1, read as the reverse complement.
GTTTAAAAAGCATCTCAGGGGGAAGAAGATGCTTTAAATCCCAAATTAAATATTTTGTTCGATTTTTTGTCATAATTTTATTTTTAATAATACAGTTTTGATAAGCTTTCTATTTTTTTACATGTGGAGCAGTTAAAAGAGAGTAAAAAAGCATAAAAACAGGCATTATTACAAAAAAAGCATTTAGGGGTTTTGGTTTGTAAAGGAACAAAGACAGATACTATTAGTGAATAGTTTACACAGCTATATTTCGTTTCACCTTCATGAATTTGTGTGTAGTTTTATTTTTGTTTAAATTTTTGGTCATAATTGTAATAATTTCTCACAGTTTTGATAAGCTTACTATTTTTTTTAAATGTGGAAAGTACTGTAAGTGTTCTGTAAGACTGTAAAGCTTTTAACCTGTCTGTATATCTATAAAAAACTTTCATCTATGGTTAAAATCTCCCCAACCCTGAGGAGTGTGACCCCAAGCTCTGAGCTTGAGGCTTCTTAACCGTGGTATGTAAAAAATCCAGAAAATCTCCAACGCACTATTCTTCAAGTTCATGCTGGCTTGTGACAGTCCATCACAGCGCACAGCTCCTAACAAACACCGTCTACAACAAAGGCATTAGCTTTGATCCCCCAGTCAATGCCTCCTGTAGAGGAGATCTCCTGAAGTTCAGAGATGCTTTCTCTTGCTCTCAATCCCTCCTAAAAAGAACAAGAAGCCCGAAACAACAAAGAGCTTTCTGAACCAGGACCGTTCATCTGACAGCAGAAGAGCCCAACCAGACTATGACACAAGCAGAGGGCTTTTATCTTTCTCCTAGAGATTCGGAGCAGCTTCGATTCAAAGGAGGAGAGAATGATGCCGAAGTCAACATGAACATAAGTAAACAAATACAAGAGTGAACACGAGTCAGCGGGGGCCGTCTGCGCTCCAATGGAGCAACCGTAATGAAAGACGTCTGTGAGCTTCCTGTTTCTCTAAGAAGTCTCATTGCAGTGACTTGACATCAGAGTTCAGACGTGAAGCATAAAGAACACTCTTTTTACCTTTTGGTACATGTTTTATACTGATGTGTAAAAACAGACAACATTACAGAACACGCTGCATTAAGGTGTTTTGGTTTGTAAAGAAACAAAGACACACACTGTCAATGTAAAAAACATATTCTGTGTTGTAGTAAATTTCATGAAATGAATTGAGTAAACTTTACTTAATAAAATTGTAAAAAATATTTGTTTTTTTACCAAAGTTTTAGTTAAAATTATGGAAAAATCTAGTTATTTTAAAAGCACAAATTATTGAGTGAATTCAACTTAATTTTTTCCTGTTGAACCCACTTAAAATTGTATAAAAGATCTTTACTTAATTATTTTGTGGTGGGACTACATTCATTAATTTTGTTAGTGTCAGTGAGCAGTGGATTTAGGTGGTGTTTACATTAGCCCGTTGTTGTACAAAAACTGCGTTTTAAAAGGAAAACGAGCCTTGTTTATACAGTCGTTTCCACTTGCGTTTTAGAAAAAATCTGTGTTTTCTAAAGTCTCTGTTTTCGTCCGTTTACACATAAACGCAACCCCGGAGTTTCCAAACTAAAACGGGGTCTGCAGCGTTTCCAAAAGTCTCTGTTTTCGGGTGTCGAAAACTCCGGAGTAGTTTGAACACCAGGCATAACCGTAGCAAGAGTTAAGCGTTTTTAAGGTAAAAAGCACTAGTATAAACGCCATCTTAGAGTTCCCAGCACGCTTTGCAGGCGACAGCATTAGGGGAGTAATTTTTTGTGAATAAGTGCTCTTTTTTTGTCCAATAAAATGAAAGACTTGATAGTGATTATGTTCAGTTGTCTTTAAGATTTAGAAGAGATTCTGTTTGTATTTTTGAGTTTTGTGGTTCCGATTGTTCAGAAGAGCGGTGCTTGCTTAGGTTATGATAGAGCTGACATTGTGTGTTTCTTCACTGAAGAGTATTGGCGCCAATGCTAATACATATAAATGTTAAATAGAAAGAAAGAAGTTAACTCCAATGCTCAAATTAGTATATCTTCTTGATTTATATAAGTTTAGCATGTGACGTGCTTAAATAATCTAGTTAAATTTACTTCCTCCAGGTCTATTTTATGTTGCTTCCATCTGCTTTTTTTATTCATTTTTTCTTTTCTTGTTGGGAAAAAAGTCACCTACATCTTGGATTGCCTGGGGTAGTCTCAGCCTCAGACGTCACACCCAGGGACCGTTGGCTAAACGTCTGATCTATAAGGCAAACTTTTCTGGAAACACTTCAGCATGTTCGAAGTCGTCATCCGATTGGTTTAATTTCACAGGATTTCCGGGAGACATGCGTGTCGCGTTCTTTAAAGGTCCGCCTGGAAACATCACAAAGCCGTCTGATCTAAGAAGTAAGCTGTCGTGTTTACAACGCTTGCTATAAGAAATCATCACGATTGACTAAATGCTTAATTCTTAAAAGTATGCGAGGTTCATGGCATAAAGTTATAATCATTTGTTGTTTCTGCTAACTTTTTTTGGGCCATTTTATGCCTTTACTAAAACAGTGATTGTAGAGAGGACAGGAAGCGAAGTGGATGAGAGAGAGGGGGTGGGGTCGGAAATGACCACGAGCGGGATTTGAACTCGGGTCGCCCAAGACGCACTAGCACCATATGTCGGAGTACAAACCACTCGGCCATCGGCTCCGACTTCTGTTAACTTTTGACATGTTTGTAAATGTTCTAAACATGACGCGGCACAAAACGTGATTTGTTGCTTTACCTGTCAGTCATATTGCCTCTTGGGTGGATCTTGGCCAAAGAAAGTTCCTAGCGAGACTAGTCTGAGGGTAACAAAAATGTTCTTTTTTGGTGTGAACTATGCCTTTAAAAAAAATATTTTAGAAAAACAAGAATGAATTTGCAGATTTAAAAATGTCGAAATAAAAACAAAACGGACACATTACTGTCACAATTCTGATCAGCAATAGTCACTTAATACCAGCTTCTGCGGTTCTGAGCCAGAAGGTATGACACAGAATATTAAGGACATCCTCTGAGATTCTTCATCAAATTAAACATTCATGCCGAGATACAGCACTCTGAAATATTCTACATCTGAGCTCTAAGGGCATGGCTGAGTCGCTCAGGGTCACGATGTGTGCACGACTGGGCCGCCCCAAATGACTGCAGTCTGCAGCTTTGGAAAGATCCCATTTACAGCAAGTTATTAAGAGTCTTAGGACGGAATTCATGAGTGTCGAAGTCTATTATAGATGAGAAACAACGGGCGCCATGTAAAAGCATATCGATGGTGTGGCTTCACAGCCAAATGACAACTTCCTGTGTCACCTCTTCATCTCAACGGAGTCAGTTTAACACAGTCAACTTAACCTCTTTGCTATGACCTCCTCCATCAATCCAGATAGGGTCTCATGTGGCTTTTCACATTTAAAATCAGACTTACTGTAAGTGTTTTTATGAGTGGAAGAATTTCTGTGCATCTGTGAGGATGTACGTGCGTTACAGCACATTGCAATCACCATCTGGATGATTTTTGCAGAACATGCAACGGCTCAAGCTAAAGGAAGGAAGGGGTATTTACAACAGCTGATGACAAACAAGAAAAACATCTACAGACAATTTCTGACATATAACTTTAGAGGAACTCTAGAAAGAAAAACGTAACAGAATAAACTCAAGCGTACATATTTGTTTCTGACACAAAACAGATGGTAGCCTTCTCTCGCACCACTATTACAGGAATTACTTTATCTCCCACTGCCTTTTAACATCTTAAAGATACAGTGTGTTTTTGTACATGTAATACGTTAACAAGCACATTTCCTTTAAACCATGTCATCCGAGTTTGGAAAACAGCACGGGGATTACATCATCATGATTTTTTTGGCCAATAACAAATAGTTTCTCAATCAGAACCAAAGATTAGGACGCACTACTGGAGTTTGAAAACTGTATATAAGTTACAGCTGAAAAACACCATGTGTGCAAAACAGCAACGGATCTGATGCAACACAGCAATCTGCAACGGCTCGCTCTTGGCCTGTGTTTCTCAAAAGAGCCGTTTTTAAAAGCTGCTCATTTTATTAAAAACATATGTATGCTAATGGTTTCCTATATACAACATAATAACCTGTGTGGAAATGAGGCAAAACTAAAAGAAATAGGAGAAACAGAAATGAAAACCCCATTAAGATGTTGAGAATGAAAAGCGTCACTCTGGTTACAATAGAGGTCAATATTTTGAGCATTAAAATATTTAAAATAATTATAAATCATTTATTTAAAATAAAATTAAAGTTATATAATTATAATTAATTCATTTCAGATATATGACAAATTCTGCACATTTTTGCGATTGTCTGTCGTCTTCAGACGTGGTGGCATTCAACCTGAAAAGACATGTTTTTGCATCGTTCTTCCACCTGTTCGTGTTTTCCTCTGCTTCTTAAATCATAAGGAAGTCTAATCAGCCTGAAGCTTCAGCACACACCTGCCAGAGAAACAATGTGCAGAGGAAGCCAAGCACTAGAATGAAATCTGTCAAACAGCAGCTCTCACAAAAGAAAAGAAATAACCTCTGAGATATGTTGTGCACGGAGTGCTTCGCAGGAACAAATTGGACATTGTGTGCTAAAAAACAGCTTCAAAACAAAAAGACTAATGCACGGTTTGATAACGCCTGATGAAGAGGTGTCATTTGAATAAGAAGGACTGTGTTAAGAGGGCTTTTAAAAGCTTCAACATGCAGTAATGTCAGGCATCATGTGAATTGCTCCGATGTGACTAAACAAAAACCTGAATATCGGAAAACACGTGCACAGACGACAACACCGACAATACAGCAAGGGACGGAGAGAAATACGTGACATACACATGAAGAAATCAAATAAGAAATTCTGCACTTGGTTGCTAAACATATAAGGCCCGATTCCACTGAAGTATGCAAGATGAACAAATCATTCTAGACCATCAGGTTAAGAAAAAATATATGAGATACAATGAAGCTGAGACTCCGGTGCATACAGGGATGTTTTACAACATCATGTTTTATATATTAAACAGGATGAGCTCTTGGAACAGAGGAGTTCAAAAGTTTACTGACGGCTAAAATGTAGCGTGCAAACTTTAATCTTGACCAAGTCTTGGCTAAAGTTCAAAGTGAATACTTTTTGTTGTGATATGATCTGCGATATAGAGGCAACCTGGCCATCAGAAATGAAACACAAATCACAAACGTAGAGTCATTCCAAATCTATTTCTTATGATATTTCTAATGTGGAACACACACAAAAAAATTTTTTTTTTTATTCTCACTTTTTTAATCTATATTATATTATATATTGCGGTATAAGAAAGAGCTTGGTATGTATGTATGTAAAGCATGTATGTTTGGAATAGAGATGCACCGAAACTACATTTCTCCACCGATACCGTTAGACGACTAAATTCATATTTCTTAACTATCTGAATGTTATTCATTCATATAACGCACATTAACTGGAACAGAGTGAAAAAGATTGAGACAGACGGGAAATATAGAAGTCTGAAAGAGGAAAAACTGGAATCGATTCACTTCGAAATCCACCAAGTGAGATCAAGGAATAAACCAAACAGAGATTTCATGCAAGTCATCAGTTTATGTTTACATAACATTTTTGGATCATGAACCACTTACAGAAGAGATAACAGTAATACTTGATCGAGCGATCATTTTCAGTCATCCTTAACCCAATGTTTGATGTTAAAAAAAAAAAAAAAGAAAAATCTGGGTTTGCAATCATTTACAACATCTACAACAACATAATATTTCTCTCCACGCTACTTCTGCTAAAGTTATATCAGCTAAGTGACGCAGTAGCCCCTGCGCACACCGTCAACCTCGCAAACATAATTTATCACCACTCTGATAATGTTTACGTCAGGACAAGTGGTTCAGAAAATAAGAGCACCTTCGGTTCCAAACAGCGTCAAAGCTAAAGGCAAAAGAACACAGTGGACTCGTGCGGACCGGAGGCTCTGGGGGGACACGAAGAGGTTATGACGTGGAACCGCATACAGTAAGTGAGAGCAGGATGGGCACAAATGCGGTAACTGACGCAGTTCCAAAGCCAGTGTTTATGTACCGGATGTGGAATTTTAACGGTAGCTTTCCTTAATTTGCAGACCCTGAGGCGAGACAAAGCCTGGTTTCACTTGAGCACTGATAGAAATCTGTTTGTAAGGACTGGAGGTCTGTCAGCATTACCAGAAGCCCTGACTGTTTCTGTGATCACTTCCTATCCTGAAAAAAAACTTCTGGCGTCAGCTTGAAACTCACAGCACAGATTGATATTTCAATACTTTATGAGAAAGACGTTCTGGAAAGATTAGGCAGTATGACTGGAATTTGAAAAACAAGCCGGCAAAAAACAAAACACGGACAAGTTCATAGTGCCTCTCAGCATTTAAACAGTTCTTCCAGAAAAACAGGCTTAATACTTAGTCAAATTAAAGCAGAATAAACCAAATTTGTTGCCTTAAAGTACTGACTGAAGTTTAACCGATGATAGAAATTGTCATCCAAACTTATTTGACCTTTCTCATGCATGGAGAGAGACAACTTTTCAATATATCACAGCTTGCCAATTTAGCCAACATATTAAACTGACATTTCAAAGAAATTAACATCAGACAAGAAGGAATTCCAGGTATCCTCCGAGTCTAATAAGATTGCTAAATCCGCACGTGTTGAGATTAATGACAAATGATGCCCCGCTGAGTCAGATTTGTTTCGTGCTTGTGCAAACACTGCAAAATTTCTGCCACTGAAACTTTCATTCCTCACTGGAGAAACACATTTCTCACGGTTAAACACAGCAACCTAAATGCACACAGTAATTTTTTGTGATTTTGAACATTTAATTATAGACAGTACTGTATTACTAGCCAACAATGCCTAGCCTGAAAGCCTGTCAGCCTATAACACATTTCTACGAAGAAATAGGTACGCAAAAAACACCCAAAAATGAAAATTCTGTCATCTTTTACTCGCTCTCAAGTTGTTTCGACCTTGCATGAAGTTCTGCCGAAGACAAAGAAAGATATTGGGAAGAATGTTTGCAACCAAACAGTTCTAGGGCACTGTTGACTCATAGTAGGAAAAAACTACTATGGTAGTCAATAGTGCCCCAGAACATTCTTCCAAATATCTCCTTTTGTGTTCAGCAGAACAAAGAAAGTCACACAGGTTTGGAATGATCTGATGTCGAGTAAATGATGGCATAAATAATTCAACCAAACGGCATTAAATTCATGTTCTGGCTTGAAGCAGCTTAGTAACTGTCTTTCTTTGTCGAGATGAGTTTGTATTTATACAAATGAGCTAATAAAATAATCTTATTTTGTGTGCAATATTACGCGTGTTGCAATCATTTACCCAAACTCTTTTATTCTGCAATAACAACCAGCTAGATGTGCATTATCCCTTCCATAATGACACGCTGACAATAATCACTGACTTATTGCAGCTATTAAAACAGATTATTAAATTCCATAAACGATGCATTGAACTTTCATTAAATATTCCGACTTTAAAATGACCTAGAATACATTTAAGCTTTATTCCCAGCAGTTGGCAAGGCCTAAACGCAGGCTATAGAGCTGAAGTGTGTAAGTGGCTTTCTTATAATGTAAATGTGTGTGAAGTAATAGACTCACAGGGTTTGAATGGTACTCTGAAGGCAGTAAGAGGACACGGTGCGGTGCTGTAATTAATGAAGACAGCGGGTGAGCCCTTCACAACTCACAGCAGAGGAAATGACAGGAGAACTCTCCAAAGACCATCATCAAAACCACAGGCTTCACGCACACACTTGTACTGTACATACAGTACATGCACATACACAGAAATACAGAAAGACATTAAGAACATCACTGCTAAATAGTAAATGTGCTCTAACAGGTGCATTTCTATTCTATTGTCTTAACCAATTATGGCACTGGCCAATTGTTTGCATTCACTATAAACAAGTTCTTCTGTCTGGATGGGGGGGTACACGTATGCATGTACGCGGCATCCTGCCCCCCACACCCGAGATGTTTGCGTAAACACAGCCTTTAGGTCCGGACCCGTCATGTTTGTGTTTGGAATGGGATGTGCACACAATAAGTTTAGGAGGTGAAAAAATAAACCGGACAATAACCTACATTCCTGTCTGCCTTCTATCAGATAACAAGATTTCTAACACATCAAAACAGTAACACTGGAAGAAACACTTTAAAACACTTCTCAGCCTATTTTGGGTGTATACGTAAACAATACAGAGCGTGGACAACACAAAATCTGCATGCAAAGTTTATCATCAGAAAATTGTGTTCCATTTATTCAACTCTTTCAATTTAGACAGTATATATGTTAAACGTATTACAAAATCAACAATACCCCAATGTTAAGTGTATTTGCTCAAGGACATAAAACACAATAATGCCAGAACTTCCTCGCTAAATGAGCGTTCTCTGAAATAAAATATTGATTTGTAGTGCTTTTCAATTTATGTGCCGTTTTACCCCATCTGATTTCATATTCAAATTTTACACCAGATTAGACTTCATTTCACCAACAATTTAAAGGCGCACTTTGTAAAATCCGCCACTAGAGGGCGAACATTCAAAACAGGTATGTTAAAAACAACAACGGCGTAGATGATGACGCTGTGAAGGAGAGTGGAACAATGGGAACTGTCGTCTTCAACTCCACCGCTAATATTCAATCAGACGTGAATAAGAAATCACGTTTATGGATGATGTAAAGTTATAAAGTTTTAGAAATGTTGCATTTGATGACGTGATTTTATTTCATTATAATGAATTAGATGTAATCCTGCTGGATGTTTGCACTTATTCCGAGCCGTGTGCTCGGAGAGGATTCCAGACCTCTTGGCACGCTGCCTCGCACCATTTCGCTCCCTGGTCAGAAGAGGCCGCGGGAAGGGTGAGGCTCGCACACAAGATACAAGGGCTCCAGAGATCCTGAGCTCTAGCAGATTCTGTTAACTTCTAGACCCCTTCAAACACAGAGCAACGGAAGTTCAAAATTTTCGATGGTGACGTGATTCATGGAGCCTTCAAATAGTTCCAGGAAGTAATGTTTTCTCTTTAAATGCTTTATTTTCTTTCATATTTTTATTCATTAAATGACTTGCGTCTTTAAATGGGATAAAAGTTTGTCAAAATCAGTCTGTTTAGCCGCAGCGTGCGTTACTAGTAACTTCCGTGAACTATTGAGAGCCTCCATGAACTGCCATTGCTGTGAAAAAAACTGTTCCATGGGAGTCAACGGAGTTGACGCAACTCTCTCTCTCTCTCAATGGCTCCGTTCAGACATTACATCATTACATGTACCGCCTTAAATTTATAAGTACGATCAACCTGGCTTTGCAAGTTATTTCAACTATTTCAAATGACTTCAACTCATCAAAATAAGTTAAGCAATTTAAACTTATAACTTCTATATGTTGATATAATTGTTAATATCAACTCACCACAAGCCAAAATTTTAAATAGTAAGTATAAGTGACCTGAAGATTAAAGACAGCAAAGATTTGCAAATATACAGTGTGAATTTATTCATTAAGTAGATGCTTTCATGCAATGCAACTGAACAAATGCAGTTTTTATGATGTGTGTTTAATATGCGGTTTTGTGGAGCGAGACTTTTAGATCAATTCGTTTTTACTTCAACTGTGACGCTTTAGAAATAGAGCATGTGATTTGTGATATTTGTGACTTTAATGCTTTGTATCTTGTAGGTAAATGCTGTAAACATTTTTACTAATTTGTCAAGGGCAAAATCCCAAAGTCAACAAACAAAACAACTACACCAAAATGCTAAAAAAGCAAAAGTTCTGGCCCTAAATAGTCACACCTGCCATTGCTAGAGTTTGCTATGTCGTTTGCTTCCACGTCAATAGCTAAAAAAGCTTTTCACCAGCTAAAAAACAACTAGATGATAAAAAAAGTGCAGCGGCTATCTTCGGCCTGCTGTTTTCTCAGCCTCAGCTGCAACAACACAATGAAAAGATCAAGCACTTCAGAGATTTGAGACGTTCAAACATGCTGCATCAGTGGAAACTACAAGCCTTGGGAGCATTGAAAACAAAACATGTGGCATGTGCCATCCGGACGGAAGGCTTGGACGAGACTTGACGTAGGTTACCGTGGCCTTGTGGGTCATTGTGTGGCACAGGTGGCAGATCTTATCACCGAGTCCCGCGCTGACGTACCGTAGACACATCTCAATGGCTGATTATGCTTTTTGACTGCCTAAAGTGTTTGCGTGGTTGTGTGTGTAGTCAAGAGAACTGTTGTGGAAAACTTGCACTCTATTGTGAAGCCCCACAAGGGAACCATTTTTCCATCAGCGTGGCTCATTTCCTTTATCCAGAAATGATATCAGCTTCTCGAACAGCTACGGAAAGTTTGATCGCCACCACGACAGCTGCAAGAATTAGGTTACTTGTCTATTCTGTCTGGAAAGTGAACAGGGCGATAAAAAGGAAATCTGATAGATTGATTTTCATTTTAACCCAGCAAGCTACATTACATAAAGTTTATGATCTGCTTTCGTGCCAGTGACGGTTAGGTTTAGGGGTGGGGAATTCATACGAATAAGCCAACTCCTAAAATAGTTATGAATTCCTGTTAGATTCGGTTTTGGTTTCATATCCCTCGTATTGATCCACAGTGTTTACATAATTTCCGCTCAAATTATTTTCATGCACATTTCTTTATTTACCTATGTAATAGACAGCATGCGCTGTCACATGGTCAATATCAGAATAATATAAATAAACAAGTAAATAAATAATTCAAGCTTCCTAAAGATATCCAAGACCTCTTCTTCATTTTCTTTCTTGCAACATTGACCACTGACTGAACACGACCATGCTTTATATAAAGCTACTTATCCAAAAATCCTTTTGATTTGAGTTGAAACTGTCATTTTCTTACTGTACAATATGCATTATTCAACATACTGAATTGCTTTCAACAAAGGCATTCTTTTCATATAAAAAAGCCAGTACTCTGAGGTAAACCAGGGTGATGAAAATATTCAACAAAAATGAAGGAAACAAAGTGCCATCACAACCGAGCAGCTGCCTACAGCGCCATCTAGTGTCACATAACACATCCAGTGAAGTCCTAAGGTAATTGCTCATTAATCAACATCAACATTTGTCTGATAAAAAACATGTCAGTCTGTCTGTTATGCTCAATCGTCTGGATCTTCTGAACACCTCACATATGAAGATAATGGTAATCGTAATTGTAGCTCATATATTAGTGAGTATAAACAGAAACTGAAAGAAAAAACGGCTTGACCAACAAAAACTGCCCTTGCTGCCATCAGCAAAGATGTAATAATCTAGTTCCAATAGGGAGGCTCAGAGATGACTTATTTTTGTGTGCAAAACCCGGAAGCGAGCTTAGCATTTTAGTTCCATCGCTCCAAAGTCAATGGGTCTTTGATTGGGTTTTTGGTAAACAAAACCTCTAAATATTTTCACGTTTTATTCTATGACTTAAAACACCAATTATAACCCGTTTTGATTTCTTAAAAAACGCCGGTTGCTAACAAGTTGCTAAAAGTGACTACTTCCTTTGGTGGGGACGTTAGACGTCATCGATCGCGCTTATAAAGCTCACAAATAATGCAACGTGGCACACCTCTCTTGAATTGTAGATGAGGATTCATTCACAGAGTAATTACTTACCAGGGAAGACATTTTTAATAAAGTTTGAAAGAGTTGTCTGAGGCTGTGAGGTGGTGGTGACGTTGATATCGAGCGACCTTAAGTGTAGTCTAGCATTGTGTTAGCTTTTAACTTCTGCCGATTGTATTTCGGCTTCAAAAGTAACAAATGTGGTGTTAATTTGTAAAGATTATCTTGATAGACAAAACGTGTAAATATCATAAACCTTTAAATCACAGAGATTATTTTTTGCAATCTTCCAAAAGTCAAAAATGCATAGGCTTTCGGTCGAGGTAACCAGCACGGCGCTTTCTTCTGGGTTAAGCTGCGGTCACACTTGAATTTTCCCTCCATTGACTTCCATTCATACGCATGCGAATGCGACAGACCGGAAACAGAAATATTTCGCATATCGCTGCGTAGCAAAATTCAAGTTTGGTGAACTCTGACCTGCGAATTCGCGTCACGTGAGTCCGTGGACCGATAGAAGATCAAAACGTCAAAGCGTGACCTCCAGGTACAAAAATTCCAAAATGGAGGACTCGCTCATTGTAGCAGTTTCGCATCGTCCCGTTTTGTACAACACAACTTAAAAGTACGAAAAACAAATAAAAAGAGAAGCGGCTTGGTTTGCGGTGGCAATAGAAATTGGATGGTAAAGTTTAAACAGTGAAACGTGTAATTTTGACACAGTACGAACACGTCGGAATCCATGTTGAGAAAACCTTGGCGCGTGATGTCATATCCTGTTCCCGCCCATTTTCGCAGCACCGTCGCTTTAGTCTACAAAAATATGTCATCTCTGAGGTACATGATACGATTGTTACTGTGATTTGTTTATGTTTAATTGAGATCTTGTACTTGTTTCCTTTTTTCCTCAGTTGGACAGACTGCAGTGCTTTGCAAAATATATCTCAACTCGGTGCCAGTTTTGATTTCACAAATAACTGTCAAAAATAACTTGGTCAGAATGTTGGTCAATCTCTTTTTCCCAAAAATATTTTTGTGACAAACGTAACTCAAATATGTTATTCTTGCTATAAAATCGTTAAAGCAATAGCACAAAATGAAAATTCACTCAAATCTCGAAATCTCATTGGTTCTCACTCGTCACGTAACAAGTTGTCAAATCCATATTTTGTCACAAGACACACAAGACCAATGACATTTTAATGTATCGCTCAGATTTGCTTAGTACAGGAAGTCATACCCATCTGGGATGGCATGAACAACTCCTTTAAGTGACACAACTTCACATCAATACTTTAAAATACAATTATTCCCCCCCCCTCCAATGAAGGCAAAATAAAATTCCCTTCATCCTTATAAGCAGCACATAAGGCTTTTAAGGCCACAAGCACCCCGTAGAGCTTTTCCCTTCCTCTCTCACAAACACACACAAAACCACAGAAACACACCAGGAAAACAACCTCTTTTGTGAATTCCTATCACAAATCTCAGCTGTCTCCTCATGTTTCAGTGACTGAACACTAAAGCTTTATGTGGCGTTTTTTAAAAAGCTGAAGTCACGTGACGGTCAGTCCACCATCGAACTGCAAATGTGGCCCAGTTTTAACCACAGTGTGACCCTTCCAGAACCGACTGGCTGTTGTGTTCAGTATGTTGTGTGAACCAGAAGCACAGGTTGCCCAAAGTCTCTTTTAGGCTTAAAGAAAGTGCTTTTGTTCAAACTGTGGGCGACTCTAGGATCGTGATGGGGTTGCCAATGTTATCATCCTGCCAAACTCAGAATCAAGCAGCGCTTTCAGTTCTTTGCCATATTTGAAAAATACATCTAAAATGGACGTATCAGACTGTACTGTTTCCACGAACCTACCTGTAAACCGGCTGCATCTCTCGTGCGATTCCAATGACAGCTTCAGGAGGAAAATGGTTGAACTCTTGGAACAGGTCTCTTATGTTGCTTCTATACTTGAGATCCAGATCCAACTGAACAATTCTCTTTAGTTCTAGAGGACGTAAGAAGGAAAAAAGTACAGCAAATCAGTCATAACAATCCAGAATGACCTCATTGTACATAACATACATCACAATGGAGTAATGAACCCAAAACTGTTTAGCTAAACCATGGTACATTTTCATCAGGTATTCCCAGAGAAAATGTATTACATTCGAGAACCGTATTAGGATGGGAAACAAAAGTTAAGGAAAACAGGAAAGTTTAGGTAGTAAACCCATCAAAAGCATGATATAACACAATTGTAACTTGTAGGAGAATGTTGTTACAAAAAGCAAACAAAAAGAACGAAAAAAAATTTAGCATCTTCCAAATTGTCACCGTTTACCTAGACGATTTCCAAAATCGTAAACTTGGCATTTTTTCATCCAGTCTTGAAGTCTTAACCTGGCAAACAGTATTGAAGGATATTCCATCTATGCTGGGGCCCGTTTCAATAAGGAGGTTCAACCAACTCTAGGTTAAACCTTAAACTCCGAGTTGATTTACTTTGAGATGAGAAACTTTGAGTTTTTGGTTTCAGAACAGCTGATTTGAGTTAGTTTAATCAACTGTGGGTAGGCTTACCTCGAGTTAAGCGCGTGCACCACGACTATAAAAAGCCATGATCAATGAAGCTCCGATATTACGATTCACCATGGCAACGCCACAAAAAAGCAACATGGCGTCAGAAAGCGTTTAAGAGCGAGGCACACTTTTCTCACCGCTCTGCATACAGTGGATTTCATCCTCAGTGTTATATAGAAAACTACAGAGGATGAAAAATGAGTATAAATTAATAAAAAGATAAATGTGCCAATAAATAAATCAATAAAATATTCATTTCTATATTCATTTCCATTTATTTTACATCTATTTCCTCACTCCCCAAAGGTGCTCTAGTGAGGAATGCTAGAAGTCATGGTGTATAGAACATTTGTTCTGTGTTCTCGGTTTTGACGTACCTCCCATTCTGAAACATAAAACCCAGAGTTTCCCACATTTCAGGGTTAACATTTCACTAAAGCTTCCTTCTGAAACGGGCCCATGGACTCATACTGGATGCTTTTTATTCATTATTTGGTCCATGTTATCCATTTTAAACATATTTTTAAGTTTTAAGTAAATTTGTCTTGGCTGGAATACACTATAAGACTTTAAAAATCTGAACAGATTTAAAAAAAAAACAGGGCATCACACACTACGTGATAAAATCTGCAGATCAACCTCATTACCTACAGTCTCTGTGCACAGTTACCACACCATCAAATGAAACGTTCAACAAACACCACAAAAAGCAACAAAAAAAACAATGTTATTAACAGCAACGGGACAACAATCATAACCATCCCGACGGTGGCTAAAAACCATCACATCCGCTCTGGCACAAAAGATCACACGCTTTGAGAGACCACGGTTCAAGGAAACCTCTTCGAATAGGGTTTTCATAACCATGTGACAGGTCACGACGGCAATGTAAGAGATGACATTGTGTTTTGTTGCAAAATGCTGAAATTTGATGTAGAGTTTACTTGCAACTTACAAAGTTTACTTGGCATCACAAAGGTCATGGGTTCGATGGGCTCCATTTTTATGAACTAGGCATCAAAACATTTCCTCAGTGGAATTTCTAGGTATCGTGGTCTAAATTGAGATGAATAGTGTCAGTCGCACCATTGGGCCTCATTTATTCAGCCTCTCAGCAGGGCTGTATTGACCGCCCTGTTGCTAGAGAGTCGATGACTGGAACATACCCTGCGGGCGAGAGAGGGAGTCATGCGAGCAGATGGACCTTCACCGGACATAATGAGGACAGAATTCCTCGAGGTTCATCTAAACAACCAGTCAGTAGGTCATGACTTAATAAATAGCTGATATTAGATTGAAGACTAACCCGAAGGACTACGAATAAAGCAGACAATCAAAAAAGGATGTAAAGAAAGAGACACAAAATTCACAAATTCAAATAAATGCTCATGGTTTTTTATTCCAAAAACGTACAATCTAGCACACTGGATCAAAGCACTTATGTTGGGTCAAGAAAATGGGTCACTCTGAGCCCGAGGAATCGGCGGGACACAAAAACAAGACACAATGCTGACAAAGTGTCTGCGCTTAAACTTGAAAATGTGTTTCTGGACAATTGTGTGAAATGGCCTTGACTCGGTAAACTCCATTTCCATTTCAAATGCTAAAAACTAAAATGTTCAGACGTACTTGTTTGTCTGACTTTCACAAAAAAGTCTTTCCACAGGTAACACAGCTGTGAAAAAAATGATGTTCACGTTTTTTTTACTCTTTCTTCTGGTCAATTTCTCTTCATATCGACTCTAACACACAAAAGCAAACACACACACACACATCGCTTCAACTTTGTTGCATTAGCAGTAGCACCCCTGCAGATATAAACGGTCCACCACAAAACTCACTGACTAGACAACCAACTGAAACAAAAACAATAACTATCGAAGACATAGAACTCTCCACGAACAATTCACTTTCAGATAAAAATATTACAAACCAAACAGCACTTGAGCAAAAATTGATCGATTTCCAAACCCTGAATTGAAGCATTTGACCAAAGAAAGGACAAAACCACCAGAGAAATTTGCAAACAATTCGACCGATCGTCCCCGCAGGCCTGACTGAAGTTGCTTTCAAGGAAACAGATTTCTTGGTATGTACAGCTTTTCCAAAGTGCTGCTGTCACTGGAAAAACCTATTTTTCACAGGTGCCATCTGACATCGTCAGGGCTTTCTGGTGCGGTGTTGTCTGAGGTGAATGAATTTCTGCATGTCTTTAAAGGTCACTGCTTAAAGAAAACACAACACCAGAACCAGTCCAGACCAACAGACTGTAACTTTGGTATGATATTATAAAGTTGAACTATATTTTTCTCTTTGAAAGAGTCACAAAACATCTTTTATCTACAGTAAACTTGAAATTTAGTGTCACCTAGCGGTAGCGGCCAACCCTCACTTTCGAAACGCTACGGTGGCTGACACAGAACATGACACGGCCACAAACCTAAATGACCCATCAAACACTCAATTCCTATCCTCTAATGTCACTCTTACCAAGCCATCGATCTGTTAGACTGACAGAGCACTGGGATTTACATCTAGTGTACAAGTAAACCCATGTGGGCAAACGATGCCCATTTGTCTGTGTAAAAACCCAGCTGCAGGGTCCAGGAGACAAAGAGAGAGCTGTGGATGGTGTCACCGAGGACGATCGACCACCCGCAACCCCTCCCTCACTGTGCGTTGTGCCAGTATAACACCTGCGAGCGAGTCGGTACATCTGACACCACCGGTGGCCTTGTGTCTAAATCCTTTCATTGGCTGACTGATGTAGGGGGGTGCAGTCAGGATGGCCGAATGTACTGACCTTTAGAAAACACGGTTAGAATGTGCGGCAGGAAGTACGAAGGGAAGTTTACACAAACGCGTGTTCTGTAGCTGCCGCTATTTAATGGAAATCCTGGGTCGCCGTGTTAAGCCAATGTGAGGTAGTCTAAATTGAATCAGGGTTAATAATTACCTTTAGTAAAGACATCAGATTTACATGAACTTTGCAACTTCCAAATGATTTTTCCTAAAGAAAGACTTCCTGTCATTCAATTTAGTTTTTGTTTGGAACAGCTGATATATCACAGAAAGCACACTTTCCCTTTCAGTTGATGGCTCACCTGCAGGCATTATTCGGTGCATTGCCACAGACAGGAAGAAGATGGCGTCGCTGTAGTACGCACCAGACCCTGCGCTGAAGTGCTTCTGCATCGCTTCTACGATGGGGAATAACTTCTCTGTAAGTTTATCCACATTATGAAACACCACCTGGAAGAGTCAAGAGTGTGATTGTTATGACAGATTAAATTAGTACGTCCAACACTTTTGTTACACCGAATAAGTAAGACTTAACTTTTGCTTCCGTATCTCTAAAACATATTTTATTTTATTTGCATACTTAACTTCATGTGGGTTGAACATCAACTGCCATTTTGTGCAAAATTGTACAACTCACAACAACTCAGCATAACCCAGCACACTTCAACTCCTCATTCTCATGTATCATTATAAGCTTACTGTTGTGATCTGGGGTTAAGGTTTTATGGATATGTATTTTAACAAAAAGCTTTGATATGCTTTAATAATACATAGCATAACTCAACTGGAAGATCAATGTCAAGGTCATATTAATCTCAAATGCATTCATACAGGTGTACAGGTTTTTTTGTATATGTGTGGTTTTAGTTAGTTCTAGATCATATTCCAAATTTAGACGAAAGCCAAAATTTACAGATGAATAGATTGTATATGTGTGTATGCATGACTAGTGAATGAGACATCTGTGAGGTTTTTGCACGGGTGAACAGAAGCGATCTGGATTTCTGCCCTTCACTGGGGTCTTAGACCTTCCTGCCATGTAGGTCTAATTCTCAGATGTTCACCAGTGAACCTCAACGGTCTTCATTTACTGTTCCCTCCACTGGAAACACACAATACCAGTGTTTGTCTGCTGTTCTCGACCCTCTAATCCTGCTCCGCAATTCAAAGCTCTGCTGTCGACTCGACTCATGCAATCAGATAATGCGTATCTATCTCTAGCTGCACAAAGAGGATTGGGGGAAATTCATTCATCACAGATTTCCCATTAAGGTTTTGATTCCAGGGGTAATATATCTTTCTGCCATGAAGAATTCCACCTTCAGTCTAGCGACAACAGAAGAGCTAATTCAGCACAAGATCAGATTTAAGAAACATTAACCCTGGTCTTGTTTCGTCTCACAGTGAACGTTATTAGAAAGTGAGACAAATGTTTGTTTGCTATAGACCACTTCGGAAGATGGTGGTTGAACATTGGTCCACATGAACCATTTTTAACACTGTAAAATAAAATGTTTCAACAAAATGCAACCAAGATTGAAAAAAAATGTAAAATTGAAACCAGAAGTGCTTTTGGACTACCGTTTACATTTTGAGAAGTGGTCTATAGAGGAAGTCAATGAATTTAGCTAAGCATCCTATAGACAATGCAGAAGTAAAATACAAAATAATGCTCCAAAAATATCAAGCAGCCAGTTCAATACTGTCAAAACCGTTTATTTTTGCAAAGCTTTAGTTGAAATCACCGGTAAATAATTTAGAAGCAGTAAGACATAACAGAAAGAAAACAATTCACGTCTGCCCTTGCGAAGTTCAAAGAAGCATCTCAAGACATTTGACTTCCAAAGAAGCGATGAATGAAGAATAATAAAGACTTCAAACTAGATGTTAGTTTCGTTGAATAAATGGTGAACTGCATGAGGCCACAGCTAAACCTTCCAGGAATTCATCCAGAGCTCACTGTAATCTCTATTACTTGCGCATGAAGTACTCGAGAATAATTACAGAGAGGTTGTAATATCAAAGGCTGTCAATGTTAATGCTCACAGGGGCTCACAGCTCAAAGGCTTCTGGTCATTTATGTGCTTTTGACAGTATAAAATCGTTCTGAGCAGCTCTACCTGGTCATACAATCTTTATAAAGCGGTTACTGAAAATGTACATTTAAATGGTCTTAGACTAAAAAAACATAAAATAAAATAAATAATAAAATATAAAATAAAATAAATAATAA
The DNA here is from genome assembly GCA_006030095.1 of Triplophysa siluroides. NCBI lineage: Eukaryota > Metazoa > Chordata > Actinopteri > Cypriniformes > Nemacheilidae > Triplophysa > Triplophysa siluroides. The sequence goes on along the minus strand of VCII01000314.1, from coordinate 829,071 downwards.
AATAAAAAATTGAATTAAAACCTAAATTTAATTAATTAAATTTAAACCTAATTAAACTTAAAATAAAATAAATGTAAAAAATAAATTTCTTACATAATTTTGTTACAAAAATATATCTGTATAGTTATGCCAATCTCTAGAATATTTTATTGGGTCGACACTGCGAGTGGGGGGCTTCAAATATGATTGTGGACAATAGGGGAACCACAGTGGTCCACTTACAGTACATAAATCCAGCATCAGATTAAAAACTGAACATAAATCCGCCATCATCTGCATTTATCTGTCTGCTTTAAACCTTCAACACATCAAACCCTGGTTGTTCAAACCAACAAGAATCACGCTCATTGAGCAACAAAACTGACCCCCCTGAGCAGCTGACAGCACCATCCTCTCTTCCCTAAAGCCACATGTGTCTGATTCATCATTCGTCATGCGGGAGACGGTGTGGGTGTTTGTGGGAAACAGCGTTGGTGTTTGTGAACCCAAAGTGAATGTGAATCCTCAGCACTGCTGTCTGTATGGTAGGTCGAGGGTAAAGCAGATGTAAAACTGCATTAATCAAATACTGCATGCTAGAGGGGTCAGAGATTATTATTTATGGATGTTGCATTAAGCCAAATGCTCATTATTTTATGATGCGTGTTGAAAAGGACTGGATTAAAGAGAGGTAATATGCACTTTAGTCAGCTCTCTGTATCTCTGCTAAACTGAGCACACAGTTCATCCGTCAGCCCTGGGATAGAGGAATGGTGCCCGCTAATGCCCAGCAACAGGGATGTTGCCAGGACGAAGCTGCTGACTGTTTGATGCAGGATCTTCACAACAGAGGTTGCTGGGCATTAGCCGGATCAGTGATTTTTGTTAGAGTCTTTTATAACCTCAGAGATCTGGTAAATCACGATACACATGCTCGAACTAGGCCAGGTTAATTTAAGGATAGTTCACCCAAAATAAAAAATCTGTCATCATTTATTTACCTTCATGTCATTTAAATATAACTCTTTCAAGAACACAAAAGAAGATATTTTGAGAAACGTCTAAGTCATTTTGTCAATGGGGGGCCAGTTTTTTTGTGGTTTACAACGTTCTTCTAAATATCTTCAGTGGTCTGCAGAAGAAAGTCAAACACAGATTTGAACTGTCTCGAATATTTCTTGAGCTGACTACCACCAGTGTTTTGGATGAAGAACTCCAAAATTCTGTTATACAGTACAACATGAACTAGTCTGATTTATCCTAAGGGAGCATGTGGTGGATGAGAGCTACATGTTATTGTTATATGAGCTGATGTAAAGGAAACATCTGCGGTGTGACCTCGCTGGTCCTGTGATGTGGGGCTCTGTGGGAGGGTCTCGTCACATCTCTGCTGTCCTGCACTGCCACCTGGTGTCTTTAGCAAAAGTGCTTTTCTCTGTGTAGCCACAACATTTCTTACTGTATTTAACAAGAGAACCACTTTAATATAAAAAAAATCAACCCAACATTCAAAAGGAAGACTGAATTCAGAGCTTTAAAATGATAAAAAGCTCACGTCAGGTCAAGATTGGTCGAGTGCTTTGAAGCAAAATTGTGCGATATTCAACAACATGCCATTTTTTTATATTTGCAAACTCCCAATTGCACAGTCATTCTGATTTACCACAAATAATTACTATTTATTAGTCATTTAGATTTAAGTAACAAGAACCACTGAATGCATGAAAAGCAAACCAAACTTATTTTACTCTCCATAACAAGAATATTTCAGACAATTAAATATGAAATAAACCAATATGTGGCCAAACACAAACATACCTCATACAGGAACGTTGCATCCAGCAGAAGTTCATGGAGCATCCTCTCCCCCAGCTCCTGACTCCCAACATCCGAGACGAAATGAAGAACCAGCACCTCGTCCTCCAGAAAGCGTCCGTGTTTGGCCATGGAACGCATGGCCACCTGAAACTTATTCTGCAAGTTCAAGCTCTTGTTGACCTTTGTGAACATCATGAGGGCATGGAAGCGCTTGATTCTCTGTGGCTTCTCCTCCAAATCATCTCTACTTCCTCGCCTGCTTTCTGCTTGTCCAGACCTGATGTCTAAAGAAAGATCTGCATCATCACGGTTGGTGTTGTGGCTCGCTTGTGTTTCCTTGATCCGTTTCGTGGTGCTGGAGAAGTTTTGCTTTTCTGAGCCAAAGTAGTAGAACGCTACGACCGCCATAGCTGCAGCCAGGAGCAATATGATCTGATAAGATCTGAACGTGCTGATCCTTCCCATGGTGACTGATAGCACCCGCAGGACATCCATGGCTTTATTTCAACATCCACAAAACAGGTCAGGATGCTCTTTCTTCAGCCTTGTTGAAGGAAAGCAGAGTTCTGAATCCAAGATCATGGCCTCTGTAGAGGAAACAAATTCATAACAATTGCTCAAGAGACAGGATAACAAAACGCTAAGATTATAAAGGGATAGTTCAACCAAAAAACATCTTTCTGTTATTATTTATTTGCCCTCATGTAGTTCAAAACCTGTTTGTGACTCATTTCTCACTGTAAAACAAAAGAAGATCTTTTGAGAAATGTCTCAGTGGGTATGTTTCAATTGTTTAATAGAAAATGTATTATCAGACACATTTCTGAATTGTGGCAGCCTTAATTTGATAACTTTTGCACCATATTTGCATCCTATTTCATAGATATTAGACATATATGTGTATCTTATTTGACAGATTTCAATCTGTTATCGAAACACTTCAAAACTACACAACTGGTAACGTTACTCATTTTATGAATGTGTCACAAACAAGCCAGACCCAATCCACATTAACTTCCACATTGAGAAAGAAATCAAATAATAATACACGTAGATTCACTCGTAACATGAGTAAATATTGACTTTGTCTTTAAAGAGCACGAGTTTAAATCCATTTAGGTCACATGACAACGCCAATCTTGCGACCTGTTTTAGGATGTTTTAAAGACGTCAGCTCGACAGTGCATGACAGCAGACTAATCTGTGTAACGTTATGCGTCCACATCTATGCCTCTTGCTTAAATCTACACTGCAGATAATAGCAATAAATACAAATACATGATCGTACTTACCGATGTCGACACATAATGCATTAAATAATGCACATTAAACCACGTACTGCTGATAAATCTGTTCAACAAAAAACCCACTTTATTCTGTTGTTGACGTACGCTTCACGGAAGTTCAGTATTTCATAATAAAAGACTTGAACTGACGCTGTTAATAAAACGACTTCATATTTGTGTTTGAGTGGTTGACAAATAACAAACTGTTAATAATATATACATGGATTTTATTATTATTTATACTTATGATAAAAATAGCATAATATAGATTTATTTTCATTGTTAGTTTTTTGCTACATTATTGCTATACTTCCTACAACAGATAAGTGGCGCTAGTTGTCAAATAAAGTGTGGTGTAGGAAGGATACATTAACATTTAACAAGAACATTTTAACATGGATTTGTTTAATCGTCTGTAAAATAAAATAAAATAAATAAACTGTATCTTTAACTTAATGTAATTATTATTATTTAATTATAATAACATATATCAAACATGTTAAGTACCATTCTTCATTTTAATATTTCTTTTCATTGGTCATTTACTATTGCATGCATTGCATCTACACAAAAAAGCAATGCAGCATGAACCTGGGTAAATAATATCTTTATTATTTATATTGATAAATATCATGTTTCAATCTTTGTATACACAACAAAGATTTGTCTTGAGTAACTTTTTATAGTTACTGCTGTAGTTTGTAAAGGTTTATTTCCATCACAATAATAACTCGATTATACAAGAAAATAACAGACATGTAGATCATCAGTAAGAATCCGTATTTTTCTTAAATACGTTTATTTGTACATAGTCACATAACACACAAAATAGTGAAGACAGACTGGATACAAAGCTACTTCTGACTGAGTTGCACAATGAAACCAAACAGAAAACTGAACATGAGGATTTGTAACTGATGGCAGTTCATAGATGGTTTCTACCGAATGCAGGCCAAAAATCTCTTACATTTACAAATAATGAACAAAAAATACAAGGGCAACTTTCCATATTTTATCCTTTAACTTTTTAATCTCATGCAAGAAAGGAGAGGTAAAGAAAAGTATTTGGCCCTCTAAATATAATTTCATAATAGTGATAGTAAAGAAAATGATATTTATTTTATGCCATCTTAATTTGATACAGAAATAAGTACAATGCAACATCAATACAGAGAGAGAAATCCAACCAATCGTGGCATTTCAGAAGAGAACAGAGTTCCCATTTGACCTCCTATTAAATCTCATCTGTTATATTCTCCATCTATCAGACTTCGCATAGTAGCAAATCATAATGGTCTTTTCTCTCTTTATATTGGTGTAGTAGTTTCTCGAAGCAGGGGACGCCTGACCAAACCCTTTTAGACATTCACAATCGGTATGAAATTGCCAAAGCATGAGAACCTTCAGTGCTATGTAACATTGATGGCTCTGTTGCTGACACACAAAGACGGTTCCGAGCAATGATATTCAAGTACAACTGATACCTAACATTTTTACATTTTTTCTTTGTCATACAAAAGACTCCATAATTCTGCATCTCAGTATTTACTTTTGCAAGTCAATAATTGTTTTTTTAAAGGAAATTATAAAGCTACTGATCACATCAGACATTTTTGAATGGGCTTTTATAGCGGGTCCTGCCCTTGATCTGTAACCTGTACAGATTAGAAGACACAAAGAATTCAACAGAACCATGCATTACATGGCTTTAGGAGAGCTTACGTAAGGCTGCTTACAATGACTAACTTCTAATGCAGCTGACCTCCAGGCAGTACAGGAGCACGTAGTTTTATTCTGCTTAGAAAAACATGCAGGAGACTCAAGCGTCCGTCTGAACTGAAGGCAAAGATAGAAATGACAGAAAAAAAAGAAATAATTCAGGGACCTCCTGCATACATCAGGCCAAGTGTACGTCTGTTCATTGTTATACAAGAGTTACAACAACATATACAAAAAGCTAACCTCATGTATAGCAAATGAATGCATAGGCCGCAGACGCACGTTAGAATTCACACAGTAGAAAAACAAATTGCTTTTGGATTGGATGATTTGGATTGTTGCCAAGTAGTTCACCAGAAAACTCAGATTGTATGTGTAAACTCATGTTTCCTTCAGCTTTTCCTACACACATAAATTAAACAGAGAAAAACGTCGACTTGACCATTTCAGGTGATTATGCAGGTATCATCTGATTTCCGTAATGTAACATACAAATAAAAGGAGAGTGGTGTGTGAAAGAAACAGTATTCAAGGGTTTCCTGCCAGTAGCTATATATCCATTTAAATAGCACGATTGCACCTAATTCATAAAATGTACATTTTCACAGCTTCAAAAGTAATTTAGAAATACGACAGATGTCCATCGATGGATATGAACTGTTGAGATGAGGGGGCGGAAAGTCTTCAAACACTTAAGCCGGATAATGCTGATACCTCTGTATTGCCCCCCCCCCCTTTAAGCCCAAAGCAAGGCACTTAACCTGACTCAAGAGGGCGCTCGAATAAGCTTTCTTCCTTTTTCTCCATCCCAGCTCGATTAGGATTGTGCAAGACAGTGGAGGGACTTTTCCACTTATGTTATCCTTAAGACAAGACATTAAAGATAACAAATTCCTTATCTCTTTTTTAAACCCATAACATCCGAGACATCCTTAAAACATTCACTGTCCATTGACCACTATGTATACATATTTATGCATGTATGTATATATACAGTATATGTAGTTATACTGCACTGTACTGTACTGTACTTTAGTCTCATCGGTAAAGTTGTTTACCAGCGTCATCCACTCAAAGCATTTAAAAGCCATTACACCGTCCAAAACCTCCATTTCATCCATAGAATCGTTCTATACAGTATAAGGACTATCAATGTAGCATCATCTTTTCTAACGCTTTTTTATGCAAACAACGACCACAGACCTGCATCAGTAAAAGTCTCAACAAATGCTAAGAGGACACGTGTAGCCAGCTTGACTGTAGTGGCAAAATGTTGTTCCAAGATTTCAGAGCGCAAAGGAACCTTTTTGCTCTAAAGCACATACGAGAGCTTTCTGTGGCACGCGAGGGCACGTGGAGAAGACTAATGTTCATTCATACTATGTGAGTGTATTAAGGCTTCGTATCTGCACTCTGTCAGCGAGTCTGGAAGGACAATTGTTACTCATGTACGCATACTGGACAACCAAAAAACACAGAGAGCTGCTGCAGATAACCTGGATTCCTCTAGTGTTGTGTACACCGAACATCACGTCAAAGTGGTGAAATGACTTTATCGATAGACCGAAATGTGGTAGTCGGTTGAATGTTTGGTTACTTTGAGGCTGAGAACTCTGCTTGGTTGGCAGATGAACAATGATAGTTTCTATTTGTGTCAGTTACACAATCTGTTGTCTTTGGATAACACACTTTCTTAACTTCAATATTGTAAGTAAACCCCTGTGGTTAGTAGTGTTTCTGAAACTGTAAGAGTGTGGCGCTTGCAACTCGGTCTTGGGACTTTCCAAAAAATGAATGGGTGCATGTATGCTAAAAGTATGAAATCTAAATGTAGTATTTTGAGAATATGTAGTGCTACTACGAGGCCAAAATGAAATAGCATAAAAACGCAAAAAAAATAAAAAGAGTTCATGTCCAGTGCATAACAAGGTACTCAGGCTATCATCTTAGCTCGCTGTGCATATAAGTAAGAAAGGAGAACAAAACCTAACCATCCCTCTACTACAAAGGCCCGTACAGTCAAGACAACTCAAAGGACAGGAGCACGACACAGGGACAAAATCAGCACCATCGCTTTCTAACTGCTATGCCTCTCACTGCCTTTCAAGGGATTCGCGTTGGTTTTGGAAAGAAAGGCCAGGTAGCAGACCAGAAAGTTTCATACCCTGTTTTTTTTTGTGTTCTCAGAGGTTCCGTGCATATTAGAAGGCATTTGTAGTTTTAAACAGGAAGACATTGACACCCCCGCAAAAGCTACTGAAGAGTGCAGAACGTTCTTCTCGAACAAGGTTCAGAGTTTGTCCGAGAACAAAAAATAATATATATTAATAATAACAAATAACTCTCCAGGAAAAGAGCAGCGTGAGGGGATGAGGGGAAATAAAACTGCCGGCTATAATGTACAACTCTGGGCAAAAGATTCATACAGATTATACACACACCAGAAGAGAGAACTAAAGAATAGGACAAAAATGTTCTTCTGGATTGTTTTAGTGCTCTGAAGGTCATTTGTACATGAGGTTTGAGTGCCATGATGCCCCATGGCATAAACAGGGCAGGATGTCCTAAAAAGGTCTAATTTCGGCCCATAATCAGATTTGAAGTTCCATACGTGGGCTGGGCTCAGTTTTGGGCATGGTGCCGGATGGTGTGGAAAATCCAGTCCATCTTAGTGGTCCATCCGCCATGGTGAGCGTCATTCATCTGCTTCATGAAATAGTCCAGGGCCTCCTGCTCGGTTTTGTCCAGTGCCAGAGTCTTGCGGATGTAAGCGATGTCGTCAAAGGACTGCAGCTCTGGCATGCCTGAGCCCAGCATCATGGAGAAGAGGTTTATGAACAGGTTGGCGTGCTGCCTGATGGCCAAATAAGCCTTGTAACACATCTCTTGAAACCTGCAGGGGGAGAAATAGTGTTAAACTCCAGTTTTCCTTTTGCAACTTTTTAAACTGCAGCTTTGTACTGCTGTAACACATGCAATAACATTTTCTAAAAGAGCGATGATTCTCTCTGGCCATGTCTTTACAGTCTTTAAACATCTGTTTTAAACATCTGGCTTCATTCTGGTATGTATCACCAATTCACAATGAAAACTGTTCCCAAAGGATAAAATCAAGTTTGCATTTTTTCTTTGGAAACATCTTACATGCAACTAAAAAGTGTATTAATCAACAACTGTGTACAGATATAAAATTGGTGCATCAAAAGATAAACAACAAATTTCAAACATCAAATAGAATTTAACATTTAACGCCTGCACCTTTCACTAGCCACTAACATTTCCCGAGTTAGACCCATGCTAGCTACACCAGAGAATTAAAACGCAAACAGAATATACTCCTCTGATGTACACCAACAGAAAACAAATTCTGTCATCATGAAGTCCCCTTTGAACGGCACTCTATCAGCCCCGATTAAAGTGCAGATCTGTTAAACAGCGGAAGTCTGGTTCAGAGGCCGGAAACTTGGCAGGCAGCTTGCTGTCAGAGTATTGTTGGAAGAGGAAGGGCTGCTGGGATTGAGGCCCAAGTGGCCCATTTTAAACATATGAAAGCCTCAATTGTTCAATTCAATCTCTAATTGTCTTGGATAGTTAGCTGCCTTCAAATGACTGCGCTGAACACACAAGGAATGTGTTTCTTTAAGCTCACATAGGAAATAACTGACAATAGCATGACAAGCACGCACGCACCTCTCAAACTCTCTGGTTTTAGTGCATTCTTGGGTTCCTTTGCTGATCACAATTAAGAAGTCTTGAGTTAAGACGAAGGGCACTCGCTCTCGTTTGTAGCCAAACTTCTTCTTCTTGTGGTCCAAAAAGTGACCGAAGTCTATATGAAACAGCTACAGGGGGAGGAAGAAAACACACTTTGTAACTATAAGGAAGGTATCAATTACGACTAACTGAGCGCTTGAGAATTAAAGGATAAATTCAGTTCGCACCTGCCCATCTTCCTTCACCATGATGTTACTATTGTGTCGATCACCGATGCCCAAAATGAAGGTGGCCACACAATAGCCAGCACATGATCGCGTGAACAAGTCGATGGCCATGTCGTACCTGTAAACACAATATTATACATGATTTCACTCATATAATAACTTTGATTTTGGATTAAACCACAAAATGTGCTTCTTTGACTGATGGCTTCACTACTCATTTATGCATTTTTTTTTTTTTTTAAACAACTTAAAGCGGATTTTAAGTACACATTTTATAAGTATTCGTGTCCCTGGGTATTGAACCCATGACCTTTGCACTGCTTAAGCAATGCTTGAAAAATTGAGCTACAAAAATCCATCATAGCTAGAGCAGAAAAAAACAAAGCTAGTGATAACACTCGTATCAGTCGTGTTGTCAGAATATTGACATAAATCACTAAAAAATCTCAGTTTGGCATGTAAATGGATGAGACTGTAAACGTCACTCACATCTCTCCCTTGTTCTTGTCCTTTAACCACTGATGTAGTGTTGAGCTGTTAAACTGCAGCGCCCCCTTTAAACCTCCTTTACACTGAATTTTGCATGATGGTATGAGAACTCCTCACCACCTCTATCAGACCCACACAGTCACCAATAGAAAGACAGCCGTAGGGGAGCATTCTGCAATATAAACAACATGAGGAAAAAGACTGCATATTAAAGACTTTTCTCAAGAAACTAATAGTAATAGCTTTATGCATTAATGCTTTTCGTGTTTTAATGTACAACATTTTGGATAAGAGGCAAAATCTTTAGCATACCTCAGGTCCAGTCCCTGATTCTGCCAAATGTTCTCCATTATCCTGATGATCTGCAGCGTCAGCATGTCCTGCCGCAGGTCTGAGTGAAGGAACATGATGGAAAAACGTGCGTCAGTTTCGTTCCTTGCCATGCAAAATAAGGGGACTCACAGAAAGAGACAACAGAAAACAGTCTGACCATCTCCGTTCTTGAAGATGATCTCATTGTTCTGGAACAAAAGTTCAGACATTATGTCTGGATTCTCCCAGTTGAGCCACAGAGGTCTCTTGGCCGAGGACATGATCCTGCAATCTTCAAGTCTGCCACGTGAACAAAGAGCAAAGCGTAAATTAAACACAATTAGAAAAGATGTTTCAGCAAAACCTTTAAAAGTTGACTCTGTATTGTCCCTGCTAAGTGAAAATACATTTTCACAGCTACGATAGCAGCGCTGTGTGAGACTCACCGTAGGTTACCGAGCTGGTGGGCGCGGGGTTGAGTGGAGAGGTGAAATTTTGGAGGGCATCCATATAGTCCGGCCTCCTCATCTGTTCCACTAGGAACTTCATTTGCACCTGAACAACAAAAATGAATGTGTGTTTTTTTCTGACCAATTGCAAAAACCTTGAAATTATATTTTTAGCAATTGTGGTTGTTAAAGCTAGAACAGAAATGACACACTTCACTCCAGTTTATCACATTAAACTGTGATGTTTAAGGTCATGTCTGAATGCTTCTTTAGCAGAGCTAACGTTACAGCTAAAAGTTTAAGTTTCACTTCTAATGGCATAAGGGCTCTCTACTCTTACCTTAAGTATCCAATATCTACCTACTTTTAGAGGTGAGGTCAAGGTCAAAGGCTAAGTTTACCTTCTGAGTTTCATCCTTCTTTTCCTGCTTGAGGATGTCTGTGAGGTTGATAAGCTTCTCCATGGCTTCCACCTGTCTGCTCAGGTGCTTCAGGTACATGCCACATGCCCGGCAGTACGACTCCAGCAGCAGACCAAACCGCTGACTCACGGTTTTATTGTGCATTTCGGACCTGCCAAAATGGTTGTGACAGTCGCAAGACATTAGATGTGTCTAGTGTCTTTTGAGCATTGCATTAACAAAACTGAAAAGAAGACATAACTCGCAACACAGTTCTTGTTGAGATCTTGCCGCAGAAGTTCTCACGATACAAAAGCATCATAAAAAACAACCACTGTCATAATTCACTGACAAATAACTGTTCATGACAAAACATTTACAACCTCAGTCCATCAAAGTGAAGGATAATTGTAGCTTAACCGCTGTTGACTCATTTATTTCAGGCCTCAAACCAGCATAACTAAGCCAAGGTATAAAAACTTACTTTAAATGCCAAAAGAAGAAGTGTCCGATCCTCTGGTTGGTAAGAGCTTTTTTCAGCAGAAATCGTACCAGAGGGTTATCAAGATACTGCTCATACTTCAAAACCTTTAAGAGAACCAAGAAAGAAAGACATTATGAATCAAAACACTGCATTATAAACACTAAATATATAATGCAAACCAGCAAACCAATCATTTTAAAGGGATAGTTCATCCGAAAATGAAAAATGAACATGTTATTTCATTCCTGTATAAATTACTTTGTTCCGATGAACACAAAGAAAGATATTTGGAAGAATGTTAGTCATTTTCAGTTCCTGGACATCCCTGACTACCATAGTTGAAAGAATTAAACGGCTAGTGCCTGAGAACTCATTGTTTTCCTAAATTCTTCAAATTATCTCATTATGTGTTCAACAGAACACAAAATCTTTTTTTCCTACTATGGTAGTGGACGATGTCCCAGAACTGAAAATTGCTAACATTCTTCCAAATATCTTTCTCTGTGTTCATTGGAACAAAGAAATGTATACAGGTTTGAAACAAGTAAATGATGACAGAGTTTTCATTTTTGGATGAACTATCCCTTTAATTTGTCTAAATAAAAGGTTTATCAGTCTTACCTGAACCAGCTGAATGAGGTACTGAGAGAGTTTGTCATCAGTCAGATACTTCTCAAGGCATCGGACTGCGAAGTCTCGGATCATTGGATCAGGATAGTTACAGTCAAGTAACTCCATGGCTTGCTCTGGCTTTATTGCTGGCCAGTCTTTAAGAAGACAAAACATCTGTGCAACCTCATCTCTAGAGTTCCACTTCACCGCCAGCAGAATCTTCGGCAGGACTTCTGGTATATTTACACAATACTGCCTGATGAGGAAACAAATGTTGTAGTTTTACCCAAACTTCACAGTCACTGCACAATGCATTTGAACCAAGTAGCCCTAGTAAGGGCGCTAGACTACCTGTGCCTCCATAGGAAGTCTTTCTCCTGCTCAGTCATTTCAGAAAGCGGGTCCCTGTTGCTCAGCTGCCGAAGTTGTTCTATGTCCACATCTGTCATGGCGTGGTCTCGCGCCAGCCTACTGCTCTGTAGATCAAATAAAAAACACTTTTAGACAAACTTATTTCAGAAACAAAACATTGTCCTAAAAAGTAAAGACAATTGCAATTCAGCTTAAATAGCTGAATATTGATTTAAATGTTTACAGGGCTCTAGACTAACTTTTTGCACTGGTTGCACTGGTGCGCCTAACTTTTTTTCTTAGGTGCACCAGCACAAAAGTCAGGTGCACTCAAATTTTCGACCGCATCGCATTTAACGCATTTAATATTTAACTGGTATTACCAGTTCACTTTTTTTTTTTATGTCCATATAGGCAAAATTGACTTGTAAATGACTAACTAACAATCTGGTCAAAACAAAGTTCTTTATTTGAAGCACAAATCTACAAGAAAGGTAACTTACTGAGTGTTGGTGCTTAAGTGCTTCACTGAACTGAAATTTAAACTTAAAAGATCTCAAGATAAATGGACCAGGGCTTGACATAACCTGGGAGGTTGATGGCTCCGTGTCAGAGCATTGCTTGTGATTTTCAGACGGATCAGGCCTTAAATTAACATTATTCACGAAAAAGCTATCAATTGTTCTTTTCATCTTCTCTCTCATCATCCCCTGCTACACCCACTCTGTTTAACTGACGGCATTAGGCTGCCAACCTCTCTGTCTGACTGCAGCACACGCCTTCACAAACGTACACACCAGAGGTTGCGCTACACTTTTTTATTGTGCGTCCTTTTGACTGACAGGCTCGTAAAAATCCGTCATTATCTATTATTACCCGTCACTATGGTTCAAGGTGGCGTTAGGTGGTAATTCGTATGCTAGTGACGTCATCACGCTGTACTTGCGTCTCGGAACTTGTTGTATTTTAATACAACCGAATGCCCAATAAAGCCGTTGTTATTTATATTCATTTATATATTAAATAATTTAATGTTTTTGTTCATGTGTGATTAGATCTGGGAAAACCCAACGCATGGAGCAAATTTATATACAGTTTTTAATACCATATTCAAGCCCTTTCCAAATCAGTTTTTATTTTGCTCATATCTTGTGTATGTAACTAAAGTTATGGCTGAGGTCGACTGAAGCGCTATGATTTTCAGGAACGGAATTTAGAGAAAAACGTGTTTAAAGTGATGAAAATAAAAGCACAACAGTCCAGTATCACAAGAAAAAGTCTCTTTACAGTGGTAAGAGACTTACTCTAATAACAATTTAATAAAAAAAACATTTCCTAGTGTTGAAGTCTATAAAAATACCGTACTAAACCGTTTGAATAAAACGAAAGTAAGGAAAATGGTGCAGCGCACATTTAAAGAACGAGAGCTCTGTCATTATCACTACACAAGGAAACTTACAAACATTACGGACAACAACTAATAAGCAGTGAAGCAAGTTTTACGTTGTTTATCATGTGCATATTGTCTGGACTTTTGATCATCCCTTGTATGTTTTGCGATCGGGTTCCGGCTCGCGTGAGCAGCGGAGCGGGGATAACGGGGATTTACAAATTGCCCTCATTATAATCCGCCTAAATGACGGACGGCCTTCAGATTTTTCCGTCATTGGTAAGAAAATCCGTCAATGACAGAGAATTTTTGGTTAACGCGACCTCTGGTACACAAATGTACAGGATTATCTGGACCACGGCCAATCAGAGGGGGGTCCGCCCTTCACCATCTCTGATTGGTTTAGACCACGATATGGGCCTTGTCTGTTGTTGAATCACAGGGATACTTTAAGTGTTGTGGAGACTTTTTTTTCTCCCTCGAACGGCTGGTCGCACCGGTGCGACCTCTGATTATTTTTAGTCGCACCAATGAAAAATAAGGTCGCATATGCGACCAAATTGGTCGCACTCTAGAGCCCTGGTTTAGTATCTGAAATCCTGATTGGAGGATTATCATCAATCACAACAGGACTCATGTAAACAAACACCAGGGATCAAAAATCCTTTAAAACCATCACAACGACAATTTTACGCAAAATTGTACAACCCTGCCAAGCTGGATTAAATATGAGAGTGTATTCAACCCTTCTGCAGTAAAAACTTGTTTTAAAACATACATTTTTTTTATTTTTACTTACTTTATTTTAAAAAATTTAAAACATATTAATTGTAAAATGTCCTGTGAAGCCTTACGTGACACAGAGACTTGAACCAATATCCATCAATTAAGGAATTTGTGGTTACCATGGAGACAAGAATCCCAGCAACAGGACTCTTGTGTATGTGAGAAATAAAACCTTGACTCCTAAAGGTGACCGCCCATTATTTCAGTGGCCTGCATGTGCTCCAGTACATTTCTCATTCATTTTCTGTATAGCCATTTAAGAACATTCCTCAAACCGTTCCAAACCAACCAGCTTTAAAAATCACAGAACATTAATGTGGGCAAAATTATTGGAAGACATGCTTGGAGTAGGCTGAAAAACATGGACAGTACGACTTAAGAAAATAAGATCTGTTTCTCGTCCTCGTCTGAGCTTGTAAACACTATTAATAGTAGCAGGAAGAGTGTGGCTATAATTAATTGAGTAGGATGCGTGTCTGTAAGCTCACCGGTCCAGACTGACAGTAATTGTACCCCATCTCCCTGGATATGATCCAGTTAGCGTGATCTTCAATCATGGCCATGTCGGGATACTTAACAGGTGAGCTGAAATAGTCAAACTCCAGCTCAAGACATGGGGTTTCCTACAGAAAAGAACACAGGCACATTAATACAGAAACCAGGTAAACCTTTGCATAGATGCTCATATATCCTCTGTGGAATACAAAAACCTCACAGTTCACTTTCAATGTATTGAAAAATTATGCAATGAAATTGAATGATGCCAAGTGAACATTCATTCTCTTGTGTCTTAGAACCATATTGGGTTAATTAAACGACAGATTTTTTAATTACGTGGGAACTATCCCTTTAACGTCATTAAATGCCATGATTTGATTATTATTTTCTTAATCACCCCTAATTGTATACGTCAACAGACACCAAAAAACAACTGTGTGCTGAACAAACAGCTTTTGGAACAGCTGTTCTTGATTATCCCTGTCACCTCAGATTAGACAATACTGAGCAATCATATTAAAGCTTATTAAAGCCACCGTATAAACAGCTCAGCGCTGAAAGAAGTTATGCAAGTGCAAACCTTGTTAGGGTTGGATCCCGTAACCCCGATAGGGTTGAGGAGGTCTTCTAGACCGTGTGGTACAGGCCACAGGTTCAGTGCCATCTTTCCTGAGACCAGAGTGTGTGTGTAGTCGAACAGGTTGACGTTCCCCCAGGCCAGTGGACAGTGCTCCTAGAGAAGATCAAATGGGGTTTTCTCATATAAAAAACGCAACTCACAGCAACACTTAGAACAGTGTTCCAACTTTCACTGTTAGTAAAACTACAGAATATACAGTATATGAAAAAGTAGATTAGTAAACTGACTAATATAAATTAGTCTTGCACATTTTTGTATATTCCTCCTTTGTTAATTGCACCAAAGAAAACAAAATCTCTACCTCTTTTGCCCCCTTCCTTCCTTTCACAGAACAGATGGAGAGACAGAGACGAGCCGCCCGAGGAACATCAGGAATGTACATGTCATAGGTCAGCCACTCGTTCCACCTGGAAGTGTGACATGGAGAGAGAGAGGGAGAATGATGTATCAACAACATTTTACAAATGTTTATGTTCATTAGACAATCTCTCTTTCCTATAAGAACAAACATATACGAATTGTGAGATTTAAAAATGCATGCAGTTTTTACAAGAAAAATTGCTGTACATGTATTTTTACCTCGGGTTTGAACATGGTACACGTTGTGTGTTTACGTTATCGCACAACTGTTCTCCTCCATGGTAAATCCCTGTCCGCACATAAATCTGAAATAAAGGGTACACCCATAAAAAAGACCATTTAGAAAAGTTCATGCTATTCTGAAGCTACAGAAAAGCAAAACGAAAATTTCTTAGACTTCTTGGACACATTTTCTTTCACAATAAATGTGGAACTTCTAACTTAACATACCAATCATGCATAACCAAATTCATGACCAAAAAAAATCAAGCACCTTGTCAATGTCCCGAATGTTTACATTGACGTATGTGGCGCAGAGGACCTTTATCCTCAGAGTGCTGTTGATGGTCCAGAGGGATTTGGTTGAAGCCTCTCCGTTCATGTAAGGTGTTGCGGTGGAGATCCGGCGGGCGTAGGAGGGCATGGTGAAGTTGTCCATGGGCAGCTGTGAGTAAAGGCTGTCCTTGGACATAAGCATGAGGTTTGGCATTCGACCCAGCATAATGCAACTGCGCACATACTGAGAAAAAGAGATGGAGAACATAGAGGAATATAGTCCTGTAATCAGCACATGACAGTCTCTCAGTCATCCAAAATGTGCAGAGCTATTTTTAGCGCTCTAAAAACCAATTCCGGCAGTGCTGTTTGTTACGAAGATACACAATGAAAAAATGTGAAATGGAGCAGGGCAAGAAGACTACTCATTTAATTTGCATTCTGTGTACTGGCTGGTTTTGGGATAATGAAAGCCTGGTACACAAAAACATGACAAGTGATATAAAACAGATCATTTCCAGAATGAAAGTAGAAATCTCGATTACAAAAGTGGCACCTGGGTGAACTGAATATTATATAAGGACTGCATTCAGGACGACCACAAGACAAAAACACCAGGTCTTGTGGCTAAATGATCAAAATACCTTGTACTGACTGATGGGGTATTTCTCCAGCAGGTACTCATCACAGCCGCAGACTTTAAGGATGTACTTGCCCTGATATTCCTGCACGCACATCTTCAGCTGCTCGGCCGATAGCAGCATGCTTCTCGTTTTCTTCCTGATGGCTTCGGCGATCACCTGCTCAGGTACGCAATCGTGATTGATCTTCAGCGTGTACTTCTGCTTGTCGTTGTTGGGAGAGACGATCACCCAGATAACCACAATGATTTGACCTGCCGGGCAAAAACAAATGTTTGAGAGCAAACAGAAACAACAATATTGATTTGACCGCTTCAGGCATCAAGCATGTGAGAAACAATTCATCCTGCATGACAACAGAGCGTATAAAAGAAAAAGGCTACATATCAAACAGGTCCCAATAAAGTTATCAAAGGGAATACTTGTAATGGACTTGTTGTGTATACATTCCTCCAGGCAGCATCACCCGCTTTATGACTACTGTTAAAACACAGGCCCACTGATATACGAAAGAAAAACTAATTCAAAATAATTCTTAAGATGAATGTTTATGAAGACATAAAGAACTATTCAGAGTTATTTTCAAACCCAACATCTGTGGCATCTGCAATATGCTTTCGGTTACCACTGCCAATAAGGTCGACTTGTTAGAAGACAAGTGGGCAGCACCACAGTTAAACAAAATATGCAAATATCGCAAAATGTGACGTGCAGTTATCACATGGCTGGGCTATAATTCCTGTAGGCCAATACACGCAAAGTTAGCTGACAAAAGCTTGACAATTTATATAAAATTTGACCAAAACATAGATATTGCAAAATACATAAATAAAGCAAAAACATAGAAGTGGTGTATGTGTTTATAAATAACAAAGAAATATGCACAGTAACCAGACACATAATGTAAGCACAAACTTTTATTCTGAATGCGATTAAACGTGATTAAACGTTTAACAGCTCTAAAGCAAGCAACACACACTGCCTTGTCAAAAAGCATTGCCTACCTTTGTCTAATTTGCCATATATGTGCTTTGGAAGCTCTAGTGTAGACTCCACATTAGGAGGATAAACGTATAGCGCCCGACTGTGTGATCCACCCACGTCTCGCAGCTCTACCGAATCTTTGCAGACATTAAGAATATTTCTCCTGAAGTCTTGGACCTCAGGATCCTTCACTAGATCAAACTCGCAAACCGGCATACCGATGGCAAAACCTGAAAAGCACAAAGACATCTTAGAAAAGAAACGAGGCTGCTCAAACAAACACACAAACACCACAAGTCCTACCGATTTCTCTATTGAGGATTTTTTCCTCTCTGTTCCCCACAGGTTCAATGACCTTCAGGAAGGGCTGAAATAGCCGGAGGTCACAAAGCCTTCGCGTCTCATCGTAGAACTCCTCGCGCTCAGCCTCTTGCGTGACGCTGACGAAGATATAGGAGGTTTCCTCCTGCAGCAGGTGGTGGAGGGGATACTTCCTAGCCTCCTTGAACAGTTCATGCTTGATTGTGATAAGTGTTGCCTCCCGGAGACACTCCAGCGTTAGGATCATGCCATTGGGCAGCAAACAGTCCACCAGAATTCTGGGGGGCATCAAATGGATGCCCCATAGTTCTCCTGAGGAGGGTCTTGGAGGCATGATTTGTCGTCCTCGCAATCTTTAATACGAAAAAAAATCACGAACCTCGTTCTCCTGCGAATAAAGAGAGTATGACATCAACATGTTAGTGTTTTTCACGATCAATGAAGGAAAAGTACTTCATGTTCAGACACCTAACAGCATTTGTAAACCACTCCTCGATGGATAAACAAAACAGTCTGTCCTATAACAAACTAGTTACGTGAAACGTCAATGCCCAGAAAACCCCAAACAAGCTTAATAATTCTGATTAGGTGACGCGGCTCATCAGCCCTGTGGAAGAGTTTATGTTAATAACAGACATTCATTACTAATGCTTCTGTCTACAAAGGTCACACACACTACGAGTCCACAAGGCTAATAGAGTCATTTACAGTGGACATAACAATGAATTAAGTGTTGATAACAAAACATTCTGTCATATGACAGCTTACAGGAACTGAAGGAGTAGCAAACATCTGAGTCACGATGCAATGACAGGAATGTATCACTCTGCAAGAGAGGCGAGTTATTTCCACTTATCACGGAGCCAAAAACATTTAACACTTCACACTAAAATGGATGACTTGTTTTTCCCAGCTTACATCAGCCTGACAGACATCCCGTTTCTCTCATGCCAACGAAAGCGCTTCACTAAAATCAGACAAACAGGATCTTTCATCACGGTACAATTATCAGATTTTATTATGGCAATTTGAGAAAAGCAACAGGGCTTTTATCTTGCCTACGCTCACAGGTAGATCCTTCTGGATTAATCATGTAAAACACCATGCAAATAATAATCACAGCAGTTTGCAAACCATAGTAACGTCACAGATCCAAACACTCCACCCTTGCACACTTTTGATCAAACATTACCCATACGTTAAATTTCCTCACAGCGTCTAGCAATCCGTACAGATACAAATTTGCACTGCATTATGTGGGCACTTTACGTATGCACACATACCACCATAAAGCTTACCTCGAATTGACGTTAGGGCCCCTTGTAAATGTCCATCATAATTCACATCTTGATCCGAATTCTTCTAACTTCTCTTTACAAGTCCACTGAATTATACTGTAATAACAGGATGCATACTTAGTGTCCAGTAGTATTCATCCAAAACAACACATCCAAACCAAACTGGACGACCAATATCATCAACATCAAACTTTCAAAGCAGTGTGTAGAGTGACAGAGAAGTTGTTCGTGGAAAGATTATAAGATTAAGCGGGTTGTCATCGTTGCTTATGAATAGGCAGAGACACAATGACATGTACAAAGAAACCCCTCCTCTAAGCAGTTTGTCAATAAAAGTAATGTCTATTAACTGTACTTCCAAAGAAATGATACCCATGTTTATTAGTTTCGACCTCAGACTGGTCAAAACAAACCCAATGTTATCATGACAGAGCAGAAATATTAATTCATCTGACTAGCCCGTTTTAATACTACACTGTCAACCCAGAGCTTTAAGACCCATGTAACAAACTATTTGATAATACACACTTAAGTCATTAACACACAAAGTATCTAATTTATTAAATAATAATATTCGTAAAGCATAAGCTCTTTGGGTGTTCATGAAATGTATTAGCCCGCTAGCCTACAAACTAGCAATCTTAAACACAAAATGTTTAATATAAGATATAATAGCAGTATTAAAATAATGAACAACATACATGTATGTTAGTTGTGGTGAAACAAGTTCTATAAACCGGTTGTTTGTTAACAGAAGCGGCTATCCTATGGATTCCCCGTTAGCTGCTATGCTAAAGCTAACTCGATAACTTCAAACTTTAATAACTGTAATATCCCGCCAACGATCCTTTTATAATGTGCAGTCTAAGCCATTGCAGTCAACATTATAACTCCACTAAAACTGTATGAAAATAATAACAATAATTTATGTTTATATGTACAGTTTATTTGGCAAAGTACCGGTGGGTTGTCGTGGGCTATCGCTGTTGGGGTTCTCCCGCTCCGTCACGGCTGATAGTCCAGTCCGAGGCTTGCAGGCCGTCTAGCCGCCCCGCTCTGACACGCACCGCCTCTCCATCACAGCAGCGGCGGCGGCGGATCACGAGCCGTGTTTTTCTCGCGCTTGACACAAATCATTTACGACCGATGGAGAAAAAACAAATACATAGTGTCCACGGTCAATTGGATAAAATACGCCCGAAATCCTGTCACGGTTGAATAAGGAAAAATCTTGTAAATAAGCACTAAAGTGGCCGGATGGGTAATGAGAGAGAGGGAGGGTGGGTGACTGCAAGAGAGAGTGAGGGAAAGAGAGAGAGACTGACAAACCCAGTGAACTCTTTTTTATTTATTTATCATCTGTCATGGGACAGACCGATGTTTCACAAACACTTTAAAATAATTGAAATAAAATACTTTTTATTTTGTCAATTATTAACCTTAACTTACAGTTAACTACCTTAACTAACCTTAAAAATACACATCTAATTATGTCGATGCAGTGTATATATGTATACATTTAAAGCAAATAAACTACATGTTCATAATCCACACATATTATTTTTTAAATTAAGATTATATAGACTTTTATCTGTAAACTTTTAGAAATGTTATAGCATATAAATTGTTCATTTTTTACCAAAATATGCTTAAAATGTAAACGAAACCGTGAGAGAAGAACGAGGAACGAGGAAATCATTTATTTATTTATGCTCGAGGTGGACAGAAAAACAAGAAAATGTTTGTGGGAATGTAAGATGCAGGCCTTTAAGATGTATATACATTTTAAAAGGTGACAAATACAACTCAAATGATATACTGTCCTTTACTTGCATTATATGGCAATGCAATTTCTTTATTATGTGTACTGGTGCAAAATGATCACGTATAAATTGGTTAAAATAATGAGATATTAATTTGACAATCATTTATTCCATTTTATTTGGGTTTCTATGCAGTTTGACGTTCCCTGGCACGCGCATCTCATTGCGCGTGCAGAATCGTCAATCAGATTCTCACCTCAATAGGAAATGGACTGTTCTAACTTGGGCGAGGGGGATGTCTGTGTCAATTGTATGTTTCCCTATAAAGAGATCTAAAGCTTTTGATGAGAAGAAAAGCTAGCCATATTTGTGCTTACATAACTTCAGTATTCTTCTACAAATATTACGTAACATCTGAAAATCCGAAGCGTTATGAAAGAGTATGCGATGGAAAACACCCCTCGGTTGGACTCTCGAAGCATTCGGCGCACGTCTGGCTGGAAGAAGTTGAGCGGAGAGCTTGGAAGGATGCAGGGAAGATGGCGATGGATGTAAAAAGCAGAGATGCGTTTTATTCAAGTGCCGACTACTGCAATATCTACAGTTCTCAGGCTGTAAATTACGGAGATGGCTGTCAGTATTTCCCTCAGATATCAGGTAAGATAGATCCGTTTTCGAAATGGTCAATGCGTTGGGCTGGAAGTGATGCAGTGCATATTATTGGTGTTGCTCTCGGTGCAGTATCTTAAAATATGACTTTCAAGGATCAAGCATTGTGTTTTTTTTATTTATGATGGTGAATGTCATCAGCCCAACAGGATATCTGCAGTAAAGGATCATAAAACATGTAATGTTAAGGAAACACAGAATAAACATGCTTCTCTGTGTATTATTTATATCTATATTTTATTGCCACTGACTCCCTATTATACTGTTAGATAGCTGATCAGGTGTATGTCTTTGCATTAGCTAGGTAAGAAATGCATGCAATCTGTTGCAAAATGTGTGTTTTTTTCCCCTTTGAGGGTGCAGATTTTTTTTCCAGGTTAAATGGGATATATAAATGAGCTCCTTTTCACACCTATAGATACAAGAGCCTAGATCACAGATGGGCCATGCAAGATCAGTGGGGATTTTGAACACTGGGATGTTTAGGGAGCTCTCCCAGTATAGTGGAACAATCTACAGTACATGCTTTCAAGAATCACATCGGAGAACTTGTCTTTTACTTGGCAGTGGCGCTCGATGTAACATAATATAATATAAAATTGACCAGGCCACAGAACATACAACCTGAATTCAGAAATGCAGATTTGTATTTATTGCACTTAGTATTCATTCTATTCTGCGCACAGCATGATTGGAGTGACCTATAGCTTTCATTTAGACACTTAGTAAGTCTGTCAGCGGTGATAAAAGCGCTGAGTTGTATACAGCAACAGCAGAACGAAATACATCTTAATAACCAACATCAATAAACGCTGCCTAAATCATTTTCCTTAAGCACAGAGAGCAGCCATGCGTGTAATGCATTTATTCTGCTCTCAATAATTGATGCTGTCAAAGAACGACTGTACAATCCATCAACAGCTTAGAAGTGTTTTGCAGTGATGAGCGGGTGTAAAACAACCTGCAGCATCAAGTGATAGCCCTGGTTTACCTTCTCATGTACCCAGACTACTTTGCATTATACATGCCCAATGCGAACAATCCTCCCTAAATCGAAAAATGTGTGATGCCAGCCCTGATCAAACAGCAGGTGTTTGGATACATGCTAAAAAACGTGGATTTAATCCAGATGGATAGAGAAGGTACAGTACGTATCTCTGACCTTGCACTGGGACTATGTGGGTTCTTTAGACCTATTTCTAGGCTTGTAGTCTCTGATGACCAAGACATATCAGGTTTTTTTTCAGGCACTAAAGTCAGGATGAGAAGAGTGTGAAACGGTTTGCCATTGTTAATGCATGTAACATTATAAATTATGTTGATCATAATGATGTACTTTGAAGACATTGCTCTGTTTGCTGAGTAGTCCAGCATGTCAACTTGTGTGACTAGTGTCAGTTTAAAGCAAGTCTACCTTACTATGTCAGAACAAGTGCGGATAGTCAAACAGGATCACTTTAGATACATAAAATAAATAAATAAACCTTAACAAATCAATTGAAGGCCTGATCTATTAGTGTTGGGTTAGGTATGTAAGGCATCCAAAAGATGCCACTCCAATGATGACACTGCCCAGGCAACAGGAAACAAAACCATTTGGCGAATTCCTGTCTATTGCGGTCGACTGAATCATTGTTGTCATGATCCTGTTGGAATTGATACACTGGAAATATCACACAGCCAAGAAACAGCTGACTGTCCAACCCCCACTCATCCAGCCACGGATCTGCTGGAGCGCCAAACATGCCCCCAATTCAGTAGACAAGACTCAGCTCAAATCACATCTAAAGGAATTCCCTTTTTGCTAGAGAACGAGTGAAGTTCCATGATAGAGGAACTTTAATTATGAATCCATTGTTTTTCCCCATATTCTCTTTTTTATGTTTTCATGTTTACACCTAAATTCTGTCATTTGGTCTCCAGGTCCAGACCCCATTCTGAAGCCAAACCTTGGTTATATGTGCCAGCCCTTCCAGGCTATGACCCCGACTCAAAACCTCCGACCACCACCCGTGATAATACCACCGGACCCACTGCGATTCCCTCTCTGTACCCCTCTCGCCGTAAAGCAGCCCCCTCACCTCCAAATGCCGCCCAGCCTGTCCATTCCGGCCCCCCCTGTCCCCAGTCCCAAACCCCCGGAGGACGACGGTCAAACGTTGGAGGCTGATCAGGAAGCCACACTGGAAGAACTCTGCAAGCCTTTGTACTGTAAACTGTGTAACGTCACACTCAACTCTGCACAACAAGCTCAAGCCCATTATCAGGTAATCTGAATATCAGGTAATCTGAACACCGTGATCAGGTTTTCATACTTTCAGATCAAAGAATGAAAAAAATGTGTTTATGTTATCATAGTAGTTAAGCCGCTCGGTGTCTAAACACTTTCGGTTTAGGTTCCATTCAGCTTGTTGTTTATCATGAGAGCTACTGGTTTTAGTCATTGCCGTAATTCCTCTTTTGTTTTGAATACAGGGCAAAAACCACAGTAAAAAACTGCGAAATTTTTATGCTGGTAGCCAACAGCCTCCTCCCATTAGAATACCAGAGGTAGTAGAGCCTGTTTCCCAGCAACCCTCAGCTGCTCCACCCGTAGATTCTGCAAATGTGAATGCCAATCAGGTACATTTGGCTTTCTGTCCTAATATGTTTATTTTTTCCTGACTGTGCGAAAAGGAATGGGCACTATACTGTATATTAAACATTTACTATATTCGCAGTTATTTTGCTATTTATATAGGGGGGGTTTATTTTCTTCTATTTTTCTATTAAGTTTTTCTATTATGTGTGTCATTCAATTATGAAAACAGTTTGTAAAATGCATGAATTTGTTGGTTCTGTTTATTAATTTGAAGGAATCGAGGTATTTAAACCATCACTCAGAAACGTTTACAAACTCAATTCAATTGATGTATTTGTGTAGTTCTTTTCACATTGCGTATTGTTTCAAAGCAGCTTTGTAGAAAATGCACATTTCTATGTTACCAGACAAATCCCAAATAATGATAGTGATGGGGTGATATCAGATGGTATGTTTGTTAGAAATTATCGAATCCTTTTTGCAAACATTAGTGTCCATTTGAAAGCAATGATAATGCAACAACAGTTTTATAAAAAATGAACAAACATATTTTTCCTTTTACACATGCTAGGTTTTAGAAAATATTTAAATATTCTATTCAAATTACAGCGTATTTCATGATATTGCATTGTATGTTTTAGCAGCAGAGACATAAGAAAGACAGAATAAAATATGGAAAAGAAATTAGGTAAAACCGGAACATTATAAAATACATTGTTAAGATACATAGTATTATATCATCAAAGCTTTTTCATCTGTTTCAAGTGTAGTGTTGTTACTCTGCAGGCGTCCATTCACAGAGCCCTGTCTGATAGTAATCTGAGAATTTCCTGTGTGTACACCTTTCATAGGTCTGTTAGTTCTGGGGCTTTACTCTCATTGTTCTCTCATGTGTGCAGCCGCTCTCCAAAGGAGCGAGCAGAGTGATACTGGCAACGGAGAACGATTACTGTAAGCTCTGCGACGCTTCCTTCAGTTCTCCCGCCGTGGCCCAGGCCCACTACAAGGGCAAGAATCATGCCAAGAGACTGCGGCTGGCAGAGGCACAGCAGAACGCCACATCCTCGTGAGTCTGTCACACCCTCCTAGATAAACAGCAATTATACATGGAACATCTTATGTGTTTGTGGGCAGTGTGTTTTTAAGTGAAATTTTGAGATCATCTAGTTTCTTCAGTCCAGGATGCATATGTTTGCACGGGGATGTATTGCCATAAAAACATACGTGCCCTGTAAAAAATGAAAATTCTTTCGTCATGTACTCACCCTTATTTCATTCCAAACCTGTATGACTTTCTTTCCTTCTGCGGAACACAAATGAAGATATTCTGAGGAAAGTTGGTAACCAAACAACATTGGCCCCCGTTGACTTCCACTGTATGGACACAAAACCACTGAGACGTTCCTCACAATTTCTTCTCGGGTCACATACGGGTTTAAATGCCATTAGGGCGAATAAAGCATGACAACGTTTTAATTGTTTTATTTGTTTGGGTAAAGAATAATTGAGAAATGACATGTTTCATGCATATCATACCTAGAAAAAACATCTGTAGGCACTTCATAACATGAGGGCAAGCGGGGGTTGTTTGCATGGAGGAACAGCGTTTTCCTGTGTGCTTATCTTCAGCCTGTTTTTGCAGTGATAAGTTGAGTGCAGGCCCCCGTGATGACAAACCATGATGACGGGCTCCATATCTAAACAAACATCATCATGCCTATTGATATTTTTTATTTTTCGTATATTAAAACATTCAGCTAAAATTAGTTGGTAAATATTCCTTTAATGGTTGCATTTAAATGATTTAATGTCATTCCTCCTAGTGTTCATTTACTGATAGTTGACAAGCATGTCTGATGTATTTTTAACTAGATTTCTACTATACTATGCAACAATGGTTTGCATAAAGTGATTGGATCGTTTACACAACGTGTTTTCCAGAGACTTGTCTGACACTCAGAGACGTCCCAGAAAAGATGGCTACGAGTATCGTTTAATGAAGAACCGCAGGGCCCACATCAACACTGCCATGCCAGGTACAATGAATACAACACACTTTTTCGCATTTTATATTTGTGTGCAGCCATCTTTTAGTTCACGTCTGTACTTTTGACCCCAGAGCGTCCGGCCGGTTCTGTTTTCTTCTCCGTTGTAGTGCAAAACTTCTATTTGCAAAGCGTGCTTTGGCAGCAGAACGGCTGGCAGCTGTGTGTGTTAGTTTGCCAGCCTGTGCAAATGTAGCGCAGTGCGCTTGTCTCAGGCCGGACGCCAAGGCTTTGGTGTGTGTAAGCTGATACTCCACCCCACGTCAGTCCGAGGTCTCTGACGTCACCCACGCGACGGCAGATCTCGAACAGACACATGCCCCCATTGCCCCTGCAGTCCTGCCCTCAGATACACACACAGAGTATAGCATTCTCTAGCCACACTCTCTTTTGCTTGAGAGATAATCTGCATATGAATATCAATTCAACTTTTTTTTAAAGTTCAACTTCATGCAAATTAGCATCAACCAGCATGTGTGAAGGTTTGAATCGAATACACAGAATGGGATGAAATGGAGTGTTTTATTGACCTGATTTTGCATGTTTCCTGTGCTCTTTCAGGTCCTTACTACAACCCACGGCCGAGGCAGCGCATCCCACGAGACCTGGCGATGTGCGTCACCCCCAGCGGACAGTTCTACTGCTCCATGTGTAACTCAGGTGCCAGCGAAGAAGCCGAGTTTCGTGTACACCTGGAAAGCAAACAACACAAAAGCAGAGTGTCGGAACAACGCTACCGAAGTGAGATGGAGAACCTGGGATATACTTAAAGGAAAGATTCTGAGGTTGTGATGAAATAATCTTGGCCACTTTTTTTTTAGACTGGAAGTCTGGAACATTTTTAATAGTTTAAAGTATTCAATTATTCAAGAAGCCATTTATTAGTAAATACTTACATAAGTGAATCTTATAAACACTGCAGAGTTGCACATTTTTTGTGTCAGGATGAAAGGTGTAGTTATTGATAAGAGATATATGAGGGAAAATGTGGTAATAGAAGGTTGAAAATCCTTAAAATCACAGATCTAGGATCAGTTGCCTATAGGTTTATAGTGATTTATTATTACCATAACGATGGTGAAGTCTTGTCCTAGATCAACTTATATGAATTTTTATCTTGTGCAAGTACACAGAAATACTTTTTACACGAGTTTAGACAGTTTTTTTGCTTCAAATGGGGTCTAAAAATCGGAGACAAAATAGAAAAACAAAGAATCTGGGTTTCAGAGTTGCATTTAAATCCTGGGAAATAAAGAAAAGAAATATAAGAGCAAATTGACAATATGACATATAAATATGAATAGAAATCATTTTATAAACATTTTGCAAGATCCTGCACTTTTTAGCAAATCTGTGTAACAGAAGGACAATTGTTTTTACTGTTTGTACTAAAGGTCCGATTTCCCTGCTGAAATTTGGCAATATCGTTTGAAACGAGAATTTATTTTAGAAAACTAAAATCGGAAGCATTTTAAATGTCTCGAAGTTTATGTTTATTATTTATAATAGTTTTTATTGATTTACTGTACGTCCAGCAACTACAATTATTTGGAGAGGTGATGTCTACTGTGCAGATCGTCCTGACTATATTTTGCATACATTTGATTGTTTAAAAAACCAAAAGGACAAATCAGGCAGCACTTCTGAACAAACAAAAGTGGAAGCCGTGCTCACTGAGCCGCAGACTCACTGTGTTTTTTTGAGCCTGATGACCGGGGCTGTGTGTTCCCTGAAGAATCCAGACGGCAGGACTCCAGCCGTCCTGAGGTGTGCCTACTCAGTGTACTTTGAAAGCGATGACAATAGATCTAGCCACTCTGAATTTGCACACATTTCGTAGATATAGTAGCAAGATATTGTTTTAGATAGGATTTGGGGTGTTTCGGTTGTATATCTCATATTTGAAATCCTCATGCATTCAGTTAGTTGGGTGTTGTTTGTTATTTTAATCTTGGATTATTCCCAGGAAAGCGCTTCCCTTACTATAGGCAATGGAAAACATGGCTATTTTTAAAGAGGTGACTTTGGATCTCATATAAGGATGAAATCTTTGACTGCGGTCCAATGAAATAAACAAAGTTTATAAAAACATAAACTAAAAATAAAATATATATTTAATATTTTGCATCCCCAACAGAACAAAATATGACCTTTATGCAGTTACGTTGAAGCATGGTGGAGAAACGTTTTCATATTTGACATTAACGCATGCTTGAAAGGAATTGACAATATTATAAAGAAACATTACCTATGACATGTAATTCTACCACTCTTCCCTGTTTGATTTACTATTAGTTTTATAGTTTGTTCAACAAAACGCATGAAGTGATCGCTGCTTGTACATATTTTTATTTCTGAGGAAAAAAGGACAGTTGCACTTGAAGCAAAGGACAATTGCAGACGTGAATTGACCGAAACTTTTGCACTTGCTACAGAACTGGAAAAGAGTGTTGTAAAATGTTCATGACGAAACACTTTATATATTATTGCGGAGATATTTACGTTCATTCAGATCAAATGTTTACAGTGGGGATTATCACAGAGGACTATGGAAGAGCTTGTTGGACTAATGGACACTGTTAGAGCTTTTCCATAGCGGACTGTGCTGTGAACACATGTTACATATTCCTCGGAGCGTAAAGCTTACTCAGCTGTGATTTTGCACATTTCAGGAGCTCTGTTTCGTTGCCGTTGTGGCTGTCGCTTTGCATATGTTTTACGCAGGAGGGACTTCCTGACCTATATAATGATACATGTTTTGCATAGTCAAACTGTTTGACTGTTTCAATCAAGTCCTTTTCTATAAATGAACATGTGGTGATGTGTTTTACATGTATATAAATCGATATCAATTGAAAAGATTTGCATTATAAATATGTTTATATGGCAAAGGAATGGATACATCAATAGTGTAATTCATTTGATAGTATTTTTGTTGTTTGGTTTTATTACTGAAATTGGTTTTCATATACGTTTAGTTAGTAGATAGATTCAGGCGACAATAAATGATAAGTAATAAAAAGTTTGATCAGGACCGGACTCAAACCTGCCTGGTCCACTTAAGCACCACAGTTGTAAAAAGCTGTTCTCCTGTCTTTAGTGGAAGTCATTGTATAAGTTTCCAGAGATTCACCAGTGGCAAGCCATATCCTGTTGTTAAAAGAGATCTGTATTTTGTGTGGGAAGGAAGTTAGGACTCTGTGTGGAAACAGACCTTCCCCGGGGACACCAAACAGACTAAACAATCAAAGGTTTTTCCATTTGTATTTTATGGACTCGTATTTTACGAGTGTTTGTTAGGATAATAGGCACATTTTATTTTGATTGCCATCTCAATAAAATCTGATGTAGTGCCTGCCTTTTGAAGACATTTGTATAAAAAGCGATAAAAGGGTCTTCTAAATGACTGATGTAAACGTTGAAGACACATTCTTATATAATGGTTGCCTTTGGGATGTATTTTACTGAAGTCTGTTATTTCATCACAATGATATTTATTTGACCTCCTGACCTCTTCTGTTACCTTGGAGACGTATTCAATAGCGATTAATTCCTTGAATGTACGGAAAAAAAAATTTACGCATTTTAACTTTGTTGTAAAGAGTACTGGAACTTTAGAAAGTGATATAACATGTATTAATGAAATATTTCATTAAAACATTTCAATTTCTATATTCCGTGTTTGAGATATAAATGCATTCTGGGCTTGTAAGGCAACCCTATGGATGATTATCAATATTTTGTTAACTTCTGTAATGAATTCACATTCCATTAGAAATTGGTTTTGTTTTTATATCTGTTTGGACAAAATAACTGTAGGTTTAAAGTTACCAAATCTGCTAATTTTGCATTTTAGGTTATAATTCAATTCTATTTGATCATACTGATCAAAGATATGATATGACAACATTTATTCACAGATCCAAAGCCTGATATCTAAATTGACCCAAACTAATAATGCGTTTTTATGCAGTACTGATATTTCCTTCAGGAAATGCAACCAGTTGTTTTTCTCATCATCAAACAATTTCTTATGACCATTTCTCACTCCGGCGGTTTGTTTTTCCCTCAAATAATGACATTCTTCTTAAGAAGTGTTATTTGTCACCCGACCCAAAAGTCTGTGGGCACATTGAAATGAGTGAGATGCATTGTACGCGCTCAAGTCAACTGACAAACATGTGTCCTGCTTTTAATGGTCTACATTACTGAGGCCCTCTGGGATAAATCACATATATAAACAGACACAAGGTCGTCTCTGATTCTAATGACAACCTCATTTTCTTTTCTTGCCAGTTAATAACTTTTCTGTAATAGCTACAATCTGTTTATATTGTGCCAGTAAGCACCAATTCATAGGACTATACTATTCATACAAAATTCACCCATTCGGTTTTTACACCACTCGTTCATGTGGGGTCATAGTGAGTGTAGCCTGTGCCAGTTACGGGGCCAAGAAAATGGACAAGTGGCCAGTCCATCACAAATGCACATTCACACTCTCACTGACTACTTTAACATACTATTTATAATAAAACCAAGCCACATCAAGCTGTGTTTAGCCTACCCATGTACTAGGAGTCAGAGCTGTTGAAAAACAGAGTTGCGACACTCGCATAGACGTCCGTTGGAAGGTGGAATGCGGAAGTAACTCGTGTCAAAGTGGGCTCTATAGTTCCAAACATTGCTTTGAAATCCATACATTTCACTGTTTCCCAAACACATTTGCTGCTAAGCTAATGAAATACATCTCTGTTAAACTGGTGTTTTATTATAAAGATGCTTTTTAAACAAAATATGGCTTTTCTGTGTGTGTGTGCGCGCGTGCGTGTCTGTATGTGTGGTCGAATGATTTTCTATAAAGACTGCTCCTTAAATAAAATGTTATCCACCCTCTCCCTGTATAAATTATATAATAAAATATTTTACTGACTGAAATTGTTTGTCTTTTATTGATAAATTACTTGTACATTTTTATGTGACTTTCTTAACATAATTTAACATTGGTATGTTGTTATTGCAGTTCTGGGAAGGAAGGAGAAAGCTAAAGGCAAAATCCATAAGACCACACCCTGTTGAAAAAAACTGCATAGGTTGGGTATATGTTTTGATGCTGGTTTGACCATCTTAAACCAGCTAAAGACCAGCACATGATCAGCTTAAACAAGCACAAACCAGCATCAAAACATACCAAACCAGCACACACACAAAAACATGAACATATTCAATATAGATAACAAACACAAAATGCTGTCGTACATGTGCGTTAGAAGCTCTATAGGTCTTACATAGGCAAGATACTCAGGTCAAGTTTCATCAGTTCTTTCTAGATTTTGGATTTGTTTCATAATAATCAGGCTATGTTTCATAATATCTCATTTAAATGTTAAACACACTGTAGTAATGGCCGTACTGTGTACATAACATAAACCCGGCAGAAGCTGAAACTCACTATGAGGTCTGTCATGTGATGAGACTCGGAAACAAAACATGTTGTCTTAAGACACTTTACAGGAAGTGTAGCTTCCAGTAACTCTGCAATGACAGGAATGCATCCCTCTGTGAGAAAGAAATTGTCAATGAGCCAACCCTAAACAAAATATATAGAAATATACTAAAGAATATTCAATATATTAAATCATACCTTTCCATATATTGGGACCAACTGCTTGTATTTTTCAATCTATGAAACTGAATCCACATATATAGTAATATATTAACAATGTATTATTCTATTTATTATAATATATATATATATATATATATTGTTATTTAATAGATATTATTTAAAGTATTGTTTAATAGGCTATAGGCTATTTACGGTTTATAGCTACGCCTATAAGACACAGTTCCACACTTCATACTTTCGGTCGAAACAGTGCATCATCCGGGTACTTACATCGCACTTCTCTTTTGACTTCACTCACACTATTTATACTACAAAATGGCGTGGGACAGTGCATAAGTGCGCGATTTGGGACGCACCTCTTGTTTCTCACGTGCACAAAAATAACGTTTGCACCCTCTAGTGTACAAAAATCGCAACGCAACTGTCAACGGGTGTGTTCGACGTCAATCAGCACTTTGTGACGTCAAACTACAGCGAGACTACTCGCGTTACCAAAGTCTGCGCAGCGCAATATGTTGTAGGGGAAACGTCCTGCTTGCTGACAATGTAATTGTCTGTTCCCCTTGTATTCAGAAAAGGAAGAAAGATCACACGTGTGACAACCATTCTCCTGAATTTAGTGTTTTAGCCAACAATCCCTAAATGTTCTGATGATTTCTCATTGATTCAGAGATAATAATATTTTTATTGCTTAAGCACCAAATGCAGAGCATGTTCAGATTGAAATAATGAGCAGGAGGTGATATATCGGGAGGGGAATGTAATAAAATCGGTGCTATTATTTTTCATCACTTATACATACGGCCGTTCAGTGCAATTGAAATATGACAACACATAAAAGCACCACAAAGGCTTTATTAAAATACGACATGGCAACACACACAAAATGTTTACTATTTTCAGACAATAGAAATCCTGGACATCAAACCATGATGTAAAACAGTTTACTATATGTAAATGTAGTAGATTACATTTCAATGACTTGATTTGTGATTGTGGAAACATTTGTAGTGTGTTATGAAGTTACTATTGATGCACCATTACAGCAAAACATATTTACACATGTATTAAACAATCTTAATAATACAATAATTTATATTTTAGACATCTAACTTTAAATGTTCAATATCTGTTTCAAATTTACAGTATTGCAGTGCGCTTGTTTGAGGCAACACTTATATGGACTTGCAATATTTTTCTGATCAGAGGAAAAATTGCAAATAAAATTTGGCAAAATCCAATACAGCATTGTATGATTCTTTACCACATCTGATTTTTAGAAGATGGAAAGTTGAAATGGACATTGAATAGTGACTTAAAAGCTGTTTATTGTCATAAATACAAACACCAAGATTATGATTTCCCCATTTGTAATGTAAAAACAGCTAACATACTTTAAATACATGATGTAGATACACACGTATGTGCGCATGTATTTTTAGAATAAATTTGTATACTGTATTCATTGTTGAAAAGGGTAGAGTTCAATTACAATTGCTCTAAACAAAATTGACAAAAATGATATAAAAATACCCGACTGAACCACTGTCAGGATTTCTTTAAAAATAACACTTGAATAAATAATCAAGTCTGATTTTAATGTCAATTAAATTTAAAACCTTAAAAGTGTAAATAAATACATATAATCTCATCATATGAAGAAGGCGGCATAAATTGACCCCCTCTTCATTTGATAAAATATTTTTTGACACAATGAGTGTTTCTCTGTCGTATGTAGACACACACACACTTGCACACATTTTGTCACCCATCCCTCAAAATAACAGAGAGATATCGGTTAAATATCGGAGAAGCAGCAAAATAACACACCTATACATTACACCCATATGTATGATGTAGACTTACATTTATGTACAGTATATACATATATGCATATTACATACAGATGTAAGAGCCATAGCACTCACTTTCCTAAACTCTGTAAGTGACAACAAGATCTCACAGGCTCCACACACTGAATACAGCCAGTTAACATCCCAGATAAAACTCCACAAACACAAACTTTCAGAATTTCAGAGCATAACATGATTAGGTGACTTTTTGTAGAAGGCAGAGTTGCAATGGCAAAGTCAGGATCAGATCAGAGTCTCTAGTAAGAGGCGTGGCTGTAGGTCAGAGGTGAGGTGGGACTGTCTGCAAGGCGTCATCTGCTGTGCGATGTACATTAACATTCTAAGATAAAAACAGATATAGACAAACTATTTATATTGACAATATTTTTCAAATTTGTTCTGCAACACATAAAAAGCTGGGTCGCTTTTAAATCTCTTGTGCAATATAAATGTTAGAAAAAGGCTTACATTTGTATTTAGTTTAAATAAATGTACAAAATGAAGGGGTCAAAGGTCACAGGACAAAAGATGATGTAAAAGGTAAATATTAAATATATAATTCATGATTACTTAATATGTCCTATGGCTGCCCTTTGACCTCTGGTCAAATGTCCTTTATCCCTTTAATAAGCTTTAAATCTGTCATATCATGTTATTGTAGTTCAGCAAATTTCGCAATGTTATGTGACAAAAATAGTTCAGTGTCTGTCTTGTTCCTTAATGACAGACAGAATTATGGCTAAGTATAAGGAGACAGGATTTCAAATACAAATATATTTTATTAGCATCGCAAATAAACATGACAGTAGAGATTTTCCTCTTTCCCGGTTAACAGAAGAGGTGGGTTTTGTTTCATAACATTTTCAGTTTTTCAGAGGTAAAATGTATCATCCGAGTGTAAAAAACTTCTAAAATATTTCTTGTCAGAAATACAGCTTAGTATTTGTATTTCAATGACACACAAATTATTTATTATTAATTTTAAGACAATACTGTAAAATGAATTATTAACATCCAAAGCTATCAGGTCTGCTCGACCTGGTCACCCAGCCTGCTTAAATTATAAATGCTTGTACACTACTAATAAATAACAGATGGTGACATAATGAGACTGGAGTGACTGGGTTTTTTTCATAGCAGCAATTACATTCATGTGCAACAAGCACTTAAACATTTTAGTGTATGTTTGTAATAAAGTGCAAATTAAACTGTGAATTTTAACACTATTATAAAAGCCAGGGCTTATATACATAATGGATTAGCAGACACGAAAGTTAACTCCATGCACAACTATCACATATAACAGTGTTGATTACCTCAAAGTAATTCGCTACATTATACAACTTTTTTTTTTCTGAAACATTGAAGTGTCAGAAAATGCAGTAAATCTAGAGAGTCTGTTCTTTTAAGTGGGAATGATACGAATGCATTGTACATCAACATGAACAGGAACAGAGAGTCAGAAAAACAAGTGTCATTGATGATTTGGCACTGTTAACAAAGCCTCTTCTGCCAGCCGTGACACATCTACGTTCTGTTTAAAGCAAACACAGGAAGTGATGTCATACAGATGAGTGAGTGGGTGGGAACGCAACCATGAAAACACACAAGTGTGACTTTAATCATGTCTCCACGCGGCTCGCAATATAGCGACAATGAACCAATATGAACCCATGTCACATGCAAACTGAGATCATGTCATGGGAACATTCATCAATAAGCCCATCCCACCTCCACCAATCATATGATAATGATTATAAGATAACATGAGTCTCAAGGGTCAGGTGTGATAACTAGTGTCTTACCGTTGGTCTTTCTCTGTGTGTATTCACGGCTTCCACTTTTAAACAGACTGACTCCACTTTACAACCTGAAGACACAAACCATTTACAATCACTTAGAATCGGATGCCTAGTAAATAAATAAAAAACACATTATTATTTTAGTAAGCAATATCTCACCGTAGGCCACTGGTGTTAACTTTAAAACTGTATGAAGAGAGCATTTCAGGTAAGGAAGTTCCCCTGTAGAGACAACATCAACAACTAGAAAATTACTAATAGAATTAACTGCAATTACACTGGATTAAACATGCAAAATAACTATTATAAGATCGTCTGGCTAGCGGTTAGTAATATAACAATTTAATTGATATTTACATTTTATTGTATATTACTTGTATTAAATTAGAACAGTTTTTGATTCTTTGCGGACGTCTAGTAGAAGTTTGGGCCACATAGTGTTTGTTTATGTTGTTGCCACTGAAACCGTCTATAGGCAGTACAAAGTATATTCTCTTTAGTATACTAGCATACTACACAGTTTTGATCTTAGCAACTGATGTCACGGTTGTCTTTTTTAAGGTGCAGGTGGTCACCTGCAGGTTTGTCCAGAAAGTATGCCAGCAGACATCTCATGACAGCTTGATGACAGATAACCAGAACGTTTTCCTGACGCTCCAACTCCATGATGACGGGTTCTAACCGCTGGACCAAGTCTTCATACGACTGTGTAGGGAAAGAGCAGGATGAGACCTCAACTCATTACACTATGATCACACAGTAAGACTTGAAGTGGGTGGGGTTGTAATCAACGTGGTAATGCGGCTCAGATATTGATCTGACATGCGATACAAAGTTCATCTATACATAGATCCCCATTTACAGGGCTGATATAACCTAATCCAACAAATCTAATCACAGGTGATAAGGATCTTTCATTTAATAGAACAGGGTGGTGCTCTGACGCTGTCTGAGTAAACAGGCTTGAAAAAATGTATTTAAATGAGAGCTGCTTGCTTTGAGGCTAGCTGTCTGTTCGGGCTCAGGTTAATGAGGTGCGAGGTTAGGAACAAAACAGCTCACAAAAAAAACTAAACGTCAATGCAGCACTTTGGGAACAACGTCAACACTCAAGAAAACAGCCTAACAGATTTGTTTACTTCAATTGGGTGTATTTGGTCGTAGGCTAATCCTGATAATAATGGTTAGAGGGTAGCAACAGGCACACTTTCTAAATACTTACGAAAAAAAAAAAAATTGTATTAATTTATTTGAAATGTATTAATTAATATTACATATATAAATAATTAGATTTTTTTTTTTTTACAAAAACTCACCTCTCCTTTGGGATAGCGATAGCGATATTTGTCCTGGTCGCGTAATGCAAATTCCTGAGGATATTTCTGTTGTATCTCTTCATACATGAGCTCCTCACACACACCCTAAACATACACAAACATCCAGGTGAACACAAATATATCAGATGTTCCTAAAGTCAATGGTTGTTTAACTTTACAAACAAGTTTTTTTCTTGTGTTCAGACTTACAGCATCTATCTCATTGAGAGCTTTCCATTGTTCGTATGGCACACCCACACCTTCTGCTGTCTGAATGGTCCTCTTCATCTGACTCGTCCACACTTTCAAATCCCGGATATTCTGCGACTGGATAAACTGGCCCAAAGACTTCGCAAACTGAGAGAAAGACAAGCAGACAACAGAGGTTTCATTTTTTTTTAGATCTTCAATACATTCACCCTACACATTAAACCGGGATTTTATTTTAGACAGTGTTGTGCATAATTCTAATGACAAATAATTATTGTGCGTGTTGTAAATGGACTGGATAATCTCACCTCCTTTCCCCTGGCCGAAAGTCCCGAATCACCTCCGATTCGACCTCTGACGTTCAGGTCACTCTCACCGTGCCGGCACAAGTAGATGGAGCGGGGCGTGATGTGGATGTTCATGAGGTAGTACACTATTCGGCTCTGTATGTGGTCCTGGACCCGGTTCACAAGGTACCGCCGCCCGACATCAATGATCTTAATGAAGGAGAGATCCCTGAATTGACCCAAGACACAAAAGCGATGCAGAAGAGAATTAAACATGCTTTGAATCGCAGGAATACGCAGAATGCATGTGAAAAGAAATGCCGCCCACCTGTCCAGCTCTTCATCCAGCGGCTCATAAGAGTTCTCATAACACTTAATTCTCTTCATGAAGTCTGCGACAGCCTCTTCTGTGTTACAGTGTGTGTAGTCCGGACTGCCCAGCTTCACTTGCTACACATCAAGGGAACAAACACAGCTCTTGTTAAAAAGATTGAAATGTTGAAAATGTGGATGAAGATATTCTGAAATTCCGATCCTCACCACAATGTTCTCAGCAATAACATCTGGGTCTTCACACACAGACTCAACGAAGAAAACCTGAGAAAGGTAAAAACATGGATGTCGGAGGTGCTCATGTTAAAACACACAGGAGAGCCGCTGATGATTAAGACTTGTCACCTTAAAACCATTCTGCTCTGCATATCTGAAGATCGTCTCTCTACGTTCTCTTGTTGTGTTCGTGGCATCAAACACCTGAATTTAAGTAAAAAGTGGAAAATGCAACAGATTAAAAGGAATGCTAGTAAGTAAAGGCAGAGAGGCATCCCCTGGATGACTTTTTGTCTTTTTGTTTACAGAATCTGTGGTTGTAAAAAGATAATTATGGGATGTCTCTGATATTTGTCATGTAATAGGGACATTTTATATGGGGTATAAAAACACTTAAACCACCATTAAAGTAGCAGATGAACAGACATAATGTACTAGATGGCCCATAAGCAAGCTGACTTTGTTTACCCATATGACGTTTTCTATTGTATTTCCTGTCATTTGTGCTCAAATGATGTTTTTCTTACCGCCACCTGGCCGCCTTCATCTGTGAGGTACTGTCTTACATCATTGAGAGCTGCCAATGCACATTGTCTAGAACAAACAAAAAGGTTTATGAGTTTTAAATGATTTTTAAAGCGACTGGCTTACATCCAGAAAACCTTTTTTGCCTTGTCAATGAATAATGCACATTTGCCGAGTAATGTTCAAATAAGAGATTACAACATCATGTAATATTATTATGATTTAATATGATCTACTATCTAACCAAAGCGATCAATGAAAAACACATGTACATGAATCCCTGATCACAACTCCATGTCTTACTTCCTGATTTTAAGGCCTTCTTCATTGTCTGGCCGAAAGAACTCAAAGGATTTGTAGATCTTCACACATTCACGTCTGTACTGCCCAACATTAAACTCTGTGAAAGCAAAGCAGAAAGATAAACCAACCTGAGGATCAACAAAGCTGCTATATTCAACGCAACATCTGAAAGAATAATTTCTTCTTATTATACCTTTTGTTGGAACATCAATCCAGTTGAGGTAGCGTGTCAGTTTTTTGGAGATATAGGTCTTGCCTCTGGCTGGCAGACCCACAGTTACTATGAGAGTGGGGCAGTTGGTCATGCATACTGAAAAAGAGAATAAACACAATGTTCAACAATAACAATCTTCCCCAATATACTAGCTGACCTTTCACCTGTCAGTCACTATCATCACGTTGTAACACAGCAGAGACAAACCAGCAGACTTTTTATTGCCTTCATAAAATCAGTGATTTGTCATTGTAATACAGAGGTCAGTTCAGTATCTCCACATGTCAAATTGCATGACATCATCCCAACATGTCATGTGACTCAAAACGAGTGAAAACGTTGTTATTTAATTTCCCTGTCAATATGCCTATTAAAAATGGCCTACAATTAAAAATGCAACAACATGAAAACCAACATAGCAACCATGTTTTGGTGTATTGACTTCACCAAAGTTTACTGCAAATTTTATTGCCTATGGTGTCGTAAAATATACATGTGTGGTCCCTATGGTTTTACTACAACGAGTGTAGTTATACTGTGGTTACTGTAGTAAAACCATAAGGGCTGGAATTGACATAAATGCTGTTACATAAAAACAGCAAAGAAATTACAAATGTTCATGATTTGAGCGTGCGCCAAAGAAAATAAAGCAAATAATCATAAAAATAAATATCAAATAAAATCACATAAACGTTTAACACTACTACATTAATTGAATATTTTAAATTAGCTGCGTAAACCGAATTTATTTAAACCGAAATATTTTTAATGGCTTCTTAAACCGTCCACATTTGTTTCACCCCAGCATTAAAATAATCAACATATATCAAACTCGAGCTTTTAAACTATTGCATCAGAAAGCCTCATGAACCCGCATCTCAGTCCAGCATCATCGCGCCTCTCATCCTCGTACGTACCCTTCCTCTGGTTAGTGCTTCTCGGGAGGCCGTTCTTGCAGGACGGCACCCATATTTTCTTTAAAGGGTTCTGTGTAAGCTCTCGGGGTCGATTATTGCCGGATTGCTCGCTGCTATTCTCGATTAAACTCATTTTATTGTTCAATCATTCGACGCGGTTAAGCGCCGTTCTGTGTAACCTACTAGCATCCGCGCGCACTAGACACAGCAGGCGAGGAGGAGGAGCTTACGAGACTATGGAGGAGGGCCGTAACGACACAAAAAGATGCGCATACAGTCAGATTACCGTAACAACAAGAAAAGCGGTTCAAGTGAATGCAACTTTACCGCAATGACAGGAAAATAAGTGCAGATGTTACTGTACCGTAATGTTCTGTTTATGTCAAACTGTTAAACTGTTAAAAAGGATTAGCTGGTGAAGTGCAACTAGTTCTAATTTAATACTATTTTTTACTATATTAACACAATGTGTATTTTTAAAATGAAACGCAGAAAAGTTTATCAGTGTCGTTTTTAGGTGTATATTCTAGTCCCCACCTAAAAAGGCATTACAGTCACGTGGTACCGTTTACTTTCCTCTGCGCAGTTTTGAATAGTGAACTGTCATTGTTTTTACTTTAGATTCCATTGTTTTGTTTGCCTAATATTATCATTTGATTTTATTACTGAGGTAAATGTTAATTTGTTTGTCACTTATCGTTCTTTAAAAATATTTAACAGGGTCCTTAAATGAATGGGCTATCTGTGTCCCAAAGCGCCCCCTAGAGGCAACTCTTTATTATTCATCAATAGGGTAAATTACAATATGTAATAGTACAAAATTCTTCTTATAGTATTTTATTAGTAGTTTTTGGTTCTAAAACTGTATGATCAGGTTTTACCATATTTTAACATTATTATGTACAATTCTGTGAATTATGATTGTAAGTCAGTAATGCCTAATGCAGCATTTGTTAAAGATGGCATGTTGGAACTTGGTTGATCTGGTCTGTTTAGATTTGGTTGATCTGGTCTGTTTAGATTTGGTTGATCCGGTCTGTTTAGATTTGGTTGATCTGGGGTGTATTCCAGAAAGCAGGGTTAATGTACCGTCAGCTAAACCCTGAACTTACTCGGTTGACGCTCATCAAAAACGCACACATGCGCAGACAACCCCTAAAGCTTAGTAACGTTTCCTTAAAATGAACACACCCTGGAACATAACCTGCTCCGTAGCAGGTTATCTTCTGAGTGTAAGTTGCTATGGTTACTTAAATACCCTGAAAGTTACCTCTGTTTTTGGAACCGAAAGTTGGTGTTATCAACTAACTAACCCTTAAACTTACCCGGGTATGTAACATAACCAGCTTTCTGGAATACCCCCCTTGTCTGTCTAGATGTCAACAAAAATATGAGAATCACCAGTCTACCTTGTTAAACTTGTTTGCCCAAGAAGAGGAAGATAAATGTATGTATGTAATAAGGGCAGTTACATTACAAGCAAAAGAACAAAATTAGGTCAAAGTTCACATTTACAAAAAGCTGTATAAATCGTTTTAGAAAAAGTAATGATTCATAAACATATGCTCTTTTTAATAATATGAAGGTACTTGTTTAATTTTCTAACAATTTGCGTCACGTGAGGTACAAATAAAAGAAATATATCTCACTATTTGCTTTTCCCAAAAAATGACCGTAATCCTACTATGCACAAATGATCCACTAGATGGCGATACATTCTCATGACTGCAGACCTCTGTGGAATGTGGGTAAAGCATTTGACCTAATAGCTGTGTACAATTTGATAACACTGGCAACATTTTATCTTTACATGACCAGTTTCTATTGTATTTAATCTCAAATGGGTTCATATATTCTAAGGTAGAAAACAGGTGTGGTTAATAGAATTGAGTGCAAAACACCATGCTGGATTCAATCAGTAAACAGTGTCCTGTATATCAATTATGTGCCACTTATTTCATGTGATTTAACGTCAATATCGTCCTAGAAAATAGTCCTTGGGGAGATACACGTATTGATGCAATCATCGCTCCTTCACAATCCAATGATTTGCCTGATACCATTTACAAGTTCAATAACAACAATATCTTAAAGCACTACAATACCCACAACGGCAAATGTATCACAATTCAGTATTCATGTATGAATTATAATGTGCATTGAATTGCATTTTTGATGTCTTAATGTGTAAAAGCAATAGATAAATATATTCATCATTTATCAACCTTCCTGTATACTAACTATGGCCCGGTTAAGGCTTAAAGC
This sequence comes from Triplophysa siluroides, assembly GCA_006030095.1. Lineage (NCBI taxonomy): Eukaryota > Metazoa > Chordata > Actinopteri > Cypriniformes > Nemacheilidae > Triplophysa > Triplophysa siluroides. The sequence continues at coordinate 786,889 of VCII01000314.1, read as the reverse complement.
TTGTCCCAGACTCAAATGAATGTGTGACCTGTCTTAACTGAATATAACTTGCCCAGAAATATCTTAAAATATATTAGTGCCACTGTTCTATCTCAGGGTGCACACCAGTTATGTATTTTTATAAAAGCGACATAAATATCCTAATATAACTAAGGCATAGTTCTGGCTTAAGCGAAGTCGTGTCTGTGAAACCGGGCCTTTATCTACCAGGTGCCGTCCTACCTCCAGCTCCAGATGAATAACTGTATTTCCATACTTGTTTAACATAGCAGCTATCAACAAATACAGTCTCTCAGATTACTATAATCTGCCATTAATGTGTTGTGCTATTCAATTGGCTTTAGATCGTTCATGTTCTTGTTGTGACTACAGTAAACTATATGTGTTTGAATAAACTGATAGTTTATGTATGATTCTTGGGTGGAACGAATCCCCAACCCATCTCAAATTGTAATCCACTACTACACCGAACCTGTAATTTTACAGACAAATCCAAATGACTCTGTACATATGCAGCAGCAGTATCGTTGATTTGATCATAGTCCATTCAATGACTTTAAAGATAATACAAGTCCTGGGTCATAGTATTCTATTTTTAACACATGTCAAGCCTCCATGCCAATGATCTAACAAACATGGCCATGGTTTGACCTCAGCTCCCTCACACTATAGTGCACAGCATGAATGACATGCCCAGCACTAACAAGACATTATACGACTCACAAAGCAATATACTTTACAATAAATCTCACGTGCACATTAAACGTCAATGCATTTCGATGCATGCATCACATTACCCAAACACTGTCTCATTCATTCAAAATATTAGACAGAACACTTCATTTTTGTCAGTCTACACAAAATGTATGGCTTGCAGATTAAATAAAACCATGTGCAATCTTAGGTAATGAGTCCGGAGCACAAATGAGCTACATATATAATAATGCAGCTCAAATAAACGTCTCGAGGACACTCTGAACTCATACACACGCGCCTACGTGACAGACTCTTGTTTACTTCTTCCTCGCTCGCACAATACCAGATGCTTCCGCAAAAACACATCCACACTCTAAAGAAACATCCCATCCTTACCCCTCTTATCCTCAATCTGAGCGTTTTTGGACCCGCCAGCACCTCTCATCGTCCGAGATTTGCGTGTTAGTGCTTTATTTGGATGCGCGAGCGGCGGGGTGTTAAAGCAGAAGTATGTAAAAACACGAGCGCACACGCCCACTGATTGACATGGAGCGCAGCCAATCGCACCGAGGGAGACACAAAGCGACACGCCCCGTTTCATTAGAGGAATTTAGGGGAAAGTTTCTGTTGATACTGTTGCGCAGTGTTATGTAATATATGTTACACACTATTTAATAGGTAAGTTCGGTTCTTTTGTAAAAGTATAAAAATTAAACAAGTTCGAAAGACTTTTATTAGAATGAAAATTTAATGATGTAATGTTTTATTTAGGAGGGGGGATTTGGGGATAATTTCAGTAGCATTTAATGGTGTTCTCTTGCTTTCCATCCCACCCATAACATTACTAGTAGAGACCAACAGAGACCATTGTCCATTAAAACCAATACAGTTCCCATCATAACCATTACATTTATTTAAATAAAATAAAATTTAACATTTCCGTTAAGGTTTCTATTTTTGTCAGCAGGGTCCCATTCTCATTCTGCATGTTTGAACAAATCTATATGCAAAAAATATATTTGTATTCCTATTTAAAGCATTTCATAAAATCTTTGCCTTAAAATAATATTGGAGATAAATGATTGTAAAGAAACACTGCGTCTGATCACTGTAAAATGTCATAAAGCAGATAAAAGTCCCTATATTTAACAGGATTTTAGTTGTTAGAATATAGATAGACTATTACAATCTCATTTAAAGGCCTACATGTTTCATGTTTTAATTACACGCTGTCTCTCTTGAGGCATCAGCTACATTAGGACCAGCTCTACCTGCTTGATGCAGAAACGGGTCCACATTGAAAAACATTTTTAGCCTGTATGATGGAACACGTTGGACACGTAGACACCCATGACGTAGGAAAAGTCAGGGTATAAACATGTGCTGGGATTAAAGGCCAAGCGAAGCCACGGGTTACAAAAGTTTGCTTGCTAATAATAATCAATCGTTTGCAAAACATCATGAATTTCATGACCAGTGAGGGGTGTAATAGAATATCCTGACCTTTCTGATTGTTTCTGGAACGTTCCTTATAAAGGCCATAGTGATTAGTGACCATGTCTCACTGCTGCCTTCTTCAGATGTCTTTCGTCTGGCTCTCTTGTCTGGGTTCATTCATGGTAGTTGTTTTTTGTGAGACACTCACAGCCGAAGCTAATTGAATAAAAATAGAGGCAATAATGAACATAAATAGTCTAATATAGTCTAGTCAGTATTTCAGACACCCCAAAGTCATTGCATTAGCAAAATTTCTAATTACGTAATATCTGAAAACAAATGATGCTAAAGCTTTCCTAATAACTAAGCGCAGTTCTCTTGAGTTGATTTTGACATCTCATTTTATGGGAATGTATGAATGTGTTCACACGGCCAGTAATCTGATGAAGACATTACATTAACTATGAGCATCTATGACTAAGGTCATACTTTGTTAAAGGTGTTTGGAAACTTTTTTTTACATACTTTTTTGGAACCATGCAATATATAAATATAAAATACATTTTAAACATTTGTTATTGTATCACATACATAATACATTTTCCAACCATTCTGATGTACTCACTCATCCCGCTGTACTGTTGCAAAACTGTGTTATTACCATAATAACAGTTTTCATCCGCAAACACAACATGCTGACTTGTTCCTCAAATCTGAGGCTAGATATAGTTTCATAGGAGCTCAAACGAAAACTGGGGGAAAGTTCACTGTGAAGTGGTCATCTAAATTTGTGCCCTAGAAAGTGGCCTGCTAAGACCGTCACGCATACTGATGTTGGCTTAGCACCAAGCACTGCATGTCAAATCCTATTTATAAACCACTGTGCCTGACTACAATGAAAGCTGTCCTTATCACAGCCTGTCCTCTGTCACACAAACAAGACATCGCCCAACGCCCATTTAAGAAAATAAATCTGAGAACATCTTCTGCACAGCCGGAAACAGCAGATTTACTGTAAGAATGGTCACAATACCTGTCAGGAGAAAAAAACACGGTATTTCATCATATCAAGCTCAATGTGTCATCTGCTGATGCAAGTGCTTGCAAACAAAATTATAAAGAATTCCTGAATGTTAGAGACTTTAGAAAGATCAAATACACTGTTAGTAGATCTGTTCGATCTGTTTTAAAACTAAAGACACTAAGCACATTGTTTTTATATTGTTAGTTGAGTTTAGATACTGTTGAATTGGGGTTCAGGAAGTTGCAGTGCAAAAAACTTTGTGACTCACTGGACAGAAGAGAGGAACAACTTGCAACACGAGTAATTGTGAATCATTTCCAGTACAGTGACCCAATCATCTGAAAATGTCTTGAAAGTTTAATACCTAATAAAAAGATGGCAATAACAAAAGCCAAATGAACAACAAAAGTGACTGCATGATGGGACTGCTGCGGTTAAACTAAAACACTTGAGGAGTTTTAAGGCATAGAGACACATTTTATACAAATATAAACATACAGAGTCACGCAGAGATGTACAGCTGATAATAGTTCACTACATATAAAAAGAGATACACATAACATTAACACACACACACTGCTAGAAATCGCAAAGTTTTCAGTCTTTCACTGCTGGTGGTCGAACCATTCTTCTCCTGCATTTTATCCTCCAGCCCCTCAACTTCTCTCATTTACGCGTCTCATGTTATCGTCTTCTCCATGGATCAATCCATCCATCATCTCTTGTTCTTTGGAGAGCTCATCTATTCCCTTTGCCGGTTCATTCTTGACGTCCTTTCAACAGTTGTTGCACATCCATCCTTCTCATTCGTTTCTCATTGGCTACTGCAGCCGGATCCTCCGCTCTTCTCACCGGTGGCCGCTTTCTTGCGTCTCTTGTTCAATAAGGGATTACTGGAGGCGTCTAAGTCTTTAATCTTCACCTGGTCGTAATCTACACGCATGGTGGCCAGAGCACTGGTTAACTCTTCCTACAAACAGAGAAAGGGCAAAAATATGTTCAATGTTCAATAGCTTACCATAAACTGTAGTTGAAAATGAAAATTCTTTCATTATTCACACGTCCTCTTGTCATTTCAAACCAAAAAGAAATAACTTTCTTTCTTCTGCAGAACACAAAAGAAGAAATTTTGAAAAAAGTTGATAATAGAAAAACGTTGGTCTCCATCGACTTGCATTGGTTTTGTGTCCATACAATAGAAGTCACTGTGGACCAATGGTTTTTTGGTTACCAACATTTTTCAAAATATATTCTTTTGTGTTTTGCAGACGAAAGAAAATCACACACTCTGAAGAAGAACTATTCCTTTAATATGCATCATAGGTCAATTGTGTGGCTCCCTCTTTAGGGCGTTGATGGTATTGCAACTAATAAAACCCGGAGTGTAATACATACATTAGTCTGTAATGGCTTGTTTATTTATATATATTACATAAAATCTATTCGCAAATGCAATGATATAAGAGTAAATAACTATACTTTAGTTTATGCTGTAAAAAATGATGCTAGTTTATGATACCTACAGTATTAACATATTAAAAAAATATTGTAACCATATCTCATATATTTATAATATTATGAATAAATGATTAATATTAAAGCACCACTAAACTGTTTTTGATCCAGAATGTTTTAAATGTGTAATCCTCCTACTGTCCAGTAGAGGTCAGTGCAGTCTTATCTCACCTTGACCTCATCCCACATCTCACTGTCTTCTGCCAACACTCGTGTGGTGTGAAGAGGCGTTTGAGGAACCACCATTGATTGCTAAAAAAAAACAGTCAAGTATTGAAAACCTGGTATAGATTCAGTGCAGTTATATAAACACAATCAGCTGAAGCACTTACATTGATCCAAGGGTGATTCATGAATTGATCAATGGTCATTCGTTCATTGGGGTCTGTCTTTAACAGCTGGTGAATCAACTGCTTGGCTGGAAGAGGAGAGTAATCATAATTATAAAAAAAATATTGGCATGTTGGGTCGATATTTAGACAAGCAAAGTCATGCGACAGTTATTATAGATTCAGCACATTCTCAATGCCCCCTTCAGTAAAAACTGACTGAAAGATCTCTTGGCCATGTTCAAGATCACTGGATCTTCAACCTTATTTACTTCAATGTGTTAGTTTAACCATAACAATGTTTGGGTCAACACAACAGCATGTATTGGGTAGCTGTAGTCCTGTAACAAATAATTTCCCTCTGGGATTATTAAAGTATTTCATTCATTCATTCATTTACTTCAATGTGTTAGTTAAACCATAACAATGTTTGGGTCAACACAACAGCATGTAACATTGGGCATTCATACATACCAGCTTTGACTGTATCAGTTTTAATTTCATCTCTATAGCTTTATTAATATTGATATAATATATTGAATAAATAATGTTCATATTAAGACTGTGTTTTTCTGTTTATTTACTTATTTATTCTTCTGTCACTTATATGCACACCAAGGCAAATTCCTTGTACATATAAACCCACAGTATTGGCAATGAAGCTGATTCTGAGGCATCTTTGTTTACATCTCTATAATAAAAATATAACAAACAAACACTGAATTTAGAATCCGAGTATGTAATACATACATGCAAAATTAAGGGTGTCTATTAAAGTCCAGAAAAAAACAAAAAACAACTGAATGGAAATTCAACGAAAACGAAAGTGAATGGCCAGCATGAGAATAATTCTTAAAAATGCAGATGACAGGAAATGCAAAACCACTGAACCATGTGAAACGGGAACTATAACCATTCCTGCGTATCAATTCACCTACTTATATTATGCCCTTAAAGTATGTACGACTTTGTTATGGAAAAGCATATCCCTTTTAATGCATTGCAAAACTGTGTGCACGCACTGTGAGATACTAAGACTCAAACTTTGTGATGCCAAGGACTCCCAAATATGATTAACCTTTTCTGAGGGACCCCCTTTTCTAAAATATATATCAATCGATATTTCTTCTATGTAAAGAAACGTTTAAATTTGTTGGATAAATGGTAAATAGGATATTATAAAGACAAGACATTGTTTCTAAACCTAAATGGTAGGCAAAAATTTCACTTTGAGTCCCAAAAACAGAAACTATAGTGAGAAGAACTCACTAGAAAGATTAAAATATAAACAATTATGTAAACTATCAATAGCAAAAAAAGCAGATTAACACTGTGGACTTTTATCATTTTTCTGGGGGACCCTTTGCAACCTTCTGGAGGCCCCCAGTTTGAAAACCCCTGGCCTGGGCGACACTGTGATCCTTAACTGTCACAAACATCAAAATACTTGCATTTCCTTAAATTTTAAGAATTTATTAATTTATTATTTAATATGTAATGTTTACTGTATAGACGGTTTCATCGGATGCGCGTGTGCCTGATTGCCAGTTAACTTCCGGTTTGTGTTTGGCTAGTGTCTGATAATATAACTATTTATACTAAATGTAATTTATGTTCATATTAATCTATATTATCATTTCATTGTATAATAATTGTATTAAATAAACAATTTGTTGAATTTTGTTGTATGTTCATTTGATTAAATAAACAATTTGTTGAATGGGTCGTAAAGTTTGGTCGCATTTAAACAAACCGTTCAGTACATTGACATCTAGCGGTAGAGCTTGGTATCGCAGTCTAAATTCAAAATATAGTAGAGACAAGTTAAGCCAAGTAACGTTTCTTCTTTTTTTTTAATTGTTATCAGAAAAAGTCTACAGGCACTCTATCGTTTGTGAATGTGTACCGGAAGTTAAGGTGGGGTCACAAAAATGCGCATGCGCAGTAACGTTTGTTTATGTTTTTGAGATGAAACCGTCTATACTTACATTTATTAATTTAGCGAAGCATCTTTTATTTAATGTTATTAATGCAGTGTAGCATCACTTAACTGGATCCATACATGGATTCACACTTCCAATTTTCACCGGAAACAGACCATCCGGGTACTTTGTGAACACTCATTTTAGCATACTATGATTTGGGACATACTCATTCTATTTTCGAAAACTATTTAGGACAGAGAGTATGCGATTTGGGACGCAGCTCATATATGCATAAATCAAATTATAACATAGTCATGGTAACGGTGCTCAAAACACAAAGGACAGTGTCCTCAAGTGACATGACGTACCTTCCTCAGACACTTCTGCCCACTCAGGGTTGGGAAACTCATACTGGCCCATTCGGATACGTCGTTTCATACCCGGTGAGATGGCCTGTCCCGTGTTGGAATAAAATGGCGGAAACCCACACAACCTACAGGCAACAACAGAACGCTCTCAGGTAAACATCTATATCACAAAAGTTGTTCTTTAACATGTGTTTGCTTAGAATTGCTCATACTCACAGTATGTACATTATAACGCCCAGAGACCACATATCACATGATTTATCATATTTCTCAGGACCTAACACTTCCGGTGCTGCAATGTCAAAATACACACAAAGAGAGAAAAACACATTCGATGACATTAGCAGTCCATCTGTTATTCTTCATTCGAGATACACAACACCTCTGTTTGCTCTTAAAGATGCTAAGACTGACTGTGAGCATACTGACCGACATAATACGGTGTGTAGCAGGGCGTCTGTAAGGGGTTATGAAGTGATGTTTCTTTAGCAAAGCCAAAGTCTGTCAGTTTCAGAACTCCGGTGTTGTCTTTATTGTTGTAGAGCAGGTTCTCTGGCTGAGGAGGGAGGACCACGACACATACATTTGTTTTAATAAGCTGCGAAAGATGTACAGTAGAACTACAAGCGTACTTGTTACCTTGATGTCTCTGTGGGCAATGTTCATGTTGTGCAGGTACTGAATGGCTCTGCCGATGTCTCTCATGATCTCAGAGGCCTCTATAGACAGAAATAATTAGAAAACCGTGACTAATAACACACAATACTACTGAATGATCCTATATACAGTAGTAATTGACCCTTGTGGAAATTACATGGGGATTAACATTCACATCATATCAGTAGTAAAGAAATACAGAGGAACTATAACTGACTCACATTTTCAAAATAAGAGGTGTCATGAATGATCTCACTGTGGAGATCAGTGTTGGACTTTGCTAACTGCTTAGCTAAGTTAATGTGTGTGCCGGTTAAGGTTAAACTACTCTGCTGGTTTATTTTCACAAGGTATTAAAGCATCACACTCCTTGTTTCTTCTTTAAAAAACTTGTTCATGTGGGACTCAGTACGGATCAACTTTTGTTACCGCGCAGACAAAGAGTGTATTGTATCGTGGCTCTGTTGCGTGGAATAGTGTCCCTATAAATATTAGAAAGAACACTTGTACATATGTTTTCAGAAGGACGTGTTTAGATATGCTTATTAATACGTAGGTCCATATTTTTCCTGTTGTTACTGCTATTGATGATATGTTTAAGCCTATCGTATTTTTGTTTCCTTTAAGTCCAGATGGGCTTTTTTCTTCTTCTTTATTTTTATTTTGTTTTATTTCTATATTATAAATGTCTATTTCTGTCTGGTTGTGGACCCCAGGAAGACTAGCAACCACTCTGTGGAAGCTAATGGGGATCCAAATAAACAATAAACTGACAAAGAACAAACTTACCGATTAACTAACTAACAAACTAACCATTGTCGTCGACAGGCAATGGCCACTAGGCGTCAGCGTCCACAGGCGTGTGGATGTGTAACCAAGAAAAGAGCCAAGGAGAAGCGCTACACTGTCTGACTGACTGAATGAGTGATTCATAAAACACATTCACAAACAAGACTAACAAACAAACTATCTAACAAACAAAAAGTCTACCCACCAAACTAACTGACCGAACAAGCTGACGGACAAACTAACCAACTAACAGACTATTTAACTAATTCACTATCCAAATGACTGACAATCAAATGAACAAAGAAACAGACTGACAACTTTAATAACTCACTAGCTGACTGACAAACAAACAAATTAACTAACTAACTAAAAACAAACAAACTTAATAGCCGACTGACTGAAACTATCTAAAAAACAAGCTAACATGCTGGGGTAAAAGTTATTTGTGGTGACGGTGGACTGTAGACTATTTGTGTGGTGTGTGTGTTTGTGTGTGTGTTTGTGTGTTCACCTCTCTCAGTGAAGGCCTGGTCTCCTCTGGCCTGAATTCTGCTGAAGAGCTCTCCCCCCTCCATACTGACACAACAAACACACAACACAATGCTTGACAACAGTTCTTCTCATTATACAGCTGAATGCACAAGTACACAATCACAATAACTGCAATATTGCTTCCCATCAGAAATAGTGGAACAAACAACATGGCATGATGGGTATCAAGATTACGTAAATGATTTCATTGCAGAGACCGTCCAAATCCGAGAGGGCGGCAGGAAATGAGCTTTAATGAAGGAATGGAACATTTGTCGATGTGAAACTCTGAGGGCTGAACTTAAAAGTGACAGAGCTCTCGAACACCTTAGCCATTTTAAACCCTTTCACCACTATCTCTCACCCGCTTCCTTCCGTTGTGCGCGTCTACATAAAGTGCAGTTCACCCTCTTAATATAGCACTCAAAGCCACCACTTCAGTCGACCCGTGTGGTTGCTGTTGTATTTTCATCTTCAACAAGAAAAGCATAAAATAATGTTGGAGAGTAAAAATGAGAATCGAAAGTTTTATTCATAAAGAGATTGTAACATAAGATCATTGTGGCACCTTTCTCTTCTGGTTTCGAGCAAAAATTTGGGTTAATCTATTGAACATTGAATGTGTCAATTATTTAATGTGCAAATAACTACTTTTATTCTTTATATTCATATGCAATAATACATTATATTAATAAATCTATTGGCAGGTTGATTTTCCTACAAGGTACATTTTCAAAACATTGCTTTGTTAGTGGATCATCCACATTTACCACGTGAACACCCCGTGAACACCCCGTGAGCACGCCCTGAGCGCGCCCTGCTTGGTGGCAAAACACTGAGCAAATGACTGCTTTCAATATGAGGAAACGCAGTCTGCGCAACATTTCAGTGTCCAGGAACACCTGATTCCTATGTAAGTCATAGTGAAGCGTCACCGTTGAGTCCAGCTGCTTGTAATTGCAGGAAATAATTGCATGTTTTAGTCCCGGTTTCTTTATCTCTCCTATTCTCCTCGGCCAATACGCTGGGTGTTTTGTCACCCAGGGAAGCGTATTCCGACATTTTCACGTGCACACCCTCTTTAGACCGGAAATAGCGCACTTTCTACACCATTAAATCTAACATTCTTCTGTTTTTGCCAGCATTTATCATCACCGTGGCAGACTGAAGGTGCAGCTATTGACATCTGCATATAAGGAGCTGTAGTATTTCCGACCGCTGTCAGGGATGAGAACTTATGTCAAACAGTGTAGACTCACCATTCCATAATGATGAGAAGACATTTTTTCCCACGATACATGTTTTCATAAAGACTGATGATGCGGACTATATGTGGCCCAGTGGAGACCCTCCAGTGCAGCTCGACTTCTCTTTGAGCTTTGGGGCAGTCGAACAGAATCTAAATGTAGGCAAGTACAAGAAAACGGTAATGTGAATAAAAAATACAACTTTTTGGACACTTTGCAGATACTTTTACCCAAAAGCAACTTACAAATGAGTTAATTCAACATTTTTCCTTAAGAGACTTGATGCTCATGCCACGGACAATAGTTTAAGTCATACCTTAGTTTGTAAAAACAAGCAAAAATGGCATTTATAGTAATGTTAATCTACTGTATAATGGAAGTTTGTAGTGTTCTTGAGAGTTACTGAAACTTTAAAACGTTTCTTTAACATTATGGTTGCTGTTCCAGACAAATAAACAGATTACATTACTGACTATGCTTAATAAACTGATAACGTGTAAGTCATGTAAACAAGTAAAACAGGTTTCTTTCATGGGGGAAAGCTCATATACGGTGAGAGCAAAACCCGCTCGGCAGAGGTCGTTTTTTGCACATTACTCCGATTTGTGCGCATGTCTGACAGCGCAATAGTAAAAGTCCCAAACGGAAGTAATAGTAAAATAACGCATCACAGCTTTTCACACCATTAAAGGAGAACAGGCACGCAACTCATTTTGTCTAAAAGAAAAGAGAACTGTGCGTTTCATAAAACGGATCTGTGATCTGTGTCAGTTCAGAAAGCCCCTATTGGCTTTTCTGTGTCCCTCTGTTAGATTCAGACACATTTGTTCGTCGTTTCACTCTTTCTTTGTACAAATGATGAGTCTAACACACAGTGCGAACATAAATAGAGAGAGACCTTGACATTGCACACGAATTCCATCAGAGAATATTTTTGGGGACTGAAATCTTTTGGTGAACACACAAGTCAAGCTCGTGGCCAAGAGCCCAACAAGGTATTTTATTTGTACAAGACAAACGTCCTTTTGAAAAGAAAAGATTTGGGTTATAATTTTGTGTAAGAATAATACAAGGTAACTTTAAGATTTCATTCAAAACATTCCCAAAACATTTGTCATTTACATTGAAAGCGCCTTTCCTGAGTAGACCCGTTTTTAAATATAAGCACAAAAAACACAATTTAAATATGTCACTAAACATAATTTCACCCATTTTAAACATGTTTAACTGTTTACAAACCAGCAACCAATCCGAACGTGGTTCGTGTTTTCATTTCTATCAATTAAATCCCGAAAGCTGTTTGCGGAGGTGTGAACCACTGTAATGTGATTTGACCTCCGCCCACTCCGTGTCCGTCTCTGCGACTGATAATGTAAAGTTTACAGCGCGTGTCTGCGTGGGAGAAAGAGACGTAAGTGTTGCTTTCGGTATCCCAAACACAGCTTGACTCATTTAACAGAGATGCCCGTGGGCAGCAGAGTTTTAAAGGCAGTTGTAAATGACTGACTGGGGTAACATTTCAGATCTGATTCAGAAAGATACGAGAATAACGTGCAAAAACTGCTGCGGTATCACAAGGGAACAGACATAAGGAAACTCGTTTACAACAATAACACAGAACAGAAGTTGTGGTGGGAGTCAAACTGCGAGAGGATAACACACAAAAACACGGGCACATGTGTACTGGTTTATATGAAGACTGTGCTTTAGACGTTTAGATTAATATTTAACCGCAGGTGATGTGTAGTTAACTAACTTGATCTAGTCATAAAACTGACCGGTATCAGCAAAATATAGTACTTGTGATCATGTTGTGGTCATCTAACACAACTACATACGTTGCTGTATGATGGTAGCAAACCATGTGACCTGTGTCTTTTAAACCAGCTTTGTTAGCTGGTTTCAGTTCAGAAACCATTTGAAAAACAAATGAAAAGCTACAATGGTCTAAATTAGAGACGGTTTAAACAAAACAATGTCGTAATTGCTGTGAAAGCAATTAGTCAATGTTGGAGCGGCCTGTTGATGTCTTACACAGACAGATGGTTTCATCAACATGTCTGCGGGGACTGTTTGCACTCCCACAAACCCATGACTGGTATATTGACTGGTTAATGTTTATGACTGCATTTCATTTCCTGAGTCTACAGCCTTGGGATTTATGAGTCTCAGCGGGAAAATTTACTAGATAGACGTCCAATTGGTTTCTGTTTACTAAATAAGAGATTATGTTTGTTTAAGGAAGTCATTCATTTGAAGAAGGTTGCGTTAATAGATATGATCTAATATGCAAACACACGTATGATTGATTTTACATCTGGTGTACTATAAAAATGGTGTATCGGAGAGATTCAGTCGTATTAAATATTTTCTGTCAAAAAAAATCTGTCATCATACTCTCTCTTGAGTTGTTCCGAATCTGTATACATTTCGGATGAACGCAAAGAAAGATATTTGGAAGAATGCTTGTAACCAAACAGTTCTTGGCCGCCATTGACTACCATAGTAGGAAAAAAAACAATACGTAATCAAAGGTGACCCAGAGCTGTTTGCTTTCCTACATTATTCAAAATATCTTCTTTGTGTTCAACAGAACAAAGAAATGTATAAAGCAATTTTTCCTATGGTAGTCAATGGTGGCCAAGAACTGTTTGGTCCAAATATCGTTCTGTGTTCGTTCGAACAAAGACATTTATACAGATTTGGAACAACTCGAGGGTGAGTAAATGATGACAGAATTTTTATTTTTTATTGAACTGTTCCTTTAATAAATAAAATTAGTTAATTATGATATGAAGCACATTTTACAGTAGCTTGACAACATGTGCAAAAAATGTATGATAGTAAGTTTTGTGACCACAGTTTCCTTGAAAGACATTACACAACTGAAAATAAACTGGGGAAATTACATCTGGAAATCGCTGTATTTCAGTTTAACCACATGTTGAGAATTAGGTTTGGTGATTTGTCATGTGTGATACATTTGGGTTGAAATGATTCATAACCATTTTGTTTGGTTAACACTTACTGTGTTCCTGGTCAAACACACACACACACACACACACGCATATGTGTGTTCGGAGTCACGTTTTATGATAACACGTGAAACATGACACTTTGATCCATCTAAAATAAGACGCTTGTAAATGACACAGCAGTTCTTATCTCCTGTTACTTTACAAAGTTCATCTGTGCTCTCCTCTCTGTTCTTAAACCCATAAATATTTGTTTAATACAAGCCCACGTTTGCTCTTATGAACGCTCTTGTGAACTTCTACAGACAAGCCGGGAGCTCATCTTGTAATTTCTCATACAATCTCCTCTCTCAGTTTCCCTCTTGGGGGAAACAAATTTCACCCTCTTTCCATAGAAAACAAAGCGTCTTCCAAAAGAGCCTGAACTATGCCAGGACTGAACAAAGACCCTGAACAATGGCTGGATGTTGAATCTGGGCAGAAAGATGAACTCGGAGGACAGAAAGAGTGCACTGCCATGACTGTAACATGAACCACTCGACGTACCAAACCCAACTGCAGAATCGAAACAGATAAAGGCCTTTAAAAAGGGTTAGCATCTTTAGTCTGCTAGTCTCCCTCTTACATAACTTTAATATAACTTAACTTTACCACATTCTCTCAGATCTAGTTAAACACTACTGTACTAATTCATATGCCTTGGACTGGTAATGGTAATGGTGGAAACTCAATATAAGAATAAATATAATTAAAGAATAAAAACCTGAAATATGTCTTAAAATAAACATTTTATAGAACATACAGCCGCTGAAAAAATTAAGAGACCGTATCAAAATAAAAAATCTGAATTTACTCTTTATAAGTACACTCTTAAAAATAATTCAGCAATGCCATGGATTAGAAGAACCATTTTTGGTTCCACAAAGAACCATCCAGCCAAAGGATCTTTAAAGAACCATCTCTTAATTACTAATTTATAATCTGAAGAACCTGTTATATGTTAAATGTTAAAGGTACTTTATGGAACCAAAAGGTTCTTCTATGGCATCGAAGAACCGTTTGAAGCACCTTTTATTAAGAGTGTATTAGGTAAAATGATCATTTTTGTTTCACTCTGTGAACTACTAACAATATTTCTCCCAAATTTCAAATAAAAATATTGTTTCTAGTTGCATTTATCTGCAGAAATGAAAACTGGAGAAACAGATCAAAATAACAGAAAAGATGCTCTGGATTTTTTCAGACCTTAAAGGCGGGATCAGCGATTTCCGAATTACGCTTGTTTAGACAAGTCGGGCCGAGTACCAAAACAACCTTGTAGCCAATCAGCAGTAAGGTGCACAGTGCACAGGATGGACATAAGTTGAGCCGAGCGCTGACGAAAGCGAAAAGATGGAGGTAGGGGTGTGTTTGTTTTGGTGATTTGAACATCCACAAAAGCTAAGAGAAATCGGACACCCTGCCTTTAAGTACTGCAAAGAAAGCAAGTTCATATGCACCTTTAAGCAAAACAACAGTATTATTTGTAATATATATATGTATTTAGGAAAAATGTTATTCATTTTTTGGTGATAACCTGGATTTTTATCACAGTTTTAATGCGTCTTGTCATGCTGTCAGCTGTTTGGATTTATTGAAATTCGACTCGACTGGAATGTCCACAATACATCTAGAAATGTTGAATAAACTAAAATTGTACGTGGCTGTATGTAGCAACTACACACATGTGGCAAGTGCAATACTTCAACATTTCAAAGTCAAAGCTCAATCACTTATTAAACAACTGTATGTTATATAAATGCATGATGTGTAAAGCAGAAGTTAACCTTTTAAACCAAGAACGAATTGTTTTAAGCTCACAAATAAATGATGTCGTGGATCAAACACAACTACACTGTACAGTATATGCATGGTACAGACCCAACAACTGTGATTAATAAACCTCATAGGTTCGATTAGCCTATAAGATATCTCTCTGCTGGCAGTCAAGTCAAAGTCCAATATAGGGAATCGAGGTTGAATTAAATGAATTAGATTAAAAGGCCGGCCCTCATCCAGCAAAACAGAGTGGATTAAACAGGACCTATACAATCCCATTCATTACACTTATCCGTCAACATTGTACTTAATTAAAAAGGCTGCCGGGATGGACGTTCACCCTGCAGCGCTGCTTCGTGCCTGTTTACCCTGTGATTAAAAAGCAAAGAGGATATTGGGTCATAAATTACTAGTGAATGACTCGTAGATCAGGTCAATTTGATTTTCATTGTATCCTTGCACAATGGGATATAGGTTTGCACAATAACCTAAAATGCATTATATGGCATAATTAGAATCAAATTAATCTTTCTTAGAGTGTTAGCATGTCACAGAGTAACAATAGGCAAGGGTAAATTAAACAAACTGATATACAAATCTTGACCCTGAAACATTACGAGAGACGCATGTGCGTCACTTCCAGTAAATAATCAAACCTGAAGAAAGCAAGTGGAGACCAGATACTGTACGCCAAACCAGATGGTCTGACAAAACGTTTAAGGACCGGGGGAGTTTAAAAGACATCCAAACCTTATAACATCAAAACTATCCGGATGAAAAACTGTTTAAGTTCCTTAGTGTTTATTTATATTGATAATGTTAAAAGAGCTTTCAGTGGTTAACAATTTATGACGCTTACATTGCAAAACGTTCAAAGTAATAATAATTATTGATATACTGAGTCATACTTTGAAGTCCTTCTAAGCAAAATAATATTTGTCCTCCAACTACAAACAAACTCCATACTAATAGCATCTCTCTGCTCTCTCTTTATGTGTGTCTAGAGTTACTCTGATCCTGCTGGATTAGTGGACAGTAAATCCTCGGCCATGTGGTCACGTGGATGACATGTTTCCATTGCACCGCTCCAATGCTGTGTGTCACACCTCATCTCGGAGCCAAACCTGATCTGATGCCTCATAACCTAAACACTCTTTGCAACCCCAGAAAATGCTGAACATCTAACAGACAAGTGAACAAACTGTCATACATCTAGAGATGTAAGTAGCCTATGTACATGCTGGTGACATTATATGAGGTCATGTCACGAAGTCATAATGTATCTTATTACAAACAAAACAAGCTAAGGGAGCATATACTCTGAAGTGGGCTTGCAAGTGACCACATCACAAGTGCCAAAAGAACAGTATCTCTTTAAAACATGTGGAGAGATTGCAAAAACATGATGTAACACCTGCCGAGACTGTATTGGAAACTTAACGTTTGTGTAACACTTTGCTTTCCACACCGTGAATACCATAACCACAGGTTTCAGAGAAACAAAACTTTGCTTTGACTTCATTAAAAGTTTTAATAAAGTTTTATCTTGTGGGTATTGACACGTGCCGCATCAGCGGAGAAGGTGACATGATTACGTCATCTTAACTTAAACGCCACTTGTATTTTAAAAATAAGTTATACATCAAATACATCGAAAGATAAATACTTATCTTAATATTTCTACAAATAATATTTTATCATTTTAAATTTGTCACAAAAAGCAGTTATGCTTAAAACAAGTTACGAAAACTTACACATTTTATCAATATAAATGTTTTATATACAATTTGACATGCAATCTTGAATTAACCATGATTTTATTATTGTAAAACGTTCATTTGCGGTTATGGTACTAATCAAAAAGTACTGTTACTGTCACCATATGGTCAAAGGGAAACTAGACTGCTATTTTGGTTCTACCCAAGAAGTTTTTCTCAAACAAAACCACAATTACGCATAAGTCCCAAAACTTATAACAACATCAATTATACCAGCTATTGAAGATACTACTATAATAAACCCCGTTATAATCCACAGTTATACGTGTAATTACCTTCAGCGCGCACTTCTGTGCTGTTTTCTTATTATAACACTCCACTACTTTGCCGTTGACCCCCAGACCCAACACTTGACTGGATATTTTGTAGTCCTCGGTCACGGCATGACGCTTGATTTCCAGTTTCGGTTGGACAGGCAGGGGGAAGTGAGTGGACCCGCCGTCTGTGGGCTCGTTCTCCGGACGAGCCGCAGCGCTCTCGCTCGTGTCCGTTTTCTCGCTGTGCTCTTCGGGTTTGGACTCGGACGCGTCCGCGCTGTCCTCCTGCGACTTTCCATTCTGAAGCATCTTCCAGCAAAGTGAAAATTATTGAATGAGAGACGCAACGTGGCTTTAAAATCCTTTGTAAACTATCCGGTCCCGTCCTGCTGTCGGGGAGTGACGCTGAGCCGAAAATACACTGCTGATAAATTCCTGTGTGGTGACTGAAGGCTACACGGTTACAGCGCGTCCACTAGCACTGTGATACTGAGATGCATCGAGTAAAAATGCAGGTTTCAACATCACTGGGCTTATAAATTAAAATGACCGAATAAAAACAAATAGAAACAGAAAAGCTATAAGTTTCACATTTAAAACCACTGCCACGTTACAATAAGTGACGTTTTACTTGAAGGAGAAGTGATTCCAGTGAAACATTGCGAGATGTGAAAAGGAAAGTGAGTTCCCGTCCTTTGAGTGTCTGTGACTGTTCACATGGGCTCAGTTCATCCACCTCTTATATCTCTTAAAGGGGCCGCGCGCACTACTGATGCTGCGCGAGCTCGAGATACGCATCAATGTCAAGTTTGGTTTTATCATGGTTAGCACTTTACTTTTAGCTTGCATACACACAACTACTTCATTCACACTAAATGACTCACAATAGTGACTACTGAATGACTAGTGTGACACTGCAACAACATCACAGATCTATTAGACAGATTCCATATTCTCTGTCAGATGTGAAATTAATGTTCTGGGAAACCGGAAAGTGCTTATCTAAAAATGTTTAATTATCCATATCAGCTTGTGCATTTTTCACAGATGTCAATCAACGTTGTGTGTGTGTGTGTGTGTGAGAGAGAGACAGAGAGAGAGAGTCTAGTAGTCCAAAGCACAGATCAAAGCCACGCCCTGTTTGATCCAGTGCCCCTGGGAACGATCTGTAGGCAGCTCAACTGCAATAACGTAGTTGGTGGAGTGCCCGGTGGTAGAAAGAGTTCCTGTGGGATATAAAACTTTTCAGAGCTCTGTGGTTAAACACAAAACAAATTCTAACATAAATCAAGTTCACAGGATGTACAGTACTGAAATATCTCCAAAGGACTGGGTCAGATTCACAAACCAACACGTAGACCTGCACACACACAAATCGCTCACCGGCACGGGTGAGTGTTTTGTAGATAGGGCAGATGTAGACTCCAGCCAGCGGTGGTTTACGGTTAGGGACAGGCACCATCCAGATAACGGCCATCTCGGTGTAGAGCTCTTTGGGTCGAGACTCAGCCAACAGGCCTTCTTCTGGATCCCAGCGTGCACCCTCCAAAAAAAGACCTTGGATGAAGCAGCCGATGTCTGGCCTTTGCGTCAGTTCTGCTATTGATTCCTTCATCACCTGAAACAGAGAACAGGTCAAGGTCAGACTAGCAAAACCCCACAAGCTCAAATATGAAAGATAATGGGCCTCACAAATGTTCGGCCTTCTCAGCTCCTCGTGGCACACATGCCGCTCTATTGAGTATCAAGATTACTTTGAGAGCTTAATATGGAAACGTAATCGAGACCCTTAATTTCATTACGCTCAGTTTACTGCAAGAAAGCCTTGCGGCTGAAGAGTCTCGCGCACCTTGAAGTCAAAAGCAATAGTGTCAATAGAGACTCCAGAGCGGCGGGCGAAGTTCTGCAGGGTTCCTGTGAGGAAAGCTTGAGGGAAGAAGAAGCCGCTGATCCAGAACACAGGAGGAATGCCATCTGAGATCCAGTTCTGCAAAAAGCCAATTCTCTGGACCAGATCCGACACCCAGGAAGCTAGAGGCTTAAGGGACGGATATGCCTAGAAGAAATGAAGTGTATGTCATTAACATGTTGGAAATTCAAGTCTCAAATCTAAATAACCACAGACCAAAGTTTGTATTGACACAGCCATAACACTGATAACAGGTGTTCAAAAGAAAAGATAATGGGTCACATAACGTGTTTAACATTTGGAGAATCTTGCCTTGGCCTTCCATAACTCTGGAACAGCGTTGATGAACAGACTATTAGACATGAGTTCCAGTTCAGATGACATAACCACCAAACCCTTCAAAGCCTTCACTAGATCACTGAGACTCTGAGAAATCACTGATAACAACTTATTATATCTGTGAGATAGACACACAGAGAGCGACAAAGATAACAAAGTTGGTTTATCAAACAAACACTTAATGGGATTTTATTCACGTGTTATTGCAGAATGTGTGTACATTTGTGTGCATGTGAGATATTCACCTTATAACCTCCTGGACCAGGACTGTGTTCATAGATTCTTCGTACATAACTGGATATTTCTTCATGACCTCCTGCACATTCATGAGGCAAGGGATCTTCTCCCCAATACCCTTTACGATCTCCTCTATGATCTTAATGTGTAGAAGTGAAAAAGTACAGTATTTGACCAAAAATATAGAAAGCACAATCCATAACTGCATTGCGTCGCTATGGTAATCGCCTCCCAGTTTCATATTTATAGAAAGTAGATACTATTAAAACTAAAACTCAAGGTCATGTTGCCATTTCAAACGGTGCAGGACTTATTGTGGTCATTGATAAAATGAATTCAACTGGTTGCACTGTCACAGTAAAAAAATAGACCTCAAATGTACTCCATCATCCGTCCGACACTTACCTCCTCTCTAGATTTGCCTCCGCTGGCTGCGACTCTCGGCTGCAGTTTCACTAAAGTTTCCAGCAGAGCGAACGTCTCATTTTGTGCGAAGCTGATGTTGGCGTTGTCATGGAGGCCGAAGATCTCCGGCGAATCGTTAATTGGTAAGCCACGGAAATACCCCAGATAACCCTGTAGCATGTATTACATAACAGAACAAAATGCTATAAATGCCTGCAAGATAAACACATAAATTACAGACGGTGTATGTGACAGAAAAATCCTTTCGGACAGAATTCAAGATTCTGCACCTTGACATTGTTTTCAGTGTTGATTTGTCTATATTCTCCAGAAGGAGAGTAAACGTGTTCTGGGCTCAGTACAGCTGGGGAGTAGAAATCCTCCAGGACGTTTAAGATACAACGACGATCCCAGTTGTCCGTCACACGACCCCCATAGTTTATTTCACCAGCAGTGTACTTCAAAACCTGAGAAATAAAAGAGAAACATTTTCTCTTTCACCCAATGTGTGTGTATACTGTATATGTTTTCAGGACTATTCGAATTCTGCCTTTGTAGACTGTCGGCAGCTTGTTATTTGTTGGAACGGAGCAATTCTATGTTAAATCAGCTAAAGACGTGTGCAAAAGAAAAGAGCAAGGCAGCAGAGACATCTGTGTGTGGCAGAAGAACATCTGTTTTTACCTTGTATGGGATGTCCTGATATTCATCCAGGAACATTTTCAGCTGGCTAATGCAGATCTGCAGATCACCATCTGTAAACTCATATGGAATGTTGAATCCGAGTGGGCCGAACTTCCTGCGCTCAATCACATTCCCATGGAAAAGGCACAGAGACAAAAGTAGAGCCTTCAAATCCGCTGCCTGCTCGGAGAAAGACAGAGAGAGAGTGAAATATAACTTATAGCGTGGTAACTGAATAAGAAGCAACAAACATAAATCATGTTGAATGTGTGCAAAAAACCTTAGAGCAGGAAGTGATGAAATCATCATTAAGGCTGGCGTAGGTTCGCAGGAGATTGGCTTTAATGCCTCGTGGCGGTTCTATGGTCATCTTGGAGCCATTCTGCAGAATGGACACTGGGAACTTATTGCTGGGCAAACTAGTCAGCCAAATACGGAAGTCCCGATGGACCTGTGGCACAAATGTTTATACACGGAATCAAAAAGTCATTAAGCTAATAATACTGATATTCATATCAATAAAGGTCTATAAAAGCTAGCTGGTGTTTTAGACTTTGTCAGGGTCGATGTTCTCGATGAGTCTCTCCAGAGATGGCATCCAGCTGGGGGCGAGGTGGCAGTTCTGGAAGAAGACCCACTTCCCTTTTTCCATTGCATTCTGCATCTTGGCTTCAGCGGCGGGACCCTGACACACAACATCTACTGTCAGCTTTCTCATTCTCATATTTACGCCGCTATACTCAAATGTCTAGTTTCTTAATTCCTCTTTATCTGGAGACATTTAACTGACACAAATTACAGTAGGCAAACAAATTTAAACATAAACTTACAGTAAATAATACAGTATGTCTTAAACAGGCCATTCACCAAGATATAAGGTGTGTATAGGTCAGTTATGTCATAGTTCTTTAGTAGGTGACACAGAACACTTCAGCCATTGAGGAACTTTAAATAGGAACATAATTAGCACTGGGATGGGGAATCTTTTATAAGTGCTCCACTATTGAGAAAGAGATTGTCACATCCCAAAGGTATGAGTGGACACCTTAATCTGACTAAGATGGAATATATTTGCTACCATGACAGCGCATGTTAAATTATTTCAATTTATTCAAAATATTCAATCAATTTATTTTTCCAACAGAAACAAAAGCTTTTCTAAATCTTCTTTTCTCTATCGTGGGGATTTTCTGTGTTCCAAGTACAATGTAACACGACTGCAGGCTATTAGTTAAACTAGTAAACAGCCCCTCGGAAAAAAAAGCAATGTGTTTTTGATTTCCAGAGGGATTCTCTAAACAAGAAGCTCAGTTTTAGCCTCAGAGCTGGCGTGACGGTTATACACAGTTCTGTGGTTTTATTTATTTATTTTTTATATTGAGAGAATTTACTGTAACTGCATCCATGGAGGACACATGCAATTTGGAAAACAAATTAATAAAAAATATGTTCATTAAATATATTCAAATGAAAACTAAAACATGTACAAAATACAATACTGTGTATGTTTGTTTTCTTTTTATGATGGAATTTTCTGACCTGGCCCTGGCCAAGGGAGATGGCACTCAATTTCTTTGAAAACTTCATGACCTCTGCGAACTTGTAAAGGTCGGCAGCAGGGTCAGTGCCCGGAGACAGGACAAAAATGAGAGGGGTGGATAAAGACGACTCTTTAAACACCGCAGACAAGTCAGACGTCTGGCAGAGAGAAACCGATTATTGGTCAAGGAAGAGTAGGTCAGATGTTTACTTCATAATAAACATCACCAAGGTGACTGTGAACAGACATGTGGATTACGTTCTCGTACCTGAGGCTCAATGAAACTCGGATCCAGTTGTGAAGCCACGAAATCCTGCAGGCCGTGAGTGAGCCTGTCGGCCCTCAGACACCGCAGCACCAACAGCTTCTGGAATGAGTCTAAAATGTTGTTCCACACGCCTGGAAGAGGTTCCCTGCAAACACAGAGAACGTAAACACATGAACTACACCGCGGACGGTCCTTTAACAGGGTCTACACTGTAGGGATGTTGTACCTGTGTGGCTGGCTGCTGTCAAATATGCTCTTGAAGCCAAGCTCGTGTTCGGGGAAACTCTCCGCCAGTTTGCTGAATGTGGGGAGGACACTCAGTGCCAGTATATCCTGCCAAGCTCTCACAGACAGCCAGTTTGGTGCCGGGTTAGGTGCCTGTTGCTGGGTCCGGCCACCTGATAACATGTACCGCCACTCAGCCTACACACACACATTACGTCTATTAGTAATAAGAAGATTATGTAATAAATAAAATGATACAGCAGGAATACAACGTGCGGTTTATTCTGCATATGCTGAATGATAATGGAATCTATCTAACCATGTCAATCTTGCCGTCGTTCATAAGGATTCGGGCACACAGGAGGAAGGCAAACATGAGCTTGTGTTTCTCAAACAGGCTCCGGCAGACGTTACAGTACAGACTGAAAGTGAAGAATTCATTAATGTTGACGATACGCTCCTTCACCGTCTCTGTGGAGAGATGAAAAAGCAGCGATGGAAATGAAACGCTTGAACGGGCCTCTCAAGGATTTGCTTATGCATTTTCACAGACCAAATCACATTTTGCTAAACATTTGATGTGCGTGTTATCATTTTGGAAAATGAGTTTTTGTATTCCGTTTTGTATTACTCTATGAAAAGATAACAGAATTGTACCTGCTCGCTTTGAGTTGGCAATTCCAGCCATGAAAATTCCCAAAAACCACTCCAGAGAGTACTGGTACATGGGGTCCACGATTGACAGATCTGACACGCAGAAGAAGAGAATCTGGGCTCGGACAGCTACTGGAACGTACTCCAGACGAGTGGCGTCAATGTCCCTCTCGGTCGCTTCGGCTACCGTTACTTTAGCCTAGTGGGTTTACCATATAATAAAATCCCTTGTATTAATAACCTGTTATAATAATATCTATCAGGAATTTATCCATTGAGCTTTTATAAATGCCATTATTTGTCTTAGACCTGAATCTCTTCAGCTTTGACTTTGGAGGCCCCCAGCACTCGGATCAGTTCTTCGTCATCAACGGGGTTCCCTTCAGAAGAGCTCAGACGGAACAGGATCTGATCTTCAATCTCCTTTAATTCCTGCTTCATGTGTGCGTTACTCACGATCAGCTGGTTCTTCGCTCCCTCTAGATCAGGTCTCTCTTCAGCTACGAGACGACCCAGCAGCTGATCTTCAAGCCCGCTGTAGGAACACGCATGTAAGCTCAGCACACATCATAACTCCAGTTGACAAATATTGTCGCTTAACAAAATGTCCCTTTTATTTTTAAATCCTCATCTAAAGGCAGGTGAGAGCAGGTCTACCTGGGTGAGAGGGTGAAATTGATTAGAGTGACTTTGGTAGAGATCTCAGGTGAGTAGTGTGGGTTGGGTAGCGTGGTGGTGATGTACATCTTGAAGTCATCATGATAGTGAATGACAGAGTCTCCCAGCTTCAGAACTGTGTTGCCTTCGTGGATGTATGTCTATAGAACACAAACAGGAAATAAAGTAAATAACAAAATAATAGTAATAACAAAAAGTTGATGTAAATATGTCTAATCATCTGTCTAGGTATTTTCACAAGGTGTCTAGAGCCGCCTGAGCTCAGATTTATCCATTTCTTCGTACCTGTCGTAAGAGCACAGGGTCCAGCGCAGGGTCGAGCTCCTCCCCTACGTTCTCCAGCAAGCAGGGCTTCCCAAAGCGAATAGCATTTTCTAAACTGCGCAGGAAGTCCCGGTCACTCAGCTTCATCACGTCCAATCTGTTATCACGTTCCTGGATAAACAGAAAATGCAAGGAAAACACAGCATGTAAAAAGTCAAAACGATCCACATGAAGATAAAGTTTGATTCAGCTAGTAACATTTCTAAAGAATTCTTGCCATGTTCTTGATCCATTTGTTGGCCTGTCCCTGAGGATCGATAAACAGAGGCCAGCGCTGAGAGTACTGTGTGATAACTCCGTTCTCCACAGACAGACTATCCTTGGGCAGACCTGCAATCTGCACACATTTACATACATAAATATATTCCCTAAAAGCCACTCATAATTATCGGCTTCAAATGAACCAAACATTATTTACAGCCGGTTTTATTGACAAGTTGGTGGGTTTCGTACCTGCCAGGAGCGGATCTTCACTTTGTCGCCCAGTGTGCTGATCAGGTTGGGCTGTTGTGTGTGAGGGACCTCCAGCGCTTTAAAACCTCTGATCCACTCCTCAGCCATCAACGAACGGTACTCTCCCTGCACAAAATACAAACTTAGCATCCTCTCTCTACAGGTGAACTTCATGGGCATGTCATATTTTCAGTCATTTGTTACTAAATTACAATGATCGCCTGTTCCTACACACACTTATTTCAAAATAAAAATATGTTTCGCCCCTTTGGCCCTTAATTGTGAAACGAGTGTAACAAGCAGACTCATAATTAACTCTAAAAACATCACATTATATCTGCCTGAACAATGCCTCGCCGCACTCCCACACACAGACACAAACACTCACAGTGAAGGGTCCGAGATAGGCCACGTATCCCGCAGCCAGCAACACATCTCCTGCCACATTATTCACCATGTATTCCAACTGCAGCACGGTCTCTTTCCAGCGAACCTTCTCATCTGCCAGACCTCCAATCAGCTGCAACACCCAACATACATTACAGTGTATCATAGTTGAAAGAAAACACACACAGGTAAAGCTTATTGGTAGAAACACATATTTGGCAGCTGTTAATAACAGTGTGCATGGCTTCACCTAAAATGGACACATTTGTGATAAATATTTGCATGTTTTAATAGTGTCCTATATTTTATATGTGACTACATCATATTACCTTATCTGCACGGATCAGTCTATTCTCACACAGCTGGCACTTGGCATCCAGATCATCTCTCTTAGCCAGGCATTCGTGATATTTAGCCTGCAGTGTGGCGATTCCTTCCTCCACGGCTGCTAGCTTTTGCTTAGCATCATCCAGAATGCGCTGGGTTACCTCCAGATCCTCCTGAGCCTCCTGCAAGGCTTGCTAATCATACGCAAACACACACATATTAAAACCCTGAAGTGCTGGCTTCATATGACTATAGTTTTCAGTCATTTCGAATACTCAAAACATCAATGCACAGATGGCACAAGGTGACCGATTCGAAATGAGATTCCAGCAAATCATGACAGTTGTGAAAATGAATGGAGCTCTCACCCGCTTGGGCTCTACAGCTCTGGCCACAAAATGGTACACATGCATCGCTCGCACCCACTGACAGAGGGAGGTACAGGCTTTGGACACCTTGGCGATGGACGCGGGCTGGAACTCTGGATTGTCAATGTAGGGCTGCACTTGTTTGATCACTGAGTCCGGGATGTTGTCCTGTCACAGAAAAAGAAATGTTTTCATCTCAATGCCTCACAAATATTTACCTTTAAAGGAAATATATAAAAACAGTAGTCAAATTTTCCTTTTTGGTGAACCTGTAGACACAATGAACAGACAACAGGACAACACACTGAACTCTCTTTACCTTGTCATATTTGAACAGACTCTCCAGAAATTTCCCAGGATCCTGCAGCAGGGCCTTTCCCGCATCCCAGTAGTCATCGACCTTCTCTCCAAGCTTCTCCCCTGCGACTCTCTTAGGTTTGATACCCTTCAGAATGCAGACAGCATCCATGACCAGTTTCACTCCTGGAGGAGGCCTCTGCAAAGCCCTCACCTGCACACCAAAAATGCATAAGCCACAGGTGTGCAGTGCTTGAATAGCATACATGCATATAAACATAAAGTGTTAACAGGAAGGTTGCGCGGCACCTCAACGACATCATTCTTTTTGAGTGATTGAAGGCTGGCGAGGGCAGCGTCCAGGGCGGGAAGTGCTTCATCCAGATCCTTCTGAGCATCACTGGCCATGGCCTGAGCCACGCGAGCCTTTTCAGAGGCTTTAGCCTCCTCGGCCTGCACAGCTATTCGAGTTTCCTCAGCTATTACTGTGTCTTCCTACACACATTCCCCAGACAAAACAAAAATAATGTTTCCATATCTATATTCATATTCTTGTGCGTTTGATTTTATTCACTTTAATTTTCTCCATGGTGACCACAGTGTCCTTGGCTGCCTCTTCTAGCTGTGGTCTCATCATCTCCAACTCCTCCTGCATCTTGCTCACATCTTCTGCTGTTCTCAACAACTACACACACACAGGAACATACAACCATTTTACATCCAGCAGCTAAAATACAGTATGCATTATAGGGTGAACGAGAGCCCTGATTGGTTCCCCCTCATCACCTTGTCCAGGCCGGTTTTCATTCGCTGTCGAGCGCTGTGTAACTCCTGCTTCTTCCGGCCAATCAGAGATGAGAATATGCTGAGAAGCTCAAGGTAGCTTTTAGGTGTGACGTAGTTGTGGCGGGAAAGTTCAGCGAGGTACTGCTCACACTTCCTGGACACCATTTGATGGATCTCAACACACATCAATGCCTGTACAGATAAAAAATAACAGTTTATGCTCCTGTGTACATGTCAAAAACTATATTTACTTAGACTCGCAGACACATCACACAACCCTTACCAGGCTTTTGATGACAGTGGGGCTACTCTCCAGTTCTGGAAGCTCATTGAGGAAAGATGTTGCGACAGACTGTAGCGCCTCCTCTGGCCAAGCACTGAACCAGTCGATGGTGCAGCAGTTGACTAGAGATGGGAACTGCCTGAGACGAGCCCGGAACACTTCCCCTACAGGACTGCAGATGGAGACAAAGAACAGAGATTTAGAGATGGTTGTCAACAGTTTAGGTGCAATATTATGAGATCTCTTCATGCTTAAAGAAGCCAAAAGACAGACTCTTACGATTATGCATATATCTCATGACAGGGAGGTACTAATTTCAAGCACGTTGTATATTGCACAATATTACAGAAATATACATTTACAGCCGAGCAAAACTAGAAAAGGACAATCACAATTTTCTGTGAACCTATACTTGTGGCCTTGTAATTGTTAAATAAATGATATTCTTATAAATCTATACCTCATGCAGAGAACAGTGTGGATGTTCCTGCGAACTCTCTTTAAGTAGGCAGCCATGAGGTTTGCTTTGGTGGGCTGCTGGCCCATGTCCTGAACCACAGGTTTCATAGCAGTCAAAATCCGCTCCTGCTCCTCCGTTGTGTAAAGACCGGGCACGTCGCCTGAGTTCAGGATGTTATTTATATCCTCCAGGAAAGATTCACTCTGAATCTGAAAACCAGGAGGAACCACAAAATAGTGTAGTGTTGAAAACAGGACACAATTTATGTTTGTGGAACAATAATGACTTTGCCAGTGATAGCCTGTGGAAGAGCATTTATACACATACTGGTAAAAACCTTTTCATTGCAGTAGATGACATCAAGAAAGGTAAGCAGTGTCGATCAATTAGCAACCAATCCATTATTTGAGAGCAGTTTGTTAAAAATAGTGCACCATTGTGAGCTCACCTGTGTATCTACAAACAGGAAGGTGATTTGCACGTTCTGCAGACCGGCCTTTAGCATAATGCTTTTGATATCCTCTCTCCACTCCGGGAGGCCGTAGTTCTTGGAGAGCTCGATCTGGAAGCACTCATACTCAGCCCTGAAAGCACAAGACATGGACACACACATGCTAAAGGGTAAATATAGGTCAAAAGAGAAGCCATGGACAAGCCCCGTGTCCAAATATGCCTACTTTCCATATACAGTACAAGCTGAAAATAAAATTGTTACGTCTAGCTGCATTGATCAGTAGGCAAAAAACATTGAGTCTTTCATCAAAAGTATTACCAAATACATTGAGATCTGTGCTTATATTAGTGAATATAGTGACTACCTTTATGCATTTGTGGTCGCAATAAACACATTCTCACAAAAACTTTGAGTATAAAATGTTTTTTTTAGTTTACAGACAGTATATTGGAGAATTTATTTTGTTTGTACTACATATTATTTAACAGATGTTAAATATATAGCAGCTTGTAATGATGTTGAACGCTCCCCAAGTATGTGCTCCGATCATGACATCACCTGTTTCTGTTCTACATGGGTGGCAGAGCTAAAAGGTTGCAGGCACTGTTCACATTGACAATATATATAATTTCCATGTCAAAATTTTAAAGGCAAGAAGACAGTTTGAATTAAAACACTTCTGGTCTTAATAAAATGAGACCCTATTGAACTGACGCTCATTAGTAATGCTTGTAATGTATTTTGAGGGTTCAGCATAATAAAGGCTTCAGCTCTTACATGTGTGTGGCAAGTCTGGTGAGAGACTGGCGTCCGCTGCCACCCACCCCTAACAGCAAGGCGTTACCCAGCGGTTGGCGTAGGATTCGACTGATGCGACACACGTGCTGTATGGCGTCCATGAACAGCACCAGTTTCATCTTGGCGGTGCAGGTCTGGTTATAATCATCCATGTAGTCCTCCATCACACGGGCCAACTGCAATAGAGGTTATGGAACATAACAGTTATAAAACTACAGAACCAATGAGTATTCTCCAGTTAAGAGTGATGATTTTTTAAAGGACTAAACCTAAAATTTTTATGCAATAATAGGAAAGAAAAAAAGGACTAAACGGCTTGATTAAATAACACAAATATTTTTGGAATTCATTTTGATTGTTGTGGTATTATGTTAAAAATCATATTTGGTATTATATTTATTTTCGTTCTAATATTGATTAATGATTGTTCTCAGTATTTATTTTTAAACTTTATATATATATATAAAGTTATAAATATATATAAATATACATATATATATATATATATATATATATATGTATATTTATACTGTATATTTGTTTATGTTTCCCCATAAGTATTTTCCATATCTATTTAAATGTGTGTAATCAAGTCATTTATTTCTTTATTAATTTTCCTATTATTACATTTATTTATTTTTAATAATTGCAGGTTTGGCCCTCCAAAGATAATAGCCTATGACAGAAAAAAAATGATACTTTAGACTTGGGACACCAAACAAATATAAGGCAGTATAATCCACCTCTACCTTTACTTTATCCTCAATGAGCTGGTAAACCTTGATGGCCCCAGGGAACATGAAGTCCCCATACAGGACTGGCTGGCAGGGAACCACCTCTTCAAACCTACACCCGAACTCCTGTATGTGAGTGAGGAGGAGCTGCTCAAACCAACTCCTGTCCTCATCACACACCAGTCGATCCTGGAACACCCTGCAGCTTTCATGATACCAGAGCTGCACGAGCTGGATTTTACTCTGACAAAGATGTCAAGATTTCAAGAATTAATATCTAACCACAATGAAGGGAGTGAAAATGGAATTGTGGTCTTCAGACGGTGGTACCTTTATTGTTCCAGCCTCTGCCATCAGGATGCCCTGGAAAACTTTAGAGAGGTCCCTCAGGTTGAATGTGTAATGGGATTTGGCAGGTGTGGGAAGCAAAGCAGAGGAGATGGTGGAGTAAACCTGGATGGTTGCATTCACCAGTGGTTCATTCAATGGCTGAATTTCTGGACTTTTCTCTATGGCAGACCAAAATAGAGTGAAAATGAGTGATACTGTGTGTAATAATTATAATTCACCTTGTGTGTGTTCACACTTATAAAAAAACTAATATCATGTCATATATCATTAACGGAAGTCTATCTCTCTTTATCTTAGTCTCTCAATCATCTACACACCCCCAGCTAAAATCCCACATTGAAACACATTCGTATCCGTATCCCGCATGCTGACTGCCACTCACCCATCCAGTTCCTCAAGATTGTAGAGAAGATCTTCCTCTTGCTGGCATCCTCCATCTCAGTGAATGACAGGAAGTTGAAGTGGCGTGTGAAGCGCTGGGTAATGGGGTTTCTGCCCCCACCGGGGGGACCCATGGCACAAGCAAAGTTTATGTCAACAAGGTTTTTAAATGTGCCTGCAAAACATTAAACTAATCATTTTAAGCGTCTTTACAAGACATTGGCAAATCTTTATCCAGCTGGTTCTAGTGTCGGTAAACTGACCTATCTGTTTCCTGTCATACCAGCCTCCGTGATCCATCCACTGGCGCAGCAGTTCAATGGGAGGCTGGGCTCCGTATGTGTCCAGCATGGGCATGTTCAGATCATCTATAAAGAAGATGAAATATTTCCCCAAAGGAGGCCCGAACACACCTTTACGTCTGTAAATGAGATATGTGATTTCAAAATTCATAATGAAAGTTAACTAGAGCACAGAGTCATGAGATCTTGTACATTTAGATTTTTACATTTTGCATATGATTTCATCCGAAGCCACTCCTAAATCAACAAACATTACAATCAAGTCTAATAAATTGAAGAATAGATGTAGTGAGGCAAAGACAAAACCTTCTATCGAGTTTGCTGTCGATATAGTCTTGAGTCTGGTTGGCGGAGGTGCGGGCGGAGAACATGAGGAAGTGTGTTATGTATTCAGCAGGCATGTTCTTCAGGAGCTTGTCTGACATGGTTAAAGTCTTTCCTGTGCCAGTGGGCCCGATGCACAGCACCTGACAAAGGATCATTAATGTATGTGGTGTTCACTTAATACTTCAGACAAAAGCATCCACTCATGACATTTGTATAATGAAAGGTAAAACTACATACAGGCTTCTTATTGGACAGTAGCATGTCTATCAGGAAAGACATGCGAACAGTGTTGACTGTGGGGAACTATGATGTCAGAGTAGCTGGTTTCTGGGGTGATGACCACTTTCTGAGCATATTTCATCCAATTTACCCATTGCACCTGAAATATATGAATAATCAAATAAATGCTTGTTCATTCATCCATTTAACTATTAAATAATTGACTATATCTTCAAGCATTTACTTTATTACGTTACACGTAAAAACTGTTCTCTTACAGTACCTTCCTCCCTTTTTCCTCCTCATCCTCCTCATCATCAAAGCGACTGATTCCCGCATCATCTAAATGGTAGTCATAAACCAGTCCCTCCTCCGGGAAGCACAGTTGGACCTGAAAATCAATGAAGCTTTCTTTTATATTTCTTTTCTGCTATATTTGTTTTTGGATAAATAAACTACAAAAATAAAAAGTGAAGCACAATGAGGCATTTCTCTCAACTGCCATGTCTATAGCATGCCAAGCATAATTTTTAGCATTCCTTATGGAGGTAGAAAAGAGGCTTTGTACGATTTGTACAGTTTATTATTGACCTTTTCTTCAGCCATTTTCCCCCTGAGCCAAGAACTGAAGCGTTGGCAGCCGGACGCATCACCTGTGGGCTCCAACACTCCACACGAGCGAGAAGATAAACCACGGCTCAATCAGCTCCTGAAGCCGAGACAGTTTCTCCTGGGATGGAGGTTTCTTACCCTGACCATATACACACAGGTAAGATCTTCCAAAAACAGCTTTTTAACTGAACGTAACCATTCTAAAACCAAAAAGCAACACTTAAACTCTCTGACCTCTTGTGGGATGAAGGGCTGAAAGAAACAGTCCAGCAGTTTGAGTAGAGAGCAGGTGAGGTTGCTGTCCGTGGAGGTGATGACCTCCTTTACTGACTCACGCACAAATCTGATGGAGTCCTGAGATTAAAAGGACAGGAGATCAAAAACCGAATAAATAATAAACCACATACAAAACATTATATTCACTTCAAATAAACGGATATTTGAGGAACATACTGTAGGCCAAGTACCTTATTAATAAGCGATAACCTGTTCTCTTGAATCAATATGAAATGGCATTTGCAATATATTCAACGTCTCCAATGTGACATTTTTAATGAAAGCAGAAGATTTTGCACTCATTTATCACCTGTAAAAACCTCTTGAAGAGAGAGTCGATTTGATCTCTGTAGGGCTGAAATGTGTCAGGGATGGTGCGAAGCCAACACTCTGTGAACGGGCTCAATCCTAGAATACTGGGCTCCAGATAGACCATACCGCAGCGGGAAACTGTAGCAGGAGACGCCACCGCCAAGTCCTGCACCTCGAACATCATCGTCATCACCTGAGGGCAGAAGACTTGGTAAAACGCAAATCAAAAACAAGAGACAAAGGCAGAACTTCTCTTACATCAGTGAGTTTGATGATCTCTCCTGAACTCAAACACAGTTTCTTGTTGTCATCCAAAACTGTGTTCATGTTCTCGATCCACACCGCGTCAACCGGCCCATCAAACATGTACCACTTGTTCTCCTGGTCCATGGCTGCGGCTCCGGCCCGAATCAGACAGGGCAGTATACCATCTGTCCTGCAGGCAGACAGTGAATCAAAAGCATCAATACAGAGTACACATTTTTATCCAATGTGCATAATGCTTCTCACATTACTGCTCCACAAATTATTGTGTACATACTGTACAGTATTCCTATATGATCTTATGATGCAACATATCTTGGAAAATTCATGATTCCTACAGTTTGTTGTAAATTCAGAATTCACTCACCACTCATGTGTGAGCTGGTCGAACTCTCCGTAGAGTTGACCCATAGTGATGGACTTTGGGTTGAGCACATATGTGTGTACAGCCTCATAGACTCCTCCACTAACTGAGGGCTGACCTTTCAGAGTTGTAATGGCCGCTCCTAGCACCTCATAACACTACAAAAGTGTGAAAGTGTGTGTGTGGAGAATTAAGTGAATATAGGAGCACCAATTTTTTAGCATAGACCTTATGATACACAATAAAAGAAAGATTAATTATAGATTCAACTCTTTAAATCTAAAGTGGAAAGATTCATTCAAGTATGATTTCTGTTCCATTTGTGCAGTGCTTTTTGGATTAAACTGACCTTAGTTTTCCCAGAGCCTGATGGTCCGACCAGCATTAGACCATGTCTAACTACAGTGGTCTCGTACAACTGAATACACTTGGTTATGTAGCCTGCAGGACAGAAAAAGACATGTTTTGTTTACTCTGTTACTTCTGTGTTAACGCCAGAAAAAATATAGTGACTTTCATCATACACTAAAAATGCATTTAAAATGACTTAAAGGTGGGGTGGTTGATTTGGAAAGGTGCTAACTTTAGCCTGCTAGGACTGAAATTATAATCCCACCCTCTATGCGATTCGCCATCCAAAACCACGCCTCCTTCAAACAAATGAATGTATTTCGTAAATCCACATAATGAATTACAAACTAAATCCATTAAATTATTCTCGAAGCATGTACAGTACATACCTGTCCAAAAGAAAGAGAGCAACCATGGAATCGTCTTTCAGACCCTTTGCCTGCCGGAGCTGTCTCCATCGTGTAAAAGATGAACCGATGTTAATTCGAGTTTTTCCTCTTTCATGATCCAGACGTTTTTTCGTCACTACTTTTTCTAAAACTGACATTCGTTTTGTAGATTTACTTGTTGCAGGTTCCGCAGGGAAGTTTGGTTGTTGCTGATTGTCCGCCATTCTCCCTACATTGAGCGCGCTGATGACGTATGATGTCTGCGTGAACAGGGTGCGCAGTGGTATGCAAAAATACGTATGACCAGTCACAGCGTACAGCCAGAACGTTTTGATTGGGCGAACGTTTTTTGGTCCTACGCCTTTCAGCGACGATATATAATTATAAAAATATTATTTGACCATTAGACTTCTTGATTGCTATCAGGATGTCAAGAGATTTCCAACCAACATGACAAAAAATGTTTTTGGACAAGATCACCCACCCTGCCTTTAAAAGCAAACAATAGTTCCATAAAGTTTCTTTTTTCTTTTTTCTTGATCACATTATTACCACCACACACTCACCATCTACATCCTTAAGGCACTTGTTTGCACAGACATTTCTGATTGACTCTTCTAGGATGCCGTAGTCTATAGGCTCCTCTCGGATCTTGGGAAAGAGATCTGACACTATGCCATTGAAGAGCTTGAGGTCATCCTGGAGGAACTTTGGTACATTGACATCCCTGATGGCACGCAAGCATATCAGCTCCTGTATGTCAACCACAGAGTGTGAAGCGTAAATAAGGATAAAACAGAATAAATGGTACAGATGCTGTATATCATCTAACCTCATTCATATCAGGGTTCTCTCTCTTCAGGTTTCCAGCTGCAGAGATCACAGTTTTCACAGCTCTCATCCCAAAGTCATAGTGATCCTTACACAAAACATGGATTAACATTTATAGTAAAATCAGAATTGAAGCGGTTTGTGCAAAGCTGATAAACACTCAAACCTGTGAGCTGAGCTGCTCTGAAGACAGCTTGAAGGTGCTGGTGATTTTTTTAGACAGAACTTTGGCATCGCTAAAGCCAAAGGAGTAAAGAGAGATCTCTGCTATCATGGCGTAGTCGGGGATCATCATAGCCACAGGACGGAAGAGAGCCTGAGAATTAAACGATACATAGTATGAATCAGACCTATTGAAATGAAGTATTTATTCAAATAAGTGCATCGTATTTAATGATTTAGAATGCTATTTTTGAGCACCTTTAAATTATCCGGCAGTTCAGTACGGCCGGCGTAACCAGGGTTCATTGTAATGAAGACAGCGCAGGACGGAACGAGAGGAATTTCCGTTCCTTCAAACACAAACGTCTTCACCTGTACACAACAAACATCATCCTGTAAAACATCACATGTGCTGTGTTTCACACGACGTCCAACAGTATCCTCTATGCTCAGCATGCGTTTTAGCTCACTCTCTGCTGTTGGGCTTTTTGGATGGTTGTGATCTGTTGAGCCACGACTGACAAAACCTCCACGTCGATTCGGTTGAATTCATCAAAGCAGGCCCAAGCCCCTGAAGTAGCCAGGCCTTTGAGGAACTTTCCCATGGCCATGAAGTCCAGCTGATCAGAGCAGTTAAAGACCACAGTCTGAATGGCCAGAGCTTTTCCCAGATCTTTAGTGGTCTCCGTCTTCCCTGTGCCCGCAGGGCCCGCAGGGGCACCACCAAACTTTAAGTGAAGCGCCCCAGTTAGGGTAAGATAACACCTGTGTAGTAGACAGGTACATTTTAGTCAAGACGGTATCTGTTAACATGTGAAACTATAATGAATAAAGCATTTTCTGGTTAGGTATAAACATAGTGTGGATGTCTGAATGTCACCTGTCGGTTAGTGGAGTGATAACAAGTCGCCCTGAGTTGCCCAAGTACTCATAGCCATACATGAACTCGGCATTTACCGCTCTGATGTACAAATCATCGTGCCAGTAATACCTACAAACACAAACATCTGTAAATGACAGATTATTTAAATTCACCATAAAACGGAAGTTGCGATTTACTTATTTTCCGTATCGTGACGTGTATCCGAGTGAAACGGTTTCAGAAATTAGAAAAAAAATTTAGGGCGGGGCTTAATTTTGCCCTTCCCTTTTTGATTGGCTTGTTATAAGTTGGGCTTGCAGGGGAGGGCCAAAAATGCCCGGCCATTGGACAGTCAGTACGGTCCTACCCCTTTTTTGTTGCTGATGTCATGTGGTGAAAAGTTGTTGTTGAGAGGGGGAGAGGAGCTTAACGTTTTTGTTTAAAGATTACAAGTGCAGATTAATAAAAATAAAAAAATAATGGTGTGCACAGATAAATCATTTATTATAATCACTTCAACACTGTAAAGCACTTAGAATTTTAGCATTTTGATTGCATGGTGAGTTTATAATATTCAGTATATATCATTTAGTAATAAGTAATAAATTTAAGTAATAAATCCAATATTATTCAGATGAACACAGAGAGTGTGAAGTCAGTATCACATATATAAAAGTACAGTTCATGTATATATTATTAGTGTTACTATCAGTGTTCAAACCCTCAGCTGACTGATCCACTCAAAGTCATTGACACTGCAAACTCCCTCCTCCACAAGCCTGGCAGCCACGTCTTTAGCATGAACCTCAATCACGATGAGGGCGGAGAGTACAGCGCGCTGCATCTTTGACAGCCGACCCCTCACCAGCTGCACCAAATCTTTCAACTGTGCACAAACGCACATTGACTCGGTTTTTAGGATCTACAGCAATCCAATACACAGCACTACCACTTTTTTTTCAAACTATGAATAGATATACCTGTGTCTCTAACTGAGGGTAGAGTCGATCGGCTAGGTCCCCTTTCTCCAGAGACTCTGACACCTCCTGTGTCCAGAATGTCTGACAGCCGGCGATCACCACCTGACCAGGCCAGGACAACACCCACTCTCCACGAGGTTTCTACAGAGAGCTCAAACCGGTTCATATCTGGGAAAACTTTATTTCACTTCAGGCCATTTGCACCAAACAAGCAAAATAAAGTTTGGTTTTAAAATATTTGCAAAGATGGTTGATTTGTGAGCTCATACCTCAATGTATGCTTGCAGCGAGCGTTGGATGTTATCTCTCACGCTGGCCTTCATGGAGTTCTCCACTTCACGTAACCAGTTCTCCACATTCCCACATGGAGACACAGGGGTGACCAACTGGACTTCCTCTCCCTCCGCGGAGTACATGTGTGTGATCAGCAGATCTGATTGGAACTGGAGCTGTACACGACAGACTTATTTCTAAGAGGCTTCTAGTTGAAATTGACTAAATTATTACAGTACAATATTTAATGTACATTAAGAGTCTGTCTAATTACTTGGATTTGTAATATGAAATAAACAAACTTTGTTGATGTTGACTATAGGCATGAGGTCTGATGACGGTTGGCAAATACGATTATATCGAAGGACTCACCCTGGCGATGTTTTCAAAGCATTTGCGGAGATGTGGCTGCACTGCTGTTGGGTCTTTAGTTTGAGACAAGATCTCTAGTAACTCATCATCTGATAAAAAGTAAAACCTACATAGAAAAAAGCAGTTATCATGTGAACAATTCTGGCATCTGTGAATTTGACTTGAAAGTGTTAAGAAATGTTATGACAACAAACCTAAATGATGACGTCATGATCAAAAAAAATTATAAAATAAGTTACATTTTTAATTCTATCCAGTTACCAGTACAAGATAAAGGCAGAGAACGGATCTGGCTGGGCATTTACTGTAATGGGGCCTTACATATCACATGATACATAGGACCATAATACAGACCTTATTTAAAAACAGGAAACTCCTTTATGAGAACCAAAATTTTGAATGATGCTTGTTTGTTATTGCTGTCAATCTTCACCAATTGCAGCTTAAAGTGCAGATCAAAATTAAAGCCATAAGACATGACTGCTTTCACCTGGGGAAGGCGCCACGTTTGGTTTCCAGGTATTCACTTAATCCCTTCTGCACCATCTCCAGTGAAGTGTTACAGTCCTTAATGCTGGTCAGCAGACGTGCATCGGAACACAGGGAGATCACCTGGACTCACAAAAACAATCACATGTGTTACAACTCAGCTACATGACTGTACAGTTTGAGCTTTGAAGCAGTTCCCGCTCACCTGTCTGTTGTCATGGGCGGCCTTCATGATATTCCTCCAGGTGCGCTCTACAGTCTGGTACCTCTTTCCCTCCACAGGGAGTTGGCGGTTGATGTCATCAGAGCTGAAGATGGGTTCCATGTACAGCCACGAGCGCTGACAGATCAGCCACTCTTCTAGAACATCCTGCCAGCAGAGGGCAACACAATGCATAGCAATAAACTTCTACAGGTTTGAGGTTAAATTCAGAGTTTATTCAGTATTAATGGGTAGTCATTCTAGCTGAGCATCAATAACCAGTCTGTAAATGACAGTCACCAAATGAACAACAACTAGGATGACCATATGAGCCATTTCTCCCGGATTCGGATGAGTCTTCCGGGAGTCGCAATTGTTGACCTCATACGTCATTGAGGTTTATTATTTCAGGTTTTATTTTATAAAGGCAGCCGTTATATTTCAAGGTAAGAATGACTACAATGAACTACAATGATTAAACGTCATAAGCGATGTTAAATGTTCATTTTATAATGCTTTTTTTTACTGAAATGTGAGAACCTCAATGACGTATGCGGTTGACAAATGCGACTCCCGGAAGACAATGGAAATGGCTCATATGGTCACCCTACAACAACTTAATGAACAACCCAAACGAACAGTCACCCAATTAAACTGCCGTATGAGATTGGCTTACCTGTGTCATTCTTAATTTACTCTCCCATTTGCTGATTCTCTCCTCAAAGGGTTTTTTATATGGGGAGAAGGTCATGCTCTGGGTCATGACAATGTGGTCATCTAGGAGCTGAGATGCTTCATCTGGGCTCTTTAAGATGTACGTGCCCGTCTCCTTATATGGCATCACCTCAAACATCACCGTTGACCACTCTTCCTCCATCTTGTTCAGAGCCTAAAACATGACAGCACAAGAGCAAACAAACTCTTATATGACAAAGTGTGCCTGCAGGGTTGACAACAGGATGAAACATTGCGTCTTTTATATGGATAGAAAAACATGAAGGTTAGCAAAATGTATTCAATGTGTTAATTTCTGGCACTGCTGTTGCTCACTTGCTCTATAGCAAACTCTTTTCCAGCCTCCTGAGCCACACGGGTGATTTCCTCCACGTGGTCTTGCAGGCCCAGCTCCAAACATTGGGAAAAGTTGAGGTTTGCTTTAAGCTTCACATTCACATTGATACGCTCAGAAAGAAGCTCCCAGTGGCGACTTCGCATGCCAGAGTTCCCCAGGCCCCGGATCAGAGGAATGAAGGGACGAAACTCTTCGATCTTGGCTCGTATTTCAGTCGCCACTACCTGACAGGCTAAAAATAGGACAGAGAGGAGAATAACGTGACATAGATGGGAATAAATAACTTTTTTAAGAGACACAGCATTCTGCATGCCTGAGTTTGCCAGAATCACATTGAAATCTGAAAGGTTTTGGAAAGAGGGTGTGTCATTAAAGTTAGCTAAATTGTTCTTGACATCAGGAACAACACGGTGTCTGTGTTCTTTCATCTTAAATACCTCAACCTGTCTTTGGACTCACCAGGAATGTCTTTAAACTGTTTGACACACTGGTGCATAGTCTTGTGTGCATCATTGACATTACGCTCCAGCTGCTCAGGATTGATGGCTGACAGCGGGTCATTGAGCCAACTTTCGTGCCAGCGCAGCCAATCGGAGGTCATCTTCCACAGGTCATGAAATGGCTGAAATTCTCGGTTCAGCTTCTGTAACTCAGTATACTAGACCACCACCCAAAATATGAAATATATATGTAAATAAGAGTTTAACAATAAATCATCTGTCTGTAGTTTGCAGTGAAAAAATGTACACATAGTGAGGTTTCTTACATTAGAAACTGGTTTGCCGAAGAGTCGTTCTCGATTGTTGTAAAGCTGTGCCATTTCCTGACACTCCTTCAGCTGCTTGCCCACTCGCCGCACTTCATTGGCCACCTCGTGCGCTCGTCCAACATTTGTGTAACCGGCTAACCCGGCCACCACCATCTGAAAATAAACACAGGGATTACTAACACCACCCCTTCCTTTTGAAGCACTACGGTGGCTGACACAGAACTAAGATGTCTTCATGCTTTCGCTTCTTTGCTGTTAACGTATTGACGAAACACGCTCTGTAGAGCAGTTTGTCTTTTTAGGGCTACAGTAGAAACAACATGGCGAATTGCATGCAAGCGGACCCGCGGTGTATGTATATAGAAACACCTCATTCTAAAGTAATAAAAACATAATTCATTATGTAAGATCTTTATACACCTCTGTAGAAATTATTATGTATATCATGTTGCGCTTCTGTCAATAGTAAAAAATTACACACAGCACCTTTAAGAGAACCAAAACAGAAAGTTGACTTTTATACTTGATGATCATTGAGCCTGACCTGCAGGAAGCTCAAGCGTTCCATGAAGTTGTTTTGGTCAACCAGTTGTATCTTAAGGAAGCGTTCTTCATCCTCAGCGTTCTGGGTTCGCACTGTCTCCATCTGGCTCAGGATCTTACAGGGCCAAGCCCTTGCTGTCCATCTAAAAGTTTAACATCATTTAGTATCCACCTGCTAAACACTCACAGGTCAGTTATATATTACAAAAAATGGTTTGATGCTTAAGTTATACAAATCTGTTAGATCAAAGTGACTTTAAAGTTAAGTAACACCTCCCCTTGATGCCTAAAGAAGGCATCTAACTTACTTCTCAGTGACGTCTTCATTGGAGAGACTGTAGAAGAACTCATCTATGAGCTCATAGTCGGATATCGCTTTGGATAAAAGCTCCTACAAGAGAGGAGGAAGACAGAAACACTATTAAAGTACACCAAAGTGACAACACACCACAGTGAGAATGCTTTTAAAAATGATCTTCAAAATCGTCTCAAGTTGAGTAATAAAAAGGGATGATGGGTCATGACTGATGCGGTTCATGTCATTGCTGTGACGAAAATCAGCTGTAAATATACTTCATGAGCTTTGAGCTGTTCGGGAACCAGTTTCATCCATTCCCTCTGTTCGGTGAGCTCCTCGATGTTGCTGGGCTTCTCAAACAACTTTGTGCTGATGGCTTTACACTCCTTACATGCCTGAAACACACAAATAACATTGAATAACAGCACTTCATTCAGACTTAATTCGATTGTTTCAGGTACTAACAGAAGGCTGACTCACGTCCTGCATTTGTTGACGTAACCTCAGGGCAAGTCTGTTGAGCACAGCACTCGCAAGGGCTCTCCGTTTATTCACCAGACTTTGCCGAACTTCCTCAACGCTGACCAGGAAGGGTCCGAGGACAATAATGGAGGGAATAGACTTATCCAA
This sequence comes from Triplophysa siluroides, assembly GCA_006030095.1. Taxonomy (NCBI): domain Eukaryota; kingdom Metazoa; phylum Chordata; class Actinopteri; order Cypriniformes; family Nemacheilidae; genus Triplophysa; species Triplophysa siluroides. The sequence goes on along the minus strand of VCII01000314.1, from coordinate 745,302 downwards.
ATTCTCCATTTGCTTCAGGTGCTCCAGAACTTCTTGTTTCACCTCCTGAGGAGTCTGGTTTTCCTGACTGTGCAACCTTAGAAAAATACATTTGGTAGATTTGTAGGAGTCTAATGAGTTTTACAATGCATACTGTCAATGCATATTAAAGAAAATAAAGAACAAAGATGAAGGTATGAGGTCAAAATAGGTCTTTCTTCTATGATAGTGGATAGTAACATTTCTAATCAAATGTTTTAAAGTGAATGGATATTTACTCTAAAAATGTATTGATGTCCAAGTTGTGAAGCTCAAGGTAACATTTATATTCATCGGCGTAGGCGTTGAGCGGTATGACAGCCTGTCTTAGGGCTAAACTGATGGTCTCTTTCAAATTCTTCACCTCAGGTTCCCACAAGCCCACCGACTCCAGCACAAGATCACCAGCAATGAACAAGTTCTTCAATACAAACTGGGGAAAGAATTGAACGATAGTCATACTATTTACAACCAAAGTGCAAATACTGGGTCAATGAGTCAGAACGGCAACCTTGTCTAGCTGAGGCACATTGTGTGTTGACAGGATCCCTTTATCAAACAGGTTAATAACGGAGGTCTCGAAACTCCCTAGAGGAGTACTATAACGGACCCCAGTTTGATCCAGCACCAGTTCAACCGTGAACAGGGGTTTATTCTTTGGCCTGCTTAGAGAAAATCAAAATTAAGTCAGTGATACATACAACACAAAAACAACGCCACTTACTAGATAACTTTATTGGATAATACAAATTCACATACACGTATGGGCTGTTTTTAAGGTCAGATCCCCAGCTGAGATCTTTGGGGCAGTGTATGACACTATGGCCACGCATCCAGCACTAATTTGGCCAGGCGGGCAAGAGAATCCTGCACCAGAAACCTGAGCGAATCTTGCTGGATGCAGCGGACCAGTGCCATCAAGCGGCACAGTTTGGACATGCGGTAAACCTCCCAGCGTGATGAGGTGAGATTATACCAGCCACGACCCGCATTGCTCAGGTTAGACAAAATCCCGCTACGTAGGGCTGTCAACCACGAGTCCTGCAGGAATAGCTGGACCTGTATGAAAACAAATATATGACATCACAGAAGCTTGTTTGTGTGCATGTTGTGTATGTGTTCAGATGACGGTTTGCTACCTCTGTGCATTTATGGGACTGTGCCGACTCAAACTCCGCCAGGGGAAGAGGCTTTCTGAAGGTGATTTGGAACAGGCCTATTTCAACCACCCGGTCACACTCTTCTCTCACTTTTGACAGCAGAGAAATTACCTCAGGCTTAGTGAGCAGAGAATTAAAGACAAAGGCTTTCCGGTTATTCTCAAATGGAAAGACGGGGACTGGCACTAAACCTAAAAAAAAGAAGAAGCAAAATGGTAATATGTTAGTTGAATGCAACCATCACTGCTGCTGGAAACTTGGTCAGGGGAATATCTAGAAAATTGTAGAGACTCTAGAGTTGCTCCAACGGAACACAAAGACAGAACACTTTCATTGCAACTTTATCCATATAATGAGAGTGACTTTCACTTTCATTTGACATTCTGCTTAAAATCTACTCGTGTGTTCCACACAAAATGTCATAATGGTATGAATCAACATGAGGTCGAGTAAATTACTTCTTGAGTGAACTGTCGCTTTAGGAATTTTCTTTCTCCTCTTACTTTAATAAAGTCTCTCTCTCTGTGCCCATCAGTAACTGACCTCTCTTAGGCACCCTCTCGGGTTCTTTCTGTGGGACTTTGATATAGGAGAACTCTTCTGGGTTCTCCTGTACCACCTTGTCAAAGCACATCTGGTTCATAGTGCGACTAAACTCTAAATGAATCTCCCTCTCCAGCTGCTCCTCGCACTCCTGCAGACTGAAGACATCACAAATTACAAATACACCAAAGGTAAAAACTTTAGCCCCAGAGCTGTCTACTAAGAAAACACACCAACCCCGAGTTGTGACAATACAGTACAGTGTGCGAGATCAATTACGTTTAACAAACTGCATACTGAAATATAATGTTAATTATTATAATATTTTTTTTTTCTCACAGTTCAAGTTGAAGGCCTGGTGTGGAGCAGGCATATGCTTTGATCCGTTCCATTCTTCTGGGGTCGAGGGTGGGGGTGCCACTCCAGACTGGCATACAGTCAATGGACAGGTGGTACAGAAGTGAGGCCTCTGTTTCCTGTCTTGATTTCTGGGCAAACAGAACTCTCTGGGAAAAAACACGTGGGTCTTCCGCGCAGAAAAGCAGTCTGATTCTAGGAACCCAGTACTGCCCATCCTGCAGTAACAAAACACCTGAGAAAGAAAGCAGGTGACACATGAAAAAGTTTTGTGGCTTGAAGCCACCGATAGGCTAGTGTTCGTTCATAAAAGAGACTTTTATCAGATATACTCATTTAAACCTCGTACATGCCTTTTGTTCTCTTTGCTCCATTCACAATGGGTTTGCCCTCAGAATCTCGAACCCGTCCATGTTTGTCTGCCTTTTGCACCAAATACTGGTTCTTTTCCTGACTGTATTCTAAAACTCCCACCAGCTGCCAGGAAAACACCAAACTCTGGCTCTTTGGATCCACTACATGTCAAACACACAATAAAGACATTTTCATTTCTTCCATATGTGTCCATATGGCTCCTGTCAGACGGGCTGCTATATGAATTTTCAGATGAAACTACAAGGAAAATGACAAGAATACATCTGAGAGCACTTACCGGATGGGATGGTGGTTTTCATGGGTAGCAGAGCTTTAGCCGGTACAGGCTTGTAGTCACAGGAACCCTCCTCATAACCTAAAGCCAGCCACTCCTCTGGGGTCCGACAGTCAAACTCCTCATTGTCAAATATCTTGAATTATATAGAAAAAGTTATTGGACTAAAAACAAGACATTAAAGACGAGGATATTTATTCGGCTCTTAAAGGTGAAATGTGCACATGATATCTATTTTAAAAGGCGAATGTGGGAAAGATTGTGAAACGGATATCGGTTAGATAACACCGATGGCACACACTTTTTCTATGAGTATTTATAAAATCTATTCACAAGCAACTGCTTAACCTCTAGAGGCAGACGTTTTGAAACAGGTGGACAAGCGCTTTCTGTCTCAGTCTCCGCATTGTGCTGGTTTCTGGGCATCAGCTGGTTGGAGTCAATGCTGTGTTCGGCTAGAAGCTTGGCGATATCAAACTTCTGATACTCTCTCCTACGTCTGAGAATTAAAAGAGCCACCAATATGCATGCATTTAGAATACACTGTGACTCTACAGTGGAAGAATATAATACTGCTACAAACCAAGACTCAAATCAATCTTCTTAAACTTTTTGGAAATCCCTCACACTGGTTGTTTAAACCATCTGTCGGAACTGCTCACCTCTCCATCTCGATTTTGCGGGGAACTTGGTCGGGGGCGCAAATATAAGGCAGCTGAACTTTTGGAGTGTAACTTCCAGAGTGAAAATCCGTCTCATGTGGGTGTTGTGTTGATGGCCATACCAATCTTCTACAACACTGTGCAGGTCAGGAGTTTTTTTGAACACTGGCGCTACAGTAAAAAATGACCAGTACAATTACACTGATTTAACTAGCAGATGCTTTTATCCATATCCAACTGAAAAACATACACTATTTACAAGTTGAAATAGAGACTAGAACAATTACATTTACGTTTCAAACCTAAATGGTGTCTTACCCTTGAGGGCGTTAGACTCGTAGGCCGCCCGGCACAATAAACTCTGCTGGGTCACGGGACCCTGTGTATAAGACTACAAACAGCAATACATGTAAAAAACAGACAAGTGACAAAACAAAATGGGTGCATTTTAAGTGTGTTGTGACAGGTGGAGGAACAATAAAAGATGCTTTACCTGTTGTGTACTTTTGCCTGATGTTATTATGAGCTCAGAGTAGATGCCTCTTAAAGGGGGCAGTGTAACCCTGTGACCCTCTCTTGGCTCATTTGGAGGGTGAGGAAGAAACATACCAGACCCATGAAGACAATATTCACCTTTTGAATGTTTTTTGTCCATTATATCTTGATCAATGACTGTCAGAAATAAGAAAATGATTGGTTTAGTTCATCCAGCACAAGCTTCGTGCATTGCGTAATGCAACCTTTATTAAACCTACTTCCTCTTTGTTGTATATTCATCAATTCATCAAGACGTAAGTTGTGTGTCTCTTCATCTACACCAACACAGACAAGCATTAAGCACTATTATTAAACGCGTGAAAGCTGCAGAAAACACACTTCTCTCTGGTGTTTTTGTACAGGCTGTAACTTACATATGTCCCGCTAGTATTGTTCACAGAAACGTATAGGCCTACAAGGCTTTATTTCCTTTCAAAGTCATATACATTCATTATTTTAATGTATTGACAGTCCATTTAATGTACACCTGCTGTTTGACAGGTTTAACACGATAAAAGTCGTAATATTTCCCCAGAGCTGATAAAGTACACACAGGATACAGCTACCTCCACTGGGCATGCGCACGTTGATTCATATTTGTATTATTATTGTAAGGTTATGTTTACGAATGGAGTAGATGTAGGCGTTAGCTAATGTAATTTATTGTAATTATATGACGAGATTTTGCACCACTTCCGGCCGTAGCTGTATCCCTTCTAGCAACAACCGCGGTATACGGGGCCGATGACGTCACGTCTCCAACTTCTGTCAAGTGCGTCACACAACGAACTTTGTATTCACCCGAGCATTGTTATCAAAATATCACTGCATTTCACTTAAAGGTGACCGTAAACACAAGTAGGCAATATATGCGACGTCATCTCCAACTTATTTAAAGTGCGTAACGAACTGTATTACCAGCTAGCATTGCTTTGAAATAAAAATCACTGCATTTCACGTGAACGTTACCGTAATCATACGTATATATGCGACGATGGTACGTACTTTTAAACACATTTAAACCCATAAAAGTATTTAAAGCTTAAAAAGCAAGTTTATGTCAAACATACCTTATTTGAAATTACAGGGGCAGTCCGACCTCGCGCCTTAAAAATAAGGTTGAGGGTTTTCAAAGCTATTATAAAGTCAAGTACAAGTGTTTAAGCGAGATATTTCATCTATTTGTTCTCCGTGTTTATTAACGGTCATATACCGACGCTGCAACAGTTGCTAAGGAAACGCCATTCACTCAAGGCTTGTTTTAAATTCCAGCACGAGACAAAATTGCTTGTGCGCTAGTTGCCTTTAGTTGCTGTGGAGAGCAAAACAAACAGTACTCTACCATATGGTTTCTTTTCTTAAGGTTAATATGTAGCCTATACTATATAAAAATGCAATATAAATATGTTATATGTAGCCAGCCTACTATAATGAAAGACGGAAAGGACAAAAAAACGATAAAGCAGTTTCTTTATCAAGACAAAAAAAAAAAGATACTTTTATTTTCATACTGAAGACTGTAAAATGGGATCTTAAGCCATCCTTTGTCTTCACCGCCTGTCATTTTTCGAACTGACCCCCAGGGGCCTGCAGACGGATCCTCACACTCTTGGGTCAAAGGGTAACGGAATCCTCCCCTGTTTCCCATGGGAGATCACAAGCCACCTTCGCCCAACTGGGCCTGCACATCATCCAGGGGATGCTCAGCGTAGCATGCTTTAATTTGCTCATGTGCCTACGCCAGAGTCGGGTAAGGTCAGAGGTCAAATACACGTGTGAAATTCAAAATGAGGAGCCAGAGAGCCTTTTGACTTTGCATGCTTCTTACAGCCATCATTGTAAAGGTCTGAAACGGCCATGACAGACTGACAGATCATTAAGGAGATTCATCAGTTCATTAAGTCAACGGGTCAAAAGTTAATGGCAGAAAAGGAAAGACTTGCAAATAAATAACATGAGCGGGCTACTTTTACCTAAACTACCCATATATGTGATGTTCATTCTGCTATTTAGTCTAATGAACTGAGACACCCTTAAAGAAATCCTCCACCCAACATATATAATCCTATAACATTCATATAACGTTTTTAATTTTGGGTGAACTATTTAATTGAGAACACAGAAACTTTTATTGAGTTGTTTTTCCCAGCCTCAATGTCAAAGTCAGCTTTTTTTCATGACACTGAAGCAGTTTCTGGCATGTTGACATTTGGAGGTCCCACTTGGGCATCATTTTATCAGCGATGTCTTTCATCTGAAGCTTAGCAGTGACCTCAGTCACCCGTGGGACCAATCTGCTCAGAGGTTGAATAACAAAATGAGAGCATTTCTGTTTTGAAGACCCAGATCCCATCTCTTGTTCGAACAGTCTTGTGATGCTTTGGGCCAAAGCTATTAGTCATAAATTGCTGGCAGGTGTTTGAATCTATTGACATAATGTGTCCATTGCATCTGTCATTAGGAAACATTCATTGTTGAAGTCTCATTGTTGAACTGCCCGATTGTAAGAGTCTGGAAAGGAGGCCGTTCAATTTCAGAGAGAACTATAGTTTGCTGCAAAGCAATCAATATAAATGTGGTTTGAAATGAGGCAGCTATAGATTTTGACAACATGTTTAATGCTCTCTCATTTGTAAGTCAGGTTGGATAGAAGCTTCTGCTAAATGAATAAACGTAAATGTAATGTTTTCCTTTTAGACAGCTGATAAGAGAATAGAGACAGAAGTGACAGTTGCTTTATGTTAATAGTTATCCATCTTAATGCAAATTGTCCTTTTATTCTTATTTTCCTGTTACTGTAACATTTGTAAAATAAAATTCTCTCGTAGTCCGTCTCCCCTTTTCCACCCATGATCTGCTTTTTCTGTCTTTATTCCACAGGCGGTTGTGGTTGTCACGCCTGCTTGAGTGTGACTTCTATTTTGCAGTAATGAAAGCAACATGTGCTTCTAACTTTAGCCGCTCATGATACCCAGATGTTGATTTTAGAGAGGAGCAAAGGTGGGGCCCCCATCGCAGTCACATAGCTAAAGCACCATGAAGAAGATTTGTGTGATTAGACCAGGGGACAGTGTTCTATCTCCTCTAGCAAACTGATCACATGTAAAAATATGCAGAGATATTATGCATGTCATATACCTCATTTTAAAATGACAAAAGATGTTGGCTGCCAAACCACATTGTCCCCCATTGACTTCCACTGTATAGACACAAAACCGTCTTTCCTAAAAATATCTTCTTTTATGTTCCACAGACAGAAGAAAGAGTCATATACAGGTTTTGAACAGTATGAGAGTGAATAAATGATAACCAAATTTTCTTCCTTTGATGCCCTACTGAGGCAATTAGCTAATTGGTTAAACATGGTTTAAACATTGAGGCAAGTTCAGATTTTTAGAAGTCGTTTAAACAGCCCTCCAACGGTGCATGACTATCATCTGTTCTATTTAATGGGTGAAATGTATACACCATCATGTGCACGGAGTGTCATATTAACACCATAGGTCTTCAAGTGTGTTTGTTTTATGAGAGAATGAACCGAGGCCCAAAATGGTGTTGCTTACGCCAGACGGCTAGACCAAAGGTGCTTAATGGCTTTAATGGTGACCTTTGCACCTCGCAGGACCTTATAATGGCCATTAGGGGTTGGATGAGATCACGGGCGGATGATCTGGTCTGCATGTGGTAATAAAAGAGAGAGGTTTTACTTGCATGTGATGAGATTAGATCAGTTTAGTTTCGTGTGGAGAAGATCCAATTCTTTCTTCTGACAGTGTAAAAATTGTATATGCAAAAGAAATGTTGTTCCAAAGGGATGCTGGGAAACATACACGCATTTTTCAGACAGCCCACTTTACTTACAGTCTAGATCTGTGTGTTAATGTCCTGATGAGACGATTCAGAAAACTTGCAGTAGTTCTATCTACTGTTTACCCTCAACGATAAAGCTTGGAAATTGCTAAATCCCTCAGTAAGCACTTGACTTATTTGCATTGTGCACCCCTATGAAGGATGTGGGGTGTGTGTTTTTGCATGCCCGTACAGACTTCCATATGTGTGGGAAGATTTACCCCGCTTAATAAAATGTGGTTTCAGCTGCGTCAGGGCACTACCAATCAAACCCAAACCTCTTCAATGGAAACCACCCCTCTTAAAATTCCTCTCATTCCTTCTTCTTAAGAACTAATAACATTGAAATTAAATGGATTTGGAACGCTGGACCATATGTGAGTGTTTAAGCGCATCAAATCCCATTATATACAAACATGCGCTTGCATGCTCACCCATTTGCACTTGCGTAAACTGTGACGTGAGCCACTGCGTGGGACGGTTAGGTATACAAACAACGCAACATGAAAAAAAAACATTAGCTATGCACATGGTCTATTGCTTTGGCATCTCTCTACATGTTCCACAGGACTCTAAACTGTCATAGCCATTTATCTGGCCTCTATCATCACCCGCTTAATCTCACTTTTATTCTCAGATCAAAGCAGCGCACTGTAATTTAAACCTAAATACAATATAAAGACATTCGCATGGTGTGCTCCAAATCTTGATGTGCCTAATTTCATCCGTCCCTCATTATATATGTGGGCTTTCCATTATACAGTACAAGATAAACAACTTTCTAAAGTGCCTGAATGTACTTTTGTGCCAAAATCGCTTAGCAGTGGTTTTAACATCTGATGGCCGGATGACAGAAATTGCTGCAATGAATGGGGATGATTTGTAAACATTTATCACCGATGGGTTGCCACTGTTACAAAAAATACATTGAGAAATAAAAATCTATAAAAAAAACTTGAGAAATAACAATCTGTAACCATTGACTTGCACTGTGCACAATAAGCATCGCTTTTTCCTTTGTCATAAGGGGGACAAAGACTGAACAAAGAAAAAGATACACACTGAAAAGAGCTTGTCATGTCCATTTCTCCCCTGGGGAGAAATATTTTAGCCTTGTTTGCCAATGCAGCAACACTTTGTCCTATTGCTTTGTGAAAATATTTTAATGAGCTCTTGAAAAACTTTATTGGATGCAGGCTGCGTTTAAATGAACCACAATTCCCATCAACCCAATTCACTTTTGAATTTTAGGCATGCAATATACACTCACACATTGATTTGTATGGCCCTGAGCTTTTCCTCATCTTTCAATAAGGGTACACAGAACACATTAAGCTAAACACAACAAAGTATCCAGTTAATAATTCACAAAAACAGATAAAGTGTGCCAACAATGTGTCATCCATTTGAAATCCAAAGATGGAAATTAATGTCTATAACTTTTTTTTTTCATTCACTCTTAGCAGGTAAATATATATGTGCCAAGGGGTCATCCACTAATCCAGACATCCCCTGAAATCATCAATATGTTGATGACAAAATATGAAGTCAAAGAACATTTGGCTGAACATTTCTTGTTGTCATTTTACCTACATCCAACACGCACACGCACGCACACGCACGCACACACACACACACAGTATATAATATAGCATATATATAATAGTTTTAACAAAATCAAGAATCCTTTCATTGACATCCTCTAAATCAAACCTGCAATTCTCACATCTGGAAGTAGTAAATATTAACAGCTCACAGCTAATTCACCATCAATAGGATTGCCATAATCTCCAATAAAGATAGTTAGTTCACATGCAGTTTGCAGGAGAGCGAAAAAGCTGCCCTGCAAACTGCAAAAGGAGTGATATTATGTTTGAAGATGAAGGCTTGCTCCATGACTTTCTTTATGACTTGGAGGGCAGCCAGACGCTGTAGTGAATGTTGGGATGAATGAAAGCATGAACAAACCTATGGAGGATATGAGACTGGGGGAGGGAAAGTCATACAGAGTAACATAGAAAACTCAAAACAAGAAGGGAGACAAGGAAAAAAGTATGTCAGAATGTATATTTTATGTTAATGTATGTGTTAGTAAATTGTCATTTCTGTGACCCTGATGGAAAAGCTTGAACACAGGCAATATTTTCTCAATTAAACATCCTAACCAGTTTTCAACATGTTGCATGCATTTTTTCATTATCTGTTTTTGTGTGCTGAGGATTTGTTTTTTATTTCAGTTCATAAGCTTGCAGGTGAAAGATACCATCAGAAACTAGTGAGGTTCAAAGGAGCACACCAACAAACAGCGCTTACTGGAATTTTGCACAAATTGAAAACAGGTTTTACAGTATGTGGCTACAATTAAACTTTGCCTTGTAATGTGTTATAAAACCAAATACTTCATTTGATTCTATTTGAATCAATTAATGCGGTTTTGAACCACATTGACCCGCAAATCATGGATTGTCTCTGTTGTTGCCTATAATTTGAGAAAATCATATAATACATTCATTGTCTTTGTTTGTGAATATCAGTTTTATTTATTTTCATAAGAAAGACATCAAGACGCAAAGAAAATTATTCCTAATGACTTTGGTTTTGTTTTTGTGTAGTTCCATAAGTTCCATTCAACGTCTGTTTTTTTTGTAAAATGCTCAGAAGTGCAAAGCAAGTGTTAAGAGTGCATTCAGCCATGTCGTGACACCACTGGGGGGAATTTTTTGTCCATTTGTCACAGGATAAAATGTTTGCAAGGTTAACTGATTTGTTTAAATTTTTACCATCTTACCACATGAATATTTGATTAAACGGGGCATAGTTCATAACTTGACTGACCATGACTTCATCACTAAGGTGCCAGTCAGTTGGTGATTCTGAACTTCAGCCAAATTTATTTCCATTGGGTCTGAAGTAGCCTACTTTGTAATATATATTGCACAATATAATTATAATATATTGCACATTATACTTAAACATTTAATGCCAAGTGTTTTATGTTGGCTTTATGTCTAATTGTAAGGAAAATATATGTTCATACCATTAGGCAAAAACATGCCTTAAACATGTCAAATGTCCTGCCTAACCTTAATGTCACAATAACCAAGAGGTGTCCCCAGAGTTATTTGTGTACATAATTCAACATTCCTTGAATGAAACATCAAAAGCACCCATAACTAACAGAAGCAATGTAGAAGAAAACAATAAAGAACGGTACATAAAATACCTGCCTCACCCCATTAAAACGAGCAGGTTTGAGTGTTCTGTTAGTGTATTCATTTTCTGGACTTCTCTGTGTGGCTGGATCGCATTAACTTTGTTCTCCAGCACCAACAAATCTGAATTCATTCATGCACTTGGATGTTCAATAACCAATAAACCCAGAAAAAATGGTTTACATAAATAAATATAATATGATAGATAGATTATTATAGCGTTGTATTTTTTACAAACAAACAGAATTATGTTAATTAAGCCTATTAAAGGGACAGTTCACCCAAAAATGAAAATTCTGTCACCGTTCACTCACCACAAGTTGTTCTAGACCTGTATACATTTCTTTGTTTTGCTGAACACAAAGGAAGATATTTGGAAGTGTGTCAGTAACCAAACGGATCTCATCCCCCATCTACTGCCACAGTAAGGAAAATAAATACTATGGGAGTCAATGGGGGATGAAATTTGTTTGGTAACGGGCATTCTTCAAAATATCTTTCTTTGTGTTTAGCAGATCAAAGAAATTTGTACAGGTTTGGATCTTTATGAGGGTAAGTAAATGATGATAGCGTTTTCATTTTAGGTGAACTTTCCCTTTAATAATAATGTAATGTCACAATTTAACATCATATCATACTAAGCTATTATTTATGGTACTTCTCGTCCGCTTTTTGTACTTTTTGGGATAGTCACAAATCATCATTATGTTAAACTGTCTGAAAAAGTGAAGGTTTGACTTCTTGGTTCATCATAAGAATGAAAATCATACGGGTTTGAAATTTGAACACTGTGACTGCGTTACTGTAGTATTTCACTAGGGGCAGTGCAGAGTCCTTCAAATACTTCACATTCAAGTGTGGAGACAGCGTTCATTCATATCTATCTGGAGAATCCGAGCCGCGGCGCTGCGCATTACGCACTGGACCTGGATCGATCCATATACTTTTCTAAAGTGCCTCGGGCTTTCTCTTCATTTTGGTTTCCTGGCTGTAAGGGAGGTCATGTCCACACATAGAAAAGCCAAGGATTAACTCTTTCATCTGAATGCGCAAAGACAACAGTGTCCACGTGAAGAAGGTCGACATTGGACAGGTGCATCTTACATCGCATCCCCAGGTCATCAGCATCAGAAAACCTTTCTTATTGACAATCTGTGCAAATGGATGACCTATAGCCGGATCTTTTCAAACTCTTTACGTTGTCTCCAAACATCTCCATTTAAACAGTTGGAAGACGATTTTATCCAAACCTGCTTACAGAAGTGAGGAGTACAACGGAGGCAATAGCATATGAGGACAGATGATGAAGAAGGATAAATAGCTAAATGATGCACTGGGAGATTATATAGTTTTTAACGTATAGATAAACATCTTGTCTATAGAATGATAAGCATGAAACCCGATCGGCAGAGAGCTCGGTTTGTGATGGTCATAATAAATTGCGCACTTTTCCTGTTTCCTGGAATTTTGCAAGGCTTCAAAGGTGAGTCAGAAAAGGAAATTACGTATCCATTTTTCTTGTTGACAGGTTAAAATATTACGTCCGTACGCACACAGTTTAGTAAAATGCGTAACAGTTCGTTGTTCAAGGTACATTTGCATGTAGGGCTAATTTGGAATGTTATGAAACTATTTCATATAGCCTGTTCATACTGCATTTACATTTTTATGCTTCTATTTAATTAATCAATTAATTAATCACAATGAACCAGATCCATAAAATTTAAATCTTGTTTTAATTTTTATGCTTCTCATGGAAACTTTCATTACACAAAGTTTGGAAGCGTAAATGTTGCAGTTCTGTCTACTCTTTATAATACCATCTGAAACAACACCTCAATAACATGTTGGCTCAGTGAAAGCTCTAACTGTGAGAATTTATAATGGCTTGGGTTGTCAAAGACATGTCAGAACCTGACTAATGTTTACAATAGCTCCGTGTCCAAAAATTTCATCTCATCTTCTTTTCATGCACTCCTGCACTTGCATTTGTGTAAATGTGTGCGCATGTTTGCACCTCTATTCTCTTGGCTCTTTTTTTCAGAGTCCAGATGTGTTGAATACGCTTGCAGCCCTCCTATGGGTAACTTGGCCAGTGGCAGGACCCTCTCCACGCTTTTCAACTCATCCTGCTTGCCAACTCACCCACGCTGTGTAACAGATCTCCATCCTCCTTCCATGATGTCCGATGACCCATATCTTCATCCAGATACTTGGTGGGCTTCTGCGGTGGCCGCTGGTGAAAAGGATGAAATCCGTCTGGACTTGGAAAAACGGTTCTGCCTGACTCACGTTGTGTTGTCGTTCCGGTCTCCGCGTCCTGCTGCTATGATGCTGGAACGCTCGCAGGACTTCGGTCAGACTTGGGAAACGCTGAAGCTGTTTGCCAGGAACTGCAGTGAGATGTTCGGGGTCCCTGATGATGTGAGCCAAGCAGGAGCTCTGTGCACATCCAGATATTCCAATGTGGTCCCATGCAGCAGAGGAGAGGTAAAGAACAAGAACGAGCCGCTAAAACACCACATCACAAACAATATCTAATTCTTCTTCATTGTGATGTTTTCAGATCATATTCCGGTCCATAGGATTGGGAAGTGGGATTGACAATCCTTACAGCCCTGAAGCTGTGTCCCGTCTCACCCTGACTAACCTGCGAATACAGCTTTTAAAGTCTCAGCAGTGTCCACCCTCCAAGGGTCAACGGAGCATCCAGGACCCCTCAAACGCCTCAATTTTACCCAAAGTGCACAGCAGGTCACTCACGGCTCTCACATCCCCCTCAGATCAATTAGATTCAGTGCCTTTTGCCATCTACTATCTTGTGGCTAAAGGGATGTGTTTGTGTCATGGTCATGCTGAAAATTGCCTTCCTAAAAATAAAGGACAAGACAGCAATACGGTAAGTCTATCTATTTTTTGAGAGAATTATGGGATGAGCAGTCACACAGAGACCTGCTCTGGCAGATCAATCACATTTACATTTACATTTAATACACTTGAAGGGCTTTAAAGGGACAGTTCGCCCCAAAAATACATTTTGTTCATTATTTACTCAACTTCATGTTATTCCAAACCACAATGAGTTTCTTTCTTCTGCAGAACACAAAAGAAGATGTTTTGAAGAACGTTGGTAACCAAACAACATTGGACCCCATTGACTTCCATTGTATGGACTCAAAACCAGACATTTCTGAATATCAAAATACTTCCTTTGTGTATTACATGACATGAGGGTGAATAAATGATAACAGGATTTCTATTTTTGGGTGAACTATCCATTTAAGGCTATAGGTATTAAATGCACATGCATTCCAACCCATGACCATGCTGAGCTGCTGTAAAAAATATATTAGATGAATTCAACTGCAGCTGTTTTGTTTAACTACACTTTCAACTACACTGTTTCCTGGTCTGCATACTTGAGGGCGTAAGTGCACTCAGCCGCATGTCAGAAAAATATAATTGCCTGTTATATGTATTTTTAGATGGCTTTGTGGATTTGTGTGGTTTGAATGGGCAGCAGCTGAAAGTAACGTGATTGCTCTGGATTGCAGGTGTCTGGCGTGTGCGTGTGTACCCACCACACAGCTGGTGAGCACTGCGAGAGGTGTGAGCCGCTCTACAATGACCGACCTTGGAGGGCGGCCAACGGAAGCAGTGGTGAGAGCAACACGTGCCAGAGTAAGAATCTTTGGATAATCTTTGGATATTGTGGAAACAATATTGATATTGACTGCCATATCAAAGTCTATCAAAGTAATTTTTTGCCTGTAGGTAAACATGTACTAAGCTATACATATACATTACCACATTTGGCAGAAGGTATAAGCCACAGTAATGTACTCTTCATTCAATCTATACTTGTTCATCAATATGTGTGGTCCCTGGGGATAAGACCCTTGACTTTTGCTTTTCTAAGGCAATGCTCTTCCAGCTGGGCTACAGGAACTATAAAACAGAGTAAGATTTTAAAAGGCAGTTTTGAGGGTTTAGCGTGAGACCATTAAAATGTCAAGGACTGTCTTTACTTTTTATCTGTCTTGTGCCTCACAGGTTCCTCTAACTCATAATGTCTGCGTCTGTCTCTTTCTTCATCTGTTCAGAATGTGAGTGTAATGGCCACGCAGAGAGCTGCCACTTCTCGCAGCGAGTGTGGTTGTCCACAGGGGGCAGTAGTGGGGGCGTCTGTGATAGCTGCCAGCATAACACTGTGGGCCGCCGGTGCCAGCGCTGTTGTCCTGGATACCACCGCCACCCTGCCCGACCCCTCAACTCACCGCATGCTTGCACACGTAAGACAATCTGAAAGGGAAATAAATGCAGTTTAGGCTTAGCTGTAATATAAAATATATGTCAGTTCTGTCATTTGTAATACTGCATTGTAATGCTCAATGTAAGTTCAACTTTTCTGTTTGCTTTTCTATTGTAGGATGCTGGTGTGACCCAGTTGGCTCTGTGTCAACGAGCAGCGAGACGCCATGGTGCCATCCCAGAAGTGGGCAGTGCCACTGTAAACCTGGTGTGGGTGGTACCACCTGCAGTCATTGTCTCCCGGGGTACTGGGGCTTTGGAGAGGAAGGCTGCAAAGTTTGTGTGTGCCCTTTGACCTGTGACCCCATCACAGGTCACTGTCTAGACAGGTCGGAACTATGTAGAGTTCAAAGCGTTGAAAGTATAAAGAGTGCAGTTAAACACTCTAACATAAAAATGAGTTGGGAGTTTAAAAAACAATAAAATACCTTTTACATTCCCATTGAAAATACAGACTAAATATAGACTATAAAGACTCATTTCCACATAGAGAATGTTAGAAGAAATGGCAGATTACTCAACTAAAATATAATTCAATTGAGCAATACAATTTTTCTCAGGTTCTTTGTTTTTGGTGTCTGTTGCTTTCCTTTTCCAGCAGAGGGAATGTCAAGCTTTACAATGTACCTATTGGTGGGAAAATTCCTGAACTGTCCCACTTTAAACCTCAAGAGGATGAGAGGGCGTGGCCTAAAGAACTTGCTGTCTCTGCACTGTACTTTACAGGTGAGCCGACTACAGACAATACATTCCACAGTAACAAAGACTATTGTCAAACGTGGGAAACCACAACACTATATTTAGGATCTAAAGTGTTTCAAAGTTGTGTCAGCCCTTCAAAACTTGAAATGGTTTAGTGATAAAATCTCAAGAAACCTGTCAAGGATGCCAAGATCATAATTCACCTCAATATTTAAAAATAGAAATTGAAAATTTGACATTTTTCCTCATTTAAAGCTCATTTTTATGATTTGGCTTTTTTCACAGTTACATTGTTTACTGTATAGAAATCTCCCAATGCAAAATAGCTTGATGATCCTAAAAATGTATTTTAGAAATACATTTTGTCTAACCTTTCTTAAACATGTCATATAAATATATACAATTAATTTAAATTTATCATTATCCACTTTAAAACTTTGCTGTAATTTCGCGGCAGGTTTGCCAGTAATTTACTGTAGATTAAATGTAAAATTTTGTTTTAAGTTTTAAGCTTAGCTAGGTATATATTTTTCTTTCATAAAACAAGACTAAATATCTCGGGTCACTTTCTTCACTTCATATCTTTCTTGTTAATTAAATGTATTGTAATTTAAAAAGTTTTAAATATTTTTACAGAGAACAAGAGAAAAATGCTTAGGAATGATGTCATTTTTTTGCAGTGTTGCTGTGCTAATGCCAGTCTCTTCTTGCTCATTTTGAATCTCAAAAGTCAGTGTTTTTATTAAGATTAAAGTAATTGAAAACAGTACTTATTGGAAAGTATATATAGTAATTAAATCTACAGCAAGTTACTGGCAAACCTGCTGCAAAAACTACAGCAACGTGTAAATAAAAAAGTTGTGTGCAATTTGTTCATTTCTCGACAGGAAAGTGTAGCTGTAAAGAGAAAAGGCTGAAAAGTATGTCTGATCTTTGTAAGATGAAACATGCATATGGTAAGCCGGTTTTTCTTGTAATGCATTTAAAATTCATTTTATGTATTGATTCATTGGACAAATAGTTGAGATGCCATTTACTTACTGAAGCTGTCTGAATTGAGTGACTTGACTGTTTCTGGTTGCTGTAGTGATCAAAGCCAGTGTGTTAACGGCTCATGATAAAGGCACACACGCCGTTGTCCAGGTGAAGGTGAGGAAAGTGTTTCGTTCCGGAAAACTGCCTCTCTTGCAGGGCACACACAATCTGTACCCGCTCTCATGGACCAGCCGTGGCTGCACCTGCCCCATTCTTAACCCAGGTACAGAGCCCAAACATCTTTATTACTCTTACAGTACTATTTTATGTTCTTCTTTTCTTTAAGCTGTGGGTGCACAAGGATTTTTTTTAGTACCTGTAATACTGAGAATATATTCTTTGTTTTCAGTGTTTGACTATTGTTTCTCTACCCATAGGTGGGAGTTATTTGCTGGCTGGTCCAGAAGAGCTAAACACAGGGAGGCTATTGGTCACAATGCAGAGCCTTGTGGTGCCGTGGACCACAACCCTGGGCTTTCAAGTTACAAAAGCACTGCACCAGGGCTGCCTATGATGATATCCTAACCAGAATATAGCACAACATTGTGCAAAGACTTTCCAGACCTATCTTACCAAAGCAGTTGGAAGAAATGTACCATTATGGACCAGATATAATTTAATGAGGTCAATTACCACAGGAATCTTAAATAAGATACCGAATGAAGACGATTCAAAAAGGGTGTCCATGGCATAAAACCGGATATACAGAATAGTCCTTTAAACTTCTTGACCATCTGGATATCAAGAACAGTTTGGACGTAGTGGCTAAAAGAGAATCAGTGGATTTCCAAAGCACAAGTACTCGCTTTTCTTTCCTGTGTTTATGTACTTCCTATTTAAACAGATAGTGGTGACAAGTCATTTTGATGGGCTCATCCCTGTGTTTTCCTTGTAGTCACAAGGCAAAACCACAGTTGATGCATCTGATGGACCAAAGAAAGAAATGAAAATGAATTTTAGGCACTTCCTTCGCAAACCAATTGAAGAATTGAAAGGAAATCAATTCAACTTTATGGAACACACTAGTTTGACGATAATAGAAAACAGGCATAAACTCACTGGGTTTATGTATTAATTAAAATTCTTAAAGATATGAACTGAAGGAACCAATCATAGCTGTGTTATTAGGACAATTGATAAGCACTGATCTTTGCATGCAGAGACTCATTTTTGTGAATTCAATCTTTTATGTCACTACTTTTATATTTAATTTGCTTGTTCAGTTGTTAAAATACATTTGACACATTTTAGAAAAATGGAAAATGTACATGACTCATTCAATTTTCCCCAGTCCTTATTACTTACATTTTTTACTCAGTATATTTTTTATTAAAACATATTTTATGAACAGAAAAATCACAGCTGTAAAATCAAGTGTTTTGTCACAAGAATGATGTTGTTAAGGCTTAGAATGTATTAGGACAAATCATTTCACAGACAGGCAGACATATTAACACAGAAATATTGGAGATTCAGACAGATTTGTAAATCTTTTGCCTATATAAACTGATTAAAATGTACACGAAGGCATGTGAGCTGAGGGATAGCCTACTTCAGCCAAGAAAAAAATGTCGCCATGTTTTACTCCGACTGCAAGGCATATTCAGTTAGGATGTCTTGAGGGTGAGTAAACATGGGGAAATTGTATTTCTTGGCTGAAGTATCCCTTTAACATATTTCAAAGTCAATGTGTTGACCAGGCTTGTTTTGTAACTCATGATAACTTTAGTTATACCCCTGCTCAAGGTTAGTATGGGTTGTGGGACAAAAACGATCATATAAACACTGCTTAATGTTAGATACTTTAAACACGACCAACAAAGGTCTTTAGGACAGTGGTGTCAAACTCATTCACTAGCATAGCAGGTAAGGTAGCTGTTGGTTTACTTCTGCCCCCTACTGTTTGTACCTGGCACAGAATTTGGGACTAAATCCTTTCAAACACACAAAGTCATTGAACTTTGCTTCATTACATTTTTAATCATTCTATATATAAAAATAATAATCACAGGAAATGTATGTAGACCTTCTAGCTTGAGTAAACATTTCTGTTCGTGAGGATAACAGAACTCTGAACTTCAAAATACAGATGCCAAATGACCTTTGATCTGTAGTAATTCAAACAAGTTTAGGATAGTTTGTGGAGCAGAAAATAACCCCAAAACACAGCTGGTCGATTAAACGGGGCAAGGTGGTGGAATATATCAGAGGACCAGGTGCCAAGTGACTGATCACATGCCCATCTGCAACAACTTTTAAGTATTGTCCTACATTTTTGTCATAATGTTGCCTACATGCATAGTGCATTTTATTGTCATTTAAATCTATTCATCAGAAAACTTGAAGGGCTTCTCCCCCTCTGCACCAGTGCATCATGCAGCCAGGTCAAGAGAAAATCGGCCCAACGGCGTCACATATCATCTCTGCATACTCTAAAGTGGAGCTGTCTCTGCTTTGATCCAAAAGGAAATGAAGCGAGTAATATTAGCTTGCTGCTGGGTTTTCTGTGGCCGCTGATTCAGAATCAGGAGAGGGTACAGAGTCTGTTGAAGTGGATTCAGTAGGTGTAGTATCAGCCCCTCCAGAGGGGGCACTGTCATTGTCATCCTCCTGTGGATAGAGCTCAGGGTATTTCTGCATACATTCTTGCATACCCCGGAAGTTTTCCACACAATCCGACCCCTTTATCTCCTCCTTGCTATAGTGGAAACAAGAAAAGGCTTCTTTGAACTGCTGTCCACAGGGGCCGCTAGCCATACCACCCAGACATGGGCAGTTCCAGTTTATTTCCCCACTGGGTAAAATAAGACCTAGAAGAATGACATTAAATTGAAACATTGAGATACAAAAGGAGAGCAACACAAGTGATATTTCAGTCTTAACTATTTAAATAAATCATCTTTATCTTTCGTCAGACTCAAAAAAGGAAAACTTACCGTGATCCTCATAGGGATCATTGGGGTCATCTTCAACAAGCTCAGCATTACTAGGGGCTTCATGATCCTCCTTGGTCACAAATATGATTCGATCTTTACCTAACATGAGATGAATCCATGAAAACAATACTCATTATTAATCCACCATTATTTGGAAACATTGAGGTGATCTAACAGAGCACAGTCAGTGGAGGTTATGACCCTGTATGAATCACACTTAGGTTAACAAAACATACCTGTATTCTGTACAAAAAGAATAAACTGTACATAAACTTCTGTGTTTATGATTTATACAACTCAATCTATAGTACAAACTTGATCCTTGTTGCATTGTTAAGTTACAGTATGACAGGTTTGACACCTACAACCTGTACTTAATAACTATTCGTACTACCAACCAGTGCCCAGGTTATGACCTTGCTGGCACCTGCTGGTTGAACACTTACAAAATGGGGTTATGACCTTAGAAAAATGACTAAATCCCAATAAATAATGTCTTGGACTTGGACGCATGACATTTTAGCTATATGATATTTATTTTATACCATGCTACATACATGTGGTCACGAGGAATTAATTATTCAGCAATTTATAAATGGAACTCACTAACACATGTAATATACAGCACATGAACAAGACTGACATTATTTTACAATCCTAAATATTAGGATAGTTATATAAGGATATATTAGTAGCGAACTTTGACTGGTAAGAGTGACTTTTAAGGGCATGAGCCCTAGCCACATAGCTAAATGACATTGAAAGCCAGGTATTAAAAATGATTGTGCTATCAAATTCACTTCAGTCATACCTTCCTGCTTGCAGTACGACATGTCTGCAGTAAAACTCTGGTCGCCGTTTATCCGAGCAATGTGATTCAAACACCGGCACAACGATCAAGCCACACGCCTGTTACATCAACTCCAGCATGGAGCAGCGAGGAAGCGAAGGTAACCATGTGACGTCAGGACAGATGGAATTCAAAATAAAAGTTGGTAAAATATTTTAAAGTAAAAGTCAAGAAACGTGTGACTGGTTCTAGACTATAAATTGAATAATATTTATTTATCAAAATATTATATTTCCTTGTAATTTAACAATTAGCTAATTTTATAATTATAACAAATCCTTTCACTCTAATACTTCATATTTGTTCCGTCTATTTCTAGCTTTCAAAACAGGCCTTGGTGTTTCTGTAGATTACGTTTACATTTCACACCCTATTTCAATGTTTCAAGATACCAAAGTATAGTTAGACTTTAGTCGTGAGCAAGTTTGAAACTTAAGCTTGCCATGCATCGATATCGCTTATTTTAAATGTGTACACAGTGATGTGAACGCAATACTACACACGAAAAGAAAATTTCAGGACCACAAGAGGGCAGAGTTACCAAGACTTTACTGGTGCTTTACCGTTGTCCTTTAATAATGGAAATAACATTTTAACAGTGACCTTCAGTAATACATAGCCTACCGGACTTTAGGGAAACATTGATTTTATGTGTTTGCTTTTTACAATCGTGGGAAACACCTCATTCAGTTCATACCTCTTCGGTTTTGGCTAGAAGGGATACAGCCTCCTCCACTGGGCATGCGCACTTCAATACCGCATGTTTTCATATTTGTCACGCTGACCATTTTTTTATTGTGAGGTTAGGTTTAGGGTTGGGGTAGGTATAGTTGTTGCTAATGTAATTATTGTACTTTTATGGCGAGATTTTGCATCACTTCCGGCCGTCGTTGTATCCCTTCTAGCCACAACTAACATCTTCCTCTCTGTTTGCTCTTTCCTCTGGTTGGCAGGCTGCCTGCACTAACATCTTTGATCTTCAGTGTCTTTAGGAGAATGCCATCTGCTGGTGGTCTTCAGTATTTTCAGGAATATATATGATATTGAGACCGACCTTGAGATGTCTGACTTTTATATTAAAGTGTTTAGCTGATGAGAGCTGGTACATTGAGAGTCTGTGTGGTGGAGACTCAGTTTAGAAAATGATGTCACGCTCATCAGCTTTACAGGAATGCCAGCCCCTGTTTTATCAGTGAAGGGATGTATGTGGTGTGACGTAACCTCTGTTAACCTTGAAAAATGTTTACTCAGTGGCGCTGTATTTTTCAATCTCTAGGACAGAGAGGGGTTCAAAATTTAAAATGGCAACATTATAGTATTGTAAAATAGGTCTGTATAACTATATTATGTGTCTGTTGAAGCCATATTATAGCTTTGAGTTATCACAAACGAACAAGATGTAAGTGATTTATGATTGGCATTCTTTTCTGTGATATCTCTTGGTATTTTATTGTGCTTGTGTAATTTCAAATGTAGCATAGATTAAAAGGATAGTTCACGCAAAAATGAAAAATTGATTACCAAAATTCTTCTCAATATCTTCTCTTGTGTTCTGCAGAAGACAGAAAGTCATACAGGTTTGAAGTGTGGGTGAGTAAATGATGACACAATTTCTGTTTTTGGTTGCACTATCCTTTTGGGTTTTGTGGTCCATGGAGAGAAAACATCAGCTTGGCTTTCAGACTTGAGGTTGATGACAGAATTTCCATTTTTGGATGAACTGTTAGTTTAGGATTTGTATCTGGGTGGTCGGTTTTGCTATGTAAAGGAGAACCGGCGTCTGCTCCAATATTGGGAGATTTGTGGGTATAAGAGAGAGTTTAAGCATTGAGAGACTACAAATCCCATGCTTTTGTATACAAAACAGTGAAATTGTATGTGTGATAAACTGTGTATTTTAAGATTTATTGAAACAGTGTTGGAGGTCTTTTACTTTCTTGGAACAGACGTACTCTTTGACTGGCATTCAGAACGCTTATGTAATTGCTTCTGTCTGGGCTTGGTTTGTTTTGTTATTTTCTCTCATTTGACCATGCGTGTCATAAATTTGATGCATTTTTAGAATATGAAGTGCAGCTATTTTAAATAATAACCCTTCCCACGTAAAGGATATTGTAAAGTGTAAACACACCTTTCAGGCTATGAGATATTTATAACAGTTAACCCAATGGTTGTTAAAAATGAAGACAGATTTTTACAGTTTAGTGTTTGGCGATCTCACAGTGTCTGCCTTCACATTAACACCCTGATTCACCAGACGTTGCCTCATTCGTGCTGTATTCCATTGTTGGTGATCTGTCCACAGTGTTTGTCATCCAGAGCCTCAGGGAAAGAGAACCAGTATGAACCAGGTCAATGCGGATGGGCAATCCTTGTCACAAAACATCCCCACTGTTTCAGCATTGAAACATGATTATTGTTTTTTGGATTGATGCAGTTTGTGTGCATCTCCAAATGCATTTCAATGAAGAAACCAGGCTTTAATACATGAAGAAAGCAACACATTAGTGTATTTTTAAACAAATCTCCAACACCCCACACCAACCTGTTCAGGCAGAAAAAAAGAGAAGATTAGTAAAACTTTAGCCTGACCAAGGCATTATATTGAAGATGCAACGTGAATGCTTTTGACCATTGACACGGATGTATCTACTCAGAACTCCTTAGCAACTGCATAGCAATGCCCTGAAAACAACCCTGAACATCCCATCATAGTCCGGCTTTTGTATGGGTAAGCAAGCAAGCACCATACTGTACACAATTTCTTGTCCCCGCTCTTAATTTTAAAGTCTCCGTGAACCGGAAGTTGCGATGGATTTTACTTCCATGTTTTAATGGAAATTGGACTTTTAGCTAGTGGGCTTTCGTCTTTCTCTGCAACTTGATTGGATGTATAAAAACAGTCGTTGTATTTTGAAATGTATCTGGCAGCAGACTGACAGTTGAAGGGGAGGAGTTAACGGATGCTCCGCCCAAGGGACTTTTTATCTAGACATCACACACTTGCAGACTTTTTGAAAGTTTCAGATAGAAACACACTAACTGATCAAATCTGCAGACTGGCACAGACTTTCTGCAACAGGTCCAGACTGATAATCGGGGGCAAAATCTGAGCAAAAGTCTTGTAGTGTATTTTAGCTTTATATTTATGTATTTTTATTTTTTTCATGAAAAAATAGGCATTGTCATTTTTTTATTTCATTTTGACTTTAAATCCTCATGTTTTAATTATTACAATATGACTTTCTCTTGTGGAGTACAAAATAAGATATTTTGAGAAATGTCCCAGGGTCCATAAAATGGAAGTCAATGGGTCTTTCAAAATATCGTTTTTTGTGTTCTGCAGAAGAAAGAAAGTCGTACAGGTTTGGAATGATTTTAATTCTTCCCATATGTTGTTTGGTGGTCCAACGTTCTCTGGATAGATTCTTCAGTCTTGTTTTGAGAAATAATAATCTACTTTGATTCTCCAATCAATTTTGCCTGAATGGGACCCTTATTCTGACAGTAGATTAGAACGTTTCAAGCTAGATTTATATGCAACTTTAAGGGGCAGTTTCCCGGACAGGGCTTGAGTCCCAGACTAATTTAAATGTTAGAGGTGTCTTAAAGCTGCAGTTTGTAAGAATTTCAACTGAGTACTTACAATATCTCAAATGTTTCCAACTACTTGTAAATCGTGGGAAAATCTCCATTCTTAACAGTGACATGGGGCTGTGCAGTCGCCTGTCAATGGCGTCATATCCGCATTACCCTTTGTTACCGCCTATCATGACGTAGAAACCGCATGACAACAGTGTCGTGGACAAATGCGGAAGTAGAGTCGAGCGTCTAGCAAGCCACTAGCTTTTTTCTAGTAGTCCCTTATTTATGGACCACAATTATACGCAACATTTATAAGACTTTACCTCATCCGCTAACATGATTTCTCGTTCCCGTCTGATTGATGGGCATGTTTTTTTTGTAACGTATATGTTTTTAAAAACGATTTAAATATCCTTATTAACCCAAAACCTAGTCCTACTTTAAAATAATCCCTGTCCGGAAAACCTCCAGGAATGGCATTGTCATTTGAATAAGCATCAGTAAGAACGTTTAAGGCTCATTAGGAGCTCTATTGTTGTGTTATTTAATAGTTTTCTCATGCTCCAATAACCATAGGAATGATTTTATTTTGGAGTAGGGTGGTTTTAAGCGTGGCCTCCTGATTCATTTTATTCTCTCGCCCAATGAACTATTTAACCACAAATTAAATGCATAATAATGAACTCTAATTTTCCCAACATTTTCTCCACTGTAGCTCTTTTTACTAGAACAATGAATATCTTGACCCTGAATCAGTCAAGACCTTGCCTTTGACTTTGACTCTATTGTAATCTAACTCCATTTGTTTCACGTTGCATCCAGAGTGTAGTTTCATTTATCCTGTCGCCATAGAAACCACTGAGGAATCTGTTTAAAATGAACCTGAAACAAATAACTCACGGAATCAATGTTCCCCCATGACTTGTATTAATTCCATTCCCCTCCTGAAGCCGCATGGGGTCAGCTAATATTTTATAGATTATAGCCGCGTTGCGCCCCTGGCGATCCATGTTCTTTTCTTCAGTCTGCACCAGGTCTGAAAGAGAAATTGTTCAATATAGTCATGAAAGCACCATATAATGCTGTGACAAATCCTTTTGTGTCTGGGTGCTCTATTCAGTGATTGATTGTGGTTTCACAACAGCTCCACACCTGCTTGTGTATTTATGTTCTGCAAAGAATTGCTACCAACATCTTAACAATGTCCCTTTTCATCTGTAAGTTTGGCGAGTTTTAAAGTTTTTGAACTCTGATTTTAAGCATTCATTTCAATATAATTTTAATCTTTGACATGGCCTTACTAATATTGATATTGTCAATATTCAAGATATCATTTTTTGCAGAATGTAGAAAACAGTGAATCACAAAAATCGATTGTAATACGGTTCAATAAAAGTAAGAAAGGAGGCGGGAACCGGCGAACATTTAAACAAAGCTTTAATAAAATAAACAAACAATAACACGGAAGTAAAATGCCGGTCGACTGCCGGCCACACAAACATAAATATAATCTTAACATGTGTCCGGGCCCGGTCCTCTCTCGTCGTACCTTCTGCCAGCTCGTTCTCTTATGCTTCCGATCTCCACCGAAACCGGCTATCAGATGTGCGCACACCGGCTCCGCATTTCTGACGGTGGAGATTAAGAGAACGAGCTGCTTCCTGGCCGGCAGTCGACCGGCATTTTACTTCCGCCCCTTTGTCTGACGGCTCTCGCTACATCGATATTGAGCTTTAAAGCATTTGTTTTAGCATTTCATATAGCAAAAATGATACGAGGAACAAATCTCTTTTATACATGAAAAAGATAGAGACCCTCAATGTATTCCAAATGTACAATATCAACATTTTCTGAAATTTGTAAATGTTTTTTTTGGAACAGGTCAAACGCAGATAGAACCTTCTGATTCTGAAAAATCACTTTGGTTTAGAATTATAAGGTTCTATCTGCAAAACGTTCATTAAAGCAATAAATTTTCAAGCAACACAAAATATTTACTTATAACTTTTGCTAAAACATGAAATGAGTGTATAATAATATGTAAAAACGGTACATTTACATGCTTTTTATGACACTTATTTCATATTTTGTTCAAGTGAAGCATAAAAGGCCGTGCTAATTGTTGTATCGATGTTTTATCCACAGAAGGGGACAGATCAAATGACTTTTTAGAGATGAGTGGCTGAAGAAAACATAATAATGTTATTATGACGTTGTTGACTATTTGGCATTAACTGCATTATGAGAGTCTATGTAAACACAGGTATTAGGAAGCTAGCACTGCTGGCTAGTGTTGTGTCTATAAATATAAAAAAATAATCTCCTCATCAAAACCTAAAACAAAACAAAAAATACTTTCGTTTGAGCTGCTCTTGACAAGAGTATCAATAAAACAGTCAACCTTGAGTTTCTTTTCAACATTGTTTTGTATCGCACTGTTTCCTCAGATATTCCACTGTCACTGAGGAGTCCGGTCACATGACAAATATCCTGGTTGGTCCTCTTGTGTGCATTCAAAGTGCTGATTGGCTCTTGCAGATAGAACCTTATAGCACCAAATTATAATATGATTTCGTAGATCTAGATCCTTTTTGTTTTATTAAAAAAGTCCCAAAATGCACACATAAAAAGAAAACATGGCATCATGTAAATAAATTGTCACAGAATAAGAATATGTGAATAACCCAATTTTGACCAAAATGTCAGATAGAACCTTATAATGCTAAGGCGACGAAATGTCTTTTAGCTGGGTTTTCAGAGGCAGGGTCACATACAGTATGTTATATATTATAGTTGGGTTTTTGTGTGTCTCAAATTGAGGCCAATAGTTTGGAAGCATTTCATCAATAATGAAATAGAAGAATGAACCGAATTCTGAGTTGTTTTCCACTCCCACTCACAATCCAGACAGTCCAAGACAGCAAGAAAAGCTTTGCTCTTTAATCCCCATGTTGTCAATGTGCTGTTCTCTGCTATTCCGAGTCGGTCTCAATGCAAAGGTTAACATTTTTAAGTTCTCAGATAAATGCTTGCCAGTGGTTACAATGACATGTCCCTTAGAGGCCACAGAATCCCTTGAGAAAGTGGAACAGCATTGTGGATCGGAGTCACATGAGGACATTTGATTTGATCCATGTAGCTTCCAAAGAGATCGATTTACCAGGAGGTGATCATTAGTTTTATTAATTAGGGAAACATTCACAAAGGGGTTGTTTACAATCATTGCAGAAACTCTACCGGACACATGGTAGGAATAAGAGGCGTCATAATATGCCGGTTTTGACAATAAGCGTGATATTGGGTTCGCTTTGAGTACTCCTAGTTGCTATGTGAACGTTCCAACATCCTGTTTCAACAGGAAATACGTCAAGACAGGATCGAAAAAACTGCACGTTTTAAGAGATTTCTTGGACCGGTTTAATTTATTGTGCAAGAAAAATCTAGACAAATCACACAGGCATAATTCCTCACATCCCCGGTGACCCTTTGGAACAGCTTGTCCCCGGGTGGCTCTGTTCTGTAGTTTTAGTGCTCTGGCTTGATTTCAGCGCGAAGGGGCTTTGGGTATCGCAGTGGGGTGTTGGGATGTTGACACCAGTAGCAGTCAGTAAAACATTCCCTGTCTTTGTATTGTGTTCAGACTTGCAGAAGTTGTGTTCTGTATAGCGGATGCCCAATTTGCAAACATACTGAATTGCATACATGAATTAATACAAATTTTACACAAAGTATGTAAAAATGTAGACATTTCTACTGTATATCTACATTTTATATCTGTGTCTATTGTGTTTGTTGGTCTGCGAGTAGTTGTAAATTTGTTGTCTTGTACCCAATGACCCTGAAGCTCAGGGCCAAAGACTGCAAAATAAGGCAAAGAAATGTAATACATGAACAGTGTATTCATCTCATAAGGTTCCTGCAGCTGTTTAAATGTACAAACATCTGAATCCAATAAGCTCTATTCATTTGTGGAAAATAACTTTAGATCTTTTTTTATCATGTTTTACCTGTGGGATATTGTGGACTTTTACTTTATCCACTCTAGATAAAAAAAGTTTTTTTCTTTAGATCTTAATACATGGAGAGCTACTTTTTGGCAAGTTGAGGGACTGCATGTGCCCTTAACAATCTGACCTGATTTTGATCTTGGAAGTCAAATCCGCTGGACAAGCTCCAGATAGTTTGAAGAATGGATTGAAACTTTTTATATGAAATATATCATATTGCATAAAATCTGTGCACAGTTAGAATATTGTAGGTCGTAGACCCGTGGTTACCACCTGCACACTGAGTGTTTGAAGAAACTGAATTGAAAGAAATTACATAGCTTTCATTTCATAAATACTGTTTTGGGTGTAAAAACAATGAGCTTTGCACAAACTAATGACATTGGCGATTATTCTTGCCAGTACTTGTTATAAGGAATGTTACTACTGCTCTCATTTTCCCACAGATTTTACTCCTGCAAATTCTTGTTTCTCCCACTCATGTGATGCTACAGTAGCTCTTGCTGAAAAAGCCTCATTTGTTGCTTTTTTGCTCTTCTCAATGAGTGTAACTTTGAATTATTTTATTAATTTCACATTTGAGGTCTCGGAGGCAGTACAGTAAGCCCACACGACACTAATGACAGATTTGATTTAATATGAAATCAATTGCATATAATAACAATCAAACCAATAGGCATTGCAAAAAAAGATCTTTACCAATTGAGCCAATAATATATATTGATTAAATCAAAATGGAATAAATATTTTGGGAATAAATATGTTAGTTTACCCATAAACTAGTGTGCTACAAAACATTGATGAAAATTTATGATGTATAAGCATCTAAACATATTCTGTCACTTGCGCCAATACGGATTTATTACATTATTCTTATTATGACGTCATTATTTTTGATGAAATATGTGTGCTTGTGCTAATAAATAAAAATGATATTTTGTTATCTAAATTGATGACTTTTTTAAGTGCTCAAATACATGGTGCTACTGTAGGTCACATTAATTGCTTCTTATCTTTGTTTATCACGTGTAGGTTCAATAAACAATATTATCAAACCTGTTGTTTTTTACAGAGTAGGAAACAAACAGACGGAGACTCTGCGGTGTGTTGACATTTTTAATTCTGCACTCTTCCTGTTGTCTTCAGCACCTGTGCTGAATCTGGGTTGTATGTGTTGCCCAGTTTCTGATCTGACCTCTTCCTAGAAGCAGCATTTCCAGGTGTCTCCATTTTTACAATCTTTTTTTTTGTAATAATTTTAGTTTAATAGTACAAATGTCTGGAAAGTTGAATTGTTTGAAATAAATTGTATGTACAGTTGGTGGCACGGTAAAATATCTCCACTGACTTTATTTTCTGGAACCTGAACTTTGTAACCTCACTCAACTGTATTCCTATTTCAAGCCGCGTCAACATCAGCAGGTTAATATATATTTCCACAAACTGCTGCTACACTTCTGTTGTTTTGTACAATTTGAACCGTTCCAAGTTTAATTTTAGCATGTTTTCATGTCTAGTGTCTGTTTGTGTTTGTAGTCTGTCGTAATCTTCTAATCTGGACTTGTTCAGGTCCGCATTTGAGCTTCACTTTCAATTGAATTCCATTTACACTTTCGGGCCCCCCGGGACCTCCTGGTGTCTCCTGGGGCCTCCTCATCATGTCGGAGCCCTAATGGAGAAGCACCTGGCCTCCTTGCGGAATTCCGCACACGGGGGTGGAACAATGCTCAGCGGTTCTTTGTTCCCAGTGGAGCATCCGAGCACCGCGGCGCGGGACCTGAGGGGGGAGCGCGGGGGTTCGAGTGGGTGGGAGGGGGGTTCTGCTCTCTGAACTTGCTCTGTGAAAACGATCTCTGACCTTTGATATCCAGAGAAGAACAACAAACATGACGTTTGTGGTATGACAGATGTCTAATGTTGATAAACCGTTCAAAGACTGATTGTGCTGCTGTACACAGTGTTACACAATATTTAGAAGTGCTGCACCTTCTTTTGTGCGATTTCTCGTTACGGCAGATCTAAGAGCTTTCGTAGCCTTGTATGTCTCACTTATGTAATAATAAACTCAAATAACCTCAAAATTTGCTCCTGAAATTCTTTAGCTGTTTTGTTTAATATCTATTCGCACTAAAAGTTAATTAAAAGGGATAGTGAGATAGTTCACCCAAACATGAAAATCATTTATTAACCCTCATGAGATTCATAACCTGTATATGACCCTTTTTTGTAGAACACAAAAGAAGATATTTTGATAAATGTCTCGGTGGTTTTGTGTCTATACAATGGAAGTCAATGGGGTTCAATGTCGATTGCTTTCCTACATTCTTCAAAATGTCTTCTTTTGTGTTCTGCTGAAGAATGAAAGTCATACATGTTTGGAATGATATGAGGGTAAGTAAATGATGGAAATGTTTTTTTTGGATGAACTGTCCCTTTAAGTGGTCGTACCTTTATAAATGGCCTAAAGCATGATAGTTTTATTTACAAGTATCACAATGTGTATTTATTGAAGACCCGTGCATTTAGTCCATGTCTGTAACCTTTTAAGGCCTTTACAGTATGTCTGTATGCTAATGAAAGTTGATAGATGTCAGTCAGTCTTTTTAACACGCCATACCTTGGTTAGCCCATGTATTGGTTTACAGTCTTATTTTTTCGAAAACTTTGAAAATAATGATAAACATATATCATTTTTTTTTACAATAAAATGCTCTCTAGATTCTATAACAAAAATGTCCATTCTCTCCTCTTAATATCATGTGCAACCAACTTGCAACAACAAAGAACCAAAGTAGCAAATTGTGGCTTTATTTTAACAGGACAGTAGAGAGAGTTTGACAGGAAGGTATGGGGTGGACCTCAAACTGGGATTCGAACCTGGGTTGTTGGAGGCACAGTTGCACCATATGTCGGAGTGCTGCATATTAAGGCTATGGGCTCTGAAAGGTATTGGCATTTATTAAGGAAAGCTCCCTTCGATAAGAGAAGGCTCAACCTTCAAATAAAAAAATAGCTAACATGGTATTGAGAATAATAATGCTCCTTTTAAATGATCACGGTGAAGTTGTTTTTATTATGTCAGTTTACCTTCTCCAGATATATACAAAATGATAATAGCGGTGCATTGTAAACAAACGTTCACATATTTATGAACACATGGCCAATTTAGATCTGCAACACAATACGCCTGATTAATTTAAAGGCATAACGCCAGCGGTCCCAATTAACATAAGTCTAGCGTTCTCACTGTCAGATTTGATCAGTGTTTTCACCACAGTTTGGCAGTGAAACTGCTGTGCAACAAGTCATGTGACAAGTGCAGTTTTATTACAAAATGAAAGAATGGTCAACAAAAATAGTTCATCTCGGCATTCTTTCACAATATGCAGTAACCATATACTCTTGCTGTTTATGATAAAACAATTTGGATAAAAGTGCATTGGGTTCTGTCGTTGTTTGTTTCAAAGCTGAGCAGAGATTATTCCAAGATTAAAGTCCTGTATTAAACATTTTATTCTGAGAAATGTTTCTCTCTCCAGAACAATGTGAGCAGGATGTGTCCCCCATCAGCGTGGGCTGTAAAGACTGACCTTGATTGAGTTTGATCACATCACAGTGTTTTAATGATCTGTGCTGGGTTCTTCTCATTAGGGGAGCTGGGCCAGGCTAGAGCCGTGATGTTATTGTACACCCCAATTTTTACCTCGGGCAATAGAACGCCACATTTGATGGTTACGTCACACAAAAACAGTCGGGGCCACTAGTTTATAGAAATGGAACTTACATATAGGATTTACATGAGCAGTGGGCTGGAAACGAGGCCTACTTGTGTCTAAAGTGATTATCTCACCCTGTCAGAAAGCAATGCCAGTTTTAATATGAGCAGCCCTTTTAGACGGAAACAAATAAACAAAAATGTTCTTATTCCTTTTTCATTTGTAGCAAAACAAAGGACTATAACTTGGTTTACCTATAATCTTCATAACTTTCCAAAATGATCACCCAAAAATAAAACAAATAAATTATTTGATCACTTACTCACCCTCATGTTCAAATTGTATGACTTCCTTTTGTGTTCTGCAAAAAAAGAGATATTTTGAAGAATGTTGGTTTCCACATTGGCCCTCAATGACTTCCATTGCATGGATACAAAACCACGATTTTGTTTTTGTTCCAAAGAACGTCATACGTGTTTAACAGGCATCTCTTACAGGCACAACTCCTTGTCCAGGCCCTGGTAATCTCAAGGATAGACTACTGCAATGCTCTCCTTGCTGGTCTTCCTGCAAAGGCTATCAAACCGCTCCAGCTGGTTCAGAACGCAGCAGCACGCCTCGTCTTCCAACAGCCCAAAAGGGCTCACGTGACTCCCCTTTTCATCTCTCTCCACTGGCTACCGGTTGAAGCCCGTATCAGATTCAAGTCACTAATGCTTGCCTACAGGACTATCACTGGATCTGCACCGGCTTACTTTCATACCCTTCTGCACTCCTACACCCCACCAAGATCCCTGCGTTCAGCAAACCAGTGGCGTCTTATATTGCCAGTAAATCGCTCTCCGGCTCATTCTCATTCACAACTCTTTCCTGGTGGAACATTCTTCCTAACTCTGTCCGGTCAACCACATCTCTCACAACATTTAAAAAACTACTTAAAACCCATCTCTTCTGTGAATACTTGACAGACAAAAAAAAAAAACTAACCCTTTCTCTCAACAGGTAGTGGTCTAGCTTTTGTTGAAACCGGTAACTTTGTATTGGCACCTAATGTATTATGGCTCCTGTATGACATATCGCTTATTGCTCCTATACTCTTTGTAAGTCGCTTTGGATAAAAGCATCTGCTAAATGTAAATGTAAATCTCTTTTTAACAAAGAACACCAATGAAAAAAACAATTTTAATCCTTTGTTTTCATCTCTGTTTAGGCTGATTATGAATTCCCATAGTTCCTAGAAGTAGTGAGGTCGTTGAGGGTATCAGTATTTGGTGTCATGCTGTACAGAGGTACACGGTGGCCCCTTTAACTTTCCCCTAAAGGCAGTCCAAAGATCCTCACTGCTGTGCTACATGCGTGACATGGACACAGCTGTACTGACGCACCTGGGACCAGTACAGCAGGGCACAGTGGTTGGGGATATGCCTTTGCCTTTAAGATCTAGCTCCCCGTAGACACAGCACTGTGTGACATCTACACTCAATATTAAACCCGTCTTTGAAGTCATTGAATTGTTGAGGATTAAGCATTATTGTATATCCTTTCTATACGGCCACATGCCGGATATATGACTTGGTCTAACATTTCCTTTATGAATAGGTTGGATACATGCTGTTGTCCCCTTACTCAGTCCCTATGGTAGGCCTATGCTCATGTTCCACACGCACACACAGATTTAGATGCTGTTCACCATGCATTTCATATCTAGCATTTATTGAATTATGACTTAAAATTCAATAAATACTTAAATTGGTTAAATATTCTTACTTTGGTTTTCTAAGGGATATAATAGCAAAGGCAGCTTAGTTGCATAAATGAAAAGCCATTTTTGTCAAAGTTTGGAAATGATACAAATGCATGTTGTGAAAAGTAAAACAAACACTATAATTTCATAATTTTACAGCCTATATGAATAAAACTGTGTTTTATCACATTAGAATGCAGGGAGACATCAGAATGCGACGTAGGATGTTTATAATTTCACGTCACAAATTGATGAATGCAAATATTTGAACAGACCTAAATAATGTATTGGCATTAAGTTAATAATCATTCACAAAGGTGTGAGATTACGCTGAAACGTTTGAGAGGATGATACACGGTTCAAGTGGCGTCTCTCCATCAACCCAGCACGCGAGCGTCCGTGACGTCGGTTCCCTTCAGCCCTGGTCGGCCAATGGAATTCGATCGGCGGGACGCGTCGCGCTCGCTTGAATCGTTGCGTTGCGTCCTATCCAGGTCACGACGAGATACAATGAAGCCATTTGATTGGTCACTGCTCGGTCTAGACAATCGGAGGCGGGCAAACCGAAGAGAGTCGTTACAGCCCACTTTAAAACCGTCTCACGGGGTCCGATTCAATGAGAATAACGACTGTAATGTAAAGAGGACGATCCACGCATCTTCACTGGCAGGCTTTCTTTGTGTTATTTGCGGTTTTATCTGACGCAAACTTCACAGAATACAGGGAGAGCATCATCTGAAGGACGTTTCTCAATAAGTCACCATCTGACTGAAAACCGAGCCGGTAAGATAGTCCGCTTTTAATATTGTTGCTTATTCCATTCATTCAAGCATTAAGTATTACCATTTCCACATTTTTACTCAGTTGTCTGAATTTGGAGGCTATATTAGGCTATATTAAAACTATATATTGTCCTCGTGACTGAAGTGTTAAAATTAAAATGTTTTTTTATATAAATCAAATTTTATCAATATGTTTAAATACGTTGTGTCGCTTAGTAACAGCAGAAAGTTTCCTTACGGTCTGTTAATGTCTCAAATCCTAGTGTGGTGGCTATCTAGACAGCGTTTGAGGGCATCAGGGGACCGTGCAGCATTTTAGGGCATGATAAGCGCGTGTGTGAATGGAAAATTTGTAGTCAGCTGAGCTGTGTGTGTGTGTGACGCGCACGGCGCCTGCAGGTATGATGCCCGAAACGGTGCACGTGCCTAAGATGCCCCGATGCTGTCAAGTAGCGCACTTGTTTTTAAAACAAAGCCAATGTCAAATTATATTTATAGTAATACACACGTGATTAGAGATCAAGTTATGGGTGTAAGTCAGCTGATATAATTGAAATGCTGCATTTATATTATGTGTAAAGTGTATTTAAATGTATGTATAATTGACCTAGATTTGATTATGTTTGTGATGGCTTTTAATTTAAGGCTATTTTGTCTACTTTCATTTTTAAACCACATTATATTAACAGAAAATATAACTAATCTGAACCCGCAACTGACTGAAAAAACTCAATGACTCAATGACTCTGGGTTGCCTGCTGGAGAAATGAGATTTCATAGTAATCAAGCTGAAATGCCACCTGTCTCTGTCATCAGGGCTGCCAAGATGTTTTTTCAGCATACTTGATGTAAAGCGTCGCCACATAACAGCGCAAGAAACAGATCACTGGTGTTTTAAGTGGGATGAATGAATAGGAGTTACTTGTGTTCTGTGCACCTGTGCCTTTGTGCAGCATCTGCCCAGAGCGCTTGGGTAACAGATGAGCTGCTGCAGATGTGATCAAGGTGAAGCAGAGATGGATTATAAGAGTTGTTGTCTGCCTTGAGTATAGTGTGTTTACTCTTTAGAGCGAGTCTACTGGTTGAGAGGGTAAATTGAGGCTCACAAAGTGCTGTGCTAAAGCCTGTGATTATGTGATGGAGAGTAGAAGCGTGATTTCTCTCTCTCTCTCTTTCTTGATTTTGGTTTATCCAACCACAGGGGGTGATAGAAAGAGCATACTAATCACAGCTTGACTTCAAAAGAATTGATTTCTGTCTAACCCTGTCATTTTGGATCCACCTCTTCTCAGAAGTGTCAGGCTTGTCTTGTTCAGACAGAATAATTCTTGTGCCATAGCTGTCGAGCAGGGTTTTCAGCCTTGACAGATCTAGCGACCCACAACAAAAGCCTCAACACTACAAGACATAATGCATTCAAGCTATACATTTTATTAGGGCTGTCAAAAGATTAATCGCGATTAATCGCATCCAGAATAAAAGTTTGTGTTTACATAATATATATCTGTGTGCTGTACATAATAATTTTGTATTTATTAACACATACACATCCATGCATATATTTAAGAAAATTAAAAAAATTATTAAACATTTATATATAATTTCAATTGGTGGTAAATATAAATAAATACATGTAAATATTTCCTAAATATGTATACATGTGTATGTGTTTGTATTTATAAAAACATAATTAATATGCACAGTACATAAACATATATTATGTAAACACAAACTTTTATTCTGGATGCGATTAATCGCGATTAATCTTTTGACAGCCCTACATTTTATACAGTGTGTACCCTTATTGAACACGACTTTTGTATTACTAAATTAACTCTCTACTGGTAACATTAACATTAAGATTATTACAAAATTATAATGTTGATTATATCATTTAGAAAGTTGGGAATTCACCAGACTCCTACTCTATTTCTGTACATTTTCAGTGATTTCGGTCCATGGCACCGGTTGAAACCCTTTGCCCCCGGTTGAATCCTTGGTCTACAGTGGAGTAACATTAGTGGTCTAAAAAAGAGATTGGGAAATTCTGATTTCTAATTTCTTGTACATTCTTAAAAGCACACCGAATACCATTGCAAAGAGCCCTTTGGACATTTGGCAACCTAATAAAGTTCAGAATTGTTTAAAAGGCAACTCGACAGGAAATGCCTCAACAAGGGTTATTTATTGTAAAGGCATTGTTATTGTTCTGAGACATTCTGGGATAGCTGTTTCTTATATGATGCAAAATGATATTGTCCTGGAGTCACAACTTATTAAAAGTGGTCCATTCGGGCAGACAGTACTGGATTTGAACCATCCTATCGTTATTAGATGAAAGATTGGACTCTTTGTGATACATTTGTATGCTTTTGGTATTCTACCTTCTAAATGAAAAGCAAACATTATCAGTGTAAATTGCATGAAAAGCAAATTCCACATTGCAAAACAGTTAGAAACTGATTGAAGTGCTTGATCTTGCTTCTGTTGAGGTTGGCATATCAGTCTTTGTTAGAGATGATACTATTTGTATATATTATTAAGAGGTAAGAGGTGTTTTTGTTCATTATAAAAGTGCACACACAGAGCTAAAGATTAACTCACAAGTTTTAATACTCTAGATTCCAGTTACAATTAATGAGAGAGAGAGAGAGAGATTAATCACACAAAGTACAGCTGTTAACACTAGTCCTATTTAAACCACTATAGATGCGTTCAGATGTGTCTGCACTCAGTAGGCTGAGGGTCAATTGTGTGTCTGGAGTGGGTTGAACACACAGAGTGTAAGACTTCTATTGTGTGAAGTCTCATTTATGGATATTTATGTGTGTTTACACTGTATTTATATTCACACTTCTAGAATGTGAGCTACCGTTGTGCATTATTGAGGTTTGAAACTGCGAATTGCTAATGACAAAATATTTGATTGTCTGGCATATTCTGTGTTGCTTAAAATGGTTCAGTTCTGCCTCATTGATTCGCTCGCAATTGGCTAATTTCCTAAGGATTGAAATGTCGTCTCATCTCATGTTTGAGTTGCATGCGGGTCATTTGTCCATTTGTTCCATGGAGGTTTGCTTGTTAAATAGTTTCGTCACTTTTGCGTGGGTAGAATAGTGCTGTGATTCACTATTCAAATAATTCGTAAGCTTTTTTTGGCAGTCATGAGGCATGCCATATCATTGGCCGATTAACAGGATGTTAACACATTCATACTGATTGCATTACATTTACATTTAGGCATTTGGCAGATGCTTTTATCCAAAGCGACTTACATTGCATTATCCTATACATTTTACATAGGTATTTGCAATCCCCTGGGATCGAACCCACAACCTTGCGTTGTTAACGCAATGCTCTTACCACTGAGCTAAATTTTGCTGAACATAACTTAAAAATGTAATGCTCTGAAAGGTTTGCGAGGTAATGGATAAGGTGTGTTAACACAACATTGAGAGTGTTGCATTATGGACGCACATACATGTTGCACTTTATTCAACTGATTGAAACTGATTTGGTAAATGATTTATCCGAATGTGACAATTAAAATTGCATCATTTTACCCAATCTTTCTGCAAGTCAATGAAACATTGTCTCTTACGATTCTCATGACCAATAGTATTATTGTTGAAAAGGAAATGAATGCCTACTATGCTTTTTCTGAAGACTTTCATTGGGTGTCTCCTGATGACATTGGCTGAGCTTTGGCTTAAGATTGTCCACTTGGGTTCACCGGAGTACTCGTCAGTATGTAGATTTGCCATCTGGTGACATCCCCTCATGATGTTCTGCTATCACCCACGTGGCTTAGAAGAGAAACATCAGAGAGAACAGTAGAGGGTACCCCTTTGTTTGGGGCACGCGAGACAGGCACAGAATGGTGTTTGATGGGCCGACCTGAACCGAGCTGCCCCGATTCGGACCACTCTTATGCTTTTCTATTGTTGCGATTGACATGCCAACATGTGGAGGCTTCCCTCATCTGCCGAGCGCCTGACCAACACAACACTGCCTCAGTGTTCTCCTCTACACTCACTTCACAATAACTTCCTAACAGTGATAATGACCCCTTCACACCGGAAATGGCAGATATGAGTGGAGTGTGTGCAAACAAAAACGGTCACCTTTTAACTAAAGAGATTCGAGTGTTCAAGATTTTAATTATGGGATTATCTTTTTTATTTTTATTGATTAACTATACTTTTGAAAATGAAAATAAACAGTATTTGGACTTTCTGGTTCTCAAAGGTTATTGCTTATAATTAATATTCATAAACATTCATTGTTGCATTACAGCTAGCATAATAAATTTTTTATAGAGATTTATCATAGAATGCATTAACTATAACACAGACAAGCTGCAGCATCTAATCACTACTTTCATGCATCTTCATTGCATCGTTTTATGGAGTGTGGATTTATGTGACAGTTTGCCAGCAAATTGAGTTTTTTTCCCTACTAAATTCTGACATTTACTCATTTATTTACTTCTTAGTAAAGTACTTGTTAGTCAGACTTTTAATCTGTCACGTGTTTTTGGATGAGACTTTTTCACACTAGATTTTCATCCAAAATATTTTAACATTGAAGTCCAACAGTAGCTCATTGTTCTTTCTTTTCGGCATGTACACCTGCACTTACTATGACTATTAAATGAGAAGTGTGAAAAAGAGCTGATTGGCTCAGAAGAGAAAAACCACATGTGAAACGGTCTTAACATTGCTTCAACCTATCAAACTAAGTTTGAAATTTCAGCTTATTTTATAATGTACATTAACTCGACCACTTTAAAATGTAAAATAGTAAGTTGAAATGACTAGCAAAGCCAAGTTGAAGGCAACAACAACAAAATATTGCTACGACAAACCACGGTGTATCAGATGATATGGATTTTATCCCAGAATATTGAAGATATAGAAAATCCCACAGAAAATGTTGTCGTTTCTTTCTCCAGAAAGTGCAGAAACAATTTATATATAGACAGTACTATTTACATACTTACAAACTTATACAGATGACAGTGTGCAATATACACATACATATACTCAGTACACACAGTGTTATATTAGACAATACACATTATACACCATATGTACACATTCTGCATCATGTACACATATATACACACAATAATATGCGAAGATGCTGCAGATTATACATAAACTATACATAAGTATAACAACACTATTCAAAAAATAAGTTCTCATTACTAATATTCCTTATTGAATGAATTATGTTTATAATCTTTTTCTATTAGTTTTGCCCTTCAATTTAGTTTTATAAGCATAAAAATGCAGTTTTTAAGTGATAATACAAATAACAGCCAATAGTCAAATATGGCATCATTTACAGTATGCAGATGCTCTGGTTTACAGTGCCAGCTGCTTGTATGTGCATGCGTGTTAAACCCTTACTGCAGGTTTGTGCACGTGTGTTTTACCTGTACAGTGTTTTGTGCACATGATGTTAACGCTCCACTATACCTGTGGTGATCTTAGTGTGGCAACCTGAGCAGCCCTGACAGGATGTGGAGCACAGGCCTATAAATAAATCACATTTCCAGTGAGTCACTCTCCACTAGCCTCTGGGGAAACAAACACAGAACAGTTTTGGTGGAGGTAGAAAAGTGCAGAAGAAAAAAACCACATCCTCATAACATATGATCTGTGGACCAATCCTTGTATGCCATGCCCGAAGTCTAATGCCAGTGATGCTTCCCCACGCAAATACAAAGAACTCTTCGGAACCTGCATGGAATTGATTACATTTGTTTCTGCCGGGCCGCTTTGACTGCACATGTGACAGAGTACACACCCTCTAGTTAAAAGCAATGATTGTGACCTCAGCATCCCTAATGACAACACCAGCATATGTTGTATTTGGCTGCTGGTCACCAGCATGGCATGCTTAAAAACCAGCGAGCCTGCCTTGATCACTCAACAAAAATACAATAACCAGGATAAACTAGCTTGTATTACTTGTATGTATGTATTTGTTTTTTAGGTCATTTGTCTGATATGATTAGAACAAAATTGAGAGCTTGACAGTTAACGTCTAATGGATGTGTTTGCACAGTAACTCCCGTTTCACCGCGCCACTTGTGCTCCGCGAGCACGCCCTGCTTACGT
Source organism: Triplophysa siluroides (assembly GCA_006030095.1). Lineage (NCBI taxonomy): Eukaryota > Metazoa > Chordata > Actinopteri > Cypriniformes > Nemacheilidae > Triplophysa > Triplophysa siluroides. The sequence continues at coordinate 704,519 of VCII01000314.1, read as the reverse complement.
GTGCGGTATGAATGCTCTCATCTGTTAACATGTGTGCCGAAACAAATAAGCACTGCTTACACGTGCGGTGTGAAACGGGCGTAAATCTCTGTCATCCAGATGCACTCAGTAATCACTTAGAATGACAGGGTCCTCACATGATCCATCCAAGTGAAGGGATACTGAAGGATTGATGTGATGCAGAGATGAGGAGAAGTCATCTGCATGAGAGAACAAGTGATTACAAAGCACACTTCATTCTCTTTGATGTTTTTGATGTAAGATGCAGTGTGACAAATATTCAGTTTGACATGCATATAGGCCTTGTGCTGTCTTGTGCTTCCCTCTTATTCACATCACGCTCGAACAATGTAAATCTCCAATGCTAACCTGCTGTATGGATCGTAAAATGTATTTTCAGCCTTGACGTGTTTGCTTGCGTCTTGTGTGTGTATTTATTCCCCAAACAGCTGACGGTTGGATTCACACGCTTAAGCAGTAACCTTGACAGAACGCCTGCTCTTTAAAGTATTATGCTGGCGCTATACCTCTCCCTTGGTCACATGACTTGAGTGTGCTGTGCTATTTTTGACAGCGAATGGAGATTCTGGATGTTCAGGCATGTGTATATCCATAGATTTGTTTTAATCCGCCCAGTGGTAAACACCTACTTAAAAAAACACAGAATCTTTTTATGAACACTAAACTTTGGTAAACATTAATTCTGTATGTAAGATTTAAATAGCTGGTAAGAATGGCAAATGTATATCTTCCAAAAACAACAATATATAATTAAGTTGGCATATATAGTATGGTCTCCTCCAATTGATCGGATGGAAATTGATCACATGGATGATAGGATAGAGAAACAGCAGCTTAGAGATGGTTACTTTTCAAAACTACTGCTTGTGTTTTTCACAGCATAAAAATCATATCAAACGAAAATCATAGAGGTTTGGAAGAACATGAGGGTGGGTAAGTGATGACATAATTTTTTTGGGCGGAACATCTCCTTAACTGCTTTCATTCACTTTTTGAAGTGAAGTTCTAATGTATATTTAGTTTATTTGATCATTTTACTTCATAAAATTACATGGAGACTTTTCTGCAAGTTGAAATTCTCGCACTCAAAAAAATGGCAGGTTGTTTCAACCCATGGTTTGGTCAAATGTCGACCCTTTTAAGGTTCATTTAAAGGCATGGCGAGTGATCCTGTCAGAATTTATTTTTGTCATGTTGGTTGGAAATCTCTTTACATCCTGATAGCAATCAAAAAGTATAGTGGTCAAATAATATTTTTATAATGGTATTTCGTCTGTGAAAGGAGTCGAACCAAAAAACTTTGCCCAATCAAAACGTTCTGGCCGAACGCTGTGACTGGTCATGTGTACATTTTCAGCCAACATATTTTGCATCTAACTGCGCACCCTGTTCACGCAGAAGTCATACGTCATCAGCGCCCTAGCGCTGTGTCAATGTAGGGACAATGGCGGACAAACAGCAACAATCTTTCAGCAATTTATTTTGGACAGGTATGTACTTGACATGCTTCGAGAAGAATTTAATGGATTTAGTTTGTAATTTGTTACGTGGATTTACGAAATACATTCATGTGTTTGGAGGCGGCTTGGCTTTGGACGTCAAATCGTATAGAGGGTGGGATTATAATTTCCGTGCTAGCAGGTTTAAATTAGCACCTTTCCAAAATCGACCACCCCACCTTTAAAGCACTGGTTGGGTTTCTCTATACTTTACCCAACCATATGTTGAAGTAACCCAGCTTTTGTTTTTATTTGAGTGTAAAGTTCCCCAATGCATATATTACTAGTTTCATAAAGAGAATCTTTTTCTTGGAATATGGTGAATATGACAGAACACAGATAATCTAGGATTATACTCCAGATGGAGAGGACAGACTGCTATCCAGCAGTTCCATATCCTTCATCGGTTAATTAAAGACCAGGAGCCTTTGACTGTGCAATTAGCCTGGATATTACAGTGCAGGTTTAATGAAGTGTATAGCAGAGGTGTGTGTGTGCCAGGTAACACAGCTGGTATGACTGGTAATCAGACAGCAGGGATCATTTAGCTTTGACTTCGGAGAGCAGGATGCGAAACCATGTACACAACGCACGCACATCTGAAAGCCAACAGGCAAACATTCCACTGCTATGTAAACCTCTGGACCGAGTGACGTGCCAGTGCAGCTCTGCCCACGTCACTGCTGCTGTGATGTTGCATCAGCTGTCTTGCTTGCCTTTCTAGCTTGGGAGAGTGCCACATTTTATTATCTCTCTCTCCCTGTGCATCTCTTTATGTCCGCAAGATCAATTCGGTTGTCAAGGATAAGTAAATAGGATTTTGCGGGATTTGGATAAAGAGTCGATTTCACCCACTTACTATGCGTACGTGTAGGACTTTAACCCAATGCCCACATTAAGCAACGTTCCCAGGAGAGAGACTGTAATGTGCATGCATATTAAGCAATATTACTATTGCGTGTGCTTTGGAATTTGAACAAACGGCAGGTTTTAAACTTTCATATAACTCATCCTGTGCCGTTTATGCTGCAGACATGAATTATATTTCAAATTGTGTAGCTTGTTGAGATGTGGTGTGCTATTAATTTTTGAAGCAATGAATCAGAGATTTTTGTGTGGTGGATTAAAATAATTGTTTTTAGATATGATAAAATCCCCTAGATTTATATTGGGCGAACTGCATAGGACCACCCTGGCAACCATCCACACATCATGGCAGTGAGTTTTGCGCTAGATACTCTTAATCTCTTCCTGTCACTGCCCGTCTTCTCTTTCATTCTACCTCTTGCTCTAATCTGTTCTTTTCTCTCTCTTTCTTTCACACTTGTGTTTTCCCAGAGGCTGGTGGTGAATTCGTGACAGAGAGGGATGATTCAGACTTAATAACAGTTATTTATGGACACTTTAAACACATTCGTTGGCTGTTTTCTAATAAATGCCTTTCGCTAAAACACTGAGCTAAATCAGCTCCTGATGCATTACGTCGCATCGGTTGCATTTCTTCATGCTCCCAGCATGTGACTGCTTGATGTCATGCAGAGTAATGAGTACAGATGAGCATTTTCTGGCCTCTTGAGGGACATTGTTACGTTAGTTGGGAGGTGTGGTTATCACGCTGGAAGTGTGATGCATGGTTTTGAAATGCGGCTTTAACTTCATCAATCTAGGCTTATACTGTGTGGAGTATTTAATCTGTGAAGAAACTTTTCATTATTCGAGAGACGTAAGCTATGACCCAATTGGCAGAAAACTGTGTTTAGGAGTCACTTCAGCTGCCAGACATAGAATGAACAAAAATTCTGTTTTTCCAACCCGGCTGAAAGTCTTTGCATGTTCTAGCTTTTATGCTTTTGAATAGAGGGTATGCACGTGATGTCACTTTCCCACGTGAACACCACGTGACATGTCAAAACACGCTTTCTTGAGTGGCAAAACACTATCAGGAAACGTAATTCGCACTACATATCAATTTCCACGGATACCTGATTCCTTTGTAAGTCGTAAGGATCACCGTTGAGTCCACCTGCTTTTAATTTCAGCAAAATAATTGCGTTTAAGTTCCTGTTGCTTTGTTTCTCCTATTGAAAGCAGCCATTTTGCTGCCTGCTTTACCACTCAAGGGGGCGTGTCCTGGCATGTTCATGTGAGAAAGTGACGTCAATGCATACCCTCTAAATGCGACAGCAGTGTTGGGTATGACCTCACTGGCTCCGCCCAAAGCTTTGAACTCCACCAGCCAATCACGTGTTACCATTCACAGACTAGAGCCTGTCTGGTTAGCGAGCTGGATGTATGACAGGGGGGTTCTCCGTTGAGTATTTTGGCTATCACATCCTTGGCACAAACCTCGGCCCCCATCATAGGTCTGCTTACTATTTCATGAGCCGTTCCTGAATTTAGGGTTCACTGTTTTTTCAATTAGGGGCCCGATGAATTACCTTTTCAGCCCTTCGAGTGCCCCGGCGAGTTTGAGCCGAGGAGGCCCCACTGGTATAATGACGCTTGGCACAATCAGTCTTCTGTTCCTCTAGCCCTGTTCCCAGGAAACCACACAGAATGCACAATTGCGTACCATGCTTTGCTGCCCAACCGCATTGCTCTGGCCGTAGCTGAGCAGCAAGCTGAGTAACGTGGCAGATCGCTGGCTGGACGCGGCCCGAACAGACCGTTCAGAGTTTATCTTCCCAGAGTTCACACCCATTCATTTTCTTCTCGATTATGAAATCTCAAACGGTCGCATTCGGTCCGAGAGATAGGAAGAGGGCGGGGGACATATCAGAGGAGAGAAAACCTGGTTGATGGAGAGTACTTGAGGTTATGCCAGCCTAAAGCTCCAAGCATGAAGAGAGCATGAGCTTCTGCTAATTAAAAGGAAAGGAATGGGCGAACGGTTTAAAAAAAGACAGATGAATGGACAAAGAGGGCCAGAACTGGTTCTGAGCTGGTTATGGCTGGATCCGTCGGCTTTCATAGCCTTCTTCAATGGGCCTGCTGGTTTGGAGTGTAGGTTCCCTCCCCTCCTTTTTCCTTTACTTCAGTTTATGCATTGTGGCTAATGTGATACTTGGGCACCAGCCTTTCAGTCCAGGATTCGGGATACCAGGGGGCCAAGGGAGAGCCTGGAGACCCACAGCCTGAGCTTTCAGAGCGCCAAGCTCCAGCAGGTTCATCATAAACAGCCACGGGGAGCCGAGGACCAAAGAGGCAGGAAGAGACCACAAAACAGCTATAGAGACATCAGGAACTGTATAGTGAAATGTGAGAGGTGGGCAGCCCTTGGTCGAGTCAGGAAAGTGACTACTTATTCACGGTTCGGGTGGAAAGAGACTGCAGATTGTTGTTCAGCGAAGTTAATTTGTTAATGGAGACAGAGCTGTTCAGAGGTTTTGATGGAGCAGGTTTGTGTTGTACCAAGGGAGAAAAACAGAAAGAGAGAAAAATACAGAGAGACAAAGTCAGAGAGGAAGCTTAAAGTTTTGAATGGGAATGATTACGTTTGATGTGGTTTTAGTGTCTTTTTTTATTGCCTTTTTGGAATAAATTGTAAAACTTGTCTCTATTAAATTTGCTCGAGGGAAAAGGTTGATAAATTAGAAGGCTTGGTGATATCAGCCAAAGAAAAAATGGTTTAAAGCATTTATTTTCTTTTAATTATACATTGCACAAACTTTTTTCAGTCGGGTTATGTATTAAAGCTTTGAGAAAATGTATTTACCATCATGTTGTTCAAAGCATGTACTGTATATGACTTTATGTTCTGTGGAACACATAAGAAGATATTTTGAGAAATGTCTCTGTGGTTTTGTGTTCATACAATGGAAGTCAATGGTGGCCGAAGTTGTTTGGTGTTCTGTAGAAGAATGAATGTCATACACGTTTGGAAAGACACGACAGTGAGTAAATAATAAAAGTTCATTTTTGGGTGAACTTTCCCTTTAAGAAAAGAAAATAGAGTCAATGTTATGTTGATTTCGAAGTGTCATGTCACATTTCATAACCTGTTACAGGTCACAACTGCAAAATATCACGGTCTTAATCTCATCCTATTTCGAGCCGTTACATAATACATAGCTTCACTGCTCCATTTATACACGGCTAAACAGACCACATCTACCTCCGTTAATATGTGCTCTTATGTGTCTATTTCTTATAGAGCTCTAACAAGAGAAGAGACGGCGCTCCCTCCACTGATCTTCCTCTCTCAGGCACGCACACTTGAAGGACGAGAGAAGTTCTCATTCTAAAACCATGGAGCCTGCCGAGATGAACACTATCCCCAATGGGAAAGGGCACGAAGCTGGCGAGGACACGACTGTTACTGCAATAAAAGCCCAATCAGAAGATGCGGCTCAGTAAGTGTGCACTCAAGGGTGCTGGATGTACTCACTGCGTAGTTAAGGATGGTTTATTGTAGATCATTTAATGTCTTGTCCATTTTAAGTGTTTAGTTACACATTTTCACTTCAAGACTAGTCTAGACAGTAGCTGAACAGGTGACAAACGGTGCCATTAATGCATTTTAGCGGTGCTGTAAATTGAAAAGTGTGTCATTTGTGTGTAACTCAGCATTCGAGAAACTGAAAATAATCAATAATAATAAGTAACAGGTTTTCTATACACCCCCATCTAGTCCTACCCCAAACTCACGCCATTGGTTAAGCTTGCTTTGTTTAGATGGTCAAACATGGACGTCACACAGGCACATTATGTACTCATGTGAAAGGGCATCGACCTACGAATGGATTACTTATAAAAGTAAAAGTAGGTCTTGGATATGTCAAACGTATGAACATTAGTTTGTATTTGTGGTATCTTTCAGCTAGCCTAAAAGATTCAAGTCCTCTCAAAAAGGTGAAGCCTGTCTACCATTACAGTTTTCAATGTCACAGCACAGTTCAGACATAACTGGGCACACAGCACTGATGTTATGATCTTATCTTATATCTGTGTTCAATGTGTCTGGGATTGTGTAGGTGTTTTTGTACATATGAATGTATGTCACCCTGCATGTAAAGGATTTGCCTCCATCACCTTTAGCAAATGAAATGTTTCACAGATGAACGAGGAAACCTGCACAAATGTGTTTATCTAATGCTTTAGGTGTTCACTGTATTTTTTCCGCTTTCTTGTGCTTTCGTGGATGCTGTGTACTTTGTAGGGAACTTGTACCAAATAGCACTGAAACTACCAGGTATGTCATGTTAAGAGAGGAATTATTAAATCGCTGAATTATTAAATCTATACATCATGTAATGCCATGTAAATTTAAGGATGACTGTAGCTGTCCGTTTCAAAAGCACCATTTAAGTGATCCATAAGACCTGTGCATTATATTCCAGTTCATACAAACAGTGAAGTGGATGTTGCACTCCATGTATTTTAATAGCCATTATGTACTGTTACATTTGTTATAGTACCGCCAGAACAGCACATAACGTGGATGCAAACCTGGCAGAAAGCTCTGAGTTCCTCTCCAAAGCAGATGAGAAGAAAACTCCTCGCTTCACAGATGTAAGGAGAGCTTTTGATGAGACGTAGCAGTTTGTAACAGTGTGTCTCTTGAATGCAATCACTAACCTCTCTGTTTTTCATCTCGCTCAGTTTGAGGGGAAGACGTCTTTCGGGATGTCCGTCTTCAATTTGGGAAATGCCATCATGGGAAGTGGAATTCTGGGATTAGCTTATGCCATGGCTAACACAGGCATTGTCCTCTTTATGTAAGTTACTGTTGAACAGATAAATGTATGAATGAAAAACACGTACGTGCCCTCCAGCCAGAAATGATGAAATTATCGAAATTTTGGTTGTTATAAACCACTTTGCGTAGTTGATTAAAAAGCCTATAACCGTTTTTGTACGTAAAATGAAATCCTGTTGTGTTTTTAAGTGTGGAATATGAACAATAATAGATGCTTTTAAACTAGTTTAATTACAATGATGGATGATTGTGTGTACACACATGATGCTTGTGTGCACTTGTGTGACATGACCTTTAATACAGAACTTCTCCTTCATTTATTCTTGGTCATTCAGGCGTAATGTTGTAATCATAAGATTCTTGTAGCCGTCACCATTGTGCCCTTAATCCCATGCATGTTGCTCTGGGGGTAGTAAATGTGGAAAAAGGGCATGTTATTATTATTGGTAAAATTAGAGACATCGACCTGTAACGTTCACATATTTATCTTCCACAATGTGATACTTTTTGAGTGATAAATAATGCAGGGGGACTAGATTTTATGCCTAAATTTTTATTGAATTGTGACATGTTCTTTTTTTGCATTTTCTCGAGCTTTTTCACAACACAAATCTATCACAAAATCATTACAGAACATACCTAGAGAGTTATGGTTATAACATTTTTGAAAATAACTTTTCTTTTGAGTAACGTGCACTGATGGACTGGGCAGATTTTTAAATAACTCACATGTTTGGATTGTGTGAAGTTTGGCAGTGAAAGCAGATATTTAAAGGAGTCATATGATGCGGCTTAAACGGATATTGTCGTTTGTTTAAAATCGAATGCAATCTGTATAAATACTTTAAGGTTCAAAAACGCTGTATTTTCCACATACCGTGCTTGTTTGTATCTCCTCTTTGCCCCGCCTCTCTGAAACGCGCAGATTTTTAACAAAGCTCATCGCTCTGTAAAACGAGGTGTGCTATGATTGGCCAGCTAACCAGTGCGTAGTGATTGGTCGAATACTGCAAGCGTGTGACGGAAATGTAATGCCTCTTACCATATTTGGAACATCAGGTTACAAAACAATCTTACTGCCTTGCATATACATTTGGGTGGTCTTAGTCAACTCATACCACGAACTGATGTAGATTTGTGGGGGTGTGGTCAAACGAGGCATTTCAGGCAGGTCTGGGAGAGCATTCGCTTTTAGATAGAATGCATCTTTTTTTCTGACACTTTCATTTTTGCAATTTTACGTGTCTATTACATGCATGGGCAACTTATAACACACCAAAGACACAGAAAAACAGTGTTAGCGCCATTTGACCCCTTTAAGACTTTATAGCTCTGTTGGTAGATAAGCTACTCCTGCACGTTCAGAAATTTGGTTTTATGTAATAAAACATCTTGTTCTAGCTCAATAGCTAATCCTTTAGTGCAGGGGTTCTCAACCTTTTTGACTCCAAGGCTTTCCACTGTATTAAACAATATTTAAAGGCCCCCCTTCCACTCACAAAATCTAATTCAATTTCTACCCAATAAATATTTCAGAGCTTGATATTAACTGGAAACTGGTTTATTCAATATAAAAATGAACAAATTATTGTGAAAAAAAAGAAGTGTCTTGGTTTTTAGTTTTTTATTTTAAATTATGAGTCATCGTGAGGTCCCCTTGGAAGTCAGCTGTGGCCCCCCTGTTGAGAATCACTGCTTTAGCGCTTTATGGGGCGCTTTTTTTCCCCTCTATCTTTTTAGTTTTTTCACACAATGCAAAATGCAAACGTCGTGGTTAGTGTAGGAGCATAGTGCTCGACAACTGAGTAGCTGACGATTAATGAGGTGTACGGTATAAGAAATTACATTATATAAGTCTAAGACAGAAAGATGTATATATATATATCATCATTGATCAACTTGTGTGTAAATACTGTACGTATATTAAATATTTTAAATCCAATCTAATTCAAACAGCCTTCCAATTATTCAGCTAGTCACTATAGTTTCTGAAAGCAAGCACATTGAATCTGGGTTAAATCCTGCCCTCTGTGTTGGTGTGCATGCTGTAATAATCCGTTAAAAACTTAGCCTTTATTAGAAAAGTCAGATGGCCAGAGAGATTGTTTCCTGACTGACCTTCAGTGGAGCTGAGCGGGCCGTACCACCCACTGCACACGAGAGCTCTGCATTTATCTCATTCACGTTGTATTGCCTTTGTTAACAAAGAGTCTGTCTCGTAATGGTGGTATAATAGTGCCTGCTACTTAACTTTGACTCTCTGCTGTAATGGTAAAGATTGGGTTTGCATGGGTTGGGAAAATCAGTCTGGCCTTTTAATCTGGTTTGAGCTGTATCCTGAGGATTTTTCCCTTTCTTAGAGGGCTTTGGATTTTGAGCTGTTTGGTATGACTGGGGATATCAAAGTGATTTTGAACAATTGGACTTTCTGTGTACTGAATTGCACAGCATGTGGTACCAGTCTGATCTGAGATCAATATTTCTTCATTTCTAACCGTGGCTCTAGGCAAGGCGTATATCAAACCTGGACATTGTTTAATAATGATGCCGAAATTCCTTTCAATATTTTGTGATGTTTTTAAAGCTGTTGGTGAATCATAAATTATACATATCAATGTTTGGCATGATTGTTGTTTCATATATAGAGTAAAATACGGAAAGACAGAGATGGGGAAGAAAGGTTAGACATGGGAGATAGATTGGGGATTGTGTGGCATTGATGTATGCAAAGTGTGAGACTTCAGGTCTGATTTTGCTATGTCACTTTGAATCTGGCCTGTCATTCCCCAGAGGCGAAAGAGGACCCACAAAACAGCCCTGCAAGACTCCTTGAAAAACATCAACAAAATACATTTAAGATGACACTCGTGTGGAGCTTATTTCAGTTATGACCCATGCGATAGAAATCTCACAGATTGCTTCATTTTGCTCTGTTTATTTTCTAAGATATTAATCCATTCTGAGTTTAAAACAAACAACAAATCTTGAACTTTTGCCTTGAGATTTAACTTCCTGTGGTGTACTGGGAAAAGTGGTTGATAAAGGAATATATCGTGTTAAGATGTATGGTTTTTATGTTCCTTATAAGACCTGTTTGTTTAGTGTGTGATGTATGGTTGACTCTATTAATTGTACTAGAGATAGTGGAGGCAAGGATTGTATGGCGATAAAAACATTTGAATACATACTTTGAACACAGCTTTGAAACTGCTTGAATAAATGATCTTTCTCCACTCAGAGAAAGAGGTCTCAATGGCACAGCGGTGTTGGAGTGTAAATTAACAGTGTGTTTACAAAGAGCGTTAGTCATCCACTTTCTTCTCCATTTACTGAAGACGTGTTTTCCAATAATTAAAAAACAGATGAAGCCACTTGAATTAAAGGTCTGAAATAAATGGATGCTCCAGAATAAATTGTACCACACACTATAGACAGTATCAATGTGTTCCTACCAAATGTGTTTAACCGGATCTCACAAAAAAACGTACTATAAAAAACACGATGTTATGATTTTGTATGAACTTGTATGATGTGATTTTTACAAAAACGTTTTATTATTAAAAAAGGAAAACCCTTTAATCCTAATATCATTGCATGTAGATTGTACTAAAATGTATGAGATCTAAGACTTTACACAAGTAACCCACCTTCTAAAATAGTTGCAAATTGCCATGAGATTGTGTTGAATGTGACCCAAGTTCCAAAGCAGACAGGTCATTTGTCTTGGCACGCTGAAAATGTCATGTGACAAGATGCTGCCAATCAGAACATAGCTGATGTTTAATGTACAGTGTGTATGTAGGTGAGACATCACTTATGAATACAGTAGTTTACTCAAATATGAAAATTCTCATACTATTAACTCAAGATTATACAGGATTATTTACTTTACACAATTTACTCGCACATGATTCACTTGATATTAAAATGCTGTAATGTCTTCTAAAGAAATGGGATCCAAAAACCCAGCCATCATTAAAGTAATCCAACTCTTCTTGGTTAATAAATGCTTTCTGAAACGAAACAATGCAAAGAAAATTATGTTTTGAGCTTATTTATTGATCGAGAACTTCCAATATTTAACTGAAGAAGACAAGTCATAAACGTCTAGGGTTGCATGAGGGGGAATACATTTAGAAAAATGTTCATATTTTGGCCAACTAATCTTATAAAGCTTAGAAAGGGCGGAAACTATCAAATCGTTCACCTCAGTCAACTGCTAAAGAAGATAATTAGATACTTGCTCTCAGCTTTTGTAGTGTCATTCGGGCCAGCTGCACCCACTGACACAACCCAGATGGTGAGCAAATCACATGTTTTATCGAGATTATTTAAAGCTTTATTATCTCTGGTCTCCACTGTAATTTTTTGAACTGTTCTAGTTGCACTCCATTTTTTAGATATATGACGGGTATATCTTCCTGTAGCTCCAAGGTTTGAGTTCGAGGGAACACTCATGCTAATAATATGTAGGCTACTATATAGCCTACTATGAATGCACTTCATATCTTTTAGGATAAAAATGATCTTCCAAATGATTTTAAGGACTGGATATCCACAGGCGAGCTCCTGTGAGTCAGCATTGCACTCATCGACTTCTGCTCCTGCAGCTCGACCGCGTGATTTGGAGAAAAAAGCAGGAGAAAGGAAAACGTGTGAAAGTTGAATCTAAGTGCTTGGCGGACTGCTTCTACATCGGTAGAAATGCCAAGACATTCTGAGACTGGAAAAAGAGCTGAAACGGGCCGTTTGAATGGAGGGAGAGGAAGAGATTTTGAGTCACTAGTGCATGTTTTGGGTTCTCAGCTGGAGCTGTTTGCTCAGATGTTGGCAGCTGGAGGGTCTCGTTATATTTATGGGCCGTGTGAGACTTGTGATGACGTTGTCTGGTACTTTTCCACCGTTGTACCCTTTTATTTTTTTCTTTGCAAAATACACTGTTTTGTAATACCAACATATGACAACTCATTAGCAATTCACAACCTGTGGAGGTAGATACAATTAGGCCTAGTTTTCTCACATTTATGCCATCCCAGATGTGTATGACTTTCTTTTAAAAATTGAACACGAATAAATACACAAATGTCTCCCAACCTTTAGAGTTAATATAAAATATGACCACATTTGGGCTTGACTTTGTTTCACATTTTGTCCCAATTGCGTTTCGTTTTGTCTCTCAGAATTCTTCTCACCGCTGTAGCTGGCCTGTCTTCATACTCCATTCACCTGCTTCTAAAGTCCTCAGGGGTTGTGGGTAAGTATTGCATTAAACTGCTATGCTGTCTCGAGTAATATAGTTTATGATATGTCTAGAGAATGGCATCATGGGTAATATGAAGTGTTAAGATGTAGCCGGGAACTGACGTACCTCCGTGACCATCTGCTTCGCTCCTGTGTGAGACATTTTAATTGGCCAGAATATTTCTGGTGTGCATCGGGCTAAAAATAGCCAAGCATCCGCTGTGCTTGATCAATTGTGGCTGTCATCCTCAGTGCTTTGTCAACTATAAGCCTACGGTTGCCATGAACCCACGTTTGTTACCTTGACAGATTGTCAGACCTCACATGATGTACACTATATGATATATTTAAGCAATAAATATACAAAGCAGAGCTGTAATTGAATATAGCCATGCATTTTGATAGTATTATAGACTGTTTTGGGCCAATCAGCATCTAGAGATCTGTTTTGTAGTATTTAATAATAGACAGATATTACATTTACTTAATATCAAGTTCTTTGTCGTCAGGCATTAGAGCTTATGAACAGCTGGGCTACCGAGCCTTTGGCACACCAGGCAAGATGGCTGCTGGCATCGCAATCACCTTGCAGAATATTGGAGGTGAGACGCTGCCCAACACACTAGCATCTCATGAGACACTATGTATTGTATTGTGACCCCGTGAAGGACGCTACACAAACACACACACAGCTCTGTAGAGGACCTAAAAATTGATTGATGTCATTCATTTCTTATTAACACCCTAGGTTGTTGCTCTTCTTTATTTTTTATTTCTCTCCTTGTACAACACCTCCCTCCCCATCCTTCTTTTATAAGGTTAGGGACTATAGGCTTTTTTCAAGAGACTAATGTCACATTAGTATATTATGTATACATCCATAATGTCATAATCAGTCGGATATGAATAAATCAAAATAGCCAAACAAAATCTGACAATATTTTGGGGGAAAACCAATGATGGTTCAGGTAAAATGTATTCAAATGTGGACACAGATTGTCTAAAATGTACGCAAGGCAAAGCAAGTTTATTTATTAAGAACATTCACAAAGGTAGTTTAAAGTGCTTTAAAAAATCTCTAGAAATTAATAATATAAAATCACAAGATACTTCAAGGTGCAATGTGAAAGGAGGATCTATTGACAGAAATGCAACATAATATACATAACTACGTCTTCAGAGGTGTATAAAGACCTTACAAAATGAAGCGTTATATTTTATTACCTTAGAATGAGCTATTTATTATCTTCATACACTGCGGGTCCCCTTATGGAATTCGCCATGTTGTTTCTACAGTAGCCCTAAACGGACAAACTGCTCTACATAGCGAGTTTCGTAAATGTTATCTCCTTTGACAAAGAAATGAAAACGAGACGACATCTTTGTCCTGTGTCAGCCACCGTAGTCCTGGAAAAGGAGGGGGAAGGGTATGGACTGAATAAACAATTGCAATTTGCAAAAGCTACATTTCATACACTGGACCTTTAAGTATGTAAAATAACAACCAAATTAAGTTGAAATAAAAGTGCAAAAAAAGGATAAAAAGTAAAGTGAGATGGAATAGAAAGCTGTGGAGATCTGCAGTAAAGATGCTGTTTGGGCCACACATGACCCCCCCATAAAATGACAATGGAAAAGGTTACACTTTATTTTACTTTGCCCATGTTACAGTGTAATTATACATTATGTACTGAGTAATGATAATTAACTACATGTACTTATTATCGGGTTAGGATCAGGGTGGGGTTTAGGGGTAGCTACATGTACATATGCATAGGCTATAGTAAATAGATGTAACGTGTAATAAGGGCGCCGTAAAATAAATACTATACCAAAAATAATCCTCAAATGCTGAAACTTGATACTGGCCTGAGTTTTTTATGTTGGTTTTTAAAGGGCTGTCAAAAGATTAATCGCGATTAATCGCATCCAGAATAAAAGTTTGTGTTTACATAATATATATCTGTGTGCTGTACATAATAATTTTGTATTTATTAACACATACACATCCATGCATATATTTAAGAAAATTAAAAAAATTATTAAACATTTATATATAATTTCAATTGGTGGTAAATATAAATAAATACATGTAAATATTTCCTAAATATGTATACATGTGTATGTGTTTGTATTTATAAAAACATAATTAATATGCACAGTACATAGACATATATTATTAAACACAAACTTTTATTCTGGATGCGATTAATCGCGATTAATCTTTTGACAGCCCTAGTTTTTAATATTTTTTGACTTTCAGTTGTTTTTGAAGGTTTTGTCATTTGATCTGTGATTCAATCTACAGTGATGGAAAAAGATCCTGTGACGTCTGGCGATTGTTGCATCTTTATTATAGAAGTGATTCTTCTTTATTGAGACATTTGCTGGCGGGATAATAACCCTGAATGTACCCTGGATTAGGGGACTGTATATATTTGTGTGTGTGTGTTTGTTGAATCTCACAGCTGTCCTCTCTCTTTTTTCATCTCAAAGCAATGTCCAGCTACTTGTACATAGTGAAGTACGAGTTTCCACTGGTGATCCAGGCTTTTCTCAAGACCGAAAATATATCAGGGTGAGTGAACCTGTGTCTGGATGGTCCTGAACCCAAATATTGTGTTGTGCTGTTTTTGAACCCAAATATATGTCTCCACTGTTTGTTGACCAGATTAGGACACGAGATTAATGTAATCTGTTTTAGCCAAATGTCAAGACCCCCTTGTAATGGGTTGAAGGGAAAAGTTGTTTGTTTGATTATCTGTGTGTGAGTGCGCGTGTGTGTGTACTTAGAGGTACAGAAGTGTGGTAGATCGACTAGATTTGGCGAGAGCAGCTTTCTGTGTGAAGATCAGATCTTTCCTGACTATAACAGTCGGTTGCCCGGCCTGAGAAGTTTGTGCGTATGTGTGTGTGTGACCGTCGCCTGTGACGCAAGCAAACTGCAGATGCGTTGACTGGAGTTCAGCCCGACAGAAGGCCTGTGCACACACCCGCTGGAGGACGCCTCAAAAACTCCACGGAAACGACCTTTGGCTGCCTCATTTGAATTCCTCACCTCTCCGGGTGAGCGAAAAGAATCACGACGCAGTAAACAGCGGTGATTCATCTCAGTTTTAGCAGACACTCATGCAGCCGTCCCATCCTCAGAATCGACACGAATGAGACGTTCTGTGTGAAAGAAGTACAGCAGGGTTCAATAAAGATCCTGATCTAAGATGACCGTTGACAGTGATGACAGTTCATTCAAAGCAAAAAGAAATCTAGAAAGAGACAGGAGAGTGGGCTCATTGTATTCATGAGGTAAAGAATTATGCATCTTATGAAGCATGATGGATGACCTAATCGAATCGGAAAGTATGGTGCCTTAAAAATAATCACTGCAATATATTTAATGTATTGCAAATAAATCAAATGTATACAAATTAGTTTTTGGCTTACGTAAATCAAAACACTATAGGCAGTAGGCAGTGACTTGCCATAATACCCGTTTCCATGGTTACAGCAAATTCTCTGATTGGCTTTGTGGGTCTTTATATGCAATTGATCACGACTTCGTACAATTAATATGAGAAATTAACGGCATTATGGCTTTTACAGAAGCAAATGACAGTTTTGATTCTGAAACCGTACAGTTGCACGTTATTGGCGCTGCGTATTGTTGGCTTCCTGTCGTGGTATTGGCCGGTATCGTGATCTTTCAAGTCACTTTTTTAAGCATTCAATGTGTTCCTCCAGGTCTTAATAGGGGGCAGAATAACAGGCTTAGCAACTTTAGGAAAGAAAGAGAGGATTATATTCTTTAATAGGGGATCCTCACAATCATTAAGCCAGATCCATGGCCTGGACATTAGGGTCTGGATACGAATGACATCAATGGTGACCTCAGCTTCTTAAAGGGAAAGTTCACTCAAAAATGACATTTCTTTCATCATTTACTCATCCTCATTTCATTCGCAACTTTTATGTGTTTAATTCGTCTGCGAAACACAAAATCATTTATTTTGAAAGATGTTGGTAACCAAACAGCATTGGCCCCCGTTGACTTCCACTGTAATATAAAACCACTAAGACATTTCTCAAAATATCTTGGGTTTCACAGAATAAACAAATCCATACACGTTTTAAATGACATGAAGGTGTATGTCAGAATTTGTATTATTGGGTGAACTATCCCTTTGAGAAATATCCAATCAATTGTTTCAGTAGCATGAGGGCTTGTTAATGTATGTCTGTTTTTCTCTTTTGAACTATTTTACAGGGCGTGGTATTTAAATGGCAATTACCTGGTTGTCATTGTGTCATGCAGCATCATCCTGCCATTGGCTCTTATGAAACAGCTCGGTAAGTCCCAAACCTCTGATTCTTATGCTCTGAACACACGGCTTGATCTTCTGTCTGACTGCGCACTGAAATGCATCCGAGACGATAATTATAGCCTAATATTTATTGCACAAATGTTATGTTAGTGTAAGAGTTTTGTTTTTAATTGATGTAAGAGTCAACTCATTTTATTCGCTGCATCTGTGTGTTTCAGGATACCTCGGCTACACCAGCGGTTTCTCTCTCAGTTGCATGGTGTTCTTTTTGATTGCGGTACGTTCATCGTCCTAGTTAAATCTGTCTGGTTCTGGTGGCATATGGTGTTTGTTTTACAGTGCTGTGCTTTTTTTCTCATTTCCCTGTGAATAATGTGCTGAGAGTGTGACAGTTTTTTATCTCACTTTTTAATTAGCACTGTATAAATGTCACGGTTAGCAGGACGTTTTTTTAGAATATCCTGACGGTTTCCACCAGCAGGCTGAATGTGTGTACTGTGCAGTATTTTTAGAGTGGGCTTGTGTTTGGTGCTTCTCACTGACCTAGTTTTAGAAAGGCTCTTTAATCTGAGCACACAGCTTCAGGTCTCTCTGTCCACACGCAAACGTGCATGCGTGTGCTGTTGCGTGACGCTGGATTGGTGAAATCCTCTGTTCTTTATTCGATATCTACCCTTTAAAGATAACACTACTCCTCTCTTGTCTTTACTCTGCTCTGCTCTTACCTTCTTTTCTTCTCTCGGGTCTTCTGTGTTCAAACAAACACCAAATGAATTAACACAAAGACTCTCATCTAATGTGACACTCACTAAATAACATTCAATGTACCTTAATTTCATGAGGTTTCAAATTTTGTATGATCTTTTCAAATAAAAGCACTTAATATAGTGTAGAAACATTGTATTTCAGAACTCAAAACTTCCACATTTCAGAAAGACATTTTAGAAGAAACAACCAGTTCTGAAATCCTTTGATTTGCAGCAAAAGAAACACTCATTTATATTCGTTTTTAATATACTTTATTGGCCAGATGTCTTTTTTTCAAATGTATTATTAAATTTGTTACTTGTATACTTTTTGGTATAGTTTTTACCTATTTATTATTGTTTTTATTACCTATGGCAGGGCAAACAAGCAAGGGTCAGAGATACAAAAAGAACTCAAGTTTGGTATAAAATGGAAATTTAATCTGATAAAAATAAATGACACTAAAATCACTGGGAGATTGAAGCAGAATATATAACGTTTAATTCCTTTATCTCTCCCTTCAGGTGATCTATAAAAAGTTCCAGTTGCCCTGTCCTTTCGTTGACTTTTCCCATAATAAAACTTTGGTGAGCTTTAACACAAGTGTGGCTGACCCCGGAGGAGTGCACATGACCCCTGAAGATGACCCCGCGTGCACCCCACGCATGTTTAACCTCAACTCACAGGTGTGTCTTCAAACTTTGGCCAGCATCTCAATACACTGAAATGAAGCTGTGGCGTTAAAATTCATATATTGTACGATTTTGAGCCGTTTCAAAAGACACTCTGCAGTTCTTGATAAACAGTTGCATGATTTACATAAATCTGGGTTTAATTTTCCATGCGTTCAGATAACATTTCTCAAAGTGTACGAAAATCTGGAAAGTTAAGTTTACGTAATGATAGCATTTCTAAAGCACTAGATAGTGTCAAGGTGTTTTTTATTGCCAGCAGGCTAGCCAAATTCGTAAGATATTGGAAAGAACTGGTATTTCACCTAAAAAAATGTGCACGACTGGCATTTCTAATGTCTAATAGCCCGGGTCCCGTCTAAGACGCGGCTTAATCACAGCTACAGTTGGCACTCTGTAATGTGCTACAGTGTTTAATGGCCTTTAAAATGTTGGGTTTGGGGTTACGCTTGCCCCTGCGGTATCCATGGTAACGAGACGTGATCTGGTCTGTGTGTTTTTAATCAGACGGCCTACACGGTTCCCATCCTGGCTTTCGCATTCGTGTGCCACCCCGAGGTGCTGCCAATTTACACGGAGCTGCGCAAGTAGGTGGCAAGTTCTTTCAGCCGGTCTGGAACCAAGGATGAGTCATTTTTGTGCATATGGATGTCATTATGCTGTGCACAGCTACCCATCTGCTTCTCTGTCCAAAGAACTGTGTGGTTGAACCAGCGTAGAGCATATCAATGACACGCTCACGCATTAAAGCTGTATTCACCTGAAAAAATGAGTGTTATATATAAAAGATTCATAATAGATTGTGCAGATGCGTTTATATGTGTGGAGTGCTAACTGACATTCCTAAAGCCTGTGTGATGATATACAGATCTGTGTGCTGACATTTTATTTCTTGATTTTAGCCCCACCAAGACAAAGATGCAACACGTGTCCAACATCTCCATCGGGGTCATGTACGTCATGTACCTTCTGGCTGCTCTGTTTGGATATCTGACCTTCATTGGTGAGACTTTAATTCATCTTTCATACCATCATTACATACCTTCCTTTCTTTCTTCCATGTATTGTGACGATGAATTCCCAGCAAAAATATTCCCTTTATCCACACCAATCCAAATTCAGATATAGCACCAATACGGTTGCAGCATTTAGGACTTTACGTCTGTATGTAAAGAAATAAATATTAAACCCCACAGTGACAGATTGGAGGAGGTCATTCTTGAAGTGGCATAAATCTTTAGCTTTAAGATGTTGATTGTGTTGATTTTAGGTATACTTGAGGTCATATATGGATAATACAGAGCATCAAGCAGCACAGATGAGCAGTGCACCACAAGGTCATTTAGCCATCCGGGGAAAATTCTCTGCCTCTGACATCAGCTGAGATCGAGAGAGGTTTTGTTAAGCTGGAAATGGATTTGAGAGCTGTGAGATAAAGATTGATGTGTAGTCATTCAGATAGAGATGTCATCGGTAGGAGACATGCAGATACAAAGGTAGAGAAAAGGTGTTAGAAATTCTCATTTTGTGATGTGTAGTCATTCAGATAGAGATGTCATCGGTAGGAGACATGCAGATACAAAGGTAGAGAAAAGGTGTTAGGAATTCTCATTTTGGGCCCAAGATTTTCACCTTCTAAATAATTCAGACCTGTGATCATCTGAATGTAAGGGTCATTTTGGAGTAGTGCTATCACTCCCTCTAGTGGCCATTGTGTATCAATGAAAACTATTACCGCTGTGGTCTGAGAATTTTTATTTAATGAAAAATGTATATAAAGTGCTGTATACTTTTATTCGTTCTTTTTGAGTGAGCACTTAATACACAAATATACAGGATTATATTTGTGTTTGTAGATAAAGTGGAGCCTGAGCTGTTGCACACCTACAGCCGCATCGACCCGTATGACACACTCATCCTGTGTGTCCGTGTGGCTGTACTGACCGCCGTCACACTCACTGTACCCATCGTGCTGTTTCCTGTAAGTTACACACACAAACATGTTGTGTTTTACTATCACGGTGGCTACTTTCCATTGACTTGTGTTGTTTTTAGGCTGAGCTAGTAATGTCTGACCCCTAAACCTAACACAAACATTTCTGTATATTGATTCTTTGAGACATATTGAGTATTTATAAGTGTTACGTGCTTAATATTATCTGTGAGAAAATTGGAGAATACGGCCATTTTAAAAATGGTTTAATGTTTCCACAATGTAGGTAAAAACCAAACCCACACAAACAAACATTTAGTTTTTCAAAGGTCCAATGTGTAATTTTTGGGAGGATCTATTGACAGAAATGCAATATAATATACATTACTATGTCTTCAGAGGTGTATTATGACCTTACAAAATGAATCATTTTGTTTTTATTACCTTAGAATGAGCTATTTCTGTACCGCGGGTCCCCTTACATAGAATTCACCATGTTGTTTCTACAGTAGCCCTAAACGGACAAACTGCTCTACAGAGCGCGTTTCATTACACATTATTTCCTTCAGCAAAGAAGCGAAAACGCGATGACAGCTTTGTCCTGTAAGAGCCACTATAGTGCTCTGAATGGGAGGCGTGGAGTGGGCCGTTAGTTGCAGTTCGCAACCTCACCACTAGATGCCGCTAAAATCTCCACATTACTCCTACTAAGCTAACTTTTAAGGCAACCACGCCCCATTCAGATGCAATTTTTTGTTTGAATCAGCTAGTTTAATAGTAAGTGCAAAGACCAAGAAGACTATACCAAACCATTGTTATAGATGTAAGCCAATCATTTTCTTAGACGTTAGTTTCATTTATTTTTGTCCTTGAATGTTAATATTTCAGCGTTTAATAACTCATTTCAAGTGGCTGTCTGACTTTAATGCTTTTGTTTTTTTCTCTTAGGTGAGGAGAGCGATCCAGCACTTGTTCTTCGCAAATAAAACCTTCTGGTGGCCACGTCACATCGCTATAGCTGTCACCCTCCTCGCCCTCATCAACTTACTGGTCATCTTTGCCCCAAACATCCTGGGCATCTTCGGGATCATCGGTGGGTTTGTTGCTCTTATTGGTATTATTCTAGATTCTTGGTAGTGCCGGTCTGATTCATTTCTCCTTCATTTGAGTTTCATTAGTGTGCAAAAGGGCGCACCAGTTCAGTATAGTGTCCTTACGGGTCACCATAGCAACCTCACAGGTCTCTTTTATCTCCACATGTATTAATGTCTCAGACTGTAATAATGTAGCTGCAGCGCCGTACATAAATCCAACCCCAACAGCATTATTAATCATTTGTGGAATGTGTATGTAATTATCAAATAAGTCGTATGTTATTCTACTTTGCTAATCTTACAGCACTAAATGTTTCTCCACTTTGTGTGAGTTTCACAGACCTCCCTCAGAGAAGAATGTGCACTATTGTTCTCTTTTAAAGGCCTGGAGCACACTATGACGGCCACCCGGGATTTCTCATTGACTTTGTTATGTGAACAGACTTAACTCCATCTTAAATGAAAAACCTCAGATTTGCTGACTTGGGGCAGGATTTGAATGGAACATGAAAGTCTAGACTTACTGTAATGTGTGTATTTTACCGCAGGTGCCACATCCGCACCGTGTCTCATCTTTATATTCCCGGCTGTGTTCTACATCCGCATTGTGCCTGAGGAAGAGGAACCACTGCGCTCTTTCCCAAAAATCCTCGTAAGTGCTTATGGACGTGTGTGATCTAGTTTCTTACCCGTTCCTGGAATGCTGACGGATTGAAAGCTCTCACGCGCCGTTAAATGAAGATTCCCTGAAAACTAATCATGTAAAGAGCTTGGGCAATCCCTTGGGTGAATGATTGTGACCCGAAACCGAGTAAACTAGTTACCCTTGAGTTACAGCAAACTGCGGCAATCTCAGCTAAAGGTGGACGTTTCAAAGAAAGCGATTCACACCTGAACATGTTATTGTAGTATTTGTGATTGAATAGACTGAGCTCATCCAGATTGTCAGTGTGCAGATGTATAACGTTTTATAATGGTTATAATGGGCAAATCACGTGTAAGCCATATTCATGATTTTCTCTCTCTCTTTCTTTCACAGGCTGCTTGCTTCGCCTTTTTAGGAGTCTTATTTATGATAATGAGCCTGAGCTTCATCATCATTGATTGGACGTCAGGGAACAGCAAAGGAAGCAGCGGTCATTAGGCCACGCCCTCTTTTGGTTAATGCTTGTATTTTTTTACAGTATATATTTTGTTAATGTGGGGTCAGTAGTTAGGGAGGATGCATAATCTCTCATTGATCTCTTGTCGCATCACCAGTATGATCGCTATTTTAGATACAGTTTTCCAGATACTCAACCTCAGTCAAGGCATTTTTTGTTAACTGCATGTGCTCTAAATGGGCTTTTTAAATCTGGGAGCCACCCCATCTCAGGTCGGCATTAATTCTATTCAGAAGCCATCCGTTTTAAAAAGGAGTGTTCGGTGCATTGAAATACAGTATTTAGCATTAAACAAGCTTGACACTCTAGAGCTAAAAGATTCAATGTTAGTGCCTGAAAGTTAAAGCCCACGATGGCTAACCCTCAAGACGTGCCATAGTAACAGCACATGCAGTACGCGGACCACAGCGTTTGCTCACAAAAGGGATTTTGCATTCTAACCAAACAGACTCACCAGCTGGCCCGACCTCCCATCAGCAATATTTTCACGCCAGCTAATATCATAACCTTTGGCCACATTCACAAGAGATTAGAAACACAGTAAGTGCTCCGAAGATTAGTGGTTATCAACACGCTTAATCGTAACGTCATCATATCTCATCTTAGATATAGCAATACTCTGTGCAATAGCTGGCTGTGAGAAATCTGACACTCAAGGCTCTTGAGAGACGGTTGCCGCGGCAACCTGTGACCTCATCCAGACCCGATTGGCTGCAGTCTATAACACAATTTCCGACTTATGCAAGGTACATTTAGTACAACAGATAAACTTTACAGGTGTCACTTTTTTATATGGATTTATAAAGTTGATCCTTTCTACAATATTAAGAGATATACTGTATATGAATAGATATATAGGCATAAATATACAAGATATATGTACACTTTATAATGAGCATTCCGATTTATCTGGTATCTATCGTGTCCCTTTACAGTATTTAGCTGAAGTGCCATCTTTAAAAAATGTCGATACAAAAATTCAGTTTCATCCTGGACGATTAAAGGCACATTCTGAATACGTTTTATGAATGCTGCTGGTTGCGATGGGAAAGCACAGATCGGTTTATCATGATCCAGTATTTGTCCTGATGACAGACTTGATTTTGAAACCAAAAAAAACACACATTTTCACAGGGTCCTCTCCTCGACTGGAGAAACAAACGTGACACATTGGTGCACATAAATATCACAAGGCGAAACAGTCTTGGCACAGGAGGTAATATAAAGTTTAATTTAAATAGGGTTGAGAATGAGGCATTTAACTTAAGTTGGTTTGGTAATGACTGATACACTGTAGCACTTTCAGTTGAAGCACAACTTCCTCTCGGCTCCTAGTGACCAACAAACAGTATGACATAATCATAGATTTATATATTGTGTAGACAGTTATACGAACAAAGCCTATGTATTACTAACTGTAAATTGTTCAAAGAAAAAATACTAAGTAACGTGTGGATGTCTAACATGGTACATGACTATTTTAATCTTCGTAATTGAAACTCATCCTAAATACTATAAATGAAGCACTCACTGGCCCATAATGAAATTAGTAGTGTTTTAGTGTGCGTATGTGTGTGAATGTGTATTTTCTCTTCTCGCTTATTGAGAATGAATACATCAGTCGGTGAATGTACTGTAATGGACTATAAGATGTGTAAATGAGATGTGCTTTTAAATCGTGGTACTTTTTTATTTCGTTTGTCTGTTTAATTCATGTTTAATGGATAGACCGGCCACACACACAAATAAATGATCATATCTGTGAAGCAGTATCAGCGTATTACATATCTGGATGTATTTCTTCAGTGTTTTAAGTGTCCCCGGTGCTGCATCAAGGGCCTGTCAGACAGGGAAGGCACTGTTATATATTAAAGATGCTTTTGAAGATATATTGGGCATCCAAAAAGAGACGTTCTGTTTCTTGTTAAGCCATCATTTCCATCTTTGCGGTGTTTTGGATATATATAGAGAAACGACTAATGATTTGCTAATCGCATATGTGTTTTATTAACTGAAGTGCTCTATTGAAATGACACGAGGAGCTCATTGTTAAAGAAACAGCTGTGCGTATTCTGGTGATGATGTTATGCAGTGGAGTATTTTCTCACTCATTAGTGTGGTTTTTAAAGCACAAAAGTGTTACATCATCTCCACGGTGTGTGTTTTAATGTGTGTTCACATGCCTGAGATATAAACGTGGTTGTCAAAGAACTGCAAAAAGGATTCTGTCCTCTCTAACTATACCAGTAGCTCTTAACATTTCCTGATGTGTTCGGGTCTGAACGTGAATCAGAAAGTTGAAAGATGACTTTCATCCAAAAAATTATAAATTACATTTTGCATGTAGAAAGTGAAGCCTGTTGTCGGCTCGATCTAAGGGATCCCCCATTCATAATAGTATGATAAAATAGCCTAAAATCATTCATTTGCAGTACAATTTAAACAAATGATTGCTTTCCAGCATCTCTACATTGTGTTTTAAAGAGAAAATGAGCACAGTGGATGCACCAGACATCCCCTACGTGAAATGTTTTTATGATGAAGGTAGTTTACATTAACCCTTGAGATCTTATTAACCTACTATTTTTCATTGCCATCATACATCACTCAATAGCAATATCAACTCTTCATAAACCCTGCTTCATTTCAAACGTATACTGACATTAGGAGTGGTCCGAACAAGCAATCCCCTCCAGTGCTGTGCTTCCATCTTCTGTTTTAAGTTTCTGATCTGACAACCGTAGCATTTTTGTAATCAACTGTGGATTGTACCATTTTAAGGTCGCCATATCTGCAAATATCACAAGGTGGCAGAAGGGGTAAGAATTTGTACTCGTCCATTTACCAGCTGTGCTTGTGTCCGTCAGCTTAACATTTCCCTTGTGATGTTATGAAAATGTGATCTGTTTGTAATAGTTTATATGAATTCATTACTGACATGACGGCATTTATATATGATGTACATAAATGTAAACCCTTTATATTATAAGCACATCTATTAGTTTGTATATTGTAAATAGCCAGATGATGTTATAGTCTGATGATTAAAACGTAATAATTTTTAAAAAGCCAGTTTATGTCTTTATTTTCGTTATCCTCAGTATTGAATACATTGCTGGCAGTTAATGTACTGTAAACAATGTTCAAATAAAAATGAATAAATAATATTTGTGTGCTTTTTGATTTTGTCTTTGAAAGCTTTATCTCACGCAAGCTTGGGTAACGTGAGATTCTTTCTGCTTGTGTGATGTCACTGTGGTCTTTTTAAACAGTTGTTAAAGTTCACATAGAAATAAAAATTCTGTCATCATTTATTCACGTTCATGTCATTCAAAACCAGGATGACTTACTTCTGTATAACACAAAAAAAGATATTTTGAGAAATGTGTCTATGGTTTTGTGTCCAAGTTAAGGCAATGTTGTTCGGTTATCAATGTACTTCAATATATCTTGTTTTGTGTTCAGTATGGAATGACATGAAGGTGAGTAAATGATGAAATAAGTTTCATTTTTGTGTGAACTATCCTTTTAAATACTCAGTAAAGGACACTGTGCAAAAGTGAAATGAAATTAAATGAAAATTCTGTCATCAACTCACCCTCTTGTCATTTCAAACCTTTATGACTTCCTTTCATCCGCTGAACACAAAAGAAGACATTTTGAGGAAAGTTGGTAACCGAGCAGCACCGGTCCCCATTCACTTTTATTGTATGGACAGTTAACAACATTCTTCAAAATATCTTCATTTGTGTTCTGCGGAAGAAAGTCATACATGTTTGAAATGACAAGGAGAGGGTGAGTGTATGATGACAAAATGTTTATTTTTGGTTGAACTATCACTTTAACTGCACATATCTTTACCCGCTCTTATCTGTTCCCCTCATTGCTAACATTCTGCTAATATGTAAAACTGTTTATGTAAAAACAGAGGATTGCCTTAAAGCAGCAGTTCCTGGAAAATATTCACATGGTTTGTTCTTTCCTTCCTATGTGGAGGAAAAAACAAATGATACTGATCTCCCCCCCCAAAAAACTAACATGCTGCACTGAAAACACAGTTTGTATTGTGTACACTACAAGCCATCAAACCTGAAAGACATGTTTGAATTGGAAGTTTAATATACACGTATGTCCAAAGGTCTGACTAGTATCAATTCTTAATTGTATTAAACACAAACTACAGAAATAAGTAGAAATCAAGATTAATTCCAGAACCTTGCGGTTGTTGTCTGCTCTGCTTAAATGGTTGCATGTAGCTACTCAATGGAAGGAATGAAATCTGACCTTGTAAAAATGAATAAAAATGTATAATTTGAATAAACACGGTCAGCATTACACACGTGGTTGACACATAAAATATTTTGTGTTCCATTAAAAAGAATAAGCAAGACCTTCCAAACAGAGGTTCTGCAAATGACGAAAAGTTGTATCGTATTGTGTATTGTTTTTGGACACACGGGGGCGGTATAAAAACATAGAAACAGCGCTGGCTCAACAATATTTATGCCCCAACTAAACTGTCGCTGTTCTGATCTAATCGGTCTTTTTTGTCCGTCCAACTTTATGTTTCGTATGCCTATTTGGGAAAACAGTCCTCCGTAACAGAGGTATTTTGTTATTCGAACAAACTATGAGTTTCATACGAACCACCCATGCAAACCTGTGAACTACATTTCCCATGAGTACCTGCGGTGGGCGTATCAAAGAGGGAGTGCCAATGCGCGAGGAGACCAACAGTTACTAAATTGTCGATGCTGTGTGTGTGTGGCAGAGAGCAACTTCCCACAGCGGATCGGGGTGTGGCGGCTTTGAGAACACTGAAATAAATCAGAGACCGCTCAGCATTGGCTGCCTAACGGTGCATATTCTGAACCACTGGCGATATTATTTACGGGGCTTAAGGACGAAGCAAGGGACGAAAAGGGATTTGGGCATTTTTGACATTTTCCCGTGTTCGCTTGCTTTTTTATACCTGGACACGAGGGGCTGGTCTTAACTTTTTTGGTTAAACTTTTTTGGATTAGCGGACATTGTTTTATCGAGTTCCCCCCTCGTTATCCGCGTGATGTTAAACTCTAAAGTCTGGATCGTACTTTGTTTCTCTTGGGAGCCTAAACACCAATTTTGCCAGTTTCTTGCTGGTTTTCCGACATTAATCATTTTTCAACCCTCAACGCCTTGTCAAGGGTTATTTGGACGTATCTAAACAACAGCGTCGGCTCTAGAATTGTGAAGACATTTCCCCTATTTGATTTGCGACATCAAAGCCAAAAGAGGAAGTTCTCCGAGGCCGTTAGTCACGGAAGACTATTTAACGAAAACCTCCACACGTTTCCAAAGGTTTTATACCTTATTATTTTTTCTCCTGAAGCTATAATCATAAATCTGTAGCCCTGAAGCGCGCATTGGGAACCATGGGCTGTACCGTGAGCCAGGAAGATAAAGCCGCGGCCGAGCGATCCAAAATGATTGACAGGAATCTGCGCGAGGACGGAGAGAAAGCCGCCAAAGAAGTGAAGCTGCTGCTGCTGGGTGAGTGACAGATAACGGTAGATAGCGATTGACCGTGGAGTTTAAAGCCAAATATGATTTAGTTACTTTCTAGTGTTTGTGAAGCACTTCTACTTCTTTTACACGCTTTCTGCGGACGTGTATGACGAAAGAGGGAAGTTTGAGACAATCCTTCAGGTGTATGTACGTCTCCATGTTTTCCTCCTGTCAGGTGTGGCCTGAGAAAGGATCTGTGACATGATTTTAGGGTAATGCGCTCTTTGAAAACGACTATAAGGCAAGTGTATACTTGTTTAATAGCGTAAGTGCCAAGAAAACGAAACATAAACATCATAATAATGTAAGTCTACACAATAGAATGGTAGTTATCTAAGTCCATGCAAAATCACACCGTTTTTTACTAGAGTAAAAGTCACATTGCCTCAAATTGTCCCTTGTGTCGCAACAGTGACCATAGTTTAACTATTATGTTTATAGCATCACTTTTAAATGAACGTTTATTTGTGAGAAGAAACTCATGAGAAGGTGCAATTAATGTTTATACATTTAGGTATTTATATTCATAAACGCCATTAAAATCAATCAAGCGTGTGCATCTTTTGACAGTCAGTGTATGTACAAAAGCTTATAAGTCAAAGAGAAACAGAGCTTCTTTTTTGTGGAAATCACTTTTTAAAGATACGTTAGTGTGACTTTGGGGGGGTGTTGGGGGATGTTTTGACAGTTCCTGTGCCCACTCTCAACATCCCATGTGGTGTGGGACGGCCACACACGCTCACACTCAGCATGCACTTTGCCCTGTTCTGAACTGTGTTTTGACAGAAATGCAGGAATTTCGTCAGGGGAATGTTTTCAGAAGGCTTACAGTCTAAACAGAAGCCAGGAACATCAACCCTGCGCCAAAGAACGTGTTGAAAGTAAAAATGCTGGCAGGGGTTATGTATTGTAGCCTTGGAGAAAGCTTTATACACGGTGCTTAAGCATTTCATTGTTTACTTGTGTTTTACTTGGTAACTTACTGCTTTGATGTAACATTGAGTTTTTATTTAATCGAGCCTTTCTATCGCCTCTGTTTTGGCTGATTTCTTCCTCTCTCGGATTTTAAATGCCAAACCAAACCTGTTAGTCATCATTTATAATGTTGTCTGTCCCTCACCAGCAACATGGATTTCACGCGTTTCAAGTCAATGTCTTATCCGTCTTGAGGGACTCGTGATTATTTCGAGTTTAACAGTACAGTAATATACCCGTGTTAGCTGGTCGCTGTCACTTGCTACATTTAATTGTAGGCCTGAAAATTGTATTGGGTGTACTTTAATAGCAGACGTTGAGTTTAAACACTAGATTAGGGATTTGAGTCACTGTCTATAGAGGTTTAAAATGACGCACAAACACATGCGTTACTTTGGAAGTGGGAAGTGACACTTCTGGTTGCGAGCGTACCATATCATTGAAGACAGAATTTAATGGAATTTCACAGCTTTTTCCGTGTCTGATCAGTTCAATTTTTCCAAAATTTCCTGAAGCCACAATAACCTGACACAAATGGAAGATGGTTAGATGTCACTCTCTGCCTTCAAACACCAAGATAATATGTCACTAATGTGGTAAATCTCACATGGATAGATGCATGCCTCCCTTTTACCCATCTGGTCTTTCCTAACTCAAACTTTTGGTTTGGATGGTTTGGATGAGGGACTCGACTTCTATTTTTAGGTTGAGCAGATATAGGAAAAGTTGTATTTCCACGCTTCCAGAACTCTTAAGGCCTTAGCGGACGTTTAAAGCTTTTTGAGTCTATCTGAAGATTTGTTTTAGTTGTAAGATGGTATAGATGTTTTCTTTTTTTCCCATCAGGCTTTGAGAAATTTCTTTCATTTTAGACAGCCAAGCTGACTTCCAAGAAGTTCCAGCACATTTTTACTGTACTATTACTGTATTTTGTACTATTTTCTGTTATTGACTGTACTTAAAATTATATAAAAAATGATTTGCTTTGTTTAGGCCTATATGTTTTTTCTATTTGCATTTTTGCTGGCAATGAGCTGCTTGTCCCTTCCATCTCATTACCATTGAGCAGTAGCTTTCTGAATGGGCAAGTCTGAACAACCTCAAGTCTGAACATCTCGGGACCTTTTCTTCCTACATGCGGATTTTATGTGATTTCCTTTTATTTTTAGCAGGTTTATCCACAAGCAGTCATGTTAAAATTAGAATATGTTCAATTACATAATCGTTTCCCTATCAAATCTACAGAATCTCTGCTCTGTAGACCAGAATCCTTTGTATTATATTCTGCCTGGATTTGGGGTAATTTGATAGTTAAGTATGCACCTGTCATGCTTCTCTGATCACATTTGACAGGTTTGATAAAACCTGTTTAAGTGGTTTTGGATAAAACCTGCTTTTGCCTCTGTGCCTTAGCCACCGGGCTTAATAGCGCTGATGGTGATAAGTAGAGCGAGAATAATACACAAACACACAGCCTGTGTGCAGTTTTTTACACTGCTACTGTACCGACAAATAAATGCAGGTTGGCATTTGGCAAATAGCCTTAAAACAAACACACAAACAAACGAAAAACCCATTAAGCCCCTTTTGGGCAGGAGAGATGACTGAAGCGGTGTTACTCTTCCCTGTCATCGTAGTTTTAATGGTCCTTCACCACATGGAAATCACGCTTTGCATTTGCATGCTTTATTTACCATCTGTGTTGGTCGGGTAGTGGAAAAAGCCGGCCGGTTTGTTTAAGATTCCGCTATAAAGCTGTCACTGGTTTAAAGTCAAGGTATGTGCATCTGCCTCAGATTATTATGTATTATATACATATGTGTATAAATAGACTCCGAGTTGGGCTGATTTATTATGTTAGTAATAGTTGGTGTGTTAGTTATAATATAGGTTTAAAGGGCTTCACTGTATGATTACAGGGTGAGGTAATAGCAGGTTGTGTGTGTGGACGTGGTATGTGTATGAGATCTCTAAGTGCTACTGACAAGACTGCGTCTGTTTCTTACAGCATATAGTTATGGTTCAAGGATTGACCCAGCCTTGCTTTTCCACTTATTGGTATGAAGTGGAACTCAGGATGTAGCCAGGGGCTTTGTTTTTGTGTTTGTGATATGTAAATGTATTTTACACGGTCAGGAGCATTTGGTGTCTTTCTTATAGTAGATCTTTGATGGCCGTAAGCGAGACCTAATCCTTTCTGATGTCCATTTAAGTTACTGTTAAAAATGTTATGTGACATTACCATGCCTGTTTTACCAGTTTACAGAGCTGATGAAATCTGTTTTTAATGTCAGAGGGCTCAGTGATCCATCACCATGTGCTCAACTATTTCCATCAAGCAAGGTCAAAATGCTCATTGAGTCCCATTGCTGTAGTTAGTGTTCACACCGTACTTTCTTTGATTATGAGAAACACAGACAGGTTTGCGGTCACATTATTTTTATATTAGATCTATTTGTAAAAAATCTTTATGTAACTTCAAAAGATAACCAGCCCAGTTGAACCTAATCTGTAGGGCAGTGAAGTGTAATATTTACCTAGAAAGTCCTCTGGGTTCCTAGAGGAGCTTTGTTGAAGAGGTCATGGGTTTTGCTTGATAAATTCCATAAACGGTAAAGACAAATGTAGTTTTTTACCTAAGCTTTTGTATCTACTGGATATCTAAGCAGACTTGTGAAAAGCAATTTCCTGTGTCACTCGGAGGATATTTCAATTAAAGAGGTGTTCCTCTTTTTTATTATTTGGCACCTTTGATGGGCAGTAAGCTATGCCACCTTGTGTTTTTGCGTGCCATAAATTTCAATTTCTTATTACATTTTGCATTAATATTACATTATTAAATGTGTGAATGCACAGGGAGTAACAGCTCTCTCCTTTGGCAAATCTTCTGAATTCTAATAGGATTTTATCAAGCATTAATTTTTGAGAGTTAGCCAACTTGAAGAGCTTTCAGTTTTCTTAAAGGAATAGTTCACCCCCCCAAAAAACAAAACTCTATCTGGATTTACTTACGTTTGTGGTGATCCCAATCCGTATGGCTTTTTTCTGTAGAACACAATAGGATATTATTAGCAGATTGTCCTTACCATTTTACAAAGGAACAGACTGTATTTAATGTACAAATGACATGAGGATGAGTTAATGATGTCATTTGTTTGTATTTGTGAAATGTTGTATTACTTGATGTTCAGTGGCTGGTGCTTGGTCAGCTTTATGGCTTTCTGTTGCAGATCCACTGGGGGATAGATTTTGATCAAACCCATCATGTGTTTTGACAGTATGTTCAGATTGTATTCATGCACACACCCTGAACAGAGACACATGCTTTCCATATCGATGAAAGAAAACAATGACATTATAGATAACATTTTCTACAGACTGCCAGTCTCCTGCAAAGCCTCATGGGGTTTTCCTTCTGGCCTGTTCTATTCTCTTTAGAACTGATATGATTATATTCTTCAAACTTGGTACTCCTTATGTTGCCATATAGGGTTTGAGAGTTGAAAACCAGCCCCTTGTAAGATAACAATCTGGCTCAATTTTACACCAGGCCCAGAGTTCTGACTTAAGCCTGCTCACCTCCATGTGGTAACACGAGGCTCTGCCACACTGCTGTAAGACCAATAAAAACATTGACATTAATGTGTGAAGAAGCCATCTTTCCGTTTGTGTGTGTGTGGGAGGAACAAGATGACTTTGATATTGTGCAGGCCTGGTTTGCTGAGTATAAAAGATAGCCGAAAGATGTGTCAGATATTTAACATGCTATTGAATGGAGGATGCGAGCTGGAACACGTGGTATACCCTTTAAACATGCGAGCTGCACATACAACTACGTTCTGTCTTTCTGTAAATGAACGACTGCTTGAGTGCATCACCATACGTCCATCTGCTCCACTGAGCCGTCTCCTTTTTCCTGCGGGAAGAGATTGCGAGTGCGAGAACTCTTTGTGTTTACTTCAGTCTGACCCATAAGAACCAGCGACGTGCAGCTATTGTAAACTGTTGACTGGGAAAGCACATTGAAAAAATGGCTATGTGGATTTCTTGCCAGAGGTTCGCTGAAATGTACTGACCAGAAGTTCATAACTTCTTTTACGTCACCAGGGAGGTCAAAGGTCACCTTTAGGTTTACATTTACTGGCTTGCCTCAGGAAGAAGCTGACCCTTACACATTACTCATTTTAATATGCAAGCTTCCTTATGAGTGGTGAAGTTATGATGTATGTGATGTAACTCTATTGGTAGCTTCTCATTTTGTGGGTTTGTGAGGCTAGTTACATTTTCTTTTGAGCTAAAGTAAAGATGATCTTTTGTAGAAACATTAACAGGGTTGATTGTAGATTTGTAAAGCTAGGGGTTATGTAATGTTCCAGACAGTGCATTGTATTTAAACATCAATCAAATAATTTATTTACATCTGTTTTATGTCACATTAAGTAAAATTGGTTGTGAAGATCATTTAGATTTACTTCTAAATAGATTATTGTACTACAAGAGTTTTTTATCAAGTAGATTTTGATCGCTAATCACCAAAGTGCCTTTGAAAGGCTCATTTAAAGGGGTCATATGGCGCGAACCATATTTTTCTGTGTCTTTGGTGTGTGATAAGTTGTCCATGCATGTATTAGACACCTACAATTGCTCAAATTAAAGTGTGGGAAACAAAAGGTGCATTCTATCTAAAAGCGAATGCTCACCCAGACCTGCCTGAAACGCCTCGTGTAACCACACCCCCAAAAATCCACGTCAGTTCGTGGTATGAGTTGACTAAGACCACCCAAATGTATACGCAAGTAAGATGGGCCTACCTGTCAGTACAATCACTTTGGAACCTGATGTTCCAAATATGGTAAGAGGCTTTACATTTCTGTCACATGCTTGCAGTATTTGACCAATCACTATGCACTGGTTAACAGTGCAACCATAGCAATCATAGAGCTTTGTAAAAAATCCACGCGTTTCAGAGAGGCGGGGCAAAGAGGAGATCCAAACACGAACGGTATGTGGAAAATACTGCGTTTTTAACCTTAAATCGTGTATACACGTTGCATTACATCTAAAACAAACGATAATATTTATTTTAGCCGTGTCATATGACTCCTTTAATGTCTGCCTAACGTCTGATATCACAACAATACAGGCTTGTCACGGTTTGATGTTACTCACTGATTTCTCTCTGTTGGTTCATTAAACTGGTCTGTCTCCTACACAGCCAGAGAGTGAGACCGTGCGATGATGCAGCACTGGCAGGTCTTTGTTCTCGAGTCTGTTGGGCATGTAGTGATGGTACCAGCTTCTTGGGAGGAGAAAGATCCGTCTGCTCTGTCTCCGAGGTGCAGGGTGGAGGGAGTGAAAATGAAGAACCCTAGAACTCCCATTTCCTTTACAGCTTTTTGCTCTCACTCACCCGCTAATCCATGCGCTTGTGTTTACAGAGCTACGCACAAGAACGAGCCGTTCATTAGGGAAAACACGTACGGCGGAGTCTTCAATGAACACTTGTCTAGTGTTGTGTCGTGAAGTGTGCATTAGCAATTTCTAGATTCATGCGTTTGGGTGGCCTGTGGCGTTTTGGTGCAGCGCAGTGGTAATATTGGATTTCCGGGGCCATGTGGCCAGGCAGGGTCTGGTTTCGTTTAAACGTTCTGTCCTAACCCCCTTGGCCGACGTTAAATCCTAATTGTTATAACGTCTTCCTTTTCAATTTTGATTTAGTGGCCGCTCAACAAGCACAGCTTGTTTTTCTGCCCTTCACTTGGCTCTTTCTCCCTCATTCGGTCAATTCAGCTGTTCAAGTCCAATTGATTTTAATTATCGTGAAGAGGCTGGAGCTCGTATACGCCACGTCATGCTCGCTAACTGTAGCCTGTGCTCCCTAGTCTTGAGAAGTTTTATTTTTGTTATATACCCAGATCTCTTGAGGTGGCACAAAACTGACAGCCATATATAGAGTGGTTTTATTGCATTCTCAACCACAGAAACCGTTTACTCTTAACCCTTGTTTAAAAAAAACTGGTGCTGGAGGAATGATGTAATTTCCTGCATAGTCCCCAAACCACTTCCTCTTTTGCCTCGTCTCTGTTAGTGCTAAGACTGAGGTTGATGGTGCCCCTTTGTTCATTTGATTCAGAAAGCTAACACTCCCATCCTGTTGAACGCTTTGCACTTGTACGTGCAAATTGTCGACACAGCTCTTTTATTGTAACTGCCCTGTTTTTGCCCTGCTCATCTGAGAGTTTTGCTTTGCTTTCTGTTTATAACCATCATTAGCTACTTTCTATTTGCATGTCATCATTAATGTTTTAATAAAATTAGAAAGTGTATGGTCTATAGTAGGGTAACCTCATTTTCGTTTCTCGTACTAAACTGTTAGAGATAGAAATTATAGTTGGTTCAGCTGTTTTAAGTTGACTCTATTGACCAGTAAATCTGTTTTTTCCTACAAGCTCAAAATCATTGTCAGAATAATTCTGTGTACAGAACTAATGACCACGTCAATGTATTTCTTTACTCTTCATGCAATGTGGGATGCAAAACCTGATGTTAGGTGATACTGGTTTTAAATATGATGGATTTTTATGCATATATATTTCGAGAGGCCCTCAGTGCTAGATGTGCAGAATATCGTGCAGGACTTCATGTATTCATCACATTTCCCTGCTTTTTGGTACAAACTGCGGCTTTCGCAAGCATCCAAGAAAAGAGGAAATGCTTGTAAGTTTATTACAAGACTCATCCAGTTTCGTTTGCATGTGAAAAATTTTCACTTCCATCCTGTTTTTAGACAGAACACGCATGCAAACATCAACTTGTTGTATGTGTGTTGATAGTATGTCTAGAAGACGGTTGGTTTCTGACAAATCTGTAATTACCCCTTTGATTGTCATCTCTGGGGCAGTGAGGGAGCACTGCTGATGTAAATTGGATTTAGATCTGTTCTGCAGGAACCAGAGGATTAGATGAGTTTCAGGAAGCCTTTCATGTCAGAGCAATAGCTTTGCGGGCAGCTCTCCAACACATCGCACTGGCGCTACAGGCAACCAGAGTCTGTTTCAATGTTCTTTCCCACTCCTGTTCCCTTCTCTCCTCTCCTGTTACTTCCTATCTGTACTGCACTGTCATATCCTATAAGGCAGAAATTCCCTAAACTATTATATGTACAATGAAAAGATTGCAGTTCTGTGCCTGTATAGCTGCTAAGGTAGAGCGGGCAGGGCACGGCGCCCAGTAATGCCCTAGAGAAGTTACACACACAATCACTGGCTCTGCCTTTGTGCAACATGAAATCCTTTTTTTAGGTACTTTTTTCGCTCTCCCCAACCCTGTTTGAAAACTGGAAGATGTTTAGCATGTTTTTCTGTGTTTGTTGCAACTCATGTTTACTCCTGACCTTTTCCGGACTTTCCATATGGTTATGGAGATGAGCTTATCTTTGGGAAATAACGAACTGTACACTCCACTTTGACCTGAACTGTGGTTCATTAGTTCTCATAAAGTTATGTTGCCCATATTATAGGTTAGGGTTTGATTAAATGATGGATCATAAATGATGCGACTTGTTTAGAAAAGGTGTACAATCAGACTTTGAAAGGCTCATTTTGAACTCATCTGAGCTGAATGTTACCGTGCTGCTATAATAGTCACTGTGGTGCCCATGAAGGGGTAATTAAGCATAGTGCCCCAATGAAGTGTGCATCACTGGTCTGCTCTCTAGGTCGTAGAGTTTACGCCTGCCCCCAGACTTCGACAGCTACATTTAATCTCAAAAACTGCTTCGCACTTGGGGTCAAAAATTCTTCTTCTGGATGAAAATGGATGCATTCTCTCTGTATGAATAATGTGTCTTCTGTCTTTAACCTGCTTTAAACCTCCAGTAAAAACATCTTGGAGTCCAGGGTAGGAGGAAACAGGTCATTATTTCACTTCAGGAAACACAGTATGAGGGCCCCTAACCACCTCTCCGAGCTCTTCAGCCTCTCTTTAGCTTGAGTGGACATTTATCCCATTTTTCTCAATGTGGTCAGAAATGACACTCAATGTAAAGAGATTGCAGCAAAACTTTTGCAGTTGTACTTTTTGTTTTCCTGAGTTACACCACTTCCTGCTTATAACTTCCTGCTTTGATCCAAGACAGACAGGAGAAGAACTACAGTATTCTGACTCACAATCCAACAAGATAAGGGGATTCGTTCCCAAGATAACTTATATTGTTTTGTTTTTTTGGATACTTGTAGGTGGTGAAAGGCGCTACAGCTGTCTGAATCAGCACCCTCTTATCACAGACAGCCGCGGTTGTCATCAGCCTGCGACAGAGAGGGTGATTACAAGATGGATTAAGAAAATGATGGGAAAATCCCATAATGTTTGATTAGACTGGGACGCAGAAATAAAGACAGGCTGTACTGATAAACACGCTGCCTACTGTATGATATATAGCTAAGATGGGGCAATGAATTACAGGAAATGTGAATGTTTGAGATGACTTAATACAATTTATTATTTACTTTATTTTTTAATAGTCAAGAAACAGAATGACTATACCTGGACATTTTTGTCAGATTTTGCCATTTGCAAATTTTGGCTACAGTTTCATGCACAAAACAAATGTAAAAACAGTCTAGTAATATCTTCTTTTTTTGAGACACAGATCATATCCAAGTTTGTGTAATGTTGTGTTCCCACCAAACGCGAATGAAGTGTTAAGCGCGAGTGATTTACATGTTAAGTCAATGCAAAGACACGATAGGACATCCTGCTGCACGATTCGCGCGAATGACGCGTATACACGCGAGTAGAAAAATCTGAATTTAGGTGAAAATTCGCGCCACGTTAACCAATCAGGAGCTTCCTCTAGCAGTGACTTGATCATGACGTAGCGGGTGGAGGCAGAAATCCGAAACGACAATGGAGGACAAAATCATTGTTGCTGTATGTGGATACCTGGAGCTGCACGATACATCTTACTTTTATCGAAACGGGAATAAAAAGGATCTTGCTTGAAGGAAGTGAGTGAGGAGGTCTGGTAAATTGTGAAAACGCTCTTTACTCAATTTGAGCTATATACATATATACACGAGACTGGAGCCGGCTGGCAGAAGCCCCTCCCATGACGCAAATTTACGTCTGTTGTGAAGTGAATTTCACGCACGAATGGAGCGAGTAAACTCAAAATGTTCAAGCATCCAATTACGCGCGAATGGCGCGATTTATTCGCTCAAGTCGTGTTTGGTGGGAACACTTTAAGAATGGAAAGGAGATTTATCGCTAGGGAGTAGAAAGATTGTGTCATTAACAGACCTAATCTGTGGTTAGCATGAATTGAATCATCACAACATCAATATTTTAAATGCACTTTTCCAAGCCCAACATCACTTTATACATGTCTCAGAAAGACTGCGAGACCTGCCTGTGTGTGGAGGGGAGACCGTGCAGCAAAAGAGAAATGGGAGGAATTTCAGTTGGTGAAGAAAGAAGGGTGAACGAAAAGGAGAGTGTGTTTGGGGTTGGAAAGGGTGCAGGATGCAGCTGGGGCTGGCCCGCGGTACTGAGGCCTTTGTGATTTGTAATTATGTCGTGCTCAACAGGCCTGTAGTTTTGTGCTCTGCCGCAAAAAGACTCTTTGTGGGGTAGCATAACGTGAGCGGACTGTGAAAACCAGCGAGAGAGTGAGGCAACCCACAAGATCCACCCACATCATGAGAGGGAAAGTGAGTGAAAGGTAACTCGGCAAAGACCTGCCCCCCTGAGATTGATCTTCGACTCCCGTGACTCCTCAATTACATTTGTTTGATTTTGTTTGTGCTCTATAGTGCTATAAATCTGATTGATATTGATCAAAAGTTCTGCCCAGCGTGAATTTATGGCACTTCATTAAGGTTTGCTAAGAATATGTCACCTAACGCTGTAC
Source organism: Triplophysa siluroides (assembly GCA_006030095.1). Taxonomy (NCBI): domain Eukaryota; kingdom Metazoa; phylum Chordata; class Actinopteri; order Cypriniformes; family Nemacheilidae; genus Triplophysa; species Triplophysa siluroides. The sequence goes on along the minus strand of VCII01000314.1, from coordinate 665,680 downwards.
CTTTGAACGGCCTGTGTGTCCACCGCTGCTGGGCTAATCATTAGCTGAGGGCAGTTGTGTTTCACACCAGTCCTGCAGCAGGACATGGCAACATGGAGATCAATAATGGCAGCAAACATGGACACTCTGGGAGAGTGAGGGAAGTGGTGAGAAAGCACTGCTGAAATTGCTTGGCACTAATCTGAATAGAAAAGCATTAGAGAGCCACGCATATACCTTTCTGTCCTTTTTCCTGCATTTTTTATCATTATGATGCCATTGGGTGTTGCGTATAATACTATCACCTCAGTTGGGCTGGGCGATAGATATCGCGATTCCCACTAATTATTCATGTCTAAATCGATTCTGGAATAGATTCTGTGTTTTCTTTGATCAGTAGGAAGTACTGCTCGATCTAAAATCTCTACGAGATTGAGTCGTTTATAACCTGCATTTGAAAAAGCAACAGTCGTCAAACGTCATGGTTATAAATATACTTTATTATCATGAAAATACCTGAAAAGGTTTGAAGAACAGAGAAAGAATATGACCATTGGCATTTCCTGGAACTGTGTGCATTTTCCAAACGGAAGTGAGCATCCTTGTGCCCTACTCCCTTCGAAGGGCTGAGCCCTTGAGGTAACTCTTTGAAGGGTGTATGCGTTTGGAACTCCCTTCACAAAGTAAATGACTGGCCAAATGTAACCTTGACAATGTCGCACGTGCACTCTGAATCCAGCGCTCGTTTGTTGAAAATAAACAACATTTTTCATACTTCTTGTTAAATATTGTGCAATTATGTCTCATTATTAATAAAGGGAATATACGATAAAGGAAACCTATAAACAAGTAGCTATTTTAAACATATTTTCCTATAAACTAAATTATATTTTAACTATGTTAAATCATATGTATCACTGACAAAAATAGTATAAAACAAATACAAACTAAATGATTATACTTACATTTGTAGGTAACTTCAAAATCATATTTGCTTCAAAATGCGTTGCGAGAATTCATAATCCAAGATCACGTGATCACAAACGGAACTCACTTCCTTGAAGTGACCATGGCATGTGCCCTTCGCTAATGGACTTCTGAAAGGGCTCTTCGCGAAGGGATTCAGCTGTTCACTTTCATTTGGAACGCCCCTACAAATGACATCCCCTTTGCGAAGGGCCCTTCAAGGGTTTGGAAATGCCGTTTGGAAAATGCCCTGTGTGTGTGTGTGTAAATCGTTCTTCTTCTGTTTCCCATATTCAAAGTTTCTGCGCGAGAGCGCACTCTGGCTTTGGGATGTTACGGCATTTAACCGTAATTCATTGAGCAAACTAAGCCTAAGAAATGCACCATATATCACCCAGCCCTACACCTCAGCTTTACTTTGTAAGTCAAGTTTTTCATGGTTGAACACTATTTACTTTTTAATTATAATTTACTTTTTAATAATGACACCAAATGTCTTGGGTCATCATACTTTGAAGAAAGGATTTTTGGCTGTTTTCTTGCAGTCATATTAGCATTTTTGTTTTTTCCTTGAAGTTTAGTATTTGAATCATACCTTTAGCGGTCCACTTAATAGATATACCAGTCCTGAAATAAATAAAGTGTCTTGTGTGTTGGGTTATTAGGCAAGCACATGCCATGAACGTGTGGGTGTGTTTGTGAAAAGGAGTAGGGCATTGGGTCATGTTAATGCTTGAGTTTTAGTCGTCATGGTGTTGTACGTGTAGTTTGTATCACAGCACTTTAACCTTGAATAGCTTAGATTTCCATCACTCGTGCTGGCTATAAAATGGGCCTTTCATTCCCGACAGCCCAGACAAGCATTCCCCCTGGAATATATGCAGTTCTCATCTTACATACTGTTTAATCACAAGGTGTTTTTGTCTTTGCTCACTGATTCTTGCCATTACTTGATTTTCAAGACTCTCTGTCCTTCCTAGCTACAGTACATCTTGAAGAAAAATAAACTCTGTAATTTTGTGGTGGGTTTCATAGATGTATTTGGCGTTTGTTAAATTGATACCCCAAAAAGTCAGTGATTGGAGAAGACCAGCACCAATATTTTGTAACGTGTACACCATAATTAATACTAACTACCACATATTTATGTAATGTTTTTATATTCTCTTCATTACAGCGGAAGCTAATAGAGGGAGCATTTCTGCGAGCAATTTGTAATTGATCCAATCCATTACCTTTGGTTCTTTTAAAGAATCAATAAAAACTCCAGTTTATAAGTCAGTTATTTTTAAAGCAGACTGCAGTGGTAGAGTTTCATGTTTACTTTGGCTCACGGCCAGTGAAGGCGGTGCAATAGAAATATTTATTGTCTAAATATCACAGTGCGGTATCCACTTTTTACCGTGCAGACAGCAAACTTGCTAAAGTTTATTTTGTTGTAGACTTGCTGATTATGAAAAACATGAATTTGAACATTGCCTTTTCTGATGAGTTTTATTTTGTACTTACAGCAAGCAGCTGAAAGAGTGCGGCTCGTTGATGTCATGAAACATGACGCATTGTTCATCAGCCGTTGCAACATTGAATAAGGTCCTATACAACCTTTAAAAACAGTCCCAGCAATTACTTTCCAGGTTCCTTGTTTTACAATGAGGTTGCGTTTGTTAACCGTTAGTTAGTACTCATTTATTAATCTCTATTCATGTTAATTTCAGCATTTACAAATACAATAATAAATCCAAACATTGTCACCATTAGCATCGGTTAATGCCCATGAACTAATATGAAAAGTTATATTGACATTAACTAACATTAAAGCGCTATTACTCATTGTTGTTTAATGTCAGTACATTTTTGTTAACATTATGAAATGCATTCAAAGTATTACCACATTTTCAATCTTTTCACGTTATTTTTAAAAGCCTCCGTTTCCCTTGAATTGCTCTAATTTTCTTGATGCCCTTATGCAGTTTCCCACACGGAACAACTCTAGGGTCAGTGATGTTCTTTTTCCCTTAAGCTTCCTTTAGTCTTTCCTTTTGAAGACTGGAATTTCAATCTGCCACACACACACACAGAATCACACCTCAAACTAGCAGAATTCCCTCTTGAAATGAGTTTTCCTTGCCTTGGCTTCGTATCCATGGATACCGCTACAGGAAAACCACCTCAAAGGACCTGACGGCACAGAAGTTCCATTAAATAAAATTAATTAACGGCTGAAAACTTAAACACGAGTTTGCCTATGCTAATAAAATGTGCCTGTATTTCAAAGAGGCTTTTTCTTCTGTAGGTTGTGCCTTGAATTTTGTGTTATTAGGTAGTTGGATATAAAGTAAAAAATTGGTAAAGATTATTTTCTGTCCTACATTTATAAGTGTTGCTAACATTATAGATGGTGATGCATTCATATCTTCTGTCAGTTTTTGCTTGATTTAATGCAGTTACACATGCACTTCAATGAATAGTCATTTTTAAATCTTTGAGTTAAAATCAAAATTCTGGGTCAATTGGGAATCCAACACTGAGCAGTCAAATGTCTGTCTCTTCGTCTCCGGCTTTGTCCTTCAGGTAGGCACTCTCAGGTTGCTTTTTCCTTTTTTTTTGGCTTGAGGTGAAGTAAAGGTGGCTGTCTAAACGATTAGGCCACGACTTCTCTGAAGTGAGTTCACCAATGCTGCTGACTGATATTAATGTTTCAGGTTTGTAGTACTGTAAGGAACGACAGTATGCTGAAGTTGGCTTTAGAAATCAAGGGTGCATGCGGCTATCAAAACTTGCTCTGTGTTGGACAATAGGGTGCAGAGGTGATAGTCTTTAGTGTTATCTGTGTCTAGTGCTTTGGTAACAGTAATATAGGGTGGAGACATGCTGTGCTACGCTAACTGGCATTCAGAACAGGAAGGGTTGGGCAGAACCCTCACACTAGCTTCCTGTTAGACAGGAAGTACGTTGAGTAGTGACACAGTTTCACCCTAGCAGTGATCCAAAGCAAATAGATTTGCACAAGCATGAACTGTGATGAATGAATAACAGACACCAAACCACACGCACAGTATTTTCCCCGTCCTTCAAAAGAACTCTGTTGGGTAACGTTATGCTTGTAGTTTCTTTCGTTTCTTCTCTCAAGGAGTTGCTTTTCAAGCTTGTTGCAAATTAGCATAAAAAGCAGTTTGCTTCTTCTCGATCCAACAGGCTGACATTGAACAAAGCTATGACTGTTGGGAAACTTGCCCAAACCTCGCTTGGGTTTTTGAGGAACTGTAGTTGTGACACTATCCCTCACCTTGAAAGAAGTAATGAAATGTGCAAGACTGGAGTTTTGACCTTGTATAGATCAGTGTTTTGCTTATTGGCAGGAAGAGGTTTAATTTGGCAATGTTGAAATCTCATGATTTGGAAAGTCATGTTTAGACGTGTCAGGACCAGAATGAAGAAAATCACAAAAGACACATGGGAATAAACTTTATGGATAACTTTATCATCACCCGTGTTTTGCCCGATAACACGATCGGACTAGACTGGTCTAAAATGTCAACTAGGTCACACCTGCATATTTAGGTTTCGTGCTACTTGGTTTTGTAAAAAGCCTTTTAGCATGCTGTTTTAATGCTTTCTACTTATCCAAGCATTTTCGACTAGCGATTACCACTGCTGAAACATTTAATGTGAAGTGCTGTGACACGATTTTACTCTTCAGCAGGCTTGGGCCAAAGGGACGTCTCTCAGATGTAATTAAAGATGTTGCTTTGAGTCCTCATCTGCACTCTCCCTGATTTATTGACGTCGGAGATTTCTTGAAATGACATCCCACCCTTTTATTTTGCATGAATCGTGCTGGTTGCCAATTTGTGAATAAAACTGTGAGCTGTTGTAAAATGTGGACACCAAGTGGGTGGCCTTTAAAAGTGCTTTGCTGGTCACGGTTTATGACTCTGTAAAGGTTATGGATGTCTGTAGATGACCCTCATGAGGGAAGGAGATCATGCAAAGCAGGGTCATTTTTAAAATATATATTTTCTTTGTTTTATGGTGATTATGGCAGTATACAGTAAGGCTGAATTGTGGCATCCACATATGGGTTGGCCTGGTAATACTACAAGCTACATCGTTAGTCACATGCTCTCTAGCTGTGTTGGTGACGCATGGTGTTCTTTGACTCAAAACCTCAACTTCTCTTAATTTTTGCCTCTTAGACTGGCACGTTGAAATGCACAACTTCCTGTTCCCGTAAGAATGTTGTCTATATGGAAGCTCTCCAATACAAAGTCATTTAGGTATGTTTGTTGCTCAACAAACTCGATGTCCTCATATCATGTCAGAAATTTAACTTGCTAACCATAAATGACCGAATATCTGTGTTTGTTGTGCCCTTAGACTCAAGCACGTACTTGTGTTTTCACAACGAACCAGGACTGTGATAGCGATCATTTGCTGAGGTAACTGCCGAGGTCTGTAAGACCTAGAAAACGTATCTTTCAATCGACACTCGCTCTGCATTTTGCATTTTAAACTCAGGGCAACTCTGGCTAACCTGCGTCACGGAGACCAGCCAATGAGAGCCCAATATTGGGACTTTGCTAGCTGTCAAAATAAATTTACTTTGCAGATTCATGGTTCAGATGGATATCCAACTTGAATATTTTTTCATTACATTTCATATTTTGGGCTTTTGATGTAATAAAATATGTTGTACTTGTTATGCTCATGGTGACTCGGTCAGAGGTAGCTAGGGCTAGCTGCAGTCTTTGTTTCCATGAGACTGCTGTGACGTTTGTTTTGAAAGCAAACAGGAACGTTTTGACGGGCGACCGAGGGGAAAGCTGTATGCAGAATATTGAAGTGCAAAGCATGAAGTGTTGGGATGAAAAGGAGTTTGCAATAATACGGCCATTCACTAAAGTGTTGACTGCCGCCAGCTGTTTGCACATTCATACGAGGTGAAGCTCCTATAGACTTGAAGCCGTGTAGTGTTTGCAATTTTGAACTACTACAATTTTTTTGTGTCTATTTCACTCTTCAAGAAATTAGGCCACACAATCCTTTCCATACACATTCTTTGTATTATTAATAGCCTGTTTGTGACGTAATTTACAGCTGTTCCTTTTAAACAGAATATTTAAACCATTACCTTTTCTGCATGATAGAACTTGAATTGCCAATTGATCAAGAGATGAAAAAGAGTTTCTCTTTTAAGATAGAATTTAATTTCTATAGACAAATCAGGGCCACTCTTTCTCTCATTCTGTGGAAAGTTTTTCTTGTGTAAGTTTGTTTTATTTGGCTAGAACTGTTGCATTGGTAAGAGAGAGAGAGAGTGTGAGAGGAATGCCTCAAAAGGAAATGAAATTAACAAAAGGAAAGAAAAGGAAAGCGTGGTTCAGAGCCACGCGAGCTTCATGGGAAGGGTGTCTCAAACAATGCCACCTCTGTTAGCTCTACGGGGGAAAGCGCTCCGTATTCCTGTTGCGTACTGCCAGGCCTCCTCACCAAAACCGTTCTGCAGGTGCGGCTAGACATGGCACCATCACATTTGTCTCGTAGCGGTGAGGATTTAGGTCAGTAGACCTGATCTTGGATCAGGGTGCAAGATCTGCTGTACTGAAGAACAATATTAGATTGAAAGAACTTTTGGATGTTCCTCAGAATCACTACATTTTGTAAAGCTGTGAGTTTAAAAGCAGTGATTTGCCGTGCAGGAGTCCTGGCTTTCATGGAAGTGTCAACGATCACAAACAACAGAATGCACACACAAAGCAGCCCTGCAGCATCTCTTGTGTTGGCTTTTGGACAACTTCTTTGCTGTTGATTTCCGTCATTCGTCCAAGTGTTTTTCTTTATATGTATATTTGTATTATAGTTCTATGAAAGTAATTTCCCTTGCTTTCATGAATACATTTGTGAGACACTTTCATCTGAAGGGACTTACAATGCAGTATATATGAAGTATATATATTCATTTTGTATGTTACCTGGAAATTGAACTTGTGACGTTGGCATTGCTAGTTCCAAGTAACCTAGAACACGCTGTCTGAGCCGTGGCAGTAAGGCTGTTGAATAGATAATTCAATGTATTAATGCAAATGTGTGGCGGTACTGAAGAGCAGTTCATAGCATGGTGTTGCATCTGGAATTTTACATCACCTGTTTGTGATGAGCGGCTTTTGTTCACAAGTAGCTTTTTACCCAGTAACTGATGTGGCTAATACGTGCTTCAGGGGCATCTTATGGCTACCTTCATGGCCCGTGGGTTCCCTTGGGAACTAACAATCCTGATCCTGTCAGCGCGCTGAACATGACCCAAACAGCGTCTTTCAGAGCCAGCAGGAGATAAGGCCATTCAGTTCACTTACCACCGCAGGGTCGCTTACATGTTGTGTTTGGTCATAACTTACAGAGATATCAAATATCATGACTCGTAGGCCTGCCTTTAAACAGTGCTTTTAATCTTTTAAAAAAGACAGATGGTGTATTTGTTAATGTGATATTGCATTTGAGTTAAGGCCTTGTCTATATTTCAAGTAAATGCTTGAAAATGTGTTTTAGGATTACGCCACAGTAAATTAAAGCCTAGAATTGGACCCTTTGCCCTTCATAAAACTTGAGCGAGAAACCGCACCTCTTCCCTCTCATTCTGTTGACATTTCCTGTGTTTTCTTTTGAATTCGGCTCTCAATACTAATGGCACTATGTGCACCATAGTAAGACATGTTTGGATTGTTTCCCAAAATTTCGCTCTGATCTAAAAAATGTCTAATTTTTGCACTGGTCTGGAAGTCTACTGTACAAAGCATCAATAATATTGATCTTCGCTTGTTTGCTTGTTTTGTCCACAAACTTGTGTGTGCTTCAGGCAACTTGTGGTTCAGTTTACCTTGATGCTATTCAAGATAGACCAACATTTCTTCTTAAAGCTAGTACCCATCAAGCACAGCCCCGCGAGAGAGGGCAGTCCTGTTCCAAAATCATTTGCTGTTCTCTCTGCAGTATTGACGCAAGAGTCATTAGTATGGTCTGCCAGGCAGAATGTTTTGAAAAGCCTCGCTTAGGGCTGGACATAATGCCTTGCTCATTTGTCAAGAGTGAGCTGGCTGTTTAGATCTGAAGCATGAATAATTAATCCTATGAGACAGATGACAGGCTGGATACTTTCCTGAGTTTCTAAACTGCTGTTAATTGCATTTGCATCTTAAATTTAACCCAACATGCAGTATACGGTATATACAGTAAGATAAATCCAAACAGGGTGTTCAGGGTCTTTGCATGGGGGTTTGTTTTGGAATTATCGTCTGATGAATGTACAAATAAATGTTGACTGCACAAAGTATTTCAGAGAGCAATGACATGAGTTTCACACAAGAAATTAGTAACTCAATCTCATTTCCTGCAAGTACACAATGATGTCAGATGAGCACAGGGTTAATAAAGTTCACTTGTGGGCAGACTGTACATTTTTTGGATAAAAACCACTGAATTCATTCAAAAGTCTTAAATGAAATGTAAAAAATCTTTAAAATGTGTTCGAGTTCAGTATACACTCCAAAATCAGTTACACTTCAACTTTAAAATGATAGATGGGGGTCAAGTATCAGAATTAGTTTTTGAGTATCAGTTTGTATGGTGTGAACAACAAATTTAAGGTGATTCATATGATTTGAAAGTCATTTGTATGATTAATTGAATGCGTGCAATTGCAGCAATATTTTGCAACGAGTCCGTTTTGCAGTTATATGCATCACGAAATTCCTTCTATTCAAGATCATTCGCAAGATCTTCTAGTTGTGTTACTTTGCATGAGGATTCATAAATTCTTCTGTCACATTCACAGCATAGATTGCTTTTGATTTGACCTGGGTTATGTATTGTAAAAACACACCCTTGATCTTGGGTTTGTTTTGGAACGACAATCCTTTATTTAACTGCTTCATTGTAGACACTGGTTTAACAGGTTAACATTTTCCACCCATGTAAATGACATATACGGTATCTTGGTGTTTGTGTTTATTTCTGAATATAGATCAAATAAGACTTATCTGCCAATTAGAACTCGTCTCACCTTTACATGAGACAAATAAACCAGTTTCCTGAGAAACACACTTTGTTCTTGTCACTGTCTCTTTTCTTATTATCTATTATTAGGCGTTAATTCTTTATAGCACTTCTGCACATTACACTTTCTGTGTTGTTTCAGCGTCACATTACAGTTCATGCTGTGTGGTAAAATACCACCTGTTTCTTCAGTGTCTAAACTTAGTTGAGGAAAGCGGGTTACTAATGACTACAGCTTTAACTCTACATAAACAGTGTTATTAAAACCATGTTAAATATGCATGCGTAGAAAATCTAGCTTTAGACTGATTTCACTCCGCTGCTGATATGGAAAATGAGGCTGAGGTGGGAAGAATACCCGGAAGGACAGATAGACTGCAATAGTTTGGATTACACGGGTGTCTGTGACATGAATAAACAAATGATGCTTTAAAAACAACGTTATAGTAGCTGTGTGTGAGCGAATGAAACACGCTTATGGCAGTTTAAACAGTCACTAGTATGTGATGCACTTGCTCCAAAAGCCATAACAAAACATAACGTTTTTTCTGAAAAGGTTACACGTGTTATGTTTTTTTATTTAGGTGAAAATAAGTTGACTAAATAATGTACATTTGATCGTATGGTTCATTTCCGGGTTGCATGTTTAAACCATTGCAGTCTATCTGTCATTTTGGGTTTCTTCCCACCTCTGACTCGATTTCAACATGGTGGCGGCGTGCAATCAGTCTACTGTTGTCCAATATTAAAGGAAGGTCTTTCATGCCTTTGTTTTACTCCAGAAAAGAATACTGAAGATTCATATGAATAGGTTTAAAGTTCATGTCCTGCTTGGCCTTAAAGATATCATAGTTATATGTCAGTTGTTCTTGAGAGTCTGGAATTAGTTTCAGGTTTTCTTACAATGCTGAGGCCTTGTGAGGGACGGCCACCATCCATCTGTATGTGATGAGCTCCATCCTGAGCTCAGGGTCTGGACTTCATTAGCCTTGAGTCAGAAATTTCTTTCAACTCTGATTTTATTTGTAGAGACGAAAAGCAGATATTTTCACCTCGTCTTTTTCAGAAAAACCCCCAGGGATAATACTTTTCTAAAAATGGTCAATTTTGTTTCTTTAGGTTAGAAAAGCTAAATTCTTGAACATTTTAAAAAGCTAAATTTATTTGAGTAAATATATCAGAAAATATTTTCCTACTATATAGAGTTATTATTTATATTATAGTTCACCCCAAAATGAAACTCTTTTCATTATTTATTTACCGTCACGTAAGCTCAAACCTGTATGACACATCACAAAAGAAGATATTGTAAAGAATGTTGCCAACCAAACAATGTTTACCCCATTGACTTTCATTGTAGGGACACAAAACTACAAAGACATTTCAGAAAAGATCTTCCTTTGTGTTCCACAGAAAAAGACCCTTAAAAACAGGTTTTGAACCACAGATTATTTTTTTTGAGCAATTTAAAGGAAACGCGTTCTCCTGTTTGGTCACGTCAACCAATGTCACGCATTGATAATATACATCAGACCAGAGGTTAGATGTTACTGTGTCTAATTTGTCCTCCCGCATGTCTGAAAGATGATCAGGGCTCATTTGTCATGAGCAGTTTGATGTAATGAAAGCTATCAGGTGGGCTTTTGAACAGGTTCAGTTGAATGTCACTTTAAAATGGAATTGGCTCCAATCTGAATCATTAGGGGTATTTTGGTGTCTGGATTCTTTCTTCTCTTTGGCTTCAAGGCAACCTGGAGTCCCAGACGACTCCCTTTTTTGATAGATAGCCTTTCTGCCAGAATTTTTTATTATCAAAGCTGATGCTTGTGTGTGTGCATATTACTGCGTAGAGACACATTAACTGCATTGGCTGCTGTTTTCCAAGCCATTGCCAAAATAATATATACCAAATAGTATGTGTCTTTAGTAGGGATGCACCGAAATGAAAATTCCTGGCCGAAGCTGGTTCATATCACACGTCTAGATTTTTTTGCTATTTTTGGATGAATATTTTTGGTTGCCGAACATTGGGTGCATCCCTAGTCTTTAGCACAGTAATCGAATAAAAAAGCATTACCACACATTTATTGTTGAATTGTCCTTGACTCTCAATTTGCAAGTATGCCTGAGTCTCTGTATTTTCTTCTCTCTACACTATATTTAAGCTAAACTAGTATATAATAATAATTGAACTGTCGGCTGTTCGTTGTTGAAGGGCATATCTGTGCCCCCCTGCCAAGCGGTAATGATATTTTAGTAATGCACTGCCTGGCATGGGGCAGCGATATGACTTTATTAAGCTCTGCTCCGTGCCTGGAGGTGGAATTCAACACAGGGCTGTCAGATAGTTCAAAGCAGTGGATACTTCATGAGAGTGGCTGTTTTTTATAAAAGCTGGAATTAATTCAAGTGTGCCATTGAATTCTTGAAGAAGCATCTCCACCTCTGAAGACGAAGCAGATTATACAGATCAACAATGCTCCAGTAGAAAGTCAAGTAGTTTTGCTTTCTCTCTCTCTCTCCCTCCTTTCTCATTTCTTTTCTCACTTTTGTTTTGTCAATATTATCCATAATTTATTTGCGTGTGTTCAGGAAGCCAGTGTAGAGACATGCATAATACATGTTGTGCATTTATTGGGGCCTCCGGTGCTCTGGTCCGAGACAGAGGCGAGTATATTGTCTGTTCCATGACGCACTAGTGATGAGAAGTCACTGCAATTGTGGCAAATATTGCATGGCAATATTTTTGTTGTTGTAATAATCTCAAAGTATCGCATGTAGCGTAACAACTAAGCATCTTGTTGTAAACGTTGTCCCTGCAATGCCAAAGCAAATTTGTTTCTCTAGATTTTAAAATTTGCCTGTAAATATTTTAGCATATTTTCCCTTCACATGTGAGGATAAACTTAATATTGATTTATTTTTTCATATAGACTTTAATTTTGACCTTTTTGTGTGCCCATCAGATGGTCAGTGAACAGCCCATAATGCAGTCGAAAAATCATTCCTGAGTTAGAAGTACATGTAGATCTCATCTCAGAATTTTGCAAAAGTCAAGCGATTTAATCCGCCACTATCAGCTTGCATACCTGAAGCATTCGCTATCTCGAGGAAACTCGGAGGAGACCTTCAGCTGTGCACATTTCCAGCTTTGGCTTTGTTTCAGCGTCTTTCACTTCTAAAGTGCATGTCTGCTTCCCTCCTCTTGAACAATAGCAGCCAAGTGGCAGGAAGCATTATAAGTGTCCATTCACATTCACGCTGAGGTCATTCATCTGTAGGATATGATCTGTAGCTGGTATAAACAGACATCCACTCTTATTGTGTGCGAGTATACATCATTGTATATAACTGTTATGTTGTAGCATTACATTTATTGAATTTCAATCACTGCATTCGAAGTGTACCAAATTTGCAGTATCAGTGCATGTGCTCGCTGAGATTTGAACCCATGACCTTGCCGTAGCTAGTGCGGTGCCCTACCAAAGCCACAGGAAGACTCTGGACAGTTAAGCTCTCTCATTCATTTGTCGCCTGTTTTTTTATATCTGTGGAATTAAAGAGGATTTGCCTGTTTGTGCAGTTAATGAAAGCAGACCCTTTAATCTGAGCGTCAGCATGTTCTCAGACGAAGGAACCCGTCACCCCGCGGAAGAGTTGACACGAACGTTTGATTTTTATACTCTTAAAATGTCAGCCGTGTGCCCACGCCATTCTTTTTATGTCTCTTGAATAATGCAAACACACACTGGCACGCCTCCTGGTTCTTTTCACAGTCAGATCTGCGATGAGATTGTGTCGAGCTCTCGGACTCCCCCTCTATGCATTTGTGTTTATCCGTGATCATTCATCTCACTGTAAAACTCCCTTTAGTGGAGTACTAGGCATGGACAAAAATAAGACGTACGGCTTCATTTCAGTTGGTACTTTCAAAGTATTACCTGTAATTACAGGTAAATCAGATGTACTGTAGAATTTGTTTTTATCTACTGTCCTGACAGTCCTTTTTAGTTCTGTTTCCTATTGCAAATTATTTTGTTTAGTTTGTGAAGCCATGTTTAGGGCCGTTTAGTCAAGAAGCATCTATCTATCTGTTATTTTACATATGTATATATAGTCTATAATTTGTTTCGCTTGCCCGTTTTTTTATCTGCAAAGGCTGATAACTGCTTGCTGTTGCAACATTTAGTGCAACCTTTAAATCTCTAGTAAACATTGTTTAAAAAATCAATACTCATTCATAGACATTCTGCCTACTTTTTTTTACCGTCTCTCAGTTTGGCTTGACTTTGTTTTCAGCCCATTGACTCTAAAAAACAAAACTAGCTAATCAGATTGGATCTAGTTTTTGTGGGTGGAAATGTGTATATTTGCGATGGGGATCGGTTTACTGTGAGTGTTACTCTAAGTCGCAATGGTTCTAAAGCTTTCAGATACAGCTGATGTGTTTTTTGTGATTTTTAGGAGCATTTCTTTAGAGGAGCTGGAGAGCTCAGGGGAGATCTGCTGTCTGCCAGGAGTCTTCAAGGCCTTGAGGCTGACGCTTGCTTTGAGACATAAACACACAAGCCTCTGCCCTTCTGCTGTCTGCCTAGATTAATGAAAGCGGTGTCGTGCTGTGTCCTACCACACACACGCATTCACCCGGTTATTCACTAGGGCCAAAAGGCAGGTGTTTAATAGATATTACCTAGCGCACAACCTCTAACCAAAAGCTTTATTTGCATCAACACACCTCTCAGTGGACCTCTTACAGTCATTAGACAACACTGAGGTTTTCTAATGAAAGATCTCACGGGACAGCAGATGATAGATGCAGACGTTTCTCCAGTGGAATAAAGCTATACACTATAGAACGCGTGAAAGTGAATATAATTCCTCTTTTTGTTTGTGTTTGCAAGAGCAGTTTTGTGTGCGTTGGTGTGAGGACACATGGTCACAGGTCATGAGAATGACCGTCATGCTTTGGGTTCTTGGGTCAGAAGTGCCTCCTGCATGAATCATGCACATTAGTCACGCCTCTTAGACTTTATTCGCATGGCCGTCTCTCCCTCTTGTGTCTTTGGTGTTTTGACATCCCTAACACACTGCTCAGGTTTTATTGATTACTTTTATTTATTTTGGTTTCCTCAGGTGTATTACTGCATTCCCCACAGTGTACTTGTAAGGGTGTGGTAATTTGATTTCATTTTTTTTGAGTCGTGTGGCTAGGTAGTTTTACTATTACTTTTCTAAGCAATCAGGCTTACAGTTGTCACCTTGTGGTCGATAAACATCACGCACGTTGATAAAAATATAAAAAACATTTTTTTTCTACTCTTCCTGTCAGAGTCACTTTTAGTTTTTTTAGTTCCCATGCCTTGTGCTCGTGGCACTGTTTTATGTCATATTCTCTATATTTCGCTCTGACATCTTCGTCCAGTGGTGCCAGCTGTATTATTAGTAACGCAGCTCGAGCAAATGTCAGTAGTGTGTCCTGTGCATTCATCCAAAATCCAGTAAACAACTTTTCTTAAAATGTCATATTTCTGGACATCATTTCATCCCTCAGTAAGAGCAGGGCAGCAACCTGTCAGAGTTAATCAGTTGAGTTCAGTTTTCCTATGGAAACGTGTTAGAATCCTGGGTCTGCTCAACCACAGACGAGGAAGCGCTAGATCCAGAAGGAGCTCTTGGCACTATCTCTCTCCACGTCTTTCTCTCTGTCCTTATGGGACTTACAGGAAATGCTTGTGCTCAGACGCTTTGTTCTCATTCTCCCATGAGTTGGGACCAGCTTCCTCCCCACCCACATTTTAACATTAACTATTACAGGATAAGTCGCATAGTCTCATCGTGAAGAGAGTCAACGTCTACAGATTGGGATTGGGCACTTGAGTACTCGGAAGTGACCATTTTTTTTTACATTTTGTTCCGTTTTTGATTTTATACTTGGTTACAGTTGGGAATGTTAATTTTTCTAGTATATCATTAATAGATTAGCAATAAAATTATCGATCCATTTCATAGATTAATCAGCAATACCATTTTATTACTTTTTACTCAGTAATTTCTCAAAGCAGTGTTTTCTTAAAGGGATAGTTCACCCAAAAATAAAAATTCTGTCATTTACTCGCCCTCAGATTGTTCCAAACATGTATAAATGTCTTTGTTCTGCTAAACACAAAGGACGATATTTGAAAGAATGTCAGTAACCAAACAGATCTCATCCCCCATTGACTCCCATAGTATTTATTTTCCCTACTATGGCAGTAAATGGTGGATGAGATCGGTTTACTGACATTCTTCCAAATATCTTTCTCTGCATTCAGCAGAACAATGAAAGTCTGGTAGAATATATGATTTTGTGCAAGAACAGAGAGAAAAGCGTTTTGTCTGAACTGGCCTCTTACAGGACTAAATCCAGCACACCTGCAGTTTTGACATAATTTCCTGCTGAACGTCCTTGACAGTGGTCATGACGGCAATGTCAGAAAAAAGGCACTGGAGGTAAAACCAGGCAGAATAAAACTCAATTGGAATATTTAAACATGACACCATCTGAATGCCTGCGATGCCAAATCAAGCTGGTGGGAGCAGTTAGCCAAGAAAAACTGAGGGCTAGGAACATAGACAGAAGCACACTAAATTATACAATAGCCCAATGGCTATCTTCTTAGTGTTATGAACGCGTCCTGATTAGAAGTTCATTTCTCTCAAATCTGACACAGCACCTCAAACTTTCAGATCTGTACTTCCTAGCCGAATGACTGTTGACTGGAGGGTTGATAACACCATTGTTTGATGCCCGTTTTGCCTATGGGAAGACCATTATAAGCTGTCTGTGTTGCTGACTCCCTTCTGTCTGAATTGAAGAGTCTTGAAGTGATGGAAGCCTGAGGCATTAGAGACTAACAGGACTATGTGCGTGTCTGAGGCTGGTTCAGCTGTAATTGTTGTGACCTAAATGATTGTAAACAGTCATTGCTGGCCACACAACTAGAGCCGCATAAACACTGGCTCCTTTGTCCTTTACTTCTCACCCCCTACACACACAGAGCATTTATAGGACTTTGGAGAGCAGGATGCCCCTTGAACTAGCATAAAAGTCCCTTGCTGGATGGAAACTGTAAGAAACAGGCAACTGTGGGACAATAGCCTGTGACTCTTTAGCATTTCACAAGCCAGACGAGGAAAAGCTTTTGTCTTGTGCGTTTTCTAACGTGTCGTGTACACTAATGCGTACACGTGTGAGTGGTCGCGGAAGCTGTTTTGATATGATTTGGCCATACGCTAATGCAGTTTCCAGAAAGCCCTACTTGTTTTTCCTTCTGGGTCGATCACATCTCATCTCTCTTGTCTTTCTCACACTCTCACACACACTTGTGCTCAACAGTTGTGCTGTATGCTCGGTTCCAAATGCTGCTGACTGTGTCATTTCAAGTGTTACGATTGTGTGCGAAACTATTTCACAATGGTCTAGTTTGACACATTTGGACGTTCGTCGTTCTCATATTTACCACAGTACATCTAAATAGTATTGATTGAGATTTTGAAAGCATCAGAGACCACAGGAGGATAAACCGACATGTGTATAAAAAAATAAAATTAAAGCTATAAATAAGCGCGGATGCATTATTTCAGAGTATTTCAGACAGGCCAATAAACCGCTGACAAGCCTAGCCATTTATTAGGTTTAAATGGGAACATAAAAGCAATCGTGCGTTCCCGTCTGCGGGGTATCGGAGATCTGAGGCTGCAGTTGCAGTTTCGTTTCGTCTAATATTGTTGTAGCAGATGAGTAATATCTAAATGGCTGAAGACATATCAAGGATTTTCAGCATCTCTTAAACTTTAATTGAACATAAATTTTGCTTGCGAGTATAAGTCTGGGTGTTTGTGTATAACCTAAAATGGTATATGGTTTCGCAATATTTTTCTCCACCTTTATAATTGCATGTCCATGCTTTGACAAGACTGAAAGAAAAACCATCAAAGTCTCTTATCACATCAGATTAATAATATGCATTGAGACTGTGGACAAGAGCTAGATGAATTTCTTAAGTAAACAGTCAGAGAGATCACGCTTTGCTTGCGAAGGCCTGGAGATTCCCAGAATTGAAGCAGAAAGGAAGGAATGCCTAGCAACCACACACAATTGAGGATGGAGAGCTGTGGTCTGCCTGATGGAGCGGGGGTTTTCAAACTGGTGTCCGGGGACACCCAAAAGGTTGCAAGGAGAAAAGATGAAGCCAAATGATAAAGTCCACTGTTTTTATCTGTTTTTTGTTGTTGCTATGCATAGATTCCAGAATTGTTTATATTTGTATCTTTCTAGTGAGTTTTTCCCAATATAGTTTCTTTTTTCGGACTCCAAGTGAAATTGTTTAGGTTTAGAAACAATGTCTTGTCTTTATAATATCCTATTTGGTATTTATCTAACACATTTTAAACGTTTCTTTACATACACAAAAACTATATTGATATGTGTTTTGGAAAAGGGGGTCCCTCACAAAAGATTCATCTTATTTGGGGGTCCTTGGCATCATAAAGTTTGAAAACCCCTGTGCTAGAGCGCCGAATAATCAATCCCCAAATCCCAGAGGACAAATAAAAGAAGAGAGAGAGAACAAGAACTGATGTCCATTTGAATGCAATTAAATAGATCATATTCACAGATGATCTTTGTTAAAAGTAAGGAAATACTTCATTGTTTCGTGATGAAATGAAGAGAGGGCTAAATTGGTTTAATGAGGGACAAACTAGATAAGACTGGCACAGTTGATGAGACAAATGGAGAGAGACATTTACTGTGAGATTTCCTGTGAAAACCTGGGTCACAGCTGCAGCGAGGAAGCTGGATTATACTTCATTGTGAACCTGTGTATCTGAGACCATAATGACGGACTCTCTGAACTTCAGCCAGACGCACTGGCTCTGGATCAGGAGTGAGCACCTGAGCTCACTGACACATCGCTGCACCTCATTAGTGCAATGCATGCTGTCATTCACGCACCCACTCCGGTCAGATCCGAGGTACCGTGACTATGTAATGAGACATTGAGGCTATAAGAGAGTAAAAACACCTGAATCCAGACAATCGTCCGCTGGGGCAGGACATTTACACAATAACAGAGGTCTTGTTTGGGTTTAAAGTCGAAGTTAAATCCCCTTTGCAACCCATCTTCTTACGTAATGTGGCACAACATATCAAAGGGCAGGACATGTCTTGATTTAATCTGTTAGGAATTGAATGAATTCTGAGTTGTGGGTCTTCAGATTGAGGTTTTTATTTCTTCCTTAGTGTTTTTATTTGCATTCTTTTTTTATTAAATTATTTATATTATTTATATGCACAGTCGAAGAATGCTGACCAAACCTACATTTCATGTCTAAGGCAGAGACACTAATTTTGGTTTGCTAAAATATTGAACATTAGTATTATTGTTAAAACTATTTTTTATTTTGTTTTATTTACTTATTTTTATTACATTATTTTTATTTTGAATCTTATTATTAATTTAATAATGTGAACTTGTGAAATTAGTCACAACTAATCGTATTCAAAATAAAAGTTTTTTGTTTACATAGTACACACACATGCTGTATACTGTGTATAATAATTATGTATATATATAAATACACAAACTTGCATGTATACATTTAAGAAATACATATACATGTGTATATACATTTTTTATATTTACAGTATATATAATATATAAATAATTATACATATTAAATATTTAAATTGAATATAAAACACATGCATGTTTATTATTTGAATTATTTACAAAGAGGGACATTTAACACATTCACAAGTAAACAACGTGTGCTTTTTTATTTTCTAATTGGCAGTGCGAGAGAGCGACTCCTTCAGTGAGATGTGCGTAACGCTTTGGACGTGTGTTTCGTGAGATCTGTGAAAACAGGTCGGATTTAATTGGAAGTCTGCTGATCATCCAAGCCATAGTGAAATAAAACCTCTCGACCCTTCTGGCAGTCTAACTAAAAGCAGTCTAAAAAGAAGATCTGACTTGCTGTCCCTGTGGGATGCCTGGTACCTTTAAAATTAGTTTTGCGGAATAACAGACACGAATTGCAGTTTTGAAGCCCTGAAAAGGATCTATATCTGTCATTGTTTAAATCGGAGAGATGCTAGGTATTCAGGAGAGGGCTTCAGGCATCTGTATGTATTTACTGTTCTCTGAAGTGCTGTTTGTTTGTCTGGTGTTTTGACCTAAAACACATTTTGTGGAAGTGCAACAATGCCTCATGTTTTATTCACAGACAATGACTTCAGCATGTATGTGCACATCCGGCAGGTGTATACCGCTATCTTAAAGCTGGCTAACACACAATAGAGGTGTGACTCATTCCATGTGGGGAAATCTCCTGTACGTTCTCTGGGGGATTGTGGACAATGCTGGTACTCGCAGCTTGTGTTTGTTTATCAAACCACCTCAACACTCAATTGGAAATTAACTCGCAGCGTTGAATTCGAAATGTGAGCGACAGCAACATTCTTAACATGATTTTAATATGCAGCCGCACATGTCGGCAACTGATGCGTCTTGCATAAAAAGGCGAAGATCTGGAGTCTGAACATTCAAACAATCTTGGCATTATGTGGGAGATGAGAGTTTGCGTGTTTTAAGTGTTGACAGCAACTCCTGGAGTTGGAAGTCATTTCTCACAAGTGGGTGTGAGCGTGTGTGCGGCCCGTTGACAGGTGTGCTCACACCGTGAGAGATTGTTGAACCCAGTAGGTTATCTTTTGACACACTTTGACACACCTCCTTTCTTTACTACGAGTCTCACATTAAAGTCCTCCAACACTGTTCCATTTCAGAAACCATGAGGGATTGCATTGGTTTGCATTAAGGGATAGTTCACTCAACATCAAAAAAATCTGTCATCATTTATTCATTCTCATGTCGTTCATAACCTATAAATGATTACATTTTCTGTGAAACCAAAAAGAAGATATTTTGAGAAATGTTAAAACACTTATTTATTCTGTCAAATGAAGAAATGTATAAATGATAACAAATTCTATGAAACCAAAGTGAAGATATTTTGAGAAATGTCTTAGTGGTTCTGTGTCCATACAATGGAAGTCAATGGGGCCAGTGTTGTTTGATCACAAACATTCTTCAGATCTTTTGTGTATCGCAGTAAAAAGTCATACATGTTTGTAAATAGGTAATGAAAGAATCATTTTTGGCTGAACTATCCCTTTAAGTGATGTTTGTGTGTGTGTAGAGTGACAAACAAACCCCCCAACACGTTTGCCAGAGACGCATCTGTCACTCGGCGTGAGATTCAGTGACGCTACTGCTTGTTTGTTTTTGAGATTTTAGGAGGAACTCGTGGGTACGGAAGCCCGTCGGTTGGTGTAGAGATATCTGATAGCAGTTATGTTTACATAATGTTCTAAAATGAGCCAGTGAGATGTCAAATAAGCAGCATGCCTCCACAGGCCTGTGAAAATCACCCCGTCCCCGATAAGGCCCCAGTTTCCTGTTTGCGAAGCACTCAGACATCTCCATTAAAGGCCAAACTTGATAAACACCAGGTCTGAGAGAAAGACGATGGAATGCTGAAGATCCAAAGCTGAAGTCAGCAATATTTTTGTCGTGTGCCACAAACACACACACAATGCGTGTGTGTAGAGCGGGCATTAGTGTTAAGACTCTTGACTAGACACAGATAAAAACATTGACCGTAAGTTTGCGTCCCTGTCTGAAATGGTTGTCGGGGTGTGTTTTTAACGCCTGTGTGTTTGTTTTGTGTTTGTCACAGGTGCTGGAGAATCGGGGAAGAGTACCATCGTAAAACAGATGAAGTGAGTGAACCACATTCTTCTCTCCTCGCGTTCTTTCTTGCACGCATGCTTTTCTGAGGACCAGATGTTAACGGCGGTGCAAATGTGAAAGACAAACAGCTGCACCTCTGACACAATATTTTTACTGTCATTTTCATTTTGCGCACACACACTTGCACCCATTTACGTGCCAAGATTGTTTTCTTTTTGGGCTGGTTCATTCATGTTCACACAAACACATCCGTAGACATGGCAGAATGCCAGTCTGATTAATTTAACCAATCACACGCTTTGAACTAAACTGGTTTAAAGAACCAAAAACCCAGAGTTGCAAGTGATATGATTTCAATTTCCAGATAAATGTCTTTTTTTACAAGACTTCATCAAATCATTCAATCAACTAAACCGTTGATCCATTCACCACTTCACAACATCATTACTGGTGCCAGGGTTCCGACTGCACAAACACACATTTCCACAGCTGTGTGTGTACAAATGACGACTCCTCTCAAAACCTAGTGTGCTGCCTACTACAGACTGCATTTTAAGCCATCACACGATTAAGCAAATGTTACAAAATGCTGTCTGTATAGGCATCTCGCTATGTTTTGAGACACAGTGGTTGTCTGTCTTATACACACAGCTGTGGATGTGTGCGTTTGTGCAGTCGGGCCCCTGGCAGCAGTTAATACTCTGTTTATCTGACCTTGACCTCAGCTGTAATTCTTGCACCTCTGTATCCCAAAGCAGTTTTAAATCCTGTATTAATCACTCTGATGGAAAACAACTTCTGCTTTATTCCATAACCACACGCCTACAACAACACGCATAACACAGGCTTTGATGTAGGACATCAGGTCAAAGCATTTAGTCCGTAACAGTTGTCACGGTTGTTTGCGTCTAGTTTGTTTACAGTGTAACGGCCATGAATCTGAATGTGAGAAATCTGAATGATAAATATACCGACTAAAGTCCTGACTTAGTTAAAAAATCTGATTGGCTTTTTGGATGAGATGTCTCAATAGGAAGTGTGGCTGTTGTAAGAATGAACAGTAGTTAACACACTCTGCTTTGTTTGCTTTATTATTGGGCTTTTTTGAGTTAGTTTTAAATCTTTTAAGCTTTACAGAAATGTGTATTTTCCAGTCTATAATGTCAGTTGCCTGCTAGCTTTATATCGTTTTTAAATAAAAGTTCTTGACATGAAAAACTGCATGTTTTCCACTGGCCCAGTGAAATTTAAGGTGTTTATCTGAGTGTTACTTTAGTAATAAAAGTGAACTGTCTCTATCCTCCTGACCCAGATGGCAGAACGTGCCCGCATTTTCATGAGCAGAACTGCTAGTATAATAAAATACTTTATAGTGTTGTGGTCTAGCAAGACCTGCAAAACAATTCCCACCAGCACACCAAATCAATTCGGCAGCTACATTCTGTCCACTGAAGATTTAATACATTTGTATTGCATTTCTTTTGGGCCCTAGGCTAAAATTCCCGTTTCTCTCTCTCTCTCCCTCTATTGTTATGTGATTTTTAAGGTTCAGTTTTACGTTTTGTATATATCAACGTATCCTCAGGTCAAAGCAATGCCTGATGACATCATGAGTGCTAAATATCCCAATTGCGTGTGTGTGTTCTCTCTAGGATTATCCATGAGGATGGCTACTCGGAGGAGGAGTGCAAGCAGTATCGAGCTGTGGTCTACAGTAACACCATCCAGTCCATCATGGCTATCATCAAAGCCATGAGCAACCTCAAGATCGAATATGAGGACAGCTCAAGAGCTGTGAGTACACACCAGCAAATAAATCACGTACAACATATTACACACAGGGGACATCTCAGAAGCCTACTGCGATCCTGACAGAGAACAGATGACTTGGAGGACGACCTACAGGATCGCATGCAGTGCATACAGATCCTTTAATAAAAATCTTCCTTCTGTCCACCTTTGTTGTAAACCTCAGATGGATTTCTTGCAGTTTTTTGTTGCTGGTCTTTCTTACTATTGACTTCCAAGAACCGTCCACTTGCTGGATGACATGAATAGGGAGCACAGAAAAGGGAGCATACCTGTCCTTCCATTCCAAGAAGAGCTGCTTATCAAACACAGCACTATTGATCTCTCCTTCCTCCTGCACATGCACATTATTTCACAAAACTGACTGTGGTAGTAAGAGGGACCACTTCATTTCTGCAAGAACGACTGATGGATTATGTGAAAGAGGGAGACTAAGGGAGTTTTTTTCTGCTCGCATCTCGAGAACAGCCGGAGGGCAGCAGTATGTTTAATACATCTGACGCACCCGAGGCTCTTCCGTATAGATGAGCACAGTACAGATGAGGTTCGGGACAGTTTAATTGTACCTCACTGAATGAGAAGGGTTGAAATGGGTCAGGACGAAGCGACCTTGCGTCAGCGGGAAACAACAAAAATGGCCCATTAAAAGGGTTCTATTGTGAAAAAGCATTTTTTGCTTTTAAAAGCTTGAATAAGCCAAACTATTTTCGGTGCATGAACATTTAACCTTATGAGTGGTCTTCAGGAAAAAATAAGTGGAATACGGCCCCTTTAAACGCACAGGCTCTTTATTAGTGATGTGTAATGGTGGTGTACAGTTTAATTAGCCTGTGACGGGTGAGACTGATGATTGTATTTCAGCGCTGGGAATAGAGCTGTTACAGAGGGGAACAACATCTATCTCTCCATCATCTTTAATTTGAGAGAGAGAGACTCAAGTATTTCTAAACATCACTTTGCATAATGTCATTTAAAAAATTGGCTAGTTGTGGATAGTGGATTTTTTTTGTAGAAAACTCATTTTGAAGACCTTATACATTCAGAATTTGTGTTTTGTTTAACTTTACAATCATCGAAAAAGACAAAGTGTAACATCAGATCACAAGTACACATGTTAACCACATGTGTGCTGTATTCTGTACACGTGGACAACGGCATCCTGTGGGGCGGATGGCTGTACCTCTTCGTTTTTCTTTCTCTCTTGCTAGCTAGCTGTAAATCACGTAACCGTCCCCCTCTCTCTACTCGGATTCCTTCCCCTTTTTTTCCACTACGTAGTAAAAGAACAGGTAATGTTCCCTTTTGGAATTTATACTTTAGTTAACTGTTTGATTTACCTTCATTCTTTGAATTTACTAGCCACTAAGTTGCGAAACAACATTGAATCAGTTTACCTTTACGATCCGTGCTATCTGCAGTAGCACATAGTTTAGAAATTCATTATGTCCTGTTGAAGTGCATGGTTGCTTCGCCCATCACTTTTGCTCGTGGCGCCTGTGTTCCACCCGTCGGGCTGACTTCCAGCGACCTAGTTCAGTGGGAGTTTTTTTTTCCTGCAACATACTCTTTGGGAGGAGACAGACATGTAGGTAGACGGTTATTTTAGTAGCTCAGAGACGACCACAATAGGAAACATGTGGCACGCAGACAGACCCGAATGCACAGCCTGAGATATTGTGGAACTTGAGATCTCGCTCTCATGGACATCACAGCTTGCGTGTATTTATTGCACTTTGCCAAATAGACCTCTGTTAATCGTCCAGCAACATCCATACAACGCATTACAAACCACACAGACCCTACTAGAAAGTGCACACAAAAAAAACACTAAACGCTGTGTCTGCAAGGGCACACGCAGATCTTTTTCCAGATTAATACATTCAAAAGAATCAGGTTATGTTGTGTGGTACTGTATATGTTGTAATCACCTGCATTATTTGTAAGTAGATGTGTTGGTTTCTTTTGTAGGATGATTCCCGTCAGTTGTTTGCCCTGGCCGGGACGGCAGAGGAACAGGGCTCTCTGCCAGACGACCTGTCCAATGTCATTACCAGACTGTGGGCTGATGGAGGGGTACAGACCTGCTTCACCCGGGCCAGAGAATACCAGCTGAACGACTCTGCCGCATAGTGAGTTATCACTCTCGCCCCGTTGTTTGTCTGTGTATAAATCAATGACCATTTGTCAATATTTATGGCAGGAAAATATCATTACTCATAATGATCAGTCTGTCAGCTCAAAATGCAGCAGGGGAGGGACACTATGGCATTATGGGTATTTTTACCGTAGGTTAATGCTTATGTCAATGGACGATTAGCGTTTTATAAACAAAGGTCCAAAAGTCTGAGACTGCTAAAAATGAAAATGCTTGTGTACCAAATAAAACTAATGAAGGTGAGGTATAAAGTGGCTTGTCCCTTTATTCCTCACAGTGAAGATATTCACTGTGTGATGAGAGCGGACGCGTTCATGTCGATGCGTCCAAGCGAGCAGAAACTCTGTTGCTGGCAGTTAACGGTTCATTGAGAAACCAATTGCTTTAAACAGAGGTTGGCCCGGGGGCCGGATTTCCATGAGTTTTCCCATGCCAGAGACCCTCGGAGTCAATCAAGAGTGGGCGGAGCACTTCTGGGCGATTTGCAAAGGCACGATGATGTCATTTGTTGGTGGGCAGGCATTGGTGAGAGGACTAATTTTAGCTTTGATAATATTTCGTTTTGTTCATTTGGTTCAGCAGATGTTTTTGTGACCCTTTGCCGCCTCTCTGTGTGTGTATTTTTGGGTGGGTGAAGAAAAATGTGGTTTTACAGTGGCTGACTCTGGTAAAACCACACCCTCCCCACCCTCACAATCGTGTGTGCGCGCACCTGTATTTCTGCTTTTTGTGGTGGCGAAATTTGCATAAATCACACCAGGAGAATAACAAAATCTGACAATCCTTTTGTAGAGACATTGACATGTGACTTATAGTAAGAGTGATGAATTGAAATGGAAAGTCTCAAATGCATACACACTGCTTTATCATGATGTGTTTAAATTTGTGCTGGTCCAGATGCTTTTACTCAAAACATTACATTTAGTTTAGTTGAAATGAGTATTAATGTAAGTTTAAAGGCACACATGGTCTCATTGAAGAGTATGAGAGCATCATTGTTTGTGGTGGTTGGGAAATGCTGTGGTAATTACACGGCTACTTAACATATAATTAAATGGAGAAGAAATATCGATTTGAGTTGAATTGATTTTATTATGCAAGATGAATGAAACCGCAGGGTGATATGAGAAACATTAAATTAGAGAAAGTGGTCAATTATTCATTTCAGTATTTTATTACATAAAATCTATTTGACCACAGAATGCATTTGGCCTGAATCAAGTATTTCAGTTATATGTGACGTTTATTATGAGACATTGTGACGACTTCTGGATAGTAAAGATTCTTCATGTCCATTTTACATCTTTTACAGCTGTTTTATTAGGAAATGTTAATTAATTATATTTCCAGACTCTGGCCTTGATCAAGACTTCACAACATTTATGCCAGTTTAAAAGATTGTTCAAAAGACTTTAGTACTTGTACTGCATATTCCCTGCATCAATAGTTTATACTGAATTCCTTTTAAGGAGCCATGTGGAGATTTAAGCGGCATCTAGTGGTGAGGTTGTGAGTTGCAACCAATGGCTCACTCCACCCTGTCTTTCGTAGCACTATGGTGGCTGCACAGAACTAAGATGTTTTCACTTATTTGCTGAAGGAGATAACGTATTTACGAAATGCGCTCTGTAGAGCAGTTTGTCCGTTAAGGGCTACTGTAGAAATAACATGGCGACTTCCATGCAAGGGGACCAGCAGTGTATGAACAATAGATAGAAATAGCTCATTCAAAGGTCATAAAAACATAACACTTCATTATGTAAGGTCTTTATACACCTCTGATAACATAGTTATGTATATTATATTGCATTTCTGTCAATAGATCCTCCAAAAAACTACACACTGGACCTTTAAACGCACTTGAGTACATGTATTCCCTTTGAATTTAACACAATATTGCAGCAGTTGTTTATGTATAAGTATATTATTTTGAACACTCCCATTCTGGTAAACCTTTATCCCTGGCCTATTGTTCGTATTACACACACGCATCAGCGACAGACTGTACTTTTGCTTTTTATATACTCCAACTTATGAAACAATAGCAGGTGATCACGAATCTCCACGCGGTCAGCACAACAGATATTTTTGTTGCTAAAGCTCTGTCACAGCATCACCAAAATCTAAAATGACATTCGGTAAAGGTAAAAGCAACAAAAGCTGCCACACTTTGTGATGAGGGATTTTCAGGTCTTTTGGATTTGGTCGAGGTTGTCCCTGATTGTTTTGTGTTACTGAAGCTCCAGCAGAGAGCGAGTGTCTACGGGGATCCTGACAATATTGAAGCCGCTTTTCAGGACTGATAGAACTCTTAACAACTGAGAAGATAAAAACACAACTACTTTAAGGTCTGAATTTCAGGGCTTTGTTCTTTCGTAATTCAGATTTGAACTCTTTGTTCGTGTGAGTTGCAGTGAGATTGCTTTGGATGCTTTTTTTCTGGCATTTGGTGCAGTAACATTTATTGAGGCCAAAAAGACGTATTGTTTAGGCCTATTTGGCACTAAATAAAGGAAGGCATGCGATTACATTGCAGTATGTTACATCACGTTTCTTTACGGGATCTTCACCGGATGTGTGTGAACGCACGCACAGATTCCCGAGAATCACTGGCGGTGTGAATGAACAAAATCGAACTATCCTGGGACAAATTCCTTTTTGTGTATTTTCCAGGATCTCTGTATGATAAGGGCTTCAGATGGGTGTTAGGGTGTGACTTCACTGACTTTTGATTGGCAGCTGAATGAAGATCTGCAGCGTCACTTTGGCAGTCTCCAGTTTTGAAAAGAGACTGATCTTGAGACTGAACAGAATCATATTAAATAAACCGTAGAAAACATTAACCAGTAATCTTTTTGATTTTTCTTTTGCTGCCTGAATTATAAGAGCCAAGACAACAGGACTGTCTCGTGTGTTTGCAGTTATCTGAATGATATGGAGAGGATAGGCAAAGCAGACTACATCCCAACCCAGCAAGACGTGCTAAGGACCCGAGTGAAGACCACTGGCATCGTAGAGACGCATTTCACCTTCAAGGATCTTCATTTCAAGTGAGTAACCTTTCTATATATGAGCCTTCTTTGTTTCGTTGCGGATGTTTACTGTGATTTCTGTTCGCACTTTCTAGGGGCGCTAACACGTGCGTTCACACGCATTCACACTTCAGACAACTCGTCCTCCCAATCTAACAGCCTCCGCTATTTTCGTTAGCTAGCAACACCCTTTTTAACCCTCGCTGGAATCGATCAAAAAATTATTCTCTGTGTTGTGAGGTTTAAGCTTCACTTCCCTTAAACCTGTTGATGGCTTTTGGTATTGGAGGTTCGTGGGATTTAACAGGGCTGGAATGATTCTCTTTGAGTGAGTTTGCTTTAATCTACTGAAGAAATGTCAGCCCAACCTTTCGAAGCATCAAACGCAAACCAGCTGTCAAAGACGGGTTATTACGTTGTGGGGTGTTTTGTAAATGATATTACGTACCGTAAGACAGTTTGGGTTGAGAGATTACAGAAATTCCTGGCAATGCAGATGACTTGTTTTCCAGGTCTGTGCCGCTGTAGACAGGTGTGACATGCCAAAGGCTGCTGCTACAGACAGGAAGTCTCTGGTCTTCTGTTCTTCCTCCCTGTCTCATCCTTTCCGCTTTCATACTCTACATTACCATAGAAACAAGGCCAGACTCAAATGTCAACAAATGCCATGAATAAAACACGTGAATGTCCGAGGGACATCAGTAGTTCCAACTTTAATCTAAAAGGGATAGTTTACCCAAAACTGAAAAATCTTTCATCATTTCCTGACCGTCATGTCATTTCAAACTTGTATGAACACAAAGAAAATCAAATTGGTACTGGTGAACTATTCCTTAAAAACACCGCGACTGCAGTTCTATAGTGTTTTATTTGTAATAAATCAACTATGGCAAATTAGTTTATATGACTGTGATATTTGGGATGTGTGAATGATTATGTCTTGTTTTGTAGATTGCTTGGGTCATTTTTCTCATTGATGTATTATTGATATCTGTTTACACTGCTGACTGTTAAACCGTGTGTGCTGTTTGACATTAGGATGTTTGATGTTGGCGGTCAGCGTTCAGAGAGAAAGAAGTGGATCCACTGTTTTGAAGGGGTGACGGCCATCATCTTCTGCGTGGCCATGAGCGCGTATGATCTAGTACTGGCTGAGGATGAGGAGATGGTAAGATGGTGTACTTTTTATCCCACACCAAACCATTAAACAAACCGTCACACCATGAATAATAAAAGGAGTCATTTAGTTTAAGAGGGTCCTTTTTGTTACTGTACCTTTGAAACATCATTATGTATTTTGATCCTGTTATGCTTTGTCTATCCTAGCATTATGTTAGGGGTACGTATAATACAACTTATTTCAAAGCTGGTCGAATTGGTTCTAGAAAAAAATATTAGGATCCTTTCATATTAGCTCCCAAAAGTTTTTATAATGAATTCTTTCATTGGTCTAAGCTTCGATTTTTTTTTTTCTTTTCCTCTCCACTTCAGAACCGAATGCACGAGAGTATGAAGCTGTTTGACAGCATCTGCAACAACAAATGGTTCACCGAGACCTCCATCATTCTGTTTCTCAACAAGAAAGATCTTTTTGAGCAGAAGATCTTACGCAGCCCCATGACCATCTGCTTCCCCGAGTATGCAGGTACAAGAAAGCAGCCAATAAATCATCTACATCAAGTGCACAAGTCCAACAGCGCTTTTGAGCACGTTTGCCTAAAAAAAAAATCTGCAGTTTACTGCTTTTCCTATGCAGATATCTCCTCCTCCATTGACCAGACAGCCTAAACATTAAGTGATATTTGGGGATTCTAATTCATATTTCCACTATGGAAAAAAACTAATCACAATTCTTTCAACTGGCCCTGAATAGAAAAACATTTGTGAAAGCTTGATGCTGCTGAAATGTTGATATCCAAATGGCCAGCCATTCATCACGTGCAGTTCAGGGTTGAGCCTGGGACATCGATCCAAAGCAGGACAGATGGTTTCGCCAATATCAATCAATTGGAAGAGATAATGAGGCATTACACTGATGAAAGAGAAGCTTACTATGAATCGATTGGCGGATGATGCAAATTAAAAAGAAAAATACGGCTTCCTCTCGTTTACTTATTTCCTGTCGTTCCATCTCCGTCTTTCCTTACCGTGTTTCCCTTCCGTTTTCTCATTGTTCTCTTATTTCCCCCTTAACAAGGTGCCAACAACTACGACGAAGCCTCCGAGTACATCCGCACCAAGTTTGAGGACCTGAACAAGAAGAAGGAAACCAAGGAGATTTACCCTCACTTCACTTGTGCCACCGACACCAAGAACGTGCAGTTCGTTTTCGACGCCGTCACTGACGTCATCATCAAGAACAACCTGAAGGACTGCGGGCTCTTCTAGATGCCAAAACCAAGAGGATGAGTCAAGGTGCAGAGAAATACGCAAAACTAGACTATTCAATTAAATACGTTTCATGTTGTTGTGTAAGTAAGCAGCATGTTCTCATTTCTCTTCCCTCTTCAGATTACTTGAACAGTTTTGATGAGCAGAGGAAGCGGAAGTGGAAGACGTCCTGAGCATCTACACTGGCCAATCACGACGACTCCTTCCACCTGACGACCGATGCTCAGAGGAGCCCGACACCATTTCAATTATTGCCAACGATAGCCCCACCCCAACACTGTCTCTGCATTGTTTGGCATTTAATATCTGTATTATTAACTCCTTGGGCTGTGACCACAAATCAACTGTTGTATTTCCAATGTCAATATTTGTTGTTTATTTTCCATCCATCCTTCCTTTGTTTGTTTTTTTTTTCTGAATAATACGCAAGGAAACGTTTTATATTCTTTCATTTTACTCTAGGGAATCTGATGTTCAAATTTTCTTAAACTTTTAATTGCATAACGCTTATTTTTTTAAGAAACCAGCAGGCGTTGGATATAGAGTATGATCGAAAAGGAAAGCGCTTTTTTACGATGTTTACACGACGTCCTCGTTCATAGCTAACCGGCGAATTGTCCTGCATGATAGATAGCAGATATTATCAGCACAAGTAATCAGTTCACGTCAGCGTAACATTCCTTTTTAAAATTAAGTTGAAAAAATACATAAAAAAGCAAAAAAAGCTTCACATGGGGAAAGAATTGCTAAAATATAACTGATATTTAAAGTATGTACGTAACAGTATCTAACCATCTTTTTCATCTCTATCTTCTCGTACCTCTTTCTAGCATTCTGTTTGTGCCTTGACTTCCGTTTACAATGGACTTTTTTTCTTCCCCGATTGTCCTACTGTACGTAAACATTTCTGCTCCAGAACTTTCGCACCATGTAAGATTAAATAGTGATTATTAATGATAATCTAATTGAGTAAAAGGGTAGTGTTTTTTTTTTTTGTAAAGATTAAAATGCTTTTGAAAGTCCTATATAATGATTTAATTTAAATAAAAGTTCATTCACCAGATTAAGTTGCATTGTCTGCAATTTTTTTATTAAAATGATTGCATACGTAAACATGTATGTTATGGTTAATAGTTTGGCATTAGCGGCTGAATAAATTCAATATTTAACTAATTTATGTAGTAATTAAAATCATATTTAAGGACTTGCTGTAGACACTGGAACATTTCTAATTTTAGTCCGTTCGAGATGTTGCTTTATGAGATGTTTAGCTATCCATTACCTGGCACAGTCTATGAGAACATTGATGAGCTTAATTAAGAAAATAAAGATTAATTTCTGATCCTAGTTCAGATGGAGGAGGCTCTAGCCAGCGCCGCTCCCGTCACTCCATCCTGTGACTGTTGAATAACATCAGAAAAATCTTTTTAGGTGTAATTATGAGCATGTCTTGAATGATTTCTTCCAAACAGCCTACATACACACTATAATTTAACCTGGTTCTCCCGTCAAAGAAATAGACAAAATTAATCAAATTATGATCTAAATTAGAAAATTAAGTTGTGCAATACAGAATAAAAATGTGGTTTACCATATTGTCCTCTTGAACGGATTTTTGAGAGACTGATACTGCCATCTAGTGACACCTTTGTGAAATGACGACTAATTTGATTCTCCTTTCAGCTGTTCAGATTATTATTACACGGCTCGTTAATATGCTTGATTCGGATTGGCCAATCACGACATTTGCAGGTTCGTTATTCACAGATAACAACCTCTCAAAACTAATAACACACGGTAACCCGGATGCAGGAAATCATTTTGTCCGTTTTTTGACAAATTAAATATGTATTTTAATAACATATATGACATTATATTTACAAATTATTAAACCAAATTGCGTGTTCATGACATTTGAATGTCATTTTTTACCTTAAAACCGAAAAGTAAACGTATTTTCCTTGCGGAAGGTCTGCATTCGGTAAAAATGAGCTAATAAAATATTTGAAATTCCCATTTCATGTCCAGTTCTTTTCACATTTGGCAAGTGACCGTGTACTAAACGGGATTATGTACCATCAGCCGGCTGTTATCGCGAAATAAGCCCCTTCGGTGTGATACAAGACCCTTTCGGTCGGGTCCTGATCACACTGTCGGGGATTATTTCTGCGATAACAACTGGCTGCCTGTACATTATCCCTTACTTAAAGGGACAGTTCACCCAAAAATAAAAATTCCATCATTTACTCGCCTTCAGGTCTTTTTTCCTGCAGAACACTAAAGAAGATATTCTGAAGAACGTGTTTACCAAAACAACATTGGCCCCCATTTACAAAACCTGACAAACATTGTTTTGTATTTATATTCAATAAAAGCTCACCTGTCATTCAGTAAAGAGTCACTGAGGTGTTCTGTCCCACACAGTAGGGCTCTGGGGTAGGGGATAGAAAATATATTTTGATCAGTATAAAAACTGCAAAAAAGAAGTCTGTTGCAAGTTCCCCTGTTGATAGCAATATGAGTACCTGTGGCGCCCCCTTCTGGAGAGAATTTATATGAGAACGGGTTGCACACTGGAGAGTTGACATTTACATTCTCCAGCAAAGTAGACAAGACAAATATTTACTTCCGTTTCAGTCTAGAAAC
Organism: Triplophysa siluroides; assembly: GCA_006030095.1. Classification (NCBI taxonomy): domain Eukaryota; kingdom Metazoa; phylum Chordata; class Actinopteri; order Cypriniformes; family Nemacheilidae; genus Triplophysa; species Triplophysa siluroides. The sequence continues at coordinate 632,855 of VCII01000314.1, read as the reverse complement.
CAGTTTAGAAAGTCTAGAAACCGTCCTGAACATAATATCAGTGGATTCTGTTCTTTGGTTAGTTTTGTCGACATCCTGGTCAAAATGTCTGCACCCAAGTACAGCTGCTGCAGATTGAAAAAGCGGAAGTCATTGTTAAACTGAGTAGATGAAGTCATTTAAATCTTAACTGTAACGGACCATTTACGGGAACAGTTACGGTGGAAGTGTTCATACAAACTCACCTCCAACTGAACGGATCGATGGTGAAAGTTGAGCGTCTTCCTGAGATGGACAGTCGGAGGGAATTAAAGGGCCAGTACTTGTCTATTGCATTCGGTACTCATAGCGGTCACTTGACGGGCATCTTCTGAGATGGCCATGATCAGCGTTCATTTGATTTACTGGTGTGGCTGTGGTCAGCATCTGGACTTTTGCTGGAGAAGAACATTCATTTTCGCAATTTGTTTAAAATTATAAGGAATTGTGCGTCAAAGTTCTCCGCTTTATTTTCATTGTGTTGTGGGCGTGTCCCACCACATAAGATACAGCCCAAACGTTATCGTGGGGCAATTATATTCATGTTGTGCATTAAATGTATGTGTATGTAAAAGAAGACGATAAATACATACAAAACAACAATAAAAAACCACAGCACCACCTCGTGAGAAGGGAAACGTGCTGTGCCGTGTACGTGCGCTTATCACGTGACTATTAGTCATTCAAACCCAGATGCACATGAGCCACCCACAACGATCTACACTAAAAACAATCCATGCTTTATTTCACTGTTAATCAACAACGTGAGTTATCATGTATTAACTTACTTAAATTATGATAATCAATTGATTAATTACTTCAATTGATTACTTATTAATTAATCAATTATTAATTACGTCTTTTGGAGTGTACATGGGCAAGCTGCCACCTTGAGTTAACTCAAACGGACTTTTCCACTAAAAAATGTTTTTTTCTAGTATTTCTCAGATACGTTTCCGAAATAATGTAAATATTGTCAACGTCGATATCGTAAGAGTTACATTCATCTGAAACGATAGAAAGACTGTACAGAATCTCAACGCTTTTCTTGAAACGTTATGAAGAATTGCTGTTTACTAGCACTATTTACTTTTGCTATTATTCTTACCCTGAAAATTGAACATCATTTGCTAATATATCTTTACATTTAATTCACAGTGGTGTGACCAGATGTGCAGATGTGCTTGATAAGGGTTGGAACTAAACTTTGCATGACTAAAGACCTTTGTTATAAAGTAAGACGTTGACAATGTTTGAAAGCATCTTCCATAGATATTTATTAAATGAAATTCACTATTCCTTTCAAATGTTTCTGTATTGCAGTATGAAGCAGGTGAGGAGCAGCAATGAAGGCTTTAGAGGTGATGAGACACATTCTGATAGGATGAAACTTTTGACAGTTTTGTTTATTGTTTTTCCCTGTTTGTTTCTAAGTATTACATATGCCTGTGGAGCTTAAGGGTTGTTCCTGAAATAAGGAGGTGACTCCATCTAAACTTTACATAGCCTCGTTTTAAATGTTTTTTAGATTGCTTCAAATTCTGTAACTTAAATTGACAGGATCTACTCTTTCTTGCTTCCAGAGAGAGGTCCAGAGAGATAAGGAATAGTTTGTTCTGCACTCTTTAGGTTGCTTAGGAGCGTACTGCAAACATGCCTACATGAAGTACTCGTAAGGCCAGGTCGATCTAGCTGAATTGCATCTGTCCTTCTTTACATAGATGAACAGCAAACAGCTGTTGCCACCCTGAAGGTTCCTATTGTCACAAACACTACTAGATAACAGTTACAGATAGCTGATGAATTGGGCAGTTTATGCTTGGTGAAGGCAAATAAATCTGGAAGGCATGCCTGACTCGCTATACAAGTGCTATAAATGTACTTACCACAGTAACCTAAACAATTCAGCAAGATCTCTTAACTTGGATAAAGTGGCCATCCGATAACACAATGGTCTGAGTTGCATATAAAGACAAGAGTTGATTCTTTTTCCTTTATGTAAACGTGATTGCCACATATTAGCTTTGCATCTCAAGAGGCTCAGTGTTATTGTGCACTTATGCTTGTGTGTGTGCCTGATAGTCTACACACCTCTAAACTAATGCGCCACAGATTAGGGTGGGTACAAAACAAATGAATACGAACATGAATGGAAATAGGAAGATTTTTCTCTAATTACATTAAATACTAAAATAGATGAGCTGTAGCCCCAAAAGCCACACCTGACATATGTGAACTAGATTTCATTAGTTAAAATGTTTTTTACGGGGCTATAAAATATATGTCTGATTTTAGATTCGAAAGATTTTATTCGTGGGATTAGTGGCCGTATGAAGTCAATTGCTCATACTTACACAGGCACAAGTTCAAACCCTTATTAAAATAGTCTATATTTGATATTTTAGAATAAATTACTTGGTAACTTTATTTAAGGTAAAACAAGAAATGTCTTGAGAATATCTTTGTCAACACTAAGTTCAAGACCCGATTACTTTAAAGCGTCACTTCTCACAAACCGCCAGAGGGCGCTGCTGAACACCGTGTGGATGTTCTTGCTTCTCAAACTTGTATTTCCGACTGTCCTCTCAAAATTTGGCACACAAATGATAAAGTATAAAAATACATATATTTTGACCATAAAGTTGAGGCACGTGTCTATAGAACAGATACATATCGTTTAATATTTTGAGTGGAAGTAAAGATGAGAAGAAACGTTGGCAATGAAGTAGGATTACAACATGTGCAAATTAATCGAATACGGTCGCGGATAAAATTGTGACAGTCAATGTGTTTAGTTTGAATCTTACTTAAAACAGAAAGTACAAGATCATCTCATATACTAACAGAAAGACAGAAATAATAATTGTATTTGCAATTTAGTTTTTAGTCATTTGTTTTATGGTCTTGAACTGAAATGCATGTGCTATCTGTACCGCGTTATTGATTTTCTTCATTTTAATTTTGAGAAAGAGACGTAATGGGCACTCAGATTTCAGGCGAGCTCTGATTGGTCGCCTCTGACGCGTTGATTGGATAGCGCGGAATGCTGCCGTTTGATTGGCTAAAACTTGCACGCTGGAATGAAACAGACGCACAAATGCAGATCTCTGAGCAGTGTGGGGCTCATAATCTCGAGTTGAGAATAGATAACACATCTGTGCCACAGCTGGGATTTTACCGACGATTTTGTTCCGTCACAGCGAATGTAAGTAAAAACTTCTTCCAGGTTATATCAATTAAATGCATACGATTTATATGACAAAGCACCTTTTTCTAAAACGATTAAAGTGCAAAGTAAAGAGTTTGTATATTTGTATTAATGCATTTCTTCAGTGCATAATGTGATTAGTAAAAAAACATTTATTTCTGTTTCAGGAGTATTTCAAATTTCTAGTTTTGACTTCTCATCTATTTCAAATCATGGTAAGCATGCTGCAAATCACACCCTTATATGTGGCTTTGTCTTCATAAAGATATATTGCTTTATTCTGCAAAACTGATTGGACATCACTTTATAGAACCTATTACTCAAGATTAGTTATTGTGGAGAAATGTTTGTTCATTTCTGCATATGGCTGGGCATCTGCACTCCATGTCAATCTGTGCATAGATACGAAAGGTACTGTTTGTGGATGAGTAAAATGCAGGAATTTTGTACGAGAAATATTTTTACTAAGAGAAATATTTCAATAAATGTTAAACAAAATATATAAGTCACAGTTGTATTTAAGCGCTAGAAAGGTTAAGATTTGGGTGTTGGCGTTTAGGGTTTGGGGATCAGTTATGCATATAAACAACGTGAACAGCACTCATGCTTACAATGTTTTCTTTGTGAGGAGGTATTAAAAATGCAAGAAATTAAATGGGTTTTATATGGTGCATTCCTCAGTTGCAGAGGACCAAAACGTCCAATGAGTTAGGAACTGGTATGCTGCCTATAGTGAGCTCCCAGAGGATCTCAGACTTATAAAAAACACATGTTCCTCCCAAATATGAGATCCAGATCATTTCAGTTTTTGGTACAATTTGAGGGGAGATTTGAGTTTAAAGATGTATAACCAGCTTCGTATCTAACTGTTTACATATATTCTGTTAAATTTAACCCGTGATAATCTTCCAACTCCCTGTTTGGATTACTATAATACCCAATCTGTTTATTCCAATATTCAAAAATTTCCGCCAGATTTTAGTCTTGAACTGCTGCTAGGTCAGATTGTTAGTATACGTGATGTTTATTTTATGCAGGTGTCAGTTTATATGTGTTTATGTACATGTGCATGGATAAAAGGTGCGGTAGTTACTCACTCCAGGTGTGGCGAGTAACTGATTTATTCTAACTGATTTTGATGTGCGGCTAGCTAGTAGTCATCCATTCTCTGTGATAGCTGGGTGTGATGTGTCCACATGACGTGTATTGAGCTGTTGTTTGGCTGCTAGTATAGAGACGTTTTTTTCAGCTCCTCCAGACAAACACAACCATGCCCTTTTCAAAGAGCTAGTGCAGGTCTAAGCCTGTCAAAAGAGGCAGGGTTAGTCAATCTGGGAATGAAACAGAAAGCGCTAAACATACGACCCCGTTTCTATATAGCTGTCAGATCTTACTTATGAATATGAAAAGACATGCTTGCAAATGTGTTTCATAACATTTTTAATAAAACTAACCGTGTCTTTTTTTCTCTTTGCAGTTGTGTTTGCAAGAATCGGGCGACTGCCTGCGGGAACAGATGCGTTATATGATGCGATCGCTGCAGGATCTAAAGCATTTACGCCGGAGCGGCGCAGCTCCCCCTATCGGGCCTCCGGTGAGGTTGCGTGCCTGTAAGCAGCTCATTGCCCAGCGTGAACGCAGGGCGCGGATGAGGATCAGCGATGCAAGCGAGACTACCAGCTACGACTCAGCCTGCCGTCTTTCAACCTCTCTGGAAGAGGAGGATTCTACGGGCGGCCCGTCAACCGCCAGCTCCCCGAGTAGTGAGCGAAGTCTGGAGTTTGACTCTGGTTACTCCGAGGCTTCCTGGCAGGATGAGGGTGTGGTGTTACGACGCACCAGAAACGTCCGCGTCTCTTCGTCCGCATGTCTCCGCACCAACCAGTTGCCCAGCGACCGAGTTCGTCCGAAATCAACATCCGACGCGTGCCTGGAAACATGGACGTCGTTTGAGACATCTAGCGACCCGGAGGACTGGACTACGTCGCTGCTTACCCGCGGGCGTAACCGGCAGCCGTTGGTTCTGGGAGACAACAGCTTTGCAGATCTCATTCAGAATTGGATGGACTTACCAGAATGCCCAGAGCAGTCTGAACAGAAGCACAGTTCTGGACGCAGTTTCGCAAAGACTTCTTGATAAATGTTAAACGGAGAATAGCCGGACTTTCACAGAGCGTTGACGGACGAAGGAGGTCTACAGATGTTACAAAGCTGAGCACAACGTTTGTGGCCGCTAAAAGACTATCTTGCCATGTTGAAGTGCAGCACAAAACACCCTTCTTCTATAAATCCCACACTGGTTTGAATGAACTGGATGAAGATTTGTATCAGTTTACAGCACTAATGAAATCGGGGAGCAGAATGCCCATCATCTGTCAAGAGATAACTGGGTACATTTGACTCCAGTGAGAGAGACTGAATGGACAACACCTCGGGGAGAGACTAATTATTTTTATATCAAATGTTCTGTCAATGAAGCTGTACACAATAAAAGAGTTCAAAGTTCAAAGAATTTGGTCGGATTGGTCATTGAAACACTCGCTCACTGATTTAAATTGATAAAATGTAACTCTAAATCAAATTCACGTGTTAACAATGTACAAAACGTGTCATACCAAAAACTAGTCAGTCCTTTAAATTCAAATACATTTTGGTTTGCTGTCTATGTTTAATCGGCTGAAAACAAGAAATGCCTCTATATGTGATCCCAATGATTTTTTCCTGGCGTTACAGTTGTGAAATGTACACCACTATTCTCTTCAATTGAAAGAGATTTTAAAAACTTGTAAGTCATCATCATCGTCCTCGAGTGAGCATAATTTTTGGATCATAATTTAAAACTATGGCTGCAGAATGATTATCTTGACTCAAGTACATCTCTTATGTCAATTTAAAGGGGTCATATGGCGCTAACACGTGTTTTTTCTGTGTCTTTGGTGTGTTATAAGTTGCCCATGCATGTATTAGACACGTAAAATTGCTAAAATTAAAGTGTCGAAACAAAAGATGCATTTTATCTAAAAGCAAATGGTCACCTAGACTTGCCTGAAACGCCTCGTGTGACCACACCCCCACAAATCTACATCAGTTTGTGGTATGAGTTGACTAAGACCGCCCAAATGTATACGCAAGTAAGGTGTGCGTTCCTGTCAGTACAATTGCTTTGGAACCTGATGTTCCAAATATGGTAAGAGGTTACATTTCCGTCACACGCTTGCAGTATTCGACCAATCACAACGCACTGGTTAACTGGCCAATCATAGCACACCTCGCTTTACAGAGCGATGGTTTGTTAAAATCTGCGCATTTCAGGGAGGCGGGGCAAAGAGGAGATACAAACATGCACGTTATGTGGAAAATACAGCGTTTTTTAACCTTAAATCGTGTATACACGTTGCATTAAAACAATCGATAATATTCGTTCTAGCCGTGTCATATGACTCCTTTAAAAAGAACACATTTAGAAAGACACTCCCTGCTGGAACCTTTGTCTGTACCTGTTCACTTATGTTCCTTAAGTTCCTGTCATCATTGTGGCCAGAACTACCAAATATTGAAGCCCGTTACAGCAGTGTCAGGAACATTGTGTTCTTAGAACGCCATGTTTTCACTTTCTGGCTCCTCAGGATGGAAAAAGGGTTTGAGCTGAAGAAAGCTGTTTGGTGATGGCAGGGAGTCTACATCAACACCGGTATCTCAGGTGGTCCTCACAGCATGTGTTAAATGAGCTAAGCCCGCTTGTGTCTCTTTACAACCGCATAGGGAACATTTCGCAGCAGCTGGCCGGGTGGCGAAGAAATTGACTTTTGCTTCATTAAGCTTCCGACTCACTTTAAGTGGCCTTGCTATCAGACTAATGCTGCACCGCAGGTCGTGCCAATTCATCCGAACACATCTGCTTAAAGACTTATTAATCCCTTTTAGTTTGTTTGAAAGGCTTGCCATTGCAGATGGTGACCTCATATAAGATTCCAAATTACACTCAAATAGGATGAGACCTGTTTTCATAGAGTGATGTCAGAATTAATAAATACAAAATTCATGACAAATGTATTTATGCTCCAGTGTTGCAATTAGAAAGATGATATCTGAACAGACCGAGAGAGAAAGACTTGCAGGTATGTTGTTTATCTTGGCCTTTGTGCCACAAAAATTGTTATGTGTGCCTGTGAAAGCGTGCACGATCCCTAACTTAATTTAGCATTTTTATAAAAATGAAATATTTTAAGGGTGTCAAAGAGGTTACACGGAACAGATGGACTGGTGTACAATAGCAACAAGGGATTGCACTTATGAGGAATACGTCATATAAAAGGCACCAGGAGCCTCTAAAAGATGTTTGGGCGTGTGACTTCAAAATATGTTTAAAATGATTAAAATAATTGTTTTAATACAAGTAATGGAGGCAGACAGGCAGGCTTGCATACCTAATTGTCCTGCATGAAAAAGTAATGTTTATAGTCTGTGCAATGCACTCATTTATCTTTTCAGAGTATGAAAAATGACCCCGTCTCTTTCTGTTTTCTTCTGGAGATGTATGTGTATGTGGTTGAGTTTAGAAAAATGTACTTTGTACAAATCTGCATTCTTGCAATCCGTTGGTAGAGTATTTGGATCTGTTTCTTTCTGGCCTTGATCTGACAATCTTTGGTTGTTCATTTGTTGGTGTTGTTGGTGCTTTAAGTGTGGAAGCTCTGGTGATGTTTGCCGACGTTTAAAAGCTCTGTGCAAACACAAACACGGAGTGTGTGTCTGGTTTTACGGCATGTAAGAGTGTGTGGAGTGTGTTAATTCGAGTAAACGTGTGAGTGTGCGATGGGGCCAGATGTCAGTGATTTCAGATGGAGTGCTGCCGGGTCGAGCATTGAGTCTGTTCTGATGCACAGAGACAGAACCATCACCCCGTCCGTGTTGGCAAACTCTTAAGGAGCGTGAAGTTCTCACTCATTTATCTCTTAAATTAACAACAGCACACAGATGCTGACTTCGCTGCCGTCACCCTTCCTACAACCCTTTGCATTCTACAATCACACTGTTTTAGTAGTGAAAGACCTTCAGGATAAATGAAAATAAATTCGGCTTTTGTTAGTTTTGTGTTAACTATCACAAGGGCATTTTCACCTTAAAATTCCTGTTTCTGTAATCAGTCTGTATGTTTAAGGTTTTTGGTTTGACTTTTTCATTATTGGTGTAGAGAATGACTTTAAAAATGAAATATTGTTGCACTGAATTTGTGTTGATTCAATTATGTCATTTGTTTAAATACAGAAATACTGTACAACAAAATTATATATATGAGTAAAATATATGTAAGTCATTTATAATTTTCACTTTTTACGAATGAAGAGACCACTCCAAAATGATTTACAGTTTTTCTGAATTTACTATTCTACGTACGTGTTTAGATAAAATGATCATTTCGGTTTCTTTCTGTGAACTATAGTGACAACATTTCTCCCAAATGAAAATATTGTTTTTTTGCAGAAAATTGAAATGGGACAAAGTGGTCAAAATGACAGAAAAATGCAACTTGCTGAAATTTATTTCTGAAATAATTACATATATAAGTTTATATTCAAACAACACATTGCTAATGTTTTACGTGTATTTTAGGATCAATTCAGAAACAAACATGGTGGAAAAAGTCACAAACTTTTGCATTCTCTTTGAATACTTTCACAATGCTGTTGGGTGACTTTGTCATTCCAAAGGTTTACAAATTTTATTTTATTTTGGGGACACCAATAACAGACATAAAAAGAGTGCTTCAGCCCCCAAATTTGCCCCATTGACTTACCATAGTAAGAATAAAAATCACTATGGTCATGTCAGTAGGGACCATCTTTGTGTGAACTTTTCCTTTAAGAGCTTTTGAAAGGTCCACCCCTACACAGGTTTAAAATGTAAAGAGAAAACAGATTTTTTCCCTCTCTGGTGACACTTAAGTCATTTTATGAGAAAAGGAATTGTAGTGTGAGCTCTAAACTGTTTTAAAATCTTCCGTTCTAGCATAACAATCCATTTTAAAAGTGAGGTGTGAACAGTGCTGTGGCAGTGGAGTCGTGGGACTGACTCTGGTGCTCATGAACCTCACAATAGACTCTGTGGCTGAGATGGACGAGTAGACAACACATGCATTGCATACCTGCCATCAGCCCACAATTAGCCAAACAGAGCTTTACAACAATGATCTGTGACACCTCGGTGCCACCTTTAGAATAATGTCCAAGTGTTAATGTCTGTGTCAATGAGCCATTTGCCTCCCAAGGGCAACATCCATTAAACACCATGCATAAGAGCGTGCTCAGAGTATATCTGTTACAATTCGGGTAGTTGACTTTTTTAAGTGGTTTGGATTTATTGGTTTAAAGGGAATTTAAGAGAAGAAAAAACTAATTTAAAAGAAATGTCTCCTACATTTATTTGGTGGACAGCCCTGTTGTGGTAAATAGTAGATTTCTTTTGATGTTTCAGAGTATAATGGAAATTGTGGGTGATTTTTCCGCAGTTACTGTAGCTTAAATTTGAAATCCTTGCAACGCTGAGACGCTTCCAAAAGAGGCAAGGATGGAAACATGTTTGGACTCGCCATTTAATGTCTGTTGTTGGCATATGAGCTTGACTGCGATTCTTCAAGAGGAAACTATTCAATTTCTGGCTTTTCTGTCTATACACCCCCACTCATTTTCCTCTTCATTAGTCGAGTCTGAATTAATATCTCGCTCTATTATAGCAACTGCTAATGGCTCGGCCATGTCAGGGAAATGTTAATGCACACATTAGTGCTTTGTGTGTGTGTTTGTGCATTAGAGCTTTTACACAGTCCTCAAAGGCTCATAGGAATTATACATTTCTATATAAAAGCCTGCAAAACGCACACATTCGTAGGTTTTCTGTATTAGCAAGATGTGAGCTACATTATAAAAGCAAAAAGCACTAATACACTGAAATTGCGTCATTACATTGAGAGCTCTAATGTAGTTCGTGGTGAATCGAAATGAGTGCAGACTTGACGTAAAGCACACATGCTGGATATATAAAGTATAGATATAGTGTATATTGCATTATGAGGTCGCAAATGTTATAAATCGAAATCTTTGTCAAATGGTTCAAAACCTGATAACAGAGAGGAGTTGTGTCGGTCTGGCTCTGTAATGAATGAAACGGTGCTGACAGACTTGCTGCATTGTTATATGTGTTAGTTCTTAAAGTGTTCTCTTTGTCTCACACACATGGTATGTCGCTGGCCAGTTTTGAACCCAGGTGAATGTGATGAATGCCCATCTCTCTGCAGGACCTCTGGGTAAACAGAAGGAATTCTGGGTAAACAAGAATCAGTCAGGGCCCAGACCGAAGCTGTCACTCTGAGGTCAATCTCTCCCATGTTTCGGAGAAAACCATTTGAAGAAGACCACAAGAGAGAAACACTATTGAACAGTAATTGAAAAATGTAATCTTTGGTGTATCTCAAGTATTTTGTGGCTTGAATAGCACATGCAATCTGATGTACGGGCCACTTGAGACCTCCTTTTGACGTCCATCTCTGGCGATTTGATCTGACCAGGGCCCTGCAGTATATTAGGTTTGAAATGTGAATAATATAAACAATTTTGGAATGTTTATTGGTCTGACAGATTTCAAGTACTCGCTTTTTTCTATATCTGATGGACTATGTAGTGAAAAGTAAATGAGTCAAAGTGCCACTGGTTTTAGACACAGTATATGACAAATGCTTGGTCCCTCATGGTCTGACGTTTCCGAGTTAATAAATCTCAGTTGGGCATTGATCATATTTAACAACAAGAACCATTAAAAAAACATCATCAGTACCTCCCCTGTATTAAATCAAGTCAATACTTCTTAAACCTCAAACAGAACGGCAGAGATCTATAGATAAAGGTGAATTTGAGGGCCCATCTGTAACCTGGGAAAAGAAACAGGCCTTGGGGTCGAACCGACGGCATATCCCACGAGGCTTTGCAGCGGTGCTCATGAGTTCTCATGGTCATGAGGAAGGCCAAACCCGGCCTCCAGGGTCACAGGCCATTTCCCTCTGCTGGCCAAACATGATCTTTCACAGACCAATAATAAATTGTTAGAAAAAAAGACAGAGTCTGCTGTGAAGTGGATATACTAACATCACCAGGTTTATTATTTTTTACTTTGGAGAATGTGAATTCGGGTCAGGGTTGGTCTGCGGGGTTAACTCTGGGAATTGTTTTAATTCACAACGATGAAAGCAAAGGGATCAGAGTTTGGTGTTGTGTTTGATTCAGATGTGTTTTTCTTCACCGTTGGATTATATGGTTAATGCAACACCCTGTGATGAAATCTTTCAATCGTGTTGGAACGATGTATCCATTAAATCTTTCTGGTATTGCGAAATATTTTGAACAATTGTAATGGCTTCGGTATATTTATATTCAGTATAAATTTGAAAAATACAACTTTCCTCAACGCTCCTCTTCTATACTTTACGCAGCGAAGGTCTCTCAGTTGAATCTCTTATCTGTGAGGCGGATGAGAAGTCTCTTATGTTTCCTGACGTGTCCCAAATAAAGACCGATGATCGTGCAATGCCAAAAAGTTAATTCACTTAAGATGTAGGTATAGAGTAGATTTTTCACAGGGCGAGAATAACACAGGATAAGATATGTGAGGGTTTTGTTCAGAATTCTGCTATCGTCTACCACCTCTTTCTCATTTGGTTTTTAAGCAGTTAACCTGACCAGACATCACTTACTCTGTTTACATTACTTACACAGAACTTTCTCAAGCGCTGTATAAGAATGTCAACTGTGCTATTTTTATCAGCGTGGATGAGAAAAACTGTACGAAACGCTGGAACTGTGTGTGTGTGAATGACTCGAGAGAGAGAGAGTAGCAGGAGCCTTGAGGCTGTTCGGATCATGCAAATCCAGAATGTTAACATTGTAAAGTCACGTCCGTTCCACCTCAACATCAGGAATGCTCTAAATTCACTGGGGTTTAGTGATGATGTGGAAAAACGGCAACTTACAGATGCACACGCACACACACACACGGTTATAAAACACTCATCTCTGGATGCACTTCTATCTTTGGGTTTTGTGCTTATAAATAACTAACTTAGTTACTCCTGACGAAACCTTACTATTACCATTACCATTACAACTTATTATTTCATTTACCTTTTAATATAAAACATTCTTGATAAAATTCACAACTTTTAATAACCCCCCACCTATTAATATAGAATATATCTTCCCATAGACAGAGGAGTAAAAGACCCCTGTGATCTCCATGCGTCTCCTCAACGGCTCCAGAAGAAATCTCAGGCATTTTTCAAACTGTGCTCAGATACGCTAAGATAACACAGTCATCATGCCGTCCAAATTTATTTGGGATGTCAACACTTGTCTCATTTGTTTCAGATTTTATCTTTTATAAGGAAATAAACATTTAAAACTTTTAGTTATTCAGATTTATTCAAAGTCCATTGCAGTAGTTTTGTAATATTTTTAATGGCTGTCAAACGATTAATTGCGATTAATCGCACCCAGAATGAAAGTTTGTGTTTACATAATATATATGTGTGTCCTTTGCATATTTCATTTGCATTTATAAAAATATACACATACATGCGTATATACAAAAAAACAACAAAAACATTTATATATCATTTAAATTATTGGTAAATATAAATAGATACATTTCCTAAATATGTATGCATGTATGTGTATCTGTTTACAAATACAACATCGATATGGGCCGTACGCAGACATACAGTATATTATGTAAACACAAACTTTTTTCTGGGTGTGTTTAATCGTGATGAATCATTTGACAGCCCTAATCATTTGATATTTTATCGTACACGTTTTTATAATTCAGTTTGGATCAAGTGGGTCAACATATCCTTGTGGTTAACTCTTAAGCACCTTGTTTCTATCTTCCTGTGATACAGGAAGAGTCATGAAGGCTCCCAATGTCTGACTGCTGTGAACTCTTGTGAGTCGTGTCACATGACCAGAGCTCAGAGGTGAGAGAGTGTTTGTTTTCAAGTTTATGCTTCTTTACAGCCACAATAAGCAAGAGGTGCCATTGTGGACACATGGAAAGAATGCTCGACATTCTTCCACGACTTTGCTAAAAAGAACACCAGATTGTGTGTGTGGAAGTTGAAAAAAACTTCAGATTCCTCACAGAGTGTTTCACATTTGTAAGAATGTCGTGTTTGCTTAAACAACACATACACACATGATAGAATGTGCTCAGACTACACTCACTGATGTGTTTAGAGATGATGGAGATCTCAGTTGTGTTTCATTTAGGTGTCAATTTAAGTGTATCTTCTAAAATTGCCTTGAAGAAATAAAAACAAATGAAACCATTTGTTAAAACACATTAAGAGTATGGCACTGTAAAACTAATGACGATAAGTAAAATACTCTGGATTTGGGTAGATTTGAAGAGAAATGTTTGAGTTCATTTTGAGATCTTTAATAATATTGACTTCTGATTGCATACCTGGCAAATCTGAGCTCAGTTTTGAGATCTCTTCTGAAACCCTAATGGAGACATTTGTGAGATTTCTGGATCTTTTTCATCTCGTGATTTTTCTTTTTTATGGATTTACAAATCCACACAAAAAGGTTTACAGATAACACAGATTATTGGCATTACATACCAAAATATCGCATTCCTGTTAGTCACTAGTACAAATGTCACTTTTTAAATGACATGACAGATGGCCTCAAAACTCGGAACTGCCCAATAACATCTTGCTTCATTTCCTCTTCCATTTCATGTCATTGGAGTCATCACCATATGAAAGGCAGTCAGCTGGCACGGTGTCGGCACAGACTGGCACTTGACTTGTTAAGCTTTCCACATGAATGGCATGCTATTATAACATTGCATTCATTCATATTCATCTGGATCCGAAAGATCAAGAGGTCTAATGAACAACCAGCATCACCACAATGTGTGCTGTGACCTCTCAAGACCCACAATGCCTTTCAGTGTCAGCAGAGAACCGATGCGTTGAGCTTGTGAAAGTGTGCGGGTTGGCCGATGTCTGAAATGCAGGAAATGGTCTTGAATGGAGGAGTCGAGGTTTTTCTGGCCTTGATGCAGTTGGAACCAGACTAACAGTGATAAGGACACACTCTCTCTGTCTATTTTGCTCTCGCCCCACATACACACAAAGCCGGTTCTGTTGAGTTGTGCAGTGTTGTAAAGTGCAGATGCACAGCAAGCGGTGCCCGGTGATTATGATGTCACTCTCTGGCCACACTGTAAGGCCACACAAAGGCTGGCATTGGGAGACAGGAAGCGGAGGTCACCGCCCTGACCCTGATACTGTTGCTGACAGAAGAATGCACATGTCAAGTGCTGTCCCACTGTAAATACATAGAACAGACAGACTCAGTATGTTACAGCGTGAATGAGATGAGAGTTTTTTTATATAGACATCACAATTTCACTCTGTTGGACTTCCTGTATTGGGCTTCTGGAGGGTTTTTTTGCATTCGTGTAGCTTTAATTTCTTCCTGTTAAAGGAACAGTTCACCTAAAAATATATATTTTTCATAATTTTCTCTCCATGCTTTCACCTTTATGCTTTAAGCAGTCGCCTTTTTGTGACTCGCAGTCCATTCAAGCTATTCATCGTTTTATCAGTATGTGTTTTCCCTGAGAATCAAATCCCTTTTCTTTACCAACCGAGCAACAGGAATGTAATGTCATCCCAGATGTACAATATATATGGATATGTATCACTTTTTTTCTTTAGCTAGACAAACTAGTATATGAACCTTTTCAAGTATAGATGTCACTACTAGTTGAACTGAAAAAAACTTATCCTTCATCCCCTAAAAACAATAAACACAGACTTAGGTTGTTATAAATTATTGCATGACAGGGTTAAAACGCTGCCTTTATATTGTGACTAGTTGTCATATACTGTACGTTTCGTCATGGGGTATGTGAGAACCAATGAGATTTGAAGTTATAGACATGTCACCATCAGTGTTGGGTGTAACTGGTTACTAAGTAATTAATTACTGTAATTTAATTACTTTTCCATTGAAAAATTTGTAAGGGATTACTCCATTTTTTTCTGTATTTTAATTACAATTACTTTTGATGTAATTAAACTAAATAGTTTGTGTAATATATGTGTGTGCAATAGTGCAATTGACATCAAAATTCAAAGTCTAACTTTAAAATCCGTGCTTAATAATTCTCACATTTGTAAAACTTTGGTCAGTTAATAATACTACTTTATGTAGTTTGTTAATATTTATTTGAATGAATTAAATGAGCCGTTTCATGTCTATCCGTGAATCACTTAACAAATCAAGGTTGATATAAGATATAGAAAGTAATTATTAAAAAGTAAAGAAATCATTTTTGGAGAGAGTAATTTGTACATTAATCTCATTACACTATTGAATATGTAATTAGTAACAAGTAATGTAAAACATGCCCATCATTGCTCACCATATATCTTGGATCTGCTTGTTTACATTTAAATTTTACCCGATAAGCTTAAGATATTATTAATCATATCATTTTGCTTTTGAATGCATTTATTAAGAAGTCATATATGTCTGGGATGACACGAGAGAAAGCAAATTAAATTGGGTGAACTTTTGCTTTAGTGCCACAGATACAGTATTATACAACATCTTAAAAGAGCAAACCACCTCCTTCTTTAAAGACCGAACCAGACACGTCAGTGTGACTTTTGCCATTAGACAGCACAGTTACGCCGATAGCGTTCCCATTGAGTTGATCACACGGTGATCATTTCTGAGGCTGACTGATGATGTAATACTGTATTGATGCTCTCTCTGGGTTCAGCTCAATGGATGTTGTATAAGAGCTGTCCGCTCAACTGAACGAGGAGGAAGTCAGCGGGCAGCCTCATGCTTTACAGAATGGAGAAGATAGAGAGATGGGGAAAAGCTGAAAAAGGGAGAAGGGTCTTGTGAAGGGTCACATGGCAGTCGCACTAACCGTGTGACCTCTGCGTGGATAATGCAGTTTCTCAGACACACAACTGAAGCATTCACATTCTTTTCTGTCTTGCTTCTCTGCATGTCTGCCCTTTCTTTACTTTATATTCAAAATATTGGCAAACTGGGTGGCAGTCTATTTTTTAAGAAACATGACCATTGATCATTTTTAGTATTGAATTAAATGTGGCAGTGCATTCTGGGAATGTCTTTTCCACAAGGTTGTCGAAAGGGCCAGAGTGGGGGATCATGGGAATGCTTGTACTTTTCATTTTGACGTTTCTTGTAACAGTGTCTTTCAGTGAGTAATAATTTCCAGTTTGGTGTTTATTCACAGAGAGTTGAGAGGGTGAGAGAGATAGATGGCATGTGTATGAGGCCGTTTCCCTCCACCTGGACATCTAGAACCTTAAACACGGCTGTCAAAGGTCAAAGATTAAACTGCACACACGTGTGCACACACATATACATGTGAGAGCTGTGAAAATTTGTTTAGTTCCCATTTTAGTAAGCATGCTAACTTGAATGAAAGTACTGTCTCTCAAGTTACTATTATTATCATGAATAATAATAGGTTTATTAATGAATTCATGCTTTATTTCAGACCCTAAGGTCCATATAAAAAAAGTACAGGAGAAAGTACAAGAGAAAGAAAAAGGTAAACGATAAACATTTTAATTATGATGTTTGTAAAGCGGTTTTGCGACAATGAAAGTTGTGAAAAGCGCTATATAAAATATAATTGAAATGATTTTCTGGAGTTTGCATTATAAGAACAGGAGATGAGGTGAAATGAACTGAGATATTGTAAAAAGCAGCATTAAACTTTGCATATTGCGGATGAAGCATGCATGTAAATAAATATGATAAACCTTTACACTTTGAAAAGTAACTATTTTAATAGTTAGACACAGCCAACACAATCACAAAAACATTTAGCCCATTACCAATTGCAACAATGTTTTGTCTCCAAATGTTGTCCAGGTGTATAATTTTTATTGCACAAAGGTGTTTCCGAGTCAGTTGTTTACTTGTTTTCTTTTAAATTTTTTGCCCTTCACATTGACTTGTATTTCTAGTAGTGCTGCTTCATAGTCATAGATGTTCAACGGACATTGAAACGATAAGTCCAACAGGTTTTGTAAGAGTGAATGAGTAATTCAGGTAAATGCTTTACAGTCACTGCTTTTGAGTTTAACGCCTCCTCTTCCAGAAATATCAGCTGTTTCATAATATGTCTGGTGAAATATCACGCGAACCGTTGGGGTGAAGTTGCTTGATCAATACCATGTTCCTGACTAGCAGGATTAAATCACTGTCCTTCTGAGAAAAATAAAGAATCCCTTGTGCCGTGATATTATTTCAGTGTATTAACCAGCTGAAACTGCTTAAAATGAAATCAAACATTTACAGCCCTGAAGTTTTCTTTTTTACACTTCTTCAAGCAGAATTTTGCATTCTGTTTCTTTTGCACCATCATTTTGGAAACATAAAATGCAGGTTACTTTATATATCTTTACACTCTTTGAAGTGAAATGTCAGTTTAGACAGCAGTAATATAAGGAAGATTTCAAACCGGTCTACACGGGCAACGACGCACCCGAGGAAACAAACTCGGGTTATGACATTTCATTGTGTTTCAACCGTGTAACGGACTCAGTGTGCCACTTCAGGTGATTTCAGCAAAGAAACGTCATGACTCCGGCTGTGCCGCTACGGGGCACAAAGGATCGTGGGAATCAACAGTGTACCTGTAAAACCAGCTGCACTTGCAAAAGAGGAGGAATATCTCATCCAAAATTAGAATCCAGAAATTCCCACAATGAAATCTTTTAATTATAGGCGTAGTATTATTTTTACAATAATATTTGTATATTTTCAAAGCAAATGTGAGTAATGCCTGCACGTGCAAACTTTCGTTATCTTTCTTACCTTCCCAATATTTGGTTAGACATTGGAAACGTGTTTTTAGTTGTGGCTTCTAGGGTGTTGCTATAGTGGTGTTATTGCTAAGGTGTTTCTGCTAAAATATTAAAAAAGTTTCATGGACAATGGATGTAAGTGGACCATTTTATGTAAATAGAAATAACTGCATAAGCCCCAAACTTACAGCACACATATTCATTTTCAGTTTAACTTGTTAAATAAATCTATAAAAAATTATGCTAAAAGTGTTATTACACAGTATGTATTATAATTGTAACACAATGTGAAAATACTGTGTATATAAAAACATATATAAATATAGAAAAGTATATTATTCTATGTAAAAACAAAGGTTTATCAATATTATAACTACATAGATTATATAAATGTGTTTGTATATAAAATTAGTTTGTATATGTTAAAATGAGCTCTTTTTTGAATTTCTGGTTTAAGCACAAAATAATCTTCTACTAGAGAAAGTAGTAAAAGTAGTAAAAAGCAGTTTCCTGTGGTAGCTGGATGAGAGATAGACGTGTTTGTGAAGACCACTGGTTTTCACTGGTCTCGTGGGCAGCTGCAGGGCAGACGGCATCAATAGCTTCAAACATCTGACAGCACAGACTGACCACTGTCTGCCTAATTACTCTGACCAGTGATGTGACCCTCTAATGCCCCTGCTGAGAGCCCACCAGCCCTCACTGTCTGACACACACACGCACGCACACACGCTTTCTGGTGTGCTTGTGCTTCAGCATTCTCATCATCTTTTGCCTGCAAAAATAAATAAAACACCTACCTTATGTATACGCAATAATGGATGGCTGTGCTATATTAAGAAAATAGTTACAGCAATTAGGAGTAATGACAAAATGATGTTTTGGTGAGCTGTCCGTTTTCTTTAAACGCTGAGTTATAATTATATTACACACTATGTAGTAACATGCTTTTAATATGACTTTATATATAAGATTTACTTAAAGGCTTCGCCAAACTAGTTTGACCTCGCTAGATTTACTTTTCATTTGCTAACCTCAAACATGTTCTGTTTATACACAAACAGAAATGGTGCAAATTAACACAAAATATAATTTATTCTAACATGTTTTAGCTGCGACAAAATAGATCAGAACAGGTGGTTTACCTCTGACATGATTCCACCTGTTTGTACATTTGTGTTTGTGGATGTTGCTTTTACCTATATATCATACATATACAGTACTTCCACAACCTCACCTCTGCGACAATCATACGCGAGATGAATAAGAAAATGTATGTTTGTTTTGTCTGTACTGTAACAGCAACACCTAGCATGCACTGTAAAAAAAATGAAAGAAACGGATTAAGTACTGGCAGAAAATTACCAGTACATTTTCCTTTACTTTCTGGACATTTCCATTAATGCTAAAATGTAACTTAATGCAGTGCAAAATGTAAAACACATATAAAACAACTATAAAAAAATTATACGTAAAATTCCTTCATATTAATGCAGTACTTTTTCCGGATTTTTTTAAGAGTGTGTTGGGGTCAGAAGAGTTTGTTATTGTTCTGACTTGATGATATTAAACCATTACTGAGGTTTAATCCATATTATCATTTTTGTATTTCCTAATAATTCTCATTTGGATTCAACTGCATGACTTGAGGTATATCCAGACATCCGTGATGAGTAAACACTGATCACAATGACATTAATCTGGTCTGGATTTAGTGAATCTGTCACTCTGTTGACTAATGTGATTCTCCCAACTGATCACAGTCACACAAACATATTTCTGCTATTCAATAAAGTGTCAATAGACTCTGGTTAGATGCATTCATGTTTACTAATATTTACATTGATATGTTTCTCAAACAAACATGTATTGCTTTATTTTGGAAGATTGTACATTACTGAACATACTAATATTATATCAAGATCTTCACAAAAGATGTAAATGCTTCAATGTGATTTTATACTGGTGATTTGTAATAAATGAATGTGCATCACAACCTGCGATCAGTGATATCTTAATATCAGTTGTGATAGTACCATTAAGAGGTCAGAAAGATGATGTGCTAATGCCCATCCCTAAAGTTCCAAACAAATATTAGTCATCAGTTCTAGTTAGGGATCTGTTCTTGACTGTTAAAATCTCTTTGTCTTGGTCACACGGGTACTAACAGTAATGGCTTATTGTACTGAATTATTTGCTGACTCCTGTAGGTTACTGGAAGCAAAGGAGAATCACAGGTGTGTGCTAGAGGTGTCGATTGGCTTTAGATGGACCTGTTAACACCTGTTTCACGATGTCCTAAACAAGACAGCACAGGTGTAATTGCATAATGTATTTGACAAACAATTTCCACATATAGTGCACATTCACATTTTTACTATTTTATTAAGTTCACTGTCATGTTCGCTAACATTGATCTCGTTTTGTGTTCCACAGAAGAACGTCAGTCATCTGGCTTGGGAAAGACATGACGGTGAGTAAATGACAAGATTTGGAGGAGCTGCTACAGAAGTGCATGTGAAAGTTTATTTTCATGTTGACGTGCAGTAAGACAGAGAGCAGATGATGACCGTAGACATAAGTTCAGTGTTTATAACTCTCTCACATACACAGTTGGAGGCCAGTGTGAACATATATATGCCAGTTATAGTTTGATTTGTAATCCGCTTCCTTACACACATTCTGAAGCATCTGGGCATCCAATGGTCCCAATTAGAGCAAAAGAAGAACTGAGGTATTTAATAGCAAGGGGGTCTTTCATGTGGCACCCCGGGAAGTTTCATAAAGCCGCGTCACCCAAGGTCCTGAAGGCATCCGTCCATTTTAGAAACTCTTTAAATGTGTTGTGTGAAGGATGTTGAGCACAAATACCCACCGTGGTCTCCCACTAAACACATTAGCGTTCAAACCGCGGTCACGAGAAGAACATTTTCTCTTTTTCTTTCTTTTTATGTCCCTATGTGAACAAAAAGGCTTTGATGAGCAAAACGGCATCCTTCTTTGTCCATTATGACATTAATATGTTTCCTGTTGTGCTTGATTTATTTTAGCATCACGTCAGCACTCACATGATCGGCTCTGTCTGTTTTGTGTCTCCTTGATGAATTTGGTTTTGATTGTTTTCTGTTTATTTCAGTGTTTTATGAACATCTGGTAGACGGTGGTCTCTGTGGTGCCTAACGGTCTCTGGATTGGAGCCGTTTCTAGTGGGTCTGACGACAGATCTAAATAATAAAGGCATTTTGATGTTGAAGGACACAGGAAATGGGGTTTATTCTTGAACTTTGACCCGGGGCCTCAGTCTGGTTTTGGGGGGTGCTGGGGGCTGGAGAGAGCGGTGTGTGTGTACATAAAAGTGTTTATGTCTGGATGAAGGGGGTCAGGTTGGGTAGTGTGTGTATATGAGTGACTGTAGATCTGATCCAAAACCTAGTGAACTGCCTGTATAGACAGCATCTCGTCGCCGTTGGAATGAAACCTTGAATCTCCAAAACTGACACTTTACAAGAAATGAAAAGACACTGCATTGTTCAATGATGAAACACAAAGATCCCTGTAAAAAAATCCCAAAGTCCAACTTAAAATTTTCTAGTGACTGGTAACATATATATTTTTTAAATTGGCTCAGTTGAGGTTTCATATGTTTATCCTTTGTGGCGTTTGTGAAATTTGTGATTTGGAGAGGGCTGCATTTTTTTTACAGTGTAGACAAGCTCCTTTAATAGTTTTATTGGTTAAATTGCAGCCAACATAAAGATTGACCAATACATATTTTATGAATAGAAAGAATGGAAAATAGAGAAACATTAGTCCGGTTAGGTTATTTTAGTTTACTATGAAATGAAACATTTCTGAAATTAAAAATGACCTGAAATAAGTTTCAAGTATTAAATGTATAATAACAAACAAAAACCGAGAACAATTTAGATTTAACGAATAGTGTTTTCAGCGACGATTGTATAGACAAAAATAGTTGGGGGTCAATCGACCTAAAACATCAGCCAATCGAAATCTCCACCCAAGTGTCCTTCTTAGTAAAGTAATAAACATTTCTTTCTCTGTTGACTCTTTGCACAGCAGACATGCTCAAACACACAGAAACAGACAGACAGACAGAGACACACAGAGAAACTGATCTTGAATAATAACCGCTCCCCTTTGGGACACAACAGATGTCAACTTTATTTTTTGCATTTAACATTGTCTGTTAGGTCAGACTGAACCCAAATGGATGTTTGAGACGGTCAATGTAGATCATAATTACCGGGTGGATATAGTTCAGTAAATAAGTAGAATGGGAAGAGTTCACACAATATTAGGTGGGCCCTTAGACCTGAGAGAGATAGTTTTCTATGGACATATTTTAACAGACTTTAAGGGTTATAATCCTTACACTGTGTCTACACTGCAAGCGAAACACATCCAGTGTGGACAAAATTTTAATGATAATGGGTTCTAATGCGTTTCTTACATAGCATTTGGTCTTATAAATCGAATTAATTTACAAATTATAGTTTTTTCCTTATATTTATCTCCTGCACTGTAAAACTTTGCTGTAATTTCTCGGGCAGGTTTCCCAGTAATTTACTATAGATTTGATGTACAATTTTGTTTTAAGCACAAACTTACCTAGTTTATATATGTTTCTTTCATAAAACAAGCTAAATATTTTGGGTCACTTTTCTTTTTATGTAAATATTTCGTAATTTAAGAAGTTTTAAATATTTTTAAAGAAAATAAGAAAAATGCTTAGGAAGAATGCCATTTTTTGCAGTGTTGTTGTGCTAATGCCAGTCTCTTCTTTCTCATTTTGAAAAAGTGTTTTCATTTTGAATAAAGTAATTGAAAACTGTGCTAATCGGAAAGTATATTAAGTACTAATTAAATCTACAGTAAGTTACTGGCAAACCTGCTGCAAATACTGCAGCAAGTTTTACAGTGTTGCCTACTTTGTATCGTTTTTCTTTTAAAAATGACCTGCATGTAATAATGTTACACTAAAATTATAATTGAATGCCTCAATGTCCATATCCAGTGACATTATATAACTTTGCATATCAAGCAATTCCAGCAAAACATTTATAAATCATTATTTCAAGCTTGCTGCTGTGAATCGGTGGATTGTTTTGACAGATTTTTATGATTTTTTTCAGTAATTTTTTGTTTGAACCAAAGTTACGTATTTTAGCTTTAAAAAGGTCAAATGTATTTCTAAAAGAACATCACAACCTGTGTGTTTGGTACGTAACTTGTTAAGGAAAGGCGAGCTATATTATTATTTGTGTAAATGATGATGTTTGTCTGGCAGGAACAAAAACAGACCTTTACAAATCTGTTTACAAATTAAAAAGGTTAAATAATCAATGGAACCACATATATAGACACCAGAATATCAAAGAGGCCTATAAACCACCACCTAGCAACCAATGTGCCGTAAACCATTCAGAACACCATAGCAACCTGATAGCAAGCCCCGGCATCCCACACATCTTTTTTCTTTTATGGCTAATTAACCTTGATTAAGAAAAGGCCTGTGAATGTTTAGCAGACCTCAGCCATTCCTCACTGAGTGAAGTACAATCACCACACCAATTTACCTCAAATCCCCCTTGTGTTCCTCCCCCACAGTTGTCTTCATATCCAGTTACTGCGCTGGTTCTCACACCTGACCACACACATCATTTCACATCAGATGAATATTCCTGTTACGATCAACACACACAGTGTAGTAACTTTGCTGGCTGTGTACATCACAGGTAAACAGCAGTTTTGTCACATCATGCTGTTTGTTTGCAGTGTGGGGTGTGTGAGGGCAGACACATAAACAACACGAAGGCTTGACCTACACATTGCAAGCATGCAATCCCAATTCTGAGTTCACTTTAAAATTCTGTGCCATTAAATTGTATTGTCATTCAACTATACCCTTAAACATTTGTATGTAGCAAATCTGTAGAACCTCTTATGCAAAGAAAATATATTTTCCTCTAATTAACTGTCAGTAAATCCTTTTACAGAGGCTATATTTGGAAACAGAACGATACGTAAATGTGTTACAATACTAAATAAATATATATATGTATATTATGTAAATAGATTAAATAAATAGATTGCCACTTTTCATATGAATTCTATGTTTAATTTTATGTATATATAATTGTATCAAATGCAAGCATTTGGAAATGTATTATTTAATATATTGCATTGTCATTTCCAGTGTATTCTCATATATTTTTTTCATAAGGGACAGGCATGCGTTTTCATTACAGCTTTTCACCTCGGGTTGTTTGACTAGAGCAGAAATAATCTTCTGTAGGCTATATGGATTATGTTCTGATCGTTCACTTCCTGCTTTCAGGATTAGAGGAACATAAGCGGTATGTCGGTCTTTCTCGTCTGACTCTAAAGATCATATACATGAAGTGCAGAGATCTTGTTTTAACCATCTGGACCTCCAGTACAACTGTCAGTGCTGTGTAATGAGTGTGAAGACACACGCATATAAATACCGCAAACCATTCGCAGCAAAAACCACCAATTAGACTGTAGAAATAACAGCTGAGAGAGAAAGATTGAAATGCCAGGTATGAGATTGAAATGCCTTCTGCAGCTTTTTTCCAAGTGTCTTTAATCTGTAAGAAGTTTTGAGAGGACAGACAGTGTTTTATAAAGGGTGGACATTGAGTGTGTGTGTGTGTGTGTGTGTGTGTGTGTTTGTGTGTGTGGGTGCGTGCGTGCGTACATGTGTTGATTGGAGCTATAGATCAGAAAGAAGAAAGGAGATCCACAGGTCTCAATTAATGCTCCCTGAGCTTCAGGACACTTAATAACAGCCACATGTTCAGCACACGCACACAAACACACGCACACACCCCTGTCTTTAATTTCTAGTTTATCAGGCTAAAATACAAACTGTTAAACATACGTTAACAAAATCTATGCAATTGACCCTTCGCAAAGCCCGCCCCATGTCCGACATCAGCCAAAGTTCTCCATATTTATCTTTAAAGAATCATTTCTGAAAAAAAAACGACGTCTACTTTCAGCCAAAAGCAATAAGAAAGTCTGTAATATGCATTTGAAGTATCCTATGCAGAATGTGAAAGTGACTCGGAATAAAGTAGCCTAAACAAAATAAAGATCGAAGCTCTAGCCTAACGTTACTGTGCTTGCTCTAACAACAACGTCTGGATAGCGCCAGTGGTTTCTGACACATTTAGGCAACGGGTGAAACTGTGATTATGACCATAAATAACTAACTTTCTGATAAAATTCTGGCAGTGTTGATGAGATGCAGTGCTTCAGCGCGGATCATATAATATCCAACCCAGACGCATATCAGCGTTACGATTGGTCCGGTCGCCTGTCAATCAAACGATCAATTGAATCTGTATCTATATTTAATGGTAAGGATCAATGACTGATACTCAACCGTACAGCTCAAGCAACTATTTAGAAGTTACAGAACCTCTTTTACGTTTATTAGACTAATGAAGAGCAGTGAACATGTGTGGTTTATTTGAGGAAACACTAGTGCTTCAGGGCTTCACAAGCCAGAGAAACGGCCTCTTTCGAACTCTGTCAAAGCGCCTGTTTATTCTCCGGATCACTCGGTGTACAAATATAGGCAAAATGTGAGGGACAGAATGATGTATGGCAGTCAGTTCATCCAGCAGCCTGTTAGTGAAACATCCCTACTGCTCCTGCCAAAACTGCGGTCAGAACTGGCCCTCTGTTCTGCTGAGAACATCCAGATTGAGTCAAGCTGTATATTTCTCCCCGGGATCTCTTGTGTGTGCAAGTAGATTGGTCTTTTCCTCATTTCAAAGGCGTTTCCAGTGTCACAACAACACTTTTAATGTGAGACACAGGGGTGTGTTCCTTGATTGACTGTACAATGGATTTCTGCTGGCTTCCTGGTTAGTCATTCAGCATCTTTTGCCACACCGTAACCACACCGTAAAATCCTCAAGTTCTGTTTCATTAGAAGGCCAGCTCACATTGATATGTAGGAAACTGATGAAGCGAAATAGTTATACAAAGAGTAAAAAATCGAGAGATCTGAGAATGTGTTGAATACTTCATATGAAAGCGATGTGAAAAAACTCACAATAGTTGACTTGCTTTAAGTCAGAACCAACACAACCTTATGGAAATTCATATTTTTTTACATTTTAGTGAATTGGTGACGAATTTGAATGGAATGAGTTCTCATTTGTACATTTTCGCTTGAATCCCAGTGAGGGTTGGGATTAGGGGTGGTGTTAAGGGTGTACTTTAATTCTTGCTTTTTCTAATAATCGCTTTTTTTATGAAGGCAAGAGGATGAAAGTGTTACTGTTAACAAACGTATCGTTCTGTATGATTTGTTATATAATTGGTTACATAAAGAAGCATGCAGGACAAATTCATCTTGTAATGTACATGCACTTCAAAGCTTTAGGAAAACCCCAGCGATCGAAACAGTCTGATGAAAATCCTCAAATCATAACTAGACAGATTTCGAGAACATTTACAACATTTAGTGTTTTGAACACATATGCTGCGCAGGGTCAATCACAGGCCGTGTGTTTGCTTGTGAGACATGTTGGCGGCACTAACTCACTGTTGTATGGAACCCAATCATTTCGAACAACCACTTCACAAATTCCTTGCGGCTCGGCTCACCTGCTCGACTAGACACCCTCGACTGCCAACCCTACTTGTCGAGGGCTTACTGACACCTTTAAAGACTTTGAAGACTGCCGACGGGGACTCGCAGCGGAGCAGAAGAATCTGCTCAAAGAAAGAATGAGAGGAAAATTCAAGGAAGTGAAACGAAATACAGGGGAATAGACCTCGCTTAGAGGAACAAAGCATGAAGATTAAGTCTGAACACTACAAGCTAGGAAGATCAATAGAGACGGTTAGACTGCTTTAATGATTGGGTGTACTGTGTCTAGATGACTACAGTAATGCAGGATGTGTTTAAATGACTCTGAAAGGCAACTTTAAACTTGTGTCCTTTTTACACTAATTGCATCTTCGCAAGTTCCTGAAGGGAGATTTTTTTAAAGCAGGGCTAACACGTTTAATATCCTCCTTCTGGTGTGACAGATCTTTCCAAGGGCTTATTTGAATTGTTCCAGATGGCTTGACACCGAAATCAAGAGTTACACAAGTATGTGTATGGAAAAGCTGAAACGTCCAACAATCTGAATCAAGGCAGATCTGTGAATACAAAAACAAACACTGTTAAAGGGATACTTCACTCAAAATTGAAAATTCATCATTTACTCATTTAACATTTCCTACTTTGGTAATCAATGGTGGGCAAAATCTGTCTGGTTTATAAGCTTTCTTCCAAACATCTTTCAAAAGCACAGCGCATCAATTTCTTGTATTCATAGGATTATGGAATCTTAACATGAATATATTTTTCCAGTAATGTGTTCTGAAAATAGTTTTGTTGATGTACAGGTTATTTGGACACTTAACTATCTATGTTTACTGTTCTTTATATTCGTTTTCTTTCCTTGAAATATCCATTACTCTACATAGGTTTGCAACAGTAAAAAGTGAAAAGATCAACCAGACATCACTATAGCTGGAGTAATGTACAGGGCAGCTCAGGGGTCCTGCCTCAGTGTGGGGGGTCCTCACACTGGCACACTTCCTCTGACCCCAGGGTCATCTCCATGGCAACCCACTTCTACGGCTTGACTTCTACAGAGAAACGGCTACTGACATGTATTCAGATTATCTTAGGCAGACTGTAGTGCTGTCCGGAAGTATTGATTTAATAGTTTTAATGTTATGAACTAATGCAACTTGTGTAAACAGTGTTATCAGCATCTAGAGATGGTTGAGAGAGAGAGAGAGAGAGAGAGAGAGCTTTCATATCTGTGCATACTTGTACAGAAGAGTATTCTTAATAATGTCAAGATGAATATTTTATTTATTTTTATATTTTTTGTATAATTGGATTGTATAGCTAGTGGATGATGGTCAAAGCTAAAGTTGTTGTATTTTTTCTTAGTGAACATGCGTTTTCCAATCAGTGTTAACAATTAGTCCAGTTTTAAGTGAAGGCAAAGAAGAATAAAAGCTTTGCTGGTGGTTAGAGTTTGTGAACCATAGAAAAATCTGCCCCTTGACAACATTTTAGACATACAAAACGTTACCAAACGGAACTGATGTTATCCGTTCTGCACCGCATGCATGAGATATGTGACAGTTGTACAATCAAGCCGTAGATCTCTCTGCTCTTCAGGTTATATAACTATAACAATCGTCCTGCTAATGTAACCACCGTGACACACACATACACACACTTCATTTAAACATAATCAGCTGTATTTTTACGTTGTGTGTGTGTTTCAGGTTTTCTCGTTGCAGGAAGATGATGTTTGGGTTGACGCCAGGGTCAGTTGGCTCTGCTTTGACAGTTTTATACATACCCAATAGATGGCTGGCCGCGTTCACTGGAAGATTTCATATCTTCACTCCCACCGGTATGAGTTCCTGCAGGGGATTTACTCCGAATGTGAACTGGCTGCAGTATTTATGTTAGCAGATCTGATGAGACTCAGCTTGTGCGCTGGCCTGCATTGTTGGCGGCCCGTGTCCACCCTGAAGATTGGGTGTCTCCTAAACAGGAGCCAGCCAAAGGAGAGAGAGAGAGGAAGAAACAGAGAATCAAAGATTAAAACTTTTTCTCGTTCATATACATTTATATACATAAAATATGTATATTACAATTTATATATTATTGCTCCTTTAGTTTTTCCCTGTTTTGCCTTGGCCTATTTTAATTTTACATTTGCTGCTGGGCGGCATACAAATAGTGCAAATGTATATATATAAAAATCTTAACTTAAAATATAATTTATATTAATATGAAAATAATTCATACATAAACATGTAATTATATATATATATATATTTATTGCATATTATATATAAATAGAATGTGTAAATAGAAATTAATGTGTAAATAAAGATAATAAAAGAGAAAAATATATTTAAGAAATAAAATAAATATATTTTTTATATTAATTAATATTAATGAATAGTTTTTATATATTTTTACTTAATATTACAAAATATGTCTAAATAAGTTTTTATAAAAGAGCAGAAAAACATTCAAGAAATAGAATAAAGTAACGCAAGTACTACAGAGTCATACAGGTCAAGGCAGACCCATATTTTGTTCTCTGGCAATTTCTCATGTCTCAGTCTCTCATCTCTCGCAGTTTTCTCTCTCTCTTTTTAACGATTAGTATAGAGGTCCAGATCACAGACACCGACGGGAGAGCAAAATCTGTTTTCAATACAACTTCTTCCTGTGAAGGCAGGAAATGGCCCTTCACTCTCAAAAGCCCCAACAAAGCCTCCCTGTCTGCAGCAGCAGATCTGGATTCTGCTTCTCCAGCGTTCCTGAGGTCAGTCTCCCTGCAGGAAGCCACATTAGAAGTGCAGAGGCCTGAGTTGAGGCCATAGCAGCCCACCTTCAGAGGTCACCAGAGTCACTTAAAAAACATCTGACGCCCGTCAGCAACATGTGGAGCTGACTCAACACCAAACTCGATAACCGTATTTATACAGGCTTAAATATGTGTTATTCTTTTAGGCTTGGGCTTCATACACTAGTCAAATATCAGTGTTTTAAAATATCAAAGGTTTAACTTAAAAGGATAGTTCTCCCCCCAAAATTTCCTCATCCTCATGTCATTCCAAACCTGTATGACTTTTCATTCTTCTACAGAACACAAAAGAAGATATTTTTAAGAATGTCGGTAACCGAACAACCTTGGACCCCATTGACTTTCATGGTATGGACACAAAACCATTCAGAGATTTCTCAAAATCTCTACTAGTTTGTTCCTCAGAAGAACGATTTTGTTCGGTGAATTATCCCTTTAATCCAGATCTCTATTTAATAAAGATGCATGATTTGGTGCTTTCATACGCCACTCCAGATGTGACCATGGAGTAATATGCACTCTTTAGGTGCAAAGCCTATGTTTTGAAAGGCTACCACCCCAGTGACAGCTTGGGTACGTTTTTGTGCCCATTTTTTCTGACGGTGCAATTTCGCACACAACCTAGCAATAGCCTTGCAACCACACCATGAAGTTCTGCATGAACTCATGAACCACTCATTTTCAGAAATCTAGTTTCTAATAGGCAAACAAAAACATAGTTAATATTATAACATCTTACTGCAATTTTTATATTCTATTTCATGACGCTATAGTTGCCACAAATGACACTTTACGTGTACATTGTGTTTTTTGCAGACTGTAAAAGTGCTTTTTGCACACTTTGAGCTGTCTGTTGTAAAAACAGCACCAGGATCTGGACACATATGGTTGAACATGAGTAGTTTGACCATTTTTCACCATCAAGGAGTTAAAATGGTTTGTCCAATTAATCAGCAGTATTAATTACATACGTTTATTTTTCAGTATACCACTGTTCAAGCTGGCATGAACCAATCTGTTCAGTCTGGGCAGCATGAGCGGACCTCATGCCAAAGTCTGTATAATCTCAGCAACACACTGCCTACACTGTAAAAAAAAAATGTTTGGATGAAGATGTCATTTCAACTTACTGTTTTATAATTTGACTTGTGGTCAGTTGCTATAATTTATAACATTTATTAATATGACTTTATAGTGAATGGGAAGTTCTGGACTGGTGATATCCACAGCAAGTGTGCATGATGCTACTTATAAGAATAAACGTGCATTTATGAAAACAACCCTCACTGAAAGTTTTGCGGGTGTTTATGGTAAAGGAGTGTGTGTTGATCACTGGTGCAGATCAGGTAGCGCGCTTGTAATCTGAGTGCACAATTACTTTGCCAACTGCCCTGTTTCTCTGCCTCATTAATCTAACACACACCGCTGTGGCCACTTACCAAACCGAAAAGTTGCCAGGAACATCTGAGAAGGGTTTTTAAGTCCAGTAAAGAGTTTGTGAGCTCCAAGGGTGAAAATCTATCTCTTGCGATGTCAACATTGTCAAACAGTTACTTCACGCTTTGCCACAATGAACATTAGCTCCCTGAGCACAATCCAGATCATCTAACATCAGTGTGGAGTTATTTATTTGCAAATCAAACTTATGTTTTAATATTGTGTTTTTGAACCTCGTAAGAATACCACTGCACTTAAATACAAGTATATGAATCTTTAGCCGGGAATTCATGCATATGTCTGTGACATAAGCACTCATCAGAACGCTGGTCTTTCCTTTCCTCTCCTCCATCTGTGTATGAGCTCAGGTACACCAGATCGACACAAAGGAAACAGCGTGAATTACGGCTGTAGAGTAACTCAATACAGGGACAGACAAAATCCCATATGGCCCCTTAATCTACTACCTGAGACCACAGTCGTGTGTTTTCCTTTCCTCTAAAATCTGGTATTTTGTGCAACACCTGATCAATTTATGGTTGTGTTGTATTAAATGTGATCAGATTAGTTTCATTTTAAAACCTTAAAAAACATGAAGGATGGTTTGTGTTGGCACGTGTTTAAAATCTATATTAAAATTATATATGTTGTATATTTAAATATTTAAATTAGTTTAGCTGGTTAATATGTTGTTTTTGGTGCGCAGATTAGGATACTGGTTAAAGTCTACACCATTTAACCTGAAACAGATCTTTAAAATAAAATAAAATTGTAATGTAAATACCAAATGCATGAATAGTAATGATTTAGAACCATGGTACGCAGTACCATGTTATCATGTCTTAAAAATACCATGGTAAGACTATGATACCTAATGCAAAATATCAACGGTTTCATAATAGTAAAAATGTAAGAACAATGTTTTTTTGGTGAATGGATTATAATTTCTATTACCACAGATCACGGTTTAACTATGGTTACTATAGTGAGACAACTGTACATTTTTGTATTTGCACAAACAGCAGAAATACTCAAAACCAAAGGAGACAGACTGTTTTTCACAGAAACTGGACGTGCTTAATGAATCCACAATAGAAGGATTACACTATCAGCATGGGCCATGGTGGCCTTCACATGAAAGACAATATAATCCCCCCCTTTCCTCCCGTAAAAACGCTGGATCACCCCACACGAGAACGGTGTTTAATATTCTCACTCTCAGCTGAAGTTCTAGTCCAGACGCTTGCAATCATTAAAGATATTTTATGGAAATCTGTCATGTACTGTAAATCGCAGAAACGAGACTAAGTGTTTCATTATCACAGGCCTAGTGCCCATGGTGCTGCTTAAAGATGTTGAAATTTATCCCAGATGAGTGTCAGTCAAAGAGACTGTCACCGGTTCAGGGGTCACCAGGGGTCACAGAGAGGGGTTACATTTGCCCGAGGGAGCCAGAGGTGATGGGGTCTCCGAAACAAAGACACTTTGGTTACCCCCTGGCCGATGATCGCTCCAACAAGAAGCTTTGAGTTTTTGACAGGTTTAACCGATAACCGCCTGCGTCAGATTTTAGATCTGATCCTCATCAAAGCATCTTTATCAGACCTTCAGCCACACTTTTACCTTCAACTGTTCGTCACTTCAACCGTTCGTGATTGAGAACTGTGTTTAATTAAATCTGATAGCGGTACTTAACCTTGTCACATCCATCTCAATGTACACTTAAAAGAAACCTTCAACAAGCATGAATATAAGAAAACTTTGCAACAAAATAACATTTTAACAAAGAAAATGGAGTGAGATTTAATGCAGTCTTGTTGTACAAACTCAAACTCATTTTGAGACATGTTTTGGTCATGTCTTGTGTTTTAGAAATCATACAATTTTAAGTGTAGACCACTTTTTCTGTTTTCAGTGATTAACAGCTCCAGTCCTCATTGACGGTTATATATCATATGGAAAGGTGTGGCATTTAATTACAAAAAAAAACGTATCTTAAAATACAGAAGAAATACAGGTTTGGAATGACATGAGGCTGAATACATAATCACAGAATTCTCATTTTTGTGTGAACTGTTAAAATCACCAAGACCAAAATAGTACATGTGTGTAAGAGGCTCAGTTACTGTTAAACGGCTGGAAAACTCCACAAGCGTGCCTCTGAGATCCCCATGACAGAATATATGTCAGTGTGGAGTTGGTGGTATGGTAAAAACATATTCATGTAAAGCATGTGAAGTGTGTTATCAGCTCAACTGATGTGTGACCTGTTTGTAAAGTTAGAGTTACTGTGTATGACGCAAAGTGTTTTGGCTGGTATGATGGCGGGAGACCTTCTGATAAAAGAACTGGACCAGGCTGACATGTGGAAAACAGATGGCGGAGAGATAAAGAGAAAGAGAGAGGGAGAGAGGGAGAGAGAGAGAGAGAGAGAGAGAGAGAGAGGGAGAGAACGGAATACACAAAAATAAATAAACAACTGGAAATAATAAAACATAATAAAAGTCAATCTTGTCAGGAAGAAAAAATTCTAACAAAATTGGCTATTTTTCTGAAAAAATTTAAATGTTGCAATCCTCAGGCATGGCTGAGATGTTTAAATTGTTTACTAATTTAAAAGTTCTCCAGTTTCTCCTTTAATATAAATGTATATATTTAACATACCACCCGCCGGGTGAAAATCACATGTCTTAAAGGCAATAAAAGTAAAAGTAATAAATTAAAGTAATGGCAAACATCTCAACCAGTTGTGTAGTGTGAGTTATGATAGCACAGAGTGTGGGAAAATGTTTAATACTCAAGGTTAAAGGTTTCAGTCTCTTCGACCAATACTAATAGAGAAAATTATACATTACCAAACACTAATAATGATTTTGTTTTCGAATTTATTTGGGCTTTATACATCAGGTGTGCAACCGTACAGAATATTCTTTTATCCTGCATGTGAAAATGAGCAGCATGCTTTTGTTTGAGTGATGTATGATGTGTGTGTCTTTGCCTTGGGTCTGTTTATGTGTGTTCTCACTGGAGGACTGCCCGACCTTCATACGGCTGCCAAGGGAGTGTGTGAAGGAGTCAAGCGTGTACACACACACACAAACACATAGATTATGACTTCCCTCCACCTGGCTTGGCTGTATGTGAAAAGATCCACTGTGGTGAACTGTAAACCCCACTGGGTTTGGTCTCTGGATGAATGTAAGTTAGGACTATAGTAATGCTGGGTTTTCTCCAGGACTGGGCTACCTTGACGTCTGGGCCCCATCACACACCGGAAACACATCCAGAAACCCACTTTAAAACAGGCAGGAAACAAGGTCTGGACCTCATACACACACACATACACTCGGCTTCCTCCCCGTGAGGACTGTTAGCCAGCCAGGACCCCAGCCGACACAGCTGACAGACCATCTGACATCTCTGTACGGCCCTACATTCGCTTCCCACAGCAGAGAGAAGCCGTCCACTGTAATCTCTATCCAAGTTCCACAACTAAAACTCGCCCGGAAGATTTGAGTCCTGTGCAATCTGTCTGTCACCCTGCGACTGAAGTCTACCCAAGATACTTTATCTTTCTTTGCTTTCTCTCGTTCGGACATGCAGATAATGACTAAATACAAATGAGCGTCCATTCATCTCGGTGAGGCCTTCATTCATTCCCCACAAGCTGAGCTTTGCTGAACAGAACTCGGCTGTTGTCACATTCCCTCTGTGAGACAGATAATGAGCCGCCTGCGTGTGTTTACTCTCGGATTAATCACAGTAATGTTTTTAACCGGCTGTTTGTTAGCGTGCCAGAAAATCTGTTGATACCTCGCCCTCGTTTTTTACTTCTACAGGGAAGAGAAGACAATCAATGTTTAGTGTGGAGGCAGCAGTAGGACGTTTTCAGTGTAATTGAGATGTTGGCTAAAGTGATGAGAAAGAAACTTCACGGCTCAAATGTTGCTCTTTTACATACCCATAAGACATCATTGAATTTTTAGTAAGTATATTACTTTCATATTAAAACTTTTGGATGTTTCTTCTAGAATTTCTGACCAGGGTAAAAAAACGTATGGTGAAATAGAAATACACCACAATGTACTAAGGTGCTTTACTTTCAGGCACAAATTTTGCACTTAAAGTCCCAGTGAAATAAAAAATTACAACGCCAATTTTGTTATGAAATATTGCAGCATTTATTGTATATAGTTTATCAATGTGGGTCTTTCTCTTTTTAAAATTCGGGTGCCATCATAATCTTTAGTTAAAATCTGAAAATGCACTTCCTTCCTGTAATGACTATCCATCTTAAATGACGTATGTTACGGCTTTATACATCCAATCAAATCACAGACAAATACAAAAGCCAGGCCCACTATTTTTCTCATTCGAAATTCCATTTCACTCAGAAATGCTTCAAAATGAGAAGTAAAAACGATCACAACTTCGGGTTGCAATATTTCATGAACAAATTTGGATTGTAATTTTTAATTTCACTTGGACCAAAAATGTGTGACAATAGATTACTTTAAATACATTATGGAAGTGTACTTTTACCTGGGAAATGAGGTATTGAGAGACAATTTTATGTTAGCATTTATAATGTGGCATAAACGAGACATGTTTGAGATCATTTTAAGATGTCTTTGAATATTGACTTTTGATTGTAGATATTTGTGCCTCAATAATTTAGCAAACAGGAACACACTTATCTACTTAATCTTTCTTTAATTATTCTTAATCTTTCTAGGAGAAACAACTGAGGTATTAGAAAAACTCATAAGAAGTGCTTTTTAAAACCCACAGATCACTAATATTATATCTGATATTCAAATGCTTTTTGAGGAGAGGTTTGTCATTTATTTCCCGATGGCAATTAGAAAAAGAATTTGCATTAATGGGGTCAAATCTAGAGACTTGAATATCATGAAGACTTTCT
Source organism: Triplophysa siluroides (assembly GCA_006030095.1). Taxonomy (NCBI): domain Eukaryota; kingdom Metazoa; phylum Chordata; class Actinopteri; order Cypriniformes; family Nemacheilidae; genus Triplophysa; species Triplophysa siluroides. The sequence goes on along the minus strand of VCII01000314.1, from coordinate 596,877 downwards.
CAGAGGCCTTGCAAGTAAGGCTATGTGTTTTTACAGAGAAGCAGTCTTGTTCTTGGGAAATGTTAACATGTATTTCTTCTGAATATTATTCATTTAATTGAGGAATTAACAACCCCCGAGGATATGGAATTAAAGGGATAGTTCATCCCAAAAAAAAATTCTGTTATCATTTACTCATCCACAAACTGCATGTCCTTCGTTGTTTTGCTCAACACAAGAAAGATATTTGAGAGAATGTTTGTAATGGTTTCGCACATTCTTCAAAATACCTTATTTTGTGTTCAACAGAACAATGAAAGTCATACAGGCTTGAAACAACTTGAGGATGAGTTAATTTTGAAAGAATGATACATTTTTGGGTGAACTATCCCTTTAGGTTACAGGCTGAACTGTGACAAAATAAACAGCATACTGTATGCCTCACATGCTGTGGACAGACAAGATTAAGACATGAGGGGGTGGTTTCTCTTCAGCATGTTCAAACTGTTCAACTGAAACTGAGTTCAGTCAGCACTAATGCTCCCTGCTTACCATGACACGCGAGCCTTGACACACACACACACACACACTCTGATTCATGCTGAATGAAAATCTGAGGGGCTTTTTGCCAAACCTCGTTCAAAACAATTCATAGCTGTAGGGCAGGTGTGCACAGGCGCACACACACGCAAACATTAAGTCATTAGAGGAGTGGTGTTTTCACCTCCTTTTCTGTTCTGAGTGGAACGTGCTTGTTTTTTACTGCATGTGATGTTTACAGGTTTGCGTGTGTGCACGTGTGTTTGTGCGTGTGCATTTTAATCTTTGTGTGCCCTCCACCCAGTTTGTTGCCTTCCCGCCTTTTTGGAATGCAGCACTTACAGTCTGAGTGCCTCCAATATATCAGTGCATACAATGATAAAATACAGTTGCAGATAAGCACTTCACATTTCAAATCACACAATTCCATTATGTGTGAAGGAACAAAAATTAGTTTTTTAATATGTATATATACACTGTAAAAAACGTAATTTGACAGATTTTTTTTTAAATAATTCAACGTAAAATGTCAAAACAACAGAATTTTACGGTATTTTTAAATGTAAATGTACTTAAAACCCGTTATTTTACAGCTTATTTTAAGATTTCACATTTAGACAACACTTGAAGACAACACATTTACAATGTGGGGAAACAATTTTTCCTTATATCCTATAATTTTACGATATGTATTTCAGTTTTTCCAGTTTAAATATATATTTTTTAATATTGCAGTGCATTATAAGAAAAAATTCTGCATTAATTTAGACATACTCATTGTTAAAACTGAACAGCACCTGACCCCATTGGCTGCTTTTTATGAAACAGAAGAGAATTTGCTAAGTTTCTTAATTTTGTTCCAAGAAAGAAAAAAGTCTACAAGAGTGAGCAAATAATGGCATTCATTCATGCATTGTAAACTATTGACTGTTTATCTGTTCTGTTTTCACAAAGAAAACATTTGACTTAATTTCTTTATACAATTTGTTTTGAAATTCACAATACATAACATTATTCCTCAACAAATGCATTTAATTCTGAATATTGTGGATGATGTCACTCTCCTTGCATGGATGTGTGTATGTGAGTATAAAAAGCCGCAGGGGGCTATTTTTTCGGCTTTTGTTATGTGTTTTGGGAAACCCGACACCTGTTAAATCCCAACGTTCCCATTCTGTTCCTTTGGTTGGCTACCTCTGCAGGTACTGAGGTCAGCGATACATGTGCCAAAAGCGCACCTCCGCTCTGAAGTCATGCATCTACTATGCAGTCCGTCATCTCTCCCATCTGCTGGGTCCTTGATTCGCGCATCGGCTTCAGTGTTGGTAAAAGGAGCTTTGAACAATAGGACCGCCACTCAAATAAACTCCCGCTGAAGGGTGTGTGTGATGTTTCAAAGAACAGAAAGACTGTAGTGTCATCTAACCGCAGGGTGAAGACTGCATTCAAGGGGTTCTTCAGAAAATGTGGGTATGAGGTTTTTACCAGACGCCCCCTCCTCTTACCTCATATCCTTTAAAATGTTAAAAACACCTCACAGTTTGCTTTTAGAGACATGTGTAATGGACTGAAATATAGAAAGACAAGACAAGAGAAACCTTTTAAACAGCAATTTTCTGTATTGTGTGTATGAGAGAGAGAAAGAAAGAGGGAGTCAGTGATCTCTTCTTGTTCATCAACAGCTCATTAGATACTTTAGTAGAATCTTTAGCATACTAGAATCCTGCATACTGCACAGTGTAATTCTACCTAATATAAAACATTAACAGTTATTATAAACAGTATGTATTTATATATATACAAGCGTGGTAGTCCTGACTAGAGAGCCTGGTCAGACGGAGAAGGAGCCAGGCACGGCATTTCCCCACAGTGACAGGAACCTGCAAGCAACACGGATCACCATGCATGACAAGAAGGACATAACCACTGGCTGTGCAATCTCTGTTCCACTGTTCCCTTTGGCCATGATCGTAAAGTCAGCGGAGGTGGAATGTAGAGACCCCAAGTCTAGATCTGGTACTCGGCAATCCCCCATAAGAGCATTCATGGATGACCTCTCAGTGACAGCACCATCAGTTCCGGGATGCAGATGGCTCTTGCCAGGGCTGGAAGTGCTTATCACATGGGTAAGGATGAGTTTTAAACTAGCCAAGTCTCGGTCTCTGGTCCTGAAGAAGGGGAGAGTGCAGACCAGTTCCGCTTCACTATGGGAGGGATCCAGATTCCATCGGTGACAGAGAAGCTGATCAAGAGCCTGGGCAAGATGTATGACCAGGAGTGACCTGATAGCCTGGCTTACAGCTATTGACATATCCGGTCTCCCTGGAAAGTTGGGGCGGGCAGGACTAGGTAGTTTTCCCAAACCACGATATGATAGAGCCCATGGAAAGGAGAAGCGTCAGCTGATACAGCATGAGATACGAGCAGAGGTGGAGGAAGAGCGTTATAGCAAGATGGTTAGCATATGCTAACAAGGAGCTTGGACCAGATGGGGGGCATGTAGAGGCACGAAAAATTACCTGGACACATCTCTGGAGAGCTGAACCATTACGCATCAAGTTTCTCATCCAATCAGTGTATGACGTTCTTCCCAGCAAGTGGTTTTGATAGAACTGAATGTCCCCTGGGAAGTCCGAATTGAGGAAGCGTACGAACGCAAGAAGGCTAAATATTCAGGCCTTGTAACACCCGGGCCAGGTTGTATGATGATTAAAGACCCAAAACATCCAGAGACCCCGGGTTCATCACTGAAGATGTGTCCAAGTAGCATCAGAAGATGTTTTTTCCAACTTATATGTTGTACAATGGATAGTTTGATATTTGGATAAATACAGTATGTATTAGATCAGGTAGTCAAAAATGTAATATCACTAACTCATGATTTATTTGTATTTTTCATTTTTGAATAATAGTAAATTATTATTAAAAGTATTAAATGCAATTATGAAGTGGCTGTGGGAATTATGCTGTGACTTAAAAATAAATACATAATACATTTTGTAAATACATTTTTAGTAAATACATTTTTTTTTGTTTTCTTGCATATTCAAAGTAACCACAAATTTACCAAAACATAAAATGTAATGTAAAAAGTGATAACAAAATAAAAATGCCAAAATATTAACTTCACTACTCTTGCCATTTTATCAAGCATCACATTTGTCAAGCGCTGAGGATCTGCTCTACTCTTTCCTCATTTCCTGTCTGTGATGAACATGGCACCTCCACACTGACTAAAATGTGAGGAGGCAGATACCTGGATTCATTTCAAATATCAATCTACACAACCTATAACAAAACCTGATGAAATAGCCAGACTTATTCGTCATATGATTTACAGTAAACCTGTTTCTGACTTAATTGCGAAACTGTCTGTCATGTCATCAAGACGACAGGTTCAAACATGGATCTGGTCTGGTGAGAGGTGTGGGGTGATGAACAACCAAAAAGCCCAGAGTCTCGTGCCTTTTTAGGAGTAACCACCATTGTTTCAGCACAAAGGATGGTCAACTTGTTGGGATGAGTTGGGAAGGACTTTCCAAAAACATCTCACTTCAACAGATGGGTTTGGATTAATCAGAAATGTAATGTGGGATGAACACACCTGTGAATATTTCTACAATATAGCGCCTCAGAACAGCTTTGAAAATGAATCTAAATAAATCCATAAGAAGCTTTATTTTTATTTTTCTACATTTTATTTTTCTTGAACTGTCTACATCAATTAATCTGCATGAGCTGTTTTTAACGTCTGTTTTGCAGGAAAGTTTTCTTTGTTCTGACCTTTTCACAAAAGCCAAGATCAGTTAAGTAAACATAAGCATTGTCTCACGTAAAGGTCAGAGCATTAAAGAAATCATCACAAGACATCCAGGACAAAATATAACAGAAAAGTGTGTCATCGGCAGTGGGTGAGTCACGGTCAGCACGGCATACACATGACCTTTGACATTTAATAGTGATCTGAAACTGATCTGAAATCAGCTTAGCTTGTTTGATGACTCAAAACAAGAAGCTCTTCTCAGATCAGAGCGTTTACCTGGGTGTGACTTTAACTGATAAACAGGGCCGTCCTGACCTGTGAGTTCAGAAGGACTTCAGAGAAAAGGAAAGTAATGAACTTAATTACATATTTTATTTACCTATATCTTATTTTTATTTTAACATGTTTTATTTATAAACCACTAAGGATTGTTTAATCTTTCGTGTAATTTCTTTATTTTGGTTTGTCATTTTTAGAAACTTCAACATTTTTGTATTCTTTAGTAAAACAAAAGCTTTAAATGTGTGCATATTTCCTGAAATGTTTTTGTTAAACCCTTTTAAGACGTTTTCTCCTTATATGCCTTTATTTCTATGTCCTGCATTTTTTTAATGAGAATTGTTTTACACGTTATACAAATACCCCCATAATTTCCCAACTCGACTCGTTGGTATTTCCAAATCTAAAAATCTGGCCTTAAATAAGAAATAGAAATGCATCAATATATGACTGGATTTGTTTTAATAACACCTGTTGACTTCATCATCCCCAATATATAACATTATTTATAATATTTTCAGTAGTGGGACAACAACTGCGCCAGCGAGATGGACAGAATAGATCTTCTCTCTACATTACAATAGCCAAATACAAGAGATGCCAGTGTCCACAACAAACTCCATATCTCTTTAATAGTTAATCATGAAACAGAAGACATCACTGATACCCTCTACACATCCACCATGTGATGCTGAATTCAGAACAAATCATTTTATTTCCCAGTAGCTCAATGGGAGTCTTTCCTGTTGCGCTTTTTTCTAAATAGGGTTTATTCTCTCCTCCCATGATAAAAATAAACTGACACGGGATGTGAGATTCTGACTGATGTGTTGACCGTCCATGAATAGATGAAGTCCGACTGGAGAAAGACAACAGTGAGCCAAACGTTCACACTGCCCTTTTTGTTTTGTTTTTTCTGTTTTGCCTTTCCTGTCACCCCCATACAGAGGTTTTATCTCATGAGAAAGTGCTGCTTATTTTAAAAACAGACACACTCGAATAATGATGGAGATAGTTCCTTGTAGGGCTTTTTATACAAAGAAAATCACTCTGGATATAATTTTACATTGATAAATGTATGTGTATCCCAAAGGATACAAATGTTTATGTCTGGCAATTGGAGTCTCCGCCTTCAGCTTTCGGTTTTAAGTTTTTCAGTTTAACAACATACAATATACATATACTGCCCCCTATCATCAGACTGCCATGCTGATAGTATTGTTTTTTAAATATAAAACACCCTAGCAACCACCTAGAACATCTTTGCAATTGCATAGCAACACACTAAAACCCCTGAGAACCCCTTAGCAACTCCAGTGTTCAAAAACCAATGTCCTGGCACCCTGACATCTACTGACCAGACTTTTATTGGACCACCCCAAACCTCTAAAAACATGCAAAAACACATTAGCAACCCAAAAGCACTGCCTGACTACCAAGCATAGTTTCGTCATCTAAACATCTTTCTCAAATTTCAAAATCCTTCTTTTTACAGGACAGGAATCTAAATGTGCACACATGCCTAACCACACGTTTTTGCAATAGAAATGATGCAACTTAAGTCTGAGTGTAGCAAGAGCTGTTATTTAAGACAGGAAACTCCATAGGAGTCCCCTGAAATCCCTCTGACTTATAACACTTGTAAAGCACCCCGCTGGAGTTAAGGGTGATAAAGGATTTGTTCAGATCAAACAAGATCTCGGCATAGATGAAGAATCACCTTCCTGCCTAAAATCCAAAACCGAACCCCACATCAGACCTCATTTCAGACATATACAGATAGAGATGTTAGAGAGGAGGACGTCTGGAGATTTTTGGAGTTAGCAGAGACGCTCTTCTGTTTTGGCACTGTCCGTTCGCTGTGGTTCACATGCTCGTCTGGCCGTCCGTTCCTTCACAGGCTTTATATAAACACTCCTAACTCTGCTTTAAAACAGCCCAGAGGAATAAGACGACCAAATCAGCCGCAGATGTTTATATTACTGCCCCAGCTGCAGCCCTGGACAGGAAATGGTCAATGGTCAACTCATTAGCAAATATGACAGCAAATATTGGGAAAAACCTCACAAATTTCATCTGAATCCTTTTTCCAAGTGTTGTAAGAAGGTCAAGGCACTAAGAAGAGACCAGGAGGTCAGGGGGGCTGATCAGTTTGAATAATTATGTGCACATTTTTCTTGTAGGACTGGTTCACATGCATCGCTTCCTGCCAGATCTGCTTTCCCATGAGCCTTGTGGTCCATAAAAAGACCCCGTATCTTATCTCCCATAGCTTTATTAACCTAATGAAAACAATTACCGACCACGAGTCAACCCAGCTGGTTCTTATAAAGTGAGTTCACAGAGAACTTGTTCTAAGGAACATTATGTAGGGAAGACAAAAGTTTAAAACATTCACACATTTTCACTTCAAATTGAACACGATGAATGGAAAATGGATGGATGGAAAGAAACTAAGTTATTAGACATGGCTAATGTTGGTCAAATTTGAAAGGAAAATGTATTTCATTAATTTAGCTCAAAAGGATCTTTATCGGAAATGTTGAGAGAAAGCGAGAGAGAGAGAGAGAGAGAGAGAGACTGAAACCCATGAGTGAAATTTTCTGTCAATGCTATCTGTTGTGTACCTCAAACAGAACGATGGGTCCTCACCACCACGAGAGGCTTTGAGGAAAAATAACCTCTGTGACATAATTACGTCGGGAGGCTTTCAAGATCTGTAATTATGCCATCGAGAATAGATTCCCTTTGTATTCAGCATGAGCTTCTGCATAATAAAATCCTTCCCGAGTATGAACATCATTCAGTAGGTAGTCCACCAACATGCCTATTTCACCTCAAGGCTACACAAGAGGCTTATGGGCATGTAATGATGTTGGAGTGCCAGAACTACAGAGGAGATTAAAATTATTCTCCACGGTACATCACTGCATCATTACTGCGACCTTTGGCTTTATATTAATAACAGGAAATACTGAATAGAAAAAATTACATTTTGTGAAAATAGGAATAAAACATTTTGATTGTCAGTGGTTTAAATTAATGGATTACATAAAAAAATGCATTGTTATGCAATGGTTGTTTTTATGCTTATTGCTGTATTTTGTTTATTATAAAATTATTTAATCTATTTATCAATGTATTGATTTTTCTATTATTGATTTGATATTATTTAGATTGATTGGAGCAAATAGCAAGTCTCCCTATTGTTTAACAAATAAACACAATCTTGGCTCCCCCTGCTGGCTGTAACAGTGAACAGCAATTGCTCGATTGATTTAAAATAAGGCCCACCTCGGTCAGAATTTGTTTTACTTGCTGCATCATATTGTCAAAGTGCTTTTCTTTGCTTTTCTTTATCTTATATTGTCTATTAATAAAGAATTACACAAGATGAAGCTATCAAAACCAGTTAAAACAAGTTTATTGTTTAAATCAAAGTATGTACATCTGTACAGAGACATAACACATAACACAAAAAAGTTCATACATTACGGGAAAATTAAATAAAGCAAGACCAAAAACATAGGAAATGGCTATGCTATGATAAAGACGCTTCAAACTCCACAAACAGAAAAGCTCATTTTGCAATGCCAAAGTCAATGGTGGTTAATAAATAAAACTGTTTCTAAGACAAAACTAAAGGCACTCACTACCTGGTAGCACCATTTAGCCGGTGTCTAACAAAGAAGAGCATAAAAAAAACACACAAATATACACAATAGCACATGATATTTAAATCAAGCTACAAGTTAAAAGCTTGTGGCTTCCCAAGAACAACAGCATCTCGTACTGGACATTTCTCATAAATGATCAGTACAGCAATCTCGCACACAATAATCTATGAGGTTTCATGGGTCCTTGGAGTTTAACAAGCAAGGACACGGTCTAAAAGGAAACGTTTTACTCCAAGAAACTGTCCAGAGTGGTCAGGGTGGATGTGGGTTTGCTTGTAACAGGCCTGGACACCTTCTTCCTCTTAGGCTTCATGGCAAGTGGACGAATTTCAGACAAAGGAGACTGGTGTACTGCAGTTAAAGAAATATTACTACAGAGAAAGAGATTTACAAGATGATGAATTCCTGAAACAACTTCAATAACCTCTGCAATATAATACATCTCAGAGCATAAGGATACAGGCTGGATAAATTTAGCTCTCCCTCCAAGTCCGTCATATCCTGTCCTTACCTGATAAAAAGAGGAACAATGCATGGTTTTTCTGTGATGATGTGTTTTTAGGAAAGAGATTAAAAATGAGATTAAAAAACGTGAAAAATCTCACAGTGCCAAATTTGCTTGGGTCCAACATGCTTCCAAATGCATTCTTTTCTAAAGAGCAGAGAGTTCCTTATCATGGGCCCCATCACATCATCATCTTTAACTCGAGCATTCTGCGAGAAACATACACATTACACCTTCAACAAAATCCAATACAGTGCTCTCAAAGATCTGTATTTAGTACTTACGTTACGCCCGAGAGTATTTTCAGAGTTAGTTGACGAGGATCTGTATGTAAACAACAAGAAGTTAAAATTGATAAGAATCAGATGAATAATATCAAAAAATAACAGCACGGAGTAAAAACTCACGCTGATGGGTCGAGACGCATCTTTTTAGATGGGACCTGAATGGGTTTCTTCTCCACCTGTTCAGGCGTGTTGATGTCGAAGGTCAGGTTCAGGTCGATTTCCTGAGAGTCTGAAAGCTGACCGTGACCTGGACGCTTCAACTCTAAAGGGGCGGGGCTGAAAAACAAAAACAAACAAAATCTTGATTCTCCTGGACCTAAGTACACAGTTTTTAGCCAAGGGTTGAATTCAAGAGTAAAACCAGAGTAAAGGATTCTTACCTTTCAAACACCAGTCTGCTAATGGCCTCATTAGTACGGGTGGGAGTGCTTAACGTCCGCTGAAGAATTTCTACTTTCTTCTTTAAGCTCTGTCAAATATTCATAATCAGATCAGGAATCCAGAAAACAGTCAAGAGAAACAGTGTGATAAGGGCAAATCACACCACTAGTGGCTAGTGATGGAATGACATTTTGTTTTTTGTTGCCCTCCTGCCCTTCAAGAACATCTTTTTTATCAGATATTGGATTACGAATTGACATTTTTAACCAAAACAAATCAATGTAAAGGAAAGTTTGTATATAGAAAAATTCTAACAGTGATCTCTTTGTCTGCATTGGACAGATCTTTCTGAAGGGCCCTCATGTCATCATTTGCTCGGCTTGTTTCTGATGTGGCTTTCTGCAACTGCAATAAAAAAACAAAACAAAAGAGATACAAATACATAAACAGATGCTAATAAAGTCTAAATATATTTTTAATTGACATTTTCAGAAACAGGAAGTGAACCTTGCTGTTAGTGGAGATCAGTTCCCTTTTCAACTTTTCACACATCTCATTTGATGACTTCAGACTACCCTTCAGGTTGTCATATTCCCTGCGGAAAAAGACACGTGTGAATGAAGGTTCTGTCTGCCGTCTCAGATATTACATTTACGTCAATCTATCAGCTGCTTTTATCCAACGTGACCATCAACAAACTTATATAAACATTTCATCAATTCATGTTCCAAGGAACTTTACCAGGAAATAATGGAATTTGCATCTATCTGTATTCAAATTCGAATAGGTTAGAGGAAGTGAATCATATGAGGTTGGAAATGGCGTGACTACGCGAAATACCAAAACATTCAACAATGAGATGTGTATTTTGGTTATCTGAGTATCTTACTTTTTAAGTGAGATGCAGTATATAGACAGCTGCTCAACTGCCGACTGACCAACACCCATGTCAGTAATCATGGCCTCCACCTCTGACCTCTGACCCTGTAAGACCGCATCTAAACTACAGGACAGAATCACACAAAACATGTGAACAAACGAAAACACAGCATTTGTAATAACCAGTCAAACACATAAAAAGACAAAATCCTGTCGTGGGCACATAATGATGTACCTCTCAAAGGTCTTCATTTTGACTCGGAGACGTTTGGCTTCCTCCTTGGCTGCCTGGCCTTCATTCTTCTGACTGTCCAAGAAATTCATCTGTTTCTAAAGAGTTCACACAATAGACAACATTAGCGATCGATATTGTATGTATGACTTTGTGTAGTGCACCTAAGAGCTTGGGCTAACAGATTGTAATATAGAAGCAATGGAGCTGAAAGAGACATACCCGGAGAACAGAACACAACATCTCTTTGTCTCCAATGTCTTTCCTGAGTTTGTCCAGGTCTTTCTTCTGCCTCTCAATTGTCTCTTTTAGGGTGTCTACCGACTTCTGTTTATCCCTCCATTCTTTCTCTGAAATACAAAGAACAGGCAAACAAACAGTACGATTAGAAAATATTGAAGTGTGAATATAGGGATTCACTGATATACATTTAAATGTATGCATTTGGCAGACGCTTTTATCCAAAGCGACTTACATTGCATTATACTATAAATTGTTTCTGACTATGTGCAATCCTATATAATGCTGACTATAGAAGTGTCTTTTAATTCAATAAGGCTTGTCTGTTTCTTTAAATAAAAGTACAATTTACTGTTAAATTCCTACGTACATGCTACAAGCGAAATCATGAATTAAAACATTGTATTTCATCAAAAGCCACGAAATAATGGTAGACATTCCATTACTAGCCTCATTTAAAATGGCTGAAACTGATATAGTCAGTCTATATCAAGCATCACGAATACTTAAGGACTGCGTATGTAAAATAATCAGAATGTTTTTATGTCTCTGTTTTACCTTTTTCACACAGCATTGCTTTCATTCTGGCCATGTCATTCTGAAATCAAAACAATAAAACACGGTCAATACTGTCAATTTGACTTTTAAAGGGCAGTTTGATAAGAACAGAATAGAAGAAATGGGAGGGGTTCATCACCTGTAAACTTTCTGGGTCTACCGTAATAGCCTCATCCTCTGGGGCTATGTCAAAGAAGAGCTTGTTGATGATGTGTCTTGTGCTGACCTGAAAACAGAAAGAATTAGGGTTCCGATGTAGTTGAAGGCCTTCATTTAATCATTTTAAAGAACAAATCAATAAGATCACAAAACAAGCAGATGCTTTACCTGTTTTCTGCATTGCGGGCAGGTTTTGCTTGGAGCCGACTGGAACCACTGAAGAAGACTATTTTTGAGTAGAAATGTATCGTTATGTGTCATTAACAAGTCTAACAGATTAATAATTAAGCAGCCATTACCATTATTTCATGTAATAGACTTTGTTAATGTTTAAAAACAATTCAAAAAGATGTTGTTATGATATGTTATCAATAAAGTACTCAAAGAAAAAGGTTGGGAATGGCAACACTCACCAGGCATAATGAAAAGTGTGACCACAGTGAATTGCAGCCACATCTTTGGTGTTATCGAAGTAATCCGAACAGATGGTGCAGTATGCTCGAATGGGCATCGTTGATCTAAAATGATGCACTATGTTAGGTATAACTTACACATTAAGATCAAATCATTTAGATTTGTGTTGTTTATTTTTGACGTGAAGTGGTGGCAAAGATAATGGACTTTAGTTTACCTCTGTTGTTTACAACCAGTTATACGAATTATATTTTACACGGTGTTTCTACTTACCCAGCTGATATGCAAACGGTCGAGATGTTTTATGCCCACAAAAATGTTTAATAAAACCCCAAATTCATGTTTATACTTGAAGCTCACGGGTACGGCGAGCGCCGCGCTTAGTTCAAACGTAATGACTCCGCCCCGGGTGCTGCGTCATAAACATGCGACTTTGCGCGAGGAACTTACGAAAACATCGGTTTCAAATAAACCTCTAATAAACTACAATAAAGGGTATGTCGACGGTGTTTTAAGGTTGTTCACAAATTTGACAAAAAAAAGATGCATTTGACACTGAGATGGGAAGCGTATTTACATTTCAAAGAACTTCATTTTAGGGGTTCGTGAAACTACATTTCCCAGTAATCATTCGATAAACTGTTTGACAGTTTTGAGTTGATTTTTGACCTAAGAGTCACCGTACATTGATTTGGATGAGGACTGTTGAAGGTATGGCAAACGTGTAATTATTTTAATTAGGAATTATTTTTATTAGGAAGTATATCATCTTTTTAGACGTGAAGTTAGCCGAAACAGATGTTCAAAAAGGAGATTCAACAGTTTGTAATGGACTAGCATTATGGCTATTGCGTTAGCAGACCAGTTTGGACACTAATTCTAAAATACACCAACATTAACGTTTTGAGTTGTATAAATGAAATGCGGCGTCAAAATGTACTCTGTTTACGGTTTTGTTCACAAAGTGAGAAGCTTTGGGATTTATAAGTTGGACCTTGGATGTATTTCTGTAAATTTTATTTTAGTTAGAATTATCATTGGCTTGAAGAATTCGACATTTACATACAGCACTGATATTATATTATTGAAAACAGTTCCCTTACTTTCATTTCCAACCGACTTTCACACCACAGGCTATAATTTCAGTTCCTGGTTAAAACTCCATCGATTCTGCAGTGGGTTCTTTAGGACATGCTTATAACATTTAGCCTCATTTACTGTGCTGTTTCTGTAGGGCTCATGCAGTGATGCTCGTCCCTAGCACTGTCTGGTAAGACACTGTATGCCCTTTCTTCTGCTGGGTTTGTCTTTGTCCACTGCTTCAGAATGGCAGCAGATGTCCATAATAAGGGTGCATCCTGGGAAGTTAAAAATGGCAACCTAGCACCTGCAGATCGACTCCAAAAAGATCGGTCGGAGAGTCCGACCCCTGGCCTTGTAGAGGGGACAGAGCCAGGTAAGTTTCAGTAAACAGAAACACTCATCATACAGCTGTGTGGTGCTTAAATACAAACTGTGTGTGGTTTGTCTGGAATTATATTTTTATTTACTTTAAATTATTTATAACTTTTAATAAAAACATTTTTAGTAAAAATTAAGCGAGTCTGCTACAATTGTTATCATATTTTATGGGACATTTATGGCTCATAATCTTGCCAACAGACCACGCCTTATTGCTTAGTCATGCAAGGAGCCATACCTACATCTGTGCCATTTAATCATTTTGAAGTCTTTACTGTTATCCTTAAATGTATAAAACAGTAGTCTAATAATAAAGTGGTCTTTTATAATAATGTTGCATAAGCAAAAAATGGAAGTTGAAATGAACATGATTTAAAAAAATACGGTAACACTTTACAAAAAGATGCTATTTGTTAACAATAAGTTAATTCATTAGCTAAGATGAACTAACAATGAACAATACTTCTGCAGCATTTATAAGTATTAATCCATGTTAATTTCAGCATTGCATTATTAAAATCAAACGTTGTCACTGTTAACATTAGTTAATGCACCATCAACTAACATGAATAACTGTATTGACATGAACTAACATTAACAAGGATTAATAAATGCAGAAAATTGTTCATTGTTGGCTTATGTTAGCTAATGCATTTACTAATGTGAATTAATCGCACCTTATTGTAAACTGGTACCAAAAATGCATTGACTGTACATATGTGCTCACCATACAGATACTTGACTGTGCATGTGTCTCGCCTGCCTTAACAGGTGCTGGTCAAGAGGGTGCCATGTTTGTTCATGCCCAGTCTTTTGAGGACCTGACTGCTGAAGGTGAACCCAGCACTAATGACAGGTCAGCAGAGACGGGCGGCTCAGCCCCGGCGGCATCTGATGAAGCGGAGGCTAGGAATGCCCGGGAAGAGGTTCTCGAAGAAGGTGAGGAAGAGCAGGAAGGAAGCTCAGAGCCTGAACGGGAGGAGGAGACGAAGCAGGTGCGGAGCAGCAACAAGGCGAAAGACGAGGACGTGACGAGTGAAACATGGCGAAGTCACAGGAAGCATTTGTTCGTGCTGAGCGAGGCAGGGAAACCCATCTACACTCGCTACGGCACGGAAGAGGCGCTCTCCAGCATCATGGGAGTCATGATGTTGCTCATGTCCTTCTTGGAAGATAAAAAGAACATAATTCGCTCCATTCATGCAGGTGAGATGCAGATGATGTATTTGTTATGTTTTTAGTCTGAATTCAAAGTTCAGAAAAAGAAAATATTGTTTTATTCTAATGTACTTTTCAGATGGCTACAGGGTTGTGTTCTTGCGCAAGAGTCCCCTCATCCTGGTTGGAGTCTCCCGCACGAGCTGCTCCGACCGCGAGCTGACGCGAGAACTTCAGTATGTCTACTTCCAGATCGTGAGCCTGCTTACCAGCACGCAACTCAACCACGTCTTTCAGCACAGGCAAAGTTATGACCTCCGTCGCCTGCTGGCGGGGTCCGAGCACCTCACCGACAGCCTCTTGCAGCTCCTGGATCGAGATCCAGGCCTGCTGCTGAGCGCTGTGATGTGCCTTCCTCTGACCGGCTCGGCCCGTGACGTGGTCTCCTCCAGCTTGCAGGCCGCTAAATCCAAGAACCTAGTGTTCTCCATCCTGCTAGCAGGAAACAGACTGGTTACGCTGGTGCGCAAAAAAGACCAATTTCTGCACCACATGGACTTGCACTTGCTCTTTAACCTGGTTGGATCCTCGTCGTCTTTTAGACAGGGTGAGGGATGGACGCCCATATGTCTGCCCAAGTTCAACCCAGCAGGGTTCTTCCATGCCCATATTTCCTATCTGGAGCCGGCCTCGGATCTCTGTCTGATCCTGGTGTCCACCGACCGTGAGGACTTCTTTAACCTCTCAGATTGCAAGAAGAGGTTCCTTGAGCGGTTGCGCAAACGCAGTGCCTATCAAGCCCTGCAGGAGGCGCTGAGCATGCCAAGTTATCCCGTCTCTCAAGTCGGCATCCCTGAGCTGCGGCATTTTGTGTACAAATCAAAAAGCTCTGGGCTCTACACAAGGTACAAAAGATGATCTTTATCATGAACAGAAAAGGTCATGATTTTTATAAAACCCTGTTAAAGATGTAAAAATAGTTACCCAAATAATCAACTCAACAGCTATGACAGCAAAAAATCACCATTTCTGTTTTATAGTACAAAAGTCACAAGAAAATGGAATGTTATTACATTAAGAAAATGTCATTCTTTCATAATTTACTCACCCTCATCATTCCAAGCCTGCATGACTTTCTTTCTTCTGCAGAGCCCAAAATATATTTTAAAGATAGTTGGATGACTTTACAACAATTGACCCCTTTGACTTCCATTGACATTTCTCAAAATATATTTTTATATATTTTGAGGTTCACAGAAGAAAGAGTCATATGCATATACTGGTTTTGAACCACATGAGGGTAAATAAACAATGACAGAATTTTTATTTTTGGGTTAACTATTCCTTTAATATGACCCTAATACCATATAGCAAGTATGTACTGAGTTTAGAAAGGATGCATAAGCATATGGAAGTAAATCGAAGACTCTTCTTTTTGTCTCGGCAGTCTTGTAAACAGTCATCGCTTCATTCAACCTTTCAATATGCTTTCCTCTGTTCTTTCCTGTAGCCCCGACCTTCCAGTGCCGTACCAGGCAGATGAGGACCACGAGAGGCTGATAGGATTGTACCAAAACCTGCATAGCTGCCTGCATCATCCCACACGCCCCCTGCGCTACATGTACTGCTGCAGAGAAACTGAAAACCTTTATGCCTTGGTGAGCCTATTGTAAAGTGCAATAGACTGGGATTCATTGATAGGAGATTTTGTTTGTGTTTAAAAAAAAATAATCACACAATTAAGTTGCCATTTACACATGATAGTGATTTCTTTTTCAAGTTTAGTCATGAAGATTTTTGAAGATTCTGATTCCATGAATTGGCATTATAGCAAAAAGCGTTTTCTATTATGGTACTTTTAAATCCCCATAGTAATAGTTCACCCAAAAACAAAGTTTTTGTCATTTATTCATTTTTGTAATTAGTACATAAAGGTGAGTGATTCATACTAGATTTTTGGGTGAGCTGTTTCTTTAAATAAACAAATACTGTATATGCTTTTTTTCAAATAGTGAAAATGGTTTTCTAATTGATTGTTTCATCAAACCCTCGTCTTCTGTAGGTAACAAGTGGCTTTGAGCTCTACCTCTGCTTCAGTCCTCTGGGAACAAAAGCACTGGCTGTATCTGCGGTCCCTAACTGCTGAAGTGGATCAGAAAGGAGGAAGATCGTCTGTTCATACTCAGTCCCTTAACTTACTGATTCGGTTTGGGCCTTAAGTGGAACATCGGAAACACTAGTAAATCACTGAGCCCAGACAGTCTGAAGAGCAACTTGTGCTGTCATACTTGGACAAATGAATGAAATAAGTAAATTAATGAACTGATTAATGAGTGAATTAACAACTGAACAAACAATTTAATTAATCAAGAAGCTAAAGCATGCTGGGAGATATTAAGTGATTTCTTATGATTGATGTCTGTTTTGAGGGCTAGACGTGCCGGTTGCAGTATCGGTATAATTGAGACGGTTTGTCTTCCTTGTCCTACAGGCTGAAACTGTGTGAGGGATAGTTCAGCCAAAAATGAAAATTCTGTCATCTCTTATGCACCAATTGTCATTTCAAACCTGAATGATTTTTTTCTTCTTCTGCCGTATAAAAAAGAAGATATTTTGAAGATATAAGGCGGTAGTCAACCATGTCAACCATAACTGGTTCAGCACAAATATGACTTTAGTCTCTTTAAAGGAACTGATTGTTTCTGTTTTGAAACTGTCAAAATAGGAAGTACGGCATTTGTTTTGTCTGTACTATACAAGTGAATGGGTACCACTGCTGTTTGGTAAACAACATTCTTCAAAATATCTTCCGCAGAAGAAAGTTAGTCATACACACCTCTACAGAAACGACATGAGGCTGAGTTAATGATGACAGAATGTTCGTTTTTGGGTAAACTATCCCTTGGTGTCGCATTATAAAATGTAGTATCTGCCCTATTAAAAGGGTTGCTTTTAAGCTAGACCACAAAAGACAGTAGAATTAGCACTAACAATCTCATGAATCTTCACCGAACGTTGCTAAATCTGAACTGAAACTGCATAGCTTCTGCTTTTTTATTTATATACTAGACCTGCCACTGTTTCAACTCAAAGTGGTATCTTCTCCAACTTAAAAGTATAGGAATAGTTCACCCAAAAACTGTCAGCATTTATTTGCCCTGATGTTGTTTCAAACCCATTGAAATATTAATGAATGTCGATGCTGCTTTTTCCCATACAAGTGAATGAGAACTGAGGCATCTTTTGTGTTCCACAGAACAAATAAACTCATACGGGTTTGGAATAGCATGATGGTAAGTAACTGACAACCAAATTCTTTTTTAGGGGTGAACTGTACCTTAAATGGAATATTGGAGTTGGCCTTAACATTTCATCTTACGAGTAGAGGGTGAAGTTTCTCACAACATAGCTTAAAGATGGTTTATTGTTCTAGATAGGTGACATTCCAAGTGCGACATGTTTAGGGGACTAAAGTGTTTCTCTGATAACCAAACTGACTTTATTTCTGTAAGGATTAGATGTACAAGCACCTTAAGAGATTCGACTGACAAATGTGGCAAAAGCATGTGGCTCCATATGAACCACAAATGCATGTATCTGATATTTTAATTACTGACTGTGTTTTGCTACTGAGGGCTTTTATTAACCTGGTACAGATGGATCACTCAACTTGGAGATTCCTCCAAAATAGTCTTACTAAAGTTAATGCACATGATTTTTTACGAATGCTTCAAGGGTGAAGTGTGTTATTTCTGACACCAAACAAAACTGCTAAAATAATGATTCCTCCCAAACGTCAAAAGAATAAGCGATTTGTGTGTTAGAAAGACCTTTGACATGTTCTCCATTGTTTATGTTCTCCATTGATAGGAATGAGATGAAACAAAATACTGAAATTTGGTCACATCTGGTTTTCCAACCTATTTGCATAGTGACACTATTAATGTTGTTTTTTCTGCTCCTCTGTTCATAACTAAGCTGAAAAACTAATTAATATGCCAAGTTCATTTAAAATGTTCTTTAAAATTGTGACTCGTGCAAACAATTAAAGCAATTTTAGATGCATTTACAGGAGATACATGGGGCTTGTGACATTTTTTCCATAATTGTCCAAATGAGAAGCTATATGGCATTGTGTTGTATTTTATTACGACTGTATTATCAATAATCTGGCACAAAACCCTGATTTGACCTGGCAAAACAAAATGATCATTTGAACTCATTAACAGTTGATCCTGATATTTGTTCTTTTACGTATTATAAACCTATAGATTGAGCATAATGAACAAATAGTCTTTAGATTAAATTGAATGCATCACCATGTCATTCCTTTGAAAATAACTAAATAGTGAATCTAAAGCCATAGAAATAGAGACATTCACATTAAACTGTCATGATGGCTGTTGTAGTTCTTAGTTATATAATGATCTTCTATATTAGTTGCTCTTCATCTGGATCAGCTATGGCACTGTACGTCTCTGTGATTCTCATCACCGTGTTCATCTCCAAAGGTACAGTACAGTACGGCATGCACAGTTCTTTTATTCTTTGGATTGGTTTCGTAACAAACAGACCTACATCCAATGTTGTAGTGCAGATCTATGCAACACAGGTACAAACACAATGGTGTTCTTCAAATTCTTTACCTTTCTCTAGATATGTTGTTTATTTATTTATATATATCTTATATTTTATACTGAATGTAAGTCATGTCGGTAATAAAGGGCTCTTTATCGCTGCAGGCGAATCTTCCCCCAATAAGAGAACACCTGCAATGGTACAGACTGCTCAATTACTTTGGATTGTGCAGATGAAGAAAACCAAGTGCATCAGTGTACCTTGTGAGTTATTGTAATCCTCTTGATAACCTCTCATAATATTGTTTAAAAAAGTCATCCAAATTGCTCTCCTTTCTCACTTAGATTTGCAAAACATGACGCTCAAAGGATGTGCTAGCAAAAACCTCTGTGAGAACAGTACTCGTCTATGTACAATCTTACGGATCCTAAATGTTGTTCAGTCAACCTGTGTAATGATGGCCAGAGCATGACCCGAAATTTGGTTGTCCAAGTGGCACCACTTCTTTACATCATCATGTAAAAGTTTCCTGTGGCTCAGTGGTAAGAGCATTGCGCTAACAATGCAAGGATGTGGGTTTGATCCCAGGGAATTGCAAATACCAATGTATAGGATAAAGCAATGTAAGTCCATCCATCCATCCATTTTCTACCGCTTGTCCGAACTACCTCAGGTCACGGGGAGCCTGCGCCTATCTCAGGAGTCGCAATGTAAGTCGCTTTGGATAAAAGCGTCTGCCAAATGTGTAATTGTAGATGTAGATCATGATCTGAGATTAGATCTCTTTTAGGGGTTTTGTGAGGGTTTTATTGATAAATGTAGATGCTCTTTTATTTTTAATGTAAAGCAGTGTAATTAGATACTCTTTTATGTTAATCGAGTGTAATTCTTTCAAACATTGTTTCAACCTTTCCAATATGAAATGTACTATTGTATTTCTGAAAAAGTCATGCAAAATAAACATAAGTTTAATTTTACTTATTGGTAAATGTGTTTTTCTTAGCAGGCTAGCATTCTAGCTTAAAGTATTGTAACATGAGATTTTTTATGTTGTGTATTTTTAGGTGTATATTGTAAAAACACAAAAGATTCAGAAGAGAATATAATAGGCTAAAGTATAACACATTGCAAAAGTAAAAATCTGTACTTCCCAAGTGGTCAATTATAAAGTAAAAAAGAGAAATGAATAGTTCCTATAGCACTATTCAATAAAAATAGTGACGAATTCTAGTTATGGGTTTTCTTATTGTGTTTGTATTATGTGTTTGTTAAGAATCAAGTAGCTATGCGTACTTCCTATTTTGACAGTTTCAAAACAGAAACAATCAGTTCCTTTAAAGAGACTAAAGTCATATTTGTGCTGAACCAGTTATGGTTGACATATTTTGTTAAAGGGATCCGCCACCCCAAAATGTCATCATTTACCCACCCTCAAGTTGTTCCCAACCTGTATCAATGTCTTTGTTCTATTGTAAACAAAAAAAAGACATTTGGAAGAATTTTAGCAACTGACAATTCTGTGACATCATAGTATAAAAAAACACGACATCATTTCTTCTTATTGAACACTTATTGAATTTAGGGAAGCAAAGCACATGACTATGTTTCTACTTGACCCAGAATGTCTGCTAACATAGATAAACAGCTTCCACCAAAACAGACTCAATTTATGGTATATGCCAAAAAATGTCTTACTTGTTTTGTGATGTTGAAATGATAGAGCCATACCTAGCAGAATCAGTGTTATTGGAAAGATTTTAAGAATAATACTCAACTTATCAATTCTGTGACATAATTCATAGTCCGAAAATACGTACATCATTATCTAACACTGTCACTTAGATATTGAAGTTGCTTATACTGGAACAAACTCAAACATGTTGTTTAGGATGCCATGCCCATTTATTAGACATATGTTTTATTTAGTACCTATAGCAATATGATGTGTGCCCCAGAATTGTTGCAGTATAGATCATTGGCAGATAGATAACAGTATATCCATCCCTTATCTAACCAGAGTGTTAGGGATGTAACATGCAGCACAGTTATGAATTTATGAAAAAAATCATAATTGTCAATTATTTCCGCCGATATTGCAATTAATTAGTTAATTAGTTTTCTATTTGATTAATGGAATAGACATTGTGTTCAATTCTTTGTTATTGTACCCTTTAAATTGACAGGGTTTGTGTTACAATTAACCCTGTGTTAGTTTGTGCCCCACTCACCCGTACTTTGACATTTACAAACAAATGGTCTATTCTAAATACTGGTGTATGTGAGAGAAGATTTAACAAATGATAAACTTATGTTTTTATCGATGATGCATTCATAACTTTAGCAGAATGTAAAGTACCAATCAGTAAATATAGATCAAATATAATGTATACTTATGCATTCTACTAATGTAAATTATGCTAAATGAATGACACTAACAACTGGATATGATGTCATCATGCTTATCTAAAGATCTTTAGCTAAAGGTCCTCAAATGTAGCTACGTTACCACCTCTATATTCAGGTATAAAAAGATCTCCATCAGTTGCGCTTCATCTGGACAGGCTGCAATATGCCACTGTACATTTCTGTGATTCTCATCATCGTGTTTTGCTCCAAAGGTAAAGTACAGTATGGCGCACAGGATTCATTTCAATCTTTGTATTTACTGGATGGCATTCCTTAGTCTGTGTGTTTTATGTTTAATTTTCATTATCTTTCAGCACTGACACTGAGCTGTTATAACTGTACAGCAAGTTCACTGGCAGAATGCTCAAATATTACCTGTGACTCCAAGTGCGGCTTAGTCGGCATTTATAACAGTAAGAATAAATTAATTGTAAACATTCTTACAGTTTTTTTCGTTAAATTGTTTGTACACATTAATGTGGGTTGCTAGTGAATCTTTACAATGTATAATGTCGTTCATTGCAGATGGCGAGAAAGTTTCTACAAATAGGACTTGCATGAGTCCTGGCTCCTGTGTTAATTCAAGCTTGAATCTTGGAGAAGTGAAATTGACTTTAAATGCCCAATGTTGTAGTGCTGATCTATGCAACGGTCAGGATGCACCTGGTAATACAATCACCGTGACGTTCCCCATTTTCCTTACGTCTTTCAACAAGCATTTATCCCCATTACATTGCGAGCTGTAATGGTTCAATAGTGTATTGTGCATGTGGTATCACTACTTGAAGGTTATTCATTTAGATAAAACCACTTTTTATCTGTACAGGCACGTTGCAAAAGCAGTCTTATAATGGAAGAAGGTGCTACACCTGCAATATGAACAATCTCACAGACTGCTCGAAGATTTTGGATTGCGAAGGCGATGAAAACCAGTGCATCAGTGTCTCATGTGAGTCATTAAAACCATCTTCATAAAATCTGTTATCATGTACTGAGATGACTTTAATGCTACAAACTCTCTGACCTTTCTCTCTCAGATGTACTGATTAACGACACATTCACTTACAAAGGTTGTGCAAGTAGCTGTGACACTAGTAATTTACTGACTTCTATGTATAGTGCTCAGTGCTGCACAGGAGACCTGTGTAATGATGCCCAGGACATGACTCAGAGTTTGGTGCTGCTACTCGCTCCACTTCTTTACATACTCATGATCTGAGATCTCTTCTAAACCACCTACCTTTTTTATATCATGTATAAAATTATATTTAAAAAATAATGTAAAATAAACATCAGATTAACATTATTTTTTTTGTATATGACTCCATTTTTTTTTGTAGATATGACAGCTAGAATTGGTTTGCAGAAACCACAGAGAAAATGTTTGAAAAGTTGATCATTTGGTTATAACCAAATGCAATGTTAAAAATTCAGTAATGTTTTTGATGGTTAATACATCAACAAGGGATATTGTGGTGTGATATATATTGGGTGACAGGGCCCAGTTGCATAAACGTAGCTGCTATGTTTAGACTGTGTCTTTACAGCTATTCTCACAGACTAGGAATTAGTTAGGAGTACTAATCAGTATTTCAATTAGCCAAATCTACCTTTTTATGTAACTGATTTAAAGAAGTTATGACCGGTCTTGAAGAAAAAAAGATGACTAACATCTAAGAGTAGTCTAAGCAGTTTATGCAACGGGCCTCTGGTCTGGATGCAGAGGTGCACTGTTACTGATAATAACAAACAATTGACATGTTCACTTTTTTCATTATTTTTTGTACTGAAAATGTATTTTATTTGTTAATTGTCTATTAGCCAAATGAAGTACCAAGGTAGAACAGGCTGTACCTCTTTACCTTACATCAAATGAAACATAATACATTTATTATAGAGTCTGAAAAAGCGTCACCTAGAAGAAAATGTGTTCTTGCAAAACTGTTTTTAAGACTTTGGATTTTCTAGTGAATATTTAACATGTAAGATTCAAGCAATTTAGTATTTTACTCACGACTTAATAAAATAAACAGCATATTGTCATTTTAAAGAAAGCATATATGATAGGCTATTTAATAAAGTCATACTATACATCTGAAAGTTGTTTGTGGGCAAGAAATATATATACTGTATATATATAATATATATATATAAATACAATATTCACCACAACTTTAGCTGACATTAATAATTTAAATGAAAGGACAACCTTTAGTTTCTGCATTTACCTTCCCCACTATTATGTCTGTCCAATTGTATGTTATGTAAAAATGTATAAACGCTACACATACGCCTATCTGCAAATTTATATATTTTTATAATTATATCATTTATAAAGTGCACATTTATAACATTTGTTGTCAAATTTTTTAATAATATTTTGAGTAAGCACAATTAAGGTAATCTTATAAACTCTTTATTCTTTTAGCGAATCATTGCTCATTAATATGAATTATTTTACGTGACTAGAAACCTGACGTAGCATGACGTAAATCTCTGATTGGCCGTAGTGGGAGGAGGCGGGGCTTGTCAGATCCGGTGAGAATTTGCCTCAAACGAATCAACCGCACATCCAACAACCGGACACTTTCTTATCAGATATTCTTTACTGTTGTTATAATTTCATCGTTTTTGTAAACATAAATGCAATATTTTGTCCAATTCGATTTTGAGAGTTCTACTGTTTTATTGCTTTTTCCTTGATAATGTGTCTTTATGTTTACGTTAACTAAAGTTGGAGATGCTGTGATATCGACAGCCAAAGATTAATAATTCACGAGTTTATCATCAGCAAAACAGGTGAGTGACTTTTTACTTCTGAGGATTATAATCCTAATGTTTTAAAAGGTTTTTAGAAGGAAACAACACTTTTATTGAATTATTGAAGAGGCTTATCAATGATTATTAGGCACAGACAATAGTATTATTATTAGGGTTGAATAAAACAAAACGTTATTTGTAGTTATGACTGACAATTAAATTTAATAAGAATTAAACAATTATACATTATAGGCTATACTATGAACATTATTGGGCATATCACCTTCAACACAAGCTGAATCCTCTTTCCAGTGTCAATGTCACTGTCCCTCATGTTATATTGTGTGGTCCAATCCACCCCAAACTGGAGCAGCAATCCCTTCAAAAAGCATCCGATGACACTCCAATTTCCAATATCTCCAATATTCTAATATATTTTGTAAGATTTGTGTTTCGTGCAATGCAGTGCCATATAATCTGAATGAAAATTAAACACATTTCACATAACACAGAGTGAATCAATCTTTATAGTTAACTTGCATTTGGATTTTACAAAGTGTGTGAGTCAGTCAGCAAACATTTACATATGCAGGTCAAGATGTAACCAGTTTTATAATGAATATGACATTGCCAAACTAAAGTATGCTGTATTGCACAAGATCTTCTGTTTATCTCACTGTGAAGCTATGTGATGATAATACGGTTTAGTTAGTCTGCTTTTGTCGAACACGCCAAACGTTTGCTGTTTAATAAAGTGAGATTAAACACACATTGGGTAGCTATAGATGAAATATAATAGATTATATATTCTAAAAGATATGTCGATTTTTACTCGCCTTGAATTGCTGGTTGTCTTGCTAAAAACGGCAACAGGTAAACTCACTAAAGATGTTCATTTATTAACAATGTGCTGGTCAGTTTGAATACGTTTACTAATGTTCTTGCAAGTTATAAACTCTCCTTCTTTGGTTTAAGGGACCATTGTTTAAATATAAACCTCATGTGATATTCTGTGCATTATTTATCTTACATTCCATAAATTTGCTTTTAAAGATGCCATGTTTTTTTTTTTCTGTTGCCTCCTTTAAGATATATGCATTCTGTACATTTAGTCCCTCAAATGCATTCAATGCAGAGGTGAAATGCTGCGGCACGCATTTGAGCAGTTATCGGTTCATTTGTTGGTTAAAAAGACGCCTGGCTGAAAAGCACTACAGTCCATTGACGTCTTTTGCTCAAAAAAGCACGTCAAGGTTGTGACAAGAATGCCAATTTGAGAGGCCTTAGTCTAGAACATGGTGATGAACTCTGTCAATAAATTACTCACACCGGCACATGTGAACTCGGTGTTCTTGCTTTTTCAAAATATAAAATATTTGTTTAGATTGTTGTATGACTTTTTCTGTCTGAGACATGACAGACAAAAAACATAAAACTTCGCGCGTGAAGACGTCAGATGTCAGAATTCTTTATAGTCTTTGGGACATGTGCGTTTACATCAGTTTAAAAAACATTATTTGTTCCTTCAGTTAAACTATCTTTTAATATTTCCCTCTTTCACAAAAAATATAATTATCTTACCTTGTCTCAACACATTTTAACATGTTTAAGGGCCTGCCATTGTGCTCTTGAGAATAATAAATGGCAAGTGAAGACATTAGCTGGAGCATTTATGTGAAATTAAATATTAATATTTTAAGCAATCTTCTCTAGTGGTTTCTCTGCTTTCAGGCACTCTCGTCCACTTCTCACGATGTCTTCATCATCAGACATGCTTTGGCGGTAACCACAACACTCCTCATAGTTTCACTCTTGAGTGGACATGGTCCATTGGGCCACTCATCTGGTGACATGTGTCTGGATACAGGCTTTAATGTCCTCTGCATTAGACACGTGTCCCCCAACAACCCCAACTGCTGTGGACTTTTCGGTACCGTACCCCATGCCCTTCTTCCAGACCCGCAAACCCATCCAGAACATAGTGACCAATTCCCTCTTCCAAGAGGTGTACGTGGCCTCTCAGAACATCATTGAGGCGGTAAACGGCACTCTGGGTAAGCTGTGGGCTCTCCGTACGGGGCCTGTGGGAAGCCCAGAGTGCCAGATATGCAATTTATGTGATATTGAACGAGATCCCTTGCACGAGAACACAGACAGTGAGGTGTTGTTACTCGACACGTTCCTTATGTACTTGTACTCATGTGGAAGTTCTCAGTATGGTGTTTGCTTCTTCCACCAACTCCGTGAGAATGGACAGCTTCCGGGGCCCTCCAAGTGTTTATTCAGGAGGGAGTTTAACTCCCCGGATTTCTGTCCGGACTGTATCGCAAGTCCTCTGGGCACAAAGGTCTCCATGGTGGAAGAAGGCCAAACGGTGTACTTCTTCGTCGCGGCGACGGTGAACGACAGCGTGACGCAGAGATACGGTCGCATGTCCATTTCTGTACGTCGCCCGTTGGCGACCGAGGACGGTTTCTACACCGATGTCAGAGGGTTGACGGTGTTGCCCGGTCTAAGGCAGACGTACAACATTGCCTACGTCTACAGCTTCTACACTCAAGACTTTGTCTACTTTCTCTCCGTACAACGGGAAAAAACCGACCTGGACTCTTCACCCTACCAAACGAGACTGGGCCGCCTGCCACGGCACGAATGGGAGATGCGGCGATACCGGGAGATCGTTTTAGAGTGTCGCTTTGAACCCAAACGCAGGAGGAGAAGCAACGGCAGCGAGCCTTTTAAAGACGTGGTCTACAACGTGGTCCAAGCTGCCCACTTCGGCAAGGCCGGGCGAGAGCTGGCTGATGAGTTGGGTGCTGAGGAAGAGGATGATATTCTGTATGGTGTGTTTGCTGTGACCGATGACTCTGGAGTTCCAGAACACGACTCGGCGCTTTGTGCGTTTCCGATGGATACGGTGAACACGGCAATAGATGATGGAGTAGAGGATTGTTGTAAGTCTGGGCCAGAGCAGCTTTCCAGAGGTCTCTGCCACTTTCAACCGTGTGAAAGCTGTCCTCACGAGGTCAGAAAATTTACATTAGAATTAATGAATTTATGGCCCGGTTTCATAGACAAGGCTTAGCCTAAACCAGGACTATGCCTTAGTTAATTTAGGCTATTTGAGTTGCTTTTATTAAAATGCCTTAGAAAAAGCATTACTGATGTGCATCTTGAGCTTGAATTTCAAGATATGTCAGGGAAAGTTATTTTCAGTTAAGACATCTCAAAATTAATTTTAGTCTGGGAGTAGTCTAAAGCCTTGTCTGTGAAACCGGGGCTATGTGTGGTATTCAACAGTTGTCACCAGTGGGATAGAAAAATTGCACATCCACATGTGTAAACATATTTAGGAAATACTTATTTATATATGTTTTATTTACCTATAAATGAATTTAATATAAATTAAATTAAATTAAATTATATAAATATGATTTAAATTATAAATGTTTAATCATTTTTATATGTTTTTATGAATCCAAATTTAACATGCACAATACACAGACTTTTATTATGTAATCAACACGAACTTTTCTTCTGGATGCGATCAATCGCGATTAGTTTGATAGCCCTAGAACTTACAGAACTATAGATAGTTCATGAGAATTGAAAGTCAAGCTTGCTTAGAGCGTGTTAATGTTATTTTGAGCTCTGTTACTTCCATGAAGGTTTCTAAATGGAAAAATTATGACAAAACAATGCATTTGCATTTCAGAGTGGTCTAAAAGAACCTTTTCTGGCCAGCAGCCAAACCGCTTTAAGAAGTTTGAAGGAAACTTTACGCCTGAGTGCCTCAGAATGCTACTACTACGTGTTTCTCTAGCTTATGGTATATCATTGTGTTAGCAACGCTAAGGTCACAGGTTCAAGTTCAGGGAACTCTGGTGCACATATAATACATTGGCATATGCCAAATGCATACATGTAAGTGTAAATGTAAAGTTTTAGGGTCAAAGTGCTTGCTAAAACTACACTTAACGTTATCTGAAAATAAATGATCCATTCCACATTGCATGATGGAAAGATATTTGTTAAAAAAACAACTCCTCCAAAACGCTTGTATCCCCGGGCTTTTATATTTCTGTAATTTCTTTAAAACATCTGCTAGAAATGTTGAAAAGAAATGTGGATGCAGGACAGCACATCTAACCACAAGGCCACATTCATCATCTTATGACCCACATAGTGCTGTCCAGAAATCTGTGTAATGTGGGTGTGATAGCTCGGTGATATAAAACGGCTGTGTACAGGAGGGTGTGCGTAAGTGTGTGTTTGTGTTAAGAGAGAAGGATTTTCCGTAAGGTCAGTGTTTATAGGAAATGACTGGAAAGGATAAAATGAGGGTGTCATTTTTGAGATTCAACAGAGTAGACACACACATACCACATTACTTATTTTAGATATGTTTGGTAAAATGTATGATTCGTCACATTTTTACAGGAACTACTGAGTACAAGCTTGGCAAAGTTGTAGCTACATTTTAAGCATCAACAACTGTAAACCGTAGAATAATTTTCAGAAATAAATCGTTATAAATCACTCCACATGACGAACAGTTATTTTGGATGGCACAGAAATTACACAATTTATTTATTTTATAATAAAAACTTATAATTAGATATAAACATGTGTAATAAAAATGTTTTGCTGATGATTCTGTATTTGTGATCAGAGTATGGAGCACAATCTGACCTGCAGGGATCAGCCCACCCTTGTTTCTCAACCGTACTACAGAGTCGATCTCTTCAACAGAGAGATGAGAGGCGTTCTGCTCACCTCACTGCTGGTCACCAGCATCGAGAATAAGACTGTGGCTCATATTGGCACATCAGATGGGAGATTACTGCAGGTATCATGAAGACATTCGCTGGTTGTGCTGATTTCTGTATCAACAGGAAGTGTATATGTATTGTGGATTTGATCTTCTGTTGTTTTTACATTTAAAAGCTTGTCTTGAGAAGGTCCAGTCCCGTCATCTTTGCCAATTACACTCTTGTGGAGAACCAGAAGGTGTCATCCACCGCAGCGGTTCTCTCTCCAGAACATCTGCTGTTTGTAGTTGGAGATAAGGTACTTTTCTTTTGGACATTCTGTAAGCAGATACAGGGCTATTCTCAGAATAGCATAATATCAAACTTTTATGACTATTGCTTACAATTGCTGTATGTTTTTATTTTAAAGTAAGTTATTTACATTATTTAAGCTTTTTTTACTTAAAATAGGCGATATCCCATGGAGCATACAAGTGTTGTATCCCACAATGCAGCATGCTCAAGTTGATGTTCCAGTATGACCAGTAGACCGGAAGCAAGAGTCATTGTTGATAAACGTTGGGACATTTTACACATAATTAGATTAAAAGTGTATTTCTTAGAAAACTACACTCTTAACTCCACTAAAAAAATGTTGGGTTGTTTCAACCCATGTTTTCAACAAATACGGTAATACACATTTTCTAGGTCAGCGATGGTTGGGTTGTCCATATCTTACCCCGCCACGGGTTAAAACAACCCAACATTTTTAAGAGACACATCCATATACAATGTAACTACACTGTAAATGAAAATGTCGGGTCGATCATGTGACAAGGCAACAATACAGTACTGCATGAAACATATATCACAGTATGTTGCATATTTTATATACAGCACTGTGTAGTTTGCAAGGATCATATTATAAAACACAACCATTATTTAATACATTTCCAGAAGATTTTCATTCTCTGGGCTAATAACGGTTATATATTTACAATGGACAGATGATTCAGGTCCCTCAGAGAGGACCAGGCTGTCGTCACTTCCTCACGTGTGCCATGTGTCTGACCGCGCCAACGTTCACGGGGTGTGGCTGGTGTGCCGGTCAGTGCACTTGGGAGTCTGAGTGCAAGACACACTGGGGAAATGAGTCATGTCCACCAGGCATCACAGAGGTGAGATATGACCAACGTCATTAAACACGCACAGCTTTAGTTTGACATTACAAAACAAAGGAAGCGTTGTGTAATTTGGCTGTGAGTATAATTTAATAATAAACATATCTTACTCTAGGTCTTATCTTATTAGTTTTTTTGATAATGACTCACTTCACGCCAGCAGACAGTCTGAATCTAACTTGTGACCTTTTTATCTAGGCATTTAGATCAAAAGCATTTGGCAAATAAAAACATATTTTGTTTGTTTTGTTTTATGTAGTTTTCCCAAAGACAGCACCCCCTGATGGTCAGAGTGAGCTGACTTTGTGCGGGTGGGAGTTTCAGTCACCCATGAGACCCGTCATCACAACCAGAACCCATGAAGTAAAGCTGGGCGAGACGGCATGTGTGGTCCAGCCTCACAAGAGCAACAGCACCCAGTCCGTATCACCAATTTCATGCTCTTCTCTTAACATACTTAAAATTACTCCATGTAGTTGCAATTGCTATAAGGTTATAAAGCTGTAAAGAGGCTGTTTTCATCCAAGGAAGAATTTCACATCAATTGCTTATCAAAATTCCTGTCATATTTCTGCCCAGCTTAGTTTGTAAGATCCGTTCTGGGGTGTCAGAGCCGCTTTTTAAACCCCTGAACGTCACAGCGAGAGTGCATGAAGGTCGAGTGGAAGGGCGGTACTCCATTGAAGGAAGCGCAGAGATGCCTGGATTCACCTTTGTGGTAATACATGAAAAAAACATTCCCACCTCTGCGAAATTAATTTATTAACAAAAGTCTGTTTTGCAGAGTGGTCGACATTCATTTTTAATTCACGCTTTGTATCTGTTTATAAGGTTCCGAACATCACTGAGGTTCAGCCTGACTATGGGCCTGTGAATGGAGGAACCCTCATCACCATCACAGGACCTTACCTAGCATCTGGAAAGAACAGGAAAGTTACTCTCGATGGGGAAACATGTCCAATCCAAAGGTGTGTGTGCTTGTATCCGTTATCCAGTTTCTCTTTGATTGAAATATTTTTGTATATGCATATTTACTGTATGTATGTGCTCTTTTGCTCACGTTTCCCATCAGTGTATCTGTGATCAGAGGTAATCTGTCCTCCATCGTATGCCTTTCTCGACCTGTAAGGGAGGTAAAAGATGTGGTGCTCCGCATCTACATCGATAAGTCTCGTGTCATGACCACTAAAGTCTTCCGATACAAGAAGACCCCTGAGATTCTCTCGGTTCTGCCTGACTGCAGCTTTGACAGGTATAGAAATGCATACAGTCTTGTTTTCTTTGCCATTTGGGAGAACAGAGTTATACAGCTATTGAACATCTAATCTCATTGTTTTTCTTTTGCTGTGTTGCAGTGGGTCCAGAATCATCATTGAAGGCCGAAATCTGGACTCGGTCTACAGAACTGTCATTCATTTTAAACCCAAAGAATCTCACCTCAAACCTGTTTCAACTGTATGAATTGTAAACCTTTGCTCCTCATATATATGTATCTGATCAAAGATTTACTTTAAAACGATAATCATATATTTAACATACTTAAGGTTTGGTACCCCACCTTAACTGACCATAGCGATGCATAGATTTAAAGCCATATTGTCAAAATGTTCCACCTTTACACAGCAGTGCTGTCATTATGGGACTGCTTCAGAGTTTCATTTGAGCTTGAGAATTGCAGATACAGTTTTGTGAGCATGATTCGTCCATAAAGTTGATGTAACGCATTTGTCTCACACTGTTTTGTAAAGGAGTGCAGAGGTAGAGCCAAGCCCACTCGTATGGAATGTATCACCCCCGTTTTCCATCGTGATGAGACCGAAGAGGGGGAGCTGTTATTTGACATGGACGGGGTGCTCGGTCTGTGGAAACAAGACTTCTCCTACCACCCGTATGGCCGGCCAATCCCGTTTGAGACGGAGGGTCACATTCTGAAACTGTATCCTGGCTTTGATGAAGTGTCCTTACATGTATGTACATAATTCTAGTAATGACTGCATTTTTTAAAGGGATAGTCTCCCCAAAATAAAAAGTCTTCATCATTTACTTACTCTCATGTGTTTCCAGACTTGAATTACTTTCTTTCTTCTGCAAAACACAAAAGAAGAAATTTTAAAGAATGTTAGTAACCAAACAAGTTTGGCCCCCATTGACTTTTATTATACGGACACAAAACCACTGAAACATTTCTCAAAATATCTTATTTTGTGTTCTGCTGAAGAAAGAAAGTCATACAGGTTTGGAATGGCACGAGGGTGAATAAATGATGAAAGATTTTTGGAAGAACTATCTTTTTCATCTCTTCCATGGTATGATCCATGGCTCTGTTTGATTTTTCTTTGTTTTGCTCACGGTACAGCATCAGAAACTGAACCTTGTGAGTTCCTGCATGTCCATCACGATGACGGTCGGAGATGTTGACTGTGGTGCTAAAGTTCTGGACAATGAGATCACCTGCAGGATCCCTAATAACCTCACCATCCCCAGTGAGGGCTTACCTGTGAAGGTGAGACTTTGAAAGTTGATTTAAATTATCCCAGAAATTCGTGGCCCTGTATCTTGTCGCCCTTACGTTCACTGTGATATTTTCCACAACAGGTGACAGTAAATGGATTCACCCACAATGTTGGCACCGTGATTTTGGTCAGTAATCACTATATGGTTGGTATTGTACTTGGCATACTGGCAGCTCTTGTGACTGGTGCAGTGCTGGCATTTATTGTCCTGAAACATCTGAGGAAGCAGAAGAAAGGTAAAGTAGAACATTTCAATTTGATTTGGGGATAAATATAATTTAATTTGTCTCTAATGCTCAATAGCTTATATTAAATATGTTGTATTTCTCAATTGAATGTGAAAGAAAATACACAAACAAGTCCCAGCAACCAAAAAGCAATGTGACTATTTTGTTTGTTTGTTTTGAAATCCACAGCTCCCCTGGCAGAGAATCGTCTGTCTTATTTTGCGCACAGTCGCTCGCGTGATAATAGCATGGATTTGTGTCCTTTGGGAGACTACAGACGCGGTGAGACACTAAAGCACTAAAGCAATAAGCCGGAAGAAGCAGTGGGTAACAGTGCAGCTAAGGGCGTTGTGGCACAACGCGAAGCGGTTATTCCATATGCGTAGCAAGGTTTCAAAAAATAAAATAATATTTAGGCTATGTTATCTGGTCAGCCGTTATAAATCGGGGTATTTTATAACGGCTTAGAACTCGGCTAAACCATTCAGAATAACGGACCAGAACTGATCCTTTTTAATTTCACACCGTCAACAAATATAAAAAGAACTTTCTTTGGTTCTTGTAGAACTTCCTCTAACAACCATCACTGCGCTCAGCGGGGCCGTGGCCTTTCGCGGCCTGGCTTACACAGGCACTCTGGACACAACCTTGACCCCTCTCATGCCCCCGGAGAAGATCTCCATCACCAGCTTCCGTCCCGAGCTCCTGGAGGAGGTGAAGGATGTGCTGATCCCAGCCTCCATGCTTAAGGTCCATCACCACCAGATCATTGGAAAGGGTATGATCATGACCAAATACACACCAGATGAAACTAAAACAAATGCTACAAATATGTTTTATAAAAATATTGTGATTTGCTCACTGTAAGGGCGGGTTAAGCTTCGTTTACAATAACAGTAATTGTTAGAAATGGGATGAGGTCATATTTTAGAAAGACTTGATGGTCATGAAGATGGTTGTCAGGATCAATTAATATGTTTTTGTTTTTCATAGGCCACTTTGGCACAGTTTATCATGGTTACTTCACTGACCACAACAACAGAGAAATCCACTGTGCCGTCAAGTCTCTTAACAGTAAGTAACTCCAAAACAGAAAATCTGCTCAGCCCGCTCATTCAACTAACTAGTAGTTAAATCTGTCAAGCTTGTCTGGTATAAAGGTTGTTTTTTTCTCAGGATGAGATGCTTTCAAAATTGGGCAGCTCATCTTGTCAACAAGCTACAACCCAAATAGACATGTTAAAATTACTGTCATCTACATAAACATGTTAAAAAGTTTCTCAAACAGTATACGGTTACACTTAAAGAACCACAGCCTGATCTTTACCAATAGATGACAAATATGTAGAAAAAATGCAGTACGACTTATGATTTAACAATATTTTTTATTATTTTAAAATGGCAACAGTTTGTTGTTCAACTTTAGTTTTGGTTGAAGAAATTACATTTTAAGGTGATTATTGTGTTTTTTGTGTGTTATAGTCCAACATTATTACTTTTTCTGCAGTTTAATTTAAATGTTTGTACAGAAAGTTTGAATCCTTAGGAAAATTGGCAATAAATTCAATTACATTTCAATTCTATTCAATTGTATTTATTATTATAAAAAATGATACTTTTACAATATTTTTACAATGTTGCTTAGTGTCAAATCAGCTTTACATAAAAAACTTAACCGAAGGCAGAAACATTATTGAATGTATATAATACAAATGAATACAAAGAATACATTGCAATGATGTATTATAGCACACATTATTGCTAAAAATAAATTATTAAATTAAATTAAGCTCTTTCTGATTTTCTGTTCTATTCTGTTGTATGATTGTCTAACAGCGTACTATATGACTGACATTTTGAGATGTTAGCCGGTTTATACTTTATATTGACTGCTAAAAAATTCAGACATGACATTTGCGTTTTATGTCACTGTCTGTTGTTTTGTATAAAATCTAAACCGAGTCCAAGTTAAAACCAAGACCAGTCTCAAGTACAACTATACATCACTATCTGTTTCTCTCTCTCTCTCTCTCTCTCTCTCTCTCTCTCTCTCTCTGGTAGGAATAACAGATGTGGAAGAGGTCGAGCAGTTTTTGAAAGAGGGGATTCTGATGAAGGGTTTTCATCACAGTAATGTTCTCTCTCTGTTGGGTATCCTGCTTCCCGAGGAGGGTCTCCCCCTGGTGGTCTTACCCTACATGAAACACGGAGACCTGCGGCATTTTATTCGCTGTGAGAAGAGGGTCAGTGGCAGGAGTGTAAACTCAAGCACACGTTTTAAATATATTTACTATGTATACTATATTTTGTTGCACAGCAGTTTTACATACATATACATTTTATACTTCCAGGATGTTGCCTAAAACAATTTTAAAAGACCCAAGATATCCCTGCCTGCTATTCTTAATGAGTTTTACGTTCATATGTTGTTTATATCTTGCATTAGAATCCTACAGTAAAGGATTTAATAGGCTTCGGACTCCAGGTTGCTAAAGGAATGGAGTACCTGGCACAGAAGAAGTTTGTACACAGGGATCTGGCAGCACGCAACTGCATGTGAGTTTTGGATGCATTGTTTACAGACACAGCTAATCCAGTTCTGTTGTGTTTAAATCAGTGTTAATACTGGCTTAGCTGTGTCTGGACTACAACTCTAGTAAAAATCTGCCAATTACGTTAAAGTAATCTTATTCTGTGTGAAATACTATTAAATACGTTATTGCCATGATTGTTCAGCTCGACGGTGATTTTTTTTGGGTGAAATTTACAAATATGTTCAGGCTTGATGAATCGTACACCGTGAAAGTGGCAGATTTCGGTATGGCACGAGATGTGCTCGAGAAGGAGTACTATAGCGTCCAGGATCACAGGAAAGCTAAATTACCGGTTAAATGGATGGCCATTGAGAGCCTGCAAACGCAGAAGTTCACCACCAAGTCAGATGTGGTGAGATATAAACATGAAATAAAATCTCAGATTGCTATGGATCACAGTTAGGATTCACATATCCTTTTTCTTTCTTTTACTGTAGTGGTCATTTGGGGTTCTGATGTGGGAGATGCTCACAAGAGGGGCCAGCCCTTATCCTGAAGTCGACCCTTATGATGTAACGCATTATCTCTTAAAGGGACGACGGCTGCCTCAGCCACAATATTGTCCAGATCCACTGTAAGTTTTAAAATGAACTTTTTTCCCCTCAAAAACTGTCGAGTTGGTGTATATTTTGTAGTTTTTATTCCTCTGTGCTATTTATTCCTTGATTTTTTTATACATCTTTTTAAATACATCTCTTTAAAACAGAACACAGTGGTTGCTTTGGGCTTTTCTGGAATTCCATCTGTAATTGTAAAAGGCCGTGTCAGAGTCTCGCTGTTGATCAGTTTACAGTGTTTTTCCACCATCTGAGGTTCAGTGGGTTCAGACTTACTCAGTATTCAGAGTTGTGGAAAAGATCAACCAGAAGGTTATTGTGAATGTCTTCTGTTTCCCAACACTTCAAGAACAACATCGAGAAAGTTAATCATTGTTTACTCTCAAAAGAATATAAACACAGTGGATAAAAACCTCAAAACAATCTAGGTGTAGATGTTTCCTGAATGACATTGCAAAATGTTTTGGAGGTGGTACCTGAGAACTGAAAAATCTGACTAAAGGTCCAGTGTGTGAAATTTAGCGGCATCTGGTGGTGGGGTTGCGAATTGCAACCAATGGGCCTTTCGAAAGCATTGTGGTACCTGAAACAGGACAAAGATGTCGTATACAGATAACATATTTAGTTACGCGCTCTGTAGAGCAGTTTCTCCATTTAGGGCTACTGTAGAAACGAATTCCATGTAAGGGGACCCGCGGTGTATGTAGATAGAAACAGCTCATTTTAAAGTAATAAAAACACAATGCTTCATTATGTAAGGTCTTTATACACCTCTGAAGACATGTATATTATAGACCCAAAGGACCTAAATACAGATTTCTGGACCCAGAAAACTCACTTACTGAGTGATAAATTAACCTCACTTTTATATCTGCAGGTACACCATTATGTTACAGTGTTGGGACCCAGACCCTGATAAGAGACCAACCTTCTCCACACTAGTGTCAGCCGTGATGAGTATTCTGTCAAGCCTGGAGGGTGAACACTATATAAGTCTGAAGGTAACTTATGTTAACCTGGACCAGCCACGCCCCTACCCCGCCCTAACAGACTCTGCTGATGAATATGATTCGTCAGACGCCGATGATGCGGGCTCAGTCTCTAGCTGATTGGCAACATTATTTTATCTGATCTCTTGCTTCACTACTTGACTTGGTTAAAAATGCCCAAAACTGCATTTTTAAGGTGGTAACTGGACATTAATTGCATATAATCTAATGACATCATGTGACAATAATGCTGCGTATAGGGCTGTCACGATATCAGATTTTTACTTTACAGTTATCATGGCTAAAGAATTGTGGCTCTTTAGTCAAAACTTTAAACAGGTGCTGGATTATTTACGATATTATCATATGTGTAGAAGTTTTAATATAACGGCTATTGCCAATATCGGTATATTGTGATCGCCCTATTTCCTACTATTGTTTAAAATGCATATACATTTTCCACATACTATATTTGAATTTGGTTCCAAAATGAGATAACTTTGTCAAAAATCATGTTTTTTTACTGTGCATTCCAATTAATGTCAATCAAACTGCAGTTGGTTTGTTTTGATTTAAGCCATAATAACTAAAAAAGATAAAGCTAACTAACACAATAAAACAATAAAAACATAATAAAAAACAAGATGTTTTAATTTCGATCTCATTTTGCAACCAAACTCTTCATTTATAGCAGGTAGTATATACAGTATAGTACCCCACACTATACTTGCTGTGCGCTTATTCATTCTGTTTTATTCCATTATTCATCCTAAATGTTATTCGTCACTAAAGTGTGTGGACACTATCAGAGTATATACTGTAGATAAACAAAGATGTTGTTCAAAAGACATTAGATAAATGTTATTAAACTGGCCAAACACAGCTGGTGAAACCAAAATACCGTTTCATCTCTTCATAGCCGAGCTCTTAGTCATTGTCTGGTGTTGTACTTGTAGTATTTTCTACCTCTTTTAGTGAAAAAGTTTTGACTCTAAAGTAGAAAATAAGAGACATATGTATCACTGAAATGATGGTAACAGTATTTATGCATTTATTTAAAGCACTGTCTGTTTTAGGATATACTTGAGTAGTAGAGGATTTATATTTAATTTATGAAACAATTACTTTTTTATTACAATTTTCTGTAATTATATAAATCTTGTTCTGCACCACTGCTTTGTGAAGGTACATCGTAATCATTGACCCTTTACTTGGTATATATGGTTTGTGATTAGATGAGTTGTTTGTACAGACAAAGAAATGTTAAAGATTGAATTCACAATGTCAAAGATGAGTAAGCTTTTAAAAGGTGTTGAACTGAATGTATCATTGACAGGTTATTGTGATTCAATAATGGGAACTGTAGAAATGAATTTGACTGACTGTTTTGTGACGCACATCACTGAATAAAATCTGATTTCAGGTTGATGTTATTATTTTGGTGTGTGTACATCGTCTGTGGTAATATTTAAATGTTTCATTTTTTATGAAAGAAACGAAGAACTTATTGAATGCAGTGGCTTCTTGGTACAAAATGACATGCATATGACTGACAGAAATGACAAACATATGAATCTATATTCGTTTCAAATCAAGTTTGGAGTTGGAGTTTTGTTTATTCGTGTATTTGACTTTCATTAAACCATTCTCTCCACCCACTCTCTCCATAAATCTATATTCCATGCCATCTTCTAGGAAGAAGGATCACCTAATAAATATTAATGCTATGCAACAAATTATGAAGTAATGGTGTTGCTTACATCTGTTATGGACTGAAAAATCTCAGGTTTTATTTGTAGGCTACCATAAAATGACACTAGGGGGCAGTAAAAGTCTTCACCATTGAACGTCACTCGCATGCAGTGAAATGGGTAAAAAAACACTTATGACTAATTTTTATAAGTCTTCTCTGTAAAATTGTATAATCAAAAGCAACGTGGTTCTTCCATTTTATAAACGTGCAACCAAATTATTCAATTGCAGTTTATTTTTGTTAATGATTCACAGTCACTTGGCTTTATATTCAACATTGACCATCTGAATTAATTGGAATTGAGTTTAAAGACAATATGACTGCAACATGTTCTTGTATAAGCTTACATCATATGTTACAGACCACCTGTTAACAATATCTATGTAATTAGAAATAACTGTCGGCTGACAGTAGCCTATGTGTCTCATGGGGTGTGAAAGAGGAATGTGAGAGACAGATCGCTGTTGCCAAGCCGACAAGCACTACAAAAGAACTCAAACACAGTAAGTTACATTCAAACAGCACAAGTCAACAAAAATAAAACGGCAGGGAAACAAACATCATAAAGTCGTTGGGTTTTTACTATCTTGTCCCTCGTTCACTTCCTCTACAGCTTTTGATTGGTGCAGAGACGGTGCTCGAATTGAAGGGGGATCAGATATTTTTATTTGAGTAAAAATGATAACGCCAAATGTGATTAGATTCATGCAATGGATATTGTAAATTTCGTGAATTAGTTATTTACAATTTATGGCTAGTTGTCATATCTCTTAAAATTTTAAACGCCCCGCCCCACGTCTAAAGCCCGCTAAACGCAGGACATCATTGTCATGTCTCTTTACATTTTAAACGCCCCGCCCTACGTCTAAAGACCGCTAAACGCAGGACATCGTTGTCATGTCTCTTTAAATTTTAAACGCCCCGCCCCACGTCTAAAGATCGCTAAACGCAGGACATCGTTGTCATGTCTCTTTAAATTTTAAAACCCCGCCCCAGTCTAAAGATCGCTAAACGCAGGACATCGTTGTCATGTCTCTTTAAATTTTAAACGCCCCGCCCCACGTCTAAAGATCGCTAAACGCAGGACATCGTTGTCATGTCTCTTTACATTTTAAACGCCCCGCCCCACGTCTAAAGCCCGCTAAACGCAGGACATCGTTGTCATGTCTCTTTACATTTTAAACGCCCCGCCCCACGTCTTCGCTAAACGCAGGACAACATTTTAAACGCCCCGCCCCACGTCTAAACGTCACGTCATCGTTGTCATGTCTCTTTGAATTTTAAACGCCCCGCCCCACGTCTAAAGACCGCTAAACGCAGGACATCGTTGTCATGTCTCTTTCCATTTTAAACGCCCCGCCCCACGTCTAAAGACCGCTAAACGCAGGACATCGTTGTCATGTCTCTTTAAATTTTAAACGCCCCGCCCCACGTCTAAAGACGCTAACGCAGGACATCGTTGTCATGTCTCTTTACATTTTAAACGCCCCGCCCCACGTCTAAAGCCCGCTAAACGCAGGACATCGTTGTCATGCCTCTTTACATTTTAAACGCCCCGCCCCACGTCTAAACGTCACGTCATCGTTGTCATGTCACTACAGCAAGATCAGCCTCCATCTACTCACTCTTCATCTCTGCTCAACCAATCTCTCTCTCTCTTACACACACATTTTAAACGCCCCGCCCCACGTCTAAACGTCACGTCATCGTTGTCATGTCTCTTTAAATGTTAAACGCCCCGCCCCACGTCTAAAGACCGCTAAACGCAGGACATCGTTGTCATGTCTCTTTACATTTTAAACGCACCGCCCCACGTCTAAACGTCACGTCATTGTTGTCATGTCTCTTTAAATGTTAAACGCCCCGCCCCACGTCTAAAGACCGCTAAACGCAGGACATCGTTGACTTGACTGCTTGATCGGCGTCGCTCCGGTGAAGCTAACTTCAGCTCAAAAATGGAGAATAATAAACCTCCACTCGTAGTCGGGAAGAGGAAGCTTCTACTTTTTTTGAGGGGTAATTTTCTCTCTCTCTATATCTTTCCACTGTTTTTTATCAACTCCATGTCGGGGCTTTTGTATTCCTTGCGTAAATTATTATTAGGCCTGGTTCTGGGGTGCTAAAGATCTCGATGAAGATGAGTGACAGCTTTTTTTTACCAACGGCCACATACACGCTGCAAAGTTTCAGAATTACATCAGCATATAAATGCAGGATTTACTCTTGAAAAAGCTATGATTGACATATTGATAGCCATAGATAGTTGCTGAATAAAGCAGACTTTTGGACCGAGATGGTTGAATAGTCTGCTGTCTGACAGACTCACTCATAACAGTCCCTTGCCGCCACCTACTGGACGTAACTATGTAAACCGCACTGAAATCGTTGAAAAATCCCCACAACACTAACACACAGACTGACAGCCGGTCTTGTCACAATTTATATTTCTAAAATCTAATAAACTAGCTTCTTGCATTTAAACAATTCATTTGGAACAAACATTATTATCACAAAGTGTCAATCATCCAGTTGTTTTTAGGGAAAATAGTAAATACTGCATTGATAAATAATGCTATAATTATTCTGTTGGAACGTACACTACTGTTAAAAGTAATTTCTGTTCACCAAGCCTGCTTTAATTTGATCCAAAATACAGTAAAAGAAGCCTGTTCTTTATGTGAGCATGTTTTTAATAAATAGTATATAGTTATGCATATTATGATCAAATATATTGTGTATATTGTATAAATTGTATATTGCGAGACCAACCCCCACCCCTCCAAAAAAAGTCACTTGATTCAAATCGAGCACTGTGCAGAGATGACCTCACAGTGTGTGTGTGTGTGTGTGATATAAATCCCGCATTTATATGCTGATGTAATTCTGAAACTTTGCAGCGTGTATGTGGCCGTTGGTAAACAAGTTTTATACAATTCTGAATGGATTATATAGCACAGAAACTGTGTGTGTGTGTAAGAGAGAGAGAGATTGGTTGAGCAGAGATGAAGAGCGAGTAGATGGAGGCTGATCTTGCTGTAGTCTCAACCTGCAGCCTCCAACCCTTTTCATCATGTTCATACAGCTTAGATCTGTATGCTCTGTTATCTAACACACACACACGCAATTACTGAGATAGCAACATACAAATAACATACCTAAGCTTTAGTGAGGTCACCTTTTATCTGTTGTGAACAACAGCTGGCTTTTCAAGACAACATCCTATTTGAAATTGCTGCTCATTTTCTGATTTATAAATCTCTACAAATAGCCTATAGTGTACACAAATGAGTATGCAAAAAATAAAATAAAAAGCATTTTATTAGTCAAACACTTTAGATACATAGCCTACCTCACTGCATCTGTTACTGAATAAATTAAATGTAATGTCAACATGCTTCGAATTTCATTAGCATAAATATAAACACTGTAAAAATGGTCACCCCATCCACGTGTAGTGTCTTTGTAAGGAAGTGTCTTTGTCATGTTTTAGTGCTCATGAAATTCACGGTAACATTTTTTAACATTTACAACTGCTGTTTAAATGCACATAGTTTTTGTGATCATTGGTAAACCTGATATTTTTCTCGGTTGCATCTGCTGTCTTGTCCCGCATGCATTCATCGCAATGCATTCTATCTCTGGCCTTCAAAGATGGAAGCATACAGTATGATTTAAAATGCTGTCTAGGCAGCTCAGGGTTTGGATGATTTAGTGTCATTATTTTAGAGTCATTAATGTCAGATAGCTTTGCCTTCTCTTTACTTGTCCCAATGAATTTTAATTGAATAGCACTGAAACTAACTCAGATTAAATCAGCAAGGGTGATAGATTGACACAGCTTGCATTAGAAAGGGTGATCGATGAGACTGCTCAAAAACATGAGAGAAAGAGAAAGACATAAGGGAAAGAGAGAGAAAGAGAGAGAGAGATAGAGGCTGCGGGGCTGGCAGGAGCAGTGAGCGGTAGAAGGCTTTTGGGTTATGGTCCATGAGGATAGTGCTCTGACTCACTCATTACTGCTTCAAACTAAAGTTACACATGTTAAAGTCTTACTTTGATATAGATTGTACCATAGTGTGCACAATGCATTATGACAACATGGAAAATTTGATTGACAAGCACTGTTGGTGATGTTGATTGACATCTCATCCCTCGTGTGATTTTACTCACATCCAGATTTAAATAGGACATGCGTGTCTAACATCTCATGGCCAACTGAACTTTGACTCCTTTGACGCCAGTGAATGCTCTATTGGAATTAAATCGAAAGACCAAGATCAATCTCAATGAATATTTCATGAGGGATATTGAAAGATTCATACCAAATTTTCACTTATTGAGGTTGTGTGTTAGCGTATTTCCTGTTGAAACTTTGAGAAATTTTGGGCGGGGCATATCCAAGAGCTCATCCATTGTAAAAGCCATTGGACAAAACTTTGGTGACGCCAATGTGTTTAAAATGCACCTTCTACATTTTTCTGGAAGAGAAGACAGACATTTAAATGTATTTCCACATGAAAAGAAAGAAATAATCAAACAAAAAACAAACAAATAAATACTTTTAGGAACATAATGGTGTAGATGGCATAAAATGGTATAGACTAATATTTATTTTTTCAAAAGCGTCATCTTTTGCAATCCCGTTTGGTGATGCTGATGACACAGAGATGACACACATTTGCATTAATGCTGCGAAATAGATCCTAAAATACGTCAGCAACTTTGAAACATCATGCAGATAAGGGACTTGCTTCTCGGTTAAATCCTGCGTCGTTAAGCATTTGGCTGGCGCTCATGACTGCAGATGAAATAAACCATTACAACTCATCACATACTGAGATTTATCAGCATCCGGGGGGTCATTAGCACCTCCATCAGTGTGTGATGAAGAGCCTCAGTGATGGGAAATCAACACCAGTTTGCTGCATCTGAGACAAAGAGCTGGTCAGAGGGGACTGAAATGGGCGAATCTCTCAACTTAACCGTGTTTCGTGTTTGAATATTAGATTTATTTAAGCGTATGTGTTTGTGGGGGTGTTGAAAACATGGAATAGTGAGAAATCACAGGGATTGTTGTTTTTAATGTTATTAATGCAATCTAGTTCTAGTTGTTGGAAAATCGGAGAAAGCTGGATTCAATAAAGATATGAAGGAGAAATGGTTCTGTCAAACTATATCAAAGAGCACATTATATTACAGATCTCAAAACATTATTCATTATTCATTCATCCATTTATAGGTTCCAGTCTGTTACAGTTTTAAATCTATAGCATATAACGTTCTATCAATTAACATATAGACATGTACACTATATCTGGGAGGGGGGTGTATCCATGGACAAATTCAGACATGAGCTGATTTTTAAACAATGTTAAAGGAGCTCCCATCTATTCTATTTCTGAGCTCTTATGGACTGCTTTTTCTTCATTCATTTCAAAAAACTAAATTCACATTAAATATCTTGGCATAATCACATTTTTTGTATACAAAAAGATATCTAAAACATTTTCAAATCTTTAAGCCTTCAAGATTTTTAAGATCACGAGAAACATTTTAATGAAGTGACATAAACTTTGAACAGTAGATGTAAAAACAAAATAGATTTTTCCTTTACCCCCTAAATTAACCAGATCCCATGCAAACAAGCAATTATAGTGTATAAGCTGTTTCGTGTGTTCTCTGCTCTTTAAAGGACAAATAAAGAGGCTGAATTTGGTGTACAGACTTTTGGTATATACACTGAAAAACATAATTGTGCTACCTTGTCCAATTTACTCAATGTAAAAATGTTTTTGTGCAACATTACTTTTTATGTTCAGTGATCTAACTTAATTTGTTCAAGGTGGGACTATGTGAATGATTTGTGCTGTGTTAACATATACTGTAATTGTTAAAACTGGGGAGAGGATTTCCATGCATGCTTTGCATAAAACTGCATTTTAAAAGTAATTGTCTTAAGTAAGTGTTGTTTTATGTGTTTTCAGTGAAGGGAAACCACTTGTTAGTGTTTATTGTCATTTA
Organism: Triplophysa siluroides; assembly: GCA_006030095.1. NCBI lineage: Eukaryota > Metazoa > Chordata > Actinopteri > Cypriniformes > Nemacheilidae > Triplophysa > Triplophysa siluroides. The sequence goes on along the minus strand of VCII01000314.1, from coordinate 552,035 downwards.
TCTTTGTGATTTAGAGTTTTTTATATATTATTACGTTTTGTGGTTACCATTGTTTAGCAGAACGTATATCAGTCCCCATGAAGAAAAGTGCTATTTAGACATACAGTACAAAATAATGTTTTCAAATCTAAAAAACATGTAAATCAACATAAGTAATTAGAAAATTCATAATATGACAGAAAAGGGAACAATAAAAATAATAATAACTTTATGTATGCCAGAATGTTTGGGAACACTGAAAATGAGCGAATGACTGTATCTAAGCCTATTCTGTACTTCAGTCAGAACTCAGCACTGCTCTGATTTTAAGAATACTTGTATACTTTATTTAAGAGAATAGGATGGTATTGAATTTTATTGCATTGTTAGATTTGATTATTAACCATACGCATATATCTGTGGAAAATGTTGGCTCATTCACCCAAATCAAACCTGGGAACAAAGAAATGAAGAGAATTACAGTACAGCAGATCACAAAGTCAATCCTGCAATCTTATAATAACATTGTGATGTTTACCATCACCATAGATATTTTTTATATATGCGTAAAATAATCTAAAAACATGTCACTGGTTCCTCTTTTTAAACACTAGGTATCACCAAGTCATCCCGGCAACACACAGCCTACTATAGTTGCTGGGAAAACAACAGCAGGACTCTTGCAGATGTGGCGGTTTAATGCAATATCACAAAACATGTTTCACTCTCGACATTCACATCCATATTCAATAAGGGGAGTTGGATGCGCTGCCACCTGTCAATCACTGCTCACAAAACACACCTGACCCCTGTGGGTTTGCAGAAGGATGTAAGGGCTCTTGTTGTGCATCACACTGAAGCTCAGCTGAAAGAGTTTCATGGGGGCTACTGGTTCTGAAGCAGTCAAGAATTACCATTACAGTATATAAAGCATGAGCTCAGTGACGTCAATTGTTAGCTGGTAAGAGATTTTGAACTTTATTAGCAATGATGGGGAATGACTAACAGACATTAGTGAACCACATTTTTACAATAACATTTTTCTAAATGTTACAACATGACATAAACTTGACAAAATGCTCTTTTGATCATTCAAAAAATAAAACATTTCCTTTTTATGAAGCTTCACTTTCAGTTAACTCCTGGTTTCCAATTTAGATGAATACTTCTGATTATGAGCAGATTGTAGCTTGGCAAGAACATTTCATTCCAGTTTCTGTCCATTTTTCCAGAAGCTGTAAGCAACATCAAATCTCACAGTTGATCTTTTACCTTACCTTCAGAATCCAATAACATATCAGATGCTGGAGAGAATGTGTTTTGATTGAAGGAAATCTCTTGTGAGCATTGAAGGAGGGGGAGAAAACAAACGCAGAGAGTTTTGGGTTGGTGAAATATTGTTGCATTCTGTCACGTCCAGCAGGCTAAACCTGACGTGCGCTGCATGCAACGGCTTAACACTTCGGCTGAATCTCATCACTTCCATAAATATGTTAAAAGAAAAGGTGCCCTGAATATGCTAAAACAACTGCATTTTACATTTGTTAAATGTGTCATGCAAAAGGAGAGAAAACATTCTGGCCAATGAGAATAAAGTGAGTCGTCATCACTCATCAAGGCTTTCGCAGCCGATTTTTAAGCAACTGCAGTGCTGGTCTCGTTTTACTCTTGCGGTACTTTAATGGCACATGTGATTTTAAGGCGGCTGCAGCGCCGATCAAAGTCGGACAAATTGTCTAACCAGAATGCATTGCTGTCGTCAGGTGGCTGCAGATTCAGATTCAGGGCGGATTTCCTTCGCTTGAGCGGTCATATTGAGCGTTGCATTCCTCCCCATTAATTGTAATGGCAGTTGTGCATCTTGTTAATATTAATATCTTTGCCGCGACCTCCCCGCAATTAATCAGAATGTTATTTTTTGTTACTTGAACCACCTGCCCGCGGATATAACTGACATCCGGTGTTGTACTGAGAAATGCACCCCTGCCAGATTATGCGCCTCCTTCAATACCACGCTGTCCGATTGGCTAATTCTAACCCCTCCCCACACCTAATCCTAACCCCTCCTCTAACACCTAATCCTCACCCTAACCATTGTGGGGAGGGGGGTGCATAATCTGGCAGGGGTGCATTTCTCGGCACAACACCGGCATCAATAGACAACACCAGTCACTCTATAGCTAGGAAATAAACTCTAGCTATTTGCAGATTTTTTTGTCCTATGACTTTCAGTGAATGATATCTGATAGTAGATTTTACTAGATACTTAAAGCACTTTGAGCACAAAGCAGTTTCTTTACTTTCTTTGCTTAAATCAAACTACCGCTGAAGTGATTGGAAAAGGTTGCTTTTGAAAGTTTTGTTAACTGTTTCCAGCTAACAGTATGGTGAAAATTGTCTGAGCAACAACAGTTGCTTATTTAGAATATTTGGCAATTTATCTAGTGCCAAGCTATAAAAGTAGAAACAAAGTAGACAGTAGGTTCATCTTTTTTTTGTTGCTTTAAATGGACTGTATACTCTTAAAAATAAAATTGCTTAAAATGAAAGGTTCTTCACACCGATGCCATTTTAGTTCCACAACAAACCATTCAGTCAAAGGTTCTTTAAAGAACCATCTCTTATACCTTTTTATAATCTAAAGAAACTTTTTTCACCACAAAGAACCTTTTGTAAAATCCAAGGTTCTTGTGATGTTAAAGGTTCTACTTGGAGTCATTTAAACAAAAATGGTTATTAATGGCATTGTGAAGCACCTCAAATTTCTAAGAATTTGGGAACAGCACTGTTTGTATTCAATGAATTTTTAGGGAAAATTTTTAGGGAAAAACGTTATAAAAGCAAGAGAGGCTTTTTGCCCCGTTGTTAAAAAATATTTTGCTGTGTCAAAGGAATTTTCATGTTACTATTGTCCCTATATCTGCACTATACATACATGTATTACCTAGTGTTGGTTTAGCTATTGGGGTCAAATTGAGAAATTTGTGAAGATTCTATTTAGTGGTTTATTTTTATTATTAAATAACCATATAAAATGCTTTTTATAAAGAGCTGTAAATGTGTAAAAAATATATTTGAGGTTTTACAGTACAATTAAATTTGGATAGGCCTATATAAAAATAATACATGACCTCAAAATGTACACTAAGAAGAAAAACTTATTTCAAAAATGATGTTATAGAATACAGATTTTTCTAATATTGGTCTGCATTAAAGATATACAAATCTTGGCTGTCACGCTTTGTTCACCATATTGCATACGGACTCGAATATTCATTCGCCTTTCTGAGAAACCCCTCTAGTGTCTATCACCCTCACTGAAGTAAACCCATGAGGTATTGTGAGGTGTGTGTAGTATATTGCCGGCAGTCATTTTACTGGCTGAAGTCATTAAGTGCCCTCAGTCATCCATCCCCCAACTCTTCAACTACAGCCGGATTTATTTGGTTTCAGCTGTCAGTTCAGAGGCAGGCTGTTGGATATGTGACAAAAACTGTTTTTTTTATGTGACTTTCATGAAATGATGTTGCTGATGAACTGTGTTCACATAGGCATTTTTAATAAGAATGAGTAAATCATATCTGGACATGAAGGCGTTAGCCATCTGTTACATCAAAGAGGTGCATGTATTTTTTTATATGCATGTTGATTTTACATGATATTTTACATATTATGTTGTTATCCCCAAATGTATTCAAATTTCAAATCTTAAATTTATGCACCATACTTTTATATGGTATTTAATAATATGTTTTTTGTGCAAAATATTTTTTTTTCTCCAAAAATATGTATATTCTATTGTTCCTGCTACTAGATTAAAATTTTTTTTTAAAGCTTCTTTTGCATATAATTATGCAATATATTGAAGCTTATTGCAATATATTTTTAGTGTTTGGGCATTTTTGGATATTATAAAAAATTTGCATTAATTAATTTTTTATATATTTTTTTCTTTGAAGAAAACTTGTTACCATCAAGATTTTTCATCTAAATTTGCTATTATAAAAACGATAATATTACAGAATTTTTTTAGTTTTTGAAATACATAAAAAAATATCAAATTACAGAAGTAGCCAGACTGCATATTTGCAAGTCGAGTGTAAAATAAAATGAAAGGCTTGAAATTTTACTTTCCTAAAAATATCATTTTGTGGTTTATCTTGGCGCCCCAGCTGCCCGAATATATCCACATTTTACTGTTTTTTTTTTGCAGTATACTTTTTATTATAAATAAAACTATATGTTTCTTGCATTTTACAGAGCCGTGTGCTTTGCTCACAGCAGAAATCGGAAGTGTTGTAAGTGTTGTGTGGAAATGCACCTCTAGCAAGATGTGCTACCTTTGTAATCCGCATAATCGGATTGAAAGAGCCCATAGGCGCCAACACTGTCAACATAGTGTGCAGATTCATGCAAACCATATTCAGCGTACACGCTGTACACTGGGCCAAACAGCAGAACGAATTGTTCTTGTCACATTTGACCCAATTCCCCACAAAGATCATACCCATACCCTGCTGTGGTTTGATAGGAATCCAAATTTATTTGGGATAGAGGCTGTCTGTTTGTATGTTTATCCACACGGCGGTCATGGGAATCCAATGTGATATTATATTTCCATGGAGACCTGCTGAAACTCATCACATTGTATAGAAAGATGTTGTCACGACTGAGTTTCTCTCTCTCTTTTTTTCTGTCTCTGCGTATTTGATCATGTACCTACCAGAGATTATTGTAAACAATGCTTTCTGTATAGATGTACCAGTTTTCACGATTGTTTTTTGCTAAAGGCACATGCTGAGTTTTAAGATATTTTAGGACTCTACTCTAGAATTCTGTACTGTAGGACTAGTTTCCACCTACTTCTTTTTACAAAACAGTAGATCTCTTTGTCAGTAAGTTCACATTGATCTCTCCCCGTTACACAAAATAACATCAGCAATTACTTGGCAGTTTGAAATATGGTTCAATATTTTAGCTTGTAAAGGCATTAGACTTGCAGTGCAGATGGCCATTTTATACTTGGCCATGTCATTCGCACCCATGGAGCGGTTCTTTAAATCAATGATGTCTTCTCAGCGGTCTGGGGAATGTAGAAAAACGATTAAAATTGAAATGGCGATCGTTATTTTCGAGGTATGCGGTCAGATTCTCGGAGATGAGCGTTCATAATCGAGTTTGTGCCAGAGCTGTCTGATGTTAGAACCCTCGCAGGGAAAGTTGTGAGACAGAAGTTTTTATTTGACAAGTGATCTGTAGAGGCACAGAGGAAGCGAACAATGGCAGGAGGAAAGATATACCGTGGGAAGTCAAACAAAAAGGTCGGTGCTCAAAGTGGCACTCCAAAGCTAATGGCGGAAATGCAGAATTCACAAGTGTAATGCACACGCCGAAACACCCACTGGAATAATTACACACTTGGGTTGTGTGAAATGTTATAGATGTCAAAATGGCCTAAAGTCGCGTTCACTCTTGGCACGGGCAATAATACAAGAAAGGACATGCTGGTATTCTAAAACATTTCAGAAATGAAACAAATGAGCTGTTTTGCTGTTCTTCATATTTCTAAGTAACTCTTGCATTATGAAAATTGACTCCTTGTTTGCCTTAAGATATTTTTCACGTTTCTGGCTTGTGTTGTAGCGTACTGATTAAATTCTGGAACCGATCGTGAAGTATCCTGCTGAGACAATTTACATTTACACTGTAGCGCAAAACATCACCTGCAATTTATGACAAAATCTTCACTATGAGTTTACACTAATAAAAGTCAACGGTCCTGTGATATCCGTGATGGATTGTGATGCATGCAATTTGAGTTTGTGACACACTGTCCTCTCTGGTTGCTTGTAATCTGATTTTGGATGGAAAGAGTCCTCTAGGCGTGAGAAAAGGAGGTCGATCACAGAAGTCTCACCCTCTTGTAGAGAGATGAGCTAATGGAGTGCTTCAGAAAGTTGTGAGATAATTTGAACCAGTAGTTTGTACAGTACGCCTCTATGCCAGCATGTGTTTCGGATTTGTGTATTTGTGGTTTTGCTGTCTTTGGCTTTATAGTGTTAAGAAAGATGCCTTCTGATCATTACTGCTTCCTGTGCTTCAGATTCAGATTCATTAGAACTGGATTTTTATACCCAGAGGAACTTTATATTTCTTAGAGGTTGCTTTTTCATAGCAGACTGAGAGATTACAGTTAAAGCTGTAGTCCGTGTGAAAAAAGAATAAAAATCAAACTTTTAAGATGTCAGATTTTGCTGAAAAGGTTTATTTGGTAATAATTTCATTTAAATGCATGTTAAGATAAGTATGTAAGGTATCCCTCAATTTAATATTTCAAACAGAGATGGCGATAGAGAGCAAAGGTTTCTAAAGTTGCTTTATAGGTCCGGTGTCTGAAATTTAGCGGCATCTAGTGGTGTGGTCGAGAATTGCAACCAATGGCTCATTCACCCTTTGGAAGCTCTACAGAGGCTAACACAGAACAAATATGTCATCATATTTTTGCTTCTTTGCCGAAAAAGATAACGTATTTATGAAACACTCTGAGAGCACTTTGTCAGTTTAGGGCTACTGTAGAAACAACATGGCGAATTCCATGTGAGGGGACTCGCAGTGTATGTAGATTGAAAAAGCTCATTCTATGGTAATAAAAACATAACGCTTCGTTTTGCAAGGTCTTTATACACCTCTAAAGATAAAGTTATGTATATTATATTGCATTTCTGTCAATAGAGCCTCCAAAAAATTACACACAACACCTTTAAGCTTGAATTGAGACACCATTTTTGGTGTGTCGGACTGGATGTGATGCTCTTACAAAAGTTTTGCAATGTTTTAAAGGCACAGAAATAGTGTTTACACTTATTATTACACAAAATATTATAATATGAAATAAAACAGTGTTGCCTTGAAGGTTATATCTGCATTTTGGGCTTCAAAGTTTTTGCTTCCAATTAACTTTCTAGAAAAAACTGTCTAGTCTGTTTAGTTTGTTTTGTAAACAAAGTCCTGAAAATGTATTCAACATAATGTAAATGAGAATATGTGGATAACTAAATTTTGCTGATATAAATAATACCTTATAATTCCAAGGTGTCAATACTGTACATCTTGATTTTTCATCATGTAGTTTCATGTCTTGTTTCATTACAATTGTATTTTTACATTTTCCTTGGCTTTTCAAAGATTATTTTTAATATCCCATCTAATGTGCAAAACAAAAACGCTGTAGGTCTAGAGAATCACACATGGACTGTCTGTCTATTGTAATCATGCAAAGATGCTGTTTATTTCCTCTATTTTCCTGCTAAAATCTCCCAAACAACAGAACCTTCCAAACATATGGGATTTTTTCTTCTTGGTTCATACACGGCCACGGACAGACGGAAGCGCAGCTGCGCTTTTCCGAGCGTTTCCGTGGTGATGGCATTGAGAAGATCAGTACAGTAGGAGCGTATGAGATTACGTAAATGCGTCTCACCGATCCAACCTCCACTCTCTGTTATCGTACGTTTTTTTCTACCCTACCATGGCCTTATTGTCGTGATCCTGTTGCCTAGGTAACAGATATTTTGACAATGAGGATGTGTAGGCTGCCAGAGGCGAAGCCAGAATTTTGGTTTATAGATGATGAACAGGTCTGCGTGTGCTTTATACGTGCATTTATTCTAGAGAGAGATATAGTCCTCGACTGACTTATTAAAAATGGAAATAATCACGACTCTCATTTATCTCACAGTTTTGGGGCATAAAACTAGAATAGGGTTTGCAAAACATCAGCGCTGAACCAGATCAAATATTCCTTGTGCTGCTTTAAAGGATAAAGAGTAAATAATACATTCAGTTAACCGTGAAGAGGGATCTGTGTGTGTGTGCGTGTGCGTGCGTGCGTGTGTCCTTAAACAATCTGAACTTCAGGCATAAGTGTACCTTTTTCTTGAAATGTTTATATTACATAAGATCTGTTGGGTCATGAAGCATACATGTTTATCAGAAGTAGTACAAACACTGAAAGGGTATGAGGAGGCGTGAAGACTTCAGTGAATTGTTTCTCTTGTCTGACTGTGTGGTCAGGGTGAAAATAAGCATTGGCAAGCAGTGAGTCTAGCCTGTGGACAAGAAAAAAGTGATAGATCTATTACAGTACCCGAGCAAACATTATGAATATGCAAACAGGCTACAGGCTTTATTTGACAATGATAGTGCTGAAATCATAATAATTCTTACATTTAGAATGTTTTAGACATGATTTTAATGATGTAATCATGACAGAACTTTTATATAAAATATTTTCCTGATCTTAATTTAAGTTTTAAATTGGTAAATAAAAGTCATGACTTATTTTGTGTTATATAATTTACTCGCCCTTATTTCTGGTCACTGTGTGCTTTTGGTGTATGGAACATTATGGAGATTCTTATACATTTTTTTTACTAGATTAATATATTACATTGATGCTCCACAGATCAACGACCCAAAGTCTTGGTTTCTTTAAGTTCCAGTATGAATACTACGTGTCTACAAATTGAATACTGATCATGGCTGAAGATGTTATAGAATCGTATAATAGTGATGATGCAGCAAGTGGACCCCAGTACGGCCCCTAAATTATTTATCCCTCCCGTGTCAGCTGAAGGATTTGCGGTGCAACGGCGCCCCTCCTCCCGCTGCCGATCTCAGCAGAGGTTGAGATGTAATTGCTCCTGTCCATTGGTGCTGTTTAATGTAACATTACACATAGACCTGCACCTCCTGTTCTCTCTTCCAAGAAGCCTTGCAAGAAAACCGACAAAGCCCTCTGCAGGGGAAGAAGTCATCTACCTGAGCTAAAAAGCGAAGGCGGACGGCAGTGCCTTGTTAGAGGTGTGAGTGCACTTGGGCTCAGTGCACTTTTCTTGAGGACTGTTAGGAACTAATAGCGCTCCGCTTCAAGTGGTTTGAAGTAGATCTTCCAAAAACAGCATCTTTGAGATGACGACGGAGGGTTTTATATAATCACGGGTTAAATGAGTAATCAGATAGCAGGATATTCAAAACAATGGAGTGTTGAAGCACTCTTCCGCTCCTCATCCATCAGCACTCCATCCATCAGCTTTTTCGAGCGCGGAGGACCTCGTAAGTGTGAGCAGCTGCCATGCCGTTGGACGTGCGATGCGGTTCCCATGGTGATTGGTTGCGAGGATAAATGCGGTGGTCTTTCATCATTGTCATCCACACAGGTTATAAGAGCCCTGAACTCTTGAGCTCATGTGGCAGACACTTCATTAAACGAAAATCAAATTAAGGGCCGCGGTGAACTGAAGGGACGGTTTTAAAAAAACAGACTATTTTCAGTGTGTTCGCCCGAGCCAAAACTTCTGATTTGGTGTATAAATGTGCTACAGAGCTGCAAAAGATTTTTTTCTGTCCAGTCAAAAATAAAATTTGCCAATGGGGTGAGAAAAATAAACTTGAATTGGGTACTTGAGAAAATGGTCAGACTAAAATTCAAGTTTATTTTTCTCACCCTATTTGGCAGGTTTTTTTGCTTGTTTTTACCCTAAACTAACGTAATTCTTATATATTTTTCCTTAAAAAGAGACTAAATATCTTAGGTCACTTTTCTTGTCAAGTAATGGTATATTGATTCAAGATATTTTTACTAAAAACAAAACAAAAATGCTTAGTAAGAATGTCATTTTTTGCAGTGCTGAAAGCATACGACGTGATGTTGGGGAGGGCGGAACTAAAGCACGTGTGCACCCATTGCCGACAAAACACAGACATATGACTCAGTTTCACTTACCAGATGCGGTTCCTGTCCCTCATCTTTTAGCGCTGGGACCGCTCCATCTATCAGTTTCAAATGATCTCCAAATCCAGCGTTATATCCACCGTTTATATAACATCCATCACTGAAATGCCGTGAACAAACAAACAACTTCTCACTTTCACAAGAGTAACAAGCTGAAGCTGCAGGTCCACAGTGCAGCCAATCTTGATGGTAAGCGGGTATCGCTCATCGGTTGAAGCGTAGGCAGGCTATTTCTTTCGCTTTGCCGTGACTGTGCTTTTCCGGGAGAAGTGCCCAATAAGGGACTAAGAAAAGTTGTTACCTAACGGTTTTTCATGTTCGAAAAAAACTTTCCGAAACCTATACGAACCTTGGGGGAGCGTATCGAGCACAGAAATACTACGTAATACATCCAACTCGTTTTTGACAAGTTGACCATGTCAAGCATGAGAAGACAGCATGTTTAACATGGTAAAGAAGTCAGAATGCATGAAAACACCGTTCGTTGCATCCCCCCTTTAAGTACATTGCTGGAAAAGGATGTGCGAGTATCAGAGACCACCGTATTGTTCGAAGGGAATCTTTTTTAAATTATCACACGTTAATGACAACTACATATTGACATTTTCTGAAGAGTGGGGCTTGTCCATGCAAAATTCGCCGTCATGATGCTGGGTTGCTATGGGTGGTTGCTAGAGTGTTGCTATGCAGTTGATAAGACTTAACACATTTCTATGCAGTTAGGGCATGTCATATCATAAAGTGATTTTATTATTCAAATAAATCAATCAAAGTTAGATTTAATTATTAAATATTTAGTAGAAAAAATATATATCAAGCTGACAGAAAATGCCATTGCTGTTTTTTCACAACAGTTATTTTTAAGAAAATGTAACTTTCAAAATAGTCATTGTGGCATCTCAAAAATAGCACAGTTTAGTACACTTAGATCTTTTTAAGTTTATCTTACAAAGTACTAGGCCTTTTTATTGTATATTAAGTTCAAAATTTGTGTGTAAAAAAATAGAGATCTTTAAATACATTGAAGTGCATATTAGTGCACTTAGATGATGCCCTAACACCCCCCTTATATCAAGACCTGTTTTTATCTCTTTAGCAGCCAAAAAGTTCATTTAAAATGTTACAATGTGTTTTTATTTTACATTTTCCTTTCCAAAAACAAATGCACCACCGCATGTCAAATAGTCTTTCAAAACACAAAGCGTGTTGAACAGAATTATCTATATTTTACTTCTCATCGCATTCTTTACTCTATCACATGGGTTGTTATCATCAACATGAATCTGTTGCTCGTCTGTTTACCTGTCTTTTCTGAGAGATTATTATTATTTTACACAGCTGTTTTTCTTTTGCCTCTCTGGCAACCCTGATATTGCAGATATCAGTGTCTTAACCAAAGCAACAACAACAAGCAGATATTGACTGCTGACTTCTGGCTTCGTAAAGATAGACCATCTCACACTACTTTTCCATTTTTGCCGTCAATGAATAGTGAAAAATAAAGAGGGAGAGGTTAAAAAAGCGGTGCAGACGAGCAACCCACGAGCAGACGTCAACAGCATCTCACCACCTACCAGCTGCTTGTGATGCAGACACAGTGTGGGGGAGAAGCGTGCATGCTTGGAAATCTGTAGATTTCTATTCCTCCCTCTGTTTCTACACATCTGCTCTATCTCAGTTCTTATTCATGTTGCTCTAAGTTGGTTGTATTCAATCCAAACTCATTACTCAGCACAGATGAAAACCCGGTAGTGTATCACTCCTGTAGAGTGTTGTGAGCTAACAAAAAGACCCTGTGTTCCATTCCCTTTAGTAGTAATCCGTCTATGTGGCTGCACAAAAAATGAACACAGTGGAAAAACACTTATAACAAAGTATACAGTAATTTCAACCACAGTACAAGATGTTAAAACTATGCTCTAAAAAGGCCACAATGACATCCTCTGTGTATTTTTCATCATATAAACTTAGCAGAGCTCCAATCAAAGTTATTTTAAATATTCATTTTGTATGCATATTTAAATTTATTTAGTCCAAGTATACTTAGACAAAAGTGAGATGTTTTATTTCAAAAACCTTTTGGAAATGCTGATTTTGAATTAGCATAATAGCATCTCCTGGCATTATTCTGCTTTTAGAAGTAATTTTTAACATAAATTTACTAAATGTGATATTAGCCTACCTTATTCATCACCTATTATTCGTTTTTTGTTCCGTGATGAGTTCGGCTTTTGATATCTGTGTAAAACAAGTGTCTGCAAAAACAGACCCTGGATTACATTTTGGGGTCAAAAAAGGAACGTCTAAGCAGAAAAGTACACAAGAATTCCTGAACTTTCTACAGAATGATAAAACTGAATGCCTGTGGTTCCCTCATGCAAAGAACATGTGTGTTCCTATATATACAGTAATAACTGTCAATATATTAAATCATTTAGTATATATTTGAAAGTATAAAAGTAATGCATTGCAAATATATTACAATATTGCAATATATTGAATAATACATAAAGAATTGCTGCTTTTCATATATTGAAAAATATAAGCACACATAGTATGGAAATGTATTATTTCATGTGTTGCATTATACTTTCCACTATATTCCCATGTGTTTTTGTTTTGTTTGGGTTTCTGGACGTAACATCTTATCTTAATAAATTTACCATTTTGTTAGTAATAAATTACTTTTTAACAGTAACATCCAATAAATATATTTCTGCTTTTTAAACGTTTTGTAGCTGGACTGATTTGTTAGCTAAAATCGTGAGTTAACCCTTAAACTACAGTCCACATGTCTGTATTTCCAACAATAGAAATGAAATCATAACCAATGAGTACATGCACCAGCGCCTCTGATTGGCTATCATGCCTGTAATTTTTTTTGCACAAATTGATAATCAATTGCATTTCTACAAAATTCAGATGTTTTGATTTTATTTTTTTGTCCACTGTGTGTGACATCAAAATAGTTGCCAGTCAATGGAATGGGAAAATGATTTATTATTATAAATATGTTTTTCTTGTGGTAATTGCAGAGCGGTTATTGACATAGGATTTACATTTTAGGGTGTTGTTCATGAGCAAAGATGGCAGAAATCTTATTGTGTACTTTGTACTGGCGAGTTTGAGATGACTGCTGTCTTCAGGTATCAAACAGCAGACCTCCTCTATCTTTAGCTCTGAGGCGGAGGGCAGCAGGTCTTAACATTCAGCCAGACGCACATGTGAGACCCCATTGGCCGTGGGAGGTGGGGAAATCTAATGATGTAACTCCTAAAGGAACTGGCAACATCCCCCCCATGAGTTACATCCCAACCAGTTGTACCCTGAGGACAAACTGGTAGCTTTATTCCACACGAGGTTTATCGACCTGCTTGACACCTTCTTCTTCTAACTTCGCAAAATGACTTCGTTTTTATTTCCTCTGGGAGGAACGAGAAAGTGTCGCGAGAAACGTGAAAGAACAAATATTGTGCGGCGTGTTTGTTAGAATGAATAAACAGGGCGATTTAAAAGAGCATTTGTTTTGACAGGTTATAGGGGAACTGCTAAAAAGTGCAAAGGCAATTATTGCTCTCCTCGTGGCGCCAACATCATTTCAACAGAACGAACATGACAATCGCTTTGGTTTTATTTTGAATTAGTCTCCTCAGTATCTGATTAAATGGGTCTTCGTCCTGTAACCCAGCCGCGTTGAATGTCTACAGGCTAAATCTTCCACTCCTTTGCTATCTCTTATGGTTGAAAAACACATTCATCTTGTGTAGTTGCAATCTTGCATAACCTCAAGCAGATTTTCTCATTGTCATAATTCGTATTTTTCCACGACCGTATCTGCGGCAGAAATGGGGTCTTTTTTATGAAAGAAGCACAAATCATTAATAACTTTAGGGTGTATTTTTTATATTCAAATAGTTTCTCCTATACCAACTTAATATGCAGAGACAACTATTGTATAAGTACAGTAAGCCATTCAAAAGTGCATAGGTGACTGGACTTTTTATTTATAATTTTGTCTGGTTTTAAAAGTAAAGACTTTGAGGCTTTTTATTGTTTCTTCTTCTGTTGAATGCAGAGGTTTGGTATCTACTGTACAGATGCCTGCAGAACATTAAAATTTCATGTCTCATCTCTGCATGTGTGTTTTTTCTTACTCTTGCAATTTAAAACATGGCTGTGTGCTGCAAGAGACCCGCAGAGATTGCTTGAAATCTGCACCCATGGTAGAATGATGCAAATTTAGCTCTACCTGCTTTTTATGATTCTTTATTGTCTATCCAGCCCGGATGGTGCGAAAAGCATCTTAGTTCAGAATGATTAATGTACTGCAGCCATCGTGGGAGTCCCATACCTGATATACGCTACATATAATCACACATTTTAATACCGGCTCTGGGTAACTGTGTCCATTTATAAAAAGCTTTGTTTTTTCTTGTTCGGCGTGTACAGTAGTAAACAGAAATGGCTTTTTGTAAAGAAAACGGATACAGTTTCTTTCACAATAGCATGTTCCACAAACTTGAAAGAGAGGCTCATTCATCAATGTCTTGCTTTTGTTCTGGGTGTCAGACTTGTGTTAAACTTTTGGACATGTATCAAAAATGTAATTCTTTTTCTAAGTCTGTTTGTACGATATATTGACAGCAAAATGGGTTCAGGTTTCCTCAGGTATCCTGTAGCTGTGTCTTTTTTTCAGAACGGTGTCAGTAGTGAAAATGTATGATCGATTTATTTAGAAAATACAAATCTAATAAAATTAAATCATTACCATTACAAACATTACTGTATATGTCATTGTTACGATAAGAGCTCGAAAAAACTACGAAGTGTTGCTTTAATGTTGTTATTGCAAAAATCAAGTCCTCTAAAATACTGCATACAGGGACAGCTCACCCAAAAATGAATATTCACCCTCATGTCATTCCAAACCTGTATGACTTTCTTTCTTTCTTCTTCGAAACACAAAAGAAGATATTTTGAAGAATGCTGGTGACGAAACAACACTGTCCCCCATTGACTTCCATTGTATGGACACACATTTTTATCTATCTTATTTATTTTAAATGACATGCATGAGGATAAATAAAGCAATACCTTTAAAAACTATACGCAACCCATTTTACCTTTGTAAAGCATACTTTTGAGTGACAGGTGATATTCAATGAGATTAAATGTGTAACATGTCTAAATTTAATCTATCAGAAGCCGACTGGATCATGAAGCGTGGTCTCTTCAGTTCATGCCAGGTGGTTGGAGAAGTGGAGCTGAAAAATAACAACACTTAACAGGTCGAAAAGTATTACCGCTTCGGAGGCGAAGCAATTCATTACATCTTGATGAAAGATAACAAAAAAAAATCTGAATAACGTGCCCCAATGAATCGTCATGTAGACTTTAATCACATTGATGAATAGGGCAATTAAAAGCCTGTATAGGAGATATCTGAAATGCACTGCTTGGTGGTTATGTGAGGTCGCACAGACGGGAAACAATTTTACAGTGAGAGTTAATAGGGGAAGTGCTGGAAATCTATCTAGGAGATAAGTTTTGCTTTTCAGTTACAGATGAACAGTTGACTAACCAAAGCTATCAGGAGCATCTCTGCAGAGTGCAGAATGGATGCAGTGAGCGAGAAAGAAGGGAGATGCGACCGATGATAAATGATGTTGGTTCAAAGTGTGTGAGTTAACTTGCCTTGGATCTAAGCAACATTGCATTATGAATGGTGCAGTCTTGGGTTTGAGGCTGACTTATCTGAACTTCATACATGGAACTGTGCCAGCCCAAAGACTCAGAAAATGTAATAAAAACATGTTTTTTTTTCATTGTGTTAGCACAAATGTTCTTAAATTGTTAGTCCCCGACAACTCGATTCTATATATAGCCTATGTGTATGTGGTGTATAACAATATTTTTTTGCACGGAGTATTCAATAATGTCATGGCACAGTTCCAGGTCAGATACAAACACAAGATGCTCCATTCATATTGCAATGCTGCTTTGATCACATGTTTAACTTAATACATATCTTAATTAATCTGGATGGGCAGATGCAAGGCCATTATGGAGCTTCTAAACACAAAAGTTCCACAACCTAAAATACCAAAAATATTTTTTAATAACATAACCATCTGTGCTTTTGTGCAATTCCAACCCACCAACCATTTTTAGTGAATTTTGGTGTCTCACACATTTCTGTAACTCTTTTTGAGAATGAAAAATATTTGGCTGCCTGCTATTGTAATGTAAGGTATAAAAAGAGAGACAAAACCCTTTTTTCTCTTCTACAGATGATAAAGAACAAATCAAGATGGATAAAAATGACAAAAAAATATTTTGGTTCCTTTAATCGGGACAGTGCATGTTTTTTCCAAGCCTGACATAGGTAACAATTTTTTTTAGCCAGTATGGTAGGGTTTAGAGCTTTGTCTTCTTTTCTAACCTCACTTGGATAAAGAGAAATGAGCAATTTCTCCAGGGACATTAAATGGCTGCCAGTAAACCTATGAAAGTCTCAGAGTGTCTCTCCCTCTGGTCTCAGGCAGTGTTATCAAGCATCTATCATTGCCCTCTCAAAGCTGTGCGTTTCTCTGCTCTTTCACAAATGCTAAAAGCCTGGACTCACTGGGTCACACTCTCTGCTTTTATTGAAACGATTCATCAGTGGGTTTTGTGGAATGTTTTAGAGTTATACCTGCACTTATGCGTAAAAGTTGTTTTGTAAATTGTGTTATTACCTCTGGGAATACACTCTATTATCGCAAGGTGAAATGTATTAAAGTTAATAATATTTTCATTCTTTTCGAAGGAAAAAATGGTTTAGAAGATTCTGCAAAACTATGGCATACTTAATAGAGCCTTTAAATCTTTGTTTATGGCTTTGTAAGTTTATACCAAGCTTTATCAAATAAACCTTATTTACACTAAAATACCAGTTTAGTTTTTCTTTTTAAAGAACATTTAAATGACATGTTTATTCAATTGTTTAATATTTAAATGAGCTCTATTAGGGGCTGTGTTCACCGAGGCGCATTTACGCGGCTGAAAACGGCAGGAGCTTGGCTTAAAACGCCCGCTGCAGGCGCAGTGTTCCGCCCAAAGTTGAGCATTTTTCATCGTGGGAAAAACACACAGCACCAGCGCTGAGCACGGAAAAAAACGTCAACTGATGGCTTTTTTTTTAAGCGCTGTGTTTCCGTTGAAAACAATTGAAAAAACAAGTCAGAGCCTTTAAATCTTTATTTATGACCTGGTAAGTTTACAGCAAGCTTTATCAAGTTTCCTTGATAAAACTTTATTTACACTAAAATACCAGTTTGGGTAGTTACTCTTGTCTACAAGCATTTTTTTTCTCTTTAAAGAACATTTAAATGACATGTTTATTCAATTGCTTATTTAAGGAGCTCTATTAGTCATTATACTACAACTTTCCTTTCCCTTGGAAAGAATATTGTTGATCAAAGAAACAGAACTTTATTATTAATCACTATATTGGTGACTTAGTGAAAACTGCGGTCGTGTTGGTATTTTGACAAGGTACATTTTTGTTTAAAAGTGGCCTCAACAGAGCACGAAAATGTATACCACAACTTAGCTAAGGCTGTCCTTTTACTTTGGAGTGCTATGACGATGTTTAATTGAATGTTAAATGGCTTTTTCCTAATGGCAGCATATGCCCAAGTGTTGAGGAACTTTAATGTGAAGTTTGGATCAAAGCCACTAACGTCAGGTGCTCGGCTCTAAAAGCTGATTTAGTAAAACCCCATAAACATGTGGGGTGTTTAGTCCTGCTTATTAATGATAAATTCCTCTTCGGTAACCTGTCCATAAAACAAAAAAGCATTCCTCTGGGACAGTTTGAGCATTGTAACTGGACATTACTTAAACGAAATATGTCTTCTGTTTCCTAGTGGACAAAAAATGGGTTTGGAAACCCCATGCGTGTAATGTATCCTTCACAGGATGATTGATTCTCTGGTGCAGTCTCTGTAAATGTCCTGATAACGCTGAAAAACTGTTTTTTGATGCAGTTGTAGAACTTGGCAAGGTACAACTGTAGTACACGAGGAACCTGTCCCTGCGATTCCAAGAGAAAGCCATCAGATAAATCTGGCGTCCCCAGCACAGTCGGCTTAAATGGATATTCAGCCCATCCCATCTTCAATAAAAGTTCTCACCTGACCCTTAACCCAGTTGTTGGCATAAAGCTGAATTGGAATTTTGGTAAAGAAGCAGCACGCGTTGGGCTAAACATATTTTCCTACTTTTCATTTCAAGACGTCAGCTTAGTTGTGACTCACCTAACTGCTTTGTAAGATGAAGTACAGGCGTCGATGGCGCTCAATCTGAATTGGGACCGCTGCGCCGCTCTCCTCCTCAGAAGATAACAGTTAAACATGTGTCGCAGGAACTGCTGAAGCAGCTTGTCCTACTGTATCTCCCTGTCACGGCAGCGCCCGCGGCTCACGATAATCACCTGCATCTCAAATATTCATGGCCCGTCTTCTACTCTGAGAAACTGAAATTTTTCTAAGCAGTAAGTTTAATTTCTAAACGCAGTGGAAAGAGAGGGTGACGGATTTCTTTATGACTTTATAAATGAGAAAACTGCAGTATTAGAGGGAACCTGCACTGCATGTATTGTCTGTTTGACTTTTTTGTTTTATTTGTTCATCTGCAGTCTGACTCACTGCTCGTTTTAGGCCTTTTAGGGACAATGTATAAAAAGATATGAAGATACATACAAGATTGGGCACATGTCATAATTTAAAGAGACAGTTCACCAAAAAAGTCATTTATGCGCCCTCACATCAATACAAATTCAAGAGTTGTGAATGTGAATGAGTTCTTAAATGAGTTCAGAATGCCCCATAACCTAGCGTAAAAAGCAGGTCCACCTCTGATGTTGGCAGGTCTGTCCCCATAATGCACTTTCAGTGGGATTACAGAGACTTAATTGGGCTTCTTACTGTCTTCCCCACAGCTGTGATGTGTTTTCACAAGCTCACGCTCTCTGGGATAATAGAGTAGGCGTTGCTGCAAGGGAAAGTCTACAGGAATAATAAAGGAAACATGGACATATGGGGGATGTGGAAGGAGTAAATGAACTGCAATAAAGAGCATCATTAGCGCCGGGGACATATTTATGCTGATTGGGTTAAAGCGAGAGCCTGCGGACTGCCTTTTGCAGCTCGACCCTTAATGACGCTCAGAAACTTGAAGGAACCAAGTGGTGCCTGCATATAAATATCACAGGCACGATGCTGAGGTGGAATGGGTGGTTGCAAGATGGTTGTTAGAGTGTTACTTGCTTGGCCAGACATCCATTTTCAGGATCTGAAATAGTCAAAGTTGATCTATAAGCAGAAGAGATGCTTACATATGGTTTATAGTGGTTATATAGCTGCTGTAATTCATCAAATTATATATAAAATGATTATTAGGAGGCATGTTTACAAACATTTAAAATTTTAAAAACGTATACATATGTTTAGATTGCAGGGGTGAAGGGATGCTAGGCAGGTAAAGTCTAAAGGAATTTTATAGATTTCAGCTCTTCATTTACACTATACAGCCACAGTGATTTAGGGGCTTGAAATTGCAAACTTTTGAAAAAGCGTATACAAAATGCATGTTTTTGAAAACAATGCTGTTATCGACTCTGTGTAAACTATTAAAAACATTTATGAAAATGGTGACATCATTTGCAATGCCTATTACGTGTTTCCTTATCTGCGTAAACTTGGATCCCTTTGACAACATTGCCATCTGTAAGCAAAATGGGACTGTTTATACAACAGTGTTTTCTAAAAACTAAAAACTGAAAACCTTTTATGTGGTTTAGATGTTTGTTTATATGACAACAGCATTTGTCATATAAAGATCCTGCCAAAAACACAATGGGAAATATTATGGATTTAATGGTTATAAAGGAAATTGTATTGGTTTTAATGGAAACTACAATGGTCTCTACTGGTATGTGATATCAGTATTGGAATAATGCCCAAAACACAGTACAATAAGAAACTTTGTAATAGTTTTGATGGAAAAAGCCAATGGTTCATAATGGAATCCTAATGGAAACCATTAAAATTTTTGTGATGGTTTCTACTGAGTTCTTATGTTTTTTTTTCAGCAGGACACTTTTCATTTTTAGTACACCAATGTCATTTTAATGTACCCTTTATTCAAGCCCTCAAATCTAGGCGTTGCGTTTAACGCAAAAGAACAAACATATTGATATCCTGATCTGCTCTCCGCAAAGCCTACAGTAAAAGCCGTTTGCTGACGGACAGATGCAAATGCTATAATATTTCATCTGTGCTTCGCATGTAGATGAGCAATAGATATGAGAAAGAAGCGATTCTGATAGATCTCTTTGTAGCGTTTTCTCGACAGGCTTAAAGTAGAGCCCCGGGGGAGCAGGAAATCTCATTTAGATGGATCTTTCCCTTGGCCTTAAAATCTCTTTCAAATCATGTTTAATAAAGATTGTGAGCAGTTTGTTCTAATACGACCGATGTAGAATTTAATTAGCTACGAGCAATAATAAGCACAGCTTTCAGTAAAGATGATCGCTGAAGTGAAAGTATTGAAGTGTAGTGCTCTTTATCATATTTACGTGATCTGCAGTGTGGCAGCACACAGTCATCACGCTGTTGAGTGTCCTTGAAACTTTTCATTTCACCCGTGCGATCCATTCATGTGGAATGCTTGTTTTTAGAAACGAAGGGTTATAAACCGCTGCCTATATTTTGAATGTGCGTTGAACGTCTGCATTAGACTATTTGCGCATCTCTGACATCCTCAAAGACTTGAGGAGAAAAGAAAGATGCTTTTCAGCACAGAGACTCCAACCATTCTTGAAGACAAGATTTCCGTTTTAGCTTTTTCTTTTTTTAAGGGGAAACAGATTGTGCTGCTCATTTGAGAGATGAATTGGAGTTAGGATCAGTTACGGAAGGCCAGGAATGTTATTGTGGTCATGACGTCATTCCTCTGGGACAGAGCGACGACAAACAAACTGCTTTTCTGGACCTCTGCCTGAGCAACAGAAGGCAGATAAGTGACTGTTTGGTTATGCAAATACTGATATGATGCCCAAGATGATGTCCTTGCCTTTAAATGTCCTTTATATTTAGAACCCCAACGAATGACATCACTTAATGGGCGTGGCCTAAATCACTTGGGATTTAAACGCCACAGTTCCTGTGGATGATGTTGGTGCATTTGTTTCTATGACTTGCCTGTGATGTGACTAAGTTTAGAGATTGGGCATCTAGTTTTTATTTTGTTTTGTTCTGGTAAACTTTGTTTTGGTTTTTAGCAAACTCTTTTGTAGCGTGATGCTATTGCATGAAGATAAAGTCTATTCTGACTCCTGCTGAACACTGATTCTGAATGCTGCAGAAAATAAGCCCGAAGATATTTGCGTATATTCTACATGCTGAATTTTAGGCTATAGATAGCACTGTTTAGCTCTCTCGAACGTGTCAGGCAGATTCCGTTATTTCTGCCACAAGATGTTTAGATGTGAAATGTCGCTCAGACTCTAATGGCAAAGCCCTGACTTAACAGCTGGTGTACTTTGTGGATTTCCACATGGTTTCACACTTACACCATCACTTTTACTCAGACACAGTTGCGAATTTTGTGTGCATGTTTGACTAAATGTGCTAATGCAGTGAAGCGTTCACCTGGATAACAGAAAAAGGAATAATCCAATGTTTCCCTGTAAAAAAACAATCATTATGTGCATTACAGTATAGATTTAGTTTGTGATTGATTGAGCAAATAAATCTGTAGATAAGGAATCACGTGTTTGGTCCGGTGCTTTACTGATTCATTAAATCCTCTAGAACATTACGTGCTATTCTTGTTGCTTTGATCTATCATTTAAAGAAAGCAGTAGGGAAACAGGTTCGTCCCATTTTGACAGTGACATGCCTTCAGAAAGACAACTTAACAAAGTTGTCAAAGTGACATGAATTTTAATGCTCTAAGGGAAGTCACAAATGTGTCAACAACATCAGCAAGCAAGTGCTAGATTTAAAAATCATTGTGCCTCCTAAAAAGAATTGCCATCAAATATTGTTTGGCATATACTTTTTGACTTCTAAAAGAATACTTCTCGTGTATAAAGCTGCTAGTTGTGATTACCAGATTTTCTTCTTTTTGCACATTTTGAAAGTATTGCTAAAACTGATGTTCATAATCCTTTTAATGTTAAATAACATCCTCTTATTCCAGTTTAATATGCCAAAACAAGTATGTTTGGAGGTTGAAATCCCTAAAATGTGTAAACATTGTGAGCTCTTTGGCATTAACAAAAATACCAAACTAGAAAACCTATAAAAAAACAATAATATTTAGGGCAATCACGATAAAAGGTTGTGTTTACATTATATATGTCTGTGTACTGTGCATATACATTTTTATTTATAAACACAAAACATAGAAAAAAAACACAATTTATTTATTATTTAAATTATATATAAAGGTTTGTTTATTTTTATATTTTTCTTAAATATATGCATGTGTTTATAAATACAAAATCAATATGCATTGTGACATACAGTATGTTATGTAAACACAAACTTTTATTTTGGATGCGGTGAATCGCGTTTAATCGATTGACAGGCTTAATATTCTTTTCAGTTCATTTTGGTTACATTGTGCAAATTTTATACACTTCATGTTTTAACTGTATGTCTTTAACTTTAAGTCTTTTTACTTTCTTTTTGTTGCCACAAAAGCTGACCAAGCCATACCCGAGCGATGACACTTTATGCCGGTTTGATATATTATGGTGTGTTTTACAGTACACTGAATTGCAGGTGCTATTTTTGGAGGTTGTTGAAAATGTTTCAGGCTTTATTTAACTGTCCTGTGAATCAGCCTGTGTGTGTGTGTAGAGGAGGGGGGGTATTCATCTGGGGTTTATTACAGAGCTGTGATTTTCTAGCAGTTGTAGGGTCTCTCTGGAGATTTGTGTTGGCAGGCTGTGGGTTAAAAAGTGCCTTTCTGCTCACACTTTTAATGAGGCTAAGATCTCCATCACAAATCTGTCCCCAATAAGTGGCCCTTTATTTGGAAAATCTATCTGTGAGTTAGCTTTTATCAGTTTTAAATATACTGATTAAGTCAACGGCGCTTTGAGAAGTTACACCGATGATGCAATAAAATACTGGAGAGAAAGATACAGTCTAGATATCTGTTAAGCAATCATAGTCTAATTACTGTCTTAATTTTATGATGCTCCTTTATCACCTTTGAAGATTTGATTTCCATGAAGTTCTTTTTTTTAAAGGCTTACTGTGGGGGAACGTAATAAAAACTGTACATATTTATACATTTATATACTTATACATTTTCAGAATGGTCCCGAAGCACTCCCGGATTCAGTTTATATATATTTATTATTAATATTAATATTATTATTTTTTATTTTTTTTATTTTTGATTGTAAGGCAAAAATCAAAGTCCAATAAATGAATAGTACACTTAGTTACTATAAGGTCTTAAAAACACTAAACCTTTATTTGTCACAGTATTTTCACACCACTATCAGCTGCCAATGCAGAACAGGAGAGGAAAAGGAGGCCTTTATTTGATATGCGGAAGATAAAAATAGACGAGATGATCTTGGCTGTGAATACCTGCAGTGTATAAGCAGACTATGACAGATTTCAGTGATTTGTGTGAGGCGGCTGGTGCAAGTTTGCCAGGAAGGAACGTTACGAACTTTATCATTTTTATAGTCGATACAAATAAGCATATCTGCAGAATGTAAATGAGCCTTGAAGATGACGCTGGAAGCTGGAGAAAGGTCTGTCAGCAGACAACCAATCTGCTGCGGCGACTATTACTTACATCCTCAGCGACGTTTACTCTGTATTTTAGAATTTTAAAGAGATAACGGTGGAATGTGCGATTTTGAAATGAGAACAAATAGTTTCCTTTTGACATGTCTTGTCACTTGTCTGAAGGAATTCCTGGTGTTTGTTCAGCCTTTTGTGATATATATCTTGCAGGCGTTGTTTGAACAGCTCCTGGGAAGATCATATCAATGTGGACTACCTTGAGCCTTGTCTTTGCTCACTGTGAAATGCTGCAGGCACATAAACAATGCAAACAATGCAAAGGTGATGCAAACTTAGATCTCTTAATATAAATCTCTATGTAACTACTAGAATACAACAAAAGCATTTTTTTTTAATGGTTTTATTTTTAATTCTATAAAATGCTCGCTACTTTATTAATTAGAACTTGTTTGTTTAATTTCGTAACTTTAATATTCAATATATGAAAGCTTATATGACGTATGAAGACAATTCTCTTTGGGCAATGTTTATTGATATCTATAAATTACTGTGACACAGACCCTGACTCAGTTCAACCCATCAATGAAATATTGACTTCTATAAAAAAAATTGTTGGGAGAAATATTACTCTAATTACAGGCTTAAAGTGCAGAGTATGAGATTTTTTAAATTGAAACTAAATTCAAAGTTATTTTTTGAAGACCCCTAATTTAACGTTATTTGAGAAAATGGCTTTGGATAATTATAATAGTCAATTCTTGTGTCCAGACCAAAGCATCTAATATTTGAAGAAGCATTTGAAGAAAATGAGTAAAGACAATACATCTCTTGGAATTGCATTTTATTTCAAGATGAAATCTCTTTCAGATAAAAAAAAATGATGATCTGGACACTATCATCAGGAAATAGTGTGGCACAATAGACAATGACCCAGAGTGATACACTGTAGAGTCAACCCAGATGATAGAAGGAGAATATGTTCTGAAATGGGATTTCTAAAATGGTGAGACTGCAGACATCTAAAGTGAAACTTATAATCACTTCACAACTCTGCTCACATTTGATATTTATTCGTGCACATTTCGAAGTGTGGAAGTTTGGAAAATTCGCTTCTTTCACATTCACAGAAAGAGACAGGTGAAGTAGTCCGTCTCCACACTGACTTACTGCCACGCAGTGTTTTATTCACAGAATGTCATGAAATGCCTTCAGTGTTGTGTTGTGAAACTCAGTGTCTCTAGTCTAGATACACAAGAGATGGACCTCTCAGCCACCTTGTTATGATTGTTTGCTCCACACCATCTCTATATTGTGGTAGTTAATGAATCATTGGCTAATGGTGGGCTGTGGTTCACAGGTCACAGGGTCAAAGGAGAAATTGTTCGTCACAGCTCGTGACCTGCATGTATTGTGGATTGGGGATTAGTGCTTTAAATTGCAGTGTAGTTAAATGCATTGCAGATTTATGTGCAACAGTGACATAATGCTGTAAATTCCATCTCTACCTAGTTTTGATTTGAAGCTTTCCTGTATGTTTTATGTATATTTTTTACAAAGCAATACCTTAGATTTGCAGTATTGCGAGTTATATTATATAATGTATAATATGTCCATAAGTGACCCAACCATGGGTTGAAACAACCCAACCCCGAAAAATCAATCTTAGTGTATTATCATTAACTAATCATGAACTACTGCTCCCAAAGAATTGTCCCTGTTTTGGCTTTCTGATTCATAGAAAAGAATCCTTGCACGCAACAGTCCCCAGGGATTGCGATCATGTTGCACACGCTGTGCGTGTGGGTTTACAAAATCAAGACGTACACGGAATGTAGTTTAGGAGTGGTGCACATGGGACAGCGGAGCATCTCCCCGAGGCGGATTTCACATGTTTTCCTCATGAATTCAAACAATCTCTGATACAGTACATTCCCTGCAGCTGCTCTTTCACGACGTGATTACGGACTAAGGGAATTCAAGTCGAATTACTAGACATCCAATACGTGGATACTTACTGCATATGCATCCGCTTAAGGCGAGTGTGCCATTTTAATCGTGGTAGGCTACAAAAACTTGTGACTTCATCAGAAAATTAAGTACGACATGTAGGACTGAACACAATTTTTTGGGGGGTTCTCAACTTTGGATGAACTGTTTAATTATGCAATGTGATGCACTTCCAAATAAGTTGTCAAAAAGTTGTCACAATATGGCAACTTAAAACACTGTTTTAAAATGTTCTGTATTTGAATACCTGTACCACCCGCCCAGTTCCTTTATTAAGAGCCGCTGTCGTATCATCTTGCACTGAATTTCACCCTCGTAGTACCTATGCTCCTAATGATAAAGCATTTCTGGATGCCTCTTGAATTGTTGTGTGTCGGGGGATCTAATAGGATTTGTAGAGCACTATGTCACTTCCCACAAGAATTCATGAATGCTCAGTACGGTCTGAATGCTTATTCTGGGGGGATTTATGAAACCATAAAGCATATCATTTACTGGATCATTTTATTTGATCAGTAAGATAATGTGTTAAAAGACAGTTCGGTGACCATTCTAAAATCTTGTCGTGGACAATTTTCAATAACACAGACAGTCACAATCATCGCATTATATTTCTGAGATGAAAACCACTATTTTGTCTCCCTTCCATTTCACCAGTCATGATATCCATGCTGTGCATATTTGCCTGTGATAATCGGTAACCATAGTAACACAGGCTTGTGTAATGTGGTGATGTTAACAGTGCATGAGCACTGTAATGCCACACAAGCACTACCCTATATTAAAAAGCAACGAGTTAACCCCATCTCTGCTTCACGGCGGGATTTTAAAAGAAAAATTTGGTTTACATTCCGACCCACAGTCCTAATAAAGTTATTATGAGTCAGATTTCGGGTTTCAGTTCCTATAGGACATATAGTTCCTATGGTTAAATCTGCCCTATATGTAGATGCTAGTGTAGCTGTCCATGGTGCTGAAGTGCTGCCATCAAAGGGGAAGCGCAACCAGTAAACCAGACTGTTGCACCAACACTGTGATATAAACATGTATTTTGCCACAGGTCCTTTTCTTGATCCATGTTTAACAGGTTTAGCTGTTAGTGTGGATATCAAAATCTGCCTTAAACAAAGTCAGCTTCAGTGGTGGGAGATGTTGCAAACTAGCATTGTGATGTATTTGATGTTAAAGATATCATGGATGGACTTACCTTAGAATCAGGCAAGGTAGCCTTCACATGTCTGGATCATGTTCCATTTGTTCGATTGTACTTTTCTGTTGTGAGATGCGATGCATTTCGGTGAACACGAGAAACCACTCAAGCAGACACTATGCACATGTGCTTCATCTAAGTCTTTTAGACACTGAGCCCCTTAGGGCCAAGCTTCTATTGCGCAAAAAAGCATAGCTTATTCAGTGACCAATTCCCCATGGAATCTGTGTTCGACCCCTTCTGCTCAATGTGGTTGCTTTAAAGGAGTAGTTCACATTCAAAATGGAAATTCTGTCATCATTTACACGCCCTCTTGTTGTTCAAACCTGTATGACTTTCTTTCTTCTGCAGAACACAAAATGAGATGTTTTAAAAGAAAGTTGCTAACAGAACAGCACAGCCCTCCATTAACTTCTATTGTACGGACACAAAACCAATGCAAGTGAATGGGAGGTTGTTAACAGCATTCTTCAAAATATCTTCTTTTGTGTTCTGCTGAAGAATGAAAGTAATACAGGTTTGGAATGACAAGAGTGAAGGTCAAGTACTCCTTTAAGTTTATATGCATTGTTTTATGCTCAATTCCAATTTCAATACAATTTAAGTGTCTGCTTGAATCATTTATGACAAAACGGTTTGCTTTTGTACTTCTTTACAATGTGTGTTTCAAATTGTTTCTTAGTTTTATCCAAAACGTCATTTGTTATCATTTAGTTTAGAAACCACTGCTAAAGTTCTCAAATAATGAAAAAACTACTATTGAGCTTAATGACGTTTAACTTTCAGGAACGTCAAGACAAATATCATTCAAATTAAAATGTATTGCTCTTACTGTTTTAACATTGCCCGCGGTTTATTAGATGGCCACACCCCTACATACTCCTGTCAGATTAACTCTCGTTACTATCTCTCTCCCCCCTCTCTCTCTCCCTCTATCTCTCTCTCCTTGCTCTCGCGCATCTCTATCATCCCTCTCGCGACTGAGAAAAAACCGCCGGCGTCAAACAGATGGGAGAACATCCGCGGTATTCGCGAGCACTACCGCGCAGAGAATAACCGTCAAACCTCAACGTTTACCGACAACAACTTCCGTCCGTCCAAAACACTTGTGGACTGAGGACTTGAGGACATTTTACGACTCATACGACTGGAAAAGTAAGTTTTGCAGTAACGGTGATGGTTTATGAAAAGCACGCTGGAATAAATTCAAGTATGTGAAGTGTATATGTAAGTGTGATTCGTACAAGAAAGCAGTTTAGGAGGCTTTATTCGACCAATTGTAACTTTAAAGTTGTACAACAACCTGCGTTATTTGTGATCATACTTTGAGTGTGCAGGTAGGTGCTAGATAATACAACAAACAACTTAATGAATATTTTGTGAAGCCTCTTGTACACGCACACAAAAGAAAAGTGTTGAATTCGTAATAATAGCTTTTATAAATGAGAAAATAAGGTTTGGCAATGCTGTTTATCTTTATTTAATGATGTATGTATGGTATGCCTATCGTGGTTTGTTGTACTTGTTTGATGCGCAACGGAGAGACGCACTGCTGCAGATGGCTGCACATTGCGCGTCTGTACCTGTTATGAGACAATAATATGAGTTGCGATATTCCCAAAGATTTATTGCTATCTGTGTATTAATAGAACAATACTACTGAATGCCTTGTAGTATGATAATAATTAGATTAGATCTAATGAGATTAGAATACTAATAACTGTTAAAATATGTATTAGATTATTAATAATAGGTGGTGAACAAATAGTCCACTTGCTGAAACTCAACAGCCATCATTAGGGAATAGGACACATTCATTAAATTACAATGAAACCAGTTACTTATGTAAGTTTGTTTTGAGATATTCTGGGTCATGATGCATAAAAGTGGATCGACTGTTTACACAAATTGCGTTTCTCTCTAAATGAGGTGCTTTAAAGAAACATTTATTGATACATTTACATCCACATAAACAAACAGTACATGTACACATAGTAGATATACAGTATACTATATTTAATGTATATACATTACAGTATATAAACCTGGCAACAATACCATTTATGTAATAACTCATTCTTATATTTATGGTTTTATTATGTCAGTAGAAGTCGAATAATGGAATGTGTGCATGTACTTCTTGTGTATATGATTATTAGTTTTATTTTAAGTTGTGTACTGCAACAAGCAGGTCGGATACAATCTGTGAAAGCAGCATTGACATTTAAAGTGGCTGTATACAACTAGCAGTGATATTTGGTGTCAAATAATTAGGTTGCACATAATAACAGTGATCCACGGTACTTACAGCACATTACGGAAAAATGAACTGTGCTTGGTGGGTAAGCACATTCATGATTTTCCCTTAAATGTGTGCAGATGATGTGATGCACTTCTATGCTCCGAGTCATGTGTTTGGCCCATTAGAACAGATGGGGTCCAACTCTGGGTCTCAAGTGGTGTTTAGCGAATGCTGATGAAAACCTGATGACCGCCTTTGTCACTTTGTGCACGGTGCTTAATGAGTTCCCATGCACATCGTGACAGATGTGAAGAAAACATTGTTTTAAATACATTACATATGCCCTGAATTATATTTCATTGACTGGGAGAAATATTTTTTTCCAGTGCTCATTATCTTCTGACGTTCTGTGAGGTCTTTTGCCAAAACACAATCTCCCATTATCACTTCCCTTGTGAATGTTGTCACAGGAGCAAAGAGATATTACAATAATCTCCTTTTGGGTCTTTTGTTGAATTGAGATTTGAATAGTGGCGTTGGGAATGCTGGGAAGTTATGTAATCAGGAATGAAAGGTTTTGCTCGGATGAGGAAATGCGTGTGGAGCTTGCAACGCCACCAATGGCCACATGAACTTTGTGAAGATGATCGAGGATGTGCTCTAGTAGCCAATAGGCCGTGGCTCCAGTGAGTTTTGTGGTTTCATTGACTGAAAGAGTATGCTTAGACAAATGTCCCTTTAGAGTGGAATGGACTGCATTTAAGCTTCAGATACCCCCTAGTATATTTGCTTGCTGGGAGTTGTACTGGCCAGTTCAGGGTTTCGAATGTGCACTTTTCACATTACAGTACAGACACACATACTGTTTATTGTATTATTAAAGTCTTGATTTATTGGAATGCGAAAGCCGTAGACTGTATGAGGCTCAAAATATCCTACTTAATGAATCATATCTCTGCAAATGCCTGGCCTTGCTTTTCAAAACTGTGATGAAAGCATTTTAACCTTGTAGTCATTGATAAAGAAAAGTCAACTGAAAAATATTAAAGTGCTTGTCTTTGGCTTCAAAGAGCAACTATGCATGAATCCACAGAATATCAAATAGCTTTGTATCTCTAGATGCATGGAAGTGGTACACTTACAGTATTGCATATCCCTTTGGGGTCATTAGTGTTCAGAACCTCAATCAATAGGTAACTAACCCCCAAGATACACTGTTTGTGTATTTTTTACCTTTCCTGAGAGAGAACAACCAGAAGGATTTACTCTTTCAGTACAGCTTCCTCTCTGACAGTAGATTGATTTTGTGGAAGGAAAAAGATCTCCACGAGCTAAAAAAGTGATATCATCACCCAGTTTTTTCGTCTCACTGAATGATGTTGTGTAGCTTCACCCTTTTATCAAAATAAATTATTCTTGTTTGCATTAGTTGGCCAGAATCATAACTGCTTTAGAAACGCATTGAACTTGTTGTTGCTGCTGCGCCCAGGTATCAGCATTTGTATTGATTATTTAGCATTCTGTCAGGGATGTTGGAGGGGTTGTGCTGTAAGTACTGTCCCTGTAATAAATTTCAGTCACCCTCCAATATTGTTTTGTTTTTTTAATGACTTAAAGAGCCATCATCACATCACTTGTCTCCAGGGAAGGAACGACAAGTCCAACGTCTTACTTTGTCAAAGTGATTGTGAAAAATGACTGTACTGTATCTCTGTGGCAGGTTAAATTAAAAGAATGATCCCTCTGAGTTCCACTTCATTCACCAGGAGAAAAGATCAAGCTTTATGGTATTAAATATGTCCCGGCTGCAAGATTTTTTGAAGACTGCAGGATTTGCCACCTCCGGGCACAATGAGCCCAAATTGATCCAAAGTGCGTCAGTCATCTTTTGGCAGACCACCCCTTTCTCCAATGTAAGCAAGTACAATAACAAGAAATAGCCACGCAGTTGCATCAACTGTGGATGGATTCCTTTTTTCTCTAGAAAAAAAAAACTTAAGTCATACCGACTGCAATGACGTCAAGCCCTTCCAGAGACAAAAGGAAAGTAGACGTAAGCATGGCTTTCTGCTGAAAGGGTTACTGGTGGCATCAGGCAACTTCAAAGCCCCACTCCAGCTGATAGCCCCCATAAATAGCGAATTTGAAGGGGAATTTTAAATCAAAAATTGATTAATATTTCACCTCCGCATTGATTCATGCTGTCACGAAATACATTTTTATCTCTCTCTTGAATCGTTTGTATGAATTATGATAACTTTATTCCCATGATCAAACGCGTCATATGATCTTCTCCATATGGTTTAAAACATTTTATTTTACGCTGTAAAATTCCATTGTCTTGAGTTTCTGTCATTTACATTTATTCATTTTGCGGACACTTTTATCAAGTGCGACTTACAAATGAGAAAGCATATAACATTTTGTTAAGAGTTGAAGCCAGGACAAGAATTTATACTTCATAACCAAGGCTGTCAATTCAATTAAAGCCTGAAAACTTGATAGAAGTAGAATGAAACGTATACTGTAGATATAATGGTAACTACACTGTAGATTGTTTTACAAAACCGACTGTCTTCGATTGAATAACCACATTGTAGCACATTGATATGCTCCCCTCTTGACATTTAAAGGGTAAGCTGTCTTTTATTCTCAAGAGATTTATAATTTCGTGTCTTGCACCGTCTTTCTTGGTGTTCTACTCCAATGAAACATTTCTTTGATTGACAGCGAGCAGTGCATTAAAATGTCCATGTAAGTTATTGCCTGTCTTTCTTAAGGTTGGCTGTCAACAGATGGTGTGATTTAATTTCATTTGCTGAAGGACATGGTATAACAGCACTCAATAATCCAGTAGCCAGAGAGTCACTCTTTCAGGTGAAGAACAGCGTAAATCCATTTCCATTACAATGACCGGGACTCGAGCATTCGGCCTGTGTTAGCATAAATGTGTGTGTGGAGATCAATATGGGGCAATATCCTCAAGCACTGACAGGCTGCATGTTTGTACGAATTCTTGATGGAGTTACAGCCCACCCTAGTGTGTAAAAGCTAAGTGAAGTGCCCAGGTTTCACTCTTGCCAATAATTAATACATGGCTACCTGCCCTAGTCTAGCCAAAGGCGATGTTGTGGTTCTAGACCTTACCACGTAGCATAAATAAAATGTTCTTGTTTGAATCGTGTCAATTCTGGCCATGATTTCAATCTGATGCAGGCCTCTATGCATGCCATGCCGTGCTTACTTTTGACAAGTATCTCTTGGCTATTAAGGTAATTTATTCAAAGAGGAATGAGACAGATGCACGGTTATGCGGTGAGAAGGAGCAGGTTCGATGATTTATAAAGATGTGGTCGACTCTGTCAGGCAGAACATACATCCACAGATGAATTGAGTGTGCGTGGGATATGTCGTCTAATACTTCCAAATCTATTTTAAAGCAAGCACTAGCTCTAATTCAGTAGGATTTCATTCACGTGGTGGTTTTCTCCGTTTCCAGTTACCCACACAAGATCTCATCTCATGTGCCTGTCCATGTAAATGTTCTATTTTAGCTGTCTGATCTTAGATAAAAAGCAAGGCATTTTTCGAGAGATAAGTGCTGAAACAGGCGGCTCCTAAATTTAGCCGTGTATAACACCATGCTCTCAAACCATGTGGGTTTTCTTTTTTTCGCTCTCCGATTTACTGGAACAGTAGAGTGAAATGCCATTGAGGGACTTTGTAACCAAGGCAACAAACAATAGCACAGTGGAATGGTCAGATTAGCGTGTAAGAAGTGAGGCGCTTCAGCTTAATCGTTTTTTATATAGGGAGCCATGCTGTGACACTTATTGCTGGCTCATTCAGGGCCACACCTCACCCGCGGGGGATATATTTGATCACGACTATAGAAAATATCTGTTTGTCATTTTAAATGTATTCTGGCGTAGAGAAAAGTTTTTTGGCAAGAGGTTTAATTGAGAAATGTTATTATTTTTAAACACCTTTGTATTTCTCTGTAAAGGCCAATCGTCTATTTCTGCTTTTCCAAAAATATTAGTATTATTTTCTGACACAAATAATACAATTGATGATATACCGTACAATGAAAGTGTGGTGTAGTAAAATTAAAATGGATAGATTAGCTTCAATATTTCATATTGAAATAAAAATTTTGAATGAATTTGGTAACACATTTACATTTATGCATTTGTCAGACAGTTTTTTTAACAAAGCGACTAACATTGCATTGTAATGTACATTTGTATGTGTGGAGTTTGCATGTTCTCCCCGTGCCTCGGGGGTTTCCTCCGGGTACTCCGGTTTCCTCCCCTGGTCCAAAGACATGCATGGTAGGTTGATTGGCATCTCTGGAAAAAATTGTCCGTAGGGTGTGAGTGCGTGAGTGTGTGTGCCCTGCGATGGGTTGGCACTCCATCCAGGGTGTATCCTGCCTTGATGCCCGATGACTCCTGAGATAGGCGCAGGGTCCCCGTGACCCGAGGTAGTTCGGACAAGCGGTAGAAAATGGAATGGAATGGAATGTACATTTGTATCAAAGTATGTGCATTTACAAAACTTTGTGGGACGTGTTATTCCATCTGCTGATCTCATCTTGAGCTCATTCATGACTTAGAGATACAACTAGGGAAACTCCGATCGATCGCCACAGATCGGTATCGAACGATAATCACATTTTATGACTTGATCTGTACTCACTAAACTTGGCCGATCTCACGAACCGATCGCAATTTGTCACATCAACGCATGAGGACATACATGATGCATGGAGACGTAAATTACTTTAATAATAATAATTAATGTGATGTTTCGAGAAACAAAAAAATGTCACTATTTGCCCTGTATGTTCCAAAGAATTCTCACGGGGAGGAGCAGTGTCCAAATCATTTAATATGACAAACGTTGTATTATTTTATCATTACTTTATCTGTAAAAAGGTAAACATTTATCAGAGAGCTTATATATCAGTTAAATAAAGCGTCGGAATCGGGATCCATGTCGGCCATCAAGAGGACAATCGGTACTCAGTATCGGCTTTAAAAATCCTAATCGGAGCATCCAGATACAACTGATTATTTTTGGACACAAATAATGAAATTGTTTACATACAATGTTGAGTACACCATTCGGCCATTTGACGCAAACTGATAGTTTTGTAAAACTTTGTGGGACGTAGGTTTCCACGTGTTGATCTCCACTTGAGTTCATCGAGATATTAAAGAGATACATTTTTTGTTTTTTTCTACCCTGTGCGTTTTTTTGGCAGACTTTCCACTGTGTGATTCTAATGAGCGAACAAACCGTTTCAAAATATGCTTTTGCACAAGCAACAGCAAACGCAAAAAAAAGCACACTTCCAGGTTGCGCGCAGCGAGCTACATCAACTGGAGTGCAGTCAAACGCACACACACACAAACAGACGCGCTGCACTGGTATTAGTGTAGCACGACTAACGGGGGCGTTCGCCACCATTAACCAAGCTGTTTCTCACCTTCATCACTCAGCACCCCTGATCCTCCCACCGTTCTGACCTCTGTCATCCGTTCAGTGACTCATCCCTCTCTTTCTCTCTCTCTTTCCGCAGAGCCGCGTGCTCCAATCACACTGCACGCTGACAAAAAACACAGACTAGTCACTGTCCAGTTCAGCTCGGCACCACAGCAATGCACCGGCGTTTATATTTAGGCCGCGGAAAAGAAAACAGCTCTCATACGCAATTGACTGGGAGAGATAATCGAGCGCGGTGGGCTCTTTCACCCGTGTGGGTGTGAGGATGCTGGAATTCATCCTTTGTAAAGCCTGGTGGGGTTGTTTTGAGCGGTGAAACTGATTTCAGCTCTATTAACATATGCTGTAGAGGGCATTTTTGTTGGCTCACAATGCTGGTCTAAAAGCTTATGAGAGCGTCTGTCCTTCTTTCATCCCTCTAACGGCCTTAAATTGCTTCGCTAATAGATAAGACACATTTAAAGGCATAAAGGAGGGTGATTTATGTTTTTATTTTCCGTTGTATGATGGTTTCTCAAAACAGCAGGATGCGCTGGTGAAAAGTATGGAGCCACTTTTCTGTTCTGCTTAATTGGAGCTCTTTTAGGCCTTTAGTTCAGGGGAGAGAGAGAGAGGAAGGCCATGCTGTTCTCGGGTGAATGCTGGCAGTCGCCCTTTAGAGAATTAAGGACAGATTCATGCAGACAGCATGTGTGAGACATGCATCAGTTCCCAGAACAGTGTGTGTGTGCGTGTTTGTGTGTGCGCATTTGTGTGTTAAATATGGTAAAATGGAGCAGGACACCGGACAAGTGTTTGTGCATTTCTTTGTGATGCTCGAATACTGCCCGCCTACCATTTTTTATTAACAATATACTAATTGATATGACTCCCCAGGACCATCAGCATAAGTCAGTTTTAGTATATACTTCTTTACTTAAAACTTGTGACATTGTATGTTAATATTCCCACATTACTGCCCATCACTGAACTTTTATTGGCTGTTGTCTTCCTAACTAACATTTGGACCTTTAATGCTGTTTGATATTAGAATGTGAAAGGCACATAAGCAACAGTATGGCTTGCTAGAAGAGAAACATAAATGTGTTGGCTTGCCTCTGAGGTACAATAACACTGCAGAAAAAAATATGCTATGAGAATTCATAAAAGCTCCAATAACTATGCACATTTCAGTCTTAGGCTCTTTTTCTATTGGTAATGTGTTTGTGGGCTGTGCCCAATCTAATAATAGCATGTTGCAACTTGCAGCATCCTGAGATGTTCAAAGACAGAAGATTTAGAGACATGAGTACAGAATGACACTTAAAACCAAGGCGGATGGTTACAGAACTTAGTCATTTTAAAACTCTAGATATGGGAAAATGAGACGCTAAACCTGATCAAATGAAACCTAAAATGTACAGTTACAGTATGATGCACTGTTTGTATTGTAAGCTGCCTTTTAACTTCCCAATGTTAAAAGGATGTCCGATCTGTGCGGTGGTATTGTTCATTATAGCTAAAATTAGGCTAATGTGATATTTTACTGCCTTATTTATTTTCTTAAAATGGCATAAAAGGGTGTTTGCTTATTTAAAGAAAAAAGCATGTCAAATGTATATTTAAAAAAAATATGTTTCAAGTTGAATAGAGCAAATCTGTCTGTTTCGAGTGTATAGTAAGTGCATTATATGTTTAAAGTGATTTGCAGCTGTCTTTATAAAGAGATGTGTCAGAAAATTCCATTCCCACGGACAAAAATCAATGAATTTATGAACAAACAGGCTATATACATTTTTTCTCTACATTTAAAGCACTTTTAGCCAACCTTTTGTGCTTTGTATTTGTGCTAATTTCCTTCCGCGAGACACATTTTATATTTATAAATACAATGAACAAATGGCTTTAAGTGAGGTTTATGTCAGCATATTTAACAATAACTACTCTCAAAGAACAGTCACTTTTTAATCTATATATATTGTATTAAGCTGTATGATTAGACATGAAAGTCAATGCAGACAAGAAGGCCAAACCGATGAGTGGCCAGAATGCAGAATTCTATTTCAAAACTAGACTAAAAGTTTCTGGAACATGCTCTTTGCAAAGCTAGTGCCATACTCCAAAAACCCAAAGAGCATCTATCAAATTCTGTATGACTCTCCTCAGTTCTCAAGGCAGGAACAGACTGATCGCAGACCTGTCTTAATGAGTTATTATTCCCGCTTTGCTTTTCAGGCAGTAGACTGAGTTTAAGATGTCAGAATGGTTGGAGCCGATAGCTTTGTGGTTAGTGGTCCGACATATGGCGCTGTTGTGCTCCAGACTCCCGGCTCGTGGTCCTTTACCGATCCCACCCCCCCTCTCACCCACTTTGTGTCCTGTCCTCTCATTGTCACTGTACTATAAATAAAGGCAAAAAACGCCAAAAAGAAATCTGTAAAAAAAAAGATATCCGAATGAAAGCTATGGGGCAACGCTTTCAAGATTACACTGTGGAAATATAGTACACTGCTCCTACATCTCCTTTTGAAGGGAAAGGCCAGTATCCATTTAATTAGGACCACTGTTATTATTAGGACCAGTTGTTATCAGCTGTGCTTTTAATTTTCTCTATGTGCTGAAATAATGCTTGCTTTAACTTAAAAATAATGTCCACATCCTTATCTCTCAAAAACAGAAACTTATATAAAGTGTGTAAGACACTATGAGCGCTTTTCCACCATCGCGCCGAATCGTTCTAAGCACAGTCTGAAATGGTTCCACGTGAGCCTGGTTCGACTCGACACGATTACAAACTGCTCTCGGCTCGGAATCGTGCTAATGAATGCGCGGAGAGCCGTTATAGCTCAATATCTTGTGTTACATTCTAAAAATTTCCGTTATCAGCCCTGCAGTGAAAAATGAAACCATTTACGTACCGGCTGGCGTGGATCGGCAGGGAATGTAACGATTAAGCAACGAGAACGATTCGGCGCGATGGTGGAAAAGTGCTCTATGTGTTCCGCCAAGGAGCAACACATGTGCACACTGCCTTGTGAAAAATTCTCTTTGTGCTTGACAAGCTGGGATGTATTAGCGGTGCATATTGGACGGGGCAAATGGCAGTGCAATTACCACTGAACAAACTAGAATAGCTATTGATTAGTCATATTATTGACTTCCTCATACATTAGGGACTTTTACCCAAAGTGGATGCTTAGATGGAAATGAAAACAATTCTTCTTTTAACAGTTTTAAACTAAACTTCTTAGCTAGCTACACAGGTGAATAGACAGGTGAAAAGAATAGAATTCGTGCTGTCAAATCAATTAATTGTAATTAATCGATTTCAAAATAAATAGTGGTTTATATAGTGTATATGTTTATGTTTAAGAAATATGTGTAAGATACTGTATGCTTATATTTATATATGTAATATAAATTATATTTAAATACAAATGTATGTATATACATTTACGTAAATATTTGTTATATGTACATGTGTGTGCATATGCGTTCATTAAATATAAATGCACATGCACACACATAAAATGTAAGCATAAACATTTATTTTAGAATCGATTAATCACAAGAAATCAATTGGACAGAACTAAGAATAGAATAGAATCTACCATAAAATGTACGATCTCTCATTTGTTTATGCAGTTGTAATTCAGATGGTGGAGTCTTTGCCATCTGACACTGTAAAACACATCTAACTATACATAGAATGTGAGAGACAGACTGTTCTGTAAAACAGAGGACCGCAATTGGAAAAGAAACACAGTGTACTAATAGTGCTCTTGTCATATGACATCTGTATACACACCTGAATAAGGCCATGTATGTGAAATGCATTTTAATTGGAAGAATATTCCATCTTGTATTTTGCAGACTTGTCAGGTGGTATAAAACACTCTTTTGTGCAATTCTGTAAAATACTGTAATATGATGGATGCATTAGTTGTTTTCCTGTGTTGCAAAGAACGATGCAGGGATTATGCTGAGTACGTGCGTGAACTTTTATTGTGAAAATGATATTTGAAAGTATATTCCCCCGCGCACACACTTTTCGTGTGGATGGCAAGCACACCCGAATTTACAGCCTGTAATTTGTCTCTCCGCTCGCAACTACAGCAGTCAGCATTCCAACTGGACCTTCAATTATCGTGCTGCTTGCGTTCGCACAGACTTCATTACTATTTATCGGCAGCATGAGCTTAAAATATTTCCCGTAATATCAATTTTATGCAAGCCAATTAAATAGTCTGTAGCTGAAGCTTATTAGAAATGGGCATTTGATGAGATGAGAGCGTGCACACAGTTGTTTAGGCGGGTTGGGGCATGCTCATAAATATACACTTCAAGTTCGTACTATAATGAAGAGACATATTTATGGCGGCCGTTTCGGAAAACGTCCTCAGGAGAACCAGAAAATGTGCACACATCACTCCTCGATGACCTGAAAGATTAATATGGCCATCCTGCAGTAAAATTGCAGTCGATATTGAGTGCAGCCTAAGATGTGAGAACGCACATAAAATCAAAGTAAATGTATAACTCTCTCAAATGAGTATGTAAAGTCTGAGAAGTAGATGATGCATGAGAATAAAAATGAAACCCTTGCAACATCTTACTTGGAAGTGTGTTTCTTGTACAAATGGTGTTTAGAGAGCAGTGCTAAAGGAAGTCCAGTGTTCTCCAATAACTTCAGAACCATAGAATTATACTGTTACAGTATATTCTGCAGCAAAAAATCAGGGCATCTGACACCGATCTCAGAATTCAGAAGATGTTGGTCATGACACAATGTAATGGTCCGGATCTATATTTTAGACTGGCCAACTCAGAGTCCTGACCTCAATTTCATCTGAATGCTTTGGTGTAAATTGAAACAGGCCAGTCAAGCAAGGCGCCCCAGAAACACACATAAGTTGAAACTATTGCTTATCGGGAAATGAGAAAAAACTTCTGAAAAACGTTTCACAAACTGTATCTGATTAGCAGCTACAGAAAATGTAGTGTGGGTTTAAATACATACATTTTCATATACACTGCCAGTCAAAAGTTTAGAATCACTCATGGTTTTGAAAATCTAAAGGTGTTTGTTTCAATGTTTGAAATCACTTCCACATACAAAAATATAACTGTGCCAACATATTAATTTATTCACATTAATAGTACAGATTTTTTTTTTTAAACATATTTTTGAAATGGACAAAATAATGAATAAAAAGCAGCCAGTAAGAGTCCGGCATAAATGGAAATTCCTTCAATGTTTTTTTTATAAGCTTAGCAGGTTGAGACATCCACAAGCTGGATGATAAAATGCCAAGTGTACAATTTAGCAAATTCTAGGCAAAGGGTGACTACTTTGAAGATGCTAAAATACAACAGAGTTCATGTTATTTTATAGTTTTGATGGGTTTTGATGGGTTTTCTATGATAAAAATAAATAAAACTTAACGTCGAGTTTTAAAGGGATAGTTCACCCCAAAATGAAAATTCTGTCATTGCTGTCAATTAATCACTTTTAAGTTGTTCCAAACCTTTATACATAAGATATTTGGACGAATGCTTGTAACCAAACAGTTCTTGGACCCCATTGACTACCATAGTAGGAAAAATGACAATGGTAAAACAGTGCCCCAGAACTGTTTGCTGTCCAACATACTTCAAAATATAATATTTTGTGTTCAACAGAAACTACAGAAACAAGTCATTTTTCCTACTATGATAGTCAATGGTGGCCAAAAACTGTTTGGTTACAAGCATTCTTCCAAAAAACGCTTTCTCTGCGTTCATCAGAACAAATAAATGTATACAGATTTGGAACAACTCGAAGGTGAGTAAATTATTTTTCATTTTTGGGTGAACTGTCTCTTTAACCATTATAATTTTGATGAAGATTAAATTACATTTGTAATCAAAGTTTTTTCTTACACCTACACGGAAACATTAAAAATACACATAAGTCCACATAGGCCTATATACAGTATATTTGAGCACACATGCAGGCAACACAAACATATTACCATATGTGAAAAAATGTCCCTATAGATCACTATAGATATGCCTTCACACAACTCCCTGCACACATAACCACATGAGTTGGATCTAGACTTATGGTATAGATTTATTCTCTTCAAATCTGCACTTGTAGCCTTGGACACGAGCTCCCTTTTGGCACAGCTGTTGTGGCTTTAAATAAATAAATAAAGCATAAAGCTGAATTAGAGGATGTTGGATGGTTAAAACATGCGGTTTCCATGCATTATTGACAGCTGAACTATACATAACCCGCATGTTTAAATTATATAAAATCCTTTCAAAGCTTGTAGCTTTAGATCGTGACATGGCATTAACCTTAAGCATCACTGATAATAACAGTGGTGTCTGTGCGTTATAGATTCGTGACATGGTATATAACAATGATTAAGAGAAAACTTGTCGTCTGTCCACCGGTGGACTCACATAGAAGCAGACAGAAGCTTGTGCTGCTGTACTGTAGCGCTTTGTGGTTTTCTCTATCTTGCGCAATAGTTCACAGAACAAGATGAAGGCTGTGAAAAAAATGAGATTTTTTTTTAGTTTGATAAACCACAAAGGTGTTGTTTATGTATGTGCTGTATGATGCATGAGTTTTATTTTAATAAAATGATCAGTGATGACGGAGTTCACCACACCAAGAACAGACAGCGAGACGGAGTGAAAGACAAGCCAAAAGAGGGAATACCACTGAGAAATCTGAGATTTCGACAATGCAGAGGGAATAACTGACTGTAGGAGCAAAGGAATGTTGAAGAATCCAGAGGCCGAGAGCTGCACTAGACACAAATAATTGATAAAGCATCGCTCTTTTATTTCCCCCGGCTCATTATTTTGTTTTGTGCCTTTGTTGCCCCAACAATGCAATGAGGATTGGAGCTTCTCGTCTAGACAGTGACACTATTTGTGCCCTGACTCCTCGCACATTTAAGGGTGAGCGACTTTGATTTGAAACTGGCCTCAAAATCTCTGAAAACACGCTAATGGGGATAAAAGATAGAATGAAGCGCAAAATAGTGTGTGGATGGACTGTTTACTGGTTTATAGAAGTAAAAAATTGTCAAAGGGAGCTGGGATCTGAGACTAAAACAGAAGACAAAGCTGGTTGAAGATTTTGACATTGTGAGAGAGATGTCGACAGCCTGTCAAGAAGTTTGGAGGGAAGACTACGGTTGTTTAGTGAGTAAAACAACCGTAAATTACTGTGTGTGAAACACAAAAGAAGATATTTTGAGAAGTGTCTCAATGTTTTTGTGTCCATACAATGGAAGTCAATGGGGTTCAGTGTTGTTTGGTTTATATCGTCATTTAAAATATCTTCGCAAATCTTTCACATTCTGTATGAATGTATAATTCAATGTAATGCATTTTTAGCCGCCAACACTAAAATTTAAGTATTTGCCATTGGGGTAAGATAATAAATTGGTTTTTCATTTAACCCTTTGGGCCTCTTCGGTCGTCTTTGACCAAAATATTTAACATTTTAAAATGTTAAAAACTCGAAATTAATTGGAATGAGATGACAATTGGTGACTTTTATTGCCTTAGCTGTGCGAACACAAAAAAAATATATGTTAAAGGGTTAAAGAAATTTCGTTACACATGTTTTTACCTTTTATTTACAACCAGATAGCTCTAATCTGCTTTTCAAATTTGAATGTGAAATAATGCATTAATAAAAATAAAAAAATGTAAAAATAGTATTGGTATTTGGATGATTATAACCTTATCTTACCTTACCTTACACTCTTGAAAATAAAGGTGCTTTACTATGCCATAAAGAACCTTAGACTAAATGATTCTTTGTGGAACCAAAAATGGTTCTTCTATGGCATCGCTGTGAAGAACCTTTTAAGCACCGTTATTTTTAAGAGTGTACTAAAAATCAAGATATAAATACTAAGAACACTTTTGAAGCAATACCATTTTAAAGCACTATAATACAGCTACAGGTCATCGTAGTGTCTGTAGAACCGCTTAACTCACAACCGCCCTTAAGCAGAACATTATGAATTGTCAAATGTCAGAGAACAGATTACAAATCAAAGGGAATCACTACGGGAGCATTTCCGGCTCCCACACTTTCATTTCTGAGTCATTTTTGGTGGCATTTTCTCAAATCCTGGTTAATTTCTGACCCTGCCCACTGTTCAAAAGGATCTCACAGCGTCTGGGGATCAGATGTCTGAACCCACCTGCTGTAAAGCAATCTGTGGGTCATCATCACAGATGCAATGATCTCTGTCTCCCCCTGTCCTCGGCCCTTAATGATGTCATGTATCTACAAACTATAGGCAGATGGGTTGATGGAGGGAGGCACCTCTTTTGCCAGCTCAGAAATACTATAGATGGTGAATTTATGGGAGGAAGGTTGCCATGGGTTGTGTTGTAAGCAGGTTTTCCTGTGCTGATGATTACTATTGTTCTCGTAATCAGTTTATTGTTTCCGTTTCTTTCCATTTGATCAATCCTCCCAACACAACACGCTCTCTCTCTTTTTCACTGTAATACTGTACATGAGATTATTATTGCTGTCTTTCTCCCAGTCTGTGTTCCTCTTTGGTCTCCAGAAAGGATGAAACGGAGTCTAATGTATCAGGCACTGGGTTTAATTAGCATTCACAGTGCCCTTGGGATAACCAAGGAGCTTTCATTTCTCTTTCTTAGAAGTTTCCCATTTCGAATTATGTTCTGGATCGCCTGATTCCTTTCGAGAGGCAGTAATGAGGAGATGATGTTGCAAAATGCAGTCCTACCATGCTGTGCTCTTTCTTCTGCTCTCTCTCTCTCTCTCTCTCTCTCTCCCCTTGCTTCCTCAAGAACCTCATGAGTTTTTAGTCAATTAAGTTCTTTGCTTGTTACACAGAGGAAGGCTTCATAAAAGAGATGAATGCTCTGTGGACTCTAATGTGTTCGGATAGGAACTGGTCTGGCAATTATACAAGCTGTATTATGAATTACTTCATTGTAATTGTATCGTATAAGCTATAAAACTAGGCCGGCTAATTGAAGACAAATCACTTTGTTGGTTTATGTTGTTGTCTTTATATCTCCATTTACATCAAATGCATAATACCATGTTTTTATTATTTATGAAATGGAACTGTACCTGATCTAAATAAATGTAGAAGAGGAATATGAAGATTAATGGGAAAACTACTATAAATTAGGAACATCGGAAGGCATTTTCCAGATTTAAAATAGTTCACCAAAAAAATACAATTCTGTCATTTCATTACAAAGAATACGACCAAGGACCACTCTTTTTTTTGATCAGCAATGTCTAGCTTAGATGGTTTAAACACCATAAACACATGTATTGATGCATAGAGTCTCGTTCATAATAACCGCCAAGCTTTACACAAGAAGAATCATTTCTGCCTGAACACAATGTTTCACGTGATCCACATCCTTCCCTTTCCTCAACCAAGATTGCTCAGAAGAGCTTATCGATTTGATGCAAAATTTGATTTGCACGTCATGCACAAAAAAGGAAAATTGAATCATAAGAGTGCCATATAAACCATCTTTTCCATGTGTAGTCAGCAGTAAATTGCTGATGGTACTGGTCAGAGCCCACAGGCCTCTCAGAAACATCTCAGAGTATTGACCACCATATCTGCTCTTTCTAAAGATGTGCAGGCCGATGTTCCTAGATGACAATGCTGAATATATATGTTGTTGCGCTCAAGCCAAATGGCCCATTACGC
This sequence comes from Triplophysa siluroides, assembly GCA_006030095.1. Classification (NCBI taxonomy): domain Eukaryota; kingdom Metazoa; phylum Chordata; class Actinopteri; order Cypriniformes; family Nemacheilidae; genus Triplophysa; species Triplophysa siluroides. Next base: position 507,754 of record VCII01000314.1, on the reverse strand, counting down.
CATGTTTATAATATCAAAGCATATGGGTGTGGACGGGGTGTGCTATAAATGTGCTTTAAGAGCACAGGCCAGCATGAAAGAATGTTATTGTGCCAAAGAATAAAAGGAATGATAGTCAGCAAAAGAACGAGAGAGAAACAGAATGCGTCAGAAACGGAAAGCAGCTGCTTCACTGCTTAGTGAGTCAGTGCCTTAACAGTGTGATTCTTAAAGATGGGATAACATGCTATTTCATGCATTCTGACTTCTTTACACTGTCTAACGTGCTGGCTTCTCATGCTTAACATGGTCAACTTGTTAAAAAACGAGTTGGACGTACAGTATGATGTTGTATTTCTGTGCTTGATACACTCCCCCAGCACTCCAACTTGTTTCGTAAAGTTTTTTATAAGTCTTCTCCCGGAAAAGCACGGCAAGGCAAAAGACATCCCAATGGCCCACCCACGTGCCAACCGACGAACTTATCAAAACTGGCTGTGCTGCGTCAAGATACAACTTTTGCAATACTTCTGTATAGGTACTCAAAATGAATGAGATTGGCAGAAATTGAGTGTGTTAGCTGTTCTATAAATAAATGTGTTTGTGTTTCGTCCAATGCACATTTAAATATAGAGAAATATTTAATGACGTTTTTGTATAATCAAAATAAATAAAATGAAAAGCAAATCATTTTACCACTGTATCAGATATTATCAGTTATCATAGGCCATATAAAAATGAACCAGATGGAGACATTGCACAAACACTCGGTTCAGACTTGGCTTGATGCCTTCCTCACCACCAGATACGGCAGCGTATTTAATAGCCAGATAAAATTAAGCTTTAAATTTAACTGATGATCCTTAAGACTAAAAAGGTGTTATTTATATGTGCATCAAATCTCAGTTTTACTGCTTGGAGTTTGACATCTGCCTGTCATTTTTATGAGATCAAACAGAAAAATAAAAGTGTAGAGGACTTCATCACTTGCGCAAATGAACAAAAAAGGGAAGCGTTTTGACAAGGGAGATATTTGAGGCAAGACTTTTTTTTAAGAATATAACCAGTATAGACGTTTCAGCATTAACAACATAAACAAACCTTATGTGTCCCAAGTGTAGTTACAATTGATATACTATAAAACATTAATACAAATTGAAAACATTTTTTTTTATTATAATGAACCACTTTGGGCCAGGTGCATGTATCCGCCTATAACCATCTATATCCAGGACTGAATTTCTGATAAAAAGGAGCTGCACACTGTATACACTTTTCATTGTTGTTCAACAGTTGTTGTTTCTACAATCATGTTGAATGATCTCAGTCAGAATGTGGGCACTTCTTGGCTCGAATATGAATCAGACCAAATGCCAAAGTTCTGCTTGCGTGAGACCATTTCTTGATTCGCGTGTTTAAAGGTATAGTTCACCCAGTTCACCAAAAATTCTGTCATCATTTATTTACCCTCAGGTTGTTCCAAACGTGTTCAGCAAAACAAAGAAATGCATACAGGTTATCCTACATATTCTCCAGATATCTGGAAGAATGTCAGTAACCAAACAGATCTCCTCCCTCATTGACTGCCATAGTAGGGGAAATAAATACTATGGGAGTCATTGAGGGATGAGATTGGTTTGTTTACTGACATTCTTCCAAATATCTTCCTTTGTGTTTAGCAAAAAAAATTACAAAAAAAGTAAATGATGGCAGAATTTTCATTTTTGGGTTTAAAGCAGTTTTAAATTTGACTACGCAATCACTTTTCAAGTTCTACGAAAATCTCTTTATCTTTATTACTTTTAATTGCTCTGTTTATTCAGATAAAGAATGGGAAATCTCTACTCAGCAGAAATCCAAAAGTTATTTTGTTCCTAATTTTCTACGCACGCACATGTACGTTTTCATAAAGGCAGACGCATCTTCTGCCAATTAGTCTGGCTATCGACTAGTCCCACTTGCAGCACCAGAGAGAGAGAGTGTGCGTTCGTATTTAATTTATCCTTTCTCTCGAGAGAAGAGAAGTACAGTGATTTAGTCTGTAAGTGTGTTAAAAAGCACACAAACACCTTTCGTGTCTCTTCATCTTACTTTGTCCATCATCACTCCGCAGTTGCTCTTTGCTTGACTCGTTGCTGCACTGGGAATTGCATTGTCTCTCCGACTGCTTTACCTCAAATAAGATGTTTAACTGATGTTTGGGGGCACCAAATCTGTTTTGTTTGCAAATGGAAGTGTATGCGCAGATCTTATTTCCCAAAAATGTCACAAAAGAGGATCAAAAGTGAACATGCATACAGTTTTACCTGCGTTTTGTCCTAACCCCTCTCTCTTTCTCTCTCCTTCGAGGGCAGGGTGGGCCATGCCATTCGGCTGTTTAAAACCTGGCGAGAAGAAGGACTACACCAGTCCCACAGAAATCACAGAGAAATATGATCTGGGGCAAATTGTTAAATCGTAAGCGACGTTTGATAATTGCATAATTCATTCCCTGTATTTCTGCATGCAAGAGATTTTTCTTAAATAATACATCATTTAACCTCTCATACACGCAACATAATATATTTATTTAAATGGTAGCAAAGGTCACGGGTTCGAATGTACCGTGAATGCACTTTGGATTAAAGCCAAATTGATTTCTCCTCAAGGGAGGAGTTCTGTGAGATCTTCAGGGCGAAGGATAAGAACACGCTGAAAATGTACACCTGCAAAAAATTCCTCAAGAAAGATGGAAGAAAAGTGCGGAAGGCTGCAAAGAATGAGATTCTCATCCTGAAGATGTGAGTTACGCACTGTTTCCTTGAAAATGAATTATCTACACCTTTAGAATCATAATCTGCTCTTATGAATATCATTTGGTTTGTCCGGGATCATATTTTTTTCACTTGCAAATAACGATCCTCAAAGCTCCATTAAGTGCTCTTTTTCCTCCAGGATGATTTGTGCACAGTAAAGCTCACAAATCCTTAATGTGCTGATTTAGTTTGTCCTCATTTTCACAACTACACAAAATATGCATTAAATATAAACCCTCTGAACTTTGAAAATAATTTTATTTAGCAAAATAATGCTATTTGTTTATTAAGTAAGATCTGAAAAATATTGTACTAAAGTATGCCAGTGCACACTAGCTACAGAAGCTCGATTTTACATCAAGACAGTGTGACGTCTAATGAAACCATGTGTTAAACATCAAAACATTTCATTTTTAAAGCCTTGAGATGGTGCCAATAATATAAAACATGAATATACAGTATATGATTGTATCGGCTGCAGAAGACTTATTTAGCATGAGCGCATCATCGGCATCTCTCATGGCTCTTTGATCCTGCAGTGGTGCGATTCAGTCCCTGCTCGCAAATCACAACGGCTCATGAATAACACAATAAGTCATTTTTAGACTGAGCAAATACGCTCACCTTTAGTTGCCCTTCTCTTTTGAATGCATAAACACACTTTTCAATGCATGAAATGAGCGTATTCATTCTCTAAACTGGACTGATTCATTTTCCCTTCCCACGTCCAAGTATTATTGGGGAGCTACACGCTAAAAGAGAAGGTAGCTATGTTGAATGGGCTATACAGTATACAGTCAGTACTGTACAAATGCATACATTTCAAATATATACTTTGTATTATTATACAGTTTCCTTGGTTGTAAAATTGAAAATGCTAAACTGTTGTGATCTGCTACATCCGCTATGTGTGTATCCCAGCTGTGTTTTCTAGCACAAACTTTCTTTTAATGTCGATTTGTCTTCAACAGGGTGAAACATGTCAACATCCTCCAGCTGGTGGACGTCTACGAGACAAGGAAAGAGTACTACCTGTTCCTTGAGCTGTAAGTCCAGACATCTGTTGCTTAGGAAAACGGTTCTTCTGTGTTATGCACCTGAACTAGATTCCACCGGGCCAATAAAGTTCATGTTTTAATATCCTCATAAACTTCACGAGACCAAAGCAGCAACTTGAGACACATCAGAAATAACCCATGAGCTCAGACTGTCCTAGCGTGATTATACCACAGCGTCCCTGTCACACTCGTACCTGTCTGTTTGGATTTGCATTCATTATTTTAATTCCTTGTCCCTGCTGTACGGTACACGCCGCGTGGATTGGCTGATCTGTGCCTGTTAGAGATGCACAAGAGAATCTTTTGAAGGTGCAAATATTACAGCAGAATAAATCATTCAGATTTGCACAGAAATAGCAGCTCAGCATGTTGCGTCTACTTGATGTGTACACGTTATGCTGTTAAAGGGGGTTGGGTGGTCTCAGCTAAACCCTGATTCTCAATCTTCATTTTATCTCCATTGCTTAGAAAAATTTAAAAGGTCTAAAGTAATTTATTAGTCCTTTTGTCCTGACTCAACAGAGCTACAGGTCGAGAGGTGTTTGACTGGATATTGGATCAAGGCTATTACTCGGAGAAAGACACCAGCAATGTGATCAGACAGGTGATGGAGGCTGTGGCTTACCTGCACAGCCTGAAGATTGTTCACAGGAACCTGAAGGTACACAACACAGCGCCCTCTAGTGGCCACATGTACTACTTAAACTTTTCTATTCAGACTACAAACAACTAAGCATTTGCCAGAAATCCTACTTTCCGTGTCTCTTTCTTTTCATTCTGTTGATATTTATAAAAATTAATTTTTCATAAACTTAGCTCAAGAAAACTTACATTTTCTTGGAACACAAGTGGAAGGTTTAAGCCAGAATGTTTTAAGAAAAGGGACTAGCATGTCATCTTGTCATTCCTATTCCCTGTAGCTTGAGAATCTGGTGTACTACAACCGACTGAAACATTCGAAAATAGTCATCAGTGATTTCCATCTGGCAAAACTGGAAAATGGACTCATCAAGGAGCCTTGTGGAACCCCAGAGTATCTGGGTAAGATGCTCTTCAAAACAGACAAACCCTTTTGGAAAGCTCTTGGGACACGTGCAGCAGATGGTGTTGTTGTTGTTTTTTCCTTTTTTTTCAACAAAAGTGTATAGAGAGAGCCAATATCATTTTCTGCAAACTATACGATCGTAAAAGGTTAGAATAGACAAAGTAGAATAGTACACAATGGTAACTAGAGTTCTCATGCTGTTAAAGATTAGGAATATGTCCTGACCTTTATACTTGTATATTTCTTCATTCAGCCCCAGAGGTTGTTGGGAGACAGAGATACGGGCGACCTGTGGATTGCTGGGCTCTTGGTGTGATCATGTACATACTGTAAGTTAACATATTTCTTTACAATTTCTTAAACACTAAAACCCACCAGGAATGTTTTTTGACTAACAAATGTATTCTCATGTGTCATTTTTGGACTCTTTGTGTGATTAAAATGATGTCAACACATGTTTTTTTGTGGATATTTTGTAAGTTTGTATGCCATGCATGAGACAGTGGTGGGCTGTCCGTCCGTGGGCACGCCATCTGTAGCTGAGGCGACCATTAACCAGACTGCAATGATTTCATCCGTGCACAGGCTTTCCGGAAATCCTCCATTCTACGATGAAATGGATGAAGATGATTATGAAAACCACGATAAGAACCTCTTCCGGAAGATTCTTGCTGGAGACTATGAGTTTGACTCGCCATACTGGGATGATATTTCAGAATCCGGTACATTTAATGACTGACACAGATAAACCTCATGAACTTAGTAGAGGACAAATCTTCCCTGTTTAAACCTCGACTTCGATGAAATTGTTAAACAATGGACTTAGGTATGTTTTCCATCTTTGTTGTTCCTTCTTCTAAGCTAAAAATTTAGTGACACGGCTGATGGAGGTGGACCAAGACCAGAGATTAACTGTTCAAGAGGCCATCAACCACGAATGGTACTGTAGTTCTAGTATTAAAGGAACAGTTCACTCCAAAATGAAAATTCTTTCATTATTTTTTCACCTTCATGTCATTCCAAACCTTTATGACTTTGTTTCTTCTGCAAAACACAAAAGAAGATATTTTGGAGAATGTTGGTAACCAAACAACATTGGTCCACGTTGACTTTTCTGAAAGACCTAAGGGTGAATAAATAATGAGAGAATTCCAACATTGCCATTCCTGTTAAGAAAAGCTTGTCGTTTTCCTTTGTGGGTGTGAGATTTGCTTAAAACACCTTTTGCTGTTAAGGATTTCCGGAAACGCTGCCTCTGACAAGAACATCAAAGAAAACGTGTGCGCTCAAATCGAGAAGAACTTCGCTAAAGCGAAGTGGAAGGTAACTTGTCGAACAATCTACTGTTGCTTTCTAACAATGCTCTCGTTTGCCAAAAATAACATTTGCTTTACCATCACCCTATAGAAAGCCGTACGAGTCACGACCATGATGAAGCGTTTGAGGGCTCCGGAACATCAGACTGCTGCAGCGGCCGCACCAGCTATCGCCAACCCTGCACCGAGCGCCCAGGAAAACCCTCAATCTCCACCGGAGGCCTCCGTAGCCCCTTTGACTACAGCCGAAAGCAAGGACCCTGCCGCGGAGATTCCTAGCACCCAACCAGAACCGGCGACCGATGCCCCTGAACCGCCGGCTGACCCCGTTCCGCAGATCCCGACTGCTGAACAGCCTGATCCCACATCGAGATGCAACGGAGAAGCTTCAGCCGGCCCGGCGTCAGACACGGGCGAGGAACCAAGCGGTTAATAACACTTTCTCTCACATCCTGCACACTGTACATAAGCAGCTAGCATGCTAATACTGAATCTGCAGCACATAGCCTCACACACTTTTAAGAGTTGACTAACACCGGGAGCTCTGCAAACATCTGTTTGTTTTCTATAAAGGTGTGTGACTTGTATCGAAGGCTTTGACCACTTTGTAAATGTTGCATATAATGAAGTAAAAAGCTGTTTTCTGCTTACATTAAGCTAAGATTGGGAACTTTAGCACAGATCTGCTTACACATGTATGTTTTAGGATAGATCATAGCAGACATCTATACAGTTCATTTTATAGAGGTTTAGTCTAGCTTAGATGTTATTTTTAGTTAAGTAGTGATGCACCAACATTTTTGGCTGCCAAACATTTCACTATCCATGCACATTTATTTATTCTCCAATGTTTTTTTTTTGTGAAGTGTAAAGTTTCTGTAAATAGCTTACTAACCTAGACTAGACAAAGCCAAGACCAGCATGCTTTTTGAAATCTTCCGTTCAAGCCATGCACACATACGTCTATAGTTTAGCGTCACAGGGATATTTGACGGCGTGAACAAAACACACTGTTGGTTTAACACGGTTTATATGTTAAATACTATTGCAGCATTCTGCAGCAACAAACGGCGGAGTTTATCTTCAAGTTCTGATGGCGGTGTAATGGTTGAGACATGTGGCCCAATAAATGGAGCAGAGTAGGTAAATGTACCACAAACCTCAAAACTGCTTGGTAGCTATAGCCACATGAACAGTGGAAACAGTGACGTATACTGTATTATAAAATCATTTGCATACACTGTACATGTTTTGCATAACATACCTGTTCTTTGTAAAGTACAGATCCGCACACACACTATAGTGATGTTTTGGATACCTGGCTTTCATCCGAGGCCATTTTATACCTGCTTTAAAAAACATCTGTTGATTTGAATATATACTCATATTCATTATTTGGTTTTTCTCTTTAACCTTTCTTTAAAATAGCCATGATGTGTTTAAATATAGTCTAAGATATATCAAATATATTGTTTGAAAACAGAATTATGTATTATCACAGTCTATATCCCATTCAAACACAAGCTTTTGAAATTGTAAATGCATATAGTTTATATTTAATCATTTTTTCTCTCTCACTTTAGGAATGTCGCATTAACGCAAGTGACAGTATATATCGGAATGTACATTTCCCTGCAGTTTTCTTTACAAACATTGTATGCTGATGTACACATTTACTGGTGTGTACGACATGTAAGAAGGAAACAATTTTAACACAAATAATCATAATCTAATATTAATTATTCGAATATACCTCCTAATTTTAACTTTATCTTTATAAACCTTTAAACCACAATCCTTCATAATTATCGTTTGTTTTGAATTGTGCGGAATATACGTATAATATTACTTTTGCCTATAATATTTTACCCAATAGATGTGTCGGTTTCTTCAACAACCAACATTTTCACTATTTTATACAGATGTTTTATGTACTTTCTCATTTACTGTAGTTCTACCACTGTACACACATCGGTTACTCACAAGTGTAATTGATCTACTAACTGGTTTACTCGAGAGCTCATTTCGTGCTTTCGGACTTTATATATGAAAAGTTTTTTTTTGTTTGTTATACAAATATCTCATTTTGATTTAAGCACAAGGGAAAGACAGGTAGGATTTTAGGAGCTTGGAGAAACGGATGCCCTCTCGTGAGCAATAGTCTACAACTGCGATACTGTGATGCTGTTCTCAATGTGTCAGTGTGTCCGTGTTAACACGCGATCTTTGATGTTGTGTCTGTTAAAGTGGCCCACTGGCAACAGTGATGTTATAGAGGAAGGCAAGCGTTGGTTTAAGCCCTGTTTATCATGCCTTTCACTAGTTATCCCACCAACTTAAAATCCTTGCTAATAATTATTAAGTCTTTATAAATAAATTATTTGATGTGGCCTGTCACAAAAAAAAAAATGACATGGTTTCCCCTCAAGTGGCCAACAATTTGTAATTGTAGTGCAGTTGCTTCAAAATCATGAAGGCCTTGATATGCAATTATGGTCTGTCAGCGGTCTATTTATTTCAGGAAGATACAAGGCAACGGTTTGTGTTTGTGCTGTCACAGGTTTCTGCTAAAGTCTGCTTTGATGAAATATTCTTTAGATCTTGGATGCGTCGTCGTGTCATTTTTTTTCTTATAAAATATTTCACTTGTAAAATCGGTCTCATGCTTTTGTTCTATCTAATCTAAGACTTTTGAGATGTGATTTGTTATTCTGTTTTTGCTTTTCACACAAAACTACTAAAAGCTAAAAGACCTCAAATAAAAAACAGTGATAAGCAATGTTATATTGTATGTAGGTCTGAAGAACTTATTTCTAGCATCCATGTGTACTTAAACCGCAACTAGATACTGTGAACCACGATTTAAAGCAATTTTTTTAATAGTGCTTCACAATTGCCTTTGGTGTTCTGGTGGTCTGTTGGTTTTCTCCTATTTTCTCTGATGTTCTTCTCAGTGTGGTTGAAGGTGAATACAGTGAGGACTGGCCTCCTTCCACCTCTGTATTCTTCAACTGACTGTCATGCTTTAAAGAAAATAAACACGTTCTGAATGATAATCTACGAGTTGTTGTAATTCTCCGTTACTGAACTGCACACATTCATGTTCTCTTCCTGTACGTCTTAATAATGGATACTAGTTTGTGTTTATCATACGTTAAAGGAGTTTTTTTAGGAAACCGGTTTAGTGTCTTTAAAAGTTAAAAGGCAACATTAGTAACTCATTAACACTAAGCCAATGTTGCCATTGCGTTGCATTGCACTCAAGTTAATAGGAAATATGATTGTAGTTTTATGAAAATGTATCAAGGAAGACGTTTATGGATATATGTTGTTTTAATGTGTTATCGTAAATATATCGTCCATCAGAAAGTAACAATTTTATTGGGAAACAGCATTAACATCTGCAAGTTCTACTAATAAAAATATTTTGAAAAATAATATTTATCATTAGTGGCTTAGTTTGTTCGAAGTGTTTGATAAAACAAATCTCTAAGATATCATTTTATTATTTGCTGTGCTGAAATCAGTGATGGAAACATTATCTTGTCATTGGGTAAATGTTTTAATGGAGTTTGAATGCGGTAAACAATACTTCCTTTTCTCCTTCCAAATCCAAGTTGTCTTGTCTAAAATATACATACAGTAATATACATGCAGAAAAAACATGTTTTGTTTGTTTTTTCATTTCAGTACTGACTAAACTCATTTCTTTCAACAGAATTTCTGAAAGAGAGTAGATTCACAGTAGCACATTTTTTAATAACTTTATCTAATTGTTTGGTTTTATTCTACATGCAAGAGCACAACGAATGGCCTATAAAACTTGTTTGTAAAACTTATATAGCAATACTAAGCGTGCAGTAGGGCAAGACCCAAACAATAGATCTGGCCAAGTCTGCTCTCTGCTGGTTGACATTATTTATTACACATGTGAGACCTAAAGAGCAAATGAGAAACAAAATCAAAGCAGCAATAAAAATAAGCTGTGATCAATACCTACAGATGCATTTCGGTCTCTTTATTAATGTTTAATTGTCTACAGCTTCAAGAAACCTTCAAACATGAATTACGTTAAAATCTTTTTTTTGTCTGCACCAAACTTTAAAGGTATGACCACAGAGCCAGCTTACTGCATGTCCTGACCACAAAACATTAAATGTCTTATGAAGTTTCCCAGCAGTCAAGGTCCTGTACACATTTCCTACTGTTCCATCTGACAGCTGCGTCTTTATCTACAGTCCTTTCTCAAAAGATCTGCACACTGTGGAGGTTGTAAATGGCATTGCTGGAAAGTAGCTAATTGGCCTCCACTGCTGCCCTGATCCCAGACAGATAAGACCAGTAAACGTCTCTTCTGATGTCTTTCCAGAACGATCGGGTTTCTTAAGATGTGCAAGTCCAAGCTTTTATGCTACACTTCTAAAAACAGTGGACAACATATCAACTAACAAACGTTATTCTGGCCCTTTTACCGACAACTGATGAAACGTTTTTGAAACTGTTAACAAAAGTCTTTGTAACCGTGAATAAAGCCTTTCCAAAATAATGACAGTCTATGATGGCATGTTGAAAGGATGAGACCCCCCTCCCACCTCCTCTTCTGATGGGCTGGGAAGATAAGCATGTGGGTTTTTCGAGCTATTCTGTCCTCAATGTGTTCTGCTATTCACTCTGATAATCGGCCATAACCCCAGTGGGTGAGAACAGGCAGCCATTACTGACTGACAGGACTGTGCCCACCATAGGCACCGAGGCTCCAAAACATCGAATCATAGGAGTCATCAGATAAGACAGAGACAGTAGATTGTCTGTTGAGGGGGACACACGCGTGACAAAAGAGCCTAGTGATGATGAAATGTGGGGGTGACAAGGTTCTTTATCAGCCTGAATGTGATGTCCGCTGTGCTCGAGGAAGAACAATGCGGTGACAGGCAGACGCGCGGCGATTTCGACTGCGCATGACATTCCTGGACATCGCGGCCGCTGAGGAAACCGAATTCTTATTTCTCCTCTCGATTTCTTCCTCTTTACAGTTGCTGGTTTGAGTTTCACAAATTATAACTTTGTTCGTAAACATGAAGCCCCCCCACAGGAACGATGACTAAAACATAAAATATTCTAACATCACGCGCTGCTCGTTTAACGCACTTAGGAGCCATTTAAATACGGAAGGGATTTGATTGGCTGTCAGTGCGTCATCGAGGCAAGACATTATTTACATTTATACGATTTTTGGGGTAAAAATAAACAGTCCCCGATTAGTAAAAAAAACAACAGCGGCATTACTATAAAATATAGAGCTTTAATTTATTAGTTAGCAACAGCGAGAGGGAAAAGAAAATCATTAACACAATTATCACAGTAACGTCACCTGTGCTTTTTAGTCTCAAACGGATGACAAAATAAAAACAAAAACATTTCTAAAGACACATCTTAAAAATACCAATAAATTGTACAACCATTTTCTCTCAATGCAAGACACTGCATTAATGGAAGAACTGGGGATTAATCTGGTCAATTATTTCGCAGGGAACGTGACGATGCCATCATTGTCGTTTTAATGTGAGGGGTTGAACTGCAAGTTGCTCAGAAAAGGATTCTGCCCCAGCCAACACTGACCTTACAATAAAAATAGGAACAGAAAGAACTGCAACATAGCTATCTTTAATTTTACGAGACCACTACATAATCATGCACACAATGAAAAGCCAGCTTTCCCAAGACCTTGAGTAAACTCTGACATGTTCTATACAGTGTGAACACATTTTGAAAATGAAATGTTGCTTGTGTCATATTTCACCCCAAAAGCAGAAAAAAGAGGTAAATGTTTTTACTTAACCATAAACAAATCAATAAATTATGAAACACTTTACGAGGTTGTATGTATTAACAGTAGGATGATGCGTTGCATTAACTAAGTTTTTCAGCCTTGGTTAATCTTTAATGATGTTGGTTGATGCAGACAATCGTTTCATTTAGTTAATTGTGCATTAACTAATATTAATAGATACAGCTTTGGATTTAAGAGAACTAAAAATAATAAATACTGTGCATGTATTGTTCATTGTTAGTTCATGTTAACTAAACAAAACTTATTGTTAAGTGTTACCAAAATACTGTATAACAGTAATGAGAATCACCTCTGAAAATAAATAAAAAATGCCCAGATGAATTGCCAAATGATAGTTTGAAGAAAAATTGCTCCGTTCTCATGGAAATCCCTATAATGACCCACACAACAGGTTTCACTGTTCTTCATGGGGGAAAAAAAAAACATTTCTTATTTTCTTTCCAGTTTGGGGGTGAAATGTGACTTTATATTTACCCAACTGTGAATGTATGACTTGTGACATCATGGTGGGTTGGTTTGTGCTTTTAGTCTTTTCAAAATTGGTGAAGAAACAAACAAAAAGAAGCTTTCGAAAAACCCTCCGCAGCACTTTTACATATCCGACTAAACATGTTAGAATCCGTTTAAATCGCAAATGACACCTTAACGTTTGTGCAATGAAAACAGATGTGTGCATATCGTGACATCAGGGAAGACATTATGAGCTGGCGTATCATTGAAATCAACGAGGGACCAGAATGCACTTGGAACTAGCGGTGAGGAGCGTTATGATGTCCCATTTTCATGCCTCGCCTTTTCCAAATGTCTTTCTGTATATAGCCATATAGAGTCCAGTGGGCAACTCCTGCCCAGTCGCTCTTTCTTTACCCTTCTTCACCATCTCCGCTCAACTCAGTTCATAGTCTATGGAGTTATGTCAGTATACACAACAGTCATCAATGCCCGGAAGATGGAAATCGTTTTTCTCTTTTGTTTTCTTGTAGTTGTGACAATAAAAATATTACAATAATATTTGCCCGTTAGGTACTTATACACAAAGAGCATTCTTTTTTCCTATTTAAGTACAAAGAAATCCACAGAATGGTACTATATACAACCTACAATAAATACTGTGTATGATATCATCTTTATGTGTTAAAAGGGAATTCCAAAGTTCGGTTGATGGAAGTTTATATTTTCCTTTTCTTTTCTCCAGGCTTTTCTTTTTTTAGAAAGTCCTATAGGGGGCCGCATGTGGCAGACACCCCTCATGTTTCCTCTTCGTCCCTGTGATGTCTGCGATTCCTCGGTTTCTTTTGTTCCTTGAGCTCTTTCAGGTCTTTGGACTTGATGCCTCCTGTCAGCGGGTCTCCATACTGCCAATAGTCCTGGCAGTACTGATTTATGAGGCCCATCTCGGGCTGACTAAGGATGGTCAGAAGGTCTTTGTACTGTCCGGAGCTGGGGGTCCAGGCGCTGGACTGGAGTGAAGACACTGCTGGTCGGCCTGTTTCGACCAGTATGTTATTGACGGCCTGGTTGGTCAAAACCACCAGCTGAAGTTTGACCAAGGTGTGCTTGAAGTTCTTCTCCGTGGCTATGCAGACGTAGATTCCAGAATCAGAGGTCTGCAGGGATCGGAGGAGTAAGCCCTGGTCTGTCTTTAAAACACGCCCATCGCTGCGAACCTATAGAGAGAAAGCAGAACTATATGATTACTCGAGTCATGTGAAATCTCTTCAGAGTTGAACGAATACATTTTGGGGAAAGAATACGTATTGGGTGTCCATACTGGGTTAATCATATATGTGTGTGTACTGTACTTGCCTCTCGTCTCCGGTCACTGTTGTCTCTATGGAGGTGCCATTTAATGGCTGCGTGAGGAGATCTGGCCTGGCATTCCAGAAACGTGCTGCTGCCCTCCACCCCATACTGTACAGACTCCAGTGTGTTCTTATTGGCTGGAGAGGAAAAACAACACGTCATTCCTTACAGACATCAACACTGCACTCCAGTGAGAATGAGATCTGATGATGTACTATTATGAACTAATCGGTAGAATAAGAGAGCTGTCAATCAAAGTGCAAAAACATGTCAAATATGCATGTAATAACATTACTAGATAATGCAGAAAACAATGATATTTGCTGTAGTAAAAATGAATGTCCCAGGTTAAATACATTTTTCTTTTAAATGTACGTATTGAAAGTGACATACAGTACACTGGAATAATATGCCTCCATTGTATATGCAAATGTCTACAGATATGTCAGCAGTCTACAGATGCTGTTAATAAATTGGCTGTATTGGAGACGTTGGGCTTACTGTTGGAATTGTATCCTCTGCATTGCCGTATGGGGTTCCCGTACTTCACATCCTGCCGGCGACTGCGTCTATAAGACAGCCAACATACAAAACACCGTAAGACTCATTTATTCTTCCTGTCTCTTAAGCAGACAAATATTAAAATAAACTACACAGATGATTTTGGTAAATGAGGTCCCAACTTATGTTTATATTTCATCAAATAAGGATGAATATATCCCTTGCAGTCATCAGTGTCTGGTATCTTAAAAACGTGGCTTGTGACCCAATAATGCCAGTAAGTATTGTAATGCAATACTCCGAAGTGTTCTCGGATTTCAACTCTGTGGCAACTTTGGGAAAGCCCTGTTTTGCTTCCCAATGAAGATCTGTACAGAACCTGTTCATCCAGATGTGGAGAAGTGGACTGGCCAACACAGAGCTCTGACCTCAATTCCACTTATTAAAGAAGTATTAACTGTGATGTGTAATTGCCAACATCAGTGCACAGCATGACTAATGCTTCTGACTGCACGGAGGCAAAGATCACACAGTTACAACATCTGAAACACAATATTCCCAGAGGTTTTTTGATTGTAAATAATAATCAAATCAACGTAAATGCTCATGATTTTGGAATGCGATTGATTCGGAGCAGGTGCTTTTAAAATTGAAGGACAGTTCCCACTAAAACATATGACGTTCTTTCACGGGACACAAACTGAAATGTTAGTTAGAATAATGACAGATTTAAATATATTATTTTAATATTTACCTCTTCTGAGAGGCTGAGTACCTAGAGCAGGAGGATCCGTCCCAGGCACAGTAAGGGTCCCGGGCCAGACAGCAGTCTGCACACGCCTCGCCATAAACATCACACCTGTGCAGAGCCAGGTGAGTCACGCCCACCTCAGACGCCACATACAGTTGTTGCTGCAATAAAACAAACATGGACTGTAATTCAGAATGACAAAAAATCATGTTACTCACTAAGAACTGTGATTTCCCCCTTTTAGATTAACCGCAATTTTAAGAATAAACATTTCAAGATGTTAAATTCTTTCCAGCAAACCCAAAACTTCAACCCTACTGTATCTCTACAGTCATGAATTTAAGGTGCGAGCAGGTGTTTAAGATCAGCTGTTCCGAATCAGTTATTCTGGCAACGCTGAGCTGAAATTATGACTTTGCAATGATGTCATACTGTAGCACATCTGCCAACGATCCTAATCGTGATGAAAGGCAAAACTCAAATGAAATGTGCACTTCTCCCCTAACCATCCATATAAATGTTACTCCCATATGCGAAGGGCGTATGAATTATGAGGGGCCATTTTTAGACAGTTAAGCTCAACGTTGCCATAAACCTATTTATTGTTCCCCTTTAAATGCATTCAAGACTTTAGAAATATTCAATCCTATATAAACAAGTTATCAAGTATAGTGACAAGCCAATTCTTACCCGTTTTGAAGAAATCTTCATGGTTGTGATAGCGGTAGGTACCTGACAGAAAAACATGGGAAATTCACTTTTTAAAATTGAGCCTCGCATAAACGACTAAAGACACATATACAGGTAATGTACTGTACAGTTGATCGATCATCATCCCCCCCAAAAAAGAGCGGACAGGACCCCAACGCAAAGTTTAGGGGTCCTGAAATGTTTTTCTAACATACCGTATAAAAATGATATTTCTTTATTTGTTATCACTTTGCTAATCTGTAGTGATGAGAATGGTACCAAGTTTCCTCTTACTCTATTATTGCAAAGAGTTTCTCTCACCTTAAAGACCTCCACTTCCTCCAGAACAAGTTCTTCTGTCTGCTGATCATCTTTAGGCAGGACAATGACCTTTTGCACTGTACCTTTGTCTGTGGACCAATAGAAAGTCACATTAATAACCAAGTAAGAAACTCATTAAACTTTTCAAGTGCAATGTTATGTTGACATCTTGACTTAAACCTTTTCTACCATTTCCAGTTGTCGTGCATCTGTATAAAACTACACTTTTTTCACAAAGTCTAAAGAAGCTTCACCTCCCCTTAAGCCAGTCTTTCATTACAACCCATTTACCTTTTCCAGCCTTCCTATTTTCCATCCAACCATCCCTTCCTTTCCCAATCCCTCTTTTTGTCTTTTGTTTTCACAGCTTTTTTCACGGCACTCTCCTCTTTCGGTTCAGCTGTACCCTGTCAAACCCCGTCTCTGCTGAAACCGAGCACTCGACCGAAGGGCATGTTTGATTTAAGCGTGCCCGCTGCATTCCTCTGTGAGATTTATTGCGACTGCAGCAGCACATCTACCCCGAGCTCTGGATGCACTGTTGTTGCAAGTGTTGATATTTAAAATCAATTAGCTTCTCACACACAAACCAGAAAACCACGAATGAAAGAAAGGGTTAACTGTGTGTGTGAACCTTTTCGGGAGAAACAGAATACTTATTTGTGCTTGACAACCAGAAGAATCGCAGATCCGTTTAACTACTTTCTAATAATATTACATCAACTAAAAGGAATGAGACGATTTCTTCCCATCATGTTCTATTTAAGAAAACTTAGCACTCCTAGAGTAGTGGTTTTAGGTAGAAGGTAAGATGACAGATCACTAGCAATCCCCTGCCTTTTCCTTAATACAATGCATCTTACTTGTAGATTAGGTCCGAATATAACCTGTTCAAAAAATGTGCACAAATCTAAACACGAATGCTGTTCACAAACTCACCTGTCCCCAAGAAGAGCACTTCATAGCTTCCATCAGCAGCAGTCACCTGGTCCACAGCAATGGTGGTGAACTCATAGTCCACATTGGTCCTGACCACCAGGGGGCGCTTGTGCATTGGATACACCACGTTGTACATGGTGGGATGGTTCCTCATGAAGTTGATGACCTCGTCTGGGTAGTCTTTTGTGGACTTCATGTTGGGGGTGAAAGTCCCACCGGGACACTAATGAAGATACAGCAAAAATAAAAGCATTAAGCAAAGGGCATGCTTCAAAGACATTAAATCATTATTGCTACTTAAAGGCAAGAGCGTCTTGTTTTGATCTTAATCAACAGGTTAATATTAACACATGAGCTTGCATTGGCCAACAGTATTATTGTTATTTTGGTTTATAAAGTGGAAACTCACTGTTCCTGGACGGGGGTATGGGATTTTGCCAGTGTAGGCCACCCATTGATAATTGGGGCCTTCTTTGTGCGCAAAAGGTCCATTAAACACCATCCGAATGTCCGCCATGGAGTACACGCAAACAGCTGAGCCTTTGAATACAGAACTGAAAAAAATACACACACAAAAAATCAAAGAGGTGACGTTGCTATTGAAGCATTCTACTGAAAGTGATTTTCTTAACGGTTTAATGCGCCTTCACAGAGACTTTTTCGTCAGTTTTGTTTGCCATAAACAGTTCAATGTAAACGGGTAAACCTCCCATGCTAAACAACACCTTGAGTGTTTACAAATAATGAAGCAGGTTCCAGATGGCGGAAGACACATTCGTGACGCATTCAAACTCACCCAGAAACAGAGAAGACTCCGTAGATGACCGGACTTTTAGTGTCCTGAGTGGGCTGTATATACACATCCCCTAAAACACACAAACAAAGAACAGCTCGGTTATAAAGCCGGAACGCTTTGCTAATATTTGCAGAGCCTAAATGAAAGCATCTACTGATTCGTTCCTCGTGTTTGTAAAACAAAACTTCCTGTGACTCATTGCATTTCCCCATCATCTCTGAAGCAGCGTAACATTTCTTTCCCTCTCGTTTCAATAACCGTTAAATTGTTCTCTGCAGCCAAAGGCCTTTTTTTGCAACTCTTGGAGGCTTTTACATGTTACAGGCATACAAAACATTTCCTTTAAACCTTAAATCAGTGATTTGCATGTATTTAAACTATTATACAAATAACAACTCAGAACATAGATGTATGTATTTGACACACTTTTATCCAAAGTGCATTCTAGAAATGCATTTATATCAGTAGTATGTGTGCTCCCTGAGAGCCGAACCCATGCGCAGCGCAGGTTTAGATTCTGTAAATCAGCATTAGAAGACATTATGTGTCATTATCGTGGAACGTGCTGAGCTAGCTTGCATAAACACGCATGTGCGTATGAGGATGTTTGTGTGTAGGGGAGTAAGCGAGCGTGTTTAAGTGCCCGTAAAGTGCTCCTCGGGGACAACTCTGAGGATAACAATGATGAGGATGGCAAAACATATGGCTGCTGTTACCTAACACGCACTAATACTGTACAACCTGACAACCTCCATATCAATCGTGTTGCTGAGTGTGCAAAGCAGGACAAATAGTATGTGTCTGGATACAGGTAAGACAGATTTATAAGACTCTCATATTCTTTGCTTGTATCTGCCGGTCATACTTGCAGTGGTGTATCGAAGCTGTAGTCCAGTGGTTAGCACATATGCCACGCTTTTACATTTCATTATTCAAAGTTTTTGTTCTATAGGTATTTATAATGACTTAATAAAGACATTGTAGATCTGAACTTAATCATCAGGATTTAATTGGACGGTAGCAGCGATATCATTGGACAATACTATTTGTCCAATGATACACACCCACGCAGCCATAATTACATTAGCCGACGGTATCTAAAGTGGTTTTCATGAAACAGAAAAGTTTATGAAAGCAAAGATTTAACGCATTACATTTACGTTAACTAAAATATTAATGAACACATTTAATGCACAATGAATAAACTAGGGACAAGTAAATACTATCAAATTTAAAAGTTTCATTGGGTAAAAAGATTCTCTGCTGTTCATCCAATTAAATGAATAGCAATTACTAATATTTTAATATTGATATTAATTAATATCAACCAACAGCATCATGTTTTAAAGGAATAGTACGCCCAAAAATCATCCATTACTTTATACTGTACACTTTTTGTTGTGCTGAAAACAAATGAAGATATTTTACTGAAATTTTGTAACTAAACCGATTTGGGTCACCATTGACTCCCTTAGTAGTTTTTTGATTTGGGTCACCATTGACTCCCTTAGTAGTTTTTTGTCCTACTAAGCCGTTTTGGGTCACCATTGACTCCCATAGTAGTTTTTTGTCCTACTAAGCCGTTTTGGGTCACCATTGACTCCCATAGTAGTTTTTTGTCCTACTAAGCCATTTTGGGACACCATTGACTCCCATAGTAGTTTTTTGTCCTACTAAGCCGTTTTGGGTCACCATTGACCCCATAGTAGTCTCTTGTCCTACTAAGCCGTTTTGGGTCACCATTGACTCCCATAGTATTTTTTTGTCCTACTAAGCCGTTTTGGGTCACCATTGACTCCCATAGTAGTCTCTTGTCCTACTAAGCCGTTTTGGGTCACCATTGACTCTCATAGTCGTTTTTTGTCCTTCTAAGCCGTATTGGGGTCACCATTGGCTCCCATAGTAGTCTTTTGTCCTACTAAGCCGTTTTGGGTCACCATTGAAGAGTCAATGGTGACCTAAAATGACTAAGTAACAAACTTTCATATAAATATCTTCATATGTGTTCAGCACAACAAAGAAATGTATACAGGTTTGTAACAACTTGAGGGTGAGCAATTAATGACAACATTTTCATTTTTGGGTGAACTACTCCAAGCAAACCTGGAACCCCTCTCTCTCTCCCTCTCTCTCTCTCTCTCTCTCTCTCTCTCTCTCTCGCTCTCTCAAATAAAAGCTTAATCCTGTTCATTAACAGACTGCCACAACTCACAATGAACTACAGATTTACTACCCTATTAAAATACGTCGACATCCCTCCTTCAACATACACACAACCCCCCAGCTAAATCCTCACCTCTCCGTTTGCCTGTATAAACATCCTTCCCACTAATAAAAGAGCCAAACTTGTTTATAAGCACTGAGTGGCACTGCTCGGGAGCCCAGATCTGCTCTCTTTCTATGAGTAACGGCAATAAATTCCAGGCCGTGATCATAACCCGCTATTTCCCTACATCACTGGGGCCAATTATTCTGGAAATGACTTTAAGTGAAAGAGAAAGAGACCCTTAGGACCGTAATGAACCCAACATTCTGCAGTCCACTTGATCCATCCACAGGGCACGGCCTTCTCTCTGGACGACACCAGAACTCCCTGTAGCTCATGGCACATCTCCCACAACTAAACCATCTCCACCCCTCTCAAAAAGAGCCTTTTGTTCAGACTCAGAGAGGGAGGAATTCTTACAACAGGGTTCAAAATAAGCTATTATCCATCTCAGCATATGGAGAGTGTGATCCAGGTGCCATATGGCGGGAGGTTGAACATGTCTCCTGGTGCTGGACAGACGCAGACTCGGGGGCCCAGGATGTGGTGGGTTGCATGCGGTTTTGCAGTAGGGTGTGTGGGCGATGCTGGACGGGGTCATTGAAACCTGACTAAGCTGGAGTGGATCTTTCTCGTTCACACACTGCTCAAGTGATCCCCGCCTGGCCGCCGGCCAATGTAAACCATCCACTTAAATAGCCAAAATGAAGCCTTTCTAATGAAGACTCGATTTAGTGACAAAATAGCTTGGATCGGGACGCTTACGTTTGACCAATGGCAGGCTTCATTTTTAAGATGACATAAGGATGGCATGAGCATACAGAGACAGAAAACCTAAGTGACTTACGGAGCTCGTCGAAATGCGTTTCAATCCCATCCACCCCCGGGACGGAGCAGATGAGACGGGCTTTCAGGAAGGTGCTCCACTTGTTGACCAAACAGCAGTGACCGCCGTCATCGTTCTGTAAACACACATTGAGACACGTCGATTTAAAACAAAACCAAAGGCAGACGAAACAGTTTCGCAGTGAGCCCCTCCACAGGAGGAGAGAGACGGACGGTAAAGAATAGTGAGCTGTTAATAGACTAATGGCACAGAATGTCTCATCTGATCCACACGATGCACTCATCTCCTCTGATGTCTAGCCAAATTCTTCAAAGAGAGGGTTTTGGGGTTTACGTACTGTCTGACTTCTTAAATCACAATTCATTTGGTTTGAAACTTTTAAGGAACGTTTAACATTAGAAGAGACGGCAACAGCGGGGCCGCTTGCGGCAAACACACGGCCTCTCTTTAAACTTCACGATCCGTCCATATTTCACATTTGATTTCATGACTCCTAATTATTCAAGTCAACGTGAAATTCGTTCCATAACCAATTGAACTAAATGAAAGTTTAAGAATAAGGGTTTGGTGACACCTGTTTAAACGGAAGAGTTGTTTAGTCGATTTTGTGGAATGACAAAAAAAAAAAATCAAGTGACGTGTAATGATAAGGCATGCAAAATTAAAGCGTTTCGTGTATGGAAGCAAGAGTTGTGAGGATGTGGATGGTGACCAGATGGGTGCATTTCAGCCGGTTCTCCAGAGGGTGATCCATAAAGTCCGGAGAGCAGGGGGATGTTTACCACATGACCCCGACTCATAAACAAAGACTTGGTCGGGGGGCACGCACGACGGATACACGCACAAACACAAAACATAATGCATAAACACAAAAAGCCACCCACACACAAAACACATGCAATTACTTTTAATTTAACACTGATGCACACATTATGATTTGACTATATTTGACTGACTTGACTTTCATTTAGATTTTTAGACAGCTCTAGTCTCCATTCACCTTCAGTTTATGTGAAAGAAATCTGCCTAATATTTCATATTTTCAGTATTTCCCGGACACGATCGCACCAAAAAGAGCTCAACTAACAAAGGCGCACATTGTAAAAAACACGCACCAACCCACCCGCTCATACATACAAAACTATCAATACTTGTGAAAACACTACAGTAATCGGTCGATTGTTGAAAAAAATACTTTATAAACTTTATTTTATATAAATAAAAGGCTTTATAAACAATTTTCCTTTATTTTATAATAAAACCATAGGTTTTTAGTAAATATTGACCTGGACTGTTCCTCGCACAAAGCAGCTGTATTCCTTGACTTTCATTTTGCTTTTTTGTTCTTGACAGCTCCAGTCCCTATTCGCTTTCAGTGTATGGAAAAGAAATCTGCCTTTCATTGCTTTTTGTCATGATGGGGAATAGAGAGTTCACCCAAAAACTTAAATCTAATCTTTTTAACCCTTTTAACACACATTTGACATTGTAAGAATATTTTTAGGAAGCCGTTTGACCCATTTCATTTTTTATCATTTGAATAGTTTCACTATATATTTCAGGACATTGTCAAAACTTTGGCCCACCCAGGTACAACACACACAAACAAAAACCTAAATGAAGACAAATAAGAGTCACCAAACAGCTTTACCCCGTCACTGTGGGCTGCCTCTCAATGTTTGTTTTTATTGCCCTGCTCAATTTGCAGTTGTGGTCTGGCACAACTTTCATTAAGAACTTGTGGTTAAGCTCCACACTTGGGACAAAACACCGCGATGCTGGCATTTGCGATCGCTTCCACAGCATGCTTTCCTCATCGACAGACCTCTGTCATACTTAGAACGGCTGACCTGACGGGTCAACAGGTCACAGGTTCAGGGGTCACACGGATAGAGAGACGTATTGTACGCGGGGAGGTCAAATATGTGAGGATTTCAGCACGTCAGCGACAAGCAAACAGAAACGGAACAGTCAAGTATCCAGAAACAGAGTTTGGAAGGAATCTCTTTCAGAAATGCTGCATGCTGCAGAATTCCTCAACACTTTGAGTTTTATTCAATGATTTTACAGAAGCTTACCATGCAGATTCGGCCGATGCGAGCCTGGGATTTGGGACTCTGGCCCATCTCGGAAGATTTCTCGCGGAAGAAAAAGTAAAGCTTGTCGTCGTTTTTCTCGTTGCTGTCAGGGATGAGGTGCACATGTACAAAGGAAGGATCTAAGGAGAAGAAAAAACATCACGTCATTTTTCAGTTCAGATGATTTTGCGAATTTGAATATTTGCAACAACATTTTATAGCTATTGTCTGTGAAGCTAAAGTATGTATGTAAACTGCAAAAGGTAATCAAAAATTATAAAAAGAGTGACAACAGTAAAAATGCACACTTTTTGCCATGTATTAAATTAGTTTTACCTACATTTCTATTGTTAAAAAAGTTCATGTCATTTGTCAGGCAATCATAGACTTTTTTATTTACCATTCAGCCATCTGGAATTGTACTGGTCAGTTCGCATGACAGCGTTTTTTCCCAAAGTTCGGAAAATAGCCGAGTCTGTGCCCATGAAGTCAATGTACACCCCTGCATAGAGCTCTCCATCTATGAGTTAAAGTAAAGAAAAAAAAGAGAGAAAAAGAGAGACTGTATAATATTTGAACATGTCATGAAGATAGATTTATAAGCTTTTAATGCCTTTGATAAACCTGCAGTCACACCCTTAACCAAACGTGGGTGTCTCTTAAGCCCAAACACTGTGCCAGGACATCAATCAGAACGCAGGGCACATAAGGCTGTATATCTGTCAAAGGCACCCTACATGCTTTATCATTAACTAACACATTCATCCAAAGTGCCTTATTATCCTTGTAGTACAGTTACAGGGGCAAACCCCTAAGAATAACCCAAGTACAGTATACTGCCAAGGGGAACAATGGCGAGTTCATAAATCAAACTGTACATTGTTCAAACCTGCAACATTTTGGTTACCGGCACAGATCTTTCACCACTAGGTTACACCCCTTCGATCTGTGGCCCTATAAATCCACAGATGCACATAAAAACACGCAATTCTGCAAATAGCACCAAAAAACATGTCCTCAAAATCAAAAATTGCAAAATGCAATTGTTTCGATTTTTTATTTGCTTTGAAGATGAAATATGAGCCAATAAGGTTTCATGAAATTAACCAAAAGCATTACTAAAATCCAACGTGTAATTTTTGTCTATGGACATAAGTGCAATATAATACACATAACTTTGTCTTCGCAGGTGACCTTACATAATGAAGCATTGTTTTTATTACCTTAGAATGAGCTGCTTCTATCTACATACACGGCGAGTACCTTTGCATGGAATTCGTCATGTTGTTTCTACAGTAGCCCTAACGGACAAACTGCTCTACACAGCGCGTCTCGTAAATACGTTATCTCCTTCAGCAAAGAAGAGAAAACGTGACCACATGTTTGTCCTGTGTCAGCCACCGTAGTGCTTTAAAAGGGAAGGGTGGAGTGAGCCGTTGGTTGCAATTCACAACCTCACAGCTAGATGGCGCTAAATTTCATAGACTGGACCATTACGGAAATCTTAACAATGGCCTTTCCAGAAACTGCCAACTTGCATTAAAACGTGCAGCAGATTAATGCCCGCTGGTTTTCACATGCACGGGTAATTATGTGTGTGCACGTGAGTGGTTATTATTGCCTCCGGAGGAATTCGTTCCTTGTTAAGCAGAAGTCAGGCCAAGTGTGTGTGCGTGTGCAGGTCATCTGAGCAGGTGTCCCAGCGTGTAGCTGGCACATGATTATTAAGGAGGGGCAGAGGAACCACGGCCAGGCGGGACACTGTCCCGGCGCTCATGATTAATTCTCCCTCTGTGGAATCCAGAACACGAGGCCTGTCTGTTTTTGCCCACACTTGTTTCTGTGTACAGTGAGATATGAGTTCAGTCGGAGCGGTTTGGAGAGGAAGCCGACTGGATGTGGAATGACTTGACGGTGTATTTGCTTGGCCCAACTGCCTTTTTTCCAACGGCTGGGGAAGTCTAGGTGCCAACCTGTCAGAATGTCTTGTAAATTCGAGCAAACAACTATAACATATGAGGTGGTTGTTAAACATTACCAGGCGAGCCAGCGCTAAAGTGTTCCTGGAGGACGGGCGAGCTAAACAGTTTGTTAAAACAAGCTTGTCATGTTTGTTTGTGGCTTTTAAGGTCATGCCTCGTGTTGGACCGAGAGAAGTGGCTTTGCGGGTTAGCCAAGTGGTTTTACTAGTTGTGGGCTTTGCTAAGCTGTCCTGTTAAGACGGTTCAGTCAGTTATTTTTATAGTTCAGGGTTTTGCTAAATAACCCACTGTTGTTAGTCTTGCTAAATTGGGCCTTCGCGAAGTTGTTTGGTCTTCAAATGATGACGCTCTAAGTTTTAAGGGAATTAATCAGAAAAATCATAATCCAAGGCAAAAATCCAATTACATGGCAAAGTCGAAACAAGCTGCGTGAATTGGGTTTATCACGTGCCAAAGTTTAATATCTAAGGTTAAAGATTTGTTCAAATCCCTAAACAACATTACTGCCAAGTACAAGCAATGGTACAATAATAGTGATGCTTGCCAAGCTAATACAACAGGCTGCTTCACTTTAAAAATTAAAATATGTAAATATGAAATAACCGATTCCAGATAAACCCTGTAAATGTGCAGACTATTTCCAAAACTCTGAAATGATCCGTTACCAAATGGTCTATAAAGAGTTGAGTTGGGTAGTGCATAAATAGTCAAGAATCATCGGTAGAGGGATTGCTGTAAAATTCTTTACTTTTTCCATTCTCTTAGATTTCTTTTGTGAGATATTGTGGTTTGGACGTTCTCGCTGAAACACGACCAATAATCATCTGATTTCTGCATTTCGTTTAATTTCCACTTTGGTGAAATGATGTGCCGTCTCAAGACAACATGACAATGAAAGTTCCATCTCACCTCATGTTGTGCAAGTGAAACAAAGAACAGGGATCCTCTCTCTCTCTTTGGGCCACGATTAAGCAAGAAAGCAAAGTGGATCGATTCAAAGTGGTTGTTAAAATGAGCGATGCTTGAAGATGAGAGGTGATGGTGCTTTCAACAGCGGGATATTTAAAGGGTAACAAACTCCAAGAGAACCTCTTCATGAACTCTTCAAAAATATTCCACTGAGGTGGAACTACATTTGACACCGTTTTCAATGGAAAATGGGACCAATTACAGGAGGA
This sequence comes from Triplophysa siluroides, assembly GCA_006030095.1. Taxonomy (NCBI): domain Eukaryota; kingdom Metazoa; phylum Chordata; class Actinopteri; order Cypriniformes; family Nemacheilidae; genus Triplophysa; species Triplophysa siluroides. The sequence continues at coordinate 481,558 of VCII01000314.1, read as the reverse complement.
ACTTACTGATCAAAGCAGAGACGCTGTTCAACTTTGGGTCGTATGGACATTTTCCCTTTCCAGAATCCTCTCTGCCCGGCTCCAAGTAGAAGACAGATTCCTAAAAAAAGAAATTTGAAAGCAAAGATGTATGTCATTATTTCTATAGAAATGACCTGTATTCTTCGCATGCGTTAACACGTTTCTGATACCACAGCATGCATTTAGTTGAGACAATACTGCATGGCGATAAAGCAAGACTGAATGACCAATAAAGCACATTATGCTCAGCTGTATTTTTAAGTTTGATTTGTTTTATTTCTCTGCTCACAAGTAACCTCACTAGTGTGCGCTCTAGCACCCGTTTAATCCTGCTCGGTGAGCTTGGCGGAATGGCGTACTGACACCGGCCCGTTTGTTCCAGCATCCCTCAGGCATGATGCAGAAACTCTGACTGACAGGTATTTGGATGTGCGCTTAAAGAATTGCCACCAGCGTGTGCTGACATGCCCTTAACACTCACCATGAGCCAGATCGTCAACCTCACCCTCCCAGAGATTTATTCAACCTTTCTCATCTTATCCATCAACATTCATATGAGGGAGAGTGAAATGCCTTTCAAACTATTCCGAGCAGTCCAACAGATTATCTATCGCTTTTTATTAGTCAACACATAGAAATGACGGCTGTTCGTAGCTCCTGCAAACAAAACAGTAGGGGGCCAAATTCCCATAAAGATTTAGTCACTTTTTTATATGTTAGATGTCCGGTTTCAGGTTAAAATAAAGAGATAATTACAAGCGCTCCATTGGTAGGCTGATTTGGCCGAAAACTCTGTCTCTGTGGTGCTATTAATATCACTTTGTTGAGCAGATAAGATATAAACGTCAGCTTTAAATTAGAAATGTTTCTCTGATCTGTAATTGCAGCACTTCCAGATTTAAGATTTATTGAGAAGCTATCATTTTCCGAATCAAAGTTTGTATACAGAGAAACCTCAGGTCACAAGAGGGTTAAGCGCTTCTTCCTGTGATGTGAAATGTACAGTAGGCTGGCTGAGGTATTTGAGTAATGTTTAGCTGTGTAGCTCGATTATTTTCGTTGGTTCCTTGAATTTGCTACTGCAGCCTTGTGATGGCGCTCATCTGTCTGAAAGTAAAGGAGGGTCAAGAAATGTGTGGGTCAGAGAGAGAGAAAGTGTGTGTTTGGCCTTCATTCCATTGCATTGACAGGACCATTGGGGTGGATGATCAAGCTTTAACTGAGAAGGTTTTGTATTGAGTTAGTTATAAGAGAATATAACAAATTTTACAGCATCACTTCAGCTCAGAGAATGTAATTAAGAATGATTTTAAATCAGGTTTGCATGTTACAGGAATCTACAATAAGAGAAACATCAAACAAGATGGCTGACAATAATAATCCGAAAGTATGAAGAATGATGAAGTAAAGAGGGATCCAAAAGTCTGAGAGCAGACTGAAAACCAAATTTCCCCCATTTTGGGATATTGTTAATGAAAAATGAGGAGAATTAATGAAATATATATTACTCGTTTATTAATGAAACGTTTTGCACCAAAAAAAATCAATTCAAGCACAAAAGCACCTAAAACGTGCTGTGATAAAATTATATATATTATATGATTGTATAAGATATAAAATAAAATCTAAAAGATATTATATAAAATATGTTTGTATTTATAAAACGGTCAGTTCTGGTCCTTGGTACAAACTGAAAAATGCATGACTAAACATAAGACATACAGTAAGTCAAGGAACAAAGCTTTAGAACCAAGACAAGAAATTGCAGTCCAGACATCAGATAGAGATGTGTTAGATCACATGTGGCGTAACAAAAAACCCCACAAAGAGCATGCAGGTTAGTGTCTTTAGACGACAGGAGATCTAATAGACGGACACCCAGACCCGGGTCCCACCTGTAGTCCTGTCTCATCAAACACTACTTCGGGTTCGGCCGCACGACTAGTTCTTCCTTTGGTCTGGGGCATCTGAAGACTCATGGCCGTCTAAAACAAAACACAGTCACATGACCTGAGTTTTCACCCACTTAACAAACATTCCATTTATCCCCATTAAGCCTCAACCTATGGATAAAAACCTTATAAGTCTTCCAAAATACCTTTTTGGTCAAATTATAATGCATTTCAATGAACTTCTCCCAAAATGCACTGCAAGCACATTAAAAAAAAATATCCAGGCAAAAGAAAAGGGAATTATACTGATTTAGTGTGTGAAAGATATTAGGCACTATAGATAGGTTAAGGTGTAAATCAAAACCCTATTGGGATTATGGAATCATGTGTTTGAGTAGCTTTTGGAGTTAGCTGTGTTATTATTGCACCCTGCAGTCGGTTGGTTTAGGTGTGATGGGATACACATCTAGGTCTCGGAAAAAAACAAAAATCAACACTGTCAGTCTGCGTCTGCTGTGGCCACATCTGTTTTCTCGGGTACAGTCTGAACACGAAGACTGTGCTAACAAACCCAAGCGTCAACTGCGCAGAGACCTGCCACATCTGGATGTCTTTGGGTTTATGCGTGTCTATATGTTGGACACGATGTGTGTTGTGGTCATTGGGGCAGACATGGGGATGTTTGCTTGGAGGAGTGCATTGTGGACACAGTCTGTGACCCGGGTTTCCTGTCTGAAAGGAATGGGGAGGTAAGAGGGTCTGATACCAACTTTATGCTCCTTTACCCACATTCTCACGGAGAGGGCATTAAAAGAATTCCTGGGAAATGTTCATTACGGTGGGCTCTGGGCCTCCAGGACCCCGCTGGCCCTCTATAATGGGAGCTCCCATAGCACAACCAGCCAACATAAAGCAGCTTTCAGACTTGAAAATGAGAGGGTAACTGTAGCTTTGGCATAACTGTGTGTTAAAAAAAATAGAGGAAGAGAAATTGGTTGATTCCCAACCTGTGACTCACTTAATGTCAAAGTCCCAGGACCGTCATTAGGAAACAAGAATCATATTTAGAGCAACAGGAGCAAAAATGAGGGTCCTGAACAGGCAAAGTGGGTCCGGAGAGTGATGCCTGACTCGAGCAGAGAAACTCAATCTCTCCAATTAAAGAGTAAAACTAAACATGAGAGTTATAGTGCGTTGGGGAAGGCAGCTGCTTGGCGGCCGACACCTGGAGGGTTTTACTGAAGGGTAAGTGAGAAATGATGGTTGATGAACTGTAAGAGTCAGTAATGGACAGATTCTGGAAAATGGATGTGCCTGTCCAGGTGTGCCCGCTAATGCTTGAGCACACCTCCCATATTCCCCTGCACATATTTACCATGGGTTTGCGTCCCCGGTTTACGTAGGTGCACACAGGGTTGTAGGCGCCCGTCCCGCACACGTACAGGTGCGTCCTGTTCCACGGCTCGATCAGACGGACGAAATTACCACACTCGCCCTGATAGGGGAAATAATCGTGTTAAATATTTTCACAAACGTCTGTGGAACACAAAAAACGAGCCATAAGAATGAATATTAAAAGACCACATGAAAAGTCTGAAATGTTTATATTTTAACACAGCTACTGTATGTTATGTTAGCTATATGTCACACTTTATGGGACGGTTGCCCAGACAGGGCTTAAGCTAATTCGTCTGCTAATCTTGACATTTTAAATAAGTCATAAATCAAATAGGCCTTCCTGTTTTAAGTAATCCATGTCAAGGAAACAGCTCCTAGATTATTTAAAGCATTTAATATTGCTAGTATTTTATTTAAAAATAAATTAAATGTATCTGTAACATTTTTGTGAAAAATAAACCAAAATACTATTATGAATTAATATTATTAATATCACTCTTGTAATTAATATTATTACTATCAGTATTATTATCAATATTTGTATTAATATAAATATTATGATGGATATCATCATCATCATAATCCTTATCTTCATCATCATAATTATTATTAAGTATTTTGCATGGTAACAAATAATAACGTTAACATCATTTAACTTTAACCCACGTAAAGCCAAAAATGTATGGAACCGGCAATTTTATGTTTCAAACAGAGATAAACTGTATAGGCAAAGTCACAGACTGCAGCTTTAAAAGAATCAAACAAAAATGAATAATGACTCATTCGGCTCACATGGGTTTACACATTTTTTTTTAATAATACGATTTTAAGGACACACGAAACATGTTTGAGATCAGCATCCTGGCCTTTTCAACAATAATGTTATGTTCAAAGAAACGCAAGGGTCAAATCGAAAATGTCCTTAAGTTCATATGGATACGTTTCACAGTATAACCCCGTTAATAATTCATGAGCTGTGGTAGAAACCCGTCACGTCCCACGCTGACACAGTGACACTAAGTATCCTACCAGTAAAAAATCCACACCAAACGCCCCCAACGAAACAAACCCAGCAGATGTGCAGACGATCGGGTGATGCAGAAATGGACATATTCTACACGTTTACTGGCCCCCAAAACCACATGTCTAATTCAACATATGAATCTAGAAAGCTGACAGGTTTGAGTAGGTTTCACACTGAATCCGGCATCTGTTTTCCGTGTTTGTTCATATGCTTACGTGTGTGTGGTTTTTGACCAAATAGATTTCTAACACATACATTGAGACATACAGCTGTAAATATATACTGGCTGGACTACTGCGTGATGTATTGACGAATGTCAATGCATGATGGGGTTATTAGGATGCCGTCAAAAAAGGGCTGATTTCAATTTGGGTTCCTATCAAGCAGTCAAACCTAGTGCGAAAACAGCCTCACAATTCCAGGTCAAAACAAGCAAAGTAGTTTGAAAAGAAAAAACAAACTCACGTGTGTGTCTTTGCCACTTAAAACGCACTCCGTCTTCCTCTGCGAAGAAACAGGCCAGTGTATCTAAAACAGAGAGAATACGAGAGAGAGAAGCCAGAGGTCAATCCCATTTGTCACAACAATGACACACTACCTCAGAAAAAGTCCAATTAAACTCAACAACCTATCAATGTAATGAGCTCAACTAGCCAGGGAATGTTCAGCCCGTCATTTTATAAGACCCCTGGGTTTCCCACATCTAGGCTTTGGTGTACAGAATTTAAGCTACTTGCATTACTGTAGCAAAGAGTATCTGAGACAGAAATGCCCTTACGGTTCAACCAAAATGTATAGCAAATATCTGGACCTTAAAATGACAAATTATTGGATGTCTATTCTTGCCGTAGATAACCACCTAGACTACCTTATCTACTGTATGTAGGGAGGAGGAAGAGGATAAATTGGTTTGGCTCTTACAATGAGGGGCTCTCGGTTGATGTCGTGGAGGTCGAGGGACAAGATGTAGTCTTTGCAGCCCACGTACATGCGGTCGTGATCCTCGTCCATGCGCAAGATGCGATAGTCTGATGTGTTCAACAGGAAGGAGAAATGATGGGCCGTCTCTGTAGACCTCAGATCTGCAGAATACAGAAAGACAAAGATGCGTCAGTCATCAAACAAATACAGTTGAGTCAAAAGAGAAAGACAGACGGATAGCAATTCTCTCCCAATATCATTCCATTTATTTAAATCTTATGTACAGTAATAAGTTAAATAAACATGGTAGATTATAACAATGGTCTTGGCCACAATCCACAACAAAGAAGTATATAATTCCCCTCATCAGATAACAGAAGTTTGTTATGGCAATTATAAAAGATTGCAACCGAATCAGTAATTATGTCTCTTTCCATTTAATCTGACATAAACAAACAACCATTTGATACTGAGGTCTGACAGATGCACGCTCAAACCTCATTTAAAAACACATATTTTATTCATTATTCATTTATTTAATTATTTATTACATATTATTTATTAGAATGATCTAGCTTGGTCTATAAAACCATGCACTGTGCTGTGTTTTTAGTGTTTTTCTTATTTTCTCCTGTAAAGCTGCTTTGGAAAAATGCACATTGTGAAAAGCGCTATATAAATAAATTGAATTGAATTGGACATATACTTCATCTCCAAAGCACACATCAGACTGAATAAACTGATAAAGTTTTTGAAAAAATGTTTTATTTGTTGGTATAATAAACTGTGATAAAACCGATAATACAGAAGTGAACCAGTACATGGTCATTGGGTCTGCGCACACACACCTCTCCAGTATCTCTGCCACTCAGGGAGTCCCATCCAGAAATAACCCAATCAGAGATGATTACATTTAAACGCTAATCTTAGTAACTTATCAAAACAAATAGAACGTAAAATTAGGTCTTTATCTGCCTGACCCAGGGTCTGTGTATTATTACAATACACTGAAATTAATTATATTACAACTGATGTATTTGTATAGTTGGATTTAATAAATGGACAGGCGAGAGTTGTTTATACAGGTCAGGGTTTGATTGACAGCTGTCTGTGTGTGTGCAGACTCTGTGAGATTATTTGTGTTTAAGCGCAAAACTAAACAACGTGTCCCTTTTGTGCCTCCTTCACTATAAAATAGACCGTATGCACTAAAAATGAGAGCGAGGCTTACAAATGTAAGTATGTTGCTTTGCTCTTTTTTTCGGGGCACTTATTGGCCAGCCACAATGCGATTTCTGCAACACACTAGAGCAGTGATAACTTCCAGATCCACATGGTGTTTTAGCCCTTCTGACAGACCATCTGCTGGGTTGGATCTCAGTCCGAAAACTGTGTGTGTTTGCAATGGAAGACACAGGTGAGGGGTTGACAAGTTTTCACCATCATGCCAAAGGTTTTTGCTAGATGGCTGATAAAGTCTCTACTAAAATCATATGTAAAGAGCAGAATATAACAATGTATGCATTATGTATTATAGTATATGTGCTAAGTAAATAACAGCACACCTTCTTTATTAGTCACAAAATGAAAGCACAAAAACATTTGCAGGACAAGCGGTGCGGCACAAGTTACACCAAAATGTAACAACTGAGGTTTGACAAATCCCTAAACCTACATAAGCAAATGCAAGCTACACTAATAAGTCCGGAGGATTTAAAAGTAGGACAATACACCTATTCTATCCATCCCATAACCTAAATATAACACGTCTACAGGATATTCACCGTGTCTATTCAATGATTTTCCGCAGGGCCAAGCAGCAAATCCAGTTCCTGTAACTCTCTAAGAAAACACTTCTGTTCAAAGTCTGGAATGTTCTAAAGGGAGGGGGAAATGTAAGTTTACTATTGTAGGAATTCAAGTATGCACTTTGTGTCTTTAAGCGCACAAAGCTCAGTTTAGCTCTAAGGCTTGGCATATGGTCAGGGCTGACGAAACCAGAGTAAATATGGAGCCGAGACTGTGCATGCCAAAAACGAAATGCTACCCCTTATCTCGGTCTTCTCGCGTTCTCTCATTCAACCCCCCTGTTCTGGTTCGATCTCCTTCTCTCCTGAAAGACAGAAAACCACCTGTGGCAACAAGAGCGACTGGCTGAAGATCTTTGTATTCGGAGACCAACAATACCAACAGCTACCTGTCTATCTGAAATCTATCCGGACACAGGATCCCAAATCTTCTCTATTACCGCGTTAAAAGAAAAGAAAATATTAAATGGGACTTTGGACTTCCAGGCAGCAATACACCCAGAAAACAAAAACAGAGTGTTGCAGCTTTTGCTAAAAAAATTTTTTAAAGTGTTAAATGTAAAAAAATATATTTTGCCAAATAATTTGTACAAAATATCCATGTATTTGGTGGATCATTGTAATTGAATAGCCTTTATTTTAAAAGTGCAGTTTGTACATTGCAATACTGTCTAGATATGTACTGTACCACACTAGTGCCATACGGTGTGAGATTTATAAAAAAAGATTTTGAAGTGATAAAATATCCCGAAACATTACAAAAACGAAACTGGTCTCAATGTAAGGTAAGCACTGCCAAACACACAGCTCTCTTCGACAGATTCACTTTCAACCTTTTGGTTCAAGACCTGTGAAAATCCAGTCAAGTAAAGCCAGATAAAGCCATAAGGAACATCATCATACTGTGCAGCCTAAGTAACTCACTACTGGGGGGGTCTGATATACACAAGAATGGTCTTTTTTTCTTCCCTCCTCTAGCATGAAATGGCCTGTTCAGGAGAAACTAGAACTTGATGTTGCGAATGAGTAGTAACCTGACCCGTACTTTTGCTTTTCAGCCTTTTTTCCAATTTCCACTCTCACGGTTGCATGCATACCCTGTTTCCCCGCATGAGCGGTGTAGCAGGAAGAATCCACTATGTTCAACAGCAACGCTACTGTTCGGCTTCCTCTCTTGCACCTTCTCTTTCTCTGCAACCTCCTGACATTTCGGTTCGTTTTGCTGGTGTCCGACCAGCCGGAAACCTTTTCACATCCTTTACATCGTGTATCCGGTTAAACCCTGAGAACATGGTAATGGAAGCTGGTGCGACTATGGTGTGGGTGATCAGGACTAATCCTTTGCCTGCTCCAGGTGATGGTGCAGTTAGTACCAAGATTTACAGATGGTCTTCGCTGCACACTTTCTTTCTCTGTGGCTTTGCCAGTTGCTGGTTGGTCATGTGGGATCACATTTGTATCCAAAGACTGAACTTCAGATCCGCCCCGGCTACAAGAAGGTTTATATTCCTATAGCATTACAAGCAGCCAAAGTCAAGCTTACAGTACTTAGTCGCATTTAACGCTAATATGATTTTGACTGCATCCTTACATAAAAATTGGGTGACACGGAGCATAAAAGTGTGCTTAACTTTAATACATACTATAAGACTTTAATGTTATTGAAAAGCGTCCATGAGTAGCTTTTTCGAAGTCGAAAAAAAAAGAAATCAAACTTTTTGTCTTCTAAGTTATACTTTCCTTCAAAATAAAAGTCAAGACTTATTTTTTTTAACTGTTGATAGGTATCTATCAACTTATTTTTCCTTTTCTGTGCTACTTTTTTCTAACATAATAGATATAGATATAAATATATATATAGATATAGACACACACACATTACAGAAACTAAATCCTAAAATGAAACTAATACCAGGAAGCAACACACTCAGAAGACAAAAAAAATATTTGCTATAATAGTAACACCTGAACAAAATAGGCTTTTCGTATATGAAATGAACAAAAGACCAAACAATCTTCTCCAATAAAAAAGTTCGGATGAGGAATTAAAGTTTGCATAAATCGCAATCAAGTTAAAACAGTACGGTCTGTATCAGACATTATTTGGGAGATCATTTGGCAATATGTGCAACAATAATCCTTTATGTCTTTTGCACTGCAGGAACTGTCCTGCTGCACATTTCTCAAGTTTCAAATTTGGTTAAATAAAAAAGCGTCTGCCAAGTGCTGTGGAGCAAGTTCCTACACGAACCTCAGCACAGCTCCCGGGACGAGAGCCGCAAGGAAAAGGAAGAGAAGGATGAGGGCGGTTTGGGATTAGCGTGACACTGATGTATGCAGGCGGACCGCGGACAAAGCCAAAGCCCACATCATCGCTGTCCGCAGCATATGCATATATGCTGGCCCGCTCGCTTGCATGCACAAGCAAGTGACATAATCGAGAGTCACAGGGTGATAACTGGAGTGTTTAAGAGAGAACACACGCAGTTGTAAGAAAGCCCTCATATAAACAACAGGTTCCCCCTAATGTTAAACATCATCAACACCATGTCAGTAACATCACTCCAGCGCAAGGTATCCTTTGAACCTTTTAGCCTTAAAGTCTATCTGGCAATAGTTAAACTGTAACATGGGTGTGTTTGTCAAATGTAAAAAATAGGCAAAAGTAGCCAAAGCAAACATCTCCACTAGTGATGAATGTATAAAGAAATCTGGCATTCCTGTCACTTATGAGACTGGATAAAACATTGGGTAGACAGCTGTGTTTAAGAGCTTGCCTAGCATCTGTTTCAATTTGGAGATTTTAACATTCATTTTATTAAAAAAAAATGCTTTGCATAAGTTTCAGTGCAAACTGACATTTTGGAACGAGAAGCATCGCTTTCTACGACACTGCAGCTGCCCAAATTTTAGTCGTCATTTTTCATGGAAAATAGACAAGGAAAGGGAGGCCAAAGGGAGAAATAGTGCGATCCAGTACTTTGCATACACACCCCATGAATGCCCTTAAAGTGTGTTTACTGTATCTGCATGTGACCCTCATCCATGCACAGTCTGTGTGTGGTAAAGAGGGCACGCACACACACACACACACACACACACAGTCGAGATGGCATCAGTCCAGCACATTGCATGCCGCAGTGCACTTGTAGCTCTCATTGTCCCAACAACTCACGCATGCTGATTTCCTGTAAGACCCAGATAGGAGCTCAGGGTTTAGAGAAAGGGTGACAGAGGGAGAGAGACTCACAAACTAAGGGTGAGAGACACGGACAGTGAGAAGAGAGAGAGAGAGAGATAGCCGATTTTATCCCAGATATACTCCGGATGTTGCACCTGATTCATAATGTTCTTGCAGTGATGTAAGCGGTATCTTTATCAGCTCATACTTTCATTAATCTCAATGATATGACTCATTGAGTCAAAAGTTGATTTAAAACCAACAGCATGTACGCCATAAATGAAAATGCACTTGTTCTTCTTTCTCTTCTTTATATGCATAAACAGACATAGTTTTTGTTGGCCTATCTAAAGATCACACAACCGTGAAGAAATGCATCTATAACTACTGAAAAGCCTGCCTGGCTTTCTTTTGCTGTTTAGCTTGGACTTGTTTAATCGCAGCGCAGAGCCACTGAAAGACAAAAACAGTGGAATAGACCAAAACCCTTCAAAAGAAAATAATTTATGAGTAAAGTTTTGATTTATATGCATGTTCATGCTGAAGTTTAAAGGCTCCATTTTCCACAATTTTGCAGTAATTACAATTTTCCCTGAAGTCTTATGATGTTAACAAAGGATAATTGGACCAAGAACGATATAGGTTTGCGTGACCACAGCTGTCTCTGTGATGCATCTAGAAATGCCAGAAATCTTTTTTAAAGGCTACATACTGTATATGGAAGAACTTGCTTTCAGGACAAAAACAATCCACAATGACCTTAATTCAAACCACTTCTTCCGGGCTCATATTGAAGGTGAAATGAATGACAGATGAATTCAATATAATCTCAGTGGTGTTTAAAATCCGAAGATGTGATGGAAAACCCATTTCCTACACGAAAAGCCTAAATGTCAATAAACGGCAGATAGCTTTCGGTCACGGCGTGCAGTATATGTTAAGATGGTCTGAATTGTGATGAAAGAGAATGAGGGACGGCTTGTTCTAAATCAGACACATCTGTAAAAACACAGCTCTCTATCACCACAGACATGTTTTATTAACAAGCATTCTCTCAACAGCAATCAATCTCGGGCGTCGGCCTCTCACTCACGCCGCCCTCTCGTGCCCTGACCCCGGGAGGGTGGGCTGCCACAGCTGTCCGGGCATCAGGTGTATGCTAAGAAGAGCCCCCCATCTTTATGATCAGCATAATATTACCGACCCCCAAAAGCATTTGGATTTCATTTGATATAGTCTGCAAAAACTGAGCCACGAAGCAAGACCAGTCGTCTGACTCTCTAATTGTTAATCTCAGAGTAACACACATTCCCTACAACGCTGCCAATGTAAATACATCAGACCTACAGCAGCAGGCCTCAGAGGTCACGAGGAGCTCCAGATTAATCCGGGATTAGCCCCGGGGTCAGGGTCGCTGGCCCTGATCTGAGCGGAACCAGGAAGCAGAGATTGCCGAGGCAAATTGGCATTACTACAAGAAATACAAATGAGGTTTATAAAGGAAAATGAGATGAACAGAGAATACAAATTTCAAAATGCATGCAATGTGCAAAGTTTCATCTACAAAATCAAGCAATTTTTTTTTAATTCTATTAAAAACCACATAAACGTACATTGCAGCATGTGTATTGATTTATATTACTGCTTGTCAAGTTAAAATACTAAAAAAATAAGTATTAAAAGGATTTAAAGAAGATTGAACACTTTTCAAGGGTAACTAGATCCACCACAACTGTCAAGTATTTACAGATCAAATCCTTTTAAATTGAAGTAAAGGCAGATTCTGTGAATCTACAATACATTTTGTTACAATAAAAAAAAAAAACACATTTGAGAAGATTTATTAAGCTGTAAAAATCACAATATTTAGAGAAATTTAATAATTTTTTAAATAAACAAATCACCGTTTTGTTATCTAGTTGAATTAAAGGAACATTTAACATTTTAGGTCGCCATTGACTCACATTGTAATTTTAGTCCTACTATGGGAGTCAACGGTGACCTAAAACGGCTTAGTTACAAACTTTAATTAAAATATGCTTATTTGTGTTCAGCAGAATACAGAATTGTATACAGGTTTGTAACAACTGGAGGGTGAGCAAATTATGACAACATTTACATTTTGGGGTGAACTATTTCTTGCGTTGTTGCCAAGAACAGCTTCAACGCAAAAAGGATTTATATAACAAATAAGACTGATAAATATATTAGAAAAAATAAAACTGCCTTTATAGAATCTATTATTTTGAAATTCAGCTGCTGTTTTGAATTAGAGCTCCATATTTAAACAAATAATATTCCTTACTGCAGCTGACAAGGTTCTGACCGCAAACAGATCTTTATCCTAATGAACACAGTCATCGCTAGAGTACTTCTAGGATGTAATTTGGTCATCTGAGATTTCAGGCCATCCTTCATTTACTTATTCCCAAAACCCAAACACCACCATATCAGTATGAAGATGTTTGACTTGGCCTGGAGCATAGGGACATTTAAATTCAGCAAAAACCATCCTGCAGGCTTCACTTATTATTAAAGAACAGAGTTGTGAAGATTGCTCTGGACGGGTATAGCCTCAAACTCCCAAAGCAAAAATCTGAGAAAGGGGTTTGATTTAATTTGATGTCATTTTTCCATCAAGGTGTCCAACATGAGGCACTGATATCATTTTGAGTGTGACACGAGAATCAAGGGGACGGTTTGAATCTACATTGAAGCTTATGTTAAAAACAGATGATGCCAACACCATAGCCGACAATAAGCAAATATGGTGCATCACCTATAATATGAAAACAATGCACCCTATAAATTACCACAGAAGCCTCTTGGAAACAGGAAAAAAACACTTTATCAGCAGCAGAGAATGGAGACACACGGTGCTGAATGTCTGACACAAGCAGGTTTTCCGCGAGAGCTCCTGTCTGTATCCTCAGACATGTCTTCGGATAATTTACAGTCCTGGACATCCAGGAAGGTGATCTTTAGTGGCCCTCAAGACGATGGGAACACTCACACCCTGGTGAGAGCTGCAGACTGCCGGGCTATCATAACAGAGGTCAGGGGTCACGGCGAGGCAGAGGTGGGTGAGGAATTGTTCCCCACTTCCTCTGAGGCACGGAATGGAATGCAAAAACTGACAGCAGCCATTGTGAGAGAGTTTTATCCTCCAACCACACCGCCCGCTGCGAAGTCTCTATAGTGCTGGCTCAGTGTTTGTTGCCCCAACCTATGGGACCTGAAGAGCCTGTATGGCTGGCTGTGGCTTTTGTAAGCGGAAAAGTCTACATATAGAACGGGCTCTCTCGACACACTCCTTTCACAGCATTCAATGTATAAGACACGGAGGAGCCAATCAGAAAAGACCTGTGCGAGAAAGAGCCAACGGCTGTGTTGCATTTGGCAAACGCTTTGGTTACGTCCGTGGTTGCATATGTTCCGTTTCCCAGGCCAGACAGGAAGGAAGTGGGATTAGGATTGAGCGTTGGTTTTCTCTGGTTATGTCAACACTCATCTATTTCGCCCTGCCGCATTTCCTTTGCTTTACGCGAGCGCTCATCTATGAGCGAGGCGATTGAGCCGCAAACAAACAGCATTGAGTTTTGGTGCATCGTTCACCCGGCAGCACATACACGCTCGCTCCCGTGGGAATAATAAGGGCAGATGGTTAACCCTTTCAGGACCGGCTCCGCACGGCGGGAGAGAACCGACTTTGACAAGAGTTGAACGGACAGGTGTCACAATGACCACGAGGCCTCTCTTGACCAGCTACGGGTTCACAAGACTCGTGCCTTGCCTGTGTTAACTTTCAAGAAAAACTGAGACCGATGCAAGGCAGAGCAGCAAAAAGTAAATAAACGATAAATACAATACCAAACTATTATTTAATCCATTTGCTTATTTTAACAAATACAACCTTATTTTAATGTGTTACTAATACAATAAGTATAAATACATTTTTCCATCATGTCATTCTAAAAATATCACTTTTAATATTTTTTTTATTATCTATGTATTGAAATGAATGGGGACTGAAGCTGAAAAAAGAGCATCATGTTGTTTAAATAACTCCGTTGCTCATCCAGTTTCATTTACTAGAAAAATATTTATCAAAATTAACTTTAAATGGAAAAAATTATGCAGGTTTACAATGACAGGAAAAGCAAAAGTGAATATATTAAAAATATGTATTCGAGCGTTTACTATATACATCACAACTACACAATGGATTCAATTTTGCACACGTAGAGAGAATATAGCTTTGGCTATAAGAAAGCAAAGAAATGCATTTGCAGCTTATTATGCTACATCTTTTTCATAGCTTGCAACTTTCGTGTATTCGATTGTAAATATTTCTATAAATGCACCAGGACTTTCGTAGAAGCATTCTACCTGAAGAGTTTTATTTCGTCTTTGGTAAATATGCCAAATAGCCAATGGAGTGCAAACAAGAAGTTACATTAAAAAAAAAAAATGGTACGTTTAAAAGTTTACTCCCCACGAGACTCTACAACCTTAGCCTAATGCTGTCAATCTCATATACACTCTTTGACAAGTTGTTCTCCATTTCCGACACACATGGGAAAAAGAAGCTTGAATCCAGTCCAACTGTGAAACTCAATTATAATCAGAGAGAATGAATTAAACGCTCACATTGAGGGACGGGAGAGACGAAAGAGAACCTTTTAAATTACAGGTATGGAAAATTCAGCCCTATGAATAGTTTACAGTACTGGAGGCGAATGATGTAACGGTGCAATCAGACCTGGCATGGAAGGTAACCGTCATATGATTTACAACCCAGGCCACGCCAGCTTCAAGACAGAGTGTTGAACAAATACTTCGGCGGCTTAGAAATGATGCGATGCCATCGGTATACCGGGCAGAGAAACATTGCAAAAACAGCGCATTTCAAGATTAGTTGAAATGTAGGAAACAGAGTGCGTGATATTTTCTCTTGGTCACCATCAGTTCAGTGTATTTTAAATGTAGTGTGCAATGGGTAATGAGCAATGTAATGTTTATAAACTTTTATAAAACTATGTTAAATGGCCATTGAATCAATGTACAGTAATGTGCAGCTGTGTGGCACTGATGCAGGTGATTCATTCCTTACGGACATAAAGCTTCATTTGTTTTCTGTCAAATAACAGCCAAACAGTCTTTACAGAGGGCTACAAATCACTCTCCTGTTCTTTGATTCCAGCTGGGTGCTTCCAGAGTCAATGCAAGTTTCTAAAAGCTGCTTTAATCGATGATGTGAAAAACAATTTCATGACATCTTTTGATTTATCAATACAAGCCCCAGAGCCTAAACAGGACACGATGAACTCACTAACCTTCTCATCCAGAAACTCAGAACTACTATCGATTTTCCCCTTTGCAATGCTACAGCATCATTTAGGGGGTTTTATCTCGCTTAAAGGGAGCGTTACACAAAACAGTGAAGATCATAGACAATCTTTCCTCACCCAGACGGTTACTAGGGCATCAGCAGTGAAATAGTCATTGAGATTTATTTAGAAACAAGAATACATTTTAAATTGACATATTACACAATGTTATGAATTAAAGTTTGTGTTGTCATAATATATGTCTGTGTACAGTGGATATACATTTTGTATTTATAAACACTAAATTAATATGCACAATACACAGACATATAAGCCTTTTATGTAAACACAAACTTTTATTCCGAATGCGATACATCTTGATTAATCGTTTGACATCCCTAAATGTTAACATACATGCAAGACTATTGTAGTGCAAGTTAGGGCTACAACTGAAATAAGGGCTTAGTGATCCTACAATAAATAAAAAATATAAAGACTAAAAAATTGCTTAATAAGGCAAAGAAGACTTAGCATATTTACTACACGTTTACAGACAGTAACACAAGGCTAAGGTGGAAAAGGTTGCAGAATACCTTTTTACACACATGGTTTAGGTATGATTTATGCATGTAAATTGACTAACATGCACTCCCTCATTTAGAATAAACTAGATCCATCAATTTTAAAACAAGGGAGACTTTATGTGTGCACACCTTGTGGAAATTTTGACTGAGACCCTTTTTGCCCAAGTCAGTAAGAACAGTTGTACACGTGTGTTACCGAATGAGGTCCAATGTTGTTGGATAAACTCAAAATAAATTTACTCAGACCCTGTGAGTCTGCCATTTAATTTGAGATACACGACCCTATTGGCTGTCAGTGAAAGTGAGGTCATCGGGTTATCACAGTGATGCGTTATGACAGGAGGCAGGGAGGGTCACAAGCTGTCCAACCTCATCCACAGCACATTTACAATAATAGCAGCATGCTCGCAATACACATCTCCTTATACTGCTGTCTGCTATAGACAAGCAGGCACCATCTTCAACTCTAGCTCTAGATAACAAAGAATAACTCCGAATGCACTGGGCCGCTATCACTGCAGGCGCATTAACAGGTGCCAAACAAATCGAAAGACAAATTAGAGGCATCTTGTATTACGTTGCCTTTACTTTTATACAGGAAAAATAACTGTGTTATGAGATACACATCCTGATACTTTCAAACACTCCAGAGATATTAAGATATCTACTGGGCTCCATGTCTCCCAACATAGTGCACTTACTGGCCTGTTCTCTGGAAAGGAGAGCACCGAGAAGAGCGAGGTCTCATCCATCATCAAAGGTCTGTCTGGATTAACCAGGCCTCATAACTTCTCAGTGCCGAGCATTGGTGTAAACCTTCCCTCCCCTGCTTTTATCATCCAAATCCCAACCATCCATTCTCCGTATCAGTCATTAAGTGCAGCCTGCCGCTGACCTCACACTTCCAATTAATAACAAAAGAATAAGTCAACACTGCCTTCTTAAAGTGCATGCACAGATGTAATCTTTAACCCGAGGTGCAATGGGAGTAGCTGGTAGTTATGAAAAACAGGACCGTTAGAACATTGAGCAGGAGGTGTCCATGTGAAATTATGGTTTTGGAGACTCGTTGCTCCCAGGATTCATTACAACACAGGAAGTGAGGGCTCACACATGAACCAAAAAGTATGAAAACTTTTTAAGTAAGATAATACTCAGGAGGTTGACCTAAGAGAATAGATTATATTTCAGCACATGGATAAAATAGGTTCTTATTGGAAAAACCGATAACTCGATTTCTAAAAATGTATTTTATTGTACATTCCAAGTCATTTCAATAAACTGCAGTTGGGTTGTTTTGTTGAGGTGAGGTGATAACTCAAATACAGCTTAAAAAATAAACATAACACATAAAAAAACAAGAGTTTTGAAATATTTAAAAAAAATAGTTCTCCGTTTTTGCAAATAAACTCTACAAATACACAGACAAAAATTATTACATACATATATACATACATATATACATACATACATACATACATATACATACATACATACATACACATATACATATATACATATATATGTGTGTGTATATATATAGTATATACACATATATATATACACACATATATATACACACACACACACATATATATACACACATATATATATTAGATATATAGTCTATACATATACACTATCATATATATATACATATATATATACATATACACATATATATATATATACATACACACACACATATATATATATATATAATATAGTATATATATATACACACACACACATATATATATACACATACATAATATATATAGATATATATATATAGTATATATATCATATATAATACATACATACATACATATATACATATATACATACATACATATATACATATATATGTGTACATAAATATATAATTACAAATTATAAAAATATTAAATATAAAGATGTAAAGATGTATATAAAAATATGTATATAGATATAAAACACACTTAAATATAAAACATGTACTGTATAACATATACAAATAAACAATAATTATTTTGGTCCGTTTAAAAACTGCATTCAACACAATACTCCAAGTAAAATTTGACACTGAATTAAATTAAATATTTTTGTAACGAAGTAAAAAGAAATAAAAGGAAAAGTCATATGAGATACAAAAGTCAGTCGACAATCCAGCAAAAATATTAACAACCACAATACATTCTTTCATTCAAATACATAATCAACTTTATTAGAAAACCATCATTAGTCAGGGGAAACATAATTCAGACCTACATTCTCTTATATTTAGCTACACATTACTAAACACAGTCAAATTTAAACAAAACCCATTTAACTGAACTCAACTAAATACACCCAGAAACTGTCAACTATGGTTGGCCCTGTCAGACATCCCAAAACAAACCTCCAAACCCAGAGGCACAAGTCTTGCACGTTTGAGGTGAAAGATAAACAGTGAGTGACAAGACTAAAAGTCCAATCAATTAACACCATCTAAAGAGCTTGTGTATCTCTCCCATCTCTCCCCTACCGGCCATTTCAACCTCCACAAAGCCTCGAACCCGTCAGACCTCATTCCAGTTACACGACTGACAGATGAAACGCCCAATCATGCTTGACTGGCAGGCAGGACATCCTAAACCGTGACCTTACTGTCGACCTTTCACCCCTAGCAGTCAGGTTAACAGACGTAAGGTTGAGAGAACGTTTCAAGTTAGCGTCTCGGTTAACAAGAAAATATTGAAATTCAACCATGTGCAGGGTTCCTGTCTCTCATACTGAGTTTTTAATCTATAGACATTCCCCTTGGTGTGGTTTTCGAACATCTGCCAGTCATAAAAAACAATCAACAAGCCAATATGTGGTGAAAAAGTCAAAGACTTTCAATTAAAAGTGTACTACGGTATATAATGAAGTACCTATGGGTAAGATTCTCCAAAGCCCATTGAGATCCAGCGGAGGGGAAAATTAGAGTCGTTTGGAAATCTTGGAGGCGACGATCTCTCTATCTGGATCTCTGGTCACGGTTCAGCAAGATCAAGTGAAGAAGAACCTCCCTCTTTCTCACACTCTTTTGTGGGCTTCAGGTTTTTGAGAATTAAGCATAAAATAAGCGTAACCGGCTCCATTGAGCATGCCCTCTTGTTCATGGAACGAGATTAATGAAATTCCCACACAGTGCCAAAGTGAACAAATACCTACCGTCGCTGTGTTAGCCATTAATATGGCTTGTTATTGTTGGCTCGGTTTTGACAACAAAACACAGAGACCCTCGTAAAAATTTCCATCACAACGCCAATAAAGAGGCCATGTCAAGGTAATTTCTCCATGTTGGACTGACTGCTGTCAAACTAAGTAGCATTAAAAATCAAAACAATTATGAAATTGGAGTTATGATCCTTGATAAATATTGACATGATCAAGAAACGAAGAGAAACTCCGCGTGCGCTTAAACCTTAAATCTTCAAAGTGATATTCTAAGGCAATATCAGCAAAGCCGCCAGCCGCATCGACTTGTAATCTGTCTTACTCTTTTCAAGTAAACATCTTGGCTACATCGCTCAGTCAAGATAGCAGTGCACAAAGTGGACGTTTCTCTGAAGGCTGGGTAATATGCTAATCTGATTTGGGTAAGAGCCAATGATGTTTGTTGTTTTTCAAGCCTTTCCGTTCCAGCTCTTTCAGAGATAACTGAGAGCTACAACGCAGAAAAAGAGAACGAGAGAAGTGGGGAGAGAAAGAGAGGGTGGAATAAAGACAGAGGGAGGGAAAGAGGGAGCGAGAGAGGCGCCACCCCATGATGTTCAGCAGAAAACATTTTAATTGCTTCGGCAATTAAGCAAGACGAGTCAAAAGCCGAGCACGTCTGAAAACTCCCCGCAGCAAGACGTTAATCTGCTTCCTCGGGCAAACTGTTCGTCAATGGAAACCACAGCAAAGGAAAATCTGTCTTTTAGAGCACCAAGAAATTAATAAAGAGACGAATGAAGGCACACAAACGTTCGGTCAAAATAGAAATATGTGCATTTACGAGGTGCGTTACGGGATAAGATCTGTATTAAGAAGATATACTTGGGAACTATAGCTGGAAAAAAAATCAATTATATGTAAAAACCTTCTCACGCTATGCAGGATGTATTACAGAGCAGTTGTAAAACTAAAATTAAAGTTGAAACCAAATGGCCCCCTGAGGCGTTTGGTTATGTTAAAATACTTTAACATGGAAGGATTTCACATATGAATTTCACCTGTAAAGTTCAATTGGCCCTACTCGGCCAAGGTGTCATGAAAACACATGAATCGGCTGCCTTAAAAGCGAGTTTTACAAATGGGCGAGAGAATTGAGGCCTGCCTTAACAGATCGAGTTTGTGGATGTTGGCTATGGATCCCAAATTCAAGCTATTCTAAGAGAGCTCAAATGTGCCATTATGACACTTCTGTATACAGATCAAATACAAACTAGCCATAACATTAACTCTACGAAATGCAATGAAAGACCTAAAAAGGAGACGTTTTTGGTCCGAGGACTTGAAGGAAGATATCCCGGCTGCTGCCGTGCACTGACACACACGTGCTACATACACACAGATCTGGGTGGTACATTAGAGAGAGGGGAATGATATCGGTCTCCAAGATCTTGTTCAGGAGATTACAGCACAAAGCATTTCATTAAAGGGATTAAGCGGTAATTTAATCCTCCGTGGATTCACTGCGGGCTCAAGATTATGGAATGAAAAGAGCTTTTGGCTGAACATCTTTCAACTTTCATTTGCTTTAGTATTTATACAATATGAAGCTTTTTCTCCAAACACGTGACAGCAAAACTTCACACTGTTTTGTCAGTGAATTTTATTCTACAGAAAACTCAAAATCAAGGTCGATTTCTTGACGGTTTTAACCAAAAGACAACTTTACAATCCAAGCAAATTTCTCAATTAAACTCAATTTAGTTTTTGAAGACAAGTTAAAGCTTTAGGGTTTATAAAATCTGTTATGAAGCATCCACTTATTCGCCTGAAGATGTGAGAAATTACTGGCATAACTATATCCACATTTTCTTTGTATTTGTAATGGTAGTGTCCTTGTAGACAACTTCGTAAGATGTAGACATTGGTCCAGAACCACTTCCGGGGGATTTTTAAAACTTGCATATATAATCTTAAAGATATTCAATCTTATCAATTAAAAGCGTGTTCATACAGAGTATGAGTGAAAACTGCTCTTGTTCAAATCCAAACAAGAAAAGTGTGAACTCTAAATCAAGTCGGCCTCCGACTGGGAAAAGATCTCGCCCAGAACCTCAAGTCTATTCCAAAACCAACCTCCCTTTCAGCGTACGGCCGATCCATTAAAAAGCGTGACTGGAAATAATACACTCACCTTCTGAGAAAAGCATACTGAATCCTAAGAAACGCACAAACTTAAATTGACAAGTTTTAAAAACATCACACTTTCCGCTCCTTTCTGTGGCCTCTCACGCTCGGTCTGACAGTCACATGTGATGTGATGCACATTATACAGTTCACGCAGCTGGACATTTGTTAACATCGGATTGTAACAACCACAGCGTAGGTGATCCATCCAGCTGCACTTGGAGTTTCCACGTGCAATCACTTCTGTCAGATGGAGTACAGCAGGGTGAGGACCTCGGCTAAAGCCGACCGGCCACAGGATTAGGGATTTTTCCTGAAATCTAATGAAATGCTATAACTCGGAGCAGACGAAGCTTGTCAACGTTTTCTCTCGGCTGTTAGAAGAGCTCGGCTGATGCCAGCTTCACAGCTTCAAGTCATTAGTTAGTTTTTCCAGGCATCTGGCACATGACCTTGAGATGTTGCCCAAATGTGCCCTGATCACAGAGCAGGTTTCTGCTTCAGGTAAGAGATTTCCATGGAAAAACAAGATTAAAGAAATTCACTGTATGCGTCATTCAGTCAAACTTTTTATGCGTCAGCAGATGAATTTATCCAAAGCAAACATGTCGCTCTACAACCTGAGCTAAAGAAATCAAGTTTAAAAATACTTGAATGAGCTGACCTTGCCTATAATTTGACCATTATCTATCCGAGAGATCATAATGAACATTTATAAACATGATCTAATCTAAGCCTCAACCAGATACAGCACACCAACACAACAGAAACCCACGAGAATAAACCGTGACCTTTAAAGGAGTTCCTCTGACATCATTTCCCCTGGAGTGTCATTATCTGTATAATCTCTGCTCATCCCTGATCTGCTTATTAGTTACAATCAATTACAG
The DNA here is from genome assembly GCA_006030095.1 of Triplophysa siluroides. Taxonomy (NCBI): domain Eukaryota; kingdom Metazoa; phylum Chordata; class Actinopteri; order Cypriniformes; family Nemacheilidae; genus Triplophysa; species Triplophysa siluroides. Next base: position 459,160 of record VCII01000314.1, on the reverse strand, counting down.
CCGCTCAGTTCTGTATCACCGTGCCGCTCTTTTGCCTCTATGCGCTATGAACATTACAAACGTTTTTGTTTTAGCAATCTCAATTACATTGGAGTCCAAGCATGCACAATGTGATAAAGCATTAAGCAACAAAATCTACTGTAGCACATTTATATCTTTCTTCAAAGTGAAATTAATAGTGCAAGTTTGTGCATATACGTGTGAATGTGCAGTATAGACCATTTCAGCAACAACAACATAAAGCATCAATAAGTGTTGAGTAGTTCTAATTTAATTTAATACAATACAATTAATGTACAATGACATTTATATCAATTAATATTAATATGAAATAAATTGTTATTTTACTAGCCTCTAGCCAGACCGATAACCAAACACAGATCGGAAGTTAACATCGGGCCTGGTGCATGTGTCCGATGACACCGTGTATACACTGCATGTATAAATAAAACAAATGTAGTTATTTATCGCTTTTACACTAAATTGGATTGTCATAAAGGATAGAAAACGAATGTATAGTCCATGTATCTACTGTAGCTACAACCAGTTGACATTATTATTTCGCTCTTGGGAGCAGAAATGTTGCAATGGGTCTCGCATTTCTCCAAACATGAGGACATAACTGACACCCTTGAACTTGATGCAACATGTAAGTAATGACGGAAAAAAGTCTTTCTGAAAGCGTTGGAGTGTTTAAACAGCCCACCATCATCACTCCAGCTGTTCAGCTGGCTAATTGATGCCGTTATTACTCATTTCGTACAGAAAATAAACCAAAAGAAGTGGGTGATGACATTCACAATCCCGTGGCAACGGTCACACGCTCACACGTTCACACAAACGCAATCCCTCTGAGTCAGGACGTGTTCTTAATGGAAGCAAGAATAAAAACGATGGCTTGCGCACACATCTGGAGCGCAGCCTGATTATACACTTGCTTCACGGCACCCAAGAGTCACGACCACACGTCCGTTCGGCAGCTCGAGAACGTACTGTGTGGAAGATAAATTCTAAACATGTCCAAACGGGACGCGAAGAAAACTGAGGCATCAAGCTTTGGGTCTGCGGGGAAATCTGACACCGACTCTATCCCCATCCTGGACAACCGCACAAACACAAACCACAGCACAGGGAGCGGACACACTCAGAGGGCGTGCAAATCAAACTCCTGCCCCCTTCTGAGAACACAACCCCTTCTCTCCGCGTGCATGCGAGTCTATTGCCGTCTTCTCTCTTGCACTCAACCCACGTTTGTCTTTTCCACAAAAAAGGACATGCAAATGCGCCGTTTCCCCTCTTCTCTGGGAAACGCCACGGGGCGCTGGGATAGAGAAATTAAACAAAGTCGCTGTGATGCATGCGGCAAAGTGGCAATAAAGTATTCATTAACAGCCATTCAGACGCTAAGCGAGGCGACAAGTGGTCGAGTTAAGAAGTTAAACAGAGACTTTATGCGGTAAAACCTCCCCTGGGCTTATATATTTACAAAACAAAGGAGCTCCATTGACGGGTCCCGCGGTGCAGTGCACCTTGCTCGGGGGGAGATGGGCTCGTTTGAATGGGATGCAGAATCAGATGCGTTTACCTAGAGAGTGGCCTTCACTTTGATGTCAGAGGAGTGGGTAAACAAACACGCACAGGCAAGATTAGCATTTGAAGGACTTAAATGTGTAGATATTGGACCTTTCTAAAGAATTCCTTTAAACTGTATTTCATGCACACGCTGTATGACTTTCTTTCTTTTGCAGAACACAAAAGAAGATATTTTGAAGAACGTTTGTAACCAAACAACATTTCCACTCAGACATTCCTTGAAATATCTTCTATTGTGTTTCAGTAGAGAAAGTAAGCCAAACAGGTTTAACATGAGGGTGAACAAATGACGCCATCGTGTTTATTTTTGTGTGAATCCCTTTAATAAGGTCAAGTTGGATTAAACAATCACATTCATTTAAAATTGCCATCTATAGCCAAATTCTGTGTCTTTATATACATGCTTATTGTGTGATTCAAAGTGTGTGTGTGTGTTGTGGCACTCATTGATGGCAAAATAATGGCCAAGTGCCAGTCACAAGTCCACCCCCAGGTCTCCCAGAACGTGAATGAACTGTTGTGAATGGAACGATGAACCCACACAAATGCCCTCTTCCCACTCACGCCGCCTGCCTTATGGGATGAAGCGCGGGGGCAAAACGAAAGACAAAAACAACAACATCAACCACGACAACAAGGGAAATAATCTGCGCCGCCCCTTCCCATTCTACCTTTGGCACCCCGAGGACCACAATACGCCCCCCACTCCAGACCAATTCCACAGCCCACAGGGAACTTGAACAGTTGTTGTGGTCACAAAGCCAAACCTCCACTCTTTTCCCACCAGGAAGAGGGGTGGGATGTGGGTGGAGGGTTAATGGTAGAGAGGGAGGGCCTGGCACGGCTTCAATAAGAGCAGATGAGAGCTCATCTCCTTCCATGACAATTGCCACCCACCCGAAAAGCACGCAGTGTCGGGCGACCGAAGAACGCAAATCAGCATCTCAATGAGGGCATCAAAGACTCTTGAAGAATGATGATTCCTCTTTGGTGGACACTTTACAAACGTTGTGTCATCTCCGCACCCTTGGTTGAAATTGAAGGAACATGTTAAGGAAGGAAGAGGGCTAAAGAACATTTGAAATTGTGAACATATTATAGAGGACTATGTCATTATTACATTTCAAAGTTACGAAGTAAGTCATGAAGATGGACAGATCTAGTGAAAGCATTGATAAATGACTGACACTTCGCTGATTAATGATGTTGAGCTCATTAAATACAGCCGTTCTCGACCCCAACCCACGGAGGGGTCAGACCCTCTCATCATCTCTGGAGGGCGTTTACAAACTTACGGCACAGCTCTGGGAAAACAGACTCGGGAACTGGGTTGTGATGAAGAACGTATGTTCTGCTCGACAGTTTACATGTGATATGATTTTTATCACGTAGATGTTATGGAATGATTAGGAACTTCTAAACATTTTGGTACGGTTTATATCTACAGTACAAACTCAACAGATGTGAAAAATCGAAGCACACAATTTAGTGAATATCGCTGTGCTGCTTCTAACCATTCAACGGTTTAATTTTATGCGTTTCAGAAAATAAGGGCCAAAAGTTGCCATTGACATCCACTAAAACCCGAGCCATATCTGTAGACTTGAAGAAACAGTTCAGTGGGAAATAAAAAAAAATCCTAAAAATTGATTCAATCCTTATGACATCCCAGATGTACATGCTTAAAAATAAAATTGCGTTCTTCACAGCAATGCCAAAGAAGTATCATTTTTGTGTCACTAAAATAATCCTTAAAATAAACATTTCTTACTTACGTTTTTATTTAAAAGAACCTTAAAGACAAAAGTGTTCTCCCACGGCATTGTTAAGCATCTTTAGTCCTTCCTGCTTGGTTACTTTACACTCTCATACAGTTTACCAATAAGAATAATTCAGTTTTTTTAAGAATTGCATTTGCCTTAAATTGCAATTGATAAACAAAGAATGTTGAATTTATATTCAACGCCGCAGACACTGAAACTGCTGACCAGCCCTATGGTGGCTGTTAGCCAATGCCCTGGTCAAGACCCAATTAACTCTTGCGAAAATCACCTCTCACCCCCCCACTGAGCAGTCTGCTATTTTCCACACAAACACTCACAGCACCTGTCAGTCAGACACGTTTAATCCAACAGGACCATCGTTCTATCCGACACTTTAATCCAGAGTACATTAGCATTAAATCTAAATATACTCCGAGTACGGTTGAATTCAGAGCCACATGCAGATATTTTCAGAGAACTTGCTTTGGTTTCCTGGACCTCTTTAAACAACTACTGTATAATCCAGTAATCTGGTTCAGTTTAAATCACAGTTCACTTTAAAATAAAGGACAATTTACATTAAAATATAAAGGCTACCTTTAGGTCCATTAACACTTGATTGAGAATTTTAACTGATGACAATAAACGTCTTCATGATCTTCTCATCTAAAATATGCTCTGGAAACATTCCTTTCCGTTTTCATGAGAATTAGGCTACTTATATTTGCAAACATTATGGCCAATAAAACATTTTATTCACAAAGAGAACAGATGGAACAGCCAAAAGAGGTGTAGGATGGCATTTCGGAGTCTTCTGCTGAGCAACAACTGAGCTCAGAACAACAACGAAACCCAAAACCCCCAGAAGCACACAAGTGAGAGTCCTGAACAGACACCACATTGAACCAAACACCACTCTTCCTGTGAGAGCTGCAAGTGTGCCCTGCTGCCACCCCAAGAATTCTGAATATTCAACCTTCCTGAGAATCAACACATCAGATGTGAGCAGACTAAGAGAGAAAGTCACAGACAGCAAGTCCATATTCTTATTGCTGTAAACAAAACATATCTGCAGTTTTGTAACACATCAGCCTAGAGGACTGGAATAAACTGTTGTATAAATGTAGCTGACAGTCACCTACAATTTCTGTTCCCTCATCAGTAATAAACACTTCAGCAAGCGAGAATCTGTGGAGAGTACGAGAAGGAAAATACTGATTTTATTCTCTCCAGGTGCGCACAATCACATACACATCAACCTCTAACTGCTGTGGAACACACAAACAGACCCATGCGCACAATCCACGTCCCAAAACGGAATGAGGACCACCCATGTGACATCTAAAATGCAGATGCACAGCCACATGTCATATCCCACAATTCCTGCGTCACACAACAGGCAGATCTCCCTCTTTTTCTCTCTCTATGCACTCGAGTTGAACCTGCTGACCTGAAGCTCATGTGAAAGGGCGTGATAATCCACTGACCTCACTCCAAGCGCTTGCGTTGCTTCTCTGGTTTGTGAGGGGTTTTAAATGTCCAGCTGCTGTTGTGTCCGTCCGCAGACTGATGAGATTCAAACGGGAAGCATTACAATGCAGCTGCAGGGATTACAGCAGAGATCTGTGGGAACTCTGAGCTCATCATCATATCACTTGAGAGTACTGAATCACGTCGACGGGTGCAGTCAGATACACTACAGAGAATGTGGGTCAAAACAACAAGAAAAAACGACCAAGGTCATATTTTATATTGCTCTGCAGCCGTCAAGTGGTTTTCGCGAGGGCGTCAGAATTACTGACAAACTATTATTTTATTTTATTCTTAGAACCCCAACTATAGTTTAAAAGCATATTCAGACATTTTATAAAAACACTGATTCAACTTTAAATCATCAGCCAACTGCGTTATTGTTAGATCCTGTCAACCAACTCAAGGTCTTCGGAAGGACTCCTCCTGTTTACGGGCCAGCAAGTTCGTGCTACTTATCTTTACCAACAGCAGCTATTTTAATACCAGGACTATGACCTGGCCCATTTTGCGTGTGAAGGGCAGAAACACCCTCGCAGGGTTAATGCTCTCCCTGTTTTGAATGCCAAAGGCCCTTAAAGTGGATCTGAGCGTCCGGAAACCCAAAGAGCCTCTGAGGAAATGATTAAGCCATTAATAAGAATCTCCATCTCTTTTCTTCTTGTAGTGCATCTGTCTATTCATCCGCTACAGATCCCTTCGTGCGATCTGCTCGCAAACTCAGGTCTGAGCGATCTGTACCTTCCCAAACACAATAAGTCCAGTGTTCCTCTTCTGAAAAGCGGATACTTTAAGACCTGGAGAACAAATCATCCTCAACTGACTTCATTTCAAATGACCGGATTTACCATGACAGCGCAGAATAGTTTGCAAGGATTGGATGTCGTTCGACACATATTTGAAGGACAAAAGTGATCACTGTCAAATTGGACGTTTGCCGTCGCCTTTTCAAGAGTCATGTGAAATTGTCAAATGTACAAACGGCTGCTTTTTAAAGGCAAGCGCCAGTTGTTTGGTTGGGTATCCATAACTATTCTCACTTGCCTATAAACTGTCCATATGCGGTTACATTTTTCGTCATAAAAGTGCTGTTTTCCTGGCTGGCACACATACGGGTAACGGGCTGAGCACATCAATTATACTGTATTACGTCTATATTTGTTATTGCAGTATTGGCTGTAAATGGCAATGAGACGTGTAATGTTCAAGAGCGCTCCGGCCAAAACCTCACGCCTCAAAACCCACTGCTGCTATTTTAAGAAATTAAAAGAGTTAGCGGGCAAATACGAGCGCCACACGTTTAGGATACAGAGGTTAACCGAATAAGCAAAAACAAGCTGTGGTATTGGGCTGACTGGCTTGATTTATTTCACAGAATTTGATGGACAAAACTGAAGCCTGTTAATGCAGGAATACAAAGTTGCTGGAATAAGAAAAGACATACAAATATATAGAAATGTTCATAGTGTCTATTTAAATTAAATGCTCTAATAAGACCAAGGAAAACAGTATACACACTTCACCCAAAAATACAAATCTGTCCTCTTGTCATTTCAACTGAACTATGGAGGTACCCATTCACTTCTATTGTACGGACACAACCAATGTTCGGTTACCGTCATCCTTCAAAATTGATTTTGTGTTCTGCAGAAGAAAGTTATACAAGTTTGACAAGAGGCTGAATAAATGATGACAAATTCTTCTTCACAACAAGGAAATGTTTCCTCCCGAATAACATCCTCCTTGACCCCAAAACTGAACAGCAAGCATATTTCATGTCATTAAAAGCTTTGTTGGCTATGAAGTAAACTTTGAGCCCTGGTATTGCAGCACAACGGAGTGCCGCCCATCTCCTCGGGAGCGTGTCTTCTCTTTAACCCTATCCTGAACCAGACTTATTCTGATCACAGTCTTGGCAACTGTTAGGCAAACAGCAATATTGACTTTGAACCAGCATGAGGGGGTAACACCAGACCAAACACTCTGTGGGGTGTACGAGTGTGTGCGCAGTTAAAGGGGGCGAATAACCCCCTGGAGGTTGGCTGGCGACAGAGATCCCTATGGCTTTAAATCAATTGTGCATGCCGGTTCACCTTTCAGTCTCACCTTTGTGATGCGTGCAATGGTTAGGAATTGGTTTCATTAGGATAAATCACACACTTAAACCGCCTTGATTTAATTGGGCAAGTTTTTATCCTTTTGTTGAAATTCTAGACGATAAACCCTACTTGCTTCAAAATTCACCCGTGCATATAGCACAAACAAAAACGGATGTCTGGTCGTCTGGATGCAATCGCCTGAAAATTGATCGTCACTGAATCAGTGTCACTTCGCTCACCGTGCTAATCCATTTCTACACCAGACCAAACAGGATTGGATTTCTCCTAAACCTGATATGGAAAAGGTACCACACATCTGCCTCTGGTTTGAAAGCCCTCACCATTGGCATCAGGGGAAGTTTGCCCTGGGGAGCGTGCACAACGAGGGGGAAGGAAGTTGTGAAGCTCAAAGAACAATTAAGATGTTTTCGATTTACTCTCCGAGTGGGTTAAGACCGCTTTACTAGAAAAGTGAGCCCCACTCGTGTGGGGGGGGTCACAACTCCTGACCCCTAAAGTGGGTTGACGGAGCAAATCGATTTGGAACGGCATCGTAGACTGTCAGACGCAAACCTCTTGTTACAACGGCAAACATATCAACTTAACGACTTAAAATCGGCTCAGTTTGGCCTTGTGTTTGAGTCACAAATGTCTTAAATTATAGCATCGTAAAGTGGAAAGCAAACCTAAAGGTGATAACGTTTTTAAAACCAGTTGACTTACTGACACTTCTATCTGAAACACATAGGGGTTGGGTTATACATCTTGAAAACTTCGGAAGTCGAAGAAAGCGGTTAAATGATCATATAATGTGTTTGGACCGATCTCAGATGAGATGAGAGGTTTATACGTCTGGTATCGGGTGTGGTTTTGACATTAATTAGCACATTCCTGTTTGTTCTGCGAGGCGTTATGAATGGGAAACAGTTGGCCTGCACTTTGGGTGGACGGCAGGTGCTGTCTTATGATGAGGTTTGCGCTCGCTCTCCAAACCAATTAAAAGACCCAAATGTGTGATTGGCTCAGGAGCTCTGCGGCTGCAAAACCCATACTGCTGCGACCGACCTAACAGCACAAAAACAGGCAAGCAAGCAATGCCTCAGCTTTCCTGACAAACACAACTATAAATCCAGACCCTTGGACTAAAAAGTAGATTACCCCAAAACAAAAATCCTGATCATTAGGTTTTCACTCCCATGTTTCTCCAAACCTGTATGCCATTATTTCTCCCCATACACAAAAAACTGACCATGGCCTTTCAAGCAACAAAACCGCTATAAAATAAAAAAGAAACATGACAAATATACAACTTTTGGCATGATTCTTGTTTGTGGTCATATTGAACCGCTATTGTAGAAATGTGACCCAATCTGTAAAAACTCAGCTAGTCTTTTTCGCGATTTTCTACATCAAATCCTCTTTCACATGTAAAGAACATTCTATGAAAATAAAACCTTGATGTCATTAAAGGGGTCAAATGAAAAGAAACTGTGTTCATCGTACAATATACTTGTGATTTACACTAAGGTGAATAAATAATAATAACTAAATTCTCATTTTTGGACGACCCATTTCTTTAACCTCATAAGATCGCCGATAGCAACATACAGTACCATAAATACTGTACCGCATTTGGACATTGCGGAACGTTCTAATCAAAGACTGAGAGCCGTAATGGGCGTACACAGACATGAAACTGGTTCTAGTGTCTCACAGCATCAAATGAGAGACCAATAATTCTAAATCGTACATAAATGACTGGATCTACAAACATGCTCAGTGGAGTGTTAAATCCATCTTGATTAAAGCGGAAAAAGCCTTGAATACGAACTGCCCCGTTCGTGTCTCCATAATTAAGTCCACAAGTGCATTCTGGTCTGAGCTTGGCAAACAGTCTTATATCCTGCTCCCTGATCTCAAACATCTAATCACAGACCTAATCTCCAGCAGTGCAGACCCGCGGCACATTGATGTGCATGGCTGATCAAGACAATCTAACTCTAGACTCTATTGCCTGGCCTATTGGACAGACTTTGTCTACTCTGTACAACACCATTTACAGAATTAAACAATGAAAATGATGAAGGTTTATTATATCTTACTCATATTGGTTCATACGTCTTATTCTTGCTTTGCCATTGAAATTTGGTGTAAAAGAGGACAAGGCACGATCAGGCTTTGTAATTCGCATGAGTGATTTAAACACTTAAATTTTCCCAGACTAGTGGACTGGAACTAGTCAACTATTGTTGTATTATGAACCACAGACTTCAAAAGGTTCACTTAACTGCAAAACTACTTGGAATATATATTTTATGGATAAAATCCATTGTGTACTCTATATTTGTGGAAATCAGTCCCTGACGGTTCATCCGAAATGATTTCCTCTCCTGCTTTTCATCTGCTATTGGTTGTTTCAGAAATGTGCTTAAATACATACTACTGAAATAACTGACAAGGCATGTTCAGTGTTCTATACATTTTTCTGACCCGTGTTGAAGGTTAGCAATGATGTTATTACATCTCTTGTTTGCGTTTTTAATTACTCTGACAAAGAATGAAAGCGGATGCAGCTGGATTTAAAACAAACCCACGTTTAACGGCAAAGCCATTAGAGACGCACCGACGGTTTCCACTCATTCAGCGTTGTCGGCTGAACTGAAGAATCCGTCTACGCTGTACATTTACGCCAACCCAAAACATTTCACCGCCTGCGCTCATTTATCAACTCATCAAATTCAGTCATGAAAACCAGAAGGCACCATGTGAGAAAATGATATTCCAGAACGTCCGCACGGTTCCTCAGAAACCACAGGCCCAGATACAAAAAACAAAAGAGCAGTTCATAAAGCCAAAAAGAAAGATGCCCTTACCTTTGAAGGAGAGATAGACCCGGGGGGAATTCTGAGGGTCATTTTCCAAACCCAATGTCAGGACACATAGAGCCAGGAGAATCTGGACTACCCAAGGACTCTCTAGCAGCATGGTGCATCCGTTCAGGTCCGACACGATTCACAAAGGTCGCTGAAAAAACACAAAATATTGTCAGTTTCATAAACTTCATAACAGAAGCAGATAATACAAATCGAAATATTTCTTCTGGTTAATTTCTGGTCATTTGGTCGTCCTACTAAGAACCCACAATCCAGTTTAGCAACGCACAAAACAACTTAAACATTATAATGCATGCCATATATCATAACTTCACAGCAATATGTCACAAATTACGCTTTCACCCATATACGTCCCAGAGAATTTTAAATGTAAATGTTTTAACTCTGCGGTCCAGTGTGCTTTAATAAGAGGAGGCCCCGTGCAGTAAACACTTCACCCAAAAACAGGGTTTGGGTTACATTTGTTTGAAACATACAGTAAAGGGATATTCCCCACAGGACGTTTACAAAGCTCAGTGCCGTCACATACTCCATCTCTTTCAGATGGAGAAGAACAAGGCTGCCACCCATAGAGGGACCGCGCTCACGTTGCTGAAGGGTGACGTGACATTAACCTTAAAACCCTAATTCTGCACAGAGATAGTTGAATCAACGTTACCAACCCCACAGTACTTGCATTTATCACGGCTGTAAACCTGACGCGTTTTAAAAAGTATTGCTGGTGGAAGACGAGTCGTCCAAAAAAACTGAGCCGAGCGTTTATGATTGGAAGCAGCTGTTTAAACCTCAGCTATTTGAAGGCAATTTGTTAACTGTCCCGCTGTTTATCTAAATTCTCTGCCTCTTTACCTCACACAAGCCAGTGAAATTAAACAACAATTATATGGACACAAGTGCACACAGACACACATTCTCACAAATACACAGAGAATTGACCATACATGCACCTAAGCCTACTGTTCAAAGACACTTCATTCAGTAACGAGTGAATTTTATGGGATTCAGTTTGAAGTTTTTTTAGATACAGCTCTAATATTAAAACTGAATGGTTTTCATATAAGAGTATTCAGCTATAATACATTTATTTTATTGCACAATAACCTATTAAATATACATAAACTATTTTCATGGATCTAGTATTTTATGACATGATGGACACTTCCATTCCTTTAGATGAATAAATTAGATAAACATATGCAACTAATCAAACTTTCTACAATGCAAGCAATGGCACTCAGCAATTCTAATGTTAAACATTTTTAACAACAGAGCACATTGCAAAAGTGCATGATCAATTTTTATCTAGCATAAAGTGATAAAGCACACATTTACAAACTTGAAAAGTTGAAAGACTTGTAAGTCAACGGACTTAAAAAGAACTCTGTCTGGACTTGGCTTGTAAATTCCACTTCACTAGAAACATGTTCCAAGTAAACAAGTTTAATAAAGTCTCTTGACTGAGAGATCTAGATTTTGTTTGTTTTCACCAGGATCATTCCCTCTTCTTTTCTGCATTGGTTGTCAGAGTGCTTATTTGTGGCTGTTATCATGTAATACCATAAAGCCACTGCACATGTTCTATGCGCCCTGGTTTTTCAAGTGTATTTCCTGCCACACAAGAGAGAATTGGATATAGCTGACACTACATTGACTTAAGTGAGTATTGTGCAGCTAGTTTATATAGGGATGTAAATGTTGCGCCAGCGCGCATACTCTCTATAGTGTCAGAAGAACAGAAGGAACTGAATAAAAACAGAAGATGTGCGAAGTAAAGAAAATATGCACTGAAATGCAGAAAAGAAGAAAAGTAATTATTAACATCATTTAGCGATCTGTTTTTATGCGGTAATAGTGCGATATTGCGCGCAACTCCAGAGAGCCTGCACATTTCTTTAACGAATAAATGTATTATAAACTATCATAATAGTGACAAGAAACAATATGCGCTATTCTTAAATATGATTTGCGTATTGCAGATTTCATATAGCCTAAGCCTACAACAAATCATGAAGACGATTAAACGTCGGCAGTAGTTGTGCCATATTTGGTTGATAGGAAATTCATTATTATGACAACACAGGCAGGTGATAAAAAAAAAACGTAAATCCAAATGAGTTTAGAAATACAATTTGTACGTAAATGTGTCCTGTAATAAAACAGTGCTTTACAAATGCGCTTTCAAACAAATTAACCTTGGTTTCACTATGGTTTAAACACGACATCTGAATGAAAACTATGGCCACATATGAAAATCAATCCGACAAAAAGACATCTATACTATAATAAAAAAATCACATCTATTAACTGTAAAATAAAATACATGCATGCGTTTTACCTGACTGCTCCAAACTGCCCAAAGAAACTTTGAGTCCAGGAGTGAATCCAATGAAACGCCGTTGAGTTTCTCTGTAGCCTATATGTCCCAGAAGGTATAGTCCTATAGTGAGTACCTGAGCGCGGTGTGCTTCCTATCTGTGATAGTTTTCATCTGGTTCAATTGTTATAAAATCCGTTTGTATTGGTCTAAGAAGCGTTGTGGAAGCGTAAAAGCCACTGACAACTCCGCGTTCTTCTTCAGCGCGAGGAATATCCCCAAAGACAAGCACACTCCTGAGTCCACGCGTTCCCTCGCCCTAACTGCTGCTCAAACAGCTTGGCAGGTGGATGCAATGTCCGTCATTTGCATGTGACACGCCCACGGGGCGGAGAATTCACCTTGGAGCCCCACCCCTTCACCGCAACTGCTGTTATCTTTAAGCACCGTGTAGTCAAGTAGTCCACTAAAGATTAGGGTGAACCATCTTCCTTTTCAGTCATGTAGGTTAAAGATACTTAGTAGTTTATGGGGATATCATAAAACTAAAAATAATTTTCCTTCAAACTAATATTCTTATACATCTATATCAATACTTGGCCAAAACAATTGTTTTCTGTTATTTTTTCATATGCTACATTAATAATATTTGCAATTTCGACATCATTTTGTGTTGGTATTTTGTGTTAATTTAAATTCTACTTTAACTGTTGAACTAAATTCAACTTGAACTTATAAAGTGTCTGCCATTGAAGTGAAAAGTGTGAGAGTAAAGACTCTTAAAAACAAACTCATTTGAAAGTTTGCATGTGCATCTGTTGTGTTGTGAGAGCAGTGGAAATTTCCCATGACCAAAAAGGCATTTGTTTACATATTAAAGGTCAGAACATGAGAATATTGTGCAAAATATGAGAGGCTTTTAAACTTCAACAACTTCCCTAAAGGGACTGCAGCAGTGACTCTGATCAAACTTTCTGAGCTTTGAAAATCAGTATTGTGACTTGAGTTTGTGATACTAAAATCATTTTCCACTTTTTCAGCTTCTCACAAGGTTTTCATTTTGATGAACTCAATAAGCAATGCAATTATTTAGGCAATTACAGTTTCAAAGCCTTAGGTTAAGTTTGTCCATGACAGTTTGTACGCCGTACACATAGCACACGCATTTTCTTTTAGTCCCTTTGGCACAGGCTGTATGCAGAAACACATTCTTGTATTTGGAAGTAAATGCGTTTGCGTGTTAATACATGACAGGGGGTGGTTGATAAAAGGCATGTCGTTGCTTAAAGGTTAAAAATGTACCTGCACGAGATGTCAGAGAAATTCAATGTGTATTTGCCTGTTTCTAATAAGAAGGAAAATACCAAAATGAGACAATGATTTGGGCTATATAGTATCCATACAAAAGTTATAGACAGCTCTACACTTTTGCTGTCAACAATTAAATCATTTGTGCCTCTTTTTATTTCATGTCAGGAATTTTATGAGAGCTATGACAGAAAAACCTTTGAGCAATAAAATCTTTCTTTGACTCTGCACTGTCTCAAGAAAGGAATGAGGTTTTATTTTCTTTGATGTGCGATGTAAGACATGTAGAGACAATAACATAACCTATTCACCTAACTCCATAAGAGCGGGTATCTCTGGGAGATCAGGATGCATTTTGTGATGTGTGTTTTTACTGCAACATCTAACATTTCTACCTAAAATGCATTCAGTTTATTTATGTGTGTCCATGTTCTCCATATCAGTTGTAGTTCTTGACATGCACATGGAAAAATTCTAGGTTTTGAGCTAGATTTTGTGATCTTTCAGAAATTAGCACTCCATTTGGACAGTTTAATAACATGCTTCAATGTAAACTCAATCAACGTGTTCAAAAAGTAAACTCCCTATAATTCTTCAAACTTTTTAAATAGAACCCATCTGAGTCAGCACATTGTGTGGGATGGTCACACAGACTCTTCCAGACATCAGTAGGATGAAGGTTTCAATACTGCCAGTTTACCAAAACTACATATCTGTCTCCAACGTCGTGAAATGATTTGCAAAATTCAACTTGAGGCTACAAATGAAAAGTCCCTCACTATTGTCAAAATAGATTAAAAAAGCTCATTTTAAGCTTTACGTTGCCGCATGTCTTTCGCTTCCCAACCGTGGGCCACATTCTTTCTCAGCCTCCTATTTAATCTACATTCTCCGCAAAATTCACATTACGGTCACAATGCGGACTGGATTTGGGCTGAAGAGGTTGAATGGACAGAAGCGGAGAATGCAGGAGAATCTGTCCTTTTCAGTATCGTCGGACCATTCACTACCCTCTCTCACTCTCTCTCCGACCTGCAATAAGACTGTTTTGAAAAACGACTTGGCAGAGGTCAAATGGAAGAACTCTTTGAATGAAAGCAGGCTGACTCTGTCTCTCCAGGCGAACTTTGACAACTTCAACAACTTATCTTTTCAGCTCAGGGCAGAGAGGAACTCTGGAGGAGAGGCGGATCTACAAGACTGTCTCGGTACCCTTCACCTCATCCTTTATGTGGAAATAAAAGACATTTCAGATGTCAGGACTGGATGTGGAGTCCGAGCGAGCATGTGAACCTGTTTCCATCGGGCTGTCATCTTTGATGGATTGTGTCGCATCGACTTTGAGTCTCTCCTCTTGGGCTTGGCCTCTGATGTGGGTGCAGAAATATTAGGGAAACGTGGCATGACTAAGGCAACAGAAATAATAGGCCTGTAAACCCTTGAGGCCTCAGGTGTTATTGTGCCTTCATGTATCTGTGAACTGTGGCTGATAATGAAGGGTGCAGACACTTTAGACACAAGTGCTCACGCTGTGATTACCTCAGGGGTCAATAACCTGACACCTTTTCCCACAGCGAAGGTGGGTGTAGAAATCTGAGGGCCTCAAAGGTGTGTGCTTGTGAGTTGATACTAGGTGTGGGAGGCGTGTTTCAAATCTGGACATCCCAAGTAAAAAAGTACACTTTCATAATGGACTTTGTCACACATACTTTTTAAAGGTATACCCAAAAATTCTGTCCTCATTTACTCACCCTCAAGTTGTTCCTATTCGATGTAAATTTTGTTGTTCTGCTCTACACAAAAAAAAAAGATGTTTGTAACAAATAGTTTGGTAGTCAGTGGTACTTAGAACTATTTAGATTATCACATTCTTCAAAATATCTTTCTTTGTGTTCAACAGAACAAATCATTTTATACAGTTTTGAAACAACGTTTGAGTGAGGAAATTATGTCAGAATTGTAATTGTCATCCCTTTAATAGAAACATAGTTTTTCGTTTTTCTATTTGTGGTGTCTTAAAAAGCACAGTTGAGTACTAAGATCTTAAGTGTATCCTAAGAAGTAGTGAAAACAAATGTTTTTGTATATGAAATACAAAATTAGTGTGAGAAAAAAGAATACATTAAGTAGGCTGGTGAGCAGGTGAGCAGTTAAGTTAGCAGGTGAGGAAAAGTGCACTTATTTCACCTGGGATAACTTATAAAAACAAACTAACAACATATTTTCCAGTGGTAAGAAAGTTTGTTGATATCCTTTATAGGAATTGTGATTTTTTTTTTGTAAAGTTACAATTTGCTTAAATTGTGAATAAATGTGAAAATAATTTATATAAAAAAGCTAACTTTAAATAAAAAAATTTGTGATTTGTTTTATTTTTATAAAAAAAAAAAAAACATTTTCATTACATTTTCCTTGCAATCAAGCATTCAATAGTAAAAATATACCATATTATACCATACTATATACCAAAAAAACATTAAGCTTCAAAAACAATCAAATATTATATGTAATGTATATAAAATAGATTTATATAAAAATGTATATACTTTTATGGACATTTGAATATTATATAAAAAGTGTTAATTTGCAAAAAGTGAATGTTTTTTATTATGTTGTCACGTTTTTATTGTGTTAGTTAGCTGTATTTTTTTGTTATTATTACTTAATCACAACAACCCAACTGCGGTTCAATTGATAATAACTGAAATGCACGATTAAAAAACATGATTTTTGAAAACAACGTTATCTGTTTTTGCAAATTAAGCTGTAAACTTCTTAAAAAGTCTGAAGTCATCTTTTATTCCATGTGACTTTACTGTCATGCATATCAAACCACTTCATTAATCTATATATTATAAGTAAAACTAAACACATATATGCTTTTATGAAGCCTATTTTGTCATTACTGAATCCAACCCACAGGTTACTTGGTTGACCTTCTTTTAACATCAATCCATTTGTGATCAGGACAAATCCAGTGATCAGGACAAATAGATAAAGATCTCAATTATGCGCGGTCTGATACCACCTTCTGTTCCCTTACAGAAGTACTGTAGAAAGCAACATTTGTTCACTGCATCAGTCGTCTGGACCGGTCTCAGCACTAATGGTCTCGATTAGTCTCCTGTACTGGTTTCCCTCAGATGCCGGGAGATTTGGAAGCCAACCTGTGGCCTTTCTCATTCACAGAGGTCTAAAAAGTCACTATTGTCTCAGTGCTTAAGAGGTTCTGTGAAATGGGGCTTTATTTGTACCCGATCAAAGGCGATGTATCACACCAGTCATCTGAGTCACTCTAGAGGCATTAGCACTATTAGTGCTCGCAAATAAACACAGCGCTCAAGGCTTTTCTGTGGGGAATACCTATTTTCTTTAGCTTGTGGATATCAAACTCGGTCCCCCGCAGCACTTCACTCACTCTTGTGAGGAGGAAAAAAGCATTCCGAGCTCAAGAAAGCTCTCATAGGTTCTCATCCTTTGGGTCAATACTAATGTGCTATTGTCATAACAATGGATATGGTTGGAACTGAACAGATTTTTCTTTTTTTAGACACAGCAGAGCTGCTGAGAAACCAATTGTAAAGTAATTTATGAGACTGAATAATAAACTGCTGAAGAACAGCAAATTTGTCTTGAAATTATATAAAGCATTGGGTAAAGGGATAGATATTGAAAAATAAAAATCCATCATCCTTTGCTCGTGTTGCTATATTGAACTACATGTTGAATGTATGAAACACCAGTTTAATTGAGAAAATGTGGTGAGGAAGATGTTCTGCAAAACTTTAATGCTTGCTTCAATTCTTTTCTTCAAACAAAGCAATCACATTTTGCATGAGATGTACAGAAGAACTGTTTTTCTTTCCATTGTGCATTTTTAGAGCTTGGCTCTTGTAGTCCAGTCCGGTTTTCTTTTGTTGTGTGATAAAAAGGTGCCTGGAGATTCAGAAACAGCACATCATTTTTTTTCAAAAGACAAGAAGCCATGAGATTGGAACAACATGAGGATTGAAGTTTTACATTTGGGTGAACTATTCCTTCAATATGGATCACAGCTCTTTGTATCTTCTTATACATGGACCAAAAAAAGATCATTAAAGCATTCTTCAATGATGGACACACATTGAGACACATTCAAGAACTTCAGACACACACACACACAACACAGCCTCAGCAGTACAACAGATTAAATTGTTGAATTAATGAGTGAACATGTAGTAATCTCACAGCCTCAATAGGAACCTTATGCTTTGACAAGATATGACATAAAAAGCCGCCTGGCAGCCCAGCGGCGAAGCCGATGTCCTCACTCTCTCATTAGCATATATATGAGAAAAGTTCTCTCCTCTGCCTCTCACCTTGAGCATTCACGGGTCTTCATCTCTGCTCCAAATAACTCAAAGCAGAGTTTATACATCGTTCACAAAGTTCTGATATTTTGTCTCATTTTCTCACTGCAGCTGCTTGTCGACTTCAAATATAAGAAGTTTTATAGAGGCTGTTCTGACTTGGCAGAATGAAATGTTATGAGTCACTATCACCAAGGTCCAGCGTTCAGGGCGGGAACGTGAAATGTTGGACATTCAAGGAGGAGAAAACTATAGTCGTTAGGTTTCATCTACGTGGCAAAGAATACAATATTCAAATGAAGAAAAATAGAGCTTTAATATCCTTCCAATGGAATTAAGTGTGAGGTCAGTGGATTTGAGTGAGCAACTGATTCATTTGTTATGTTGTGGCACTGTGAACACAGAGCAGGTCTTGAACTCAAAACTGTGTGTTCAATTTACTGCAACAGATCTGACTAATATCTCAGAATAAAGTGAAAGGTAACTAAATATTGCACAATATCCACTATATACTGCTTACTAAAAATAGTATGTAAAACAGAACACATTGCAACACTAAACCAGTTTTGGAAAGAAAAAAGGACAACGCATTGCATTATGGGATAATGTCTCATTTTTAAGCTGTTTTGGATAAAAGTGTCCGCGAAGATGAACAAATGTAAATGTAATTATGAACAAAGCCTTTGTTTTAGACATTTAAATACACTTGACTTGGGGCTATGGCCAACTTTTGGTGGACTTCTTCAATTCTTTAATTGAGAATGCCATTAAAACCAAAATAATTCTGGCATTTGAGGGCTGGAACACAGTTATGGATAGTTATAAAATCTAATTGGAAAATGTGAAAAGTTCAAGATCATCAATTTTTTCTCTTTCTGGTTTCCCTGAAGGAAAGGACATCACAGACCAGCACAAACAAACCACACTCCAAAAAACTAAAACCAGGTCACTGAATGTGTGTATTTAAATTCAAATGTACAACTATACTTTCATACTTAGTCGCACTAAATCATAGTTAAAAAATCGCTTCAATACATACACCTTAATTGAATGAAACCACAAACCAGCTGTCTGGCACACTGCTAACTGAACATTTCTCTGTAATGTTCTGTTTCAGACTTCATTTTGTACACACACGACCGGGTTGAGGGTTCAAATAGACTCATTCTCTGAAGTTGAACACTGATTTATTTCAGTGGAACAATCTTGACAGACAGAGGAAAACACATTTTCTCATTGGTATAAATCATAGTGGTTTATATTATGATTCATTTATGTGTCATGGCTTGGGTTCAGTCCAACAGAGTCTCCGTTTTATAGCAATCACTTGCCCACTTTGTCCACTACGCTAAAAAAATATTCTGTCATTTTATCATTGAGCATAACAGCAGCTGTATTCACTCATGTCACAGTTGAACCAAAAGGACCCACACTTAAAGCAGACAGATGTATATGCTTGTGACAAAATATAATAAAAACATATTAAAGTTTAAGAGTGTAATGTACATGTTGAATGGATAGTTCACCCCATAATTAAAAATCTTTCATCATTTACTCACCCCCATGTCATTCCAAACCTGTATGACTTTTTTCTTCTGCAAACTACAAAAGGAAATATTTTGAAGAAAGTAACCAAACAACACCGGCCCTCATTTACTTCTATTGTATAGACACAAAACCACTGAGACATTTTAAAATTGTGTTACACAAAAGGTGAATTTTACATATTTTTAGTGCGAACTATCCCTATAAAGAAAAGAATTGAGTATAACAGGGGAAGTCACATCATGTGTCCAACTTAGAGCTTAAACAAGGTTTTCTTCAAAATCAAAATTTATAAAACTTTGTTGAGATCAAATTGCAGAAACTGCTTTACAAACCACTGTAAAACAACCAGAGAGTATTGCAAATTGGGCCTGAGATACATGTGTAATTGTCCTCAAAACATTTCAAGCTTCAAGTCAATTGCACGTGTTTATAGAAATTAACAAAAAGCATGTGGGAAAAGGCGACCGGGTTTTTGAAGGCTTGTTCAAAATAAACAGACTGAAATAAAAAGACTTGGACATGGCTGTGGAAAGCTTAATTACCAATGAGTCTTTTAGCTCTCTCGGTTTTACAAAACAACTCAAAATATATTACAACAACCCCTGGGGTAACTCGAGGTGAAATATCTTGCTCAAAGGAATATTTGTGACACGTTTGATTACCAAGCTCTAACAAGGCTATACCACCATACTGAACATGTTGAGGTGCAAAAAAGCAGGGACAGTTCACCCAAAAATAACCCTCGAGTTCCAAATCTGTATATATTTCTTTGTTCTAAAGAACACAGAAAAAGATATTCGGAAGAATGCTTGTAACCAAGCAGTTCTTGGCCACCATTGACTACCATATTATGAATAATGAGTCAAAGGTGCCCAAGAACTGTTTGGTTACAACATTCTTCCGAATTTCTTTCTCTGTGTTCATCAAAACAAGGAAATGTATACAGATTTGAAACAAATTGAGGGTAAGTAAAAGATGACAGAATTTTCATTCTTGAGTGAACTGTTCCTTTAACCCATGGGAGAGCTGAGGTAAGCATGCACATTATATTTTCTCTATTTAATGCCCCATTAACATGCATCTCCCAAACTCCCATTAGAAACTGCAGGCAGCTCCATCTCCACTTTCATCTAAGATGCGATAATCTCATCAATAAGAGTTTAAAAAGGGTGGAGAACACTGTATCAAACAATGTTTTTGGCATCTTGTACCCGTGTGTCATCAGTACAATCTCCCCCATGTGAAGAATAAACAAACAAAGATCTACCAGTATAGAAATGTCATGTGTCATGTGGGTCTTACCAAATCGTACTTGATCCCCAAAAGCCTTTTAATTGTAGAGATTGAGCGATTAATGTAAATCATAAGAAAAAACAAATGTGCATTACAGAAATTCAAGTAAAGACTTTGGCACGCTCAGCAGGTAATGATGAATTAAATGTGCGTGTGGTCTAGAAAAAGTTCTTGTTCGGACAAGCAAAATATAGCATGGTGTACAGTAATGTTTAGATAGATGGATAGATAGATAGAGAAAGAGAGAGAGACATCAAAATCAAAGAAGAAGTTGAATATTTCCGCTGACTATTCCGTTGCATTCCTGGCACAGCCTGTTCACTTCCTAAGGATGCCGTATGTAGGGCACGACCCGGTAGGAGGAAGGGCATGCTATCAGAGTATTTGTTCTCTTCTTAGTTCAGCTGGTTGACTTCCTTTCATTCTGCAATGTGGACATGTTGGTGACCAGAACTCGACATCAAAAGCTTCGGCTTGCGTTCGTGTGGACCACTGCTTATGTAAGAGATAAAGCCATGCCAGTATGAGAAAAATGACTTGCACATTTGCCATGAGCCAAGCCTCCAAGCATAACTACTTACATTTCATTAAAAAAGAAAATCACACTTTTATGAAGTACAACAAACAATAAAGTATGCAGATTCGATAGAAACGTCCCTAATAAACAGCTGACTGATAGACAGCCTAAACGCTTGTTAAATTGCATAATTAAGCGTAAACAATTAGAACTGTCTGAACGGAGAAATAAAAACAATGACTGCAGTGTTTGAGGTTTTGAAATCGTCTTATCTACGCCTGATAGACAACAAAAGGAACGCTTTTGTGAATTTAAGGTCATTCAAATGGTATGACATCATGTTTGTGTCAATGCAAAATGATGACAAAAAGGACCATCCTGTTTGGAAACAGACACAATGTGTACCTTGAAGCCAGGATTGTAGTCAGAAACCTGTATGTTTTAGCGAGAGCGCTAGCAACTGGGTGAGTATCTCTCTCTTTTCCTCTAGTTTCATTTTCCATTTTTCTACTTTTTCTAATGGCACCACCCACCACACCCAGAACTATGGCGGAAAACTCTCCAAAACACAAAGACTTGGACAAAGTTGGGGCAATAAAACCCAATTAAAGCCAACGAGGAGGAAATCATGACACACAGAGACTCACAGCATCATGTACTGTGTATGACATTGTGACTGTTTTGGGTGGTGGTGCTCAATAGCATTACACATGCCTTGAGCATGATTGAAGACAATTGAAGATGATTATTTGAACGATAAAATAAAATTCTAAAATGAATAAATACGTTTCTAAATGAATGTGATATATGATAAATGTTCATAAAATGAACATGATATTATTTTAATTATGACCAAAGCCTCATATACTGTACGCAATTATCTTATATACATCATGTATAGCCAATATTCCAAAAATACCATGTATCCTCGCCTTTTTAATGTTTTAAAACAGTCTGTGAGAATTCTATTATTATATTAAAAATGCAGGTCTAACATAAAAAATATCACCCCACAAATACAACATTAACTTCATAATAAAACGAAGAAATGTGGCAACATCAAGAACTAAGCGACCCTATAAATATACTCAGTGGTGCCAGCCAGCCGTCTGCTCATGTGTTGATTGGACCTCATTGTTTTGCTTCTGAAACAAAACTAAATGATGGCGCTCTATGGCGGCTGGCTCTTTGGTCTAGTGTGAATGGAAACCTCGGGGCTCTGGCAGCCAGGAGGATTAGGCGTGTTCGAAATGCTTTTGTTACCAGGGCGCTGCGGCTGTTGACTTAGACACTTCTGACTCGCTTGCCCCGGGTTGGTCGCATCAGATCAGCAAGTGTTGAGAAGAGCTTCGGCATTGTTGTCGAAGGCACTGAAGGATGTGAAAGCATGTTGATGCACAGCGGCGTGTTAATGGGGTTCTCCTTCTACGTTTCCCAACATCTTACCCTCCCCACCCACCCACAAAACAAAAACAAGGTCCCCGCTGTTGCCGTATGTGATGTGATGATGTCACAAGGTGTTTTGACCTTTACATTTGTCCAACGGCTTTGACACACACCATGTACGCAAGTGTGATGCCTGTCGCATCCTGGAAACATACACAACCACCAAAGCAGGAAAGATACACTGTGTTTCCTGAAACCATCCTTTTCCTCTAAAACTGCTTCGCTCAGGTCCTCTTAACGCCTTAAACTTCCATATTCTGTCATTTCCTGTATTACTGATCCACATGACCACATCTAGAGTTGGTAATGACGTAATGTACTTTTCTATGCGGTGATTATACTTTGCTAAACTCTCATGGTCGAGGGAGCCTTATTTATCATCCATGTATGGTCCGATTTGATCATTTATACAAATGTAAAATGCAAAGGTCAATGGTGTTCTGATCAAGTTTCTGAAAATCATTAGTTGTTTAACTTAAAACATCTAAATATTCAGCGCAAGTGGTCATTTAGATCCTAGAAATGGTTGGTGCAACCCACCCCTGGATTTCAATCCTTACCTGACATACGAACATCAGAAACCCTTTAACTTCCCTAAAAGCCTCTCAATACCTTGTTATTCTTTTAAAATCACAGGCTTTACGACATCAAGGTGATAGCTGCCGAAACATAATTACCTCAAAACCAGCCTGAGGGCGTAAAGGATACCTGAACACACTGCAACGTTGTCAAAGCAAAAAAAAAGTAAGAATATACTTAAAGAACGAATGAAAGGTCTATGTCCTGTCAGCTATAATACTGGAGGAGGTGAAAAAAAATGCAAGTATGGGCACTTCTGACTATAAAAATCAGTTAAATCTGCTGAAAATGAAAAAAGTGGCTCGAATGTAACATTGATGATGTCATAGGAGTGGCGTTTTGCTAACAGAGCACATATGTGCACGAATAAAGTAAGAAAGGGAGCGAGAGAGGTGTAGAGAGTGAACCTAAATCTCAAGACATGATTAGAAAGCGCTGTGGATGTTTTCAATATTCACTTTCCCTTACTGTACGCTGATGGCATTGCCAGAAAATTTGCTTGCTTGAATCCCTCAAACCTCAAGACACACAAACCCAAGTGCACTGGATTCAGGATGTCAACAACCAGGTCGAGACTTGCTCACAGGGGTAAACAAATCAGCCATCACTTTCTTGGGTAAAAGTCAGGCGTTAGCTCATGGCACTGGCAAGCAGTCAGCCTGTCACAGCTAGTGAGAAGAAAGTTTGAAGGCACTTGAGAGGGAATTCTGTCAGAGGGTGTGTTGCTTCCACTGAGTTTCTTTGACTAGTGGGAATGCTGAGTTTTTGACGTGAACCCTGTCTGTTTGTCGTTCGGTTTGAGTTTGGTTTGGTTGGTGTGTTTTTCACACAATACATCTTAGAAGGTAAATGATTAACTATTACGATTTAGAAATTAAACTAAAGGAATATGCACAAATTATTGCTGAAAGACTTTATTAACACCTTCTATCAATACTGTCTATCAACACTGATCAGGAAGCATGTGGTCAACTAACATTCCAATGTTATAATACTAACAAAACAACTTTCACAAAATACATTTAGAAATTTTGAAATATAAGTTTCCTTTTGCAACTAAAATCCCTGGTAAAAAAAACTAATGGTTTCCATTAAAATATCATTATGCACCATAAGCTTTTTCCATTAAAACCATTACAAAATTCCTTTTTGCTTGTTTTGGGCATAACCCCAACAGGATTTAATGGTGTTCTATTGGTTCCCATCGGCCAGACATCCCACCAATAGAATCCACCACATTCCAGTAGACACCATTACAGTTTCCTTTAAAACCAATACAATTCCCATTATATCTAATAAATAGTAAAAAAATGTGTTTTGGGCAGGGTTCTGTTGCTGTTTTTTTCTCAGCAGGGATAAAAAAGATTCTTTGAGAGACATAAGATGTTCAGTACACGCTTATTTGGGACGTTCGTCTTTTTCATTCAGAACTTGCCCTTAGCCTATGAATTACTAAAGCCCTAAAGTTTAATTCAAAGTCAATTAAGATGTAATATTCTCCACTTAGGCTGAATGGTTCCAACACTACAATTATGAAATAACTTCCTTGTAACGTGAGCAGATTTTATCTTGAGTTAGAAACACACTGTTCTTAACTCTGGGTTATAATAGATGTAATTGCAGCATTTAAATGGTAAAGATTTAACTTGTACGGCTGTAATATAAAAGTCTTAGATATACCATAAATAGACAATAGATGCAATGTGTCAATGAAAAAACATACTTTTAGCACTTTAAGTTCACCCGAAGGCATAGTTTACCCAAAACTGAAATGTGGGGATATAAAGAAATTCATACAATTTACATTATTTAAGATTTTAAACACATATGGCTTTTTTTTTCTTTTGAAAACAAAAGGATTTATGAAGAGTACTTTGAAAAAAATGAAGTAAATGCAGGAACAGCCGGGGTCACCATTCACTTTCATGTAAGTAAAAGGCTGCTTACAAATTCTAACTTTTTAACTCACACAAAAGCGAGTAAATAATGAAAAAAAAAAATGAATGCCAGTTTATGTCTTTGTTCTTGTGTGCAACTAAAACGACAAGTTGATCAAGCTGTCCCAATGTCCCAAACATAAATCTGAGATTGACCTTCTGTGTGAACCTCTGCATTTATTTGCTCACATCATGTCCTCATATTTCACTGTATGAAAGCATTACCAGTTATCGATGTATAGAGTGTCAGCAGGTTGATAACCTCCATCTGAACTCATACAAACACAATGCAGCAGCGCTGTCAAAAAAGCTGCCCGCTCGCTTTAGGGCACCGTGCCATCAGCCACCGGCAGCTTGGCACAATTACTAACTGCCACATGGGTTGATACGACAGCCTGCCATGACCTTGACATGGGAAGCTCTGTGCATGACACAAACACGAGCGTAATGATGTTGGCAGGATTTATCCGCCGGCAAGAACTCTCTTTGTCAAAGAGTTCGCATACAGTTTGCCTGGTCTTGTTTGATGTTTTTCTGCATTAATAAGGCAATCAAAATCAGTTAAAGTGATTCAAAAGTCCCACCCATTGTACACTCACCACATAGCAATACGATTTTTTTGATGGAATAATTACAGTTTGTTTTAACATGTGGCATCAATATCGAAATATTATATTCTGAATAATGTGAATAAATGTGCTTTGCAGGAAAATAAAAAACAGTAATAATACACCATTGGGGAATATGAGCTGAAAGGGCTTTAAATAAAAACAGAGGAGTCGAGATTTAGTATTTATCATTTAAAACTTATGCATCATATAATGCAAAACCTGTTTTTTATATATGCATGCACATTGGAATCGTTTTAATACGTTTGCTAAACTACAAGACTTACGAGCAATGCTTACCCATGCAAAACTTACATTTCTAAAGGGTCCATAATAGTTTTGGGGTCTAAAAAAAAGTTAAAATTGTTTAAATGATTTAAAAATCTGTCATTACCACAAGTGTCACATCACTGTTTCATGTCCAAAACTTGTGTTTATTGAGCCATTAGCGAAGGTGAAGCAACAGGAAATCGCTTCCAACGCATGTGTGTCAGTAAACAAGGCTCCCCTCCAACCGGTCAAGATGAAAGAAGGTCTTTGTTGTTTCCCTTCAGGGCAATGAAAATACTGAAGACCCCGATAGCATAAATCTTCCCTCCTGTAATACAGCCCTGGGTCGTTCCGTCCAACCCATCACAAGCCCATAACGATCAACGCCGACAATGGGGGTTCAAATCAGTGTTCTTCTAACAATAGAATCAGATAACAACGAATACAAGGGAAGTCATCTGTTATTACAGGACACGTAATAAAAGAATGAGCGAGAGTGAGATTGGAAGCTGATTAAAAGTAAGGGCGGAGACCAGGTGAAGCGCATTTCCCAGTCGTCAAAGTTTGAATCTGATAAGGTGCCGGGGCCTTAGACGCCCTTATCGCTCAGAGCGGTTCTGTGGTATTAGCGTGAGAGGATCAGGCTTTGGGTTATGGGACAGAACATGTTGTGAAGAGATAATTGGGATGGAGATGATACCGTGAGACTCTGATGCGGCCACACAAAGGCTTTGGAGGGGCAGGCTGCTGCTTGGCATGCGAATTATGTCGTGCTCTTTAAAGGGCCGGGACGGAGGCATGCACGATATGTGCATTAGAGACGGAAAAGACCCTCAGCATTCACACACACACAAAACACACACACAAATGCTTCCAGATACCACCCAGACCATGACGAGGAATCGCCCGTATCCTCTATGTGTGTCATCTTGTCTGGTGAGATATCTGGTGGCTCTTTGTTTAAGGGCAGCAAAACATATTTGCTTGTATTCAGTAAGGCCACTTAGCTCTGAATAACATGAGGGACAAACACTTTGATGTCATGTCAGGGTATGTTATGTCCATAAAAGCGGTTTTGATTAAAGCTAGTTTAATTGTCGTACTGAAAGATGCAAAACAAATGTGAACATAGTGGAAGCTTTAGTGATTTAGCAGTAAGTTACTAGATAGTCAACCAAAAATAAAAAAATATAAATTCATTTACTCACCCTGAAAACCTGTAAGATATTTTGAGAAATGTTTTAGTGGTTTCGTGTCCATAAAATGGAAGTCAATGGGGGCCAATCCTTTTTGGTTACAAACATTCTTCAAAATATCTTCTTTTGCATTCTGCAGAGGAAACAAAGTCATGCAGGTTTGGAATGACATTAGACATGACATGAATGATTAATAAATAATTAATTATGATATTATGATATAATTAATTACAATAAACATTATGATATTGCTTTGCCTAAACATATTTTTATTTTACTTCCAACCTCTGTCATGACCAGGAAAACTTTTGCATGATGTTTTACAAAATGAAAAATCTAAACACAAGAAACACTTCTAGAAAGTCGCCTATAGTGCTCCCACTACAAAAATCTATTAACTAAAAAAACTTGAAACATAAATGTTTTATACATTTTGATATAATGAATTTATAATAAAATTTTGACTCAAATATTAGCTTTACATTTCCGCTTTAGTAAACCGTCCCTTTAAGGGTGTAACTGTAACTATGAGACACAAAGTCAGGCTGAGTAACACAATTATTTTCTGTGTCATCGGACATTATGACACAAAAATATATATTTGTATAACTCAACTGTGCAATAACTATTCAACATTTAATTATTCAGGCTTGGAAAAAATGGTCAGGAAAGTATTCAATAAAACCGACCCCCTTGGGATACATTGAATGAATATAAGAAATGTTTAAAGGCTCTTGTAATGTTTAAAGGATCATATACTTATAAGGTGCGTATGTGTCCCCTGCTGCTACATGCTGTTGTTATTTACATTAGAAGTATCCCCAGGAGTCTGAGTCATTGACAGAGAATCATTTGAGGCAGGCGTCCTGTGGTCAGTCCTCGCTTATCAAAGCCTTTAATTGGCATTTGTCCCGCACACACGAAAACCTGTTAATGTTTCTCTCCCCGTGACTCACTGTGCTGAAGCTTTGTCACTTTGAATGTGTAATGCAATGGGTCTTACTGCCCGAGGCATCTACTAGACCACAGCCCGACCTCTGACCTGATGAAACAGGGGATTACAAATGCTATTTCTGATTTACTCTCTTTTAACATTTATCACATTCAAAAATAGTTTGAACTTGTCCTAAAAACATGTACGAATATTACTGTTGTATTGCTTAGAAGTGAATCTGAACTCTTTTCCTTTGCAGTATTTGAGGTCTGAAAAAATCCAGAGCATCTTTTCTGTTATTCTGACCTGTTTCTCCAGTTTTCATTTTCTGCAAATAAATGCAAATAGAAACCATATTTGAATTTGAAATATGATAGAAATATTGTTAATAGTTCACAGAATGAAACAAAAATGATCATTTTACCTAAACACATACATAAATAGTACATTTAAACTCAGAAAAGCAGTCTCTGAAATGGTCTATTGATTTTCTCCGTGGATATATAAAATGCATTACATTCAAGGAAAAAATCTAAAAGGACGGATCTTTATCTAATGTGAAACACAAATTATGTTTACAAGATAATCAAAATATCACTTTGTAAGCATTAAAAATATTACCCAACATAACTAAAACTATAAAAATAATTAAAAAAAAAAGCAACACATTGTTTCCCATTCTAACAGTTCTTTTCCCTCTGCAGACTTATATTTTTAACTTTTTATTTAGAAAGTATGAAAATACAATTTTGCCAAAATGAAATCTTGATAGGCTACTTTGCTTGCATCATTTCATTCTTATGTATTTACAAATGGCATTTACTCATAGTTCAGCTCAATAAAAAGCTTTTATAAACCAGCTAGGCATCAGTTATAAATCAAAAGATTAAATCTGGATCTGGAAAGAAGTAAGGTTGAAGTGAGATCCAGGTGTGGGTGATGGGGCGAGACGTACAGTATACTCATACAATTTTAAAAGACGGATCCCTACTCCCTCCGTGTCTTTGTCTTTCTCTCTAGAGGAGCCCTGCAAAAGGAATATTTGATAAAACAGAAAAAGTCTGCCGAGTAGTAAATTAGTAATGGAGAGGTCTTCCCGCTTCGCTTTCGTGCATCCGAGTGCATTTCTGCATGCAGGTGTGTGTCTGTGACAGTCTCTGTGGTGTTTCTCTATTGACAGTCAAATTTATTATAAAATCCTGCCAGATATCCCCTTCCACAGCAATACTGCAGGCATGAGAGAATATAAGGGATTTTCATTGAACGGAACAATGGTCCACCAGACCGTTCTGGACACAGCAAATCATAACCCAGTCTGGCATGAGAGATGCTGTCTGTGTATGTCAGCCAAGAAACATTTGTCCCCTTCGAGAGCTTTATTTGTGGCCTGATAGTAACAGCGGTATTTAAGCTCAGTCTGACCCTAAAGCTGGTTTGTAACAGCCACTCATACAGACAGCTGTACACAACACTCATCTGCCAAATCTGTTCGAAACGACCATGAAGAAAATAGCGTCACTCACAAGTCGAGTTCACAGATATCTGCTGACAGACTGTATTGTCAATGCCAAGAACTTACACGCTAAAAGCAGGTCTGAACGTTTCATCTGTACTGTCGTGTTTCAACATGATTCATCACGTCTATCAAAACGGGGCATGTGTGTTTCTAAGGACTTGGGTTCTGGTTTTCAAATTGCATTTTAAAGCACAACTTTAGTTAAGGCCTGAATGGGGAAAATTTACTTTAAAAAAGCCATCAAAGAAAGTCTAATGAATGTAATGGTTGTAATGGGAATTTTATTGGCTTTAATGGAAACTATATTGGTCCCAGTATCCATTGCTGCTGTCACTGACAGAAATAAAACATAAGGTGACTATAAAAATGCATTAGATCAATATAGACTGTTCTACACTATTAAAAATAACGGTGCTTCATGACGCCATAGAATAACCTTTTTTTGTCTAATTGGTTCCATAGAGAACCTTTAAAATCCAAAGAACCTTTTTATCTCACAAAATGTTGTTTGTGGCAAAAAAAGTTTTTTCCGATGTTAAAAAGCTAAGAAAGAGAGGGTTATTTAAAGATCTTTGACTGAATGGTTCTTTGTGGAACCAAAAATGGTTCTTCTATTCTTCTGGGTTGGGTTGCATGAGACAAAAACTCATCTCAACACAGAACAAGTTCACATCTGAGATGACCAAACAGCAAGATGTCCGAAACAGTCTTTGACACATCAGTGTTGGAACTGAACTGGGCAGCGTTGACTTTCCACACTTCAAAGGATCATAATGGCTCTTAATTTACGGCCTCTTCAGTTAAAGAGCCTGGTGTTTTCTCTCTCGTAAACCATCATTATTCACAAGCTTGTCATCCTCCCCCCAAACATGCTTCTAGACCATGAGTTGACATGTTTTAACACCACTAAACAGTGTGTGTGTGTGCACGTGTATCACTAAGGTGGACTTCCGGAAGCAAAAAACAAACACTTCGACTAAAACGTGAGAGGAAAGCTAAGGAAGGTCCCTGCATCAATACCCAGACATTTATATATTTTTCATTCGGTTTTGATCAATTCTTTCATATTTAACCACCTGTACATCCAAACTTCTTTTTATTTATCTCTCGTTGGTCTTGGAACAATATTTATCTAAACCAACTTAGCTCCAAGTATTAGCTACTGCTAAAATACAGCACAATAATGAGTTTGTAGGTATGTTGCATGACGTCTAACCCAAGAATTTGAGCAATAATCATATCTGTTATCCCAGCATTGGTGCCTTTTGTCCTTGGTTACCATACCCGCATCTCTACATCTATCTGATTAGAACGATCTCTCGAGCGAACTGCCACTGAACAGGTGGACTGGTTTAGATGTTGACTGAGATCTCCTTTTAACCTTCTCCAGCAATGCCTTGAAAAAATGAGAGAGATGCTGTGAGTCAATGGGCGAGTTTAAATTGTTCATAAATTGTATGAATATTAATGATAAAAATAAGCTGAAATGTTTTTAGTTTATACGTGTTCTCAATTGGCATTGAACATGTGTTGACCTCTAGACAAGCTGCTAACAACATGCTGTAGCATAGGGCGACTTCAGGACACACACCCTGCGTGCTTTCCCACGCCCGGCCCCACGCTAAGCATGACTGACACAAATCTGCATGAGTGGCTTGTTTCATACGGGGGACAGCTGTGGACAGCAGGCCGGTTCATCTCTGTTCGTCACACATGACGTTATATTAGAGCTCAGTCACACAGCTAACAACTGGAAACACACCATCATGTGGAAACAGATTTACACTTTCACCTGTTGATCAATCGCGTTCACCTGTTGATCAATTACTGTATATGACCGATTTGTGATCCCACTGCAATTCTTTGGCAGTGACTACATAAAAGACATGTCATCCCAAAAAAGAAATATCTGTCATGTTTTCAAAAAAAATTCAGGAGACAATAAGATTTTCAGAATATTGCCAAGGTTTGGCATTCGAAAGAACAATGATGACAAAATTGTAACTTTTGAGTGATCAACTCAAAATGATCCCTTAAATGCCATGTAAGCCACTTTGAATAAGCATCTGTCAAATGTCAAACATGAAATAGGTGTCTTTTAGCCAAGAACACTGAATGAGAACACTCTTTTACAGCCAAATCTAGTCATCCCAATACAACTTGTTTCGTGTAAATGAAACCTTCCTCCCTCACGTCTTACATAATCTTTCCGAGCTACTTCAATCTAAAGCCCTAAATTGGGGCTCATTCTATTATTGAAGCTCAACATGTTTCGTTGAAAAGGGAACCCCGGGGATCGTGTTTATGTGTTTAGTCTTTAAAGTCTAAACTTTAGCTTAAGTCTCCTCTGTCAGACCCTGATCTCCAAACCCCCTCAGACCAAACAAGTCAAGCAGACCTTATTAGCCGAGCGTCAGACTGGCTGTGGCCGTGGCGTCAAACCACCAGAGAGGATGTGACCTGTGACCTCAGCTTGTGCTTTTAATTAATGAATAGCACTTAGCAATGGCCTTGAGCTGTCTGCACACTCGGTGGCTGTATTTTCCTCTTACAAGTCGTATTTTTATCCCCCACCCACATGGCAGTAAAATATACTGTAGGGACCATCAGTCAATATTGAAACCAACATACTGTATTTACATAAATATAACGTGTATACGTTTTTTAGTTGTGCATACTAACAGGTAGTTTGTACATAACACCAATGTCTAAAGATGTTTAGTGAAGTAATGCACAGGTGTATTGACACTAAAGATGAAGGAGGGGGTGTTGACAGCAAGTGAATAATGACCGTGCAGGGTCACGTGTGTAAAAATGATCATTTTGGACGCCTTTTGCGGGTCACGTTAAAACAGATTTATAATGGAAAGGGCAAATATTTTTGAGAGAAACGCTATTCCCTCTGGCCTTTTTCAGACCGCTTCCCTGTAATTACACACAACTTCCACACACTCTCACACTTCAAAGTATACTGCAGCCTTCACACATTCACACGGTCTCTGTCAATCTGTCGGTCAAGGGGGAGATAACAAATAAAGCAAACAAAAAAGAAAGCCTCAATCTGAGATCCTACAGGTTTTTGTACAATCCTGCCTTTTTTATTACAACTGGTGTCAAATTTAACACTCAAAGTAGGCAACTATCATGATTTATCAAATAATATAAATTGTAATATGCATGGCTCACAGAATCAAACTATGGATGAAACATAATGTGATAATAAAAATTTTCAAATCTATTTTCAAAATATAAATTAATTCTCAACATATACATAAACACAAATTAAAATATTAAATACAATAATAAAATAAAAAAATAACAATATAAAATATGTAAAATAAAAATAATAAATGTTTACTTGTATGTTCTGTGGAAAGCGACTAAAATGTAAAGAACAGATATTGCATATTCTTTCAGAAGAGCACTGAGATCTTTTAGCCATGCACCGGACTGTCTATTCTGCCGATGGAGGAGTTTTAAGAGGGAACAGATGTGTCCTGGCCTGGTTTCCCCCATTACTGTGTTTATTTGACTGCGTGCATGTTGCGTTAGGACCCCTGGGTCTCCAGAACCTCCCAGCCCTCATAAATTTTCATATATTAAAGTTGCACTGACATTACCCCAAACAGAGTGGTTTGTACTTCCGTTAGTAAATTTGGAAATGTGCCATGCACACATTTACACAAACACATAAATAGAAGCACACAGCACCACGGAGCAAATCGTATCGGCGGCTATAAAACCCGGCTAGCGTTAAGAAGGTAAAATGAAATTAGGAACACTGGAGAGGTCACAGCCTCAAAAGTGAACGCCAACAAAAAGATCTAGCCCAAATTCCACAGAAAGATGAATATAAGGAGTAGGCTTGTTCTGAGTTGCAGGTTTAGGTTTGCCTGGACTGGTTTGTGTCTTAATAACAAAGGAACGAGGTAAGACAGCTTTGACAGTGATCAGAGAAGTTCACGTTTTGTTCTTGACCTCCAGTCATTTTTCTTTTATTAGTTAACAGGATTTGGTAGGATAAACCGATCATAGATTAGAGTAAAAGGAAGGGTTAGAGTCAAGTCAAAAAAGACCACACCCCCCACTCTATGATACTCTGACCTCTAAATACATATTTGCCATATTTGGGTCTCACCTTCATTATAAATCTGTGGGATTTTTTTGGGCCATTTTATCATCCAAAAATAAGTCTGCTCACTTACAATACAATTCCACTTTAGCTTCTTATTACAATGTCCAGTTCAATTCATAAAACAAAAGCAACATAGCAGTGAGAGCAGAGATGTTATTGCCAAAGCTGTGAGTGGATATTAAAGAAGAAACACAGCAACAGCAATGACCGTTCTTTAAGAATCAAATTCCTCTGGGATTCGAAAGAACCTAAATCCTGCTCACAGTTGTTATTTTAAGAGCATTGCAACATTATATTATCACCACTCTGAGAATTGAAAAATATGAGAGTTTGTCCCTGAAAACTGTTTATCACTGCAATAAATTTAAGAGAGAGAGAGAGAGAGAGAGAGAGAGAGAGAGAGAGAGAGAGAGAGAGAGAGAGAAAGAGATCATATAGGGAAACCTCTTCTCCTAAAAATGTATGATCTGCTCCTTTGCACAAAATATCATGACTTATCATGAATATCAATACTTCCAAGCATTAAATCATACATTAGATTATTTCTACCCACAAAATATTTCCTTTTATCACAACCAACAATGAACATACAACACAATGAGAAGGATCACAAATTACCCAAATGTCCTAAAAAGGATTGTTAAAGAATAAATTGCAGTTTGTTTAAAGTTTTGCAGTGTCTGGGCGTGTGTGTTTTTCAGAAGACAGGAACACCATCCAAGCGTCTCGGTTCATTTATCATGCTATGAATATATTTTCATGCAGCCAAAAATATCTCCCTCCCCTTGCTATTTAAAAACAGAGAGG
Organism: Triplophysa siluroides; assembly: GCA_006030095.1. Lineage (NCBI taxonomy): Eukaryota > Metazoa > Chordata > Actinopteri > Cypriniformes > Nemacheilidae > Triplophysa > Triplophysa siluroides. The sequence continues at coordinate 424,524 of VCII01000314.1, read as the reverse complement.
CTTCCAAAATCATTGGAAACATAAAAGAGGGTTTGAAAGGATCTTTTCTCCACCTGTGCTTGGCTATTACCGATACAAAAGTATCAAATAGGGATATTATGATGCATAAAACTAAACATTTAACACTCCCAAATCAGATATAATGTGCCAAAGCCCAGTGCTGTTCTGGCAGCAGAGATGGAACAACTATTTATAAGAAGAGATAAGAGAAGATGGCTTGGCACAATGAAATCATGAATGAAAAAAAAGATCATAGCAGAAATATCTGTCTTTTCCATTAGTGGGAGCGCAAGGCCAGCGCTGGTACTTCGCCCCATTTCAAGTTGAACTAATTGTTTTACAGGAGTAATTTGATATGGCTGGTAAAACATTGCAATTAACTCGACCCTTTAAATCCGTCCAAAAGAGACACGTTAGTGGTTCTACAGAGCCGAATGAAAACCACCTGGGAGGAAACAGACTCGCAGTCGAACAACAAAGCTTGAATCTGATTAGGCTACGAGGACGAATGACAGAATCAGGCCCGAGGCATGTGAATGAACGCTCACCCTGTTTGGAAAATCTTAAGCTTCGGAGCAGGAAGGCACGTTGTTTGATTTACTGGAGCTCCTGTCCGAAACATCAGCCAACAAAGACGCAGCTAAACTCTTCTAAGAGTCGTTTTGAACAGGAGCCAGCTCGGGAAGAGGGTTGTCGAGCAGAAAAATTAAACAAGGGTGGCATGAAAGGTTTGGATGTGAGGGGAAGAAGGGAACTGAATTTCATTACCGCAGTTTAACGGTAAAGACAGCATGATCCATAATCAGTGTAAAGTTGAGTGAAATCCGCTTCTTTTGTCTGAACGCGCGCACAGTCACATGTGCTTTTATGCATTTAGTCAGACTGATGAATTCTCCTCAGACAAAACTACAAAAACTGATTACATTTTATAATTTAATTAAATAAAATTATCATATTTCTTATTACTACATGATCTTATGATCACGGATTGACAGATTTGATTGCTCAATGCTTGATTTTATGCCATTGAAATAGTTATAAAATGAGCCTCTGTCCAGCATATCTGTCACTAAATTATGCATATTTAATTTTTTTTCATATCAATAATATTTATCATATCAATAATAATGCGCTTGATAGAAAAATACAGAAACGATTTATTAAAGGACATACATCATAATAATATTTCTATGCACAATACTTCTATAACTTTGGGGAAATGTTTAGCATTTAATTTGCAAAGTCATAACGGTGCACAGTTTTAGAACATGGCTCTTAAGTGGCTCACCAAATATGACTCCCAGTCACTTGTTTTTGAAACTGCTCTAATATCATCGGAGAAATCATGATATCTAGTACACAAACTAGCTTGGTTTTGCTATGGTTGGTTTCCCAAGTTTTCTCTCCTCAGATCACAGTGGATGGGATCGTCCTTCCCTTTCTGTTTTCCTCCACGCTCCCGATCACCAACCAAAACATCAGTTCGCTGCGGTGAACCTATGCACGAATATTTTGGAATGCTCGGCATACAATGTGTAGAGTCCCAGATGGTTAAACTCATGCTTTGTGTGTGCGTGTGTGTGTGTGTGTGTGTAATAACCCCACTCAGATGCATTTGAACAGTATGTTATATTTTCATGACATCCCACCCAAGTATGATAAGAATGTAATTAGACCTAAAGTTTGGATTTTTCAATCAGTTATACAAATAAGTCTGAGGCTTCTGTTGCGTACAGGGTCTCTGATGCAATGGCATCAAACGTCAGTCACAAATTTATTTCTATTGGTCTCATATTTTAAGACAAATCGCTCTGTTGCATCATCTTGTGTGGCCAAAGACCAAAGCCAAGACATCCAACAGCCAAGCCAAGACATCTGGCACAAGGTCGTTTTCACTTTTAATATTACGCCCACACTTGTAACAATGGGAACTGTTCTACATCATTAGACTCAGAGCATCTTTCTTGTATATCCATAGGCCTATTTAAAAATATGTTTCCACATATATTTTTTTTAAGTCATCTTAGATAACAGAATGTATTGCAAAACATATATGAAAAGTATATATATAAAAAATATGAAGTATAGTACATAAACAACACTACTAAACACTTCATCCTTCCATACACAGCTAGTCTGCTGATTTAAAATAGCTCTTAACAACATACACAGTTTCTTGTCTTTGTTATGTTTCTTGCAAATTGTCGCTGTTGTATTAAGGAGTCCTATTTCTCATGAAATGAAACATTTGCTATTTCAGTCTGTTTGTGGTTTGAGTCTAAAACTACTGCAGCATCATTTTAGTGCTGATGTTCTGGTGTAAGATGAATGTGTGTTTTTGTCTTATGTGACTCATTATTTGATTGCTTTTCTCATTAAATCCAGCAGCTGTGTGTTTGTATACATGCTGAGCTTGCACACTTTCAGAGTTTGCTCTAGGAATGCCTTGCTAATATTAACAGCGCCAAAACTTGTATTTTATGATTCTTCGCTGGTAAACATTCACATACAGTAAAATGAATTTTCATACTGCCAGGAGTAAAAAAAATGTAACCAAAGGCAGCGCTGAACTCAATCTGAAGGCAAATATAAAGGTCAAAATTACTTGATCGGACATCTATGCAAGGAATGGTTAAAAACAGCTTAACAGAAGCGTTTACAGAGAACCTTACGTATTTAAGGTTCTGCTCCATTTAGATCACTAATCTAATGTAAACTCACTTGTGACATTGACCATGTTAACTCTATGGGCATGCAGACAGATTTTCTGGCTTTTCGATATTTTAAAGCACACAAGATGCTATTTGTAACCTTTACATACCGTTGCATGTTGAGATGGACGTGGGTAGCTCATGTCGACTTGAGTTCATACTGCCATTTAAGGGATAGTTCACCAAAATATAAATTATCTCATCATAGCATCACCCTCGTGTCGATCTGTACAGATCTCTTTTTTCTGTGGAACACAAAAGAAGATTTTTTGAGAAATGTTTCAGTGGTTTTGTGCATACAGTGAAAGTCAATAGGGTCCAACGTTGTTTGTCTATCAACTTTCTCTAACATGCAGCCGTGAATAAAAATAAATAATAAAGTTTTTCTGAATTTCTAAATTTACTTATAGATATGTGTTTAGGTAAAATTATGTAAACTACTAGGAATGTTTTTACCAAATTTCAAATAAACATATTGTTTATATTTGCTTTTAATTTGCAGAAAATAAAAACTGGAGAAACAGTTCAAAATAACAGAAAATACGTTCTGTCAGACCTCAAATACTGCAAAGAAAACAAGTTCATATTCACTTTAAGCAATACAACAGTCATATTAGTACATGTATTACATTTTTTTATGTGATATCAAATTTGAATGAACATAAAAGTGAGTAATCTCTTTCAAACAAAATAGGGAAAATAAATAATTATATTTTTTAACATTTACATTATAATTTATAAACGTTATGCTAGACATTGTGATTTGAAATGAAAAAACTTAAATGAAATTAAAGAAAAAATCTGTATTTTCAGTAGTGGCCCCAGCCAGACCTCTACTCAAATTAATATATTATTAAATGAATAAATTAATTAGTGAAAGGCCATCTCACGTTGTGTCCAGTGAGAGTAAAGTCACTTTTGGAATAAATTTGGCCATTAAGTCCCATCTGAGACCCATCTAATGTTTGAAAGCATATCAGACCCACTGTGGCTAATTAGAGTTTATATGTGGAACAAACCACACACAAACAATTAGAAAAGCTGTGGACGATATGGTGCTGTGTCTGTCTCGGTCTGTCTACTGGGGCCCGAGAGAATGTTTAACTTTGCTCAGTTTAACTTGCATCCAAGTCCCTGCCTTGCGTGTGTTGATGTGCGTGTGTTGATGTGCGTGTGTTGATGTGCGTGTGTGTGAACGCTTCTCTCCTGGGTCACGCGTGTTTACAGACCGGCCGGTTTCCTAATTACCAGCATGTCTGAAGTAAAGTCTCTGATAGTCTCACCGCTCCCCTGAGATAAATCACATTAGTCAGCGATCTCCCTCTCCACTAATTTATCTTAATCTCACCACTAATTTCATCCTTTGGGGGCTACCCGCTTTTTCTTTGTTCACCTTATCTCGCCGTCTACAAGACCAACTGAAAAAAGGAGAGAAACAATGTATCGGGCAAAGAATGCAGGTTATGGTTTGGTTTCTCTCAGGAGTGACACTCCGCTCTCTCTTGTTTCTCGCACGAGAAAGCAAAGGGCTTCTGGGAAGAGCCTTTGTAGTGGTTGAGAGGAGAATAGGGGTATTTAAGTAAGATAAGGCGATGTCTACGAATGTCATGCAACTTTGTTTTGCCCATCTTTGCCGTTTTAAAGCATCCAGATTTCCAAGGCATGCCATTAGTACTGCCTACTTAGAATTCAGGAGAGCAAAATAATTATTTTGATTTTCCTAAGTATTATACTTTGGTTAACTTTACCCTGCAACATAAGAGATACATGTGAGACTTATTACTTTTTTTAGCTAAACCCATTTACTTGCCAAAAAAGCCTGACTTCATCTAGGGTCCAGGATCTCATAGAGACTTAGTGATAAGCTCCTTTGAATAACACCTTAGCAACTGCATAGCAATGCCCTAGCAACCACACAGAAAAGACATCTGAATACCATAGCAACCACATAGCAGCCCTGGCAACATCCCTATTATTGTTCTGGTGAGTTTTGCATCACTACTTACAATATCTTCTTCAAAAAACAAGTAAATGAAGTGTTTATTTTCAATAAAAAATCATGTCATTTATTATGCTATCATGTCTTTATTTTGTTAGTTAGGTGTTTTTTTTTCATCAAAAAACATGAAAATTCGTAAAAACAGATAATTCTGTTTAACTCTTCAAATCAAGTAAACACTTTTGTCTCTGCAACTATTTGTACCAATATGTTTAGTCCGTCTCTGATATTTAAGAGGTAAATGATGTTAGTGCTCCAAGTTATGATTATTATTTTATGAAGATTATCATGAAAACATCTGGAAAGTGTCATCCTGGTTAGTGTGTATTCCAGCCCAACTGATTCAGATATAAAGGACTGAAGAATCCTCCCATGATTTTCACCAAGTCTTCAAAAAGAAGTGTCTAGAAACTTATCTGAACAACAGCAGAAAATACACACACATTATCTTTAAATATCATGTCACTGCAATCTCTGGAAAACGTATCTGGACACTTTACATGTGTGACTGTTATTGCAGTAGATGACAAAACATCAAACCGCATGTCATTTATTCTAATGCACGAAATCACAAATACACTTTTCACGCATAAAAAAACGTTGTTAGCTTTAAATCGAAATGATATACTGCAGGTCTAGGGCCACATTCTCCAGAGCTTGGTTCCAGCCCTGTTTTTACACACCTGCTTGTCATTTCATACGTATATAAATACATATACACATCTGTGTTTATATGTCTACATTTTCATCAGCATATTGGACTGAAACAATTTCCTTGACAAGCCAGTATGACGTGCCATTCGCCTGGACCGAAACAAATCCTACAGATGCCACACATGCCTAACTAATGCAAAGGTTCAGTTTTGAACATAAACAGGATTGCCCTCTGCTCACAGCCCAACGTTACAAAACACATGAGGTCATCTGTGTTTACATTCGCTGCATGTATGAGTCTGTCCCACTGAACCGACACAAAGACGTATGGCATATCACACGTATGGCAGTCGAACCTCACACTATCTAATCACTTAAAACAACAACGCTCACAGGACGAGAGAACGCTAGCTCTCACGGCCTACACTATTTCTCTTCTTCCAATGGCAGACAGGGAAGATAATCCTGACTTGATAAATCCAGCTGTGATTGAAGCCAGAAGGAAGCCCAAGTCTGATTCGGGAAAGCCGAACTGTGCCCCTAGCTTCCCAGTATTATTGAAGCTGTCCAGAAAACAGCCCCATTATTCTTCTGTCTGCTTTTGATTTACTCCTTAAACCCTGTACTGATAATCTGTTATCAGCGTACACCCAATCTTACCCAAAGACACAAATCTAGTACGCCACAGAATGGAAACATCAATGGAAATATCCGGCAGTTTAATGAGGTAATGCTCTCGCAATAGTGAAATCCCTTTCATACCCTTTCGAACTGTCATGTTGGTAAATGTAACCATGTTCTCACCCTCCTCAATGTCAGAGCGGCCGACTCGGAGCGCTATGATGAATGAAGCCGGCAAAGTCCACGAACCCTGCATTTCGTTCCCAGTTTAAATTACATTATAAAAGGAAAGGACGCGACATGCCAGAAAGAGATCGGTGATCAGCCCTGGAAAAATGGGACGGATCCGATTCTGATTTTAACCATTTAGTGATGCAATGATATCGAGCTCCAAAACCAGAATCTCTCAGACGTACCAGAGGATCAGGAAGATCAAGGGTCACCCCTCCAACATCTCCATCTCTGTGCACATCCAGACAAGAGAAAAGACGGCAGATTACTATCCGTCTCATCTTTCATAATGAATTCAGTCTGTTTAGTGTAACTTTTGTGTCGGTTTATGCAGATAAAAAAAAATCCTCAGAATACACCTGACAAACCAACGTGATCTCACGGGAATTCAAGCACATTTTTGGAGGTGCATGGGTAATTTGTATAAATCTGTACGATGTGAATCATACAAAAACATACACCGTAAAAAATAACCAATTTTTCCTGCAGCAAAATTATACCATAACATAAAATCTTTTGCTATTAAAAATGACATGTTTTTCTTGTAAATTTGCGGTCTTTTTCTGTCATTTTACGGTTTGACCGTAATTCAAAAATACGTTATTTCGAACATTTTATCACAAGTAATTTGACTATAAAATAATAACAAAATGTAATTTAATGTCAAATAATATTGGTTATAACTACAACAACTAATTAAAATCTATTGTCTTAATTTAGTTGCTAGTGGGTGTAAGTCTAACCGTAATTCTGAATGGGTCTTTGGTATAAAGTTCTACAGGGGATGGGATGCACACGAAGGCATGGATAAGGGTGGATCCTCGTCGGCTCGCCTTTCTTCTACGCATTCCCAGAATGGCACCCTGGGAATGCATAGGATCTCCTTACCGATTCACCCCGAGCCCAAGCATCTGCCCCCAGCCCGTCATCCCCCAGGAACCACGAGCCACAGCGCTCTGACTCTATACGTGACAGAAAAGAGGGAGACACCCAGAAAGAAAGACAGAATGCACAGAAGAAGAGAAAGACAGAAAATAGAGTGAGAGGTTAAGAGGATATAAACTCCGCTCATGTCACTAGGCTGGAGCGTTTGTGTGCGTGTTTGGCACTATGTTTATAACAAGATTGAGTTGCTCTACAACTTGTTGCGTGATGCTAAATAAATGCTGGCATGTGCGGCTAGAAACATGACGCTTTGGCTGAAAAGGGTCACTCACCTCATGTTCATAGTGCCTGCTGCTGCCCGCCCAAAGAGTCTCTCCGCATTAATGAGAACATGTGCTGCAGTTTTGTTCCTCCGCTGGTTCTTCAACACTTCAGTATGTGGCAGGGTCGAGCGCTACATCACTCTTCTGCTAACAAGAATGTAAATTGATTGAGTGTTTGCGTGAGATAAGGTTACGTATTTTATAAGACTGGACTATTCTATCGATACTTTGTGCTAATGATTCATAAAAATACTGGCTATTTTATATAGGGAACTGGCTATATTTAAACATAATGTCAGGTTTATCAAAATATCCCCTTAGAAACTAAAATACGTTGCTTTATTCAGACATACAGCACATTAAAAGTATATCATTTATCACTTTTGTTTCCCAATATGTGTAAATATACTAAGTTTGCTTTACTGATTTCAAGTTACTTTCTAAACCTCCATTGTCATTCCAAATGGATATATTGACCCATCCTCTGCCCATTAGCCCACTAACACAAGGTCACACATGCACTCGTGTGTTGTTTTCCCTGGAAGAGATCTCTGCCAAGTTCATTTGCTCTTATGCTGTCTGTGATCAATACGGCCTCTGTAGCAAATCCCCGCTGCATTCCGCAGGCTCTGATATTGACTAGAACAAAGTGAATGTATTATACAAACATAACCATGATCAATGGCTCACAATGCCTATTGGGTTAAGCTAATGGAAGCAGAGCGGGATTAAACCCTTCACTGGAGATAATTAAAGAGAAATCCCAATAAGATATCTGGTATCAAGTGCTCAAGGCTGGACTGATGAGAAATACTGTCAATGAATTAATAATGAAGGACATATTCATTATCAATTCATCGCATATGTGTAGTACCGATTTGTCAGTCAATATCAAAGAGTTCATGGTTGACTTCATTCGTCTGTGGTCGATTGTACATACATGCTGTGTAAGTCATGAATAAAGCAAGAAAGAAAGAAAGAAAGCAAGAAAGAAAGAAAGCAAGAAGAAAGCAAGAAAGCAGAAAGAAGCAAGAAAGAAAGCAAGAAAGAAAGCAAGAAAGCAAGAAAGAAAGCAAGAAAGCAAGAAAGAAAGAAAGCAAGAAAGAAAGCAAGAAAGAAAGCAAGAAAGCAAGAAAGCAAGAAAGCAAGAAAGCGAAAGAAAGAAAGAAAGAAAGAAAGAAAGAAAGAAAGAAAGAAAGAAAGAAAGAAAGAAAGAAAGATTTAATGTACATGTAAATGAACATGTAACTTGACAGGACTGTAAATGCCAAAACACAACACAATGCAGTGCAAAAATTCTAAATACAGGAAATCTATATAAAGAAGTTAATATAAAGAAAATCAATACAGAAAATGCCTTCATTAATATTAATATTCATTAATACAGTAAATATTCAAATTAGGCTAATAATTCATAATAATTCCTTAATATTATGCCCTATTTTACGGATTTTTAGTGCAGGTTTCAATTTACTGATTGAAAACCACAATTGTTCGTAGCAAACCAGAATCTTTCAACCTTTCTATTCTGTCAATAGTCAATAACCAATGTTTTGTAATTGCTGTTTTTCTCTATTTGCATTTTCTTCAATTTTATAAGTGCTATACACGAACATGCTGTATAAACAGACACTGACCAAAAACACAAAACTGCAATTTTGATTTCTTATGGGATTCTAAGTTACATTAGCCAAGATTCTGCTGATTTCAGGATAGCAATCTAATATAAATCTGTTTCTAGCATCACATTGAAAACAGCATCCACACCTACATCCCATTTATATAATCACACTATGTGAAATGATGAGAAATGTGTATTCTGGCCTCAACAACCCAAAAAAACACCTGCTACAGCAGTGTTAAGTTTGGCCTTGCTCTGAGATCACATGCATTACGGCACAGGAAGGAGCAGGTTTCACATCTCACATCTCTTATTGGCCTGCAAGCAGATGTGTATACTTATATGTGGTCGCACTGTTTTCTGGCCGGACCACACATGAAACACAGCTGTACATTACAGCTGAAGATCCTGAGACGGCAGCTGTCCGCACCTCTGCTATGCCAGTCTCATCCACATGGAAACAGCTAACATGCGTATATCACTCACAAACACCAGGAGACATGTAAAACCAGACCCTATAATGCTCATAACTTACTGCTGCCTGTGTGTTATTTCTCCTTTAATCATGAGTTTACAAGAAAGCAGGCACACTCCTGAAAATATATACAACGTGAGCAGAACCTCATGACAAAAGATCAAACCCAATGAAATTAAAATAGGAAATGTAGCATTTAATCTGTAAGTTTACTGTAATAAAATAAAGTTTACATGCTTTTTAAGATGTTTGTGTATCTGTAAAAGTAGATTTATATGTTTCACATTTATATATTTTAGATAACAGTTTATATAGGCTAGTTTTAAAAATATATATTTAAAAAAAAATGAATTTATTTACAGAAGTCACTCATCATCTTGGCAGGATTTTAATAATGTTTTAATATACATTTTTACAGCATTGAAGCCCGTTTTTGTCTCTCCACAAAATCCCACAGCAGCCGCCAAACCAAACTATTATACAGTAAAAACTGTGTGGTTTTAAATGATCCTTTAAATGAACAGTTTCAGAAGCATTCCCCTATAAATATGTATATCATTAAAAATAACTATTTTCTCTACCACTAAAAAAATGACAAACTCCATATGATTGCTGACATAATATTTGTCTAACTCTGAAGAGAACTACTTTGATGGAATGGAGAGATGAGCCCTTGCTTTCAATCTGTCTTTCATTCAGACGTTCTTAGGTTCTCCCTGCACAACTTATTGATGGTTTCCATTATAATGAAGTTACAGGACAATCTGAGGCAACATTATTCATGTTTAAACTATCATGCAAACCGTTCGCTTGTGTGTGAGCTTAAGGGCAGTTGACGTGAACAGCGCGGAATAATGAACGACTACGGTTCAGTTTAAGAGCCCAAGTATGCAACCTGAGTACGCACCTGCTAGGTTCTGTTCTTCTGGAGACTAACCAGATCCAGCTACAATTAAACCTCATCCAGGACTTATTTCATCAATGCTAACACTGGACTTGTATTCTTTTAGTCTTCAAATGCTTCAATTGCAAGTCTGTGGTAAGAACATCAACCACAACAAACCAAGATAATATTTTTGGTGATATGCGTCATCGCTTACAGAAAATAAAAATCAGCTTGCTCTAACATTCAAAATCTTTGATTTTTTTTAAAAAACACTAATATTATCAGAAGAAAACTACATTATTTATTACCTTTATATTAGGAAGGTATGGTCATACAGTGGCTTTTTGGACATGTACTATGCTAATAGTTAACACGAATAATTCAACAATATATTTATATTTAAAAAGTACCATCTGATCGATAAACATTTTTTATTTTCACAATACTTTTAACTTGTAAAATAATGGCATATGCTTAAAGGGATAGTTCACCCACAAAGAAAAATTCTGCCATCATTCACTGCCCTAGAGCTGTTGCAAACCTGTATACATTTATTTTTTATATTAAACACAAAAGAAGATCATTTTAAAGAATGTGGGAAACCAAACCGTTCTCGGGCACCATTAACTTCTATAGTAGTATTTTTTTACTATAGTAGCCAATAGTGCCCCAGAACCGTTTGGTTACAACGACTCTTCCAAATATCTTTCTTTTTGTTAAACAGAACAACAAAATTAGTTTGAAACATCTTGAGGGCGAGTGACAGAATTTTCAATTTTTTGGGTGAACTATCCTTTAAAGAGCCAAACACAAAGTACCAAGGGGAACAGACAAATGGCTACCGGGTTAAGCTGTCATAAGCCTAACAATTGCCACAAAGTTCATCCCAGTTGGTGCCCTTACTACTACTACACATACCTGTGTAATACTTGAGAGGTTTGAATGACACCAATAATGATTAAATCAACTCGGGTTACAAATGAGAACGGGCCTCCCTGGGTCCTTGTGTCACCGCATGCTCTCCACAACAATGCACTGTAAAATGCCCTGACCTGCCGACTGCTCCTCTTTCCCACAGTGAAGAGCACTCTGCCCCGTGCCTCCCTCCCTCCCCTGCATATAAAACAGCCGAATTTAAGGGAGTCCTGCTTAGGAGAAAGATGAGGCGCCATACGGTAACATACATCATAAATTACGGTCTCCACACACATATACACTTTAAAGAGTGCGCTCTCCTATAACGCACGGCCTGCCTTGGTTTTACGGGCTGAGACTGTGACATTGTGCTTTAGTTTGACTTGGGCCTCCGGTTATAATTAATGGCTCAGGTAAGGGTGGGAACATTTTGTCATAATTAGGAGTGTTAAGTTGCAGGTCTAAGCTGAAACTTATTAATGGTGATATATAGCCGAGTCTAGGTTGCGATGGATTTTAGGGCGCCTACACAATATGCTGCGAATCTATTGTGCAACGGAAGGCTGTAAAGTAAAAATGCAAGAGTTTACAAAATCAGTGTGAAAAAAACTTTGCTGACGCATGCCTTTTTCTGACCAATCAGAAGTTCAGAGAGGCGGGACTAGCTATGCCTTCTGTCATACAATTTTCTTTATTTAAATGCGTCTTATGCACCTAATAGAACAGAACATTTTTAATAGAAACAGAAAAATATATATAAATTGTGCATGTTATTACATTTTCCAACTCAAATGAAAACATCCAAGTTCATTTACTGTTGCAGTCATGCAATATTACACTGTCAATGTTACACATCACACTATGAAACATGACGTGACTTATAATCATTTAATTGCTGTGCGACATATAAAAGCCATTGTTAGCGTGCACTGGTGTGTATCGCTGGCAAATTTTGCGAGAGGACTGAGACAATAAAGGCACTTAATTGTCAGCCAATACAAACTTTAGCTTTACAGCGAGGTGCCACTTACACTGTCCCCTGCTTCTATAAAACCACAGAACCATGACAAACGCTCTCGAAAGACTGAATCGTATTACAAAGTTGTCCAACTACGCTTTAACCAATTACACGTGTTGAAACTCCCCAAGTTCACGCATAAAAACTGCAGTTATTCCCATTTCTAACTTCAGCTACAACTGAGGACCAATAACGGTACAACGACAACAAATGAGCTAATGCAGCAAATGACGCTGATGCTTGCCAAATGCGTTCAACCACAAATGCTTTTCAATTGACTGCTAATTACTCAACTCACCGTTTCAGCAAATTTCACATTTGGCTCCACATTTATCTCACTACTTCTTGACTAGGGGATTGTTTACCCACGAGAAGGCTCGATCTGTCGATTTTGTGTGTATATTTCTCATTCCTCCAGCCATCTTGATTCTGTCAATGTTGACTCTGTGAATGTGGGAAATTTGTCACCGCTGTGGTTTAACTGGGAACTTTCAGTGTCAGGAAAAGTTCCCCGTGACGGACGCCAGTGCGCACCACATCACTAGACATCAATGCGAATGATTGTTACCTCATCAGCGGGCCAGTTTCTGGCAGGTTAAGTGATCTTTAATCTGAACCTGCTTGGAAAGTGGTAGAGGGGTGGAGGTCTTAGAAAGGGTGGTGCCTCTTTCCTACGCTTATTTCCTGTCTGCTGATCTCTCGCGGACCCTCGTGCTTCCCCTGCTAACCCCTGATGCCGGCTGACAGGAAGCAGGGCTCGACTGATAGGACCTGGGTACATGTGAACTGCTGACATAGATCACAACTGATCCATCACCGACCTTTCAACCGTCCTCTCACCTCACTTTTCACCCTTAGCTCCTCTCTTTAGATGTTGCGCTCTTCTACTCTCCTTGTGGTAGTGAATGAGTTTGTTGTTTCAGCCATTAGAGGCCAAAGCAATATCGCAAAGCGCCAATGCTGCCTGAAGAGAATAAGGCAAAAGATAAGAGAAAAGATCAAATAGACATGGAATACAAAGCAACAAATCTAAAAACAAAAGTAGGGAAAAATGGAAAGAATGTTTAGTTGCCTACTTTTAGTCAACACCATGCACATTAAACTGGGAAACATGAAAGGCTTAAAGGGATAGTTCACCCAAACAATAAAAATCTGTCAACATTTATTCACCCTCATGTCATTCCAAACCTGTATGACTTTCTTCTACAGAACACAACATAAGATATTTTCAAGAATGTTGGTAACCAAACAACAACGAACTCCAATGACTACCATTCACAGAATTTCTCAAAATATCTTCGTTTGTGTTCCAGTTTGAAATGACATGTGGTTGAATACACAATGTTTTGGGGTGAACTATCCCTTTAAACCTCAAACAAATGATACTCTTTACCCTAAAGCTCCTTAGTGTCTCATCCTTCTCAAGTCTCTCATGTATACGTTAAGAGACTCTTCGTATGCGATCTACTTCCTGTAATGAGAGCGTGATTCAGTTGATTTTTATCATGGAAGACGATGGATACACTGTCAACTTGCGTACAAAGAGACTCTCTCTTCCCAGTAACCTCTCGCTCTCTGCCCTCATTCTGATTGGACACACAGAGTAGAGATATGGAGCTAAATGTGAAAGCAGGCGTCTGTTAAGAGTTCAAGGGGATGGGCTGGACAGGTGAGTCTGATGAACTGAATCATTTGACTCATGGGAAAACCTATTGAGACTGGTAATCCTAAATTCCCTTTCTCCTTATGTTACAGAATTACCTCATTAGCATTACGAGTTACTTTCACAATAGTCTCAAAAGAAACGCCAGTGGACATTTCATGAAGCACGCATAATGCACAGAGTAATAACAAGCCTTTCTCAACAAGTTCCAATCTCATTGGCTGGCTTTATACAAGGGAAATAAAGTTATGTATTCCAACTTTTTTTTAATTCATTTGATATTGTCTATACGAAAACAGAGACAATATGATTAAACTAACATGTCCATAGATGCCCTTTTTTAAGTAAAAAGGAGCAATGTGGGGCTTTTAGAGGCATCTAGTGGTGAGGTTGTGAATTGCAGCCAACGGCTCATTCCACCCCTCCTTTTCAAAGCACTATGGTGGCTGACACAGGATAAAGATGTTGTCTCGTTTTCGCTTCTTTGCTGAAGGAGATAACTTATTTACGAAATGCGCACTGTAGAGCAGTTTGTCCATCTGGGCTACTGTAGAAACAACATGTTCATTGTTTAAGATCTTTATACACCTCTGAAGACATAATTAATATCTCATGTCTAGTAATGTATATCATATTGCATTTCTGTCAATAGACACGCTGAAATATTTCACACAGCACCTTTAACACAAAGACAATGGAAAGAACAGACTGTCTGTCCGAATCCTGCACGGAGAAATGAGGTGTGAGAGACATAAACTGTGACATTGAGTCAAACTGGATATCTGTGCTTTCCTCATCTCTTCCCACAGGACATCAGACTCTCAGTCAAGCAAAACAAGCTATCGGCTGATGAAGAGTGAGAATGTGACTCAACATGGCTCACCTATTCCAATCCGATTGATAAATGTCCAACTATTCTCTCATTCCCAGTTTTTAATGAAGAGTATCCAGCCCTCTGTCTCCATGATCACAAATATACCCAAGTACTGCAGATCAGCCAATTTGATTGTTTGAAATTTCTAAACAAATTATTTTAGAAGCCAAGTTGATCCAAAGTCTTTCTACACAAGCTGTGCATTGTCTACACCAACTGCGAGAATCCCACCGGCATCACAGTCTAGTCCAATTCCCGCTGTCTCCTCAGCATCCAGCGTTCGAACCCTGGAACAAGCTCCCTGCAAGACAACAACCACAACAACCTTTGCTTTCATCACAGCCATGACATATACTTCCATGGGTCTGTGATGAAAGAGTGTAGCATCTATAGATCTCCTCTCTTTGTACTTTGAAGACTTTCAGTGTCTGTAATTTTTATTTTGTTGCATTTCTAAGGGAAAGCTGCAAGGGCCGAATCTCTGAAGGCTGCAGAAGAGATCAGACGCGTGTTCCTCAGAGTCAAAAATCATCAAGTGCGTTCATCATGCAAGAGACTTTTCCACAGAATGAATATCATAAAACAAGATCAAAACACTTGGCCCAGTGTGATGTGGAGAGTTGGAGAGGTCAGTCAACTGGCTGCCGAAAATTTGACTGACAAACTTTAAGACTGACAAAAAGCTGACAAAAGGGTCGGCAGAGTCGTACGCATTTGACCCTTAATTTAAGAGGTTAAAGTCAAGACAGCCGGCTTGCTTGTACAAGGCATCACTTGGCACCAAAGAAAATAAGTGTATGGGGAAACAGTGATGTAGGGTATCTGGCACAATGCACAAGAATAATTCAGAAGATAATGTTGCTTCAATTGGCAGCAGAGGAAGAAAGAGAGAGAATTAGAAATAAATTATTGCTCAAGATTAAAGGCAGGTGAACATTTTCTAATACTTGGAAAGAAAGCGTCCATGTACACAAAACTGCGTTCATCACAACCCTGGCTGCATCTCTGGACCGCGGTCAGCGCATTGGAATGTTTAGAGGATTTAACACGGGGTCATTGTTGTTGATCTTCTCTCAGAGGTCTCCCTGCCGGACCTCAGTTATACACCACTGTTTTTGTCCTTTGGGGCCCTCAGACATCCACAGAGCAGAACTCTTGAGTACACACACGCGCCGGGCCACGCCAGCCCTCCGTGGCCGCATCTGGAACCCACATGTGAAATAGGGCGTGTCAGACATTACCACAATACCCATTTTAGACCACTTTGGGAAAGTTTGGGTAAAAGCGTGTCTGTGGCAGTTGACAAATAACACACGCTTTTTGGAATTATGATTATGGGAGAAGCCCTATTTAAGATTGAATGTAGTTGGGACATATAGAAAGCTTTCTGAAATAAAACGTTATCTCTAAACGAAATGCTCCTTGAGAATGTGGACTGGGCTTTGCTTATCTTAAAGGAACCATACACTAAAAATAAAAACGTTTTCATCATTTATTCACTCTCACTCTCATGTCTATGGAACACAAAAGAAGATATTTTGAGAAATGTCTCCGTGGTTTTTTATCCATACAATGGAAGTCAATGGGGGACAATTAACGTTTTTAGGTTACCAACGTTCTTCAAAATATCTTCTTTTGTGTTCTGCATTAGAAAGAAAGCCAAACATGTTTGGAATGACATGAAGGTGAGTAAATGATGAAAGTATTTGTGATCAATTAAACTTAGTCAATTAGTTTTTTCCCCAAATACAACATTTACCATTTTCCTCAAAAATATATATTTAGAATTATTTCTACCTTCTTAACTGTTATCCGAGCTGGTTGGGTTTGGAATGCCGCACTGTTCCAGGAAGCAGTTATCTTAAGATGTCCCAGCGCAGCAAGCGTATCTCAAACAGAGAGAAAAAGAGAGAATCGTAATTTCAGAGATGGCAGAAGCAGCTGTATCCCGAAGGTGCCATGAAATTATCTGGTTACCTCACCGTGGCTCACACACAAAGAGACTTATGTCATCAATATACTGTTGTGAGGCGTTTAAGTCTTTACAGCTTGTTGGAGAGGTGAAGCCATTAGCGCTTTTTTGGGTGGTGTCACCGCACACAATCCACACAGGTCATCCATCATCACGGGCTTCTCTCAGGGGTGAGATGCTAAAGTTGGAACCTAAGAAAATTAGTGTTGTTGGTCATATCAACAAACAGTGTACACAAAAACATAGATGCTTAATTTCAGGTTTATATTGAGTTTTGAGTACATGTTCAGATTTAATGTTAAAGGGATAGTTCCCCAAGAAATACACATTTTGGCGATGTTTATTTGCAAATTCTGTCATTATTTATTTCAAAGTCTGTATTTGACACCTTCGGTGTTTCCGCTATATTAATTTTGCCATGGCAGGTCATCACGCCAAAAATCCTCCCCACCACGACTAAAGTGACGTACTGTCCGAAGACACTAGATGGAAAGTCTTCAGCCAAAAAAGCATAATGGCAAATGCTAATGTCCTAGGATAAACGGAACGTAGGAAAGGAGTCCAGATGCTAGTTTTTTTTAATAGTTTTGTTAGCAGTTACAGTTTCTCCAACTAGAAGAATTACAGAACTTTCCATTTCACTATAATAAAAGTTTAGGTCTTTGCACATACAGTCCGAAATTTTGCGGTTTTCGTATTTGGCTCTCATTTGTACGGTGTCTCTAAATTGTTATAAATTGTTTAAATACTTGTCAGTGTGTAAATGTGATTGACACAACGTGAGGTCGTATTTATTTTTTAACGTGCGGAAATTTCGGCCGCAAAGTGCAATGGGCTTATCTCTGGAGAAGCAGCACATTCAGTTCACCGTACGGCGGCTGGCTTGTGAGTACAAAACAGCGTTTCCAAAACCTGTCAGTGTTATCGACATATAAGCACAAGCACAGTTCGTCTATAAATAAGCACATTACAGAGACAGAGGCTGTACATGTGCTGTGTGACAAAATATAGTCAAAATCTCTGCTCTTTAAGGTATGTGGTGATTTTATCAGACAATGTGTCTTGCTTATAAAACAAAACTGACAATATATAAAATATTTAAACGACAGCGGCTTTATTGGGCAATAAGCTGTATGTAATGTTCAGACTGTTCACACTAACCTTCTTATGTGAAAAACAAAAAGAATTTTGAGAAATCTCTCTTTGTGTGCATACAGTGGAAGTCAATGGAAGCCATTGTTGTTTGGTGACAAACACTCTTTAAAATATCTTCTTTGGTGTTCTGTAAAAGTAAGAAAGCCATACACCCTAAAAAATAAAGGTGCTTCCAAAGGTTCTTCGATGCCATAGAAGAAACTTTTTGTCTAAATGGTTCCATAAAGAATCTTATACATCTAAACCTTTTTGACTTCATTAAAGGTTCTTTGTGGCGAAAAAAGGTTATTCTATGGCATCGCTGTGAAGAACCTTTTAAGCACCTTTTTTGTGTTTAGTTTACAGGTTTGGAATTAAATGAGGCCGAGTAAATGGCTAAAAAAATATCTTTATTTTAACCGATTTGTCTTACCGCAGAGAGCAAGGTCGTTCTTTTACACTTAAAGAAAAGTGAATACTCCATTAAGTCCCTTAAAGTATAAAGGATAAGGCTTGTGAAATTCTTTAAATTAAATAGAATCAAAAACTATTGAGACACACACAAAAGCATATGAAGATATTGCAGCTCTTGGGGTATACACATGGAAGGCTGAAATCTGTAGTAGTTTGTGGAGTTTTGTATTATTTCTGGAGACTGTAAGACAGGAAAGCAGTTTTACTATAGATTACTGTCGGAGGAACACATGGAAGAACTTACACTAACCCCGGTAGCCAAAACCCACAGGCACACAGACAGTAAACACTGAAGACAACTGACACCTTTGGAGATAAAACTATAACAAATGCATAAAATATAGACCATTTAATTTGACCATGAAGTTTCCAGATTCATATTCTCTCACAAACAAGCTGTACCCTCACAGAACATATCCACAGAAGGAGAGCAGAAATGCAACAAACTGTTAAATGTACCTACTTTCTCACACGTGTGTGTGTATGAGTGTGTGAACCGTGAGATCTATTTACAAGATCAACTGACTCATGCCAGGCAAAAAAATTGCATAATAGGTGAAATCCAATCCTTGAATTTGTCTCAAGAAAAATTACAGTACTCTTCAAGGAAAAGGCCTTTTAAAGCATTTACTTTAAACGTGCCCATTTAAAGAATGTCAGGTCATGTCAAATACTACACAACTGCAGTCTTATAAGACAGGAAGTGGAATCCTTATTAAAACGGGTCAAGGCCAGTTGTACACAAGTCATGAAACTTAAACTCCTGGGATGTGAGTGGTCAAAGTTCTGCTGCAATTGACCTTTTCTAAGACTGTAACACACACTGAGTAAACTGATGAAGGAGACAGTGGTGTATTATTTGCACTCTCTCACACACACCGGGCCCAAGTGCATTCAAAGTGCATGTGGGTGGGCTCTCAAAACCCCTGGAGGATCTTACATATGTGTGAACGTCTCTACAATGTGGTGAGAACGTGACTTTGTGCCCAACACACACTTAGAGAGAAAGAGAGAGAGAAAGGGTTGACAGAGAGAGAGCGAGAGAGAGAGAGAGTCACTGACCTGGTCAGGATATGAACATCAATGAGTACAAGCCGATCATGTTACTCGGTTTGATTTATGAACAAGCAGCTGCAGTAAAGTCTGAGACCACAAACAAAGAGTAACTCACACACATTACCACTAAACTGTAACACTACTCACTGCAAACCAATTACCTGATATGGTATCTGTATCTCTACACTGTAAATCAATGCAGTGCGGTATGCGACCCAAAACACAGGGATGTCTGAGGTTAGAAATAGATTCATCTTTGGTTTTAAAGGGCTCCGTCTTACTCATTCAGTACACACACGTGATATGAAAGGAATATGGTAATGCCCCGTGTCTGGACTTCAAAGAGCTTCATTACTTAAAGGGGCTCTTCTCAGAGATCTCTTCATCTGTTTGTGAAGAGACGATGGGTAAACCACCTGATGTGAGCAAAATTACATCACTTCCTGTTCACAAAAACTTGTGGGATTAGAATACGGTCATTAAATCAAAGCACTCTCATTTTAATTCAATGGTTAGAAAATGACAAAAGAGAAACTTTAACCAAAGTTTAACTATATCACCATTGCAGATATTCACTAGAATTATTATGGCATAAGCTTGAAGGAAAGAAAAATTGCTCATCTTATCAACTGTGTCCAAAAAAATTTGACACACTTCACTGCAAAAAAAAAAAGCATTTTTGTCTTTTTTTCCAGTAAAAATATCTACAAATTCTTAAATCTAGATACATTCACTTGACAAGTGGCCTAAGATATTTTGTATTGTTTTATGAAATTTTTTTTAGAATTAAGTAAGTTTATGTTTAAAACAAGCACAAAAATTTGCCAATGGGTTAAGAAAAATTATCTTGAATTGGGCAGGGAAGGTGAAACTAAATTCATAATAATTTTTCTTACCCCATTGGAAGATTGTATAGCTTGTTTACTGTAAACATAAAAATACTTAATTAATATATTTTCTTTCATAAAACAAGACTAAATCTCTTGGGTCGATTTCCTTCTTGACATAAGTATTTTTAGATATTTTTACAAGAAAACAATACATAAATGTCTGATAAAAATTTCATTTTTGCTGTATTTGTAATGTTAAAATCTTGTAAGCAGCTTAACCGGTAAAACATTTACAGGGAAAACATGCTAACTAATACAGTGTACCTTGAATGCATATTGCATTAAATACAAATGTATAATTGAAGTTGCAATTCTTCTATCCAAGCTTAATGCGGACAGACAACTACAAGCAAGTCATTTTTGCAATTATATTTGGCGACACGTGACACAGAAATGTCACACTTCACTTTTTACAAGCCAACGCTTTATGAGAAATGAGAATAAACTCAACAAGTGGCATTCATGTCATGTGCTATGAATGTTCTGTGCGTCTCATGAGGTTTAAAAGCAGATCAAAGCATCTGAAGCCTTTACAGTGACAGGCACAGCGCCGCATGAATCTTGCCTTCATGCATCTCTATCAGTCCTGGCTCTGATCCAGCTGGGTTAAACTTCACTGGGATATTTCAACTCAAATGCCTTTTCTAAGAACAGCGAGCTTTGACAGTCCCTGGCACAATCTCTTTTGTCTGAACCTACTTAAGCAGATTTGCGAACCCGCCTGTTGCAAACGGTTTTACACAAGCTACATGAAGTCAAAGAAGCGTGCGGAGAGATTGGCAGACATGTGATGCGTTACAGGGAGCGATCGTGTCACAACAAGAGCCGGTGCAAAAAGGTTAACATGAGCTAAAGACTTATTAATCTGCATCTAAGCTCAGGGCCCGGATGTAGTCCATTGCTCAAGAAATCTTTCGATACCCCACACATGCCACATCCCATACAAATGGCAAAGGCTTCTGCAATACTTAGCATTAAAAATACACCCCTGTGGCCCCCAGGGGGGCACTTACTCTTACTTTTGCCCGGGTTTGGTTTCACACAACCCCGCTGCGGGCTCTACAGCTCTGGGGCTATTGTTGCCCGAGGTTCACCGATGCCTGGTTCTTAAAACAGACGTCAATGGACTTCCTCATCCTGCTCATCTATAATAGTATTAACCGAAAAACAGGCTGGTGAGGGGGGTGTACGTAGCACTGGGACCCATGGTGTTGACCTCCAAATAATTTACTGCTAACTGTTATAGAACGTGTGTTGGTCTGAGGATCAGTGGTGACCGCAGAAAAGGCCAGAAGGTTTTAGAGGGGAAATGAAATACGTTGGAAATCATGCTGAATTTTATGAAATACCGCCAAGTTATGCAAAAAGTATCAGTGGGCAACCTGGAGGTGTATTGTTAGCGTTACTCATAAAATATAGATTGTGCAAGAAAGGACTAGACCCCAGAGACAAATTTTACGAACAGTGCTGAATGATGGCAAGCGTCTCTCTTGCGCAGAAGAGTTGAGTAAGACCTGATGTGTCATAGGGAGTTTATCATTGTTTTGAAACCGCTTTGACGATGACTAGATGTAAATCAGAAGAGATGTTTATAAAAGAGGTGGAAAGACACACTTTAACATGACTCAAATAGGCTTAACGTGGACAGAAAGCAACAAAGATAAAAACACTGCCAACGCCGAGCTGTCTCAACCCATTTTCTAGGTTAAATTACACCAAAGGTTGACACAACACAGCATCTTTCTGGAGTGTGCCGTTTCATTTTCTCTTCTTCGCGCTACAGATAGAGGACAAACTCGGGTCACTCATTAAATATGAATAAAAGAGGATCCAAACAAGCTCATAACGGCATCTTCAACACAAATGCTTCATTTAGCCCTGTGTCCCCTCACACTCTCAGTCGAACCCTATGGTGATATTTTCATAACCCTGCGTCTATGAGGTAAGAAGCTATAAGCGACAGACAGTACAGAGATACACGCTCTCGACAGCTGCCTCCGATGTGACATCTTTCCTGGACCTTGATCTTGTAACACCACGACGGTTCCTAAAATAGAGGTGTCACACCCATATAACACGAGCGATCGAAACGGTTAAGAGCGCCAACTTGTGAATGATCATGCCGTTCATGTTGAGCAACTATTGAGCTGGAAAGTGCAAGGTTCTGTGTAATTTGATGTAGTGCCAAGCTGCCACTCAGGTGAACATATGTATTTCATCTATCGACACGATTGACTACATATGTTTATCGGGAAGTGAACTAGCTGTTGGGTGCATTTAAAAAAGAAATCGTATGCATAAAGGGATTGTAATTCACAAAACTGCATAGTCCAACATACAGACATTTACAGCATTGTGTTCGAGAATGTTTGAGTCTGGCTTATTGCAGAGAAACATTAGTTTCATGCTGATTAAATATTAGTGTTTGCCATTAGACAACAATCGCTCGTTTGACACAAATTACGATGATTTGTTCTCGTACAAAGCCAGAGTCAATGTAATAAAACCATTCATGGTTAAGAATAATACCTGCATTATGCTACATATGTCAAAGAACTGCAATTCAATTATGTATAAATTGCATTAAGTCTTAAAGTTCACATGACGTTTTAATACAAAAAAATAGCATAGCTAAAGGAAAAGGTCACATTGGCTGGAAAAAAATGTAATGTTCTTGTCATGTTTTATTGTGCGTGTTTACTTTAACTATTGTTTGTACTCTTAGGCATGAATCACACCACAAAATTCATAGCTTGTTGGGGAAAGAAAAGGTGCTACTATTCAAATAAAAAATAATCAGGACAGACATGCAGCTTATCCCATAGATTTAGATTTAAGGACCACGCTGGGTGGTTTCAACACATGGTCGCCACAAATATGGACAAACCCAACCACTGGTTTAAGTTAACATACAGAATTCTCTATAAACCACTTCGCAAGATGTAAACACCGGTCCAGAAGCACCTCCAGTTTCAGTATTTATTAATAGTATTTGTAAATCTTGCATATCGTCACTGTCCTTCCAAAACCTTGTATGTTCAAATGCACAGTTTTTCATTAAATGAGAAAAACACTGTACTATTCAAATGATTAATTACCATGTCATCAAAGTTAACAAACACTTTTTAATACTTTTTATTGGTTAGATATTTGCAAAACCAAATGACAAACAATAAAGGGTGACTAATTATAATGTCAAAAATAAAAATCGCGAAATACAGAGATACAAGGTTTCAAAAGGACGACAAATCTTTAAGAGCACCAGCATTGTTTATGTCATCTAAAAAAGTCCAAATGTTCTTTGAAACCGAATTGGGATTGTCGGTATTTGTCCTAAATTGGCAATTTTTGGTGTCTCGATAACTGGTGGAAGTTTTAGCACAGTATACTGTATTATCATGGTACTAAATTTTGTCACACAAACACATTGAAAAACCCCTATTCATAATTTTTAAGTATATAGTAACCACCTGTTCCAAACAATACAATCAAAATAATAAAAATTTTAACCAATATTTTCTGGGCTGGCAAGTTTTAGTCCAGATGAAAATGTGTAACAATTAATCTGTAAAATTGATGCATTTAATATGCTTTAGACACTCTCGTAATGTCTGTTTTATTCATTCTCGAAGCCAGAAGCATTTTCATTCAGTCTCACACAAAGTGTTGCAAATTTGTACTGGTTGATGGAAAGGACGGTAATGTGCATCCTTGAAATCCAATGAATCATCATTATTCACAGTATGTTTAAATGTGCACAATAACAAAATTGTACATGTTCATTGCCGCAATATATTGTACGATTAAATACAGGCATACTTCTAGTCTCAAACATGGGTTGAAACAACCCAACATTCTTTTAAGTGTCGCTACTACAGTTTTTGTGACCAACCAAACGCTTACAAAACTGCAGCATCATGCTTGCATCCTTTTTACAGATACAGTAGGCACCACAAAAAAGGTCAAAGAATCTGCTGTTAAATGCTTCAACTGTAAAACAAAGCAGTATGATACAAAGACAAAACAACCAATAAAAGACACATATTCATTTGTTTCTGTATAATCCTATGCAGGAAACAATCAGATGCAGGGATAATGGGCATCCATAGCAAGAACAGGTGCTCAATGCCAGTATTTTGCTATAAGGCAACACAACTCTGCAAGTCTGCCCAGCGGGCAAGGTGCAAACACATTTACCACTCCCCTGGGCAACATTAGTCCTGCAAGAGGGAGACATGTCAAAGCTTGTGGTGACAGTTAACCTTGGCAGAGACAGGGCATCCCGCCAAGCGGAGCACAGCAGAGCCGCAGACAGACACAGGAGAACTTAATGAGCTCTGTCCTCAAGCCAGCAGGCCATAGCGTCAGGTGGCTGCTGTATGTGAAATACACCAAACCAACAGAGTAAATCCATGCCTGAAACTCTATAATACCAACCAGATGAGAATATAAACTTCATGCTTACAAAAGCTGGTAAATACATAATAGCTGTAAATACAAACCACACTATAACTTAGAGTGACCACCCACTATTTGGAAGTATTTTCCCTTTATTTTCTTCATATCACATAATTGTGAATGACGTAATGCAATACCCTACAAAACATTTGAAAGCCTAAAGTATAATCAGTTTATTAAAAAATAATATATACATCCAAATAGAACAAACTTGAATGAGAGTGTACAGAGACTGATTCAATTACATCATTCACGACGCATGAAGACAAAGCTTGATTCATGAGTCATCAGATAAAAGGGAATCACTTCAGCACTGAATGAATCATTTGATATTTGAGGCTTTGTGACTGTCATTATGATGATGTGTGATCTAATGTGTCTGACACACAGTGACGCCGTGAGCATAAGTACAGAACAACAGAGCTGATCGGATTTCTGCTTCTCATGTCAGTGTACATTACATGCACATTCTGATCCTGAAACAGTGTTCTACTCCTGAACTGGGAATATGACTCCTGTAGTCTTTAAAGAAGGCCATTGTACTTTCAGCTTTCGTTCTCTCTATCAGTTTAAGATATCAAAACCATTTTTTGGTGGTTATTAAGAGGTGTTTGTAATTTAATAACCACAATCTCCATGCGTGATAGCTCGCCATCATTGTATTTCAAAACTCCCAGATATTCCAATACGTTTAAGTTTAGTAAAGAAATGGATGTGGAAGAATCATTTAATTGATCTACAAAGAAAACTTAAGGATTTAAAAATGAGTCTTTTTACAAATGTCAAATAAAGTTTTAATTTTGTATGTCCAAATGTTCATTCATCAAAGCAGTTGTCATGTACACATACAAGAAAAATCACATGCGAGATCTTCTAAATATTTCAATTCATAATTGATTAAACAGAGAGCAAATGTAAACTTTTGATAAAGTTATTTCCCTTGATAAAAAGACCCAGAAATGATGCAAATGTCTCCATTAAAATGAAGTGATATTCAGATTACACATTTTAATATGAACTCAAACATTTTTCATCAAATTTACCCAAATCACGATATTTTACTGTTTTACAGCACCATTTTAACAACTGTGTCATTTGTTTCAGTTTTATTTTTCCATTTTTAAGAGAAACATCTAAGTTGATAATGAAACACAATTAAGAATTCCATCAAATGAGCTATGAAAGAGCAACCTCTTCAGAAAATTTAACTTCTTATATTTTGTGTCTCAAAAATAGAGTGGATGCATTTAGCAAACAGTCAAACCTATGTAAGTTAGGAAAAAAAAATGTGTTAAAATATCACTTTGCAAGCGCTGAAGAAAGATAAAAAAGTTGATGCCGTCACATTTTGGCAGTTTTTTGAGGATAGGTGGTGACATTTGTGCGCCCTCACCATGAATCTGTTATTATCACGCTGCTAGTGATAGTAAATGGAAGAAAAAGAGGATTTTCCCCTCAGAGAAAGGAGAAGTAGAAAAACACTTTTAAAATACATTTAAACTTCAGAATGTCACAATGAGGTGACACACATCAAACCAACTGAAATCAATAAACAAATCATGTGCTATTTTCTATAGTGAAACATCGTTTGATATTTTTTACTAACGCAATGACATATTTTAAGTGTGCTTAAAGCAAATTAAAATGTATTTAACATATTGATTTTCTGGATAAATATTAACATTATGACTGTCCTGCTTTATTTCCTAAATTGGTGTTTATACAGTTTTTTTACCTGCGCAGCAATATGTGTTTAACCAATGGCATAAGTTAGGGGCGGATTTCTGACCGATGGTGGACCAGGATAATGTTTGAAAACCTGTTTTACAATTCCAACGGAGCACAACCTTTTGCTAATTAAAAACCAAAGGAATGTAAAGATCTAAAGATCTTGATAAATGAAGATCATTATCAAATGAATCACATAAATCCACACACATCTGTGTTCTCTTAGCACGAAATGACTTTGTACTGAGTGAAACTTGGATTCCAAAAAGTATATCAGAAAATTTCTAGTAGAAAACCTGATGATAGACATTATATATCAGCAATGTATATTAGCTATCAAATAAGGCTCGCGACTGGTGCGCTCGCCAGTTTTCATTTAACGCAGTGTTCCGTTCCACTTGATCTATCGTATTCACATCGGCACAATACCCCTATTGAGTGTGTCCAAACAGGCGCTGTCTCCGTGCCAAGCTGTCCACATCTGGTCTCTGTTTTCACCTGTGGATGCATATCAAAAACCCAGAGCCGGGCCCCATATGCTGCAAGTGACCCAGGGGACGAGTGCTGATTTTGGACCGGCTTCCCTGTCTTCATATTGTCTTAATCAACAAGGACACGGGGGGTATATTGGCTGCTGCAGTGTCATGTGACCTCTGATGGAGGGGAAGGTGGGCTTGGGTTATGGCAACACTCACAGACACGGCAGAGAAAAGGATTGTGGACAGTCTTTCTGCTCAGCTGATGAGGTGAGTGGTGAAGAGGAAGAGGAAGAGAGACAGTAAATTGAGATATAAATATAAGGAAGGGTTAGAAATAATAAAATTAACAAAAAAGCTCATTTTGAAAAACCTATAATAAATGTGTACTATAATAATTATTACAAATTCATTATGAATAATCAAACACAAAATAATAAATAACGTGAATGACTTAAATTGTAAAAATATATTATATGATCTATATGACAATGAATATATTAAATAAATAAAAAAATATTAAGTCTTCATACTGTAGTACTGTACATACACAGCATTCTTTACAGAAAAACAAAGTCTATATCATACAATTTACACGGGCACTAAATACTGTACCTCAACAAAATCTGAGAAGAATCTCCCATTTGCTGACCAGTTTTATAACAATAACATTCTTGCCTTACAGCACCAAGAGCCAACGCCCCACAAAACAAATATTTTTCACAGTCTCCCTGTCAGCCATTGTTCAAATTTTCCCTGCAAAATAACAACATTTATAGGGGTTGCATTCAAACTGTGGAGCATCTGGGTCCCCTGGGACTCAAGTACGAACCAAGCAAAGGAAAACAAAACAACCAGTGATGCACACACTCTCCATGACAGAAAAGAGAATATAAGAAAAGACATAGAATCACATACTTGAATATGGGGGGTGAGAGATTGAGAGAGCCAACGCAGTGTAAAAGAGAAGCGAGAGAGAGTGGGAATCCTCAAGGGACGTCCCGTGTGCGTATCTCAAACTAAACCCTGAATTAAACCCAGCCTCAGTCCCCGCAAAAATAATTGGGGACTTGGAATAAGCCACTTCAGGTCTACAAAAGACAAACGAACAACCAGGTTTTTCTTTATTCAAATAATATTTGTTTTATCGTAATATAGAGACCTGTTGAAAAAGAGTCTATTAAAAATTCCTCTCTGGTAATAAGAGTATATTTTGGAAATGGTTTCCCTTCACCAGAGCCAATACAGCGAGCAGTTCAAAAAAATCACCATCCCGAAGAGAACACAGAAGTCAACACCGGCCAAGGTACAAGGCCATAAACATTTACTGCTGGATTTGATCCTGCAGTTCAAAGCTCTTTAACTCTAACCGTTTCACAGTGATCTAATGTCTGCATGCCAGATCATGAGCGTTTATGCCATTATGGGATTAAGGCATTCAGTAAATAAAGCTAACTTTTCATTACAGAGTTCTGCTCGCCATGAAACAAAAGCGTTTCAGTGATGACAGGACACCCGAGAAACATTCACAGTGCAGTCAGAACGCTGGATTAAAAATCAACATACATCTGTATGTCTGACGCTCATCCAAAGAGAGTGCAAAAAAGAAAAGAAAAGATTTCTTCGTCTGAGCTGTGCTGTGCTGTGCTATACAGATGTATTAGTGTACTATGCCGAATATCACATTCTCTATTTGTGGCTGTGGTTAAAAATTTTAAACAAATAATTTATGCAAGCTGTACAAATATTTAACTCAAATATACTTCATTCTGTCACGTTCACTACCGTAACAAATGATTGACAATTAGCATACAGTTTAGATTGGTGGTATGGTTCTGGGCAAAACTACCTGCCCAGCATGCAGCCACATGAATAGCGCAGAGATAACCCGCCTTAGGGTAAACAGAACAGAACAAGCAGATGTCATTAGTTCTTAAAGACATTTAAGTGTAACACATAATACAAATGTTGCTGAGACTTTTTAAAGAGGAATAACAGAAGATGAGTCCGAAGGAAAATGTGAGGTGGAGCTGGGGATGGAGGAGGGTAATTTGCTCCTGAGCAATGCGTTGAGCTGCTATTAGCTGAATGAATTTTAAAACGAAAGATGTGATTGCGTCATATTTCTATAGGTAGAGGAGGATCAGCTGATACAAGCTTGACTCGCCTGACCAGCCAGAACTAACGCTATACGCTTGATTCGTTTGTACGTTTCCTTTGTATTAAATTCAGCTTTCATTTTGCTTCCAAAATATTTAATAGTCTTCTAACAGGTTCTAATGTGGTGATGACCGTATAATCATTTTGTTATATTTGACATTTGAAACTGTTTGTTCCTTCACTTTCCCTCAAGGTAAATGAAATACATGTTCTCACAGAAGTTTAATTGCACAAGCATGTTCAGCTATTAAAACTGTTAAGCAGAGAAATTATGACCAAAATATTAACGCCAGAAAACAGGGTGTTCCCAAGTGCTTGGCACACACTAAAGGACAATACATTCCTCTTTCAACGTTTATTCATATAAAGACAAAAAACAAAGCACATTTCTTTAGAGCTGTAAATAACTGATTTTAATTCTGGATCCAGATGCAATGCTGCAACAAAGTGTGTTTTGGAAAACAAAACCTTCCTTTTGATTTTTTTGCACACCTTAAAATGCCACTTAAGGTGCGTCTCAAATGGCTTATGTGAATTACATCATGAAAAAAACATTTGCTCCCTCTCTCTTTCTCTTAGAAATAAAAGGAATGTCTATGGAATAACAGACACGTTTTCCTTTATCCAAATCTGTTGCAAAAGCTAAAGGAGCATTCATTACTGCTTCCTGTTATGCAACTGAATGTCAAACAAGCTAAACAAAAGATACGTAATTCAAACACGCAGATATTGTCCACAACAGGTGCGGTTTCTGTGGTGTCGGCCAAATATTGTTCAACGAAATCAACATTGTTTGATTGGTCGGGGTTCATTAGACAGATTACGCTGTGAAGTTTTGATGGATTTATAAATTAATATTTATTTGACGGGTGGAGACGGATTGTAATTCTGGATATGAAGTAAATGTAAACTCTAGTCAAACTACTTGTGATGCTCAATTAGTCAAACACCTATCAAAGTGAGAGCCATGTCAAAATAAAGATGATATGTTTGTCTTTCCAGCCTTTTGGCATACAATCCTGCACTTGTAATCAGAGAATTTCTCCAAGAAATAATAATTACATATACAAACTATGAACTTATTGATTTTTAGCATTTTTTCACAAAAGTTAGCGCTAATTGACTGGTCCATAATGCTGTGCTGTCTTTTGACCTTTTACATTTATAGAAGAAAATAGGTTTGTGTACATCTTTGCAAGAGTAAATTAACAAATGACGAACAAATGATGGAGATCTCAGCAATGCCTCAAAACTGTCAAAATACTCAAAACCATCATTCTTCACCTATAGTAGCATTTTTATTTCGATTTCATACTTTTACTCCATGTCTGATTGGTACCTTCCTTTATTCCTCTAAGGAATCTCAAGACATCCAAGATTAATTTGATCCATAAATAAAACATAACTGTAATCTCACTAAAGTCTGCTGTGTTTTAAAATGGACACCCTTTGGGAAATAACATATTGCTTTGGGGCTTTCGTTGCCCAATGCCGTCTGAAGACGAATCCCAAGAGGCCAAGGTCTATGCGCTGGTCACGATAATGTGCTAAGACTTAGACAAATGACAGCTCAATAAGTCAGACTGCGATAAAGCCAGACTAGGGGATGTCTAAAACCAGAATAGACTCTATCCTGACCAGTGTACTAAGACAAGCCCATCCATCAGACCCAAGAGGTAACCTGGGACAGTCTCAATGGTCGGCCACAGCCAAGAATGCCGTCCATTTAGCAGAGAGACAGTGGGTCCGGGTGAGAGGTCGACAGGGGGCCTGAGAGGGTGTAGGGGGGGCAGGACGCAGACAATGAGAGGAAGAAGTAGTGTTTAAGAATGAAGGACAAGGATGAGGAGAGACAATGAAGGAGGGGAGGAATAATCGGACCACCAAGGACACGGCTATCACGGTGACATTCCGCAGAGACACCCACCAGGGTGAGCCGAGGTCTAGGGTCTGACCTAACGCTGCACATTTTTTTCAGTTTGCATAACCTGACGCAGGAATTTCCATTTGCGTCCATGTCAATGGACTACTTCAGCATTCCTAGAATATTTTCAACAAAGATGGCATGTTATTTTACATATCATCACGAATGCTCAGCATAATTCGGACCACTAAGTCGTTTGCTCAAACAAATTAAACCAGCCAAATCACAACGGTGTGAATTATTGCTAGGTCAAGCATTACTTTTACTATAGTTCATAATAAAGGTTACGGCATTTAAATTTAAATGTCTAACCTGCTTAAAAATCTTTGGGGAAAGAGCGTGAAACCCAAAAGAAGATATTTTGAGAATTGTTTTGTCTCCATAATGGAAGTCAATGCGGTTGTTTGTTTGGTTACCAACATTCAAAATATCTTCTTTTGTGTTCTGCTCAAGAAAATCTCTGCAATGAAGTGTAAAAGGTAAAATCTGGGGTTGAACAACCCATTTTAATCTATACCCTCATCAGTGTCTCTTCTTGTTGTGGTCCTGGAAACAGCCTCCATCGTAGCCTGTTTCTCCTGGGGATGAATGCATTCCATTCAGTCAGTTTGTTAACACAGGTACAAGCGCACATCCCATCCGTTCTGCCCTTACATGCCTATCAAAATAGAAGTACATCTGCAATTCCCTGGATGTGTCAATCCTCACATTCTCATATCAATAAATCAATGCTGTTTCCTATGAAAAGCTTCAGGCGCATCATTTAAACAACTCTCAAACCATTTTTAACAAGACACAAACATGACCGGTTTAGCATCTGTAATTGCTCCCCATTTCTTTAAAAAGGCCAAAAATAGGAAAATGAAATTCATCACTAACTGCACAGCCAAGGAGGCGATCTTCATCTGACACGACGGTGTATTTTGGAAAAGTCTCAACGTCTGTCAGAGAGAATTGGCTGAGTGGAAACCCGCGTTATTAATCCGGGGAAACTAATAAACGCCCCATTAAGCACTCTTGAAATCTGACATGAGAACCGGGATGGCTGACAGGGAAAAATAAGAGCATCATGCATTATTAACTCTGATAACGATATATATGGCTACATTTCGTAGGCTTCCCTCCCCGCCCTTTTCTCCAACATGTCAAAACAGTGTGTCATGTTGAGCGGTTTATGCTGAACAGCAGTCAGGTGGCTGCAGTGGAGGGCAAATGTATATTTTCTTTTTTCACTTGTGGTCGAGAAGACCAAGAACGTCTCGGTGAACGCCGCATCTGCTACCAATCCAGATAATTAACCATTATTTCAATTTGCAAAGAGCAGTTCTTTACCACGAGGCTACGGAAAGCCAAAGACGCAGAGGTATTTGCTGAAAAAGCAGAGCGCTGTCCTGACTAATGTTTGATCAACATTGGAGGGAAAGTGAGCCAACTGTAACAACAGCCGAGCAAGCGCTCTATTTCGATTTAATTGTTTAACAGGCACTAAGCAAACAACTTGTGTTTCGGTGTTGATAATTATGGCAGAATGTCTTCATAACGTAATACAGTGGAAACCTTAGTAAAGATAATGAGATCATTTATAAGTATTTATACATCACGGTGGTTTTTGATGTATTGATGTAGCTAAGGATCTTAATGGTCTTCGTTTTATTCAAGAAAATATAATTTAATATAACAAATCTTTTCAATGTGCATGAGGTCAAATACAATTCAATACAAATGGGCAATTTGATGGAATTTACAGTTACCAAAGATACAATATGTTGCGCAATACAGGTCGGATTTAATGTTTCATGAATCCTAAAATGCAACTTGATCATTAGCCCGCTTACATAGTATGTGTTTGCCAGTAGAAGTTTGCAAATGGAAGAAGTAATTCATAAACAATTTGTGGTACACCAGGGGAAACCAATAACTGATCTGAAAAGAACATCTGCCTCTCTATTAACAAAAGAACTCATTAAAAAATTACATTAGCATAAGCAATTATGTATGTCTCCACATACTTGAAACACACAAATTAAGTTTAAGATTTAAAACATCAAGTTACTGTGTTTCATGTTCCACCAGTCAAAACCCAACTATTGTCACTTTGTGTCAACAACAACGTGAATATGAAGACTATGCCAAAAGACTATTCCTCACCCAATAAAATAATCTGAGTTCTTTAGAACAGAAAAGAAAATATTTCGAGGAATTTAGGAAATCAGTTCTGGGGCACCTTTTTTTTAACTATGGTGGTCAAAGGTGCCACCAGAACTGTCAGTTGCTGAGATTCTTACAAATATTTTTCTTTGTGTTTACCTGAACAAAGAAATGTATACAGGTTTTGAACAACTTGAGGATGAGTAATTTATGACACAATTTTCATTTTGGGGGGAAAGAATCCTTTTAAGTGACCTGTTTGAAAAGAGAGGAGCTTTGGTTTGGTGATGTAGACAAGACCTCACTGTAAAAGTGCTTCACAATGCCATTGAATAACCATTTTCGGCTGTAGGGTTCCGTAAAGAACCTTTAACATCCGAAGAACATTTACACATCACAAAAAAAAACCTGAAAGGTTCTTTGGGATGCCAAAAATGGTTCTTTTATGGCATCGCAGTGAAGAACCTTTTGTATCACCTTAATGTGAGCGAGTCTGGACACTGTGCACAGCGGAATGAAGAAGTCTATACAGAAATGAAGATATTAATGGCTTTGCTCCCAAAACATGATTATGGCATTGACAAACTCAAAACAGTGACCAAAAACGTTAAGACATTCAGCTGTTGTTGCAATATAATACAATTCATACTCATTCAGTCTGACAGATGTTCCTCACAAAACTGGCAAACATTTGCAAGTCACAAATTCCAATCAGCCATGTTTACAATGTACATTGAGAACATCCTACAGCTTTGTTAAACTTTCAAATCAAATATTTTATAAAGTCCTAGGACCCCACAATCCAGACTGATGTAAACGCTCTGTTATAGTTCAACTCCTGAAGAAGTGACACAAAACTTCAGCCCCCCATTACTTTATGCACTGTTAGCATTTCAAATAATGTAGACGTCGTCTTCAAATAATTACATTCGCACACCCTACATCTTCATCCCATAACAAATACATAAATTCAACATGGCTTCAGAAAATGAACCAAAAGAGAATCCTCCAAAACCTCTGCTTTCCTGATAAATACTCAATCTATATGTAAATATAAGGTACTCCTAAAATATCTGGAGAAATGAAAATGCATTTCCATTTCCTATTTGATCAGCGGCCCCGGAGCTAAACCTATGACTTTTAATGAAAAGTGTTGGGCGGATTGAACGGACAGAAAGGCATCAACGCATAAATACAAAAGAACAAACAGAAAGGGGGACAGGTCGATAAACGACCTTGAATAAAACGACAAATTCTAAATCCAAATGGGTTCACTGGATTTGAAAAGCTAAGCAGCTTCACTTTTTAACTTGGAGCAGAGGCAGAGGCACTTCCCTATTAAAGGTAAAGAAATACATAAACATTTAACGGTAAACAAATCCACAATAAAATGTGACATTGTGTTAGATGTTCTCTTTTTATATTGGAGGTTTAGACTAATCTCTGGAACAGCAGATATTTCATAACCAGAGGAAGACATCTATATAAAAGCTCTACAAATTGGTATCAGATTCACCTGAGGATGCATTCTTTCATTAAATAAACAGCTAGACACAGTACAACAAAAAATAATACAGATCAATAGTTCAATATATTATATCAATATTAATAGTTTAATATATTATATCAATATTAATAGTTTAATATATTAATATTTTTTAAACATTCATAAATCCATGTTTAATAGTTACAAATTAAAAATTACATTTGACATGCTTATTAAAAACAAAATGAGACATATGTTCGTTAAAACTTAAAATAAAAATGGTATATATTCACCTTTGAAACTACATTTACCTTTATGAAAAATCTAGCCATCGTAACCCATCCCAAGATTTAGGGTGTGTTCACATATGCCATGTTTGGTTCGATTCAAACAAACTCTGTTGCGATTGCTTTGTTAGTGCGGTTTATTTGTGTTGGTTTGAACGCTGAAACACTTTCAAACGAACTCTGGCGCGATTTGATTGAAATATGAACGCAACACGGACCAAAAACAGGAAGTGATATCAAGATACGACCGGAGTGTTTATTAGATCTGTGTTTGCGCATGTGAGGAAGAATTCCTGGTGCCGTTTTGACTGCTTTAAACACTTCATGAGGTCTTGGTGAATTACCGGCTTGCTAAAAATACCCTCATATGCGTAGACTGAGCATGTATAACCCAGCACACAGCATGGTTTTGGATGTCCGGTAAGTTATGTTTTAAAACATATATCATAAACGCTCTCCAATCACGTAGCGACGTAAGCTGTTAGGTTCCGTATCTTTAGTTTCGCTGTTAAAATGCCAGTCTAAAAAATGTTTTATTATTTGGTCTGGACCAAAAGAACCAAATTACAAATATGAACGCACCCTTAGATTTCTTCAATTTCATGCATTTTTTTAAATCTCTTATATATTACAGTCCCATCATGTTGTGACTCAGGACTCAGTTGGAAGTCAAACTTTTCCCATTGCTTTTTCTCCAGACCAGATGTTTCTTAATGACTTTCACAGTGGTTAGATGAACAGTAACATGCTATTGAGTCTCAAATCATCTTCACATTCCAGACCTAACAAGCTGTTTGTCGATGCCTGTTGAGGACGAAAATCAAAGCCAGAACTACCGTCACAACAACACAACCTACATTGCATTTATGAAGCAGCAAATCTGTCATTCTTGCACAAATGAGTATAAAGTTATGATCTCACATGTGATCTGAGCTATAGGAAAGTGTGACTTTGTGGTTAAAGACCTAGAAATTCAATCATTTTTGAGAAGTAATGACACAAAAGACATGGTTTGGGCCTACAGTACTAATGATAATGCACAAACTCTGTTAAATCACTGAACGTCTCATTGTAAAGTACACCATGGATATGAACCTCTATTCTCTTTCTTCTGTAAATTTCCTATAAAACACTTTCTTTATTTGTAATGTACACAGTGTCCCTGGCTTCTCGAGACAACGTTTAAAGTTCTTGGCCAAACAGTTGTGCAAAATCCATCTTTGTGCTCTCTTGTCTTCCCATTTGGCAAATTTGACTCGGTTAAACATTTTACTCCTAAGAATGAGAGTAATAAAACAAAGCTGCTGAACCCCATTCTCCTTACAAACAAACTAAAAACACACAAACAGAACAGCCATTTTCACACAGACCTAATGCACGCCACTGACGCAAGACATGAAGGACCTGAATCAAAGAAAGCCTTTCAAAAACTGGTGAAAGAATGCTAGACAAATATTCTTATGAAATCCACACACACACGACACCATGCACATCAACCCTAAAGATGGAATCTCATCACTTTACTCTACAATACAAGCGTACCTATTTTTTCTTATTTGTGTACACATTGACAAAACGAACATGCTAGCAGGAGATTAGTGCAGTTTCTCATCATGCAGCTTTGCTGTTGAATGTAAAGGGATGGTAATGACTCACCGCAACCTGCTATGTCAGGAGGAAGTGTTGATGGAAGTCAAACTGTACAACAGGAAGTGAGACAGTAAAATGATCCTTTAATGACTGCAGATTGAAGCAGCACATTCTGCTTTGTAGAACTGTGATCCTGGTCATCAATAAACAATCCTGCTTTAGATAAATCCTCTTGTTTTCTATGCAAAATTCACCGCATTTTTGGTTTTAGCAAGTCAACCCATGTGGCGGCCATCTTAGCAAAACCTCAGACTGCTATTTTGTAGTCATGCAAATACAGATTCACAGTTTGTCGAAAATACTTTTCTTTTATTTATGTTTTTTATACTATCATAAGTATTTTTCACATTTTTATATATAATAAATGTTTTTTAGGTTGGGCCACCTGTTTGCCACACAACCTCCGTCCAATCCATCAATGCCAATTTACCAGTTTTGTTGCTTGATTTAACAACTTTTCAAGCTGTCCTGGTAACTTTTTCAAAAACCACCTAACAAAAAATCTAGTTTTTTTATTTATTTGACAATTTCTTGAAACTTTTGTGACTTGATTCTTTTTTTTTCTCTGTTACACACCCTTAGTCACAACATAATCTACCTGTGTCCTATTTCGAAGGCTTCGTCTTCCGGTGGTCACAAGGGTCAACCCCATACACCATTGTGGCTTAGCCTAGTTTTATTTCAGTTATATTATTATATTTCAGTGTATTTATATATCTGCCAAATGAATAAATGTAAGCCTCACTGAGTCACTTGGAGTAAATGTTAAAGGGGTGATTCGATACCCTCCCCCAAGGTCCGTATAGGTTTCGGAAAGTTCGGCCGTTTCTCAATATGCATTCTTTAGCGGTCTTGTGTCCTCGTGTTCTCGCTCTACGTCATCAATAACCGTCAAACTCCATCCAAGTTCGTTCTTCTGTGGCTGCCTCGCAAGAACGGTCTCCACAAGAACACAAGTCTTCTTGGAATTGAGAAACGGACTTCTTTTCGAACATGAAAAACAGTAACATAACATCTTTTCTTAGTCCCTTATTGGGCAATTCTCCTGGAAAAGCACGCATCACAATGTCATTTACCAACTTTTAAAGCATCACTTTTATAGCACAAAGCTACAGAACACTTCGCCAGGTTGACCACTTCACTCCTACAAATATCCACAGGTTACAGCAACTTACCTTAATGGAGTTATCACTGGCAGAACAAGACATACCTTGCAGCACTGGTGACCAAATCTATTTCGTCGAATGAAATATAGGGCCCAAGTTTAATGGGCCTTATCAAACAGTGAGCCACACTTCAATGCCTAACATCACAAAAAACACTTTGTTTTCTGTCATTGAGGACACGGATTCCCTTAGCCAAGATTTTCTTTAAACACTTTGTGCCTTTTGGCGTGAGAACTTCAAAGATTTACCAAAGCGAGTCATTGCTGGAGTATGTGGTTCGTAAACTTCCATTAAGAGTGATGTAGGTTCTTCATCCCTGCAAATGTGTTTGTTGCCTGAAAAGCAAAACAAATGCAGCTTCAACAATATAAGTAAACCACTTTTTAAGTTCATTGTCCCATTAAATACCTTTAATGCCATTATATTATTTTTCATTATTATACAGCATATTTAACTTCTTTAAACTGAGTGGCTTGCAGTTTCAAAGTAGCTCCCGTATCCCTGCAAGGAATATACAGCTACAGTTGCATAAGAGGTCAAAACAAACCGCAGGTCCAAATGTTACCGCAAGCCTCAGAGAACACCAGCGGGTGTCTCTGCTACTGTCAGAGGAGCAAGAGCACATCACAGCTCCGTTTGGAGTGCACTGAAGAGGAACATTGCGTTCGTGTGAACAGCAGACGAGAGATATGGGGGCTTTTCTCCCCGAGCAGATAAACGAGTGGATGAGAGACAATTTGCAGGGACTCGGAGCACTTCAAGTTCTGGCAGCGGAGGTGAGAGCTTTTCAGCTCGGGCAAAGAGTGAGAAATCACAGCACAGAATAAAAAGGTGTCATCCGTTCACTTTCTACGTTGTCTGGAGGTTAAAGTGAAATGATTTGCTCAGAGTGATGGCGAGAGGAATGAGCATCCATGAGTTGCGATAACAAAGTAACGCTCGCTAAATGCAAAACAAAGTTAACCAGTAACCTGCAGTATTTCTGATTTTACATATTTAAAATAATGCGTTTAACAATTTAATAAATACATACTATATAGATATCATATTATTTAGCATATTGGATCATATAAATATTTGATATACTGGAATAGTGATGTTCGGCAAGTTTAAAATGGGGACTCTAAACATTGCCTCAACACTTTCAACATGCATAGCATTTGAACTTTCCTAAACTCGATTAGACCTGAAATATCTCTCCAGGGTCGCCAGGGGAAGTGCTCCATAAACTGTCACTCTCACGCTGTCTTATTATGACAAGCCACAGGCCCTGTGAGAAACCTCGGAGGGGAGAGAGCTCCTCTCCCATTTAGTCTCATCACCATCAGCCGCCTGTCAGAGACCCGCATGTCCTCCTGCAGCACTCTCCTCCCGCGCTGATAAACTGTAATTAAAGTCTAGGTGTGTGTGTGCGTGTGTGTGTGTGCGTGTGTGTGTGTGTGTGTGTGCGTGTGTGCGTGTGTTGCTTGTGGTGCATGAGACTAAAACATTTTTAAATCTGTACTTGTGACATTTACCTAATGCTAATGCTGAGAATAACTGGTTGTTAGTTGATAGTGCTCCAAATAATTTAAATTCTTTACCCGTTTATTCATCCTCATGTCATTCAAAACCTGTATATGACTCTTTCTTTTGTGGAACACAACTAAAGATATTTTGAAAAACGTCTCTGTGGTTCTGTGTTCATACAATGGAAGTCAATGGGGGCCAGTGTTGTTTGGTTGCAACATTCTTCAAAATATCTTCTTTTGTGTTCTGTAGAAGAAAGAAAGTCGTATAGGTTTGGAAAGTCATGTTAATGAGTAAATGATACCAGAATTTCTATTTTTAGTGAACTTTCCCTTTAAAACAATGGCAGCTGAACTTGCAATTCTTTAACTTATAAATATATGTATGGAAATAAATAAATGTTGTGCACCTGCTTTGATATTTCAGGGCTGGCAGTATATCTCACCTAAAGGCCAAATTCCCAACCCTACAGTCATAAAGAACTAAAAGTAAGAATTTCACTTACAACAACACCTAGAGTTCATACACACATATTTCAACAAACACCTGGACCCGTCCACATGTTAACTACCTAATCACCACAACAAAAAGCCAACCAGCTGTTCATTAGTACTCGACTAAATGGGATTAATTACAGTGCTTTTTATTGTAATGTTGCTTATGGCCGTCGAGGGGTTGGTAAAAGTCCAGCTGTATGTGAAAAACATGTTGGACTGTTTTAGGACCACGTCCGTGTCTTTTTAGCTGTTAAAGTCAGCATACGTTAAACTGATCGTTTTGACTTTTTTCCTACACATTTCTGGTCTAATTGTGTTTGATACGTTGTCCAAAAAACTCTGTCTTCTTGATTTTTCATCCGTTTGGGTTATATTTGTGAATAATTTATTTTAATGCTTAACAAACATTCTTATTTTTAACCACATGTTTTACAATCCAAACAATTCTCCATGGACAAAATTACTTACTGTAAGTAAAATGGGTCGCAAACCCTATTTCATGTTGACTTCAATCATAGAGGTCAAAATCATAAAACTGTCATCAGATCATCATAAAGGAAAGCTTACAGACCAGCCATTATTTGCTCCCAAAACGACACATTTTGCTATTAGTTACAAACATATGACCTAACATACACAAGTCTCTAAAGATGTCCCTCCACTGAAACACGCTATTGTGTAAATCGTGTTTGTAGACTACTTTTAAACGGCCTCTGGGTTTTTGGATTGGAGAATATGTTTCAGAGCAGGTGTCTGTATTTCACATTAATACATTTTGACAGAATGAATGGATAACATGTTGTGCTCAGTGCCAGGAGACTGCAGATCTCCAGCCAGGTATTTAAGCAACACGGTTAATGCTTCTGACAATTGGAAATCGTTTCACGAGACTCTCCTCACAAAATCCCCTTCCAGATTTATTAAACTTGTCTTGGACGCCTGGACGTGTGAAATTCGAATGATGCATTAAGTATTTTATTGTGTTGGGTGAAACACAGAAATCGATTTGGCCAGAGACATGCAAAAGGTTTATATATCGCTGCATGAAGTCTTGTATTGCTTGAACCGATGGCCAATACAAAGTTAAAAGGTTGTGTGATTTGGCAATTTGGAAAGTTTTTATCAGATTTGTGGATTTAAGACCTAGATTATACAAAGTTCAGACCCTTTAAGGGGTAAAAGAAAGAGTTAATATTAATAGATTAGATAAACAAATACATACATTATGCATTGCATACCCGATTATTTGGATAGAAAAAGGGCATGTTTCTTATACTGGTAAATACCATGTGTATGTGTAATACCTAAACCAACCAGGCAGCCGCACTGACCGTAACTTCATTCTTCTTGAGGGTTATGGCCTGTCGCAGCATCTTTGGTCACAGACAGTGTACAACCAAATGGCCAATCCATCACAAGGCATGAGAATATGACATTATAGACAGAATATGTCTAAATATCCAAGACATATAAACTGTCTAGAGAGCCTGATAGAATGTCTTTGTGCATGTTTTCTTGTAAATGGTGTTGCATGCAGAGTCAATGAGTTCAGCTGTCTTGGGTTAAGTTGGTCCAACACAAGTTTGCTAATAAATGCTCAGATTCGTTAACAATAATTTGTCGAATGTGTTCGGAGTCTTGCACTAAATCTGATAGACAAGTTACAAAAGCTAGATTGATTTCTGCAGCACGGTGCTGCCACCTCGTGGCTGTTTGATGCTTTGCAAGAAAAATCAAAGACGCATCACTCTTTCCTTCCATTTCCATGAGAATTAACAGTAAATGTTTAGTTCAATGCAATAATAAAATAAAATAAATATATAATAATACGTTTGTTTGCTTTTCAGGGTCAAAAAATCGTATTGACTGTATATTTTATCTACTGACAGTCCTGTCAGACAATGAAACACCTGGATGACGGAATATCAAACCAAGTGACATTATTGTTTTAAAGAAAAGATTCTTATTCGATTACTCTAAAAAAGTTAATTCATAGGTTTAACATAATATAATCAAAATGACTTTTTTAGGACACATTCATGACGTTTACTGAATCTATATAGGCAACATGTATTCACGTATTTGTTTGTGGGTTACCTGCCAATGAAATAAGCATTTATATAGAATGTCAAACGCCATACAAGTAATTCTAAAAAACATTTATTGACCAACCACAACAAACCAAATGCAATACACACATAAGAGCCCTCGGCTGAACAAAAAAAGCTTCTCTGTTTTTTTTTCTTACTTACAAAATCAGCAAACAGATCAATTTAATCTTCATGTGTTGATAGTCACATCATGGGGAAAAACTCTACTGTATAATGTGTCAATGAAATTCAACTCAGTTTTATTTATATAGTGCTTTTCACAATGTTTCATTGTTTCAAAGCAGCTTTACAGGAAGACAAAATAAACAAAAGTTACTATTAGTATTAAAATAACAAGGGTCAATGCTGCACAAAAAGAATTACATGACAGAAAAAGACCCACCCACATCAGCTATCAATGAAGAAACACAAAGAATTATGGGATGTGATGTGAAGTGTCAGGGACAAATCACAAAACAGTGTCTGCATGAATAATTTGCGCATCAAAAGTCTGGG
The DNA here is from genome assembly GCA_006030095.1 of Triplophysa siluroides. Lineage (NCBI taxonomy): Eukaryota > Metazoa > Chordata > Actinopteri > Cypriniformes > Nemacheilidae > Triplophysa > Triplophysa siluroides. The sequence continues at coordinate 382,027 of VCII01000314.1, read as the reverse complement.
ATTTTTAGTAGCTTGTAATTTGACCTCTCAAAATAAAAGTAAAGAAAAAAGACTTTACAGGTTAACATTCAATCATGATCAAATAAAAGGTATAAAAAATTGCAACTATTATAAACACTTACTAAAAATTGCAATAAATTATAAAAAAAGATAAACAATTGTCAGCGTTAGCACACATATACATCTTAAAAGAATAATACAACTTAAGAACATGATTTAAAAAAGCTTCACACCAATACTATGGCAGATGATCAATACAGCATTTGTTGTTTGTATTAATCAGGTCCAGGTTTTGTTATAAGGTTTTGCATGGTTTGGCTAAGTGGTTTACATTTGTCAGAAAAAGCTACTTGTAACACGCTAAATTCTCATATCGCTGCTGTCCATCTGAAACCCTGTGTCTGGATATTTTGTGATTTACATTTTTTCATATGTTTCGGAATGACAGCGACGATATATATATTTTTTATGTTGTGCTGTAAAGTTTGGGATTGTACTCAAACTCATGATCTTTCTCCTCAGATGACCGAACTCAATGTAGCTCATGACAGAGATGTGGTCGCTCTTCTGGGGTAGATTACAGGTGAGAACAGTCAATAACTCTACATCAGAAAGTATAAATAACAGAAGGCCTATCTGTCTTCAAACAATAGAGTCCTGTGACGGGAAATGACTATCAATCACAAATAACCAAGACGTGTGTTTTGTAAGTGAGGGAGCAAGCTGGGATAAGGCGGGTGGCACCTAACTAAACTAGTAACTACTGTGACTAAATTCTCAAAGAGCCAGCAGGCCATTTACAGTCAAAGCATTTAATAATCACACTTCCAAAACATAAAAAACACAAGCTGATTCCAACAGTGAATTATGGTCAGTAATAGACCTCCACGTTCGTAACTTCAACATGATTTACAAATCTGAGTTGTCATCAATTACACATATTCTGCTAATAATGGCATATACAGTAAATTCATTTATTTACACCAAGGCCAATTACATGTGGTTATAATGTCTATAATTCTGGGCAGGTGTGGGCAAACCGATTCATTAATGTAAATCCACAAGGCACTTCACTATCGTATATGTCGGTAAATGCCAAATTTCTTCATGACCAGTACACGTGCTGAACATAGAATGAACGATTTTGTGCATTTTTTTCTTGAATTCAGAGGTGGTTCTTAACGGTATGAATTTTAACATATTAGCTTGGATACTGTATAGCCATCGTGGTAATATAAACAAACAAGTGCATATTTTAAATGTTTTGATTTTCTTGATAATATACTCATTAAACTACTAATATTTAATTCTTCACACGCTTCTATTCGCTTAAAATAAGTCAAACATAATAAGCATAACGCAGCGCAAAACATCTTGTAGAGATTAAAACCCCCAAACTATCTAAAGCATTGGTCAGAAGATGGTCTTTAGAAGACAGAGGTGAACAAGGAGATTTGATCTGTAGCTAGTTATACCTACTTTCTCAACCTCCTGTCAGACATGGGTGTGAATAAAGTCCATCTAGCCAAAACAAAACCAGGCTGATCTATAAAAAAAGAACCGTACAGGTGGGATGTCTGAAGCCCACTGATGTGACACTGATGCTTTACAGAGTCTGTGTGTAACAGAGAGCAGGTGTGAGACAGACAGACAGACAGACGCAGAGCGCTTTTCCACCATCGCGCCGAACCGTTCTAAGCACAGTCCGAAACGGTTACATTTATGTTTACACGTGAGACTGGTTGGACGTGGCACGATTACAAACTGCTAATGAATGCACGCAGAGGCGTTATAGATCAGTCTCTTGTGTTACCGAGGCAGCGCGTGCGGTGTTTGAGTATACATTCCAAAAATTTACGTTATCACCCCTACGGTGGAAAATGAAATCATTTACGTACCGGCTGGCATGGATCGGCACGGAGTGGAACGATTAAGCAACGAGAACGATTCGACGCGATGGTGCAAAAGCGCTCGCAAAGACAGACACAGGTCCACCGGGACAGTCAGGGAGGGGCTGCTGGGCTGAGCCGAGAGCTAAAACAGAGGCAGAGCTGGACTGACGGGAAGAGACGGGGTCTGTTCTCAACTTCTCCGGGATTTGGAATGTTGGATGAGCCACTGTAATGTGATATCTACAGGAAAGAAGTGCAGCGAGAGAGAGAGAGAGAGAGAGAGATTAACAATCATGATACCATTTCCACTGTAGCACATTTTCTTCCAAACCAAGCTGGTTCATAAAACGTCTCTAATAACATTAAACTATGGCTTGTAAAACATAATGTCGTTTCTGTCTTTTTCACTTATTTCTGAACCTTTAAGTAGAGGCTCCCACCCTTTACAGACAATAATATCTGCCAAATGTCAAGCACCCATCTTACTAAACATCATCACAGCTGGAGATTATGACAATTACTAAAAAATTTAATTTGGCTTGAAAATGTTCACAATGAATTACCACTCGCAGTGATCCACAAAAAGTAACAAATAAACCTTCTTTAAGTAGACGCATTTCTTTAAAATAGGTTTGAGATTATTCTCAGAGATATATTATGAACAGGTGGCACCCCCATCACAGCGTGCTGCTTTCCAGGAAACTTTAACATCAGTGCAGTAATGACAACAACTGTACAGCTTATGAAACAGTTCATCACTGCTGACCGAATGATTGACAGCGAGGTGATATAATGAGTCATTTATCAACACTGACTCTCTCCAGAACCTCACCAAGACCTCTCAGCTCACAACAAATGTTTCAACTCAAATGACTTTTAAAGTAATTATCAACTTCTACTGTTTAACATTCCTAAAAACATAACATTTCCATGCCAACACAAATGCACAAGTTATTGGGACTTTTTTAGGAATTTATCTTAAAGGTACCGTGTCAAATTTTTTGGAGGATCTATCGACAGAAATGCAATATAATGAAAGTGAACGACATCTTAGTCTTGTGTCAGCCGCCGTAGTGCTTCAAAAGGGAGAGGTGGAGTGAGCTGTTGGTTGTAGTTCGCAACCTCACCACAAGATGCCACTAAATGTCATACGCTGGACCTTTAAGCAATATACAGTCGTGTTTTTGTGTGACATTCAAAATAGTCAACAGAAAAGTAGCAAAGCGATGTAAAAACCATTCACAGATCTCCAACACTCACCAATGTTGTCCTTCTCTTTGCATGAAATTGAGTAGCAGCAAATCTCTCTGTCTTGAATGGCTGAAAGATTCCTGTAGAAAATAGGAAACATTCTTAACATTTTTGCTGCCTACAATATTTTCCTATGTATGAACTATTTCTGTTATCCTGCCAAAAACATGCTCAAATCTTCACAGATATTCTAACAAGTACAGTCTGTGTGTTTGCAAGTGGAGAAAACTACAGAGGTCATGAGAAAATGGTGAATTTTGATTTGCAAAAGCAGAAACATCTAAAAAGAAAGTCTGAAACAGGAAGGAGACGCAGTGTGGTTTGGCACACCAATGTAATTTCATTCAGCACAAAAGCATCCAGAGATCACAGTGTTGTTATATTAGACATCTTACATCTTTTCGATGAGTTGTTTCTCGTCCAGCGCGCTGGGAAGGTCTCTTTTGTTGCCAAGGACAAGTATCTGTGAAAAGTAAAGTTACCATAAATCACCCATAATGCACCTCTTAAATCTACTAGATCTCACTAGATGCACTGAACGTTTATCCTACTGATCAGAAACCCGCTTAATATGGTTAAGAATGCATGTCTGTGCATCAGGTTGTGTTAAAGCTGTCTTATAATTTTGTTTCATCAGCGAGTAGTGGGCAGCACGGCTCAAAGCCCCATCACTCCCCACAGACATATAATCTATGAGCGATCTGTTCGCTCTGTGCTGTCAGAGCTGTTTCCTCCGCTGAAGATAACACACATAATGCCACCCGCGGGGGCATTTCAGTCCACAGGATCTCACAGCAGATGTAATGCTTGCTTAGTCATGCTCCTTAAAAACCACACAGCGGCTCTGGAAAGATCTGGAAAAGCCGGGGTGTGGCACTGGGATTCACTTCTGGGCGCTTTGATAAAAACGTACCACTTTATACCAAAAAAAATGTCTCTTGTCCTCGTCTCATTTCTGTATGAATTCCTTCACAAATATGTATCGGTGGATAATTTCGTAGCCTGGTAACTGTCACCCGTCCCGTATACGGGACACCTAAGTTTGCGTCAATATTGTGCATGTAATTTCTAATCGAATCATGACAAACTATATATCATTGGAAAGGTCTAAGACTCAAGAATACAGATTTCTTTGGTGTTTTTTTAAATAATTCATGTAGGGAGAGTAATTGATTCATTTTTATAAAGAGTGTGCTTAGATTCTTAGATTTTTTAATCAAATAAAAACATAACCTTAATTTATTTATTTTTTGTGTGTGTGATTTTTTTTTTTTAACAATAATCAGCTACTTTTCTTCTTTCAAACGAGACCCACCGCAAGTCTGTATTCCAAAGAATTCATGAGTTACCGCCATTTTAGTTCCAAGATGTGTTTTCATGTAAAGGCTCAAAAAGGGCTCCGACAGTTAACAGGTTAACCTGTGTGTTTCTAGTCTTTTAACACTTTTGAATCCCCATTCCCATTAACTGAATGGACGTCAAGCAATTTATGATTCTTCATGATTCAAACATGATTCTTCCACAAAAGAAAGTCAGTCATGTGTAACTAAATGACCGGCTTTACATTATATTAGTAAACTACTCATTTAAGTAGTTTCAGCTAAAATACATCAAACAGAATGTTACTGTTCTCCTCCCCGTACAGGAATGCCTTGCAGCTGTGGTTTGTCTAACAGGTTGTGTAGCTCGTTTTTTGAGGCTTCCACTTTTTCACGGTCTGCAGCGTCCACCATATATCTGAAAGCAAAACACAGAATTCTTATGACCTCAATTCAGAAATGTAACCACCGGCCCTTTAAATCACAGATCATACTCACACTATAGCGTTGACACCCCGACAATATCTCTCCCACATGCTTCTGAAGCGTGGCTGCCCGCCTATATCCCAAATCTACGTAAAGACAACATTCATTTACCATTGACATCCCAAATATCAACAATCACCTACACAACTGTCAATCATCTATTACAACAAAAAAAAAGAATTTCATTGGATCAAAACAATTCTGAAACATACAGACTTAAACAGAGAAATAACGTGAATATTCTACAACAAACATGTGTTAATATATGTTAATTTGCAATGAATTAAATTATTAAAATGTAAAACTGTAGTTAACCATGTTAAGTGTGAATCAGAAATCCTTCAAAATACTTTAAAGCCCCCCCCAAAAAAAGCAGTTTTCTCACATGCTACTAGTTATGTAACATACTACACAATTTATGAAAAAATTCAAGTCAAAGAAAAGTGTCCTTGAGACAGGAGAAAACATAGAGACTCACTTTAATTGTTACATTGCCCTTGGTCACTTTCCTCATGTTGAAGCCGACCGTAGGGATCATATCTTCATTAAACTGGCCAGACTGGAGAAATACATTTTAATTAAACACTTAGGTCTTATACAGAGGTTTTATATAGACGTTTAAATTAAAAATGCAAATCATAAGGCAGACCGTGTCTTGTAAATAAATCCCTTTGGTTTGGTTTTTCATCAAGGCGAAACATCCTTTATTGCAAAACGTTCACACTGAGAGTACAAACCCAACAGAGCTTAGCTAATTTTATGGTATTATTAGCTAATCCTTATTGGGTTGCAACAGTGCATGTGCTTCAATTTCCTGTACACAAATAAAAAAAGATCTATCTATGGATTTTAGCTGACCCCATTACTCTTTGATCCTAGACTGACCAATGAGATGTTGAAACTACAGTAAAAGAGGTATTTCTATTCGCAGGAACAACAGGAATCCCTTCGACTTGAACAACATGAGCAGGTGCAGTTGTGGAAATGTTCTTCAAACCCTTTTTCACTCGTTTTACTGCACTGCAGAAGCAGCAAGAGGTTAAGGTCGGGATCACCTGATCCGAGAGAAAAAGAACTCCCAGTGGGGCAGTTAAGTGCATTCTTACACTTCCTCTTGGGCAAGCTGCCTAAATTTTAATTCTTGTATTAATTTTCGGGCTTTCACACAACTGAGCTGTTTTGAAAACATAGGAGGACAATAAACTCTCACCATACCAATATTGTGACAGACATGCGGAAATGCACATCCATGCCTTACCACATCAGCACTGTGACATGTCAAAATGACGCATTCAGAGCTTAATAGAGACAAATAGCATTGCCTCTGATTTAATATTAAAGCGAAGACGCTTTTGTCATTTAAAGACTCTTTTCAACAATTACCAAAAAATCTCATTTAAAAAACCATGCAGGCAACAGGCACAGATGTACATGCAAAAGCCAAAACGAACAATAAACATCATTTGCAGCTAACATATTGATTTTAAATGATGTGGTATTCATATAATAGGCGTAATGATGCAGTAAGAGTATAAATATATTGTATGACGTAACAAAACCTAAAATCAAGTTGCATCTCATCCTCCCTAAAGGTCATACTGAAGGTACAACAGGTTTGAGAATCCTATATACAAACTATATCATCACTCCAATAATTATAACAGCACATTATTCGTATAAAGAGGTAGTAAAGAAAACTCTCCACCCTTGACACACCTCAAAACTCGTGTGTATGACACCACTCACATCACCTATACTGAGTCATACAGCTCCAGATACATTTAAACGCGAAAAGGGTGATGGGTTGTGATATATCGCGGTATTCATTAAGCTTTAGTGTTCAGACTGTAGGGAATAGATCACACTTACAGCAATTACGTTGACGAAAGTAGTTTTCCCAGAGTACTGCAGTCCCACAAGAGTCAGTTCCATCTCCTCCTTCCAGAAGAGCGACCGGATCCAGTCCAGAAGCCGGTTAAAGAGGGCCAACATCTCTCAAAGCGATGTGTAATACTGCTGTATAAACTATGATCAGATGGTCAGAACAGAGTCTCCCTGCTGCAGGAGATAGTCGAGAATAAAGAGGAAGCGCTGATGTCTTGTGATTATCAGTGACGCATAATAACAGCGCCACGATAGTGCACATTCATCTTTCAGAATAAAAGTTCCACCACAAAAGCTTTCTTAATGGGGAAAATAAGATTTAAAAACATTATATAGGAGACCTTAAGAAAGAAAATAGGAAATCAAATGACAACGCGTTTGTATTTTAGAATAAAACTCTGAGTGAAGATTTCTGTATATGAAAGCAAGAAACATACGTACATAAGATTACAGGTCACAGTTAAATTATTAATATAGAACATTTCAAAGAAGGAAGGAAGGAAGGAAGGAAGGAAAGAAAGAAAGAAAGAAAGAAAGTGTGCATGACTCTTCAGTGACTGTGCATTTGTCTTCAGAATAAAAGTCTCCGTGTACATCTTTAGTACATACAAAAAAAATTAAAGTTTAACGAATAATAATGAATAGTTTCCTTTTTTTTCAAACTAAACTAACTAAGCATCTTGTTAGTGGGGACTAAAAATTGCTTGAGGTTTAATAAGCTCTTGCAGTTCGTTTTCTTTGCCACAAGATGTCGATAAAGCTTTAGAATAGACAGTAAGCAGGTATTTGTTGTTTCAGTTCATGCTTTTTTGTAACTGCTTGTAGTCTGTTTTATAAGCAAATGTAATGTAATCGTTTAAATATTTTGTAATAGCTGAAATGTTCAAATAAATGTTTTTTAAACAAATAGTATAAAATCACAACATGATACTGTAGATGCTGTTGTTTTTAAAATAATGAGTATTGTCACTGCATTTCTTATTGCAGTTCATCCAGAGATACATTATTTTTTAGTTCTGGTACAGTTTACATGTAATGATCTGTGTTTAATTTGATTAATGATATGTGCACTTTATATTTTTTAAAGCTATAAAGATATAATATGAATCAAAAGTGAATGATTTTACAAATCAAATTTGTATACAACCATGAATTCTTGTGTCATCATTCTCGAGATGACCTGGCTGCTGTGCAGTGATGGCATGTGGCTGATCGTGCTTGTGCTCACCGTGTGGCTCTACATGTGATCTGACCAACGATTACACCTGTTTACATCCCAGCAGGGTGGAGGGGTGAAACTACAGAGCACACAGCCAGACACGGGTGCTAATCTGAACCTAATTCAACAGGTTACAGGTGCTGGAAATACGATGTGCATTATGACAATCTGTGGCATAATAGCTTTAATAAAATGAATAATGATACTAATGACAGTATTAAAGTAACTTCTGTAATTGTTGCTGTATTTTTTTCTTTAAATCTTTTTTTTTTGCAGCTGTTTACATTTACTGTATATGAGGGAAAACGCTTTATGACTAGTGCATGTAATAATAAATATGATAGTTAAATAAATAATATAGGAAACGTTAAAGAAAGAAAAAAGGAAATCAAATGAGAATCCGTTTATTTTTTAGAATAAAAGTCTCACTGTAGTTTTTTTGTATTTGAAAGCAAGAAACATACGTACAAAAGATTACAGGTTACAGTTAAATTATTCATATAGAACATTTCAAATAAATAAAAGAAATCAAATAACTGTGCATTTGTCTTCAGAATGAAAGTCTCCGTGTTGTTATTTTAGAAAACAAGAAACTTCTAACATCAGACATCTTTAGTACATACAAAAAATGTAGTTCAATAAATACAAAAAAGGAAACTATTCATAATTATTTGTAAAGTAAATGCACTAAGCATCTTGTTAGTGGGGACTTAAAATATTATACCGTGTGATTTGCGTGCGCATGAGGTTTAATAAGTTCTTGCAGTTCATTTTCTTTGCCACAAGATGGCGACAAAGCCTTAGAATAGACAAAAATAAGCATGTATTTGTTGTATCAGTTCATCTTTTTTATTTTGTAACTGCTTGTAGTCAGTTTTTATATGCAAATGTAGACATTTAAACAGAATTGTTAACCTTTAAGAATATTGAATTTTCACTGTTATCTATTAGTTTAGATAGTTTGTAATAGCTCCAATGTTCAAATAAATGTTTTTAAACAAATAGTATAAAATCACAACATGATACTGTAGATGCTGTTGTTTTTAAAATAATGAGTATTGTCACTGCATTTCTTTTTGCAGTTCATCCAGAGATACATTATTTTTTAGTACTGGTACAGTTTACATGTAATGATCTGTGTTTGCTTTGATTAATGATATGTGCACTTTATATTTTTTAAAGCTATAAAGATATAATATGAATCAAAAGTGAATGATTTTACAAATCAAATTTGTATACAACCATGAATTCTCGTGTCATCATTCTCGAGATGACCTGGCTGCTGTGCAGTGATGGCATGTGGCTGATCGTGCTTGTGCTCACCGTGTGGCTCTACATGTGATCTGACCAACGATTACACCTGTTTACATCCCAGCAGGGTGGAGGGGTGAAACTACAGAGCACACAGCCAGACACGGGTGCTAATCTGAACCTAATTCAACAGGTTACAGGTGCTGGAAATACGATGTGCATTATGACAATCTGTGGCATAATAGCTTTAATAAAATGAATAATGATACTAATGACAGTATTAAAGTAACTTGTGTAATTGTTGCTGTATTTTTTTCTTTAAATCTTTTTTTTGCAGCTGTTAACATTTACTGTATATGAGGGGAAACGCTTTCTGACTACTGATCTTTAATACCATGCAATTCTGTTTTGCCTCTGTTAGTAGTCGAATGATTGGACTTGATAGGTGTGAGGCTGGGACGTTTGAAACCTGACTCTTGTATTGTTTGTCTACAGGATTTGCATAGACAGACCAAGTTTATGGGTTATGTAAGTGTTACATAATGACGGGCATTGAAGGGAAAAACACGTTCCAAACACGTTCAAGCTCTCAAATCAGACTCGGACAAGACATTTCCACAGGAAAAGAAGCTTTATTAATACTTTTTTCTTTATGTATGTCAACAATACTTTAGACAAAAATATATACATCAAGCAACCTTCAGTTAGGTCCCAAAATAAAATCCCAAGTACCTCTTCCTATACAAAACTAATATATTGTTTAAAACATTACATTCACTTTCATTTGCTTCTATGTTTAATCCAGGTATACAAATGCAGATGTCTGGCGATGCAGATATCACGTTTACTGCTTTAAACAGGTAAAGGCAACAGTATGAACAAAGACCTGCCTTCATTCGACCAGAAATGTACACACGTGATGCAGATCGAGTCTAGGTCCAAAGCTATACGTGCACAATCTCATGGCATACAGCGCTCGGCTGTCTAAAACACACCTCTCAAACGTAAATTGGTGGTATCAAAAATACAGATGTACAAGTAGTATAAACAAAATAATTACACGATGCAGTCACCTCACAAGAACTTCTCCTACGCGCACGATGACAAACTCAAAAGCTACAATGTAGTCGTGATTATATTACTCCTGTACATACACGAGCGCCACGTCTGATGGAGTCCTCGTTTACGTAAGAAACCTCGAGTGTGTCCGCTTGTGTTACGACAGGTCACGGGGTGAGTTTTACATCTGAGCTCCGGTCAACAAAAACAAGGAGATGTTTGGTAGCATTGCAGTCGAGAAGCATGACTCTTATGCTTAAAGCAGAAACAGAAGCGTCTTGTTCTAGCTTCCACGGCACAGAAATGTCAAAAGCAGCATCTACGGGGTGATGTTAAAATTACTTATTTTACATTCAACATATGAAAAGGTGCTTGTGCAAAGTCCTTAACGTTGGGGGGATCGTCTGCACGTCACATTCCGGGGGTTTTGTATTTTGAATTTGAATATTCGACGTAAGTGCAGAGACAAGCCGCTTGGCCAGAGCTCATCGTTTGACCTTCTTCACAGTGTATCACAGTGCTTTACACGGGGCCTCGTAAACCGTCCACGTGGACTTTGGTTGTCCTTTCCGTCTCAGGGTCTGTGTACGCTGGTTGTGGAGGGAGCTAGCCAGTTGACTGATAAGAGTGTGTGCGCGTGTTTATGAGGCCGTCATACTTCTGAAAGGATCTGAACAACTGCTGGCTGAGGTTGAGGGTGCTTTTTTCGAACTTTGCCCATTTTCAACCCAACCTTCTCGGAGAGCTTATTCAGCAGGAAAGTCCACTTTGCAAGACCAAAACATTCAGAGAGCGGGTCCTCAGTCTTTGGTTTCTAGGTTTAAGGGTGGGACTTGTTTAAGAGCCTGCAGGAGTGCAGGAGAGTCCATAGGGGTCGGGCTGGTGACTGGAGAGCCCACTCTCGAGGACATAACCAGGGATGAAGGGAGTTTCTCCGGGGACAGCCCGCTCGAGGACCCACCCAGGCCCGGGTACAATACGGGCATGGCACCCGGGTACCAACACTTCTCCAGCATCGGCAGGTACGCCGCCGTGCCGTTAGGAAAGAGGTAGAACGGCATGCAAAGAGGCGGTTGGTGTGGAGAAAAGCTGACGTAGGGACTGTGACCTCCCACCACCTCGTGCCCCGATAGAGACTCGTCTTCAGAAGAGTCGGACCTCTGCCGCTTGGCCTGCGGCTCGTCTAATTCCTCTTTAATGCTGCCGCCCATTCTCTCTGCCAGGCCGTACTTGACGTCAGCGTCTTTGCCGTAGTAGACCGACCGCTGGGCTTTCGGGTCACGTTTCTCCAGCTCTCCACCATAACCGCTATCAGTATCAGTATCGCTACCGCTCTGCTCGCTGCTGTGGGGATAAGTCCTTTGAATAACAGGAACGCAGTTTTTAGCATGACCCTCCGTGGATTTTGGCTGCGCACTTGCTGGTTTCTCCCGGCTCTCCTGGAGTTTGGGAGCGGGCTCCTGGGGGCAAGGGCTCGGCGGCGGGCTTTGTATGAGCTCGGACGCCACTCTCTGCAGATGGTTGATTATGTGAGTGGGCGTCAGATCGCGCACGGTCTCCTGGTTGGCCAGGAACTGCAGGACCTCCTTGGCACACAGATGGAACCCGGAACGAAACATTTCCTCGCTGTTTTCCAAGTGCCCGCTGCCTTGCTCACCTGCATTAAAACCCAAAAACAACATCAGACATCTCGCTTCACAATAATCGTGCCAAAAATGCAATCATTCGCTTGCATGCGAGCACGTCTCAGTTTCGTTACTCTTTGACGCATTCAAACAAAAGGGGGTGGGGAGGAAGTAAAAAGTTCAGCAGGGCTGTACCCTGTGGCAAGGTCACACTTTTCTGAGCAACACTCACCGATTTGCATTCCACTTTGCAGGGCAATGATTTTCTGTTGCTGCTGCTCCAGCAGGTTGTTAAGAGCTTTCACGTGCTTGAGCGTCAGTTCCAGCACAACAGCCTTCTCCAAGTGTCCCAGAGTCTAAAACAGGAAGAACAAAGATAAGCATGTTGATCTTTCTTATGTAACGCGCTCTGCAGAAGCTCAGAGGACAAACTCCGCTGAGCGGGAATGCAGGCACTCCTCTCTGCTGGCATGTACGCGTGCATGTCTCTAATACTGAAATACGTGGAATGACAACGTAACTTCAACTTGTTGATATGTTGACTGGTTAAGAAACACTGTGTGAGAATGATTTAATGTATTCTACACCTGTATTAGTATTATGCATACAGGTTGAGAAATGCGTATTTTACGCACTCGATCTGCTGTCGAAGGGCGCGCCCTTTCACGAAGTTATTGAAAAGCAGGACAAACATGATTTATTCAATATTAACAAGCAGGTGGCGCTTTGATACAACAGGGTGAGGTGAGCTCATCCACTCCCATATTACTTACTGTGAGTTTGAGGTGTTCGGGCAGCAAGTCCTTTAACTGCGCGATGCACTCGTTTATTCTGTCCCTCCTTTTCTTCTCGATCAATCGATGTGGCAATTTGTATGTATCCTATAGGATCGAGCAGTACATTTAATACCGAATTCCGTGCGCAGTACAACAACATTAAGAACAAACTGGTGCAGTTTAATTACATTGTTTAGACTAGTTTTTAAATGTACATGCAATACAATTTACAAGTAGAAGATGTGCGCAAAACTGCGCGTAATCATGCTTCGGTGCGTAATTGCGCGTTCCGTACCTTACTGTCCTCGCTGCGCTTCATTCCCCGCCGCTGTTTATACACATACATGGGGAAATCCATTCTAGAGCAGAAAATAATATAAAGCCAATAAGAAACAAGCGAGCTGAAAATCTTTCAGTAACAAAAAAAAGCATTTTGAGATTGACTTACCCTTGCATGTCAGAGATATGATCCATCGGAGCGTGTTTGGTTATACATGGAGGAGGTTGCGCACTGGTAATCCTATCCATTTCAGACTTTATGTCTTACAGACGTAAAAACACGGCTGATTGAAAAGAATATATAAAAGTAAAAAAAATCCTTCACTTTCTCATCAAAGTCCACACGTATTTCCCATGAATAAAGAACTGAAAAGTAGCTGAACTGGTTGGAGTTCCACTGTCTGGTGTTGTGAGCTGGAGATGTATGCAGGCTCCGCTGCTGGTTAAATGAGTGTGTGGGTGGATGTGAAGTACGTGTTAAATAAACCCTGTGACTGCAGACACGTCTCGAGCTTCAGTCACATGAGCCTCACGTGTGTGACGGCGCTTTCAGAGCTCAACCCATTTACAGCAGTCGGCCCGCCCGCCCGTGTCCCGTGTACCGCCATGCTGCTCTCTCTCTCTCTCTCTCTCTCTCTCTCTGAGCTCTGAACGCACAATAACAGCTTAACTGAGGAAAATGAGTCTCCTGTGTTTGGAGTGCTTGATCCTGGATTGTCTTGTGAAAAAAGCATGATATATATTTACTTTTAAAAACTGAGAATTTCGATTTTTTGCGAATAATATGAATAATGTGCATAATAGATAGATGTGGATCTGAAAAACAACTAAACTTGTTGCACAATAAAGCCTACTTGGCATTTATAGGGCTTCCTTTTTTTTAAATAAAAGTATGCATTTACAGTAATAAATAACATGTGCCATTTTAATTTTTTTCTTTTACTTTTATTACTTATTTTAAATTAGAATAAAACGTAAACATTAATAATATTCCATGATTTATAAAAGCCTTATAAATGTATTCCATCGAATAACCTACATATCCCTATACATCTTACTTACTGACTAATGCTTCTCTAGCAACCCAGTGTAAGTAGATCTGCCAGCATCATAAAAACACATTAAGCGCCCAGGCGATGTGACACAAACATGGGCCCGAATGTTTGTGTCAAAGCTTCTAGAAGGAATCATGTCAAATTAAAATGATATCCAGAACACCTGTGGCCCCATCAAAATAACGCAAGTGTTTATTAACGAGATTCCCCTGACATGATGTTGGCACATGAGCGTGCACGACCCATGTGTACACAATAGTAACAGATGCGCGCTCCGTTATTTCGCGCCGGGACCGTTTGCGCTCCACGTGAAGGCGCAGTCTCTCATGGCTCTCTCGTGCGGCGGCTTGGTTTGTTGTTGCCGGTTGTACTCGGCGGCAGTCACGTTGAACTCCTCATGGCTGGCGGTGCAGGGAGTGGGAGGAGGCGGAGGACCGTCTGAATCCCCGGTGCTGACGTCATTCCATTTATTTTAGTACCTAAGCGCGAGCTCAGCGCAGGCGCTTTGATAAGAACAATGCAAATGGCAGCAATGCTTGAGCTGTAAACCATAAATATATCAAAATATGATATCGTGTTCTCTTTTCCTTGTAACCGTTTTTAATGGTCCGATTTTATTTAGTAAATCATTTCATAATAAATCAAATATAGATACTTTAGCCTACTTTCAATGTTATGCATATCAACGCAATGCAATGCAATACACTATAAGGGGGAGTTTGGTACTGTTCCACTTTTGAGATTTGCAGCATCTCTGTGCAGAGATTTACGAGGCTACATGAGACACTTCCTTCGTAGCCTAATTGAAATAATTAAAAGTGGATTATAGACTTTGTTACACTAAATAGCAACAAAATATGTGGGTGTGATATGGGTCACACTTCACTGTTCATGTTAGACTGAATTACATAATACTGAGACACAAAATGTTCCTGCATATAATTATGAATGGGAACTGCTTATAATTGTGCTCATTGTTGGTGCTGCTCCTATGTTGTAAATTCATGACATTGCCGTGTATGGACATCGACAGTGTACTTTAATACAAGGTGCTGCCAATGTTATAAATCATCACAAGGTTTTGTGACAAGAAACAGTACAGCCACCCAGTGCCCTATAATTGATGGTGAATACCAATAAGGTTATTTTACTGTGGTAATGAATGGATTAACTTGACAACTATGTGGGTTCCAGGAGACATACCTAGAATAATGTAATAAGACAGACACCTATGATGGTTTAATTTTTAAATAGCCAATTTCACAGTTGAATTTTACTTTTATTGCATAACAACTGGATCAAGGACTTTATTAGATCCAGTGATAAGTGATCTGAACTCTGTTCGCTGGTTACTTTAAACAGCCTCCTGTCCAGATGCCAATGATGTTTCACGCTGTATTATGTGTTCTGTTACGGCTTCATTGCATTGCGTTTTTTTCTTTCTTCAGGAAAGTCCCACATCTGACCACAAACAAAATCCTTAAACTTAAGGTTCTTATTACTGCTTTAAAAAGAGGATGTTATCGTCATCAGCGGATGCATTTTGGAAACGCATAAAAGTGCCTACTGTGTATTTAGAGGTCATTAAATTAGCTGCTTGAAAACAATGTTAGATATCAATTACACGTTTAATTAGTCCAACTCGGTTCTTGGTGATGTGACGACATTGCTTTTTTAACAATGAAAATGGACACGCACTCCCATCAGAAATGTGACTAACAGATCGTTCATCCTGCTAAACCGACATTCGCATCAAGACTCACTGTCGAGATATGTCTAAGAACATTATCACTGCTCCCAGGGAACAATTGTGACCTAAATAAAGACTGACAAAAAAAATAAGGTTATAGAAGCTTAATCCAAATATATTGCCTTTCACATGCCCACTCAAGACAACACTTGAAGAGTTTCCTATTTCTTACGAAGCTGATGATGGTCCTGTCATATTTTCCTCCCTGTGCACTGGTTTATTTTATTTCACAAATGTCACTTAACTCGCGGAAGGTTTCGGTCTGATGCTGCACATCACATTGGGGGATTTCAGAGAGAGCTTTTGTGCAACGCCAAGCGTCAATAATTCAGTGTTTTATGATGTTTGTTTGACACTTATCTCACTTTTGCACACAACAGCAAGGTTATACCCCAGTTCTTTACATTAGAGAAGCTTTTGCTGATCAGCATGAGAGGTCATAGAAAGTGCATTTCTTTGGAGAAGGCATGGACCGTCGGCTTTATAAAGATTATGTTCTTCAGAAACTCAACTTGCTTTGCACGAGGAAGAAGGCATTTTCATATGAAAAACTATAAACAATAATGCTGTCATCAGCATCTGCGCATGTCTGGCTGATCTGCAGAATAACACACCACGTTGACAAAATGTACAGTAAATATAAAATATTAAATGAGTAAAGTAGTGACTTTAAATGGTCATTTGCCATCTATTGAAAAGTTTGCTGTAGTAGAAACATGGGTGGTCAAAGCACAACTCATAAATCTTGATGGCATCAAGGGAGATTTTCGAGTATTGCCATTTTGACTAAAGACAAAAACATTTGTGATCCTTTCAACAAGAAATACAGATTTTATTAATATCACTAAATTCATTTACAATCTCATTGAATATATATGTTATCTATTCAATCAGTTATTTTCCAGTAACAGTGCTGTTTTTTATTAGGATGATATGAAAATGTATCTCTCTATAAAAGCAAAGACCCGGCAGACATATATACACGTATTACAAGATAAATAAAATACAAATAAAGGAAAAAACTGATATCAAGAAAGTTACCTTAATTTCAGCTAAAAGGTGAAATCTTCTAGAAAAGTTATAGAGAAGTCTAGAAAACTTGATTGCTTTTGCCAGTGAGAATTCATACTGTGCGCTTCACCTTTTGATGCAAAACGTATGGACAGGCACACTTAAGATGACTATATGATGATGATAGGAATGCTATGGGTTCAGTTATTCAAAAGTGCAGAAATTACGTTCGATTTGAACACAAACCTCACCTGCCTTAACAGTTTTTGACCTACGTTTATTCATTATACACAATATATGAGTTCTAAGGTCATAAATCCAGCGAAAGCAAAAAAACTATAGTTATCAATGCTCAATAACAAACAAAACCTGATTTCATCCATGAGAATCGAACTCTTACAGCAACAACCTATCTGTTTTTTAATTTTATATAAATCAATTTAAATAAATAAGAAAAGGCTTTTTTCATAAATTATTTATATATATAGTGTATTTCACATGTCAGACTTTGCAAACAGAACTCCTACATGTACTTGGCCTCTAATGAGTTTCATTAGAATCAAAGCATAAGAACAAAACAACAGGAAATCTAATTTTCCACACCGCCCCTTCAAGATATCATTTACAGATCAGTGTATTTGCATATTGTTAATATTGCACAAAATACAAAAATAAACATCAAATACTGACTGCTATACTGTTATGGGTCAATAAAAAAAAAAAAACGATGTCCAAGCAGCATCTACAGACATTCTCAGTCGTGCAGTTTACCTATCGTAGCTCTGCCCTGTGGAAGCAAAGTCAAATTTACTTCCATTTAACATTTGGCACTCCAATGGATCGTGTGGGTAGGAGTTTGTATTTGTAATGCGACAATTTGTCTTTTTCACACGCACATTCATACACACACACACAAAGTCTGATGTGATGTCTGCAGAAGACAGCTGTAGGACACTTGGCCGGGGTAACAGGCTCAGGCGGGCTGCTGAGGGTTGACGTTCATGTGTTGGGGGTGTCCCAAAAACCCGATCCGCTGTTTCTGTTTTCTTTGCTCTATCATCTGTCAGAAAACACACAAGTGTTATTGGGTCTCGTCTGATTATACATCTCCTGTTTTAACTCACTTTCTACCGTAGATGTGTAAATCCAACATATACATACAAACACATAAAAAACACACATACATCTGGATATAGTTATAAAAGCTAAACATGCAGTTAACTTAAAATCCATTTAAATTGATTCTAATAGTTTCAAATGAGGATACATGATGTGCTTCATCTGCCAGAAAACACATGAGCTTCGTGATTCTGTCACACACACAATGTTTCCCGCAGTAATGTCCCTACGCTCTGCAAACGAACGACGTCTTGCGGTGTCATCCCAAAAAGGTAAAACATCTCTCTCACGTACCTTCTCGGGATCGGTTCCACATTTATGGAATGATCTGCCCGCTGCTACAAGATCAGAAGATTCTGAAGCCCTTACGAATCATCTAAAAACATCTCTTCCATCAACACCTGACTGATCAGTTCTGATTTCTATCTCTTTTCTACCGTTTCAAAAAAAAAAAAAACGTAACTGTATACTGTGGTAGGCTATATGAGACCAGTTTTCTTTTTGTTGCACTTATGCTTTTTGTTGTCCTTATGTTGTTACAATTGCTTCCGTTGTTTCCCTCATCTGTAAGTCCCTTTGGATAAAAGCGTCTGCTAAATGACTAAATGTAAATGTGGTGTACATGTGGTGTGTTTTCATTCATAAAATATGTGAATCTGAATCTCCATAGTTGTAAATCCTAAATGTTACATAAATATAAATATATAGTTAACAGGATACATATAGTATTTATAAATCCAAATAAACATAACAATGCTTTCTTTAAACCTGGATCATTAAAACCAAAACTTAATAGTATTATTTGAAATACGTAGTGATACATTAAATAAGTTGTGTGAAAAATTAAAATGTATATATTTTTAAACTTCATCTTCTCCTACGGTTCGTCTCGCCTACATATCAGGCTTAGTGATGCAATAACACGTATCTTGTATCACGTATCTGTTGATGTTGCCTTGGTAATAACCTCATTACTCAAGAGTGTCTCGTGTGTTTTAGATGCTATATGAAAAAGCTTCTTGGAATACAAAAATGGAGCAACTGGAGCCGTGTCATGTAACGTTGTGCAACCGAGCCACAAAACACTTGATACACACTCACATAGACACTTCCAACGAAATTCGGTCCGTCTGTACAGAAATCCCCTACTCTGACTCAACAACTGCGAAAGTGAGCCAGAATCGCAACAGCTCACTCGCTGGCATATATATAAATTAAAGTCTGTGTCCACAGGAAGTCTCTCATTTGACTCGACAAAACCATTTTTAAAGATATGCGGCATTGCAGGCTTCATTTCCTGCTATATGCGGCTCCATATAAGGAGCTGTTAAATTGTTTGCTACCTATGGATTTGTTATACATGTGAATAATTCAATCGTCTCGAGATGAAATGCATGAGATCTATCATGGGATCTTCCCCAGATTTTGGATCGGATCCTTTTTTAGCATAAAAACACTGTTGATCCCTTCATCATAAGGACCCTCGGGCAGGTCACATGATGGAATACTGGAAAGGAGGTCACATGGATACGCAAGATCAATGACAACCAAAAATACATTTTAGTTGCTATTTACACATGTATATTTGAATGGTAGTACATAGTAATGGGTGTTGGTTGAAAATGACGGATTTGGCATCATTATCGTACATAATACAACTCCTAACTTACAGAATTATATCGTAAAAAATGACGGACTGACAATTTAGTTGCCTTGTTACTTTTTTTCTATTTAGTGCAAAAATGTACATTAAAAAAATAAACACAACTCATTCTCTTAAGTGTTTTCTTCACACTTATCTATACACCAGAAGAGATAAAAGCTGAACCGACACGAGTTAACGCTACATCGCTCAGATCATCCAGTGAAAGTTAGTTAGTTTTCACAAGCCTCTTTACGTCGTTTTAGCCAAACTGTGACCTCTTCCACTGTCTCGTGGACCAAAAAAGGATCAACTTCCTTCTAGACACTTCCCATTTAAGCTGGTCTTAATCGACACTATTTACAAGAAATCGACATTTGCACTACGCATCTTTCCACCGAATAAAAAAAAAAAAAACGAGACCCGCTTTATCACACACATCTGCTTGTTTATCTGTGGAAACAAACAAGCCCGAGTTCGCAGAACTTTGTCTGGACGACAATGCACGCTGAATAAAACTGAAACAACACTTGAGCTCGTGACGCAGGTGAAAGATCATTTTAAATACCACGAGCTGAGGGCAGAAAAACAAAGAGAAAATGAAATGAGTCATTGCCCTTTGGTCTAATTTAACCTTCTAGAAGTTGTGGACTCGTGCAGACCGGCCTTCGAACTCTATTTTCACTCACAACCTGTTGTGATGAGCGTTCCATGTCCGTCATCCAGCTTAATAGGTCAAGACTACGAAGAACTATGAAGAACTGAAGCGGGCGTGAAGAACTGGTCTAGCGCAGAGTCACGTCACTTTGGACGGGGTGTGCTGAGATCAGCAGAGACTTTGTCATGTACCTGCTCTTTTAGTTCGATGAGTTGGCTTGACAGGTTACAGATGAGCTTCATGGCGGATTCGAGTTTCTCTTGAAGGCTTCGGATCTCGTTCTGCTCCCCCTCAGCATCGCTGCTCACCAGAGACATGGCTCGCATCCGTGGGAACCAATCTAAGTTGTGCTCCTGTCGAAAAATGAGACTTGAGTGCCTTTGGTCAATCATTTCAAATCACTTCAACGGATTTTAACCCTTAACCTATAAATAAATGTCATGTAGTCACATATTTATGTTAACATAAATGCCATTTGATCAAATTAGAAAAGACAAAATCATATGTCAATGGCACTTTTTGCAACCAAAATTCTTTAAAAGAACAATGTGGAGATTTTAGCGGCATCTAGGGGTGAGGTTGTGAATTGCAACCAATGACTCACTCCACCTCTCCCTTTGGAAGCAATATGAAACCAAGATGTTTGGGCTTCTTTGCCGAAGGAGATAATATATGTAAGAAACACGCTCTGTAGAGCAGTTCGTCCGATCAGGGCTACTGTAGAAACATGTTGAATTCGAATGTCGAATGTAAGGGGGCCCGCGGTGTATGTAGACAGAAATGGCTCATTCTAAGGTAATAAAAACATAACGCTTCATTATGTAAGGTCTTTATACACCTATGAAGACATAGTTATGTATATTTTATTACACGGCTCATTTGAATGCTTGATTCTGATTGGCCAGTCGCGACATTCCAAGGGTTGTTATTTTCAAATAACAACCGCTCAAAACTATTAACACCCTGTAACCCGGATTTTGCTAATCATTTTGAGAGAGGCAGTTTAATATTACACAAAATAATGCGGTAAAAATGAGCAAATAAAGTATTTCAAATTCACATTTTATGTCCAGTTTTTTTCTCTCATGTGGCAAGTAGCCGTGTAATAAGCGGGATAATGTACAAGCAGCTGGCTGTTATCACGAAATAAGCCCCTTCACGAAATACAGCCTGATCACACTGTCGGGGCTTATTTCTGCGATAACAACCGGCTGCCCGTACATTATCCCTTACATATTGCACAGATTACGCACTGGACCTTTTAGTGTACACTTGTTAACCACTACACATTGTTTGTTATGGTATAATGAAAGTTATTATTCTTTGTAATACAAAATGTCCTCCCAAACTTCCTTAAAAAAACAAATGATTTTTCTACCACTGATGTCACACAAACCTGTTGACACAAAGTGTTCTTTAAACTGGACATTTTAATCGTAGTGTGTTTAACTTCAACTGGTATGTCATGTCCTCTTTTGTGTTCATTCGTTCCTTGTCCTCTAAACAATTAGGTGTATACATACATCAGATAAAATTCCCTACGCGTAACCTGCTTACTGCTATATCAAAGTCACATGAGAATTTGAACAGCCTCACCCTCTGATACAGAGCTTGAAAACATTGAACACCGTCTAATAGGCCCGTGATTATTAACTGCGGGAATCTACCGTGTCTCCTGACAGGACACTTCAGATTACAGGAAGTAATTTAATAAAGCACATTTACAACACTGTCTGATCACATCTTTAAGACGTTCAGGAATTATATTTTAACCTCTGTTGGAGATAACAGACCAGTGAAATATCAGTGAGGTCTATATGAGAACTTCACAGAAGGAATGACAGCATATTCTAATGAAGATATGTTTGATTTCGTCATGCTTATTTCCTGTAACCGTGGCCTCATCCACACAAGGACAACAGTTAAATTATATTTAAATTAACTACTATAATCATTCAGCGTTCATCTTATTTGATTGTTTTTGTGCTGCCTGCGAAAATAACATAATTTTTGTAAGTGCTGCGTGTATATACTTAGAATATCAAGACATCAGAAAACAAAATTCTGGTGAATGATAAAACAAGCACAAGGTGCCTGGACCATATCCAGAGACCATTGTTGTATGCACGCTTTGGGCAGTAACACCCTAGCAACCATATAGAAACCATTCGGAACACCTTAGCAACCCCTTATCAATGCCCTAGCAATCACCCAGCATCATCAGCGAGATTCTTTCCAGATAAAATCTATTTTATATGTCATTTTTTTCAGTTTCTAAAAATAGATTGAAGCAAAAAAAGATATTTCCTTCTTGTCCTAATATCTCTGGATGGTTTATAAACCAGGCAGCGATCAGAGACAGAAGTGGAAGTCTACGAGTGCCAAACAGTATTGTGGAATGTCAGACTTCTGGCTGATGGGAGAGGTCAGACGCAGCTCCAAATAAGGACAGAGATTTTAACAGCAGGAAGGAAAAAGTGATAGTCGCTGTAAAGAACGCTGTCGGGAAAAGAGCTGGGCTGTGCGAGTGGCCATAAGACACCCCAAAACATTCTTTTCTCCGATAAGCTTCCCCAAAGCTGGCCTACTTACACAAAAACACAAATGATTTGGCCTAAAGACAGGCAAGCCCAAACTAGAGCATTTGTGAACTCTTATGCACAAACGTCTTTCATCTTAATCACCTGATATGAGGAAGTCAAAAGATTTATGTATCATTATTTGAGGTCGTAACCTTTAACTTTTGTCAGTCTATCGCCACCTCCGTTTAAAACATAAAACTGCAAGTAACTTCACATAGTTGTCTTTACGTGGGTTGAAGCGAACTTATTTTCCCATGAATTGTACCCAACAGCTCAACTTATAAATCATTAGCGTTTTTAAACAAAGTAAGGGCAAAGATACTTTTAAACACTCATTTTATTTTTAAAAACGTTACTTATATTCGTATTATGGCAAAGTTATTATGACCTCAAATGACTTAATTCTGGACTATAATAAGCCAAAGAGAAACGTGAAAACATCTTTAAATTGTATTAAAGATGCTGTCAGTGTGTTTAACAAACTCTGTCTCCTAAAAAGGAATTGTTGATCAGTCACCGCATCTAATAATACACACTTTCCCATTTACATTCAAACTTCAACCTAAAAAGGAGCTCATGCACATTTTAAATGTGTGATCTTTTTTCAGCTGCCCACATGCATGTGTGTGTGCGCGCGCGGTCGTGACAGAAAGCAAGTGAGAGAGGTCGATCACACCTCAGCTGCAGAGAAGTTCCCTGTTTCTGTCAAATCTCAGATGGAGGGGCAACATACGCACACACTCGAGACGCAGGGGAAAATCACAGGTAATGCTCTCAGTCATTCTGAGAATGAGAGAGGAGTGTGTGTGTGTTCACTTCCTGCTGCCACAGATGTTGAGGTTTGTGTTTACCTCCGCCCACAAACAGTGGCGTCTGCGCGAGCAGCCCAGCTGTCGGGCGGTTTCGTCATCGTCATCATACAGACACGCTTCGCTATCTCTTATCGGGTCTGACATGAATCTCACACTACGCCACACAAGTGGACTACTTTTGAAATCTATCGATTCACCCACATTATCCAAGAGTATCAAAGCTCCTCCCACACTACAGCGGCTTAAACCCCATGCCCTGTAAAGCCAGTCAAAACAAGCCTGTATGTAGCCAACACTCCTGAATATTGTTTATTAAACTATAAGACATAAAAATAGGTATGGCATCTATACTAAACCGAGGTGATCATTAAGAAAAGGAAAACAAAGCAATAAAACTACACTGATAAAAAAACAGCTAGTAGGATTTACTAAATGTTTTGCACACAGCATTTTTAAGTAAATTAACATATTTTTTTTTCTTATTTTTTTTCGTATTTCAAGTAAATGTAAAAGAAAAAACAAAGTAAATTAACACAAAAATTAATTTAATTCAACTAGTTGTCTTTTACTGTGTTCTTGAATAAATAATAAAGGTAATGTTGTTACCGATAAAACCAAAAAATACAATAATGTATATATATAAAACGCTATATATGTAATAAATAAACAATACAGAGCACATCTCTGATGTAGGACATAAATGGAGCGAATCAGTGACTCGTCTCCATTACAGCCCACACTGAAATACTCACTTCCTCTGGTCCAACTTCTACAGAAACGAGAACTATAACTATTTCTATGAATAAAAAATTCCCTTTGAAAAGCACTCATTCGCTTTAAAAAAAAAAAGAATCTTTAGCTTTTTTCCTCTAGTGTTGTTTTGGTTCGTGCTATTATTGCGGCTTGCGTATTTGTGCACGTTCGCGCGTCCGAACCGGCCCCCTTAAACCTCTATTTCCTAAGCTTTGTTTATACTTGACAACACTGCCAGTAAATGTGTGAGTTCCTAAGCCACATCAAATTCAACTGTATCTGCTGCTTAAATGGAAACGAGGGAAGTGCGAATTTCATTACTAATACCACAAGAGCCCACGCGTGCGCACACAAGGACACATATTTAAGACAGGATGCTCTGTGGTCTGAAGAGCAACAGCGTCGGTTCTGAACAGGACTTTGAGCGCTTCATCGCAGGAAGACGCAGGTTACGGCTGTCGTCATCACCAGCTATGAATGATATGCATGGGGAAAAAAGCTGAAGGGAATCTTTAGCGGTTCCATATAGGGGCTTTACCTACAGTAGCAACACTGTATCTGGTAGCTTAAGTTGTACCGCTTGCAACATCAAGGTCAAGGGTTTGTTCCTGGAGAACAGACACAAAAAAAGGAAATAACGTTTTAAATCACTTTGGATAAAAGCATCGTCCAAATGCACGACTGTAAATGCACCTGATTGTCTCCGTCTTCATTTCAAGTATTACCATAACTGTAACACCCTCATTGTTGCCAATGTGCATGCTATGTCAGTCCATTGTTATATCCATTGTCTACTCTATCAAAAGCTGAACTAATTTTAACTTGACAAGGCATGTTAAACATGCAGCGATCACTGCAGACCTGGCGCAACTCAAGATGCAAGTCTAGTGTATGTGCAAACAAACCTACAATGAAAAACCAGCTCAGATGGTTGTGACAGTTATGTTCGTTTGGTCTTCTTGATCACATTCCCACAGGCCACTGACAAGCTCGAAAAACCTACAGATGCATCGCAAACTGCGCGAGCCTTTGTTGTCAGGTCAAAGACTTTTCATTTTTTGGGAGACCTCATGAGCTGCTAATCCTGAGTCAGGTGATTTCTCACAAGACCACGTGGCACCTCTTGAAACGCTCCACTTGAGGTCAGGAACAGGGCCAAAAAGACACCCGGATCAGAAACTGTGTCAGAAACCCACCGCGCCACCATCTGCGTCAGGACGCCAACCGCTGGTGGAGAAGGGGCTTTCCTGAGCACTTCTCTTTCCTTAAGAATGTTCAACAGTCACATTGCAGTTGTTGCAATAAACTTCTAAAGAGTTCACAACCTATAAAAACAACACAGGAACACAACCGCCATCGTTTTTTCAAAGGCATCTGTGTTTCGAAATCAACTCAGTTGAACTTTCTGGAACAGGCTGGTGTTCATCCACAGATTTGTTGAAGTTGTGAAAATAATGTTGTTTTCGGGGTAAGTGCACTGAGCGCATGGGCAAAAGGGATGACATTCGTTTTTAAAGAAAAGCATGCATGCAAAAGGAGCACGCACACACACACAAGGGAAACTCCTGTTTCTTGGGTCATCCGACTAAAGCAGAATGTGTGCGTGTGTTGTTATGGCTTTTCTGAGGAATTAACACATTCCAAGCCATTTTCAGACACATCTGAGTCTTAAGACTCTAGAATCTGAAGGCAAACAGAAGCTTTGCCGACCCGCAGGAAGCCGAGGTCACAAAGTTGTCATTACATAATTCAAAGCTAAAGGTTTGGGGTAATTCGAGAGATTTACTGTTAGGAATTTGGTTTAATAGCATAAGTTCTCTATTTTCCCAACGGTAAAGCCTAAAGTGGGCCAAAATCTTCAAAGCAGTCTGAATCAGTGGGGTTCAGTCGGTTCATTTTGATCGGCTCCTAAAGTTGCTTTTAAAGGAGCAGTTCACTCAAAAAGGAAAATTCTGTCATCATTTACTCACCCTCGAGTTGTTCTCCAATTTCTTTGTTCCGATGAACACAGAGAAAGATATTTGGAAGAATGCTTGTAACCAAACGGTTCTTGGCCACCACTGACTACCATAGTAGGAAAAATGTCAATGGTAGTCAAACGTGCCCCAGAACTGATTTCTTTTCTACATTCTTCCAAATATCTTCTTTTGTTTAATCAGAACAAATTTTTTTTACAGATTTGAAACAACTCGAAGATGCGTAAATGAAGACAGAATGTTCATGTTTGGGTGTACTGTCCCTTTAAATGTACTGTATGTTTCCAAAGTATGCTTTACTTCCTTTTTACATACAGTATAAGGATGTGGCACAGTTGCGTATTCCTCGAAAAAGCCTCATTCTGAGGAAATCTAATATAAACGTATTTATCTCACCAGAGGGGAAAAACCTTGCGATTGTAAATCTGGTTCCCTTTCTGTGTGTAGAAGTAGACGCTCATTGGCATTCTTTACCCCTTATCTGCTCTTAAATTAAAAACAAATCCTCCGGAGTAAACACAACTGGTGATCCAAAAACAGCACGCCATTGGCTAACTTCCTCTCACCATGTGACTTTGGCCCTAGGGCTCAAGTTACCTTATGATGACCTCAGTTCCTCACAAGAAAATTGCTGTCACCTGACAATCGCTGGACACCGTACACATGTTTATACAGGTTTGTGCACGCTGCTAATAGAAGGCTGTTCATTTTCTTTGTCGTTTTCAGCTAAAATTCCTAAAAATGTCCTAGTCTGGGAAACATCAGCTGAATTGCCTGAGATCAGACACTGACAAACAAACACAAAGTTCAACTGTAGGTCTTCGAGATATCAGTACAGATAACCGTATTCATCTTGCAACTTAACATTCACTTTAATACAAACAAAGCCGGCTGTCTCTCTTAGTCAGAGGTCTTTGCATCCGTTCTCCTCTGTGAAAATCAGAACCCTTACCCGGATCATTTCGGCCACGTAGCTCTCAGGCCCCGTGAACTCAGTGGAGTCCTTGACCTTCACCAGCACTATGAAGAAAAGGTAATGCCACATGTTGTGCTCCACCTTTATATGCTCCTCAAACGTCACCGTTTTGTTGTCAAACTTGTCCCGCTCCAAACCTGTAGAGAAAATAAACACTTAGTATCAACCACCATCATTTGTGGCGGCTGTTTAGTTGTTGAGGTCAGTTAAGAAGATCAAGATTTTGAGTTATCTCGATGTGACAAGCCGTGGCTCTGTCAATTGTTTAAAAACAGGATTTGTTTAGGGTGAGATCTAAATAAGCTCCGTGTAGTTTATTTAAACCTTAAATCTAGTGCGAGTGAAAACAATCTCTCAAAACTGTTTAGTAGATCTAAGTGGTTCAACGTTTCTTTGTTTGGGTGGTTGTGTCATGAAAACTGTACAATCTGGAAGAGGAAGTTAAAGCACAGGGAAACGGTTTGTATACAAAAATGAATGTTATGAGCGAATGGAGGTAATCTTGTGACGGTCATGAAGTCACTTTGTGATGCGTGACTGGGTAGTAAACAATATGAGAAAGCGTCACTTGACCGACAGCAGGTCATTTACACATGTATTCACACACACATCAGATCATGTCGGAGAGAGAGAGAGCGTGTGACGGTTCATCTTGGATTTGACCTGCAGGATTTGTGTCAAGTTTACATTTGGTTGTGCGTTGAGCTTTGAAATGAAAATCGTATTAATAAAAAACTACATTCTAAAGCAAAATGTTCACCGAAAAAATCATTCATCATTTACTCAAAACCTGTATGACTTTCTTCTGCAGAACGAAAAAGAAGATATTTTGAAGAATGTTGGTAACCAAACAAGACTGACTGGACCCCGCTGATTTCCGTATAGACACAACGTCACTGAAACATTTTTCAAAATATCTTCTTTTGTGTTCCTCAGATTCCTCAATAGGTTTTGAATGACATGAGGGTGAATACATGATTACAGAACTGTTATTTTTGGGTGAAACAATCCACTTAACATTTCAATTCCAAAAGAACAGAATTTCCAGTGGAAACCACACACGACCTTGTCAACAACACCAAAGGCAAAGACT
The DNA here is from genome assembly GCA_006030095.1 of Triplophysa siluroides. NCBI lineage: Eukaryota > Metazoa > Chordata > Actinopteri > Cypriniformes > Nemacheilidae > Triplophysa > Triplophysa siluroides. The sequence continues at coordinate 353,559 of VCII01000314.1, read as the reverse complement.
CCACCACCTTTGAAGTAAGTTAGGTCTGATACGCCACCCCTATGTTTACACCAGAGCAAAACTGTTTTATGAGCCCATGAGCTTTATGGGTCTACAGTCCATGACATGAAATAGCGTGTGAATCTAACCGCTTTATTTAAACTGCCATCTTCTAAACAAAGACTGTTGAACACATATAACCGTGCACTCACCACAAATAAAGCAGGTCGTTTTTAACACTTCCTCTTTCTTCTGTTTTTCACTTCTCAGGTCAGCAAAGGTGTCAATGATGACTCCAAAAATGAGGTTGAGGACTATAATGATGACCATGAAGAAGAACAAAAGGTCGTAGATCACACGGGCTGCAAACAGAGGCTCCTATAGAGGAGAGAGTGAAAGATGATGTGAGAAGATCATTAACTCAACCGATCAATACTGAATATTGGTGCAGTGTAGCGTCAATATCCCTTTGAGCTCCATGTGTAGCTTTCTACTATTCCGTCGTGTGGTATTTGTCTGCAAGCGACCTTTGACCACCGAACGGATTAAAAAAACAACATTCAACGCCGGATTGAACAAAACCTTCTTTAATAATAAAGAAAGAAAGTCTCTGATTGGCTGATTGAATCATTACAATCTGCAATGTAATATTAAAGGGGAAGTGTGAAGCAAAATTCAAGCCCACATCATCACTAAACGTGACTGTAAAAAGAATAACATTTGTACACATTATGAAGCTCTTAAATTGATGCTTATGTATCTCGGTGTGTTGATATAAAGTGTTGAACCTCTTTAGATGGTTTTCGCAGAACATCTCCGACTCCGCCACCGCTGCGCAGGCCGTGGCTCAACACGGTGACAATGCACATAAGAAGCGAGTCACACGCCCTCTCTTTATCCTCGATCACGACTGCAGTCGGCTGCACACCCACAGCTGCAGGAAACAACAACGTCAATAAGGCTTAAGCAAATGAACAAAAACACAAACTCTTCTCTGACAAAGTCCTCTTTATGTCTGGCACATATTCTACGCAAAGTCTTCAGACTACATCACCACAACCATGCAAATGTGTCCCGGATGTCAGGATTTATCAGATCGCAACACAATGTGATCCAACTTTTCGTTGTAAACTAGCATAGAACCAGTTAAAAAGACTTTATGAAAAATAAATGATATCCAGTTGCTAAGGTGTTCCTACTGTAGTTGTTTGAAGTGTGTTTTTATGGGCTTGATAGGGTGTGACTAGGTGTTGGCTTATAGCCCCAAGTTAAAGGAGCCCTTTTCTTGGATTTTTCTGCCTATTTGACCTGTTTTCATGTGGAATTTTAGAAGTTATTTCTATGTGTAACACACCTTCCGTTAACAACAACAGCTGCACAGGCATCATTCATTATTTCAGACTCGGTTAGTAGACTAAACACGCTAGTGTTACAAATTAACAGTCACATGGTTCAGACGGTCCAGACTGGGCTGATCAAATTAAACCAGACTTGCATATTAAATTAGCACTTCTCACAGACCCATTCGCAAATCCGAATGATACTGTTCCGACCTCTGACCCGGGGCCAGCATGACCCTGCTGAACTGTAAGTGCCTGACTGTCATTAACCTCTGACCCCCAACCATCCACCCCCACAACCTAGCAGGGTTCCTTGAGGACGACGGGTCTCTGCTTTCTTCGTCTCGTGACCAACCATTCTACTTAGATTTACCAAACATTGTGTGTGTGTGAGAGAGAGAGACTTGCAGGCGATGGGGTTCATACCATCCATCACGGTCTCTGTAGAGCAATTCTCCTCTTTCCGACACACAGCGCCTGCCAGGAACTCTCCCATCTTACTGGCAGAATGCTCTGAATGGAAAAACGACAAATCAGATGCTACAAATTGTAACTCTTAAGCAAGCAGTGTGTGTGTGTGTCCTCATTTGCCTTGTCTGTGGACCTCATTTGAACCTCATGTAGCATGTCGGAGTCACATGACATTTAGATTTATGTATTTGGCGGATATATTTTAAACGCGGATGCATTCCCTGGGATTCGAAGCCATGACCTTGGTGCTACTGCTGCTCTAACAGTTGAGCCACATTTGACCCCAAATTCAGATAAAAGAACATAAAAAGGATATTTTGCATTGTGCCATTATCTTTAGAATAATGAAGCTTATCCAATAGGAAACATTCTCATACGCTGTCGTAACATGGAAATGTTTATTACATATCACTATGGTTCGTGAAATGCCTGAAGCAAGTCTTTAACAGAAGCTCTGTGTAAATCATAATGAATATCTGGGTGCAATGACAGTGTGTATGACCTTTTTTTGGTTTGGGGTGAAATATAACCCAGACTTTTGGGAAATAACCGGCTAAATGTATATACAGTAACCCAAACAGTGGCATATAACATCAACACATTTTCCATCTGCTATGTGTAGTACGAAACATTGTTTGACATCTACAGGCAATCCATTTGCTATTCTCACCCAAAGTTTTATTAGGTATTCTGTCCACGTTCAGGATGAAGTCATCTTTAAAGATGATGTATCCCACAATGGAGAAGAGGTAGACCAGGATGAGAGCCAGCACAGCGGTCAGAACGATGGAGCGGCCGTTCCTGGTGACGCTCTTGATGACGTTCAGCAGCGTCTCTTCTCTGTAGATCAGGTCAAAGAGCTACGGAGAGTAACGTGAGAGTGTGTGTGTATATACACTATACATGTGGGTGAAAGTGTGAGAGGTGAAAGGTCTGTTAAAAGTGACACCCATGTGTGAAAGATGGTATGTGTTGTGGGTGTGTTCTTTTACTCACAAGCAAGCTGTAGAAGAAGACGTGAACAAAAACTCCAAGGCTGCATATGATGAGATAGAGCAGATGATACAGGAATTCCACATCCAATATCATCGCCTTATAGCCTCTCGTGAATGTACCGCGATTTCCTACGAAACTCATCAGGAAAATCACTTTATTGCACACCTTAAAATAGAAGAAACACGGCCCGTGTTAATGATTCCAAGCGCTGAAGACTGGATTTGAATTTGAAATTTTTTTTTGTCAAATTTTGCGCTTGATCTGCAATCAAAATAACTACAACTAAATCAGATTAACTTTTGCAAAATTAAGATAACTTCAGACTAAAGGTTATAAACCAAACAGATACAAACCGTACAAACCGAATCAAAATATGAATCAAAACAACTACAAACTATAGCTACAAACCGCGGAATCGAAACCGAATCGAACGCGAATCAAAATAACTATAAACCGAATCAAAATAACTACAAACCGAATCGAAATAACTACAAACCGAATCAAAATAACTAAAAACCAAATCATAATAAATATAAACCGACCGAATCAAAACAACAACAAATCGAATCAATAACTACAAACCGAATCAAAATAACTAAAAACCAAATCAAAATAAATAAACCGAATCAAAACAACTACAAACCGAATCAAAACAACAACAAATCGAATCAAAATAACTACAAACCGAATCAAAATTACAAACCGTAACTACAAACCGAAATAACTACAAACGAATCAAATAACAACAAACCGAATCAAAACAACTTACGAAATCAAATAACTACAAACCGAATCAAAATAACAACAAACCGAATCAAAACAACTACAAACTGAACCTAAATAGCTACAAACCGAATCAAAACAACTAAAAACTGAACCTAAATAGCTACAAATCGAACCAAAATAACTTCAAACCGAATCCAAATAAATACAATCTGATTTAAAATAAAAAAGCTACAAACCGAATAACTACAAACCGAACTCAAATCAACTAACTGAATCAAAATAACTAAACCAAATCAAAACCAAAAATCAAAACTACAAACTGAATCAAAATAAAAAAATCAACTACAAACTGAATCAAAATAACTACAAACTGAATCAAAATAACTACAAACCGAATCAAAACAACTAACTGAAATCAATACTAAAACCATCAAAATAACTACAAACTGAATCAAAAATAAACTAAAACCAAATCAAAATAACTACAAACGAATCAAATAACTAAAACCCAAATCAAATAACTACAAACTGAACCTAAATAGCTACAAACCGAATCAAAACAACTAAAAACTGAACCTAAATAGCTACAAATCGAACCAAAATAACTTCAAACCGAATCCAAATAAATACAATCTGATTTAAAATAAAAAAAGCTACAAACCGAATCAAAATAACTACAAACCGAATCAAAATAAAAATCTGAATCAAATAACTCAAAATAACTACAAACTGAATCAAAATAACTAAAAAAATCAAATAACTACAAACTGAATCAAAATAACTACAAACCGAATCAAAATAACTACAAACCGAATCAAAACAACTACAAACTGAATCAAAAACTGAACTGAAAAATAACTAAAACCGAAATCAAAATAACTACAACCGAATCAAATAACTACAAACCGAATCAAAATTACAAACCGAATCAAATAAAATCAAACTGAATCAAAATAACTTCAAACTGAAACAAAATACTAAAAAAAACGAATCAAAATAACTAAAAAATCAAATAATATAAACCAAATCAAAATAACTACAAACCGAATCAAAATAACTACAAACCGAATCAAAATAACTACAAACCGAATCAAAATAACAACAAACCGAATCAAAACAACTACAAACAACTAAATACTACAAACCGAATCAAAACAACTACAAACTGAACCTAAATAGCTACAAACCGAACCAAAATAACTTCAAACCGAATCCAAATAAATACAATCTGATTTTAAAAAAGCTACAAACCGAATCAAAATAACTACAAACACTGAATAACTACAAACCGAATCAAAATAACTACAAACCGAATCAAAATAACTTCAAACTGAATCAAAATAACTTCAAACTGAATCAAAATAACTAAAAACCAAATCAAAATAAATATAAACCAAATCAAAATAACTACAAACCGAATCAAAATAACTACAAACCGAATCAAAATAACAACAAACCGAATCAAACAACTAACAACTGCTAAATAGCTACAAACCGAATCAAAACAACTAAAAACTGAACCTAAATAGCTACAAATCGAACCAAAATAACTTCAAACCGAATCCAAATAAATACAATCTGATTTAAAATAAAAAAAGCTACAAACCGAATCAAAATAACCACAAACTGAATCAAAATAACTAAAACCAAATCAAAATAACTACAAACCGAATCAAAATAACTACAAACTGAATCAAAATAACTAAAACCAAATCAAAATAACTACAAACCGAATCAAAATAACTACAAACCGAATCAAAATAACTACAAACTGAATCAAAATAACTAAACCAAATCAAAATAACTAAAAACCGAATCAAAATAACTACAAACTGAATCAAAATAGCTACAAACCGAATCAAAACAACTAAAAACTGAACCTAAATAGCTACAAATCGAACCAAAATAACTTCAAACCGAATCCAAATAAATACAATCTGATTTAAAATAAAAAAAGCTACAAACCGAATCAAAATAACCACAAACTGAATCAAAAACTATAAACTCAAAATAACTCAAAATAAAATAACTCAAATCAAATAACTAAAACCGAATCAAAATAACTACAAACCGAATCAAAATAACTAAACCAAATCAAAACAACTACAAACTGAATCAAAATAACTAAAACCGAATCAAAATAACTACAAACCAAATCAAAATAACTGAACTAAAATCAAATCGAATCGCAAACCAATCAAATAACTACAAACTGAATCAAAACAACTACAAACTCAATCTAAATAGCTTCAAACCGAATCCAAATAAATACAATCTGATTTATAATCAAAATAGCTACAAATCAAATCAATATAACAACAAATTTAATCAAAATACAAAACTACAATTTAATCAAAATAACAGTATCCAAATAAACATAACCAAACCAAAATAACTATATACTAAACCAAAATAACTACAAACCAAATCAAAACTACAATCAAATCAAAGTGACTGTAAGCAAAACAACTACAAACTTAATAAAAATAACTACAAACTAATAACTACAACTAAAACAAACTAATCTACAGCTTGTCAGGTGCTTGTCAGCTTGTTCTTAAACGGGTTAAACAAAGTTTAAGTGGCAAAAAAAAAACATTACTAGCTACTGGCAAGTGTTATGTGTACTAAATATTAGTTCGTTTTCAGGGTTTGGTTTAGTTGGTCAGCAGAATGTAACCTGAGTGTGCAAATGATGAGAAACAGGAATTATAGTGTGGGCCAAGTCCATTTTAACACAGAACTGTGAAGGCCGTGTGGAATCCTCCAGTGACGCACGCCACACCTCAATGCAACACACACCGAGCTGCCCTTCAGCGACACTTCTGGCCCGCAGAGATTTGGCAGAGGACTGAGGTAAGACACACACTCCCTCATAAACCCACACACTCACATTGAAAGCCCCAAGCAGGAACAGCGTGGGCTCCACGCCCACCGAAAAGATGAGGCGCAGTATGATGGAGGCGATGAGCGCCCTGATCCCGTGAGGCTGGGGAAGAACTATAACGATGGCCAGCGAAACCAACATGGCCGCCCACAGCAGCGCGGAGAGGTGTGGCTCCAGAGTGCCTGAAGGGAAAGAGGTAAATACATTCTGACATGTGCGCAAGCCATCAATCAAGCACGGGAATAAAAATACCTTCACACTGACATGTCACAACACCATCTGTCATGGTTAGACTATCTGTTAAACCATCTCAGGCGCTTCATATAGATTTGATCAGCGATGCACATGGATCGTGTGTTGGCAAATTATTACATGATTACCATCTTTATTTAGAAGATGCTTTTTTCCAAACATTTAGATATAAATCATGCAAAATCAAAGGACGTACAGATTTATGATGATTGCATTCAAGATATGCATGTTTTTGATAGCACCATGCTATAGGAACCCAAGAAATAAACGTGTCATAAAACTCTATGTGAAACAACAGAAGATTCACAACTGAAAAAGCGCTTCTGCACGTCTTATCAAAATAGGACACCCGGCGGTACATGCAGGTTCACCTGTTGAACACGTTTAGGCACATTCTAGAGGAAAGAAGCTTAAAGAAAACAGACGAATGTTATATAATCCAGAAGGTGTGACACATTTGAATCAGTATTGGTTCACTTGAATCATGAGTCATGTTGTTATGCATTTAATCCTCCTTTATGTTCTGTTTTAGACCAACAACTATGAAACTCGCATCAAGGACGTATGCAGGAATATTTTACTGTGAGGGTGTGTGTGCATGCAGACTAAAAAGACTTGTCCTCTCTCCCGCTGCAAAGAGACCACATGACAGGTGCTGGTTACATAATGCGGCGTGCTAAAAATACCCCGGCTGAAAGATGCATGAGCGTCGGGTTCCGAGCGAGGACGGCTCACAGGGGTTTGGTTCGACAGTCCTGGTGGGCGACCAGGAAATCAGCAGATCTGAGCACACAGTGTATGTGTCTATATAAATACACTGGAAAGGCTGTATTCCATTCATTCCAAAAAACACACACACTTTGAAAAGAAGGTCAGGGGAGGCCTAAACTGACCTATAATATCGGTTTCTTGGTTCAAAACACAGCGAGTTCGATTTGTTGGCCGTGTTCAGTAATGAAGTGGCTATATCTGGCTCTTTGATAGTATCTCTCCGCGGCTGCTGTAGTCAAGCTCAGCGTTTCTGTGCATCGGTGCTCTGGTCGTGTTTGAATGGTTACATTTTGCCGACGAGTGGGAGGAAATTGTTGAATGGGCGGCCGCTTCCCTGCGCTGCTGTTACATTCGGGAATTCGGCCGAGCCCCCTGTTTGACCTTTACACATACTGTATAGAGACCTACTCATTTATGAAGTCTGATTAAGAGGTGGTGACTGTTATTAAAAGGGCTTTAAGGCGATAGTTTTCACTGTAATGTACAGTATTCACTTGTAGGTCACACAAGACGCAGATTCAGGGGCGGACTGGCCATTCGCCATACCAGGTGTATTCCCGATAGGCCGCTAAGGTACGGGGCCGGAACGGATGCTTTGGGCGCTCAGACGGACGTATTATAAAAGCGAATGCCTCTCCAGTCAACAGGCTTAGCCATGTACTATGTAAAAGTATGAGAGGGGACAATACTGTGGAACTAAACCCAAAAACGCTCGTGCACTTGAGAAAAATACTGAAACAAAAGAGAGCGCAGAGCCTGACCCCAGCCTGAACAAAGCGGAGTTGATGCCCGTCACAATGTGGCGCTTATGCCAGTCACAATGACTGGACAAACAATGCACAACGCAACACGAAGGAGAAAGAAACTAAGAAGAAAGGCAACCTAAGAAAGATCAAGGAACTAATAAATACATTATATACAATACTTACAATAATGTAAAACCATTTACAAGAGTTCTACATTAAATATTTAAATGCAAATGAAACTTTAACAAACAACTCGTGTTTGAGAATGCAGCAGCGGCCTTATCTGGGTCTCTGCTTCCAGGGTCAAATCTCAGTTCTGAGATACACAGGTGTCACATTTCTCCAACACGTAGCCGTATACACAAACACACGCTCACATCTTTGATCAGTAAGAGCGGGGAGGGGACAAACACAGTCTAACTGAAGCTTATGAGATTAGGAAAATAGAGAATGTGTGCGCGAGCCTTGGAGTCAGGTGACATGTTACATGTTACGCGGGTGATCTTGGGCAAAGCTGACTATATCAATAACCAGGTTACGCCCTGACGTAAGGCGGGTTATGGCCGTCATTACACCAGGGCTTCCTGTAAAGAGCACGCTGCTTTGAATGAGAAATGCTGAAGCAGGTTTTACAGTATTAGTGTGTGTTGATGTTTCAGCATTTCTCTTTTATCCAAAGCAACTTAGAAGTGATCAGTATGCGTGTTTCATGGGTATTAAACCCATAAAGTCTTGTGACGCCAAAACATTGCTCTACCTGTTGAGTTAGACTTTTGGCATTTTACAATTTTCTTTATCATTCACTGTGAGTGGGACATTGCTTTATATATTCTGTCTGTCTGTTTGTTTAAAACGCTCAAGACACAGACAAGTGAAGCGTAAAAGTGTTATAAAAAATATCAGTATATATATACAATCGTTGTTCTATCAGATTGTATCAATTACAATATTATAATCACTGTGTGAATATATACAGACGCGCACTGCGAAAAGTAAATCTTGAAAAGCATTTTTTCTTTACTTTTTTTAGTACAAATATAAGAAAATTCTTAAATTCAAGATACTGTACATTTACTTGACTATAAAAGTGACCTAACACATTGTCTACACCAGACGCAGTGCGATGTGACGCGTCAAAAGACAATCGAGCGCATGAAAACCCTTTATAATTTTGTCCACACTGGATGCGGCGAGGTTGCGTCCGGTGTAGACATGGTCTTAGATATTTAATCTTGTTCAATGAGAAAAAACATAAGAATTGTGAGTGTTTAAAACAACATTTAAAAAAAAAAGAATAACTTGAAAGTAGTTTTGTATACCTGTATAAACTTCATTGTTCTGAACACAAAGGTATTTGTAAAAATGTTAGCAACTGACATTTCTGGGACATCATTGGCTACCATAGTAGGAAGAATTAAGGAAAGCGAACCCTTCTAGGGCACCTCTGAATAGTAATCCCATTTACATTTTTCTACTTTGGCTGTTGACGTCCCGGAAATGTTAGTTGCTTACATTTTTCTAAATATCTTTCTTTGTGTTAAACAGAGCAAGGAAATTTAAACAACTTGGGGAGGGGATAATTCATGAGACAATTAGCATTTTTGTGTGGAGTATCCCTTTAAAAATATGTGTTAGAAAACCAGAATAAAATGCTAAGAACTTACATTTTTGTGTGATTGTTTTAAAAAGAGTCAAGCTCAAAATAAAAGGAATTATATAAAAACACATAAACCTGCAAGAGTTATTGGTCGCTGTTATATATTTGGAGACTTTATGAGTGTGTGTGGGTACAAAAATATCCTGCATCTGTTGTTAGCTGCACCCAATAAACTCCAGCGATCCGTTTAAAGTTTGATCTAAGATCATGTGATACATTTCGCCATACAAACACCATTAAAGATAACCCATCTGGTTTTGACTTTATGTTTATGAAAAATGAATTACCCCTGAAGCCCCATCTTTCTCCTCCTTTAACAGATCAACAGTCACACAGCAAGGGATCATGTGCCATTTCACATCAGCCAATAAATGTGTTTGTGTCTCACCTCCACGCACTCCCTCCAGAGGATAAAAGAACGCCACCAACAGATTCATGAGGACGGCCAGGTTGAAGGAGATGCTGCTCCAGAAAGACATGTTGCGAGAACACCAGTACAGAAGAGGCTGAGCTGGGGACAGCGAGTCAAAAAATCATCAACAACCAATCATCTGTAACCCATTACACTCTACAAAAAAATATAAACACTTTGAAAAGAAGCCATCATAAAACTACAAGGGTCTAATACAATACATATTCAAACAAGGACCCAAAAGTCATTTGGTCAAATTACAATATGAAGTGTTACATTATAAAAGGTGAAGTGTGTGTTTTCTGAGACACTATTGACTTTGAATTCAATCCGTTTTTTGGAGAGGCCCGACTGCAGCAAAAAGCATTCTTCAATCAATGGTGTGACATTGGAACACAAATTGTCTTGCGGATAATAAAAAAATTGCTGTGACTTTTGCAATTCAGACTTGTTGCATTTTTGCGGCACAGAAATGACACGCTTTACCTTTTAAAGGAGTCATATGACGCGGCTAAAACAAATATTATCGTTTGTTTAAGATGTAATGCAATGTGTATCCCCGATTTAAGGTTCTAAAACGCTGTATTTTCCACATACCGTTCATGTTTGTATCTCGTCTTTGCCCCGCTCATCGCTCTGAAAAGCGAGGTGTGCTATGATTGGCCAGTTAACCAGTGCGTAGTGATTGGTCGAATACTGCAAGCGTGTGACGGAAATGTAACGCTTCTTACCATATTTGGAACATCAGGTTCCAAAGCAATTGTACTGACAGGTACACCACCTTACATGCGTATACATTTGGGTGGTCTTAGTGAAATCTTACCACCAACTGACGTAGATTTGTGGGGGTGTGGTTACACGAGGCGTTTCAGGCAGGTCTGGGTGAACATTCGCTTTTAGATGAATGCATCTTTTGTTCCGACACTTTAACTTATGCAATATTACGTGTCAAATACAAGCATGGGGAACTTATAACACGCCAAAGACACAGAAAAACATGTATTCGCGCCATATGACCCCTTTAAGAAGTAAGATTCTGCATAAATCGCATGGAGATTTCATCAAATTCGAAGACGATCTCACATTTTTTGATGATTGAGACCATTATAGCATTCTTTTACCAACTAATGAGAGGCTAGCTGTGTAGCAGTTTCCATAGCAATCTAAAACATTAAAGGAACAGTTCACCCCAAAATGATAATTCTGTCTTCATTTATTTATTTCCTACTATGGTATCCATGTATACTGTTTGGAGCATTTTTCCAAATATCTTTCTTTGTGTTCATCGGAATAAAAACAATTACACAGATCTGGAACAACTCGAGGGTGAGTGAATGATGACACAATTTTCATTTTAGGGTGAGCTATCCCTATAATTCTGATCAATGGCATGCTTAGATATAAACCGGCTCATCCCACGGACAGTACGGCTCATTTCCAATTAATCCAGGACAATTAGCAACTTGCAGACTAGTCCAGTCTAGATTCATTTCAAATTTTTTTTTTATAACGGCATTTAAAATAAAGCACAACATGTATTGAGGCAGATGCTCTCTGATCGCCACGGAAAGACTGAAGCAAATGAAAGGGTTGCTCAGTTCATTCAGACCATGAGCTCGCTGACCTCATCTGCCACCTCTGTTCTGACCCACGGCTCTCTGAGGAGTCTGGTTAGAGGATTCAGTTTCTGAACCATGGCTATTTTGACAGGGGGTTTTTTTGTCTGAAAAGAGGAACCGGGGGAGGGGATTTTCACACAGGGATGCCATACTTATGACTTTAGTTTTGCTTTAATGGAACAATGCTTCCACTTTGATTGACCCTGATAAACATCTTCACAGTCTAAACAACGCAATGCAACGTATATCTAAAATTAAAATCCAAATGTGTAATTCACCCCGGCCGCTTTTGAAAACTCTCGACCCCTGCAGAGCCGCCAATGCAGTCTGTCACATCTGGAGACATAAATCTCAGGCCTGTCTGTATCTCAACACGACTGGAATCCATTCGGAGCTTGTTTTAATCGCATCCTTGTGGTTTCCCTCACGCTCTTCCTTTCAGAGAACGCTAGCTCTTTTCCCAGCAAACCTGCCTCACCCCCGTGTACCTCGATTTTACCGAAATGGATATCTGTACAATTAATTAAAATAATTTGTTGGACAGCATCGTAAAGAAAAAGAAAACGTGGTCTGATTATGTAGTACCACAGTATGTTATGTCATCGTTCAGCTCTTGATTCAGTGAATAGGCAGACCTATTCCCAATGGCTGTTTCAGCAGAAAATGGCTATTGATGAAAACATGCTTTTGTGTATCTTATGAGGTATTAAACACCTTTCATAATCTGTTTTATTCACCCTGTCTCTCTCTCACGCTCTCAGCGGGAGATGTAACTCATTTCCATAATCAGCTTTCGAGATGCAAGCGCCACGTGTGTCCGTTTGAGATTCATTCAGGCTTTTCCTCTACACATATCGCTCCATGCCTGACCATACAGAACATCTTAAACACAAACATTTCTTGACTTTCTACATCACTTATACATATTCCATGACAGGTTTTGTTCATCTATCTATCTTAAAAAAGCTCATGTTTACACCCCCTCCCCACTGCCCTGGCACGCATCTGACTCCGGACACAGTGCCCTGATGGGTCATGGCAGATCCGGGGAGTGGAGAAGGCGTGTAAAGCAGCTTACTATGGAAAAAGAGGAAGGGAGTGGGCACGCACAAGGCACGGAGTTTGCGTCACCAGTTGCCTCTTGAGTACCTCGCAGCTTCTTCTGCCAATTCATCTCGTTGAAGAGGTCTTCGGAGCGCAAGAAGAAGTCGTTGATCTTGCTGCCCTGCTCGTCGCGCTCCGTGGTGTAATACACCCGGAGCTTCGACTCCTGGGTTAGAAACTCGCAGATATTGGGGACGGGAAACACAATCTGCTCCATTGTGCGATCTAGACGGACGATCTGAGGAAAAATAGAACGAATGACACGTAACGTCACCTGTCTGGATCTCGGCTATGGTGGTTTCAACGTTACAAAGAGGTTGTGCCGGTGGACACGGTTATGACAAGCAAAGAAGCTTTGATTTGGTCAGATCTTTTATTTTTCTTTAGATAATAATACAGAGCAAAATGCTTAACTAGAGTTTTACATTTGTCGAGGAAAACGTCCCTCCTGTAATGTCTTCGTGGATATGGATGACAGAGCCATAATGGCCGCCACAGATGGACACTACTGACCTCGATTTGAGCCGTGTGCTTGGCAAAATACTCCAAAGCTTCATCCCCCTCCCCATACGTTCCTCCTGGCTTCAGCATGGCCTGGAGTTCCTTGTTATGTCTGGCTAGCTGTTAGCGTATGTGGAAAGAGAGGAGAGATAACAGATAACGTAAGAGTACAGTTTTTAATCCTTTAATAAACAACATGACAACAATGTCATCTACAACCCAGACCATGAAACATCACGCCTGTGGATCACAACTTTTAACCCTAGCGACAACATCACAGACGTCTGACAGTTGTGACCCTGGACCACAAAACCACATTTTTGAAATTGAGATTTAACATCATCTGAAAGCTGAATAAATACAATACAAATACAATATCTGACCCGAGATACAACTTGAAAATCTGGAATCTAAGGGTGCAAAAAGCGCTTTAAAGCAGCCCATCAGAGGCGCTGTAGCAGGCCGTAGCTAAGAGACAGGTTTGTTTTAACACTCTCTATGGGCTTGCCGCTGTGATGTTGTTGTGGAGTAGATGAACCAGAAAACGTTAATTCGAACCAAAACCAAAATTGAGCGAGTAATTCCCACAGAGCGGGCAGCAGCGAGTGAAGTTTGGGGGCGTGTTTCTGGCCACTTTTGTTCATGATTTTGCTGCATCCACTCACAAAAATAAAGTTTTGAGGAATTTACGGTAGGAAAATTATGAAATATTTTCATGTAGCATGATCTTTACTTAATATCATTTTGGCATAAAAGAAAAATCGACAATGTATTGTTGCTACTAATACACCCGTGCTACTTAAGACTGATTTGTGGTCCAGGGTCACAATTTTCAACGGTGAAAGTTTAACCTCAAACAGAAAACTGTCCAGTGAAGGTTTGTTATGACGGTGCGGTCTGACACATAATGCACCAACCCAAGAAATGTATTTGCATCTAATTATTTTAAGCTGCATTTGCGCATTAGGATGTTTTAGGCCTTGTATCGAGCAACTGAAAATACAAAGTATTTCAAGAATCTTGAAGCTTTAAAAATCTTAATTTGCTGGGAAAATGCTTTACTTTTATTAAACATTTTATACCCAAAATACTTTCCTGTAATGTACCATCTTAATACAAATACGTTCTCACAAGGGTCCAATTGCAACAACTACCCAGGGTCAAAGCCCAACAGTGAACAAATAAACTTTGTTTAAAAAGCACAGTGTGTCAATGTGTGGCCTGTTACAGATTCTGTTTCTGCCGTACTAAATGAATTGCTTGTTGCTGTAATTATGGAATTGGCCTTTTGAGCTTCAACCGGCAAAATCGTTTTTCTTTATTATCTGCGTAAAACAGCATGAAACAGTCCTGTTCGAATGCGCTTTTTTTTCTCTGGCCTTTTCATTTGCGAACCTTTGATTCCAAACGGAGTCATTTCACGGGTACAGAGTGCCAATGAAACCTTGCACCGTTCCTCCCCTTGCATAACTGAACCTCAAGCCGATGGCCCACATAATTACGTGAACGGGCAGAAAATCCATACGGCTCAAGCGTTCTTTCTGAGGGGAGGTGATATAACCCTGACAACTGACCGAGAACACAAAGCGTGTGTGTAAATGTAGATTTGTGTGTCACCTGATGGGCCAGGATGTAGATGTTGTGACCCACATTAAGGGGGAGAGGCGGCACGCTCTTCCTCATCGTCTTCTTCATCATCGTTGTGTTCCACCCCAATTTCTCCCTGCATGTAGGCCTTCTTTATCACCTCAACCTGTTTACCATCAAACATTTCCAAAACGTCAATGGAGTTTCAGTTTAAACAATATGCGAAAGAAAAAACAAGCATGCAGGGACATGCAATGCGCTATGATGCCGAGTACTCAATGTGGAACTATAATTCACATTTACCAGTTCTTTAGGCCTCATGTTATACAAGATCCTCTCTGCGTTTTCGCTGTCGTGGCGGCTTTCCATGATGGCCAGCAGCAGTTTTGAGGCATTATTCTGAAACACAAACAATCCAAACATTACTTTTGACTGAAGTGAACACTTCGTATCCCAGAATGCTCTGGACGGATTCTTGCACCTTGAGCTCCAGCACCAAGTCCATCCTCTTCTTTCCAAGAGGATTGATGTCATTCAAGATGAGAGCGATGATGATGTCGATGCCGTTACATTCATGTGTGGCTATACAATTCTAAGCGAGGGAAGACATTAAACATACATTAGGCATGTCACTTAAAGGGCCGTTGCACATTTTTCTTAAAGGGATAGTCCACCCCAAAAATGGAAATCCTGTCAAGAATTACTCATCCTCAAGTTGTTTCACACCTGTATAAATGCTTTTGTTTGGTTGTATGTTAGCAACTGAGATTTCTAGGGCACCATTGACTACCATAGTGACAAAAATATCATATCTTTTTTTGTTCTGTTAAACACAAAAGACATTTTGAAGAATTTAGGAAAACAACTAGTTCTTTTGACTAACATTTTTTAAATCTCAGTTGCTAACTAAATATCGTCCTTTGTGTACAACCAAACAAAGAAATGTATACAGGTTTGGAACAACTTGAGGTTGTGTAAATCATGACAGAATTTTTGTTTTTGGGTTAAGTATCCCTTTAAAATTCAACTTTTGTCCCCATAATTCTTCATATAACACCACTAAAACAAACTTCTTTTTATCATTACGATTAGTTTTTTATTCTGCTTTGGCACCATTACATTTTACAACACAATCACTTTCTGAGTTGGACTGCAAATGATGTTTTTTGTTGACTTTGTGTTGACTTAGTTTTTTCAGGGGTAACCAAAACATGTTATCAAAATAATCTAATGAATGAAAGCGTTAGCAATAAAGAAACGTCAAAACTCTAAAGAAAAACGGACTAAAACATTGAAACACAAACGCACATTAGAGACCACTGGGCTACAATATGGATGTTCATTAAAGTCCACGATGAAAATCAACCTGTTATTAAGCGATTAGGAGAGGGAACCGTGCGCCACAAAGAGACACTAATTATCAAATCATCATATGACGAAAGTGCATTGTTATCAAACAAGAACATCACATTTCTCCTTTGAAAACTAGGACAATGAAGATAATAGGTCTCATTATGGCTCAATGAAGTCAGAAAAATCACATAATGGCACAGCTCAGAGATTTCATTATAATTTGTGCAGGAGATGGTGACTCTCCGAAATGTGTATTATGTCCTTAAGGGTATAGAACTATGTTAAAGGTCATCCCACCTGGTTTTCATGGCAAGGACCCTGGCAGTACTCGGTCAAGCTCTCCACAGTCTGGTTAATGAGAGCGACGTTCTTCTCATTTATATAGAGACCCAGCAGTCCCAAGCCCCCCGTGGTGCTGCCGCATATACAATCCAGGAACTGCAGCGTCTCGCACACCAGGTTATAGTTGTTTTTGTGGTTCTGACAGCGAAGGAAGTTCTGGGGAAGAGTGAGGAAAAGGACATGAAGGACATGCTTCTGTATTTATATGTCGTATTAGAGAGGACTTCTGCGTAGTATTGAAATTATTTATCGAGACGATTCATAAAGCTTAATATGTTTGGGTTTTTCTTTCAATATACAGTAGTTTCTCGATTTGCTTATGAGAATGTTAGATTGTGAAAATGGCAATGTGACGCAATAGAAATAATGTAGAACGAGCAAACAATAGGTAAAGAAATTAATTATTCTTGATAATCTAATTACTGTGAAACTCTTGTGACGCTCTATGACACCCATGTGACCTAAAACCACAGCAAGCGGTGATTTATTGCATTGCAAAGATACGCATCAGACGTCTGATGATCATAAACTCATCATTAACTCTGTCTGACCATCATTGCATAGGAATGTAATAACTGGCTCCACCTTTAAAAGCGATATCACAGGGTTTCAATCCCTTCAACAGTGTGCATTGGTCACTTTAAAGGTTCAATCCATATGTTTGGGTTAAACAAATAAAAACTAGTTACTAAACAAGTTTATATTAAATTAATTTTGTGATCAAAAATTCCAATTTTCAATTGTAAGCTTTAAGGAATAGTTCACATTCAAAATGAAATTTTTTCATCATTTCCTCAACCTGTTGTCATTTTAAACCTGTATGATTTTCTTTCTTCTGTAGAACACAAAAGAAGATATTTTGAAAAATGTTGGTAACCAAAACCCACTGGTCCCCATTGACTTCTATTGTTGGGACACAAAACCAATGCAAGTCAATGGGGACCAACAGTTTTCCGTTACCAACATTTTTCAAAATATCTTAAAGTCACTAAAAGAAAGAAAGCCATAAAAAATGGAGATTAAATAATGACAGAATTTAGATTTTCAATTTAGCTGTCGGGTATGAATTTGGGTACCAGAGTTCAACAAATTTAAAGAAAACAACCCTGAAAGTAACATACAATTTTTTGTTTCAAATAAGAGATGGCAAAACAAAAGGAACAATACAAAATTAGTGAGCACTGCCGATGCTAATTTTATAGCTTTAATGTCCGACCTGCAGCTCACGGTTGTGATTCTCACAGAGCAGCTGCATCAGGCGCAGGATTGGCTGCATGATGGTGATGATGACGCTCATCTCGTTGTCATCCTGGTTTTTATCACCCGTGCTGGTCTGTCCCTCCGCCACATTTGCGTGTTCGTCTGCTTCCGCCTCCCTCCTGTACGTGGTGAAGGCCTTCTTGGTAGCCGTAGAAGCTTCCAGAAGCTGCTCTCGAACATCCTCGGTTACTACGACTGCATCTTTTACTGAGCGGGGAGAGAAATTAAGTTTGACAATGACAGCAACCAGGACATTGATAAAATAGCCAAGTCCAAGGCTCGGACACACCGGACAATGTTTGTTTCTCTAGCAATAAATAAACATGTTTGAGCTTCTAGTATTATATTTGTTTGTCTGGGATACATTGTGTAGGTTGTGATCTCTTATTATGATCACTGCCGTGGTGGTGAGTTTTATTCACGGGTGTAAGCCCCGACCTTTCTTGCGGGTTTGGGCGTCCTTGTCGTTGTTGTCCTCGTCTTTACGTTTGGTGCCAAGATCGCTGGTGTTCACCGTCACAGTCGCCTTGATCTCCTGCTGGGCCAACTTCATCCGCTCATAAAACACTTTAAAGAACTTCTCTGACTTTTTGTCGCCCGTCAGACGGCAGAAAAACGACCGCTGGAGGTGAAGCAGAGAGAGAGAGAGGGGGTGGTAGAGTTAGCATACAGAATAGGCTCATTTCTTTCTGCTGAGTAGTATGTAAATATTTTTGCCCGAGTTTTATATATTATATAATTGATTTGCTTTTTTGTTTAACCAGTCGTTGGAGTGTAACGTCCATTGTCTGACCCATAGAATGAAACAAGCTGTTTTCATTATTTATAGCTTATAGATTAAAAAACGAAGAGTTTTGCAAAAAAACATTTTTTATTGTGTTTTGAGTTAATATTACTTAATCAAAACAACCCGACTGCAGTTAGATTTTGAAGCTAATGTTGAAATTATATTTTTATGCAAATTAACTCTGAATAACCTTTGAATTGATTATTCAATAGACCGAAAAGGATCATTGCATTGTTCCATTTAAATGTTTATTTTTATTTTATTATGCTATAAAGGCAACTTTAAATATTATATATTTTCTTGCATTTTCTGTAAAGCGCTTTGAGTCTGTTGTTAGTAAATGTGCTTTATACTGTAAGTAGTTTGACTTGACTTATTTATGTTGCATCATCTGCCATCTTGGATTTGTTTTTCTTCACCTAGTCACAATCCATTCTGAAATTGCGTACTGTGGCTGCCGTCGCATCATCCAAGTGGATGCTGCACACTGGTGGTGGGTGAGGAGAGACCCCCTCATATGATTGTAAAGCGTTTTGGGTGTACAGCAATACACAATAAAGTGCTACATAAATGCCTCATTCCCAAAAAAATAAATGCCTCCTTCATTCAAATTGCCCTTTTCCACAAAGTGCAAATGTTGTCTCAAAATAAGGTGTCTTACACTCTTCGCTCGGTGATGCTTTTTCTCCACAGGGAGCTAACAGAGCAATTTTTTCATTGCGCAATTTTCATGTATTTCACGCTTCTTTTTCTCAGAACCTGAATTCGATTCAGAATGTAATTCCACATGAAACGACATCTTTACCGAGCAGAGACCGTCCTCTGCGTCAGTTCATAAGGAGTTAAACGCTTACACAGCGATGCAGCCATGCTCCAAAGCAGAGTTCTCACGTCCCTCCCTCTCTCCCGCCTTCTCTCTTCCACCCTGTTTACTGCCAGCCAGACTCGCACTACTGCGGTTACATAACTCTCTCAAAGCAGCCCGGCGCACACGCACACACAACAATTACCACGGAAATAACCTGGAGTGCCTCCCTCAGATCACCTGATTTAACACCATCTGTCTTGACAATGTCCCATGCGCTACAACGTTGTCACCCTCCACACATTTGCACAAACAGGCACACGGCATGTCACGCACGCCAACTAAAACCCAAAGAGTCCAATCAATATTATATTTTACAAGTAGAGCCGTCAGACAAGTAGATCTTGTCAAATGTAATCGTTTCAGAATAGCTGCCTGCACACACACAAAAAAAGTTCTTTGTAAGAATAAAGTAGCCTGCTGTGGCTGTTATGCCGTGTTTTTCTCTGGTATATCCTGTACTACTTTTGCTCTTTCTTCCTTACGTAAGTCGGCAATCAGCTGAGCGACAGAGGGAGAGAAGACCGCACGCGCGCACACTAGGCGAACAGAGAGATGGCGGAGGAAAATCCTGCCCTACTTTTCTCCAGCCAAACAGGCACGGCATGAGGAGGGAGGGCGAGGGAGCGAGTTATCCGCGCAATTCTGGGGCAGTTTTGAAAGCTCGTTACATAACCGGCCTTCTTTCCAGGATAACGGTGAGCTCAGACCTCGCCGAACCAAAAGCAGCACACCCACCGGATAAAACGAGATCCTTAAAGATGATTCATTTAATCCGCTGCATTTAATAAACATTCACTTTGTGCCTTTTGTTTACAGACAAAAGAGAAACTTTAATCTCATCCTGTGCTCGAGCGGGTGAATGACCTCTTTGTTAAATGCCTCTCACTCAAGTTAATTGAAGGCTGCGCTGAAACCGGGCCGATCGTTCCGAGATTAAAATGCGAGACAAGTCAACAGGTTACGTAAGGCTTGAGAAGGGGAGTTTACAGCATTACAGCATGCGAACGGGTCTCATGACTGCACTAATAAACAACACGGCCACATCAAACGCATCGCTACAGCACACATGTCAACACCTGACCTTCATATGATGCACATTTAGAAAAACAGCAAAATGCTATTTTCTAGTTGTCACTTTAATGTATGGATTTTGTTGGCACAGCTGGGTTTGATATAAGAGTTGACATGCAGGCACATGCATGACCTCTTCGTGGCCTTTACGTGCTGCATGACCCAACATGCATGAGGCTGCATAATTCATGTGAAAAGTGAACAGGCGGCTGAATTACGAGGGAATTTAAGAACAAAGAGACCAGGCCAATACAGAGCCTGTCAATCATGTTAGGCTGTATTAAGTGTTTTATAATATGCAATATTAGCCAACGTAAAATAATTGCGCAAGTCTGAGGAACGAAAAATTATGACTGGCGTTTTGAGGCTATTTTTTTATATGTACTGTAAACATCTAACAGACAAACGCAAACTCTGCATTTGAGTTTCCATATAGAAGCAGATGAGATGATACTATACGAAATGCATAACAAACAGACAACGAAAATCTCATCGCATTTTGTGACTATTTTACGAAGTGGCTAATATTCATAGGATAAGTTTAGAGGTAGAGCTCTATTATCTTTTTTTCATATAATTGTATTTTTGTGTTCGATCCACATCATACACATTCTTTGCTGCCTTAAATGTTTAGGTATAACCAAACTGGCATTTTAGTCATTTTAACATGATATTTTTAATTTTATGTTACTTTTTACTCATTAAGCACATTCAATTTATAAGTGACAATAACTTGCCACTTGTCAAAATGTAAAAGTTTAGTAAGTTAAAATGGTTTATAAAGCCAAATTGATTACACTAAATTATAAAGGGATAGTTCCCCCAAAAATGACAATTCTGTCATCATTTACTCAGAGGTGAATATTCGGTTACCAATATTCTTCGAAATATCTTCTTTTGTGTTCTGCAAAAGAAATAAACTCATACAGGTTTGAAATGACATGAGGGTGTGTAAATGATGACAGAATCATTTTTGGGCGAACTATCACTTTAAGTTCCTGTCCACATAAACACTGGTATTTAAAAAAACACAGTTTTTTCTATGCAGTTTGGCCGTTCATCCAAACACAAAAGCAGTACTCGGTCATCGAAACAATTTTTTTTTAAACTCCTGCCAGGGTAAAGATTTTTAGAAACGCCGTTTTTTTGTATTACGTTGGAATGTGTGCCGCTATCCCCTATGTTTGACGTCAGATTCCTGGCTTCTGGTTGGCCAACACAGCTTTATGGTTAAAGCTTTATCAACACAGCTTTATTACGTCGCCACCTGTTGGTTTGGCATGCTTTTGACAGCGCTGTATAGTGTGTTTTTATAAAAATACGTGTGGATTAGGCCAAAGGTAGCACGTGTTACATTTTATTTTAACTATGCATGTATTTAATTGACCAATAATTACGAATTCTTGTGAGATCAGGCTGGAATACAGAATGAATGTCATTCACAAAAACTCAAGATACCCAAGACTTCAACTTATAAATAATACCAAGGTGAAAACTAGACTCATGAATATTAATTAGCAAGCTTGTCTAGCAATGTCAGCGTGACCCGATTAATATTCACAGGCTCAATCATTCCCATATAAAAACAGATTAAAAGCTAATTTCTCCTGAACGCATGTCAACACTGCCTTTTCCTTCCGTCTAAACACAGTTCAATGCCTGTCCATTATCCGTCACAGGTGGGTTACCCTTATGTCAGCTGTCCTGCAAGGTGACTACCTATTAAAACGCAGCAGGAAGTCGACTCCGGCTGGGCAGTGAACGTGGGCAGTCCCCTAACAGCTGCCTGGACGCACGAAGAAAAGGTCAACTAGCAACTGCCCCCCATCCCCTCATCCTCTATCTGAGCTCTTGGCATCAACAACAGGATGTTATGCAAGTTCTATTTATAAGCGCGAGCTTCTCCTCAACTGTTCCATCAGAGAGGTCGTCGCCGTGCCCACCTGTAACCAGGGGAACGGCTCACGCCGCTGCGCCTGGTGATGCGAGGAGACGGAGGGTGGGCGGTTACGTGGCACGTCCTTCACACTTCAGCAGCAGCTTTTCGACAGCAGCCGGGAGGCGAGTTTAAAATTCAACACACACGGATATAAGGTGCAAACTTTCTCAAGCGCTCTCAAAAATCCATTAAAGAGGTCTGAGAACGCTTGACAAGATAGTCCATAATAATAAGAGATGAAGACAGAGGGGGAAAGCGAACCAGCTAGGACGCAAATACTCCATGCTCGTGTTGAGTAATGGCCTTCACACCTGTTAAGATTTATTACGTGCCTGTGCGCGCGTGCATGTTTTTAGTCTGTTTATAGTTTACGGTAACCAGGAGAACTGCAGACAAGGACGCAAATATGCACACGGCTAAACGCACAGACGCACACACGTCTCTAAGGATGATCCCGAACGTGACAAAGTCTAATAAAGTGTGAGTCAATATTTACGGCTCGGGTGTTTGTTAATTCCATCAGAGCCTGCCCCTGTACACACACATGCCGGACGTTTCGGTCGAAGTTATGTAGGTCACAAGCTAATGTTTAGCGGAGGTGCGTGCGCTTGTGAGACGGGCGACAGGTGCAGGGCGTGACCTGAAACCTCTACAAAGAGTAGCGGCGGGATCGGGAGGAACGGAGTTCGTGTCCGCTCCCCCCGACGCCATTTTGAAAGATTACATTAGACCTCACCAAGTGCCAAAGTTTTAGGATGCTGACATTGAGTGCAAAAGAGGTGCATAGTTTTGTTGACATTCTTGCCTATCCTACTGGGTGTTGACATGGTGGCAGCTTCATTATTGCAGAGGTTCAAATCCAGCCACAATTCAAAACCAAACCAGATGATGACAACCGGAACAAATGAACACGATAATAAGGACCAAAAAAGCCCTGACCTTTGGGTCACAACCTGAGGTCCAGTCGATGGTTGTGGAATGAGTTTGTGGTTACTAAGACATACGCACTCAAGACAGAGAGGAGGGGGTGTCACCCAGGTGCTCTGACATGAATTTCTATTTTTACTTTTCTTAGGATATCGCTACTGCTTTACGTGCGGTCGTGCACGCGAGTGTGTGTACCAGATGGAAATAACACGGTGGATGGGTACACTTCTCAAATTCAAATTAGTCCATCGCCCTGTCTTTTAAAAGAGAGCTAGACCATCTGTTATAAAGCCAACTAGCAGGACTTATTCTCTGTCTGCGTGAAGTGCTTGATTGTAATTGGTCAGTTGCTACATTCTGGTGAAATAAACTGTCTAAGGGGCTAGAATTCATTCTCGTTTTTAGTGACACTAGTGGCCGTTAGGTGAACTGCAAACAACAACCCTGCTTATGCATAGTGACGAGAGGAAGCCATTAACAAAACACTGAGTGAACATGATTTACAGACATCATGTCGATAATTGAGATTAACTAAAAATACACTGTTACAAATGTCACATCATTTAGATTTTCCTGGCAAAACCACCCAGAGTCTTTTACATAAAAATCTACAGGTTTTTATAGACAACCTAGAAAGTCTGGAAAGGTCTACGTTTTTTGGACAAAAAAAATTAAAAGTAATGAATACATAAAAAGAAAAAAACTCATTTATTTATTCACTGGTTCATAACCCGTATACAACTCTTTCTTCTGCGGAACGCAGAAGATATTTTGAGAAATGTCTCGATGTCCATACAATGGAGGTCAACGGGGTTCAATGTTTTTTAGTTACCAACATTCTTCCAAATATCTTCTTTTGTGTTCTGCAGAAGAAAGAAACTCATACTGGTTTGGAATGACATAAAAGTGAGTAATTTATTTTATTTAATGACAGTCTGACTACACATTACCCCTTATTAATCTGATTCAATCTTTCAAAAACAATAACACTGCCATGTTAAATAATCTATTTAATCTGTTGAGCAACCACACATTCAAGCTGCATCAAAACACAAGCTGACTATTAATGAGAGTCTATTTTTACTAGCGCCTTGGATCCGCATGCATCCAAATGATCTTCCAGAAGGTACGGTACGAGTATGTTATACCCTTCTGTCACAGAAGAATGCGTACGCTGACGTCAGAGCGGGATATTGTGTATATGTGTGTGCGGCTCGAGAAGCGGCTCGGGCTCGCTGCCCACTTGCAGCACTGAGAGTGGGCGACGGCTTCCGTCACAGGTCGCCCAGACCTTCGGTTTTACTCTGTATTCTCCTTCCCTGCCTTATTTTCCTCCCTCCCTCTTGAGCGTTACTCACCACGGATGAGATCCCGTCTGTCTCATTCTGTCTGGCCTGCAGGTTTGGCAATAAATAGATAGAAAAACAACATCTCGTGTATTTGAGCTGAATGCCAATGGTGGATTCACACTTCGGGATGTTAATCGCCCACTATTCCTAATCATCTCTGTTCACTTCCAGTTTGTGAAACTGGAGCTAGTGCATAATGGGAGCTCATTATTTGGAGAATATTGAAATAATGGCAAATCTGTGACTTCCAGTTGACCGCTGTGTGGTTTAAAAAAAAGTCATTATCAATCAGACCCAAGACCTGATCTTAACAAATAAATGTTTTTTTATAAACATCAAGGCCTAGCGGAAGTGAGATGAACTAGCCATAACCAGTAGTGTACTAGTAGTGGGCATGGCGACTACATTTACATCCACATTATGTGGGCATGTCAGCATCCACAACATTCTTGCTTGGGAAAAGTCCCTTGTTTGCCATATTGTTCATATTTAAAGGCCTAGTTCACCCAAAAATACAATTTATTTGTATTATGTCATTCAAAATATGTATGACGTTCTTTCTTCTGCGGAACACAAAAGTAACCAAACAACACTGAACCCCATTGACTTCCATAACCAAAACAAAACCACAGAGACATTTCTCAAAATATCTTCTTTTGTGTTCCGCAGAAAAAGTTTTGAATAACGTGATAACTATTTTTGGGTGAACTATCACTTTAAGCATGCTGGAAAGCCAAATGCAAGCACAGCACAGCTATACACAACGTTGCGGAGGGCTAGTCGTGTGCCCACTTCTCTTTCAACATACAAGTACACTTCCCCCTCATAAAGTGCACACTCTTTACAGCTGCCTACTGCACACTTCACCCTTCTTCACAACCTCCCTGCCTTCTTATTATTCAGTGGATTACCTCTCCCTCTCCTCATCTTCCAAACGCTTTCTCTTTCCAAAGCGACGACCTCTGTTTTCCTGACAACCACCCTAGAATACCTCTGTAAACAAACGAAATTGTGGAGGGAAACTGGCTTGTGTATTGTTGTGCACTGGAGGCTCTCAAACAAACGCCTCTCTGTGCATAAACCAGGCCAGCTAGCCACATATTATGCAAGTATAAGAAATGTGATTCATCCTCTGATACGTTTCAGATTCGCTCGGCACCATACACGCTCCTGCTACAAAGGCTGTTTGTGTCCTTGTTATGAGGAGGAGAAAAACAAACATTTTTAGAGTGGATATCTCTCTTAGGCCATACATGGAAGGAGTTCTGGTATTGGAAGAACCAAGGCAAATAACAATCTCCCTCAAACAACAAGCGCTTGAGCATCTTTCAATCGAGCTTCACGTCTACTGCACCAAAACATCTCACTTAAGAAGCCAGAAACAGGCATGTTCCAAAGCCTACTTGATGGGTATTACTGCAAGTTTATCTGCCTGAATTTTTTTCATAACAGATCTTACACTGTGTCAACTAGAAGGTTCACCATGTGACCCTGCTACCCTACGCCTGGATCTTCTTCACCAAGGGTGCGTTTCCGCAAAGCATAGTCAGCCAACTTAGTCGCAAGATCTGTCGTTTCATCTTAGTTCAACGATTCAAGTGTTTCCTGAAACCCTTGTTCCAACGATCAATCGCAAGCAGCATGGCAAAGTTACATGGTCAGAACTAGAGGTCTAGAGGAGCTGAGGTTAGAAGCATAGTTCCTTATTATTGTGACATGTAGACTTACACACATCATGCTTTTGAGCAAGGTAAGCAAGCAACAAGCAGTGCATTCTATATCCATCCTTCTAAACATACAAATTTAATTTGACATCTTTTAGTTTGTCAAGAAAATAGAAGCCTTGATTTTTAAAAGTGCGCAGGTGCCTGGGGAATCCCTGGCGGATTTCGTAGGAGGAAACTTATGAATGAGTTAAATATCGTGAAATTAACAATAGAGAGCAAAAATACGATCACAAAAATAGTTTTCAGATGCAGTGTTCATTATTTACAGCAATAATATTGACATGAAATCGATCTAAACGGATTAATTAGAAGACGGTATTACTCCACCAACTATGTGACGGCATCAACTATGTTGATGAACCAACGTGGTTCAAACGACAGATGTGCGACAAAGTTACTATGTTTTCGGGAAACAGTCGTGAGAAGCTAGTTAGTTTCTCAAATGATGCATCGTACTATGGTGGTGGACCAGCGAGTTATATCGTTGTTCAGGAAACGCACCCCAGATCGTTTGCTATCCTCATCCAATCACGCTGCTTCTGTTCTATCCTTTTTTTTCTAAATACTGTATTGTAGTTTCTGACTCTACACATCTTTAGAAACCCTCTGGTTCTGATCTAGCACACTTCAAAGCATTTGCAACGGTTGTGGTGTTTTAAGGTTGGTTTGTTGGTGTTTTCCATAACGTTCGGGGCTTTGCTTGTGTCTTGCATGCTCAGCTACCTGAATTGATAACCGAATTGATCATCTTTTATTCATGTAATAGCCCTCAAGCTTTATGCATATTTCAAACATAAATATAGTAAAAAACAAAAGCATGCACATCAACCTAAAGTGGGTGCACAGCCAAAAAAAACATAGTAAATACATGTAAATATTTCCTAAATATGCATACACGTATGTGTTTATACATACAAAGTTCATATGCATTGTACACAGACATTTATTTTGGAAACACAAACTTTTATTCTGGATGCGATTAATCGAGATTAATTGTTTGACAACCCTAAAAAAACATTTGTTTAGTGGGTACACAAAAGCTAAAAAAATATCCAAAAATGTATAAACAGATGTCTGATGAAGAGCCTGCGTGCTTAAAAGTCTCTGTGAATCGGAAGTTGCGATCGATTGTGAAATGGAATTTTGAATGAGAAAAATAGTGGCTGTGGCTTTCTCTGCAATTTTTCAAAATGAGCTAATAAAATGATTCAAATTCACATTTCATGTCAATTTTTTTCTCATGTGGCAAGTAGCCATGTAATAAGCGGGATGATGTACAAGCAGCCGGCTGTTATTGCAAAATAATTTCTGCGATAACAACTGGCTGCCTGTACATTATCCCTTACTTAAATGTCCTCAACTTGACTCCTCGTCCAGTGAATCTCGGCCATTTTCACCATTGTCAATAAATGCATGACCATTGAAATAATATTTCACAACAATGTGAAAAACTGCTTTCCAGGGTGAAATATGAGCGTGACATTTTTCTAACAGGTTGGAGAGGTTCACTCACATGAAATAGCTGGGCGAGAAAAGCTGAAATGTACTAAATCTAGAGTTCAAGCAGAAGTGTGTAGCAGTCGACAGACCAAAATTCTCATCAAAGAAGTTGATTTACAATGAGTAAACTCAGTAATTCCCCTGTTAACAGTAGAGAACGTCACCCCACACGCACACTCTTTAAAAGAGCAGACTACCCCTCTTTCTCTCTTTCTTTCTTGTGGTTTCCTCACATCCTTCAAAAGACACCCGAATGACTCTGCAAACCGGCTGCAAATGTGTCATGCAGGTTATCCACAAAACCCCTGCAGTGCAGCTGAATGTTTAACCGACCTAACCCAGCGCACCGATGCAGACGGGCGAGAAAGCCTCGTAACACATTATCTGTGATTAAAGAGTGAAACTCATCTAACCTGCCGAGAACACGTCTGAACTTCACCACAATATCAATTATTTAGAAACGTAAGAAAAACTCTTAACAGACAAAAGTTCAAGATGTATTTTAAGGGTGAAATGTGCTTAAATGTCATGACATTACATTATCATTTCTTTGATGCAAAATGACTCTAAAATGTGACTCAAACATGTTCTTAACAAGATTTTGCGGGATTGACTGTAACACCATTTGAAAGACAAACAAAGTTGCTGCGCAGGAATTGAATATGTGTGCAAATTCTGTGATGATGGGCTATTTTAGGTCATTACGAGCACTTTTTCACTCTCTTAGCAACTCATAGTGACCCAGTTAAGCCCAGCGGAGGAGCTGAGAAGAGTGTTTCCTGCATTATTCACAATGGGCTTGGCTTATGTAATCCAGTCATGTGAGCCTTTGCGTGTGCCTGTTGGGAAGCCAAAGTATCATCAATGCAGAAAGGTCATGGAAATAAAAGAGCTGATTATGCAACCGGCCTGTTTACAAAGGCACTGACAGAAAACACATGCGTGAGCACAGAGCGGGCCTGCCAGGCTGCCAGATGTAACTGTCAGAGAAACGAAACAGCCACCGCTGACTCCAGCACCGAGCATCACCCTCTTTGTCCTCACGCTGGAGCTGACGATTGGGATTGCCATGGCAACCTGACTATACCCGCAAACCCTTGCTGGCCGAGGGCATGTACAACCCTCCTCTTTAAGAGATACCTTTCATTTCATTGGAATATCACACTTCAAGTATATAACATGCATACTTCATGGAGTACACAAATGTTCTGGAAGTAATTTATACATATTCATACACTACATTCACTTCTAATTTACCCGCTGACTTCTTAGTGACCTGAACTATCAGTGCCATCTGTCGAGCCTTATTATTCCTTTTATCTCAAATCCATGTGAGATGTCCTTCCCTCTTCCTGTTTTGAACCAGGGGAGGACAGCCTGTGTCTCAAATAAAAGATACAGCTGTCCAACATAGACATGATATGCGAAAACACTTAAACTTACATCAAACAAAGCAATTCAGATAAAGCCTGGGACATCACCATTCACATGGTAATGAAACCAAAACCGGATCCGCTGACCACAATTCCCACACCACCAGAAATGGACTGTGCATCGGCAACAGTGAGCGTCTTTACATGAATCACAATACGGTGATAACCACAAAAAAATGAGCAAAACATTTCAAATTAGAGGGTAGAATGATCACCTGTATGACGGGATTTCCCCCCTCCAGGAGTGCGATGGCCAAGAGGATGCTTTCCTGGAAGATTCGGTCACTGGTGGCGTTCATAATAAGGTCGATGACAAGGTCAGATGCACCCTCCCTATCCAGGTGACACTGCACCTCAGCCAAGCTTATCTCACCTCGTGTCCCCCCTGAACCTCCACCAGCCCCTGGGAGAAGAGACGGGACAATAACATGAGGGTTTAAAAGGATTTGATGTATAAAAGAACAAGAACACAAGAATACCACAAGCAGGGGTGTAAAAATGACCAGTGTACAAATGACAGTGTGTAAACACGCACGATATTTATCAATATAAAACCAACAAATATTAATAACTGAGAAAAGGTAAACGTTATTCATTTTTTGGATCCCTTTACTTTTTGTTATTTCCTTTCTTTGTGTCCCGATTTATTTCCTGTGAGTGTTTTGCTTTTCATGCACAAACATGTGGCCAAACACATCCAAACAATCTGAATTAATTCCTAAAATGTCTGATTTCATAATGCACGGCATGAGCCGAACAGGACATACAAAACGCATTTTGAGAGATCCTCTCGTGTGGTGTCATTCTTGCCAGTGACATTAACACACACACTAGACATTCCCTCTCGGGCAGGTGCGTCTTGAGGCTATTCAAACAGGAAGTGTGGGTGCCCTGTTCTTGTCGCCTGGCAACAGGCTCAGACTCGTAGGGGACACGTAACACGCAAGCGAGAGGAAAGTGGACGAGGGAAGAAATCGCTGTAGCAACAGACGCACACAAACCTGTAGGAGTCTTTGTCTGTCCCCCGGGTGTGAGCGGCCCATTGCTGAAATTGGTCGCACTCTCTCGCCTGCCTCCTTGCTTGACGTTCCCATAGTAACGGTTTACCAGAACTTGCCTCAAAGCTTCCCCCTGACAACAGATGATGGGGCTGGGTCATGGGAGGAGCATTATGACACACAATATAACCGAACATCTCAATGTGCCACCTTGACAGACAACATAAATAAGTGTTTTCACCAAAAGAAAAGAAAACAAAAAAGCCTAAAATATAGTTTTTGAAAAGGCATAATATCTTATAATGTGTGCATTTATTATTGTCATAAAGATATGTAATTAAAATTATAATATCTATTCACACACCTTTAAAGAGCATGCATTAAAATAAATGATAACAAAACAATCAACTGTTATATAACTAGAATACACCAATTAATACATCCAATAATCTAATGTTATACAACAATAGTTACGTATTACTGATTAAAAGGTGCAATTTAGGGCATTATGATCTTACAATACTGTATTCAGAATATCTTTATAATGTTTTGAATATACAGCCTGTAAGGACCAATCTCTCCTCCTTTTACTTTTGTGTTGTCAAAAAGCGGTCACAGAAGAAGATTGTATCTGATAAAAACAAATCCCTTCCCTTAGTCCACATAATACCCGAGGCCTTGGACAGAAGACAACAGATCAATACAATACTGATCCTCATTCAGCGCTTACACAGACAGCCACAACCCAACTCACCCAAAACACCCTCAAACCCGGTGGACACAAATAAAACGTGACATCAAGACATCTCTGAAACGTGTACATGAATCCATCACCACCAATAGACTTAAAGACCAAACACACAATCCTCAGTGATACTGTCACTCATTCCGAGCGGACAGTCGGGGTGCGACGGCCGAGCGCTCTGATGGGCGAATGCTCACCGCATGGCCCGTCTTTACAGTACCTACCCTCCTCTGATCCTCCAGTAGCTTCTGGGGCTGGTTTGGATCAAGCTCCTGAGTGACGTGAGTTAGAAAAGCACAAACAGAAAGGGAGGAAAAAGAAAGGAGAGGCATAAAAAGGAAAGGGGTCAAGACTGAACATTAGTCACTTTTCTGACAATGCACGAGAAAAGTAGGGCAGATTACATCATGCAGTTAAATGAGAGGCATGGTGTGTGTGTGTGTGTGTGTGAAGGAGGACGTAAGGAACCAGGGAATGTCAGGCAGAGCAAAGGAACATGTTAAGCGTTGGTTTAGGTGTTACACAATAATCCCTGAAGAAATGTGGGGAAAGGAGTAACAGGAAGCAAACAAATGATTTACTTACTGTAAAGTACAGATAGTTCACCAAAAAAAGAAATTCTTCATCACTTAAGTCCGTGTTTACACTTGACTTGTTTTTTGAAGATGCTAGCGTCGGTTTTACATTATAAACTTAAGGAGTAAACCGTGTTTTCAAAAAAGCTTTTTTAAACGCCAGCGTCTTTTCTGCAGCTCTGAGCGTCTTTTGAGGTTGAAAAAATGTAACTTTTCTGAAAAAAAAACGCCCTATGTCAAGCACGTTTTTCACAGCTAACCAATGACAGGGACCTGTTGATTCCATTACATCCGTGTAACGTGATTGTTCGTAAAAAATTAAATGGCGACCGAAAGCCCGTAGGAGCTTAGTTATGTATAAATGTAAGTTTAATTTTCAGTTTCAGTACCTTCTGATTGCATTTCTAGTGAGAAATTATTTTTGTGATTGGTTATTGCAAAGAAGCTCCCTGTATATAATTCAAATAGACTTCCGTTACGCTGCCTATGAAGCCTGTCTCTTTAAGCTGCCTTCGTGCACAAATGCTATCTTTGAACATTGCCGGCTCCTATTTGTAACCACAACGCTGCAAGCGTTTTTTTTTTTACTGAAAGCGTGCCATGGTCAACTTTTTCTTGTCCAAAAAAAAAGTCAAGCGTGAACACGGCCTAACTCACCCTCACGTCATTTCAAACCTCTCCGACTTATTCCGCAGAACCTAAAATAAGATTTTTTAAAGAATGTTGGCAACCAAACAACATTGGCCCGCATTGACTTCCATTGTATGGAAAGACATTTCTCTACATATCTTCTTTTGTGTTCCACAGCAAAACATAGTCATATACAGGTTTTGAACGACATGAGGTATTTTTTGGTGGACTATCTCTTTAAGAACTTTTTTGAACTCCCTTACCTTTCAAAGGAACAGCTCACCCAAAAACGAACTGTTAAATGATCTTCATGCCTGAGTGAGCTAGTTTTTTATATAAAAATGTTAACAGGAAGATCATTTGGCAGCATAAATATGCATCATACTCCGCTGACCTATTCGACCAACCATCTGTTTGACTGTAGCCTTGCTTTAACTGCCGCAATAGCAGGAATCAAACCATGTTCATTACATAAGCGCCACACAGGGCGCCAAAGCCAGAAATGCAGCGAGAGGACAGAAGAGGGGAAAAAAATCAACTTTTATCCAGATTACATAATGGAGCTTGTGTACTACTGACACACACTGGCGCTCATGCCCCCATTAGCCATGGAAAAACACTTGGACTGCTTCTCTTCCCTCTTTCTCTTTCTCTGTTACATATACACAGCACATGCACGCACACCTCACCCTTTAAAGGAGCCAAAAAAATCAAAAGGTCCAATTTGATCAGAAAGGTCAATTTTGTGAGATACATCCGACAAATTTCCCATGGGGAAAATCTGCATGCCTGTGTTTGTGCTAGCACGGGGCTTGGTTTTCCCATTTGCATGGGCAGGACTGACTCAGACGGAGAGAGAGAAAGAGGCTACTGCAATGGGAAGAGGCAAGAACACAAAAACGATCAACTACAGTCTGAAACAACCCATATTCCCGCACCGCCGCGTACGGAACGTGCAAGGTGGGCGAATATGCATTGGACACACCTCTGCCGGGACCTCTGGCTCTGGAGGGGGTGCAAGCTAATGGAAATAAAAAGTCAGGTGTTAGTTAACAGATAAGTCTCCGCACTTGTTATCACCCTCATTAAACTCAAAACAAAGTTCACGTCTGAAGCTCCGACCGTCATGTGATTATAAAGTGACATCATCTTGTTTGATCAGACGGGTAGGGGCTTTAGTCGGGTCACTTCAACCAAGACGACTAAAAGCGAGTTTTCCATACTCGCGCATGCAAGCTGTGACTTGGGAGTAAACCTTACTCAGCTAAGTGCTTCCAATACAAAGTTGGGTGTGGAAAGAGATTAGCGTCTTTTATATCTTGCAAATGTTCAAATAGGTATGTGCAACTAGTTTGGTCTTGCCATGAGACTCGGTGTGGGAATACGCGTGTTTCTTGGCACACTGTATTTCAATTTGTGGTAAAACCTCGACATTCTTTTTTTATTGTGTGCAAGTCAGTGAGGGAAAGTAAAAGTAAACGTTATTCCACTCATGCAGGAGCGTTAGGATTGGACAAAGCAGGCATCACAAGCAACATGCAAAGTTCAACGCTTTACACATCAACAAAAGGCATGACTCGGGTAAAGACTGCGTCAACAAAAGACAAAATGTACACCAAACAAATAATCTCTACACAGCAGTGGCTCACGGTGGGGTTCATAAACGAACAGTTTGCACGGAATGGACGCTCAACTAGAGACAAAAAGAGGAAATATTGAGTGTGTTGTCTGGAACCATTCAAGTAAAGCTGATACTAAGGGAGGGGGGGTTCAAAAATTAGCAACAAGCGTGACGCACGACATGTTTGTGTGAGTAATACTGCAACCAAATAGGAATCTCCCTTTCCGCAGCTATCATTTTTAAACTGGAAAATAATGCTGTTGCCACGATAAGGTGTGAATGTGAAATGTCCCTCTCTAGCCACCATAAATGCACACTTTCATCACATGCTATAAAAATGTTTTCTTGTGAATTTCCCCACGATACAGCACATCCGTCCATCGGGTGATAAAAGCCATTAAGCCGAACAGCATGTTTGACCCTTCATCTGGACTCCTTACATTTCTTCTTTCAGTGCAAGTTTGAGTTGCACAAGTCTGTTAAGTGACAAACCGGCTCGTGCATTCACTCACGACTTCGTTCCGCGAGGGCTTGTTTCAATTACCGTAACTAGGAAACAACACGCGTTTCGTGATGCCGTCGGTTCGCATCACAGGCAATAGTACAAAAGCATGCCTGGGTTTGCAAACACTCGTATCATCTATTGTTTACATTCACAACTGGACGGATTCACGATACGAGCCTGATATCTCACATGTGCGCCCATTAAAGATTGAAGCGTTTGATTAAGACATCTGGCATGCTGACCTCATTTATGCATTTCTCAGAAATCGGGGGAAACTAGACAGTGGCTTTCTCAAAGAGAAAAGGGTTTAGGACAAGGTCTTTAACGTTGCACACCCACCCCACCCGGCGTGTGTGTCTGTGCCACCGACAGCGTCTCTTGGTAAACAGCCCCGTCTCACTTTTATTGGCAATTACTGCAGAAGGTCACACATCAGTAAAGAGGCTGAATTCCAGGAAAAAAAGACCGGGAAAAAAGAAGGGTAGGTCTTATGTAACCTCGGGTTGGCGGGAGTCCAGGAATCGTGCTGCACGCATGCAAGGAAACTGGGACACAGGCGTGTGCAGCGACGGATGCGTCCACAGCTCCCCCCGATGGGCGGCTGGGGAAGTGCAGAGGAGGGGCAAGCATGGCTGTTAATATATGCCCAGACCAGGGACACGTGAGGACAACAGACCTGAACTAAACACAGCATTAAGGAACTGACTGAATCTATGGACAGAGGGACTTTCACATAGAAGGGAAAGAGAGAGTTTAAACAGAACTTTTTTTTACCTTTCTTCATACAACCTAACAATTTATATAAACATCTCTGGATAAAAATTAGGAGACCACTCCAAAAATGATTCACTATTATTTACTATTTATAATTATGATTTTATGTATTAATGCTTTAGCTAATACATAAATACATCATATTTGACATGTATTTAAGAATAATAACACCTCATGTGATGGCTCTGGTTTTGGATCACAGCTTTCATGCTGAGAAAGAATCAATGCAATTTTAAGAGACGGAAATAAAAAGCAACTACTACCTCATTTGTGAGGTGTGTTACAGACAAAATAATGCAAAAACATACATAAGTACAAAACGACTGTTTCCTTTCAATGTATTGGAAAGCATTTGTCTTACAGTATTTAAAGCCCCCTAATCCAGAAAATGCTTTTAAATGTTGTTTTAACATATCTGTGTGTCAGGAGTGTGTAAACAACTTCCCTAGAATGATAAAAACCACCCGTTCATTTTTTTAAATCCCCAATGAACCTCAACTGTCCTCTTGAACGATCTGTTGGCAGTCTCTCGGTAACCTGACGTCACATTGATTGAGCCCTCCCTATGACTCTTGATGGAGTCAAGAACATCGCTCATGTTTTCAGTTTTAAAACACATGACGCGTTTGTCCTGTGTATTGTCACGTATAAAAACCATGTGCACGTTGTAAAGACATAACACGAAGTGCATTCACTCAAACAGCGTGCTTAGTTTTTAAACAAATAAGGCGTTTGTCTTATGTAATCTCACTTAATGTTTTTAAAGATGAGACAGTGTTTCTCACTCGCTTAATGACCGTTCTCTTCAGTTTTCTTGTTGGAAGCACCGACTAACACAGCCCTGCGCTTTCTGCTGGAAAGGGGGCGGATACCAGCAGCTCATTTGCATTTAAAGAGACACACACCAAACCTGTTTATCCCAAACCTGGGAATAGTATAATACAAGATCCGTGGTGTATTTTGAGCTGAAACTTCATAGACACATTCTGTGGACTCCTAAGATTTATATTACATGTTTTAAAAGGGCTACATTTGGGGGCCTTTAGGTAAAGTATGTCCCCTTCGAGACATCAAAGACAGCTATAATATGACCCACACTTACTCCGTTTGCAGATTTTGAAATTCTAAACATCGACTGGCCTTTACGTTTATCCAATATTTTTGGTAATTTTGTTATGCGTGAAAATACCAACAAAACTGCAGCACTATGGACTACATTAAATCCATCTATCGGTATCGAAAATCTGACTCTCATTTTAATAAATAAAATCAGCAGGTTCACTATGGACCTATAAAGCATTAGGCATACATAAGTGAGCGAGGAGGAAAGCGAGGGAGAGAGAGACGTGTACAAACGTGACTGGCTGGCAAAGGCCACTGAAGGACACGCGCATAACCGCATGCGCCCCCGCTGTGCGCACACACACATACACGTTCCCTTTCTCTCCTGTAGTGAATTTATCGCCATTATATAACCTTCATTCAGCAGTGCACAGACACATCAACCTAAAGCCATAATACTCCCCATCCCGCTTACATCACACATGCAGGATCAGACTGCGGCCCAGCCAATTACACACACACACACACACAGAGAAAGAGAGAGAGAGAGCGAGCGAGAGTGGTGTTACAGGTTATGTGAGAACAGGCCCAGGGATGCTGTCTAAACATGTGCAGGGAACAAACCTTAAGTACAACATGACAAAACTCTGACAAAACCTGATGTAAAAATGTAGAGAGAGAGAGAACAAAAGAGGCTCCAAGTTAAGTTTGGGCCGCATAAACAACAGTAGTTCTCACACGTTTCATAACCAAACATGAAAGAGCAGGATAAAAAAATAAGAAATTTTAGGGGTGTGACGAAGATCCGATTGGTCTTGCGAGAACACGATACTCTCCACCAATTGGCATGATGGAGTGCTGGGCTCAAAATTGCGACCATTTTAGACGTATATGCTCCCTATATTTAACCTGTGCGACCTCAAAATAAATTTGGGAGC
Source organism: Triplophysa siluroides (assembly GCA_006030095.1). Taxonomy (NCBI): domain Eukaryota; kingdom Metazoa; phylum Chordata; class Actinopteri; order Cypriniformes; family Nemacheilidae; genus Triplophysa; species Triplophysa siluroides. Next base: position 316,107 of record VCII01000314.1, on the reverse strand, counting down.
ATTTTCGTTAGTGCACATTTTTAAGTGGTGCGACCTGTTTTCATTACTGTACAGAGCCCGCTAATATCTGCAAAAAGTATGTGTGTGCTCTGAACTACAGTGACCGGCCCGGTGTAATGCCGAGAAGTGCACCCCTGCCAGAATATGCTAATATGGTTAGGATTAGGATTTGGTGTGGGGCAGTGGCGGCTGCTGATCTTTTTAAAGAGGGGAAGCTCATTTTCGGCGTAAATCATAAAAATTGTCCATTTATTTATATGTTAATTCTGCCCTACGTTCCTTTTCAAGAAAATGCTCTGTAACCCTGTCGTACCAACTAGGCGTCTTTTCCAGTGACTTGACCAGTGTCCTCAATGGCCTGTTAAACTGAAACAATGAATGTGGTGTGAAATTGTGTGAAATATACGATGAAGGTTGCAGCAGTTTGTCTTTCGACTACACATGCAAAATCCGCGATGGGACTGAGTTGGAAATGGAGACACAGAGTGATACGCGTCATAATCTGAAGACCACGCCCACACCAACCGTCTCTTTGCATTGCGAGAAGCTGCCGCCTCCTTGTCATTGATGATTTATAACAAAAAAAAAATGTCTAAAAGCTGATATGTGACAATGTGTATAGCAAACAAGCTAAAAAAAAAACAAGAAATACGTTTTTATAAGCTGTCGACCCCAAAAAACGAGCGTTTTAGGACATAAAAGTGGATTAAAAAGAGATGACAGACCCTCCAATCATCACGCAGACGCTCGGAGTCCGGGCCAGCCCACTCCTCCATTCATCCCAGAGACGCTGAGCGTCCGTGGGCGGGACATAATCGCAGCATTATCCAATGACCGTCTTGTTTCTAAGCACTGAAAAAAACTGTTTAAAGCAGCCCCATTGAAGTCAATGGACGCTGGGCTTCAACAGAGTAATGCACTGTACGCTACGGGAATGAATGAGAAGGAAATCGAGTCAGCCGACCTAAGTAGCTGATTCTGAACGAAATTGTTTTCGTTCGAGATGAACGTATTTAACGCATTTTTAGTCAATAAAATGTTAACATAATAGTACATATATTTGACCATTCATTTTTTGACAATTATAGGGGAAGCTGAGCTTCCCTTGCAGTCTTAAAGACTGGTGTGGGGAGGGATTAGAATTAGCCAATCAGATTTATTATCAGTTATTGAAGGAGGTGCATATTCAGTGCATTTCTCGGCACGACATCGGCCATTCATAAAGACAACGTGATTTCCTTCGTGCAGCGCTACTTTCAAACCATTTCTCTTTGTAAATGCACGCTAGACGGACGGTATCAACATTCGCATGTGTCTTTCGCATCCGCAGCGCCTCGCGCATTAAGCAGTAGTGTTTACACCGGTTCGCGCTGCCAACAGGAACAAACATACGTTTTGTGCAATTACTGCCGTTTTGCGGGGTTTAAATATTGTTTACTACTGCATAATATAATTCATTAAAATAGAAGTTTAATTTGTTTCATAAAATACAACTAGATTTTATAATGCCTACATTTTTTGCATTTTGTGTTTTTAAGGTGGAAGAGACTATTTTCCCCTATATATTTCATCATTGAGGATTTCTTTTAAAAAGTCTGAAAATCCCGTCTCCTTTTCGTGGGATAAGTGTCTCGTCTCATCTAAACAGAATGTCAGAACTTACATTTTTGGTAGAATGACTTCATTAAATAATTAAAGACCTGTTTATACCAAGGACAGTAACAATAAATATATATTTTTTAAAGATATATATATATATATATTATTAAAAACTTTTGGTGTGAGTGAGCCTTTACAGTCAAAGAGGGACTTAATAAATTACCATTTTGTTAAACGTCTACAACAGAAGTGTATTAACTAAAAAAAGTTACGTCAAAAGATAATGTAATAAGTCATCTCATGCAAGAAGCATATACTGTGCTGGATGTATTCCAGCAAATGAGGACACCTTTACATGAAAGAATTCAAGCTAGAAGCTCGATCGAATGCACTTCATGTCATCACTAAAATCACTTTGACTCATCACTCCAAGAACAGAAACGTGAAGCTTGTACTTCTGTTGAAGCACCTGCATGTTTCATTCCTTCAAAGTGTTATTTGTGTTCCGATTACAGTATCTATACAGGCCTTAAACTTCAATCTCGTTATACATTATTAACACTGTTTTTGTGCTTAAATTACATCTAAATTCTAGTGAACCCAGATATTATCTTGCATGAGTAGTCATTGTAGCATATTTATTAAAAAACCTTGATCATTGAGCCTGATCTGATATTTGCTGGCAAAAATGCACATGTCGCATTTGTAATCGACTCAAGTTGACCCTTGTTCCTCAGGAGGAGGGTATGAGTTCATCTTGTGAGTGACATGTTCCTGTTGACCTTATTTTAACACCAAAGCCCCCAAAAACAAACACCCTGAAAACAAAAAAAAATCATCATTAAGTCACGCACAAAGCAAAGGTTAAACTGACATGCTGTCATCAACACGATGTCATTTTATCAAGTTCACACTCCTCTTCCTGTAATGTGTGCATTCCATCTTTAAAACTGACGGCAGACTAGGGACTATAGTAACAGAATGAATATAAGATCAACTTTAACATCAACTAAACAACTTCGAGGTATGCAACAACTTCTCATAAGGGGTGGCCAATGCAAAGAAAGCTTACAGGAAAATCATTTAAGGTTCTTCTTTCAAGATTTTCAGAGTGAAGCATCTCCTTCACGTCAATTCAGAGCTTTTTTACCATGTCAAGCTTCAATACAATAGCCTGAAACTATTATGTTCAGTAGTATTGATATGGTCACCATTACTGATGGTGTTGAGGTCTGTTTTGTGATAGGCAAAAGTTGCATCCTTCACTTTGCAAGGTGACCTCTTTATCGGAGGCTAAGATCACGTCGATAACTTAAAAGAACAGTTCACCCAACATTGAAAATTCTAGACCACTATTGACAACCATAGTAGGATAAAAATGTTGTGCTGTTGAACACAAAAGAAGATATTTTGAAGAATGAAGCAACGCAAACAGTTCTGGGTCACCTTTGACTACCATTCAAAATTTTCTTATTATGGTAGTCAATGGTGGCCAAGAACTGTTTGGTTACAAGCATTCTTCCAAATATCTTTCTCTGTGTTCATCAGAACAAAGAAATGTATACAGATTTGAAACAACACAAGAGTGAGTAAATGAAGACAGAATTTTTATATTTAGGTGAACTGTTCCTTTTATGTCAGATGTTCGACAAAAAATATCAAATCAAATTGCTTGTATTGTCAATTCTGACAAGAATGTATTGGCTAAACAAGACATTTTTAATTCAGGGACCTAAAAAATTCTAACTGGCAGTGAGTTTCATACATTTTTTAAGTTACATTGTCCTTATAATGTATTGTATGAAGCTATTGTAGAAAGACACCAACAAATATGTTAACACCAAAAACTGCTGGACTGAGCACTCGCTCTGTTCTCACCAGCTGATGTGAAGAGTGTGAGCAAAAATGGTGGCTTGAATTACTTACACACGATTTAAAAGAGCACGTACACACACTCTCTAAAACAAGGCCAGTGGTAAAACACGTGCGCACACACATACAATCACACTGTCAGGTGAGGTCAACACATCCTCAACACACGGACAGAGAAACAAGATGGTCGGTTTGTGGTTGACAGACATAAGCTAAAACGCTTGGAAAAACAAGCAAGATTGTAAGTAGGGCGACTACAGCAGCACGAGCGGAAAGCCAAACTAAACAACGGCAAAACTCAAACCAAACATAAATCAAACAACCTCAGCAACATCCAGCTCATCATCAAAGGCAATTAACTGGAAAAGAAGAGCATACGGCAGAGTTAGTGTTGTGAGCGATGTAACCAGTAACGCTGAAACAAACGCCAAACAGTTAGTCACACAACGCAGGTTTACTATTAGCATTGGTTAAGATTAGAAGCACTGATCGCCATCTATGAAACCGTAACAACGTTGGGTTGTTTCTTCAACAATGCACACTTTCGACCTTTTGGCTTTTATAAAAAAAACTCATACTTAAAATAAAAACAACTTTTTATGTTATTTGTCAACTTGCAATGACAAACAGTATTCATAGATACATCAACCGAAATATATGTACGTCTCGAAGATACTATTCGTCGCTGTCCTTCCGAAACCTTGTATGCCCAAATTAGTTGTTTTTCAGAAAATGAACTGAAAATGAAGAATTTTTAATAATAACATACTGTATTTGACAAGCACTTTCAATAACTCTTAGTGGTGACAAACACAAATGGTGACTAACAATAATGATTTATGACAAAAAAAATAAAAAATATAAAGATAAAAAGGATAATGGAGATTAAAGGTTTTGAAAGGACAGCGACATATTGCTACTTAAGGCCATTGCACATTGAGTCAGAAATTTGCGTCAGAAATTTCAGAAAGTGAGCGTCTATATTTTCGTCCGAAAAATTCGTACTGGGTTCGATTTTCTACGTTTTTTCGCATCTGTAGCAAGCATTTTGAGAGACATTTTCACAATTCAGAGACACCGTACAAACGAGCACCAAATACAAAAAAAACGCATACAAAAATTTCGGACTGTGTGTGTAAAGACCTTATAACTTTGGGTCTTGGACTTGGTAAAATAACAAATCTTGTCATTACATGTATTCGGAATAAATTAAAAGATTATAATAAAACATGGTAAAAAATCTCTATGAAAAGTTTTCGATATAAGGCGTGAAAAAGTTGAAACCTGTTATTTTTTGTTAAAAACATCATCCCCTATAACATAAAAATGTCCAAAGTTGAAGAAATACCCATAGATGCAATCAAGACCAGTTATTTATATTTAAAGCAGAGGTTTGGTTAAGGGTCAAAAAACGTCTTGGGTGTCAAGTATGGTCATGAGATTAATCAGATGTTAATATATTTAGTTCATGCTGGTTAAGCTTAAATGAAGTGAGGCTTTAATTTCTGACCGTAATAATAACCTACAAACCCACAAGGAAAATGTGCATGTTTTCAGGTGTCAGGAGGATATGACTCATAGACAGATGTGTGTGGACATGTGTGTGAGATTAAGTGACGCATGTACAAGCCTACATTCTAATAAACCAACATGTCATCTGTGTCACATGGTCTATTGAAACAGACCCTGGGTGGTACTTCTGGTGGCCCGGTTTTGGAATTTTATATATGGTTAAATATAACGCACATCAAGGGATTGGAAAGACGTATGTGTATGGAGTGTGTGCGTTACCTTTTCTCCATAGCCGCGGTCTTTGGTCATCATTTCTCGAAGCGTCTGCAGAACCTTTATGCACAAACGCTCCTCATTCTCTTCTAAAAGCTGTTTAGTGTGTTTTATTAATCTGAAAGTGAAAAACAATAATAATAACTAGTGAGGTATGGCCTAACGACTAAAAACACCTGTTTGTGAGAATGCATTCATAAAAAAGGCACTTAAAGAAACATGGCATCCAAAAAAAGGAAAATGTACGTACAGAAGAAAAATGACCTTAAAACAAAAAAGGTTTGTAATGGCATTAAATGACTACACAGCAAAAGAATAACACTGATACGACTTCATATACGACAGTGTCCTAACCAGACGCAACGTTATGAAACATGATAAAAAGTATATATTTTTCATGTTCATTTTAGATTTTGTCCTAACCAACAGAGCAACAGTGGAATAAAATGCAACTAGTGTATATCTCGTATAGTTATGAAACGGTGTGAGACAGTTCAGTCCTTTTGAATTTAGGGATAGTTCACCCAAAAATGAAAATTCTGTGATCATTTACACACCCTCAGGTTGTTCCAAACCTGTATATATTTCTTTTTTCTGCTAAATGCAAAGGAAGATATTTGGAAGAATGTCAGTAACCAAACACATCTCATGCCCCATTTACTGCCGTAGTTGGGAAAATAAATACAATGGGAGTCAATGAGGGATGAGATTGGTTTGTTTACTGACATTCTTAGCAAACAAAGCAAAACAAAGAAATGTATGCAGGTTTCGAACAATCTGAGGGTGAGTAAATGATGATCATTTTTGGATGAACTATCCCTATAATATAAATCCTTTTGTGAATCAGTTTATCCGCTCAGGATTACTGGCACAAGACCTGGTTTGCACGAAAAGGACAAACACAGACGGCCACACAAATAATCCGATCGCAGCTCTGCCTGGAGTCCCTCATGGCATAGGGACACACACCTGTTGATAAAAACATCTCATCATGATTGCATAATATGACCTGTGTTTGCGGGAAATGTGATAATATCTCTCTTACAGGGTATGATAACAGGCGGAGATATGTTCCGAGAACTCTTTGGGGAAAATATCACAAGTCTTGTGGAGGCATAGAAGAGGGCAATTTGAAGTCAAATTTTTTTGGTCATTGCATGTGCCCAGCAGGCCCAGCCTGGACATTCTGGACTTTTGTGTTTAATAGAAAAAGCTCTGTTGGTTTGGAAAAAAACGAGTTCTCATGTTTGGGTGCTTTAAGATTAAATTATAAGAGAGTGATCATCCTAATGAACCATGAATGACAGTCTTAGATCCGACAACACATTGATTTACGTACTCTTATATTAGTTTGTCAAAACACCCACTTAAAAGAGACCATACCGGCCGAATCTTGCAAAAACTGAAGCCCCTCCCCTTAAGCTAACGTCACTGACGTGAAAGCAAATCGTACCAAAAAGTACAAATAAGATTTTATTTTATGCCATTTGTTTGGCATTGTTTTCTGTGTAGTCCGGGATATAGGTTTATGTAAGAATTAAGAGGAAACGCACTTGGAGATGAATCCCCCGCTTTCACATTTCAGTCGAGCATCTGTGTTTTCCGGGAAAAGCAGTTCGGGCCGATGCAGAACATCCACCAATACAGAGAGCTCAGCTTGGACCAGCGGTCGCAGCCGATCCTCCAGAGCAGACACAATGTCCTAACAAACACACAAACAAAGAGAACAAACAAATGACTTAATCTGTTTATCTTGGAAATGTGAAGCTATATCAGCTTGCATAGAGAAAGCAAGATACGATGGACAGATTAGATAGTTAAGGTTTATTTTCCCCTCTATGTATTCCTTGCATTTAAATAACTCAAATAAAAATAGGATAAGGTTGGAGACGTGCGGTTTTAGAGATGTCCGCAAGACTAGATTAATGCCGTGATGACCTGACAAATAATTCATAAACACATTCTAATCATTACCACATTCTTTCTTATTAAATATTAAGAGATACGGGCAGTGATGTTCCCTGGCAAATCTGGGGCCCTACGCACAAATCCTACATTCCCACATCATTAAACACAGTCATTAATGTGGATAAACTGAATGCAAAAGGCACGTATAGACACATGAGCCGTGCAGACAGTCAGCGAGTCACGCCACTTCTTCTCGGGGGCGGAGACAGTTGTAATGAATCCGTGGTTTACCGCAACTTACTTACTCACCCTCCCCAAACAAGCTGACACCCCCACACACTGACCTCTGTCCACACCCCCATCCGCCTTCTGACTGCCATGTGAAAGCAGTAAAAGAGGAAATGCACATTTTGCCGTACAACATCGTTTTTTTTAGAAAGCCGTCATCTTTTCTTAATACTTGTTAACAGAACTTTCAATGTTTTTTTTAAAACAAAATCAAACCCCGTTCTGCTGTGTCTGTTATTACAGTATCTTGTAATACCGCTATTCTTAGATCACTGTCAAAAAAGTCGGTGGGTTTTTGAGACTAAATTTCCCCAGAACTACACCCCACCCCAGCTCACTTTTCCATACAGTTGCACGAGAATTCTTGAAACAAGCCTCACGTTACCCCTCCCGGCTCCTAAGATTTCATTGCGCAATGCGTCTGGAACATTTTGGGTGAGCTTGTTACACACTTATCTCTAAAACAATGACTTGTGTGTCTGTCTCAGTGCTCTTTTGTGTCACCTAATCCTAATGATCCATTAACTTCACATGTTGCAATAACATAACACCGGATTCCTCATCGGATGCTGTCCAAAGACCCCTCACCTGCAGCCTTTCAATGATGTTCCTGTAATCCTTCGAGGTCGTAAGCGCCGAGTCTCTTCGGGAGGCGTTGCGGGCCGACATTCTCCAATTGAGGAGGGTCTTCTGTACTACATTGTTGGATTTCACGAACAGGTTGTTCACCTGGCTGTCCAGATCCACTGGGATGGCGATCGCTCTGCACTTGGCTTAATAAAATGGAAAATGCATTTATTACATTTCTCTTGAATGCTCAATAACACTAAGCAAACATAAATGGGGATGTTGTTATGATTTGGACTTGAAATCATAACAGTCTAAACAACATTGATGGTTACATTTTTATTCATACAATAAAGAACTCAATGTTATTTTTACACCCTGTGAGAAAGAATGGTGCTGTTACAAAATGCACTGAACACACAAAAGCTTATACGATCATTATCGAGGACAATGAAATCATGGATGGTGACATACTGAGAAGTATTGACACATGCCGTGCGAACTGTATTATTAACATGACTTTATCTCATGTGTGACTAAACTGATGATTTATAATTGTTGATCAACGCATGGAAAGTTGACATGGCAGCGATGAGATACTCACCCACATCAGACAGAACTTTAATACAGCTCTCCACTGACGCTTTCTGAACGGGGACGAGCCAGTTACAGTGATAGACTCTGAAAACCCCCTGAAGAAGCTGAACAAACACAGGCTGACGGGTCTGGAGTGACGGCACGAAGGTTGAAATAAGGAAAAAGGGAGATGAAAAAATATGAGATTATGAATAATAAACTAATGAGTAAAGTAAAAAACTTCATCGTTTCGTGTACACAATTATGAAAAACGTTTTTCTACAGAACTGTTTAAACACAGAATAAAGTTAATCAACAGCATCTGTTTTTTGTAAAACATACTTTTTTGTATCATATTTCTTTAAAACACAATTAGTGATGCATTGAAATGAAAATTCTGGTATAAGTGTATCAATGCTACACTTTTAACACACTAAGATCACAAAAATGGTTGAAAACTATTTTAAAACCATACAAAATATATTATTCATCATATATGCAACAAATTAAGATAACATTTTTAGCCTTTTCAAATTGTTTAATTTGGCAAAAAATTTATTATGGCATTTTTTGATTCAAATTTTCAGCAGCTGATTTTGCTGCATCTTTATTTGCAGTAGAAGTCTATAGGGCAAGAACTATCAGACAGTTTAAGTAGAAATGTGTAGTTTATATTTCTTTAAAGTAATATATACATAGCCAGAAGTGACCATTTCAAAATAACTTTTAGCTCTTCATTATTTACTATTTATAGGTATGTATTTAGGTAAAATTACCATTTTTGTTTCATTCAGTGAACTACTAACAATATCTATATTTAGGAATATATATATATTTATTTATCACAGCTTTAATGCGTCTTGTCATTCTATCAGTATTTGACATTGCTTTGGATGACTTTGTCACTCCTGAGGTTTGATTTTGTAGAAATTCAACAGACACGGGACTGGAACGGTCAGAATACATCTAAAAATGCTGATTAAATAAACATTTGGAATGGTCTTTATTCCGCCGCTGAATATATATGATTATAGCCTATAAAATGAATATATATCTTTCGAATACGTTACTGGGTGGAATCTGTAAGCACTATGGCCTATGCACTTATGCAAAAGTTGTTTTTTTACATGGTCACAGCAGGAAATTAGAAATTGTATAAGGTCTGCACGGAGGTTGAGATATAAACTAGATTCATGATAAGAAGTCTTGTGGTCATGTTTGAGGCAGTGGGGTTTTCAAGTTGCATGTTGGTGCAATGTCTTTTCCCCAAGATCTTTCATTTTAAAAACTGAGAGATGAGTTCAAAAACAATTACCAAATAAATTAATTTAATTAACCTTGATAAGTATCAAACCCAAACAATTCCCTTAAAAAGTAATCAAATAAAAGAATCACACAACTTTTTACAACTTTGTACATTTTCGCTGTTTTCGTGAAGACCTTCCATTATAAACCTTTAGAAAAGACCGTGTGGCATTAACACCTTACGAAACTTTGTCTACACATAAACCCATTACACAGAGGGTGAAAACCAAACACAAACTACAGGGTGACATCTTTACCACGCTACATTTGTGACGGGCTCGAAACAGTCTAGACATAATCTATTGAGGGGTTTTTATCATCAATAAAAAAAAAAAACTGTGATGTTTCCCGCATGAAAAGGCTTACTAGTGAAGTGTCTAAACAACAATACGTCACCACATTCCATGTGCAACCACAGTGAAGTCATTACACAGAGGTACCTCAGTTATTTTGCCCAAAAGCGAGGCCTGTCACAACAAAGAGAGACGTGACAGATGAGAAGAGGAAGCTGTCATTAGCCAACAATTCCAGGAAAGATTGTATTGTGTTGAGGGTTTACATACAACACAGCATCAGAGGTAAAACATCTCAGATTATAACAGCCTGCACAGTGCACTGTGATGGGTTCCTGCTTAAAATTGGTTTTGTTTATCATTTTGTACTATAATGTTAAACTATAATACTATTAAATGGGTCATTATCAGAAAATGGCAACAATGGGTAAAACAGTTGTTGGCAGGAATGTTTAAAACATTAATCATTGAAAAAGGATCATTTTTGTAATTCTGTTTGGTGCTGCAACATGGCACACTTCACTTTTATGTTTAAATGCAAATAAGTTCATTTATCACCATTTTTATGAATTAATAAATCAATAAACAATACGAAAAACTCAAATGGCGTCATCACAGCTCAAATCAATAAATATGAAATCACAAATAAATGATATATATAATAAATCAACATATTAAAGGACTAGTTCACTTCAAAATTTGCACCCATTGACTTTCCATAGTCAATCTCCTTTAAATAATTTTTTACTGATAACTTATTTAGTTTTTTGAAGTTATGGATTGTAGCTTTAAGAGACTGATGATATATTTTTAACCACACTATTTCATTGTTTACACAACTACATCGTTCTTGCACATACTTGCACAAAGCACAGCGAACGACTGAAACGTTTCTTTTTTCCTAATTTTTTTGCATTGAAATGAACTTTAAGAATGACCCAGATACTATTATCTGGGTCGTTCTGGTTCAAAGACGAAAATATCTGGTTTTCCCGTTTAAACTCTTTAACAGTGTTGTTTGCAGGGAGATGTGACTAAATAAAACCAACAAGCGGAGATTCATTATCAATGCAAAGGTTTACTGCTGTAAAGGTTCAGGTTGATTATCAATGCAAAGTGAAATGACCTGTATGCCGAGACATGCCATGGAGAGCTATTACAACCACAACCTCAATGGAAAAAATGAGGTTTCTACGAAAAACTACACAATCTACATAGCCACCACCCCAAACAAACATGCACACACACAAATGCACACACTTGTGAACTATCAGCATACTAGATCAACCCCGATCCTAGTAGTGGGAAGTCTGTGCATGTTTATGTGCAAGACTGTAAGAGAGGAGTTCTTGGAAAGCTCCGACACATGCATCAGTCTCCATGGTCAGACCGATGCTCAGAACCCAGTGAGTGTGATTAAACCATCTGAATGTCTACGGGTCTGACCACAGGCACCAGTGGGGGTGGGAGAGAGGGGCATTCACTGTACAGATACTTACGTACATATGACGTGCCACCTGTGCATGAGAAAGGGTTGAGATATTAACCAGATGTTTTTTTTCTCATGCAGCAAAAATTATTCAACGTGATTGCTGCAGAGATGTTCAAAGAAATACGACAAAACGTTGTTATTTCAAGGAAATAAAACCGCAACGGAAACTGAAAATTGAATCGGTAAATGTTGGCAAAAGTTGGAGACTGAAACTGAAAGCTGGTTTGTACCAAAGCACAATACACATACAACTGTTCTCACCAGATTAATCCTTTTTAATGCAATGTTATATACTGTATATATAAATTCCCAAAAGTCTGATATCAATTCCTATTAACATCCCATGAATATTTTCATTAAATAGATCTGAAAAAATAGTTTTCCACACTATATTTACTAAATGAACATGAGGAATGTTTGATGGAATGATGGAACTTAATGACCATATAAAATCGTTACAAAACACATTTATTATTGTCGACTAAATCATCAATATGTTACCCCGCCCTGATTGAGGATGTTGTATGTAGGAATTTGTTTATTGAGGCCATTACCTGTAAACTAGTGCTCTGGTCGGAGAAGGGGGAGCTGAAAAAGGTCGTCACAATACTCATCACGGTTTCCGTCACATAGCCCTCTAACGTTGTGTCAGCGTGTTTGCGGTCACTTGTATTGTTGCAAACCTAGGTTGCAATACAATTTATTAAAAAAAAGAGAAAGAGGGCTTGGTGTGTGATTGAGTCATTTTCTTCAGTAAGTACAGTCACCAATTTCCTGCGCCAAAACAAAAAACTCATACAAGCTGTAGACATGTAGTCAAGAAACATAACCAAAATAAAATGAGTGCCACATTAAAGCTGGTGAGCAATGTTTGTTATAGATACATCTGATTGATTCATTTCAATAAAAAAAATTACCCTGCATATGTCAACCAGAAAGTTCTCAAAGAGCTTCCACATGTGATTGCTCGTGTAGATCTCCTTCATCTCCACCTCGGTGTCCACATAGCAGTGGTTCAGGAAGTTGATATAAGCGATTTTCACCTAAAATACAAATTGCGTTCAAGAACTGAGTTTTAGATAGAAATCATTTAGTTTGGATAGCACTGACCTCAGGGATGCAGTCTTGGTGTGTTACCACCCGGACGATATCATCCAGCGGCAGCAGTGAGTTACACTTGATCTCAGTGTAGACGTTTTTGCCCTCTGTACAGACGGCCAGGAGCTCCACCAGGTGGATGTGGTACATAAGGGGGCTGTTCTCATCCATACGGTCACGCTCGGAACGCATCATCTGGACGAGAGTCTGAAAGGACGCTCGGTCGTTATAAAACACCAACACGTCCTCCCCAGAATTCACCAACTGCGGAAAGAAAAAACGGATAAAAATCTTGGGCGGTAGCATAAAGAATCCAAATTGTTAACACCACCAACACGATATCTACCTCGGCCATCACGATATCCTGGCATTTCTTGATAAATTTGTTCTCGGCTTTGACGATGGTCTGCAGGAACTTCAGGTACTGCACGTGCCTGCCGTGGGTCTCAATGCAGTGAACGAAGTGCTGCACCACACGCTCGTTCATCTCACTGCACAGCTGAAAGTTATTCATGAATATGTGCTGCATGGTGACGGCCTCCAAAATCTACAAAAAGACCAAAAATAAGAAACACACACGGAAGAATTCAGTAGAATTTAAGCACTTGTCATTGCTGTTCCACACATCCCAGCCTGTTGAAATTTTCAACTTTCAACTTTTCAAGTTGACTAAAATTAAAACTTTGAAAACGTTCCTGTTCATTGAAATCAAATAAAACATTGACCTAAACATTATTGGAATGTTATTTGTTGCCTCAAAAATAAACTGTAATAAGTTTAAAGGAGTAAAATTATAATAATAAACAAAAACAAACAAAAAAATGTATTAATCTTATATAGCAACATTAAAAAATAAACCATTAAATTATAAAATGAAAAAAGCATATACCAAAATTGCTAAAACAAACTAAAATTAACAAAAAAGCTCAAAATAAAAGCTTATTTAAAATATTAATAAACTAAATAAAACTAAAATTAAAACTATAATAACTCCGGTCCAATTGCATCAGCTACCAAAAAGATAGTCACGCCCACAGACCGTTGGCTAAACGTCTGATGCATAAGACAAACTTTTCTGGAAAGACTTCAGCACGTTCGAAGTCGCCACCTGATTGGTTGAATTTCACTGGATTTCCGTGAGACGTGCGTGTCGCGTTCTTAACGGTCTGCCTGAAAACAACACGAAGCCGTCTGATCTAAGAAGTAAGATGTCGTATTTACATCGTTGCAAAAGAATTCATCACGATCGACTAAACACTTAATTCTTAAAAGTATGCGAGGTTCATGGAATTAACTTATAATCATTGTTGTTGCTGTTAACTTTAGACACGTTTGTGAATGTAAACCAGCCTGTTACTGCGGGGACATTTCCACGCCCCTTAACATGACGCGGCACGAAACGCAACGTGATTGGTTGCTTTACCCGTCAGTCATATGGCCTCTTGGGCTTTGGATGCTTCTACGCAAGACTACCAAAAAGACTCTTCACACATGTAATGAATAATGTCATTATTACAGGACCTATTGTGCTCCATTATGAATCGTCATGACGATCGTCTACAATGTGTTTATTATGGAGTAATATGGAAACTGAAAATCCCTCTGATGAAGCAGAACAGATGTCCCGGTGCCGTATGACTGCGAGATGCTCACCCCGGGGTTCAGGAACAGGTTGATGTGCTTGTGAAGCAGGACTTGGTTCTGCTGGTTGCCTGCGCAGAAGTTCTGAAGAAACTCGTGCGCCAATTTCATGATCTCCTCCATGCGGACGTCCTCACCCTGGCGTGGTGAAAACATGACTTCCCATTAACAACACACGCTGAACTAAAACACTAAAAAGTGCATAGGATGTTATTACTTTAAATAATGTTTTATACTTTATCTGACCCAGTAAAGTCACTTTTTATCTTGTTATTAGTTTCATTTAAGTAAATCAGTTTGGTTTCCTATAATAAAAGTGACTTGTTGGTTTCATTTAATTACTTGCTTTAAATCAAAGCTTTCATGTTCCTGTTTAAGGTTGAAACTGGGCAGGGGATTTCCAGTTCCCAGCATGCTTTGCATAGGACATAATGGGGAAAATAAATGTCTAAATTAAGCATTATTTAATGTTTTTTTTGACCAAAACAAGCAAAGCTGGTGATTTGTTAGCGTGTAATGTTCTGTTATGTTGGAACTTTGTAGTTTCTACTTTGCAGGTGTCACCACTGACTGTGGTGGTGAAGGAACCTGTGTCTAGGTTCAGGCTAATTTAAAAAGTATATTTAATACATTGCTATTATTTTCTATACTGCTGACAGTAATTATTATTGTTGCAATTCCATTTAGTAACACAGAAATTACACACTATGCTTTATTCAAACATAAGTAAATAATTTTTGCACTTAGATGCAATACTTCTTCACACGTATGCAAGTCAAGAAGTGCACCTTCTCATATGGGATCTGAAGAAGCTCTAGGACCACAGAATGAGCTCCCATGTTCCTCAGGAGCCTCTGCTGCTGTTTCTTACTCTTCTTCCCCGACGGTCCTTCCTGAACACACAGTCTACTGAGACGAAGGAGGATCTAAAGAGAGAAGATCCAAGAGATGTTGAGTGGAACGTCAGCTAAACGTAGAACAGCTAAATGTCCATGTGAATGTGGTACAACATCCCTAATACCTCTTTGACATCTCTGTAATTGTCGCTGCCATTTCCATCAGACTTTTTTTTGTCCAAACTGGAGTCTCTCTACATGAGGAGCAGACAGACGAAAAAAGGATCATTGTGACGGCAATGAAAGAGCAAAAAGTCATCCATACAAAGTCAATATAGACTTATTTTGTTATATTTTTTTAGGGCTGTCAAAAGGTTAATCGCATCTAGAATAAAAGTTTGTCTATGTCTATGTACTGTGCATATTAATTATGTTTTTATAAATACAAACACATACACATGTACACATATTTAGGAAATATTTACATGTATTTATTTATATTTACCAACAATTGAAATTATATATAAATGTTTAATATTTTTTTTATTTTTCTTATTTTTCTTAAATATATGCATGGATGTGTATGTGTTAATAAATACAAATTTATTATGCACAGCACACAGATATATATTATGTAAACACAAACTTTTATTCTGGATGCGATTAATCACGATTAATCTTTTGACAGTCCTAATTTTTTTGCCTATTTCATAAAATTTATTCGTTTTTTCCCCACTCCTTCCATTTACATGAATATATATACTTTTGTTTTTGCTTTAAAAACAATTCTACTTCATATTATAGTTTTATCTTATATTTTCTTATTCTTGCAGAGTCTATAGAGAGCTGGCCAGATTTTCAAACTTAAATCTTGAATTTAAATGATCCTGTTTATTAATTGTTTGAAACTTTTGTATTTTGTATTCAGAACTTCTTAAGATGCTTCCTGCTACTACATGAATGACACATCGAAAGCGTTACTGAAAGATCTGACCCATGATTTGTGTGGTGGATAACAAAACAGACCAAACAATGGTTCATCAACCAGAAGATGTAACAACTGAAACTGACAACTGAAACAATACTCAGAACAACTACATATTAATGATCCTTAATCATAATGCTAAGATTTACACCTTTCACATTTCCTGGTATTAGCTTCGAGCAATGCCAGCCTTGTGGCCCTAAACGATAAACATCACCTTCTTTTTATGGTCTGATTCTGAAGGAATCCCGTCCCCTCCATCCATGTCGTCACCTTGTCGCTTGTACACCCAGAGCTCGGACTTTTCCACATTAGATCTCAGCTGGTCCAGATCCGATTTGATCTGTTTGTAGTTGTCAACATCCTGACTGGTGACCAGAAGCTGAACCTTTAGTGACAAGAAAAAAATGACAGTGACATTAATAAAGATGAGAAAAAAATAAAAAAAAATGTAGTGCATGTCTGTTGGATACCTGTTTGAAGGCCATGAGTACTTCCTGCCTCTGACTGAAGTGTCTGAAGAGGAGATGCAATGCTCCAGACACAAGTGGAGGATAGTCGTGCATGGTGAGGTGAAGCAGAACCCTCAAAAACGTTCTTCCTCCGTGATCATCAAGATCCAGAGGCGAGTTCTCATCGCTGAGTTCAGACAAATCGTTACACACTTGCATAACCTCGTAAAACATCTCACATATTTTACAAATCCTCACCTTCCACCAAAGATTCCTTCTGCCTGTTGCTCAATTTTCTCAAAGTCCAAAGCTGTGAAAACACAAAAACACTTAACTAATCTGTAGCAATAGAAGCAATAGAAGCAGTTGTGACTGAGTGGAGACCCACCAGGAATACTGTTAGGCCCGTCTGTATTTGGTGCTGGCATGGTGTCTGTTTGTAAGTTGCTTTCGTCAAACTCTCGCTTGAAGATACATAGCAAGCAGGATATCCTGTAGTCCAGTCGCACGTTCAGAATAAACTGCACAACACAAACCACTGTGGTCTTCAAAATAGGTCAAGAATTGCTCTATATGTTCAATACGACAATAGCAATGATACTTTTTCGGGATCCCACCCCTTATTTACTTCTACAGAAATTTAAACCTGAAAAATGGGTGTGATGGGTTTTTAATAACCTGTAGGATCTCTATGATCTTTAGCTTGGTGTCCATCACAAGAATGTCTTCCTTTTCTGGTTCGGTCTGAGTCTTCACCACATCACCGTCTGGTGGGGGCGTAGGGGTTGTGGGTAAAAATCCTCCCCCTCTTAGCACCACCTGGGTCATCAACTCCCCAACACCATGGATGGATTTCATGACATTGCTACCTGAGAGAAACATCAGGAAGTTGTTGACACCTCAAAAGATGTCTTTGTGCGACTTTTACATACATCGATTGTCCTCCGACATTCCTACTAACCAATCACATTCTGCTGTTGGTTATAGGTTTGGTTTATGCAAACGGATTGGATTAGAGGCTTTAACATTCATATCAATCTATACCACCAATCTCCCACCAATTCTCTGAATATGATTAGGGATTGTTTTCTAGGAATGTCATTGCATGAGCAACAATGGATGTTGAAGAGTCAGACTTTAGTGTAAGAAATAAAGTAGTCAGTTACTTTTAGATTCATCCCCTTTTCCATTTTGTTGATAGGATAGATGATGCTGACGTGAACACAGTCCAAAATGGCCAGTAGGATCTTCGTCAAACGCAACAAATCGCTAAAGTTGTAGAAGCCGAAGTAAATGAGGTTTCTCGCTAAATTCACAACCTTAAAAAAATGAACAAAGAATTAGTTGTGTCCAAAACGGCCCACATGTCTTACGCTTTGGCTAGCTGGACAGATGGCTTACCTCAAAAGTGAGCTTGTTTTTCTCTTTGTCTGAGAAAGGAATGTTTTGACAGACAACATCTCTGAGGTAGCTTTCCACGAAATCCATAGTGAGCGCGAAGCGTTCCTTTATCTCATCTCTGGAGGTTCCATCATTATCATAACTTAAACAACAAACATCATGAAATAAACCAATTGTGTTTGTTTGAAAAAAAAGAAACATTGAAGAACATTTAAAGGGACAGTTTACCCAAAAATGAAAATCCGTCATCATTTACTCACCCTCAAGTTGTTCCAAATGTAAATATATTTATTTTCTTCTGATAAATAAGACAGAAAATATTTTGAAGACTCTAGGAAAGCAAACAGTGGCACTTTTGACAGCCATTGAAATTTTTCCTACTATTCAAGTCAAAAGTGCCCCAGAACTATGACTAAGCATCCTTCCAAATATATTTCTCGGTGTTCATCAGAACAAAGAAATGTATACATATTTGGAACAACTCACAGGTAAGTCAATGAACACAGTATTTTCCTTTTTGGGTGAACTGTCTCTTTAAGGACACATTGCTTATCGGAAAATGTCAACATACTCATCAATGGCGATTTTAGATGGGATCTCAGACCAAAGCCTGGCGTATTTAACAGGCATGACCTGCTCCTGCGGATCCCGGTCCACGTGCATGTGTAGCATGAGCCGGCAGAACGAGGCACGGAGGTCATAGGGCAGGTCTTCATCTGACATACAGCGCAAGATCAGATCCACATCCAGCTGACCTGATATCTTCTCAATGGCCAGGTACTGGCGGTCCAAACACATCCGTGCAAACAGGTTCAACTGACACCTGGAAAGGAAGTGGACCAGTGGACTGTGTTAAGGAAATAACTGATGTCTTTGCTGATTTGGTTTTAAGCCAATGATGGATATTTCATATATGGAACATATTAATGTTATGTGAATACATGGTAGGCTCCAAATTCAATCTGTGATACATTTAAACAGTTTTGTTATTCCTTGGCTTTGCACTGATAACCTTTGACCCCCGGCTGTTGGCTGACCTGTAGTAGCTGATGACTTCCTGGTCCTCTTTCTGCCCTTCTTTGGCATCCTGCGCCAGCTCCCTGACGCTCTTACTCCTGATCTCCTTACTGCTGTCCTTCCAAAACAACCACACCTCCTCTTCATCCTCCTCTGACTCCACAGGACCTTCTCCCGACTCCACCTCGAACCGAGACAACACCAACCTGGAACGAGAGTGAGAGAGGGGGCGAGAGAGCATGAAAGGCAAAGGAAAAAGAAAGAGGGAGAGAGACATAATCGAATGGAAGTTCATTCAAAAATAAAGTCATTATTCCCCCTTGAGTTCACTAAATCCACATGACTTCAATGATGAAACGACTGAAAGTTCATTTTTATCACCCATATATAAACATCAAAAGGACGAATAACGTGCATCACTACAATCAGATTACTTGCAAACTGAATGTAAAGTAACTTTTGCAAAGAAGAAGTGTAACTTCTGAAGGATTTTTAAAAATCAAAACGTTTTGCATGTGCTCATACGCAGCCGATCTTTGTAAGGAATCCAACCTTTATCTTTGCTCAAACGATATATAATATCGTTCACAGAAAACCATTTTTGGTTGGGTGAAGTCAAAAGAAGTCAAAAGATGTTCTCACTTGGTCTCTATAAGGATGTCAGCGTTGGCGAGGTTCAGCACTGCGTTGCAGATGAGCTCCTGAGTCACAGGAATGGACTTATTCATGGACACACAAAGATCCGACAGGTAATCCAGAAACCTGAACACATACCGCACATTAAATCACATCAGTCTTCTGTCTGTCTATCACTCAATCCATCTATCCATCGTCTATCTTTGCAATCTATGTAATCTACCCCTATAAACTTTACATACCTAAACAGTTACAACAAATGTAATTTCTTATCTGGTCTATAAACACCATGCACTGTGCTGTGTTTGACCTTTTCTGTGTTTTTTTGGTTTTTCTTATTTTCTCCTGTAAAGCTGCTTTGGAGCAATGCACATTGTGAAAAGCGCTATATATAAAAAACAGAATTGAAAGATACGGCACAAACAAGCTTTTTGTCTTCAGTGCATTCCCTCCCACCTTGGTTCACGATTTTTCCTCACAAGGCTGACAAACGTGTCAATTTCTGCCGCCGTTATGTGTTTCTCCAAGAGTTTGCGGTTGTTGTGGAGGAGGGCCGTTATCGTGTCCTCGGCCAGCACGTCGTAGCCGATCTGTTTTTGCATGAAGCGGAACTGCTTGGCGATGTATTCCTGGACAGAGCGCACATAGTGAGTCAATTCTTTTTTTTAAATCAAACCGGTCAGTCACCCATTCCTTTATGCAATCAGTTTGTGCTTACAGATATAAACAACATTAAAACTTTTTTTTCTTTTCTACATTTATATACAGTATGAGTGAATTAAAGTACCCTCTGCAGGGCGAGTATATAATACGCAAGTGGATATAATGTGTGTCAGTGGACTTTGTTTATTTCTGCTACTTTACAGATGACTTATGTTACTCATGATGAGTGTTTTCCATTTTTTTTTAGATTACCAATCTCATCACGTTTAGGTATAAAATCATACTGTACAAATCTTACATTATTTAGCCTGCCAAAACAATGTAAAAAGAAAACTGTTTTGATATTTGTAAAACTTTAACAGTCCAAAAATGAAAGAAAGGTTTGAGGTCAGTTTGGAAAACAAACCCAACAAGAAAAATAACACGTAGTGCATGAAATGTTGCAAAAAAAAAAAGAAAAGTGTTTATTAGAGATATGTAAAGCTGTGAAACCACAGGAAGTCAAAATGATGTCTGCAGACTGAGATAACATCTAGATGTTGATGATTATATCTGAGAACACCCAAATGAAGGCGAGCCCAAACAATATAGTAAAGAAATGAATGGAAAATGATTCGTTTAAATCAAGATTAATCAATTCAAGACGGTTGGGTGACAATTTATAACACAACAGTTGGTTCGGTCCATGCTTTATCCAACCATGAGTGGAAAACAACAGTGTTGAACATTTTGTCACGGTAAATGCTGAAACCCTTGACATCAGCAGAGCATAAAAGCATTTTGTAAATTCAAAGCTAAACCAGCAAATTCCCGTAGGCCCACCTGGTTCTTCCTGTAGTCCTGCTGTGAATGTCGCAGCACACGGTAACACAACCTGCAGATGTGTCTGAAAGGGGCGTGTCTCTGATCACCGAGCTCTTCCAGGCGTAACATGGGACCATCACCGCTGTCTGTGAACGGAGCCTGAAGCAACTTGAAGATCTAGCGGCGGAGAGAGAATACAGATCGACAATTACATCAAAAGCTCCATCTTTCATGCTTTATTGTGAATAAATCACAGCTGAAGGGCATTGTTGAGACACAAAGCGGTTGCAACACAATACAAATATTAAAGCCGAAAAATACGTATCAATGCATCCGCCCGCAATTAAATCTCAACATGAAACTGTAAAAAACATTGCTTCTGATTATTTGAGAATGTAATTTTTTTGCGTTGTGCCTGGCTGGGGCAATGAGTAGTGCTGCACCTTTTTGTAAGCAAGAAATTCTACAGATTGAGCTCTATGTCCAGATCAAGACAGCTACACGTCTATGACATCAGTTTTCTGTAGCCTTAGCCCTGTTTCACACATCAGCCGCTTCAAAATGTGATCTTCACTTGTGAAACCACAACAGCGCATACAAATTCAGCATTCACACTGACAGCGTTTCTGTTATTAACATCAGCACCTCAACTTAGAAACTTCAGAAGTGAGATGTGGGACACAGATCAACTCTCATAACGCTGCCAGTTAAACGTGCGGCGCTAATGAAAGCCGTACTTGTTTCAGGATGTTCTGTTCCCGCATGAGCTTCTGTCGTTCGCGGTTGGGTTTGTTGACCATGATCTCTAGCACGTCCTGTCCGCTGTTGGGAATGTCAACCACGAAAAACACGAGATCCTCCAGGAGCTTAGTGACAAACCTGCAGAATGCAAACAGAACAGGTCATGCAGATTATAAAGTCATCTTGAATGCTTAAAGGGAAAATCTGTGGGGGGACATTTTTGACATTCTTCACAGCAATGGATCAAAATAGCAGGTTAAAATGAAAAAACTAAATCGGGCTAAATCCTAACACCCAGTAATGCAAAAGCAAAGTTTTAACTGAGGTCAGAGTAAAACGATTTAGTGTGGTGTGATAAAACCGCTGAATCTAGATACCAGAGCAGAGAAGGATTAACAGAAAACCAACCAATCTAATCAAACATTGATCACATTACACAGGAAAATACAAAACCTACCTACAAAACAATTTAACTTGAGAAATGTGCTTACTGTGCATTTTGTGTGAATTATCCCTAAAAAGACATTTTAAAACTGAGAATTATATAACCAACATACATGTTTTAAATTCTTTCTGATAATTTTCTGATCTACATGTCAGAGCACATGCATGCATTCAAGCACACACATTCTCTCAGTTTCGCTTTCTGCATTGACTTAAACCTTGTACTATACAGAACGTTCTAAAGGTCCAGCGTTTAAAATTTAGTGGCATCTAGTGGTGAGGTTGTGAATTGCAACCAATGGCTCACTCCTCCTCGAAGCACTACGGTGGCTGACACAGTATTAAGATGTCGTCGCATTTTCGCTTCTTTGCCGAAGGAGATACTTATTTACGAAATGTGCTCTGTAAAGTAGTTTGTCTATTCAGCGCTACTGTAGAAACAACATTGTTAATTCTATGTGAGAGGACCCACGGTGTGTGTATATATAAATAGCTGTGTAATAAAAACATAACGCTTCACTACGTAAGGACGTTATACACCTCTGGAGACATAGTTATGTATATTATATTGCGTTTCTGTCTATAGATCCTACAAAATAACACACAGCACATTTTGGCCCGGTTTCACAGACAAGGCTAGTCCCAGCAAACAATGAATGTTTGACCTGTCTTAAAGTCCCTGTGAACCGGAAGTTGCAATCTTTTTACTTCCTCATTCTGACACATTGCCGAGTGAAAAGGAATTTCAAAGGAAGGGTGTGGCTTGCGTTTTTCACTGCAAATGGTTTGGATGTGTAAAAACAGCATTGATTTTGAAATGAAACCGGCAGCAGACTGACTGTTGAAGGGGCGGAGTTAAGGGGCGGGGATAACGGCTGAGGGTGCCTTTAAGTTTGCCTAAATGATTTTTGTAATATTTGCTAATGACGACTTAAGACACACTCTTTAGGACATTTAATGCAAGACTTTCAGCTCACCTCCTCTCATTCTGGGTGATCGTGCCCTTCTCCAGTTTGCCAGCGATAGACGCCAGCACTTTACTAGCATCATTGGCAAAGTCGAGGTCCCTGACCTCAGCAGGAGGGACTGGCACAATGGCAAAGGCCTCTTTATCCTCTTTAACAGTCGACGTGCCAATCTGAGGGGAAATCCAATTTTGAGCTGAATACTAATACTTGTGTGGATGAGAAACAACATCAATTTCAATTGATTTCTATATGCTTCTTTTATTTTCTGTCCAGTCTTTTTTTTAAATGTTGTAACAGCACCCACCCGTAACATAACTGGCTTCTCTTCCTCTTTGTCGATGGGGTTGTTGGTGCTGTGGACCCATGTATTGGTGCACAGATGCCTCAGTCTCACATACGAGTTCCTGACATGACCCGGTGAATCGATTAAAACAGACACGGAGACAAACAACAGCAGAATTGAGGAGATTAAGCAAAGACCTGCCTCTAAAAAAACACATTTTATCGCACATGCATGTTTTCAACCTATAACCATAAATTCAGACCATTGCAAATCCTCCTGTAAGACCCGAGGGCAGTCTGGGGTCACATGCGGGCGGCAAATAAGTTAATTTCACCCTGCAGCCGTCCAAATCCACACTAGGGAACAGCCCCACTTTGTAGGGAGGCAGTCATGTGAGCACCTTTGAGTCATTAAGTTCGGGACATACACACTAGGAGGGGGGTAAGGGGCGACCTTACGATACTCTGACCTCCATAAACTCGAACCTCATGTGGTGCTGAATTCTGCATTTAAGAGGATAATTTGTCTGAGATCAGACAGTGCGTCTATTGACATGTCAAAGAAACATCTATGGCGCAAACTTCACTGAACCGAGTACATATCAAGAGAATCCAATTGACTCATCCAATTGAATTTCGAGTTCAGCGCATCAATCCGGTAACGCAGAACAGCGCCTGAGGGTTTCGACAGAACAGTGAGCACCGGTCACAT
The DNA here is from genome assembly GCA_006030095.1 of Triplophysa siluroides. NCBI lineage: Eukaryota > Metazoa > Chordata > Actinopteri > Cypriniformes > Nemacheilidae > Triplophysa > Triplophysa siluroides. The sequence goes on along the minus strand of VCII01000314.1, from coordinate 291,742 downwards.
AAACACACACACAGCTTCCATTGTTCCGCTCTCTCACCTTATTTTTAAAACGTGTTTGAATGTGCGAGATGTGTAAACATTGTTATGAATAGGCACATTTCCTAACCCTCTTCCTTTTCTGCATTCGTCTGACGTTCACAACCACGTTTTTTGGTGAAATCCAATTTTATGAAGCTGTTCACGTGACGTCATAAATGTGCCCCAATAATCAGGTGAGCTGACCCGTATGGGCTTGGCACCCCACCCTAAAATGTTCATCCGAAACAAATAAAAAAATAAAAATCGCACGTCAACTAATTATGAGGGCGTGGAAGCAAAAAGGGCAATTGTTCAGAGAACAATGGGAAAAAAACATAACAAGGACATACCCCACCCAAAACGTGACTCTGTTGTTGTATATTTACAATAGAATCATAAACATATATAAAAAATCTCTATATCAGACAGATGTTTTATTACGTGCATCCAAGTTCACAGTTGGGAAATGGGAATGTTAGGTCACGAATTGAAGTCATGACCCTGGAGATCCTCTCTTACTGTGATCTAACTTTAAGACGACCACACAAACACACGATGATAATACTACGATTCAGCTTTAAACACATATGACTATTCCTGAGAACGGCTTGGCATGAAATCCGCTCAAAGCGTGTTATTGAGAGTATAATCAATGGATGGTTTAAAGCCCATAGGCTCAATATACAAAAGCAGCTATTGATCAAAGACACACAAACACACACACACCCATCATGACATCATCAGATCATGCTCACATGAATCAGTAAGACTTTATTCAAACACGGACAACAGACGGATGAATCTAATATAAACTTTCGAGAATGAATCTGGATTATGTATTTCAAAACACTAAAACGTATTTTGTATAAAAAATATATTGCCATTGAGACATTTCAGTTCTAAAAGTAACAATACTGCAACAACTATAAGCTCCTAAATAAGTTTTTACAGTTTGGGGAATTTGAGCTGAATGAACCCTCGACGTGAGCCATACAATCAAACGCTGAACAATACTGTATCATCGAATGACCTCCTCTTGTTTCAACCAAAGCTAAAATCCCCTCTGTGTCCTGTTTCTGAGGAAGGAAGATGACTTCATAAAACAAACACTTTCCAAATCATTGCTTATATAAATAAGGGAATACGGGGGTGGATGGTTATGCAACATCTGTCTTCTGTTTTATGATGGCATGTTTCGACAACATGGTAAGATATGGCGCTGGCACAGGCGCGCGGTCGCCCTTGTTTCCTGTCTCTGCTCCCCAATCGGGACACTTTCCTCGCTATTTTCAGAAAGAAAAGTCAGATATCGCAGGTATTTGGATGAGGCAAGCGCAAACACAACGTGACACGTGCAAACTTTAGCAGTTGTAGTACGAGAACAGAACGTGAAGGGTGTGCGAGTTTTCCAAGATTTGTGCTTCTGATACAAATGATTCATTAAGACGGGAAGAACTCGTGAACCCAAAGAGCTCAGGAAATGTTTGGCAAGACATCAGAAGAATAAAACGCTTATATGTAGCTTTCACTAGAGTTGTTTACTACATTATCAAAACATCCTAAGGGCCTGAAAGCACAACAGTGCCATTGTGTAGCTTCCGGTTTGAGTTCACCTTCACACTTAAAGGCTAAACGCCTGCAGAATGACAGCGGGTCATAAAATGAATGTACTGTGTGCAGTCTAAACACATTATTTAGAGGAATCTCATATATTACTCAGAACAGGCATGTGACAAGCAGACCTGTCCCTCCAACTCAAATTCTGATCACCCAGCATGATTCATCCCAACTCTTTTTCGTCTAATGGTGTAAAAAGCCAAGGTTTAAAAAAATCCTTTTAAATGTTCTTTCTGAAGCCTTGTCTCTCCATATTTTGTGATTTTTATTTTAGGTTATAAATCACTATTATAAGTCACCCTGTAGGTCTGTTACTGGGTTTTCGTAAATATCTAACCAATAAAAAGTATTAAAAAGTGCTTGACGACACAGCATTTAAATCATAAAAATATAGTTATTTAAGGTTTCATGATAAACAGTGAATTTGGACATCTGAGGTTTCGAAAGGACAGTAGCGATACGTATAAATACAAATATATACATTTTGGAGAAGAAAAACCCTCTTTTATTGCCTAATTTTGCCTTGAGAATTTCATGACATTTATCATAATTTAAAGAATATTGCAGTAAAGTAGTGTTATAATTTGATCTTTTACATTATAATTAGAAAATAAACAACAAGTACTACCAAAGAAAAACTACCAGAATAAAAATATATTACAATACAGTAATTAAAACAAGGATATATTAATGAGATAGGGGTGTTGAGAATTCCACAATGCAAAATCTTAATAACCCAAAAATATGTCAATAATATAATTTTTATTCAAGATATTATTTATTTCTAATATTCCTATTACTGACCTGGATATGTGACCGTTATGCTCAACCGAACATTTTTGTGACACTGAAACTGTCAGCTGATGCATCAATAATCTAAGGATTTCATTGGAGCTGTGTGACTATGGACAGGACAAACATATTCAGCTCTCCTAACAAAACCCGTGCATGATAAATATGGCAAAACAAACAATAAAATGTGGATTTCTCAAATTTTTTTATATCTTGAGTTTTTCTATTGGTGATGCAAATATGCTTCATTATGTACCTGGGTACGAGGGAGTCTCCACCTTTAAGGGTGGTCGGGTCCAGCTCAAATATGGAGGAGATATCATGGCCATCAGGAACAGAGGCGAGGGAGTACATGACCTTCTCGTTGGGTGTGCGCAGACGTGCTTGGAGAGCCTCATGTTCCAAGTCCAGCTAATGGAGAGAGAGGAGACCACGTAACCATGGAGACGGATGCACGTCACCTCGGTCAGTCATTGGATGACGTGACTGAGATAAAACCGGCCAATATTCATTAACTGAGAAAACATTCACTGATGCATAACATGTTTTTTGTTCTGCGTGTGATTCTTAATTCTTCAAAGTGGTCGTGTGGAAAGCGGTCAATATTTGCACGTTCAGGCACAGTAACGTGATGTGTGGATCAGCAGATTATAAATATATTTTATCAGTCACAAGACTCTGCATGTACAGATTCCTGCAAAACAAGTTTTGCACTTTCTCTGTTCTTCCTCGTTCGCTTTCTTTTGAGTGAAAGTCCAAGTTATTCATTATAAGACTGCCAAGTATGTCCACACTCGCAACAAGACCGAACAATAAACAAGGCATGGTCTTATACTGCCATCTGCAGGCAATGAGTTATGATGATAATACATGGTTTCCAGCAGCTATAATGTCACCTTGTGGTTGGTTAAAGAATTTATTTCTAGAAATTAACTGGAGAAACTCACATAGTCATAAAAATGTTCACAAGAATCGGTCACACTAACCCTATTACACAGAATTAATGATGTTGTGCTTGTATTTTCATTTCATTATTTTTAAAGGTTTTTTATTCAACCCATGCAAATGTTTTTTTGTGTAATGATTTCACTATGTGAACACTCATTTGGTATAGTTGGTCTTTTTATCTGCTTCATATTATTACGTCCTATGCTTTTCTTTTTTTTCTTGGGACTACTAAGAAAGTAACCTTTAACAGGAAGACCGTTACTATTGTTCCTATGGTTTTCCTGGTGACCCTGGTTTTTCTTTGTTTTACCAAAAATAAAAAAAGTTAATACGACGCATATCATTTTTAAGTTTTAATATAAAAATTGGTTACTGTAGCAAAACCATGGTTAATTATCATATAACAACAATCTAACAAACATAAGCTCATAAATACACAAACAAAAAGCCTGGGCACATAAATGTTAACATTTTCCTTGACTCGCTTCAAGCAAAGTCTGAAAAACTATAAACGTGTTGCAGACAAACATATTGTGACTAAATATTAATATCTTTCGACTGTCTTTTGTAAGTTCACTGTGCAGAGGTCTAATCTAGACCTTGAAGGCCTAAAGTATAATATACTACAATTTCTTGCATTTGTGTGTCCTAGTATTGATGCTCTTACTATTGTGGCAAGTTGTAAAGCATGAAAAGGTGTGTTGGCACACTTTTGACTGGTGTTGTGTGTATATATCACATGCATACACAGAATACATACAGAACAGGCAAAGAGCATTACGGCATAAAAGTGAAATGCATAGACTGATATCACTCCGCTGCCATATTGAAATCAAAAACGAGGCAGAGGTGGGAAAAAACTGGAAGGACAGATGGTTTGGACTACCATCGGGTGTTTGTGACATGAATAAACAAATGATGCGTTTAAAAACAACGTTAGATTGGCTGGGTGTGCGCGAATGAAACCCGTTTATGGCAGCTTAAACAGTCACCAATATGTGATGGTACGCCATAAGTGGTCAAGCAAAACAGCTTGTGTGACATGCTTATGATTTCTGATCATAAATTGTTTTAATAACTCCAGGTTGGTTGTCGCTTTTGATTTCAACATGGCGGTGGCGTGAAATCCGTCTATGAGCTCAAGGTTGAAGTAAGACCAGGTGATTTTTACGCGAAAACCAAAGCATGACTGACAGTACCTGGAAGTTAAAGGGTGAAAAATCCGCCACCTACAGCAGGAAGAAAATTCAGCAAGCAGTTTAGCTACAGTGCACTGCATGAGCGCGAACACAGAAATAACAAATATTCAACAGAGATAAACAGCTGATAAATCACTCACGGATGAACGAGAATCCCGCGACTCCTGCACATAATCAGGATTGACCTGTGAAGTTGAGTGTAAACAAACTTAGAAATACATCCTCAAAATGGACCCCTTGCACAAATAAATCAGTTTAACGCTTTTGGCAATTAACCTAAAGACGGGAAATTCAAAGGCACTCGTTCTTCAAACATGGCATACTTGGTTAGCTGGACAAAATTCGGAATGCTAATATCAATAAAAATCATCAGAAACTTGTAAGAAATATAAAATGTTTGTCGATTATGAAGGTACTTTATGTGCCTCCGAAATAAAAGTCAAATGAAAGTCAAATTTGTTGAATTCGAGCAAAACATGATACATGACCTCTCAGATCTTCAAAAGTGTTCCAACTTTACGTTCTTAAAAATAACCAAATAAGCCATGTGCAAAAAAACCCATGCCGTGGGTCTGGTTAAAGCTGCACAATGTAAGATTTAACCATTCTGGCATTTGACTGAGCTACATTCAGCTCAAATGAGGATTGAGGTCCGGATGGAAGCGTTGAGGGATGACGGAAATCTTACAGACTGCAGTTTTAGGGCTGAGAAAGTCTAAAGGAAGTTAGTAAGGTTCCCTACCCAGTGGGAATGGTTAGTGCTGATCTGGGACCAGCTGGGGGAGGATCCGGGGATAGCAGAACACACCTCACTCACCTCTGCTGCCAGGTAGTGTCCTGTGGCCAAATGTTTAAACCTGAAAAGACTACTCCAGTAGCCAGCGCCACCACGGCACGGGTCAGGATGAACCACCTGAAACGGGATTGAATCTGACTTTAGGCAAATCTGCTTAGCCCATAGGTACTTAAAGAAACAGTTCACCCAAAATGTACAGTTCTGATACCAGATACTTTTCAATTGGGCTGGTACCTCTATTTCCCACAATGCTTTGCTGCTGGTGGCAGAGGTGGCGGACTGGCGGCCGGTGGTGCGCAAGAACACGTACTGGTTCTTCCTGTGTTCATCACAAGTGAGAAACTTCTCCTGCTCAGCGTGGAAAAGTCGCACGACATCACCCTTGTAAACCAGAAAGACAGAGATTACTTCACAGTCACGGGAGGAAAAACCACAGCTTATATCCTATATCTGTGATGCATCTACCCCTTTAAGAATGTCTTCCTTGTTGTCCCTCCATTTCATAAATAAAACAATCTTCCAACTAGTATTGCAGTTCACCGAGTTCACCTGAGGAGACAAAGAGAATTAGAATGAGAGTCTATAGAAAAAAGAAATCAAGTCAACTTTTGCTGCTTAAGCACCAAATAAAAAAACACTTATTTCCCACAGTGATAGTCTTGCAAAGAACGCATCCCAAAATAATTCACATCAGCATAAAATTTCAAAATGTCTCGCTGTATCTAAAGTAATTTCAGCTTTAGGCAGCTGATATTATTTAGGCAGAAAAGATTCCCGTTTACAGCACTTGCAAAACTATTAAGAGCAGAACTGCGCTAATAGTCTCATTTACACTTGCAGAAAAACAAAACAAACAGAAATGCTGATCAGCTGAAATAAAAAGCAAACGAACCTCATTGCAGCCGGGATTGTCCACCAGCTGATGGCTGCTGGCGTGAAGAGGCTGTCCGGCGTTCACGGGATTCAAAACTACTTTATCACCAATCACAACCTAAAATACAAAATACAAAATAGGCAACAAAAACTTACATTTTGTACAAAACCTGTTGCCAGGTCGTTGATACATTTCTATAGTTTGTAGGATGTTAGTGGTTGCTTGAAGACCCCTTAGGAAATTTCAGCATGGTTTTGTTGTAGTAAGTGTTATCCCAGATAGCACAGGCACGTGTCTGCTAAAGATCTGGAAAACATCTGGTGTGTAAAAACATCTGATAAACATCTTGGTAAGAGCCGTTTTACATACATTCTAAATCATAAAAATCTCATAGACACCTTCGAGATGACCGCTGATGCTTCACATTGTAGATGAGAAAACTTTTTTTTTTAATACATCTTGCAGATGTGTATGTGTGCTATCAGGAATAGGGGCCAATATCATTTTTTTTCTAAATAATACCATAAAAATATTAGCATTTACTATAATATAGTATTATAGTTAACCATGTTATTTGGCTGTTTGACTAAAATTTGCATTACCATAATTTTGCTACAATTACCACAGGTTAACTGTGGGTTTGTGGTGAGACCATAGAGAATTTGTGGTTGCTATGGTTAAAACATGGCACATTTTATCCAGAATTTATTGTTTGGCATGGTTTATAACCATTTAAAGAGGAACCTGCTATGAAAAGTTCAACATAAAGCTCTAAACAAATCTCTAAATTTAAGTATTCGAGCAATAATAAAAGTGATGATTGCCTTGAAGAGCACCACAAACGAAAACATACTAAGAAACTAGCAGGAGCCCCAAAAATGTTTTTATCGCAACATAAAATGTGGTTTAAATCACTTTGAAAAACAATTTTGGCATTATTCCATGTGTGACTAAGAGGAAAGGTGAACAGATGAGCTGTGTGAGTATCCAAAATCTGCCAGGGGTTAAAAGGCAAATCCATATAAGACCGATACATAAATTCAGCTCATGACTTCAGGTCGTGCTATGGACAGAGATGTTTTCAGTGTGAACCAAATAGTTTCAAGTTAATCGGATAAAACCAGAAAGCATTTTTACAACGATACAAGTCTAAATGTATCCATGATAGCATGATGCCCGCAATAATGCCTGATAATAAAACCACATAAAGAAACGTAGCAATAACAAAGCTCAAAACTGAGAAAAAAATAATAAAAAACAGATATACGCAAGGCTCAAGGAAATCTGAACAAATCTTCTGAAATGCCTCGGATTGCCGTTATTTATGTTACCGGGTCAGGTGGGATTCAAAGCATCGCTGGGCCCTTCACAACAAAAGCTTTCTGTCAGAGAAGCTCTCTCACAAAGCCATTTTCAAAAGCATCACCAGAGGAATTCACTGATGTGAATTTGGACATCATGTATATCAGTCAGAAAGACCCCAGAGATCCACAGCGGATGACACCCCACGACCCCACAGAAAAACCAAAAGCATGTTTCACTAACAGATGCAGGAACATAAGCAAATGGTGACCTCAGCCTGTTTCTGCTTTGGATCACATCTTTTCCAAACACGTACCGCTCTTGGGGCCAGATTTACCAAACAGGACAAAATACTACGAGAAGAAGAAACTGCACATGCAATACGGTCAAAGTCGCAAAACCAGCTGTGTCCACTTTTCAGCGCTAATTCTCACTGCCTGTCTTTAGTAAATACGACTCGTTTTTTTGTACGAAAGAGGCGTTTGCATTGCCGCATGCTGTTAGTACATCTCGCCCTTGGTGTGTTCTCTTTAGAGAATTTGGTGCGTACACGAGTCCCTTTGACGCCGTTTCAGGCAATCGGATACAGAACAAATCGCACCTGTTTTAGAACATACTGTACGTCTGCTTTGGACTGAATCACATGAGTTTCAGTACGATTCCCAGGTGCGCGGAAATAATTATTTTGTGTGATATTTTTCAATAGTAAAACCCAATGGGACAAAATACTAGTAAAAACGTCACATTTTCTTTAGCTGTTACTATAAGCCACACACCAATAATGCAACACAAAAATGTAATTGAACCATGTAAACAACTAACATTCAATTTTGACACAATCCACACAAATCTATGGAAACCGTTAACTAGAGGACGATTCCACACAATGTGATCCAGAATGTAAATCTAGACTCTTTTTACTTACACTGTCTCCTAAGGAGCGAAGTTTATAAAAGGGCTGTATGTAGAACCACGAGCCTTCGTTTCCAGCCGAGTCCAGCGTCACACGCATGGCGTTCTTCTCCAGCAAAGCGGGCAACCGTTTATTCACCGTGAGGTACTTATTGCTTTTTAAATGCAACAGCTGTGAAATGAACCAACAAACTTCTATGATTGGTGGTGCAGTGTTTCTATGCAAAAATTAGAAATTTTAGCTCAGGTCATGTTTGTCATGCAGCACTGTTCATATGACATACTGTGAAATAAATTATGCAGGACAATCATGAACAGTGCCTAGTGACATTGGCACTAAAATAACACTGAACAATACATTTTTCATTCTGCCAAGTGAACTGGACAGTGTGAGATCCCTGTGCTTTCCATCTGCCAGCTGGCTGCCCTACCTGAATAACATTTCCGTACTGAATCACCGTTCCTAACAGCTTCCGGTTTTCTGATTCGTTCTGTTTCTTCTCTAGATCTGCAGCGTGCTGAAAAATAATCCAGTTTAAAAATATGCAGGTATACAGATTTACAAAAATTAACTCAACTAACTTATATGATGGATGTAACAAAATTGCTATTGATTTTTTTTCAATATCAAATAACTAAAAAATAAAGGAACAAATAATGGTGTGCAAACTTTTGTGCAGTCAAAAAACTTTTTGTGAGAAAGATGTAATGTTGACAGAGGGCCGTGCATCTCAGAAAAAGAAAACATAAATGTGTGAGCCCGTCTCACGTGTAGTTTGTTAAGAAGCACTGTGTCTGTGGTGTTGTTTCCTCCTGGTTTCGCCGCTTTCCAGAACTGTTTTTGGGCCGAGTATCTATTCATGGGACACAGCTTGAACAGGCAGTCTGAAAGAAAAGACAAAATGGCACATACCTTTAACTTGCAGAAAACGACAGCATTGTTTTTACATGCCTGTGTCAACTTTTGAGTGTGACGCTTCATTCCACACAAAGCACAAATGACCTTTCAAACAGAACATTTAAAAAAAGTCCATTAGTACCAATTCACAAAGGTGTATTGAATAAAAGCAGGTAATTCCCAAAGACTCTGTGACCCATTTAACTGAACTCATTACAGAACCAAATGTGGATAAAACAAACAAATAACTGTAGAGACAACTGACAATTCATTTTGTTTCCATAAGAGACGAACAGACAATTCACGTTTACTTTGACTATCGGTTACTAAATGGCTTGTTTGGCCTGAAATGGATAGTTTTGTGAATCAAACAGAGTTATTCCATAATGAGCGCATTTACATGCACAGTCTTACGATGATTATGCTTAATAACCGGATATATGTAAGGTCATGTAAACGCGTAAAACGGATTTCTTTTATCGGGGAAAGGTCCTTAACGGCTTAAGCAAAAAACGATCGACAAAGGAAGTTTTTTACCCGCTACTCCGATTTCGCATTTCTTGTAAATGCCTTTACCGGTTTTCTCTCAGCTTTGTTTATGTGCACATGTCTGAAAGCGCAGAAGTAAAAGTCCCAAACGGAAGTAATAGTAAAGTAACGTATAAAAGTCGGCTCTCGAATCATGAAGTTGATGTAGAAATGTCAAAATGAAGAACTATTGTTGCATATGCAAAAGAGATATAAACATTGAATTTTTTAATTACTTAACAGACTATCGACGATGACGTCACTGCACGCGAGAAACCCGGCAAGTCTCAAACTTCCTTGTAAACGCACTCGGTGTCTGATGAAACGACACCATTAACCTCTTTAAAACAATAAAAAATATTTAGGAAATAATTCTAATCTTTACATACTGTTAGAATGAGATCCTATATTGAATTTAAAGGGATACATGTTTTCATTTTAATATGACAAATGGGTAAATAACGACAACGTTAAATTGTTTTGCATGAATTGTTTCTTTAAAAGGAAGTAACGCTCATGAATATAGAGTGTTGGGCTACCTGAGGGCTGGTAAAAGGAAGTTGAGAGAGTACCCGTGAGGGGAGGGGAACCACACAAGGGGACGTGATTAAGTGTGACGAGTAAAAATAGCTCTTCAACCGCAGAGCGCACTGAGAAACGTGGCCAACGTAGCGCTAGCGCTCTGGGATTAGAGAGGTGGAGGCAAACTGCAGGAGGGGAGGAGGAAAGTTAGGAGAGGATGCGATGAGAAAGTGGGACAGTGAGAAGAACGGAGAGAATGAGGAAGAGATATGTAGGTTGATAAGGCAAATTCAGAGAGAAAGAGGCAGTCAGCCTGAGCTAAACCACAGACAGGTGATCACAACACAACAATCTTGATACAACTTATAGCTTGTTATCAGTAATTTAACTCTCACTTTGTGTGTTTTGGGGGGGAAACAGCATCTTTGCCATATTAGCAGACAGCTGGTTCTGATAAAACCGACTGCGATAAGTTTAAAAATCCCTTATCGACCTTTGCGATCAGCTCAGGCATCCCTAATGCATACATTTACATTGAAGTATTCGACAAAAGCTGAAATCCGAAGTGACTGACAGTGGATTCAAGCTATCTTAAACTGCGTTTCCTGGAAATGGGACCCATGAAGTTCGCACTGCTAACATAAGTCTCTACCAAATGCTAAAGAAATACACAAACGACAAAATGTCACTCGAAAACGCCTGCAGAAATATCATTCGGTTGTGTCATAAGGTGTCAAAGAAACCACATCCACTTTCTCTTCCAGTGCCAACAAACCCACCTGTTAATTTTTTGCGCACTTCGTTTTACCTACACTGAGCAAAATTGGTATAAAAGAAATGCCCTGAATACTGTACGAAAAACACCTCAAGAGAAAAATCCGTTTTACATTTTCATACATTTGGTTTGCTGTGCATCAACTGAAAAACACCAATGTTTTATCATTTTGTTTACACATCAACAAGCAGAAGGTCTACCTAAGAATCCCATTGATACCAAAGAGAAACCTAGTGAACCTGTACCAGGATCAGAACGGACAGGTAGACGTTTGAATACCTCTCTGGAAACCAGGTCCTTAAACCAGCTTAAGTGGGCTATTAATACCATCAGGGATCTGAAGATTTAGCGCTAGCACCGGTCTCTGAAACAGCCACTGAGATACCAGAGCAAAAGAGCAGATCTTTCCTGCATATTAGGATCTCATTCTCAAACTCACAATATTGCAAGTGCTCACTATCACTTTCATTGCACAACACCCTTGCAAAAAGCAAGTCGAACACAAGAATTGATTTGTTTCTTATGCGTTCTATGAAACTTGTGCGTCATATGTAGATTCATATTTGAATGATGTCCTGACACATCATTCACTGTAACATTAATCATCACTCCAGCAAAATGACATGCTTATGGCAACACAGACCCACAACTGTGTCCACAAATTGTTGCCATCTTGAAAGCAAAGCTGTGCATCATCTCATTATGTCGACCAATCGGCTTTTATTAATATTAAACAGAAACCCACTGGTATTAAAATTGACTTTGTGTGGGGTATCTTAGAGTAGAAAAATCCATTTACACATACTGTTGTCAATATTAAGGTTGGCATGTAGGTGCATACATGAAAACAGAAAAAAGATCATCACTTAATGTAAAAATCTTGATGCTTTATCCATATGCATACAGTTCACTGCAACATTTCTCAATACTCTAAATAAGAAGCATTTAGCAATAAATAGTCAAAAGTTAGTATCAAACATCCCTTAAGACACCAGGTATCCGAGTGTTCATACAAAGGAGTTACGCTCTATAAATTATGAAACACAATCTGACTGTGCAGGAATAAAGTGCTGGTCTGAAACTGTGTTATCATGTACCTGAGGTCATTATCTGTAGTATCAGTTAAAGGACAGTTGCACTTTAGGAATAAATTGGTTCTAACGGGTTACAGTAGGACACCCGAGACGAGAAACCTGCGGTAAACTCCAGACCCGGTGCATGTGTTCACCTCCACATTTGTGCCTCAACCAAACAGGAAGAGAACAAACAGTGGTGTTCAGTGATGTGTGCAGATACAAGCCAAATTATTCAACATCCGCATTATTGTAAAAATGATGTCAGCTCCAACACCAGCACATTAACGTTCAGTGTGGACTTTTACTGAGGACGATGCACATGTACCCTAGGTGTGCTTTTTATTGCCTCTTACTAGACCTCTGTCATCACAACACAAGAGATCCATTGTCCCAGCCTCTGGATCCATTTCAACACCAGTCTTAAAATACCTCGTTTAAAGAGCCAATGACATGGGGGTTTAGAGAAAAGCATTCATAGTTAACCAAACAGTCAACATGTTAAAGGTCCAGTGTGTCATTTTTTGGAGGATCTATGGACAGAAATGCAATATAAAATAATACATAATGAAGCGTTACGTTTTTGCTATCTTAGAATGAGCTATTTCTATCTATACATCGTGGGTCCCCTTACACTGAATTCGACATGTTGTTTCTACAGTAGCCCTAAACCAGGGGTGGGCAAACTTTTTACCTCGAGGGCCACATCAAGTTTTCAAATCCTTAAGGGCCGCATGTTATTCGCATATTAAATTAAATCTTTTTATTCATTCCAAACAAAAATGTGTTAACTACTGTTGTGTATGTGCATGCAATTCCTTCTACCCTGTGTTTTATAAACACGTTCGTATTGAAAAATGGCAAAACATTTGCACTTACATTATTATAATAATTTACAGTATACATCATTTTTATTCTTGACATTTTTTCAAATATTCCTCTAATTCAGGGTTGTGCAATTAATCCCAAGGGCCACTTGAGAAATGGGACTGTTAACTCTTAATTCTGATCGATACTGAATTTATGGCTTTTAAAATGCAGTAAATATCTGATCTAACTCTTTTATATTTAAAAAAAGAAAAACCACCACCAACTTTTCTGCGCCTCTACCCTTTGTGCAATGCATGTACATACTAGAAATCAGATGTGTAATATTCAGTTATAAAAGTAAAACATTGTAATATTACATTTCGAGTTAAACATTTGGCATTGCAAATCTCAATTTCATTTATACTGTATCCATTTTGAGCCATATTTACAATTATTCTGATTCTCGAATGATGATATGGCTCGAAAGCCATATTTCACCAGTAACACTACTGGAACTATATATATCTATGACGGGAACCATTTCACAAGTCGGACTTATAAGAAGTCAAAGTAAAAGCAGTCTCTCTAATAGCATTTCACAGAAATAGTGACCGATTGCCGAACAGCAGAACCATACGTCACAGCCGTATCTCTTTCTCAGTGCTCAGGATGCAAATGTCTCGAGACGCGCTCTTGATAACAAAAATTGCCATGTCCTGCTATAGTAAACCAAAGCTCACAACACTCGTCCCTCCTCAGCGCGAGGCGCATCAAAAGACACAAGCAAACGCAGCGTTTAAACCCGTCTATCTAACTAGCGCAATAGCGCTTGTCTCCCACTCTTTTCATTTTTACTCACGTATGCACCCAGTGGATTTTGTTTGTATTACACCAAATTAGTCATTTTCACCGTAATCCTAACTGAAACGCAATGTTATTGAATACATTTATAAACCGCCTCCCGGGCCAGATGAAATTGCTTGGGGGGTCGGATGTGGCCCGCGGGCCGTAGTTTGCCCACCTCTGTCCTAAACGGACCAACTGCTCTACAGAGGATATACATTATCTCCTTCGGCAAAGTGAAAACATGATGACATCGTTGTCCTGTGTCAGTTGTCGTAGCTACTGGTAGTGCAAAAAGGATAGGTGGAGATAGCTGTTGGTTCACAATCTCACCACTAGATGCCGCTAAAATCTCCACATTGCTCCTTTAAATGACATACAGATCGTCCATATAACCATAACTGAAATTAAAAAGACATGCAGCATGAAACCTTTTAGCTACCATTTACACTTTCCTTTTACCAAAGTTATTTTATTCAAACGAGATTAAACTAAAGACCTTAACATAAACCTGTAAACATAGACGCTTAAAACCGTAACACATCTGCTTGGATCTACACACAAATCATTTTTAGGACCGAGTTGACAAACTGACTTTTTGTCTATCTGAGAGATAAAATCAGATCAGTTTCTTCGGAGTGCAGTCAATATCCGGCATATCAACATTAGTTGCGACAATAATGAGCTTTCCTGTAGCTCAGTGCTAAGAGCATTGCGTTAACAACGCAAGGTTGTGGGTTCGAACCCAGGGGATTGCAGATACCTATGTATAAATGTATAGGATAATGCAATGTAAGTCGCTTTGGATAAAAGCGTCTGCCAAATGGTAAATGTAATGTAAATGTAAATGTAATGTAATGACTTAAGTGCCAAGAAACGGAATCGTTACCGTCTTGTATAGAGTAAATAGAAATAGATTCGAGTCAACTTTGTCCAGTTTTTCTGTCTACAGCTTACCAACTCAATGTGACAACTGATGTGAACTATGCTGAGAACAGTTAATGTGATTCCAAAGCCTGAAATGAACCTGTCGTTTCCCTAATATTTGCATAAGGTTTCAGTTATAATGTGACAGCCATCTGCTGTGTTCCAAGCCAACAGTTCAGAAAAAGAAACTATGACCACAGCAAACATGACCCTGCGATATGACAAGTTTATAGAAGCTCTTTGTGTTTGGTTAGAAACGTTCAATTATGAGTAATTTACATACTGTATATGTGCACTGCAGAATGATATCTCTGAAGCTGTAAATGCTTTACATTACACTTATATCTAAAGTCACTTACAAATGAGAGAGGATTAATAGTGTTTCTTAGAAGCAAAATTTATGTTCTAAAAAATACCAGACAAAACAACATTTTAAGTCCAATATTTCGATTGTGGCTTATAGGCAATTCCTAAACACTATAACCAAGTAATCTGGCCTTTTTAGAAGTCTTTTGGATATATTATACTAGAGGGGTAGAATAAACCATCGATCCCACTCTGAGCTGTTCTTGCCTCTCATCTTCATACATTAAACCCAACATCTTTCTTTCAAAAGCTGTCAAACCGAAGCCAAAATGATATATAATCCTGCCTGCCATCCATCTAGATTTAATCCAATAGACAAAGACAGAAATACACAAACATGCCACACAAAAGAGATGCTAAGAAACACAAAATAAACGCCACGGACCCATGCATCAAACAACAAACGGACAAAGAACGTGTGCATCTGCGACAGTGACCTTCACCTGAGTGATTGTTTTGCTGCGATTGATTTCTAGAATAGAAAAGAGACTCTTCTGCAAAACACAATGACACTAAAGCCTTCAGCAAGCATTCAATACAAGAAAGATACATCTGATTATGAGCTCAGTTAATAAGCCCATAATCAAGACAGCGAACAAAAACACATCTCTTAGGCCCGTCTAGTTACTATCCAACAACAAATCTACCAAAAACTAAACTTGTGCTGTCAATTCTCAGGGGGTAATAAGTGAAAAACCCTGAATTGGGTAAATAAACCTATTCCAGATGGGATGAAATAATGTCAAGTCAAATTAAATGATAAATTCCCCAGAAATACCATGACTTAAGTAGAAGGGTCAGAAACCTCACTGGTAGAAATGTGATTTCATTTTAAGGATCTGAGTATTGCAAGGTTATTACGCCTGGAACATGCCAGTGTGATACAGCAGATATTGTGATTTTGGATAAAAGCGTCTACTAGGCAGATGTAAATGGCAGCCCAGTTTTAATGCAATTTTGATGGATATGAACAGCTGATAAAAAGGTATATTCACAAAGTGAGATCTTAAAACGAGCATCTCAGCTGGATGTAAAAGTAATATCTAACTCCACTAAAAAAAGAAACACTCTAAAACATCGAGGGTTCACTAAAGCAGCGCAGCGGCTCTTCCAAAAGAAAATCCTCGGAGATTAACTGAGAGACATTTGCAGGCTGTGTGAGAGGGAAATCTTAAGCACATTCAAAAACCCCTGCCTGCAAAGCTGATGCCTTAAAACCAGCTGCCAATGACAGTTCGCTCGACACGTCTGAAATCCTGTTTACTATGTGAATACACCATTTACAATGAGAAAAATGTTGTCTATAAAAGTGACAATCTATGGCAGTGCTTTCGAGTGCCTATAAGATTGGAAAAGGTTTTCAATGCCACTATAAACCCTGATGCAAACAGATTTACAGTTCTAATATTACAAGGACAGCCCACCTGAAATATCCTGGGGTTGATTTTCTTGCTCAATATTGAATGAAACCGTTCAAGATCAACCATTGTGCGCTTTGAACTAGGGGTGGGCGGAATGGCCAAAAATTTCATGGAATGATTCATTTTATTTCACGGTAACGATATATTTTGCAGTAACAATCTCCCGTTATTATTATATATCTTATACCAAATTTTTCTTAGATTGATTTACTTTTTTTATTTATTTTTTAGGGGCTGTGTCCACCGAGGCCCATTTACGCAGCTGAAAACGGCAGCATGGGGTCTGTACTGTAAGTCTTCATCGCTCTTCACTCTCTATGAGATGAGCATTTTTAGTGTGTTGCGACTCTTTGTCTTAAGGTTTGTTTATTCTCACGTTTGTCTTTGCACAGCGAGTCTCTGGTGACTCCACACGCCTCTCCCAAAACGGGTGTAAGCGGCGTGTCACGTCAAAGCGCTCACGCGGCGAGCATCGAGTTTCAACGCAAGTTTCACCTTGGCTAAAGTTAAACTTTATTAAAATGATCTGTCTTCTAAAGTACGTGGTGAAAATGAGCTTTTTTATATGCACACGCAGATCCCTTCACGAGCACCGCGGGTGAGAGAGAAAGCGCCGGACTGGAGCCGATCACAAAACTACAGACTGAAAGATGGTCACAAGAATATTTGATACCGCGGTAACGGAATATTCCGTCATAACACCCAGCCCTACTTTGAACCTACAACCTTCACTAGTTATAATGGAATGATCTAGTTTTCCAGTCCTGTTCAATGGTATACTACAGAAAACTGAGACCTTGGACACGTCCGGGCAGATAATGCAAACAATGCATCAGCTGACAAAAGAGCCAGAGAATACACAAGGTCTCATTTGAAAGGCTGTTTATGAGCGGTCCCTGAGCTTTAGAAAGGGTTTTCCCAGCATGCCTCACACAGTGCACTGTAGAGGGTCAAGGCAGCACAAGGCTATTTAAGATGTGACAGCATTTAATTTTGAGAAAGTCATCTTTGTATGTTACATCACAAGAGTAACATTTGCTAAGGAGAGCTCAATTATAACCTACAAGTACATACAATTCAACAGGCAATTTTTGCATCACTCTTAACAAAACAATTCTGACAATAATGCATGCAAACACCTTTAAATCTGGATATTTAAAAATCTTATGTAGACTGTTTTTTGGCCAGGACACACATACTGACTAATAATATTACTAGTCACAATAAGATGATACCATAAAAACGCAGTCCATGCGTACACGGATAAGGATCATATCATTTAAAAGATGAAATGTTCTTTCTAATGAAACAGATCACAAGCTTTTGCGAAAAAAAAATATTTATTAAATATCAGTACAGTGACAGATATAAATGTAGCTTTACCTCGAAACTTCTTGGGAGGGTTGTTGAGATCTCCAGATTCTGGCTGCACCACACACCGGTCATCCACCAGACTGTAGAGGTGAGAGACAAAAGTCAGAGTAAGGTTTTCTCTATATAGACCCTAAACACAATCTAAACATTTAGCCTCATTCATTAAACATTTGTAAATATACGTACACATTTGCGCGTAAAAGAGACCTTCCCGAAAACTTTCCTCCGGATTCACAAATACTTCGTAAAGCTCAGATTTGATAGTGAAATGTGTGTATGTTAATGAATTCCAATCACTTGTAAACAGGGAACTATCATCCATAATTAGCACAATCCGCCTCTGCACAACAGTTACGCAAATTACGTACCTAGGAAGGCTGGAATCCTCTGGACTTCATTCTCAGGTTTGGCAACAGTTTTGCATAAATGCATAATAGGCTATATGCTTACCAATAAATTAATAAATGAAACTGTGTCCACCAAAGCGCTTTTAGTCAACTGACATAATACATGGTGCTCTTCTGACAATGACCAGCTGTTTTTTTTTTTATTTGGAATATCCAAGACCGTGACATGTTACTAGTGTCGTATTTAAAGAATATTACTGAATAGACCGTTATAAAAATGCAGTAACCAGCAATATTAACTTCTCCATTTTTGTGTATGATGGTTGGTCAATGTAGAGTTTGTCCCGCCTCTCCTCCAATGTGGTTGGACAGCTGTCCAGACAGTTTTTGGCACTTATTCACTACCATAGTAGGAAAAAGTAAGATGGTAGTATAAAAGTGCCCCAGACCTGTTTGCTGTCCGACATTCCTCAAAATGTCTTCTTTTGTGTTCAACAGAACAAAAAATTATAAGGTATGTTTTCCTACTATGGTGGTCAATGGGGGGCAAAATCTGTCTGGTTATAGCATTCTTCCAAATATCTTTTGATAAATTTATACAGATTTGGAACAACTCGAAGGTGAGTAAATGATGACAGAATTTTCATTTTTGGGTGAAATGTTCCTTTAATGTGACTAAACATTACTTTCAATCACCTGACCAACCTGCCTTTCTGTTCAGCATATGGTCACAGTAAATACAGACTCAAGAATGCTCTGTATGCAAGCATGAAACAATAGTTTCTATCCCATGTGAAATGTTAACAGAGGCGAAACATGAACTTAAAACCACGAAACTAGGACTGTTATCACATCAACTGACCGCTCTGTGTTCCCACAAGCTTATCTGCTTGTGGCCACAGTGTTGACACAGCAAATGTCAAATTATAATGATCGCTTTCAATGTAAATGTAATGACGCCAATATTTGCCTTCTATCATGATTCCTTTATATCTCGAGTCAGAACACATGTGTGGTATAACACAACAGGGTCGACGGAACCCAACTATAATTAATTCGCCATATGCTTTTCTTTTATTGAACCCTTCGGGATATCGCTTTCAGTAAAGCTCTTAAGAGCACATGCATTAGCCACCCACTGAAACCTCAATGAGGCTTTAAACCACACAACTACTGTAGTGGGGTTAAAATTTAAATCATCATTAGCAGAAAATGATGATTCTCAACATTTGCATTCTGAAAGGAAATATCTAATAATCTCTAATTGTCATTAAAATACAGTCACTCAAGTGACACTTTGGTCTTCCCTTATATATTTTGGTTGTTTCAAAACCAAGTTATCTATTTTGAGCATCATAGGTTAATCGAGACAGCACCATTTTTACATTGATGTCACACAGAATTTTTGCTTACTAAGGCGCATTCAAACATACTAGTAATTAGTCTAATATACACACCTATAACTTAGTCAGTTTATTAATATAGCATGTTTTACAATTCACATTGTTTAAGCTTAAAGGTCCAGAGTATGAAATTTAGCGGAATCTAGTGGTGAGGCTGCGAATTGCATCCAACGACTAACTCCACCCCTCCCTTTCAAAGCACTACGGTGGCTGACAGAGAACTAAGATGTCGTCACTAGGGATGCTCATTTCGGTTCATTTCCCCCTTATGTTAAAGCTAATGCTCGCCCAGACCTGCCTGAAACACCCCCACAAATCTACGTCAGTTGGTGGTCTGATTTGACTAAGACCGCCCAAATGTATACGCAAGTAAGGGGGGTGTACCTGTCAGTACAATTGCTTTGGAACCTGATGTTCCAAATATGGTAAGAAGCGTTACATTTCCGTCACACGCTTGCAGTATTCGACCAATCACTACGCACTGGTTGACTGGCCAATCAAAGCACACCTCGCTTTTCAGAGCGATGAGCTTTGTAAAAAATCCACGCGTTTCAGAGAGGCGGGACAAAGAGGAGATATCGCATATGTGCGGTATGTGGAAAATACAGCGTAACAAATTATAACAAAACGAAAGCACAAAGAGCCGGTAAAGTTTATTTCTGTAGAATTCAACAAAGACCAAACCGAGCAGTTGCATCTGAATTAACACCATGCAATGTTATAATTAAAGTCAGTAAGGCCTTAAAACAACAGAAGCGGTCATTGATATGGACTTAGCATAGATGCATTCTTAATAAATGCTGATCGACAAGATTATGTCACATTCCCCAGGGACTCGTAACTTTGGTCTCATCTTTTTGTACTTGACTGTCACAGCCAAACAAACCCCCGGCCTGCCAGTAGCCATCAGGCTGGTTGTGTCCTGTCTGGTTGTCTGTGCTCAGCTGCAGAGCAGGTGGCTCATTATCTTATCCACGCTGAGGTCGTTGTGTGGCACACAAAAACACTACACGGCGAGTGTGCCAGAATGGCTAAATATAGCCGTGGCTCTGAGGATGTGCGCACGGGAGACAATAGTAGAGAAAATGATAACAGGACAAAATTAGATATATTAACGTTCTGTTATTTAAAGACGCATGCTTTTGTTGCCATGGACGGGTGACGTGGAGCAGTGATGTACATGTAGACGTTGAAAAATTGCACAAGGTGTCAAAGGGGGACGATTTCCAGGAGGTGGCAGAGTGTGATTAAACGGACACGCCACAATCTCATTTCAAGAAGAAGGACATGAGGGCACGGATCAGACTTGGCTCTACCAAGGAACATGAACACTTTTAGAAATATACAGAAAAGCGAAAGACCATGGCAATGTTCTGGATGTCTACTGATTCATGTGTTTCAGTCACAGTGGGATACTTTCGATCTAATACATGCACACTTATATATAAATAAACAAACATACATGTACATATTTAAGATAATGTGAAATCCATATTTATATTATACATAAATAAATTATATTTATATTAAACGTATAACTATTTACGTAAATACATGCATGTGTGTAAGTTTATATATATAGTTTTGTGTTTATATAATGTGTGTGTGAAATGTATACATACACACATCACAGACACATTATATAAACACAAACATTTATTTTGGAATCGATTAATCACGTTTAATCGATTTGACAGCCCTAGTCAGACCTCAATTAAGAAGGCATTGTTTCTGTCCGCCATGGGTTTTTCACCCATGTTTAACCCTCACTTCACAAGCCCACACGTGCATCGTTCATATGTTTAGCTGTGTTTATAATCATTCACAATACGAACATATCTGCATCCAAATAATATAATATAAACTGGACATTGAAATACTAAAGCATAACCAAACAACTGTTTCCACTTCTTCTTTTTTCACATTTCATCACTTTCTTCTTCCTGTTGTATTGTGATCATGTTCGCCTAAATAAAACTATTCTAAGGACAGGTCATCTTACCCCAAAGTGCTGATAAATCCATTAGTGGACCCTTCTGCATACAGGGAGCAGATGTCCCCGATGTGAAGAAAGCTGGACATTTTGTCCGACATCTTGCTCTGCTTTACGGCGTGCCTGCGGAAGAGATATGAAATTATATTAGGGTGAAATAAAAAACAGTATGAAACACATCTGTTTTATTTATACAGTTTAGAATGTAGGTTATCATCAATGGAACAGCTAGTGGAACTATAATAGCATGACTAGGAGGGCCATAGGGATGGACTCTAGAAAATGAGAAATTGCCATTTTGAGATGCCCTAGTTTTAAGCATAGACGTGAAATTCAAGGTCCTTTCGCTCTATGGGTGGATGATGGGGAACGTTCTGGAACATTTACATTTCCTGGGATTGCCCTATTCGTTTTTGGAAAGAGATACACAATGTCCTTGAAGAAACTCTAGAAATGCCAATTTTTTTTTGGGGTACTTTTTTTGAATAATGTCTCAATGATGTCTTGGATAAAGAGTAAGAAATATATGTTTAAAATAATTCTTGCATCAGCCAAAAATGCAATAACTTGATGTTTGTATAAACCTATCCCTCCACAAAGGCTGATGTTTTGAAGAATACATTTATAATGGAAAAAATTACATTTTGTGTCGATTTCGAAAATGACTTTTTGTTGATTCTTGGACTAAATAGATTGAGCACATAACTCCAATCGAACCTAATATTTTTGTTCTAGAATAATTTTTTATTTGTTTTTTTCCCCAGTGATGTGACCAACACACAACAAACATGAAGGGGTCCAAGGAAGGATATTATTCTCGTAACTTTGACTGTTTTATAGGTGAATTATTCTGTCATTAAATTGTGTAAAGTTTACTATTACTGTAAAAGTGATGCTGTCATAAACAGATTTGCTAACTGTATCCCTTTGCAATAAAAACTTAAATAATCAAAAATAATAATCTGCCAAAAAGAGCTAAAACGAATGTGAGGATCTTCAGCCATTTTCAGATGATCCTGATAGTGCTTCTCACACAAAACTTTCCGAAAACAATTTGTGTAAGTCGTACGCTTCTTTCATTGCAATTCCATCAGAAGAGAAACCAGCACATCCTTCAACACTTTACGTAAGTTTGCAATGACATGAGGTCATTTTGGGGAATCCGTTTCTTTTACACATTGCCATTCAGGGATTACTGGACACACAATTCTGCCTGTTGTAGCAAGGTGAATCTTAAACTGGGTGACAGCAGTATACATCACTTTATGTAGATTATTTAGGACAATCCAATGACCACTAACGGCTAATGAACAGTTAATAAACAAAGTGCACTCAGAAACTCTCATATGTATCAGATGCGGCAGGACCACTGAACACTTTCCTCTGGAACATTGAGCAGATGCTCGAATCAATTTGAGATGAAGTAAATGACAGATGAGACCAGACAACATCAATAAGAAACATTTCACAGACGCTCACCTCAATAATACCACATACATCACAGGGATACAAGTTACAACCAAATAGTATTGACAGTGTTGTGATAACTGAGTTTACGCACAAATTAGAAATTTCCCCACATGAATAAAAAGACATTCGTTTTTACATCATACTTCCAAAATAGATGTCAGCTAGATTAATAATGCAGACATGCTAGTAAACACTGAAGAGAAGCAGAATGATTTGTTTGTGTGTCAGCTAATGAAAACTTTGTCTTCTGTGCACTGGCCAGGAACACATAGTTCTTAAGAAAGTGTATATTTTGTCAAGTTGGGGTGTTGGGATTCTTTAAACTTTAGCAAGTTCAAAATCTGTAGCCAAGTTTAACAAATTACTGTCATGCTGTCTGTTAAACAATAAAGCAAATAGGTATTTGCATGTGCAATGACAGCTGTATGTGGGCTGTTCCTCAAACCCTCACATTGGGATGCATTATTTTTAGTGTGTGGGAACTAAATATGGAGGCCAGACGTATCTTATTCTTCCATGTTTTAAGCTTCAGCTTTTCTGTGTGAAAAAAATGACAGACACATGAACAGTAAACATTCACCTTCACCTTATAGGTACAGTGAGGTAAAACCAATCGCTTAATTCGACATGTGACCGTTAACACAACAACTGACAGTTCAGTTAAGACGCACCATCCGTCGAGGCTAGTTTTCCCAAAACGACCACGAAACTGCATAATACATCACCCAAATAAGGCTATTCATCCATACAAGCTTTCGACCGATAACAAAATATGTATTATAAATGACATTAATCAGTAAATCTGTTATCTGCGGTCCCACCTGCCTCCTGCAACATTTCCCGCCACCGTCACATTCTAACGTTGTGAAATTGTTACAGTTGTCGCGGATCGAACAGGCAAAATGATACAATGTCACAAACTTCCGTTGTGATCACATCGCACTGATGGATGCATCAGTCACACATCCCTCTTCACAGCACTGTAACGGCAAGAGTTCACCTGAACTTTACCTTCTTCAGAAGGACCGTGTCGGAAATGCAACGGTGGCGATGCGGTCAGCGGATAAAAGCGTCCGGCCGGGTTTCCTCGTATAATTCCATGATACGCGACAGTCCCCCAATTGAAAATCGCGGCGTCTAGTGCCAGTTGGATTTTGTCCGCACTTGTCCGTCCGCTTTTTTACCACCTCCACATGAGCTCTGAAGCTCCTCCCCCTTGTGGACGCGCATCTATGAGGTGGCACATGGGTAATGGAGTTCTGAAGTTGCTTGATAGATAGATAGATAGATAGATAGATAGATAGATAGATAGATAGATAGATAGATAGATAGATAGATAGATAGATAGATAGATAGATAGATAGAGATAGTAGAGATAGATAGTAGGTAGTAGGTAGGTAGGTAGGTAGGTAGGTAGGTGGTAGTAGGTGGTAGATAGATGACAAACAGACAGTTTGAAACGACAACATTATTTAACTTGGTTGAGACACATCAAATGCTATTGGCAAACTCACGCATTAAAATCCAGTTAAACAGGTTTGCATGTTTTAAACGCACTAATAAACATGTACCATGCTAGACAGAGGCATTCAAACTTATTCTACTTTTGTCTTTTTAAGTCTGACCCATAAATCAAGTTGGTGATCTAATTTTTTCCTATTTTGCATTTGGCCTACTAAAACATTTGTCAGAACTGGAACACATTTTTGATGTGATTTGGCTCTGGCTTTAAACAGTGTCCCTCGGTGTAGATGGCTCTATTTGAAACATGCAGTGGGTTGCTTATAAATGTGCCAAACTCACCGAAGTCAATTTTTTTTACTTTTCAACACCTCACCTCGCTCCATTCTGCTTTGCAATGCCTGGATTGTAATGATCCTGTCAATTGTTAACACATAAACTGGTTTCACTCAGAAATATGTCGGATTATCAAAGTAAAAATGTGGCAAATTGCATTTAGAATTTAAACATTTAAATACACCAAGTTTACTAAGTACTGTGAACAATGAAGAATAATATTTTTGTTTTTTAAAAAATTTAATTTACTAGAGGACCTTCACTTATCTAAAAATTGACTGAGCAACGAGAGGTGCAACACTTCTTTCCAGCGTGTGCTGTCAAAGTAAAATAAAGTTTTAATTTTGCGAGGACATCACCCCTAAAAAGCACAGTTGCATTACCAATGGCTCACCTTGTCGCCTAGCAACTAGTGTACACTCACACCCTAAGATTTATGTTTATGCTAAATAATACACAACTCAAATGATGCATGCACACACCACACACACAATAGAAGCTCTTTGTGCTTGTCAGTCATGTGCTGTATTGAGAATAAGTAGAGAGACTGGCCGTGAGCGGGAGTGGGCTGCCATCATTATAAATATAGTTGCGTGTCTTGCGTTCATCTCTCTTATTTTCGACCTGCATGTGTTTGTGTGAAGTGGATGAGAGTGAGACCATCGGCTGAGCCTTTGACATGTAAATATCTGGTGTGACAGCTGCTTGAAATGAAAAAAAAGGCCCATACGGCTTGTCCCTTTTTATGTGTTGATGAATGCAACATTTAAACAAGAATGATTTGGGTAGAAAAATTGTAAACAACAATAAAATGTGACAGATGTCTTTCAAAAAACACGTTTTATGAAATTGAACATTGGAGGTTGTTTTTAAAGATTATTAACACTAAGAGAATGCTTTGGTTTGTGATCAATGGTTGGCTTTCAATGCATTCTCAAGAACTAACAAAACAGGAAAAACTTGGTTAGATTCATAAACAAGCACTTCTAGTTTAAATCTATAAATAAAATCCCGGCAGCAAGACAAAAACAGAATTACCACAAACTGAATTGCTTATAGTTTATAAGGATTAGCCCAGTAAAAAAATCTAAATCCAAAAGTCTTCATATGAACCTGACCCCATTGATGATGTCATTTATGAATCATAAGATGCTTTGGAGAACAAACATTTTGTTTCCTTGGAATAATGTATACCTGTGAATTGTTTACAACAACACCAGAACTGTGTAAAAGAAAAGGAAGGCAAATTACCAGTGATTCACAGGTACATTACAGGAACATAAAGTAGAATGAAAGAAAGAAAGAAAGAAAGAAAGAAAGAAAGAAAGAAAGACTGTACCAACTTTAACGACTGTATCTCGGAGTATATAAAAGTGGTTAGATGTGTTTTATGTCAGTTCATTGCAACTCATACTTTGACGGACAGATCTTCTTCTTGCTTTAAATCTGAGCTCATTGGGTTTAGTCTTGGGTCTCAGAATTTCTGGATGGCAAACTTTAAAGAAACCAATAAAGTTTTTTATTTATTTATCACTCAACTGGTGTGACAAGATCATCTAAACAAAGCAGCAACATCACAGCACCATCTGGAACTTGTCTGGAACATATGAGGCATGGAATGATGTGTCATGGGCAATATAACAAGATAAACAAAAATCAGAGCCGTGCCTTGCAATAAGTATACAACAGCTTTTGCTGTTCTATAGGACACAAAAGTTCTTCCTCACTAAAAATAAAAGACAATTATACAGCGATAATGGCTCTGGTTTTCCCGGAGGAAATGGTCTTATAATACGAATGACAGCATTGCTAATTGGGTCTTGCACCCTCCCAACTCTATAAGACTGAGATGATATCGATAAACCACAGTATTTTGTGTACATCATCAGGCAAAAAAGACTTTATCCTACCAAGCATGTTAATCTAAATCCGTTCATATGCTGATAAACATTGTATATAGACAAACAACTTTCGTCATTTATTTCAAATAAAATATAAATTCTGGACGGTGGTAACTATGGAAATGAGTCATTTGAACTCTGAGCTGAGATGTGACATCTTAAGATACAGTGACAGGCTCTTGAGAGAGCAAGAATGAGATCCAATCCATTCGAGGGTCCTTCTTTCATTACTATTCATTTATTCGCTCAATTTTCCCTTCCAGAAAAAGGCCTGTGATCTTGTGCTGTTAGCTCTTCACAACCTAAACAGCTGAGCTCAACGTCCCTTTTATTGGTCTCGGGATGACAGGACCTCCAGTCGTCTCTGATGAGTAGCAGAGCCGATTACCCGGTTTGAGCTCTAAAAGTCACGCAGCTTCATTAAGCCGCTATTAAGCACTGTGCAATTTCACTGTCACTAATTGTAGTGCAGAGGACAGGCGTGAATGATGAGCGGAAACCTCTGTGCGCTCCTGCAGACGGAGAATTAGAGAACGTTAAATAAATGAAGAGGAAACACAGATAGAAAATCAATTTGTTCACTTATTGTTTTTCAGATTTGTAGATAAAACTAGTCATCTCATCTCTCACCAGAGATATGTTCAGCTTCAATGTGACAGTCTGTCTAATTCTATCTCTCTGCCTGTTTTTCTTTTCTCGTGTAATGAAGCAGTGTTTAAGAATGACACAGACGTACTGTCTCATTCATTTAGTGTTGCATCTTAAAGCCATTTTTATTTGAACGGCACCTTTATGAACTGCAAAAACAGATTATATTAAAAATCATGTTTGAATTCCAAGTAATATCAATCAGACTGCTGTTGGGTTGTTTTGATTAAGTAATAATTACTAAAAATAATAATAATGATTTTTGATCATTTTAAACTCTTATTTTAGGCAACATTGAGAGCAATGTTGTTCTCAAAACAAAAAATGTTTGTTTTAAAAGGCCCTTACATCTTAATGGTAACAATATGATATGAGAACTACTTATTTCAAATAAGTGAAATAAAATGAAGCAGAGAATTTCCAAAAACACACACAAATGCACATCATAGCAGTGGATAGTATAGTATATCACCATCAATATCTAGGCCAAAGCAATATTTCTCTTTCTCCGTCATGTTGCAGTGAATTTCTCTATACGATGTTCTAAATAAAAATATACACGGTTTTAAAATCGCCTGTGCTGAACATCAGCAGTCTTGCGGGACACACTTGTTTAGGAAAACAATGCCCTTCTTTCTCAAGAGGACCTGAGGCCAGAGATGGCCACCTAACAAACAGAAATGCATCCAATATTTAGTCTAAGTCTAAATCTACTTCTTGGAGAATTAGTAAATTATAAAAACTTTGTTTCATGTACACAAAAGAAGAGTCGGTGACCAAATAAAACTGGACTCCATTGACATCCATCTTATGAAACTCAAAACCACTGCGACATTTATCAAAATATCTTCTTTTGTGTTATATACAGGTTTCAACGACATGAGGATGAATAAATAATGACAGCATTTTATTTTTGATATCCCTTTATTAATACACTATTTTAAACTGAACATTGCTCGAAATCCTCATTTGATTCATTTTAAATTGTAATTGTTAATAGGACTTAAAGTCTCTCTAAAAGGCACAAGTATTTCTCAACTGGCTTTCTTGGGCCTGGCAGTCTCTTAGAAGCGACAATGCGACCTTACCACAAACTGACAGTTTCGGAGCCACCTGTGAGACCTCCGTGTCCCTGCCCGTAAGTGTTTCCCTTATGAGAGAAAGCTGACTGACTTCACTCTTCAACAACCGTTCCTAAACACTAAAGCCTACACGCACCGTCCGGTCGATATCACACATTCTGTTGCCATAGAGACCTGAGAATGTGCTCACTTGCCAAACCCAATGAGTCACGAGACAATCACAGGATCTGAGTTTACCACAGTCCTCACATTATCACTGATGGGAACTGAAGGAAACACTTTTACTGTATTACTGAAATGCATGTCCTGCATGGCCAACATAGACACTGAGGAGAAGTTCTTCACCTCTGCATATTTTATTTACTCTCATGTGGTTGATAAAATGTATATGACTGCTTCTTCTGTGGAACACAGTAGAAGATATTTTGAGAAATGTCTCAGTGGTTTTGTGCCCGTACAATGAAAGTCGATGGAGTCCAATGTTGTTCGCTTACCTACATTCTTGTTATGCAGAAGAAAGTCATACAGGTTCGAAATGAAATATTCAATTTTTGGGTGAACTATTAACCGTTTTTGCCTGTGGTATACCTTATATACGAAGCAATTTAAGTTAAACATTTCATAAAAATCAAATCTATAATTTAGAGCAACGTAGAGCCCGTGCAGGACTTCAAAAGTTCATTACCACAAATAAAAGAAAAGGAAATTGAAATATTGAATGTCCATAAGCAGTTTAACTTGATGCGTACAGTAAAACTGGCAAAGACAGAACCCACCTGCCTCTTCCCATCATGCCTTGTGCTTTGCTCTGGTTTCTAGTCTCTGTGCTAATTAACCCAGATGTAGATATTAATACTGTGGTGAAGATGAAAGCGGGGCTGGAGTGAAAATGGGGCAGATCTAGAAGAGAGGGGGCAGATTTAAGGGTGACGTTTGAATGAAGTGGGTCACTCCCACCCCTGTGTGTCAAGAGACTAACAGCAGTTACTATATTAAAATACCCATGGGCCTTTTTTAATTGCTCGTTGCCCGGAGGGCTACGGGTCCAATGACAAATGCAGACTGCTCTTAAAGGAAATGGTTACGGCGTAACACTTAAGATGCAGTAGTGTTTTGTAAAATATATGCATCAACGGAGATCTCGCCAACAAACTTGTCAAACATTGCAGATGTCACTTTTTTCCAGTCCTCCTCAAATTTGGGCAGATGTCCCCACATATATTATTCAAAGCAGCAAACATTTGCCCTTAATGGTTTAAAAAGTCAAAGGAAACTTTTCTCATCACAAAAATATTACTTGAGCAAACTTGAAAATGAATCTGCTTGGTTTGTACTTTTAGTTTATTAATATTCAGCCTATACCTATAAATAGCATCAACCTACACTTTACACTATGCATTAAAAAACAGTTTAGTTCATTCACAAGAAAAAATTGTTAATCTGCTGGAGTGTCAAACATGAAAATATTCCACTTCAGACACCAGCAGAGCTCAATATTTAACATCGGAACAAAACTGAAACCAGATTCAATTTCAATGGAGAACTGAGATGTCTAACGGTAATAATCCTGAGCAGTTTGGTTCTCTACAGTGACATGCTTTTCTCTGTAGCACTTTGACATCATCAGACCGCGCCTGAGTGTCACTTGGCACTTCATTTAACTTCTGGGAGTCTGTGTCGCTGTTGTGCCCTCCTCCATAGTCAAAGGTCAGTTCCTGGTATTGCTCTATCTCTCGATTCGTAAACAAAGCCAGTCTGGGTACCAGCGAGTGAACACGCACCGGCACCATGATCAGGTTGGGCTGGCAGGAGTGGTTGATGAACCTGCCCACATTCCCCACAGTCACAGGATCCACGAACGTCTGGGTGACCCTGTCTCCACCGCTGTGCTCCTGAACAGCTATGATGTAGTTCATATCCTGAGGAGTCTGTGAGAGCTGCCTGCGACGAGCCTCGTGGGGGCCGATAATTTCCCCTGCGTACTCGCATACGAAACGTCCACAAGGGAGGCGCTCTAGAGTTTCCACCCCCAAACCTCTGTCTGTGGTGCTGAAGACACCCAGGTGAACTTCGATCCCCTTTTGAACCAGTCGGTTCTGACATGAATCGCTGCAGGCACACAGGACGTTGCACTCAAACACAGGCTTGGTGTAGCTGTCGTCTTCCTGCTGCTGAATCAAATGTGCCCTGCTATCGTACGTCTGGCCAAACCTCGAACAGGGGCAGGAGTCGGGCAGGCAAGACTGGGCACGACAAGAGCAGCCTGGGAGCGTCACCACACTCGGATCAAGGTCACTGCCTGGTCCTTGGACATTCTCTGGCACATACTAAGAGAATTGAGATTAAAAGGTTTTTGAAACGTTTAAAATTAAAGGAAAGTGCTGACATCTAGTGGTGATATGGCAAAACAGTTACGCTATGCAAGCATTAAATGGACAAATGTCCTTATATTTATTAAGATAAAATTAGGTTATGTTTAAAAAGATAGTTGTACAGTTATAATGACAATAAACACACTATGCTTATAAGGAGGTTACCTGGAAGTTAGCAAAAGCGTCCTGAGATACGCGGTCCTCAATTAAAACAGGAACATTCTCGAGTCCTTTGCTTAAATCCTGACTGTATGATCGCATCATGTGTTTTGTACATTTCTATAAATCTATTAAAGACAACATGAATGATTACAAAGCCTTGTTTACCGTGTAAATGGCTGGATGTGCGAAACGCGAAGAACACCGGAAATGCACAAGTAGCGGTTTACAAAATAAAAGTCAATCCGAATTCTCAGAAGGGCGTTTAAATTTGGTTTCAACTTTCGCTAACAAAACGTACAATAATAAATACATGCAACACAGTTCACCTACGTAATAGAACTAATATAAAAAGGATGTAGACTTGACTGGTTCAAATGAGTTTTTATTTATTGTTAAACCACAAAACATTACTATAATAGCACACTAGGGCGACATGGAACTGCATACCGGATATGAGCAGTGATTCTTTTAAAACAGTCTGATTGGCACTTTAGTGCACTCCATTCACTCATACCTCTAACTGGCATTTCTCATGTGCAGATGTTTGTCTCATGATAAATGCACAGCAGGCAGCAATGTACTTAAAACACGTTTCTGAATTAACAATATAAACTCTGTTAAAACACAGGAGGACTAATCAAAACACCTACAAATAAAATGTTAATAATAAAAAAAGATATCAAGGCATAATGCCCGTTTAACCAAGTTATTTTCAGTCTATGTTTGCATTACCATTTATATACTTTTGCATGATATATCAAAGAAAAGTCATTGGGAAAAAATCTACATCAGCTGTTTGCATGAACCAACGCAACAAGAACTCCTGCCTGACGGATCGAACAAAAACTGAAGTGCCCGACACTGTATAACTTCAGCCATAAAATGAGGAAGAACCTATTTCTGTTTACAGCATAGACATCAACACAATGGTCCCATACAGAATGAACTGATCTACAATAGCCAACCAACAGAAACATATCTTGAATGATTTAAGTGAATGATAAGGAGGAGGTGAGTGTGTAAAGCCGTCATTGCGTTCTGATGTGGATCCAGATGTCTAAGTCAAGGTTTCCCCTTTTGTGACCTTAAGAGATTAAAGAGAAAACATATGAGAAATATAAACAATTCAAGGCTGATGGGTTAAAAATAAAGAAATTGAAACAAACGTACTCGGGCTTCAATGTATTCGATTCGCCTCTCCAGTGCGGTCAGCTTCTCGTTCAAAGTGGCTAGACGCGACCTGCAGGACATATCTAAAGAGAAACAAAACCATTTACATTCAGCCCACAACATACTGACGCGAGCCTGTTTCAGCTGTCAATGTTTGGGTACAGAAAATCCATCATTTGCAACATAACGAGGTCATTAATATAAATTATTACAAGCTGCATAGTTGCTTACATTGGTGCGTTGATGTATTTAAGTTATAGTGCACGTAGGCTGGCAATGAAACTGCGACTGGGGTTTATCAAAACAAACCAGCGTAACGTTAACGTTGTATGGATCAGTGCCCCTCGGCTTTTTATTTATTTACCACAAACAAACACTCAAAATCTGCTTATAGCAACACGAAACCTATAACAGTTATATAATAAGCAACATCTTCAGTCAAACTTCATATTTAGGATAAAAAGTTTATAAAAACGGAAATGGGCGACGGCTCTGGAGGTCCAACCCAACGCCCTAACTAAATCGCTACATCATCTAGTGTCGTTTTACACATTAACCATAGATATTTGGACGCCACGGTGTCCATAACTGTAAAACTATAATCCAATACGATTGCGAATAATCATCATAATTGTCATTATAAAGCTTCCAAACGATCCCGTACTCCCGATTAGCATGTTAGCATGAAGAAATGGCGTAATGAATTCAAGATCATTAGACGCGCCGTAGTTCCCTTACCGAATGAATTGAGGAAATCGGCGATTTTCTTAATGCTGCTGGTGATTACTTCGATATATTCACGATTCGCCCAATCCTGGTGAATTTCTCTTTGCACTGGGTCTTCCTGTCCGGCCATCTCGAGCTGGTTAGCATTAGCCACTGACTCTGAGTAGATGCGAGCGCCCCCTGCTGAATCGTCACAGTTCTGTACGAGCCTACGAGGTGGTAATGTGAAAATAAGCTATTATAGAGGAGCTATCAAACTGTGTTAAATTGCACATTTTAGAGATAAAGAGATAAATGTACAAAATATATTCGTTTTGTTTCTGTAGATAAATTGACGCAAATAGGTTAGATTGTGCATAGATTGAGTTCCCAGTCAATCACTTTGGATCAAAGGAGAAGGCAGCAAAGATCATGTCCATCCTCCAATGGCTTTAATGAATAAAATGTAAATGAATAAAATGAGTCAAATGTATTATATTGCCTTAAGAATTGAACGAACATAAACATGCCAATTCTACAAGTTCCTTGTTCGGTGTCCCTGTTTTCAAGATCATCCAAATATGTCAATCAAATATACTTACAAGTGATGGATTGCCCAAACCCATTATATTCTCCATGTTTAGACACACAGACCTCGGTAGATCTTGTTGCAAACTGCATCTGCAGTGGATCAGTGCAGATTAAAAACCCTGAATGCTTTTCAGAACCAGTAAACAGTGTCTGACTGTACCCACTTGTTGGGACACAATCCTGAAGATAGTGCGGGACTATTATGTTAGTTTTATTACAGTAATCCCCTTAGATCTTAAGCAATAAACTGGATCATTTTCATCGTTTTGAAAATTCATCAAAAAGTCTAAGATATTTTATATTTAATGCATGCATTTGCACAGAATTCCTACTTTTTGAAAGTTGGTCTATCGTATATCAGTCATTTTTTGGTCAACCTTGGTCTCTGTTTTGCTTGCAAGGAAAAACAATTATAGCACTGTTTGACTGATCCTGCATGAGCCATTTTAAGTTAATTTTGGGCTTTTAAAAAACGTAAAAAATTATTTGTGTGAATACTCTTGATTCTATTCTGATTAGCTCAATAAAACCTTGCATAAGCTTGATATGACAATACTTTACTCTGCGGTTATATTGCTGTGTCATTCTGTCACTGTATTTTTATCAAGCCAAATCCAGTAAATTTAGTTTAATTAAATTATTATTTTTAAATATAGAACTAAGCGAGGTAAAATGAATTCAAATCAACACAGAAGAAAAATGTGGAAGTAAAAAGTGGAAAGTTGTGATTATGTGATATGAATTTCCGTGTTGTAAAAAGTAAAATGAGGAACAGTATACGTTTTCTGAAATGTTTATTTAAATGTATAATGTTGGAAGATAAAAGCTGATCTCTGCAGGTCACGGAAACAGTACCACTCTTAAAATAAACATTTACAAATACATCAGAAACATCCCTCAGAAAGATTTTAGGAAGTATCATCATTAAGTAAACAGTTTAAAACAGTCGCGCTCTAACCATGTCTGCACAGTCGGCCTAAATCAAACAACAATCTTATCTCAGAGGCTGTGGTCACATGCAATAGGCGTTGGCCATTAGGTTCTATCTCACGTGTCCACAACACTAGGTGGCTGATGGCCATGTTTTACTTCATCTTCTTGAGGAGTTCTTTGATGTCTCCTTCAATGTCGATGGTGAGAAACCTTCTGCTGTAGCGCTTGAACGGCTCTCCATCTGGACCAATGAGGAACTTCTCAAAGTTCCAGGAGATGTCATTCCTGTTCACAGGACTCCAGATGATGAATTTGGGATCGCTCATCAAGGACAAGGAGTCATCACCAGGTTGAGGCAGCTCCTCCTTGAGGAACGTGAACAGAGGGTGTGCATTCTGGCCGTTTACTTCCAGCTTCTCCAGAAGTTGGAATTTGGGCTCGAAGCCATTTCCAGGACGGACGTATTTCAGAGAAAGGAGGATTTCATCAATCTTGCAATTCTCCTGCAACACAATACAAATATAATCATTGTTGTCAAAACGAACAAAGCATTTTAAATTGTAATATAGACTTCAGCACCACAAGATATTTCTTACAGAAATCTTAAATAGTGATGTTAAAGTGCAACTAATAATTGTGAAATATTTGATCAGTCTAAGCTAGTTGTGCAATTAGTTCTGCAATACCGTGCCCCACGCACGAGAGTTTATTAGGTCATTCACGTCACACATTTTATCGCAACAATTCAATATATGTATATGAAACTAAAGAAAATGTATCTTATCGTTCAATCTAGGGGAATGGATAAAGGCAAAAGTTAAGAAACACGGAGGTCTCACCTGATGTCCGAACTGGTTGCAGGGAGCTCCCAGAACCACGAGCCCTTGCTGCGCGTAGCGGCTGTGCAGCTCGTTCATCTGAGTGTAATCCCTGACTGTTGTGCCTCAAAGCGAGGCTACATTCTCAATAAGCACAACTTTTCCCTTCAGGGAGGCAAAATTCAGCACCTCCCCGGACAAAAGTTTTGCGGACAGATCGTAGAACTTCTTGACAGTGCCCGCCATGCTCGGTCACTCACGCAGCACGCTGTTTGTAAAGGAGCTCGACGGGAAAATGTCTTATCAAGAAACAACGTGACCTTGAAGCGCAGGGGAGGTGCATAATGAGATAAATCAAGGAAGTAGTGTAGTAGTGGGAGGGCACGGGTCTAAAGCAACAGATATTTGTGCATTTACTTTATTATTTATTCTTGTTCACTGGACATTATTTCGAGGTGATATTTTATGCTGTCGAAACACACGTACTTTTCCAGTTTTGGATCGGGCGTTGACAACTGGATGTTTAATAAACATATAAACACTGCCGCCATCCGACAATTGGATGCATTGCATGTTGACCCCTTACTTTGAACCGTCATTTTGTCTTTGTGTATTATTTTACATATCAAAGTGTAATGTAATTAAATCTTTGTACACGTGTGTAATATAAAGTTCCAAGTTGTACTGACGTCTGTGCTGTTATGCGCATTTCGTGCGCAGCTTTAATCATTTAAATCACATTCATCGAAAACCAGACTGAACCAAATGCAAGCCTCTCGTCATAGGCATATTTGTTAAAGAAACCGAAAATGTCTTTGTGGTAAACATTGAACGATGTCGCAAACTTCAATGAAACATGTTTAAAAAAAGGGAGAAAAAACGTAAATATATAAGTTAATTGTGAATTTACCCCTACCAGCAGCGAATGGTACAGTCCAGGAAGCTTGCGCGCAACATGTTCTGTGTTTAGGGAAATGAATCTGCGGTTGTGAAATTCTGCGCAGCATCTTCAGGCGGAAAGTTGTGATTTAGTCAGAAACCGCTGTTCTGGGTTTATCTGACATTTACCTCATGCAATCGATCATCAAAGCATCTATAACCCGTATGATCTGCTGAATGAATGAACCGAGGAAGACCGTTATTCTGGACAAAAGCAGCTCTCGGTCATTATTTTGCATTTTAGTAAAGCTGCTGACATGTGGAAATGGGAGATCTTGAGTGTCATTGGTATCTTCAGTCTGGTGCTCTTTCTCATAGCAGTGTGTTATATTTTATACTCTGGACTGACCACTGACATTCACATTAAGACCGGTTTGCCCCCAGTCAGGGGCATCACTATAGCTTATAAATACAAAGTGGGACTTTATAAGGACTGTGGATCACTGCTTAAAGAGAGCTCCAGTATTGGCCCTGATATGTCATGCATTGGGATCTTCTATGATGATCCAAAGAAGGTGAGATAACCTTTTGGATTCTTAACGTGACCCTTGACAGTGAGGCACTTTGATCTTCATGTATAACACACTTCTATTATTTCTGTAGAATGCATGTATTGATATTAGAAATCAGAAGATAATAGCTTTACTTCTATTTTTGTATGGATAAATGATGAAGACTTTGGTATTGCACTAATGGACTATTTAAGTATAATTTTTTTTGGCAAACATAACTTCTTTCATGTGGGTGGGTGTATTCTATGTAATGTTTTTTGTGCACTTTTTAATGAACGCACATACTCATGAATTGTATATGTATGCTTCAATGTACTGTCGCTTTGGACCGAAGCATCTGTAGGTGTAGTGAGAGTGTGAATCTGGTGTGTGTTAGCCCAGTGATGGATTGACCACCTGTTCTGGGTTTCCATGCCTACGGTTTGAGATACGCTGGGATCGTCTCCAGCACTCCTTTCCTTTTGACCCTACATATGGTAAGCGGTGTAGAAAATTGGAGGCTGGATATTAATAGCTACTTGAGTTGTTGGTTTAGGGCAGTGTGTGTACTCGGTTAGTATGCAGAACTCAAGTCCGCTTTGCATTACATATGCATTAAACTTTAATTCCCTCATGAAGCTAAAGTGCTTCAATTAGAATAGAAGAAATTCATTGCATTTAAATTTGCTGTTTAGTTTGTGTAGCCATGTAACCTGTAATGTTTTCTAAGTAGGTAAATCACAAGCAAAAGTTTCACATGAAGGCTTTTAATAATAAGGGATTTAAATGCATACTTCGGATTAATTTAAAAAGACGCAGCCTTCATTTGAAAGGTTTCCATATCCTATAAATTGTGTTTTGTGATGGATAGCATGGTGTTTGTGATTCTCCTCTACCACTAGATGGAGGTGGTGATTCAGTGTTTATAATGTACTGTAGTTGTCGTTGTGTGGGTGGAATGTGTTTGTATGTTCTGATATTTTGAGATAATTGGTTTATCTGTTTTTGTGTGCCTCTTACCGGATTTAATTTAATTTTATCGTATGTAATCATGATAAATGGTGGTAAATTTTCTCACTTGGACGCCGTATACATATTTTCCATATTTTTTATTGCAGAATGCAGCTCACAGTGTTGTACTGAAAGCCAGATGAGTAATCATGGCTGTTAAATTATAAAAATCTTTTTGACTGATTATGTTCACTTTTATGTTTGTGGCAAAAGCAGAGTCTCAGAGAATGCACATAAAATGGTTAAACGTAAATAAGAAATCAGTTGCCGAGATTAAGTATTATAAGCCAAGTATAACACCACAAAAATAATACTTAAATCAAAAATATTGTTGCAATGCTGACCAGTCAGATTAGATCACAAGAGATTAGTTCATTTTGAGTATGAGTGTGGTGTTTTTATTTTTGGGTGACCTGTTACTGACTTTTCTGATATTGATTGGTAGTTTGCTCAGCCATGTCTGGCACCATAGGGCACGGATTTGGAAGTTTCCAGACCTGGGCAAAAATTCTTTGTGTGGAGAATATGTGGATCAAGGCAAACAGAAGCGAGCGATCGAAGAAGGACTCAAGCGCAGGGTTTAAATTGAGAGAACCTGGCTTCTGATATTTTTGCATGAACCTGAGCAGAACTGAACTAGATTCCAAAATGCCATTACCAAAGTGTACTGTAGAAAAGGTAAAATGTACCACGTAGTTACTTTGTCTGGCCTTTTGGCACAGCGAATATAAATGAACTCATGTCACAATTTCGGTTATTTTTTTATCTGACCTTTGGTGTATCCAGCGTCCTTTGGGTCGAAATAATTCAAATAGTTTAATTCTTGCAAAGTGTTTAATCTAGGATTTGAATGTGTTGCTTTACTCAAACAAGTACGCATTAATCTAATAGGCTGGCTTTTTGCAACTCCGCCCCCTGAATGGCCTGTAAAATAAAACAAACTGTGATTGAACGCTTTACACGTCAGTCGAGGGTCCAGCAAATCCTTAATGGAGTGGAGACGGAGAGCAAATGAAAGGGATCCAAAAATGACCTTAATTTCAGTGATAGAAAGGTCACAGCCACCATCCTCATTAAAGGGACACTTCACCTAAACAAAAATTCTCTCATCATTTACTCACCTTCGAGTTGTTCCAAATCTGTATAAACGTCTTAGTCCTGATGGACACAGAGAACGATATTAGGAAGAATACTTGCCCCCCCATTGACTCCCATAGTAGGATAAATTACTTGATCATTTTTTTCAACAGAACACAAAAGAAGACATTATGAAGAATGTTGGACAGCAAACAGTTCTGGGGCACTTTTGACTACCCTTGTATTTTTTCTACTATGGTAGTCAATGGGGGACAAAAACTGTCTGGTTATAAGCATTCTTCCAAATGTGTTTCTCTGTGTTCATCAGAACAAAGACATTTATACAGATTTGGAACAATTTATGACAAAATGTTCCTTTTTTGGTGAAGTATCCCTTTAAGAAGATACTTGTGAACTAGATTGACAGTTACAGTGAGGGAAATAATCATGTGATCCCCTGCTGATTTTGTAAGTTTGCCTGCTTACAAAGAAATGAAGGGTCTATAATTTTTTAGTAGGTTTATTTTAACTGATAGATACAGAATATGACAAAAAATCTGGGGAAATATTATATAAAGGTTATAAATTGATTTGCATTTTAGTCAGTGAAATAAGTATTTGATCCCATAGCAAAACATAACTTTGTGCTTGGTGGAGAAACATTTGTCGGCAAGCACAGAGGTCAGACATTTCTGATTGTTGGTCACCAGGTTTGCTATTGTCGCATAGCGTGTTACCAATGGTTTGCTTGCTAACTGTGGTCCCAACTGTCTTGAAATCATTAACAAGCTTCTTCCGTGTAGCTGGGCTGATCTTTAACCTTTCTCATGATCATCTTTACTCCATTGGGGAAATCTTGCAGGGAGCTCCAGACCAAGAGCATTTGATAGTTATTTTGTATTTCTTCTATTTCCAAATAATCGCACCAACAGTTGTCTCCTTCTCACCAAGCTTCTGTCTGTAGCCTATTCAAGGTTTGTGCAGGTCTACATTCTTGTCCCTAACATCCTTTGAAACCTATTTGGTCTTGACCATAGTGTTGGAGAGGTTGAAATGGCAGGCATCTTTTATATACATAACAAGCTGATATAGGAGTACTTTCTTAAAGTGACAGGACTAATCTGTGGTCCATATAGGCCAATCTGTGGAGCCAGAATTCTTGCTGGTTGGTAGGGGATCAAATACTTATTTCACTGACTGAAATGCAAATCAATTTATAACCTTCATATAATTCCCCCCCTGATTTTTTGGTTGATATTCGGTTACTATCAGTTAAAGTTAACCTACCATAAAAATGATAGACCCTTCATTTCTTTGCAAGCAGACAAACTTACAAAATCAGCAGGGGATCAAATTTTCTCAAACTCTTCTTAAAGTCTCTTGGTTTTAGAAGACATCGCAACCTTTAAGATGAGGAACTTATGCTTCCATAGTGTAAACGTGTACTTCCCACCAGAGAGAACACCTTTGAGCGACAGCCCGTCCTTGCTGTCAAAGGCTCATTGTCACCGACAGAATATTTCCCCCCCTGCAAGTTCCCAATTAGCAACTGTCCAAAGCTTCTTTGCATATATCCATGGCCAAGTCCTGATCCAGTTCATCTAATTGGCACAATGATCAGGGCTCATTACGAGCAGCCTGGGGCGCTACGCCCCGGGTCAGGAGCTCCCAAAGGCGACTCATGGAAGGTAGAAGAAAAAGCATGAACAGGATTGACAAATAATGATCTCGGGATGAAATATTTTACCACTGGAATTGGCACGGCCAGACTGGTCCCTCGTTTCTTCACTGACCGCCGCAGTAGTCTTCGTTCTCTGTAAGCTTTTGGGAACTTCCCCTCATCAGGCCAAACAATGAGGTGGAAGTGGAAGCCCATGGGTCTTAGGATGGTTGCTATGGATAAGAAGAACAGGGGAGACTTCGGCACATGGTGGATGCTGTGACAGCCAATGAAAGACATTTCAGTGACTAAAGTGACTGAGAGATTTTGGGTTGACTCTTTTCTTTATTTGGCTTGTCGGTCTTTTATAAGCATCAAGAGGGGGAATAAAAAGCACAGCGGAAACCGTGGCAAATGTAGTGAAGCCTGGAATTGGCCGCAAAGACTTGTGATAATGTGTCGTAAGAAGTTTACTGTCTTTCTTCATACTAAAGTCTTTGTTTCATATTTGGTAGAAAAGTGGTATTCTGGAAGATCACAAAGTTAATTTTACTCTTAGGAGCACTTATGAGAATTTTTGTTCTACAACTAAGAACAAGTCAGTGATCTCAAAGCTTACTGTATATGTTTGTTTTATTGGTTTAGGCCCATGAAATCGATTAATCGTGATACATCATTGGAATCGATTAATTGTGCATGAAAAACTGATTATTACAATTCGCAACTAAGTGAAGTAAGTTTAAACCAGGGCTGTGAAATAGATTAAGTGTGATGAATTGCTGAAATCGATTAATCGTGCCTGAAACAAAGATTTTTACAATTCGCAACTAAGTGATGTAAATTTAAACCAGGGCTGTCATCGATTGTTATTAATCGATTCCAAAATAAATGTTTGTGCTTATGTGTGTTTGATGTATGTATTTTTATGTATATACAAATGCACACACCTACATGTATTTATACAGTAAGAAATATTTACATAAATATACATACTTTTATATTTAAATATATTTAATATTATGTAAATATAAACATTAATATCACACATATTTCTTAAATATATATATGTATGTTTGTGTCAGCACACACACACACACACATGTATAT
This sequence comes from Triplophysa siluroides, assembly GCA_006030095.1. Lineage (NCBI taxonomy): Eukaryota > Metazoa > Chordata > Actinopteri > Cypriniformes > Nemacheilidae > Triplophysa > Triplophysa siluroides. The sequence goes on along the minus strand of VCII01000314.1, from coordinate 250,070 downwards.
TATATAAACACAAACATTTATTTTAAAATCGATTAATCGCAATTAATCGAATTGACAGGCCTGGTTTTAACTTACTTCACTTAGTTATGAATTGTGTGTTTAAAAAAACGTTTTGGAACAGAATTTCAATCGGCTCTGTCACCGTCACAATTATTAGTATTTCCACAGCGTCCCAGCTGTCTGAAGATGGAGGAAACATGAAAAGGCGGTACGCTGTGAAGATGCAGACAGCATCTGTGACGGCTCGCGTCTGAAATGATGAATAAATGAGTCTGACGTGGAAGGTGTTCTGGAGTGGATTTCCCGGAGGACCGCCGCAACATCGCAACCCCAATGACATTTCACAAATATGCCTGAAATGGGTTTGACTACAGCTCGACAAGTAAAAACGACAAAGCTAATATGGAGTAATATGGAGACAGTTACACATGCATCTGTCTCTCTGTTTATTCAGTGTTGAATTATCTCCTCCAGACTCATTTGAAGATCTTTTTTGGTTACAGTCAGTCATGTTAACATGTTTGTCTTCACACATTCACTTGTGTAAATACCAATAACTCTTTTGTTACTATAGTTGAAGTGCTACAGTTGACAGAATGTGGTCAGTGGATAGGTCTTGGCGGCAAGGTTTGAACAAGGCAAACACTTCTCACTTTCTTCAGAAAACATAAAAAATGAGTTTGTATCGGCAAGATTTAGTCACAAGCTGTCAAAGCGTCTGAGCTTAGTTGACAGGGCATTCTGTTAAAACACATTACCACGAATAATACCTGCTGGGAACGCACCAGGACACAAGACATCCCGCAGGCCCGGGCACCGGCTGTATGAACATTTTTAAAGTAACTCCAAGAATTAGGTTTCACTATGTTGTGTAATACTAAAGTAAAAAAGGTGGCACAATACCCCACCCTAAACATATGCGAGACGTATGCGAGATCTACAGTTTAACCTCTCTTCTTATTCTTTCCTCACTGAGATTTTTCACAACCTGCTGTGCAATCTGTCCCGGGCGTGCTCAGCGGGAAGCAGAGAGTGACCCAGAACACTGAGATGAATGAACGCGTTCCTCCAATTTAAAGGATGGATGTTGTTGAAGCTTTTGCAGCCTCTTTCCCAAACAGGCCTTCATCTGTCACAGTTCAGTCTAGCCCCTCTCTCGCTGGGACCTCAACCCCGAGCCGAGATGGTGTCTTACAATCCGTCTCATATTTCCCAGGTGCCCTCATTTGCAAGCAGGTATTCCATCGGCATGTAAACGTAAGAGGCGCACATTAAAGTGACAGTTGGACATCCATCCCCCCCTCTTAAAGCTGCCAGACGGGCGGCAAATAAACACAGGCTTATCAAAGCACAACGCCACCTGTTCGTAGCACACCGTCTCACCCTTTTTTGTACTTATTTCATGTGCTGCTTTGTTTTATTCTCATTAAGTTCGTCTTTTCTGTGTGACTCACTAAATTGTCTACGCTCCCTGTTGTCTTTGAATATCGAGCTCCTGCTCATTTGTTGTCTATGATAAGCGCCACGAGAGGTGCGTGACAATATTTGGAGATTACCGCAGGCAGCTGATGGGTTTTATTGGAGTCGGGGGGAAGGTTTGTTGTGCACGGGCTTTTTGGAAATGAATATCAGTGGTGAATTTAAAGTTTTTTGGAAGTAATTTAATGGATAGATTTATGCTTGTTTTAAAGCCACACTATTGAACTTTTGCTCACGGCTCCCCCATGTGGTTGATTAGCGCAATTGTCTGTTACCAGTGTCGTAAATAATGTCACTGTATAGGTTCCCTGTGGGCAGCGCAATAAACGTGAATTTTTTGACTAAACTGCTTAAACAGGCGAATGCAGAAATGTCGTTTGGAAACCATTTCGTACTCTTCCGCCGGCAGGGATGGGCGGCGGGACTGTGTGTGTACCGACCCGAACACAGAACTTACAGAGTGTGGTTGTAGCCGCTGTGTGGCTGTTCAGATATCATCTTGAGTAGAATTCGTCCAGTTAAGAGTTGTTCTACCACTGAAATAATTTTAGAGACATTATTTTATGGTGGTAAAAACTACAAAGTGTTGCTTTAACGGGCAACTGTGTAATCTGTGCATTATTTATGTTCCGTGTGTCGTAGGTTCCCCGACAGAAGTGTCGCTACGCGGTGGGCAGCGTTTTGAGTGAAGGTGATGAGAGACCCAATGAGGAACAGAAGGAACTGTATGAGAAGCACGGCTTCCGGGTTTTCTCTTTCCCAGAGGTCACGCATGTTGTCACAGCTTCCTTCCCTCACCGAACGCCACTCTCTATTTTCCTGGGAGTGCAGAGGGTCTATCCGCAACTCAACTCCTACATCAGGGTAAGGTTTTAAGCAAAAACTTGTTCTGCAGATCCAGGAAAATGTTAAAGCTGATGTCACATTCCAAGTATACAAACTATCCCCATTTCAAATTAAATGTACATCTTCTGGGACAAAGAAAATATGGAAATGAAACTTGGAATCCATATGGCTGTTTTTTGTTGAATAGACAGCTGTAGAAAAAATAAAGAGACCATTTCAAAATTATTTTCAGTTTTTCTGAATGTACTATTTATAGGTATGCGTTTAGGTCAAATGATCATTTTTGTTTCATTCTGTGAACTACTAGCAACATTTCTCCCAAATTTCAAATAAATATATTGTTTCTATTTGCATTTATTTGCAGAAAATGAAAACTGGAGAAACAGGTTATATGTTCGGTTATATTTTCAGCCCTCGGGTCAAATAATGCTAAGAAAACAAGTTAATATTCTCTATTAAGCAATACAACAGTAATATTTGTACAAAAGTAAAAAAAAAAGTTTTAATGTGATAACCTTGATTTTTATCACAGTTTTAATGCGACTTGTCATACTCTCAGTCTTTCACATTGCTGTTGGATGATTTTATGTCACTCCTGAGGTTTGAGTTTGTTGAAATGCAACAGACACTCGACTAGAATGGCCACAACACATCTGGAAATGATGATTAAATAAAAATGTGAACTGGTCTTAATTTCTGTGGCTGTATATATATTTAGAGCCCCTACCCTTACAAAAATGAACTTTGTTTACTTATATTTACCATATTAATTATTTTTTAAGTGAAATTGTGGTACAAAAAACACCACAAATTTACTATGGTCTCGTCTCGTCGCAGTAAACCATTGTGTAACCATGGTGTTTGTAGTAAAACATGGTTCCTACACTTTTACTATAGTAAAACCATAGTTATTTTTTCTAAGGCTTGGCAAAATGATTTGATTGAAGCACATCTGCTTGTGAAACAAAAATCAACAGTTTATGCATTTTGAGCAAATTATTGGTTCTTAATGTAGGAACGTGACTTGTTTCATAAGCGTATAGGAACTTATATCTTAAGTGTGTTTCTAAGAGTGTTTTCTTCCATCATTTTTGATGTCATTAACATAAAAGTATGTGTGGACGGAAACATAGCTACAGTTGGTTCATCTCAGTGTTTCGATGATGAATCGTGCAAGTCGTCCCAATGGTGTAATAATTCTGACGCTGTACCTCCGTTTTCTTCAGCGTGAGTGGTGCACTGTAGCGTGAAGCCTGTTGAAAAACCAATGCCTGGTCTGTCAGTGTTTCTGGTGGGATACAGACAGTAATTATTAAGCAGAAGACTTAATCATAGCAATTAAGAAAAAGAGAGAGAAGGAGAGCAGAACAGGAGGGCAAAGAAATCAACATGGGAAATGATTCACCCAAAAAAAATTCTGCCTTCTTTTTTACCTTCATGTCCATTAAAACTTGTACAGTATATACTCTTTCTTCTGTGGACCACAAAAGAAGATATTTTGAGTGATTTGGTGTCCAGACAGTGAAAGTCAATGTGGACCGATGTTGTTTGGTTACCAACGTTCTTCAAAATATCTTCTTTTGTGTTCTACAGAAGAAAGAAACTCAGTTGCTTTATGTAAATGTATAGGAATTTTCCTATCAAGTCACAAGACGTGAGGTACCACACAAATATGAGTGTTGTGTCAAATTTGAATACTTGGTGTTCGGATCAAACTTGAGATCGTTTTGTCTAAACCCTGATCCATCCTCACCATCTTCACCGACGCGGCGTCACTGTGAACAGATCCAGCATCCTCCTCTAAAGGCTCAAGATCTGTCTGCTCATCTGCTAGATTAGAAACTAGAAACCTCATCGCCTCCTTAAAACCCTTCCGTCTTCATTTTTCATGCTTGTTTACCTTCTGCTCATCATTGAAATCTTTATTTACTCAACCTGCAGGCTTAAGAAAGCTTAGATTGAATTGCGTCCGCTGATAACGTCATTATTTGTGTATGTTGGCGTTTGTTTTATCATGTCAACAGGGACTATTTATAGACAAATATCCCATCTTTCATTTTTTTTCACATGGGGTGACAGTCAACAAGGTCTAACTAACAACCAAACCAGAAGTTTTTTTTCTCAAGAAACATTGACACGATATTTGTAAATTTCAAAGGTTGAATCAGTTTTTTACATGAGCTCCCAGACTTCTCAGAATGAAAAACAGAACTTTTTTTATATTGCTAAACATTTGGCTTTTGAAGGTATCCAAATGCATCTCTATGTCTAGATCATGTTAGCTTTTTGCATGGCAGCATCAGCTAAAGATGCATAAAAGTCACAGCATCATGTGAGGAGTGTTTTTAAAGGAGTCCTATGACACGGCTAAAATTAATATTATCGTTTGTTTTAAATGTGATGCAATGTGTATACATGATTTAAGGTAAAAAAACGCAGTATTTTCTGCATTCCGTTCATGTTTTATTATCTCCTCTTTGCCCCGCCTCTCTGAAATGCGCAGATTTTTAACAAAGCTCTTCGCTCTGAAAACCAAGGTGTGCTATGATTGGCCAGTTAACCAGTGCGTAGTGATTGGTCGAGTACTGCAAACGTGTGACGGAAATGTAAAGCCTCTTACCATATTTGGAACATCAGGCTCCAAAGCAATTGGTACGCCCACCTTACTTGCGTATACATTTGGGCGGTCTTAAGCCCATTGCATTCTGCCTCCGACATTTTCGTCCGTAATAAATGGTTCGATTTTCTGCGTTTTTCGCATCCGTAGCAAGTATTTTGACAATTTTTAACAACTCAGAGACACCGTACAAACGAGAGCCAAATATGAAAAAACGCATACGAAAATTTCGGACTGTATGTGCAAGGATCTTTAGTCAAGTCATACCACGAACTGACGTGGATTCGTGGGGGTGTGGTTACACGGGGCGTTTCAGGCAGGTCTGGGTTAGCATTCGCTTTTAGATAGAATGCGTCTTTTGTTCCGACACTTTAATTTTAGCAATTTTACGTGTCTAATACATGCAACTTACAACACACAAAAGACATAGAAAAACATGCGTTCACGCCATATGACCCCTTTAATCAAACCTCACAAACAGCCACAACAAAGTCTCCAACCTCACTTTCTGTAACTGAGATCCATAAATCCATTGTTTACATTACATAACAGTTCCTATACGAGCATCCACAGCATTTGCATCTAATCACCAGAGACCTGTAGATACCGGCCCTAATCAACACCCAGGAGTCTGCCAAACGCCGAGCACTTCTTTTAGCACCTACACTCGTTCTGCTGTTTGGATTCTTCATAGGCTGCGTTTTCAATGTCACTCTTAAATATAACTTTTAAGAGCGGAATCTCATTTTAAACAATCGCCTTTGTACTTCACAATGAAAGGCTAATATTCTACATCATGAATAATCCATGGCGCCGGCCGTCCTTCTGTAACTTGTGTGGGCTGCAGATGATTGAACTCTGCGTACAGCTAGAATGAGTAATTCCAAGGCAGTTGGTGATGTGAGACGAAAGCCTGGTCCCCAGTGTTCTTTTCGAGCCCCTCTGGTTCTGTGGGCAGATTGTACAGAGAAGATACTAATTCTGAGGAGGACAGTGCAAGGGAATCCCTATGGCAACCAGACCCGTTTCTATGTGTTTTTAATGTGACGGCACGATATGGCTGCCCGTGGATGGCCAAGGCCATTCTAGTTTCTGATAAATTTGAAAAAAATGTATCAGACATCATTCGCAGCCCTACCTACATATTAGTACATAGTAACAACTAGCACATGTTTCTTTAGGAAATGTAAAAATCTACTTCCTAATTGTTATGCAAACTCATCCCACAGGTGTACCAGCCTCAGATTAGTTGTTTCTATGTCAGTTGGAGCTCATTATGTCAGTTGACTTCAGGCAACATATAACTGACCTTTTCTCATATGCCGCCCTCTGGGAAACATCACACCTGTCAGACCTCCGGACAGCATAGATAGTGGACACAGACACGCACAACCTCAGTGGTTCTTCTTATCTCCTCAGGAATACTGAGAAAAGGCAGATCATGACTGAATGAATGAGATCAATATTTGGTCAGTGTTAGTCGTCCGTTTTCTTTTACCCTGATACACAGTTGATGTTTTGGGCCTGTTTTCTTGCTCCCCGCTGGTCAGTATTGATCCGGAAGACGCAGTTTATCTGTGCAAAGATAACGCTATGCTCATTACTTCTTGGTGGTTCCTTTAACCTTGATCCCATTTGGTGCAGTTTGATTTCTAAGTAGCCTGTTTGGTATGTCTTCCTTTAATGACAGCACGCACGGCGTAAGATTGTGCGAAACCTAATGACCCGTCTTATCTCTGCATGATTTGAAATGATCTTGTGCGCTTTAATGAAAACTAGGAAATCAGACCTTTTGTTTAAATGAGTTTACGTGGTCAGAGTTACAAATGTACGTTTCATTAGTGACATAAAGATGCACTTGAGATGCCAGTTCAGAATCTTACTTGTGTTATTGTATGGTGTGATGATGTTTAGGTTAAAAACTATACTTTTATTTCCTGTGTTGCAGAAGGTGAATGTTTACAAAACTCATACTACCGTAATGATGACACGATTGATTTTAAACTGAACTCTCTACTATATACTGTAAATCTTTATCATTTTTAAAATAACTCAATACATATTTCTAGATTAAAACTTTATAATCATTATTTGAAGGAGCATTGTGGGGATTTTAGCGGCATCTAGTGGTGAGGTTGCGAAATGCTACAATCGGCACAGTCCACCGCACCCCCCCCTTTTGAAGCACAATGGTGGCTAACTTAGATATCGTCACATTTTTGCTTCTTTGCCGAAGGAGATAATGTTTTTGGGGAACGCGCTCTGTTGAGCAGTTTGTCCATTTAGGGCTACTGTAGAAACACCGTGACAAATTCCACCTGCAGTTAATAGATAGAAAAAGTTCATTCTAAGGTAATAAAAACATAACGCTTCATTATGTAAGGTCTTTATACACCTCTGAAGACATAGTTATATTATTTCATTTCTGTCAATAGATCCCCCGAAAATATCACACACTGCACCTTTAAGTTGCAAATGTGTTCCTGGATGTGGGTTTGATCCTAGGAAGCAAACATACATTTATTTAGTATATCTTCTTGAGTGCTTGAATATAAATATTTGAAAAATGTGTTAATATATAAATAAATAGCTGTGAATATTTAGACTAAAGAACATAAGAAAAACAAACGCATGAATAATGCAGATATGTTAGTGTTTGAATGTCACAGCAGGTGAATACGCCAAAAAGAGGTCAAGCATCAGTTTTTTATGAAATGCTCTGAATAGGAGGCTGATGCAAATGTAGTCATTTCTCAAAAGTAACTTTAGGAAAGCCTGTTTAGGTGCATGATAGTTAGTGACCCATAAAAAGAGTTTAAGTTAAATGTGACATGTTTATAGGTACAAATCTAACTCCTCGAACACTTAGGAGGAAAACATGGTGGTGGTAGCGTCATGCTGTGGGATGGCATTTCATTAGCAGGGACCTGGCATCTATGAGCGAGTAGTCTAAAATACAGTGACATTTTGCTAGAGAACCTTTTTCAGACTGCCTGGGAGAACGTTCATATTTTATTTGGGATGAATGATGGTTGTCAGTCAGAGCCCGGCTGTCAGTATAATTGAAGAGTCTGTGACACTATTTGGAAATTGCTGAGCACAGGTGCCATCCGAGTAGCTTGGAGGGAATTGTCTAGGCAACATGAGAAAAAACGACACCCGAACTGCTTGTGCAGCTAGTTTATGATCATCTGAAGATTTCATGAAGATTTAAAGCTGTCAGTGGTGCAGAAAGTGTACGAATGGTACAACATGCTGAAAAGCGTGGATTGAATAATTGCTTGACACATGTAATAATAATATAAAGCATTTTGCGAGACGTAAACAACTCTGGTCCAGATGCACCTGTTTCAGTTTTTTAACACTACGAAAGTGTTAGAAGAAAGTACAACCAACGGTGCCTTTCCAACTGACTTAAAATGCTAAATAAACATTATTAAAACGTAAAATAGGTTAAATAAATAAAAAAGAACCCGAAAAACAGAAACCAGTAGTTCTACGTGTTTTCTTCTCGCAAAATAGTCTTATAATTCCAGGGATCTGTTAAAATATTGCGGAAACTTCATAAACGTAAATAAATTAAGAGTGTTAGAAAGGCCTATACAGTAATAAAAACATGTTTCAACTACTGAAGATTTTGGGATCAAAATAGGATTTTATTTGATTATCTTTTTAATATTTACTCAAGAATACACCGCGTGCTGTGATCTCAAGGGTAACTATTTTAGGAGGTGGTATGAATTTGTATGTTGTGAATTGTACAAAAACGTAAGATTATTAGAAAAAGGCAATCCTGGAGTCCCACCCCTAACGTCACTGGCGCGAAGGCAAATTGTACTAAAATGTACGAATGATACCGCACGAATTACGAATGACCATTTCGTACCAAAATGATCCGGATCATAAAACAGTGATGTTTTCCCTGTGAGATTGTGTTGATAACTTTGCTGTCAGAGTGTCTCGTTCCTGTTTGATCAAACAAGCAAAGTGGCCACGAACTTCTTAGACCAGGAGAAATGCCAAATGCCACAGTGACATTGTAGCTCAAAAGCCCCCGCTAAAGATTATCGGAGAAGAAGGACAACATGAACCAAACCGTCCTGCTGTTTGCTCATGAAAAGCTCCGTTTTTTTATTGTCCCGCTGCAGGAGAAATGCATCTAGAAAGCGTATCATCAAACATCACAAGGAAGTTTAATTAAGATCTGATTGGGTGTTTCAATGCTGTGTCAAATCGACAAGAGGGTGTCTGTGTCTCGGTTGCATGGTTTCTTAATGAGCTGTTTGGTATTTCAGGTGAAGGGGCGTCGTATTAGTCGAGAGCGTGAGGCTATTCACACAAGCTTCTGTCTAGACTGGCTGAACTGCATTTAAAATAACTATTATTCGCATCTTTTTATTATGGTTTTATGGTTCAGACCACTGCTTGAAGCAAGAGAGAGAACAATTTGCATTTATTTACATTTACTTTTATGGATTTGGCAGATGCTTATCCAAAGCAATTTACAGTGCATTTCTTCAAGTGTAGATTACAGTCAGCATGTTCAAGTTCTTAAAGCCATTATAGAGACAGTTTACCCAAAAAAAGACAAATCTGTCACCCTCTTGTTATTATGATAGTTTATTTCTGTGTAACAGACACACAAGAAGATATTTTAAGAAATGTCTTCGTGTTCTTGTGTTCATACAATGGACGTCAATGGGGCCCAATGTAGTTTGGTTTCCAACGTTCTTCAAAATATCTTCTTTTGTGTTCTACAGAAGAAAGAAAGTCATACAGGTTTGAAATGACATGAGAATGAGTAAATGATGAAAGAGTTTTCATTTTTCAAGTTGCAATGAACCAAATACTTTGCTATTCCAGAACTTCGTCTAATAATCTAAAGGATCTTTCCACCAAAAATGTGGCAATCTGGACTGAACTTGTTCATTTTGTATAAATGAATACGCTCTTCTTCATACATTTTAGTACAATCTGCTTTCGCGCCTGTAATGGTCAGGTTTAGGGGTTGAACTTTTGCATTTTCTCCTCCGATCAGATTGGATCTTTTCTTCTATTTTTTAAGTAAGTCAGTAAAATGTCAGCATCATATTAATGTAAATCATTTCTCATTAACAGTCTCAATAATTTACAGTACATAATAATACAATACAACTTTTTTAAAATAGATTTTAAGTGATTCACATGATGCTATAAATGCCCTCCGCATCCACAGAGACTGACAGCACAGCTGTTGTGCTTGAGGGCATGTATGGTCCCCCTGCAGGCTTGGGTTTAGGATCATTGCCGGTAAAGGGCACAGAAGGACACATGGTGGACCTGAAAGGTTGACTGGACCGCCGGTACGACCGTGTGCCGTGTGTATTGACATTACTGGCCTTTACCACTGCCAGGGTTTCTGTGTTTCCCTCTTTAGGCAGTCTGCTGCCCACTCAACCATATGGCCTTTCTGACCGACGGCCCGAGCTGTTTGTGACCCACTCGCAGTCTGTCTGATGTAGCGTAGAAGACGAAAACACATGCTTCTAATAGAAATGAAGGGATTTTTATGGTTTGCTGCAGACACTCGAGCTTATTGTTTTGAATTGTCTTTCTTGGTTTTATTTTCCAGCTGTCACCACCCGTGGCTCTGCCGTTCCCCTGTGCCATGAATTATGCATTAGTTTACTTTCTTTGTCACCTTAAATTCCTGAATCATTAGCACTTATTACCCTAGAGCGTTAGGTATTTAAAACGGTCAGATCGGCTTTGGCTGGCCATGCCGTGGTACTGAAACAATACTATATTTATGATGTAGTATTATTATATTGTTGTTTTTATTTTTGCAAACAATACCATGGCATTAATAGTTAATGTCCAAAGAACCGTGTTTAACGTTAGTTCATAATATTGTAAAAGCTGGTCAGAATTGAATAACATCATTTTATTGCTTTTAGTGTCCTCTTTTGAAAACTTAAAGACTAATTTGGAGTTAGTCTCAAATGTTGTTCCTTAAAAGTATTAATAAATTAAATCAAAACGTTTAATACGTTTGGGATATTTTCTGAAATTATAGTGGAGGCACTTTTAAAGACTTAAAGGGAAAGTTTACCCAAAAATAAAAATTCTGTCATCATTTAATTACACAGATGTCATTAAAAATCTGTATACGACTCTTTCTTCTGTGGAACACAAAAGAAGATATTTCGAGAAATGTGGTTTTGTGTACATGCAATTGAAGTCAGTGGGGGCCGATGTTGTTTGGTTACCAACATTCTTCAAAATATCTTCTTGTGTTCTGCAGACGAAAGAAAGTCATACAGGTTTGAAAATGACATGAGGATGATTCAATTATGAAAGAAATTTCATTTTTGGCTGAACTATCACTGTAGTTAAAGTGGTTTGATTGATCTTTGCTTTGGTCTAGAGCCATTGAGAGAGAAGTCCAAAACGCTTCAGATATTTCCAGGAAGTTATGTTTTCTCTTTAAATGCTTTATTTCTTTCATTTTTTTATTCATTAAATGGCTTTCGTATTTAAATGGGTTAAAAGTTTACCTCAGTTGGTCTGTTTAGTCGCAGCTCCATGCGTAACTAGTAACTTCCGGGAACTATTGAGAGCCTCCATGAACCGCCATTGCTGTGAAAAAACTCTTCCATTGGCGTCAACAGGGTTGATGCGACTCTCTCTCTCAATGGCTCTGCTTTGGACAAGAATTCTTCATAATGATTTACGGTATGTTTTACATTTATATTTATGCATTTGGCATACACTTTTCCCCAAGTGACTTACAGTTAATTAAAGGTACATTTTAGCAGTAGGTGTGTTCCCTGGGCATCAAACCCACATCCCTTGCGCTTCTTCAGGAACTTGTGATATTAAAGAGATTGTGGTTGTGGTTCATCCCTAGTATGACTGACAGAAATAATACCACCATCATATATTGTCTTCTTGTATTGCGTCTCGATAATATTTTGACATTTTGATCGTAGATCCTGTAAAGCATCCAATAAAATAATGCTTCTCTCCAAATCTTTTCACCTGTGACATTCACAGATGTCAGATGTAATTAAAAAACGAGAAGTTGGGAAGCTTACGTAGAAAAAGTCCCTGGCAAAGTTAGGAAGAGAACTGCGATGTGTGTGTGTGCCTGCTAGAGCCATGTAATATGTTTGCTGGTGGTGAATGTCTGGTCAGGCCACGAGAGGGACGCCATTATGTCCCGCTGGCCGTCCCGTTCCGTTCCAGCAGTTCAAACATGACTTTTGTCCCTGAGCCCGAGGGGGTCGGGGAACATTTGCGAGAGGTAAATGTCACATTTGAATATGATTGATCAGCCCTCTGTGCGAAAGTGGCTGAGAATTAAGATAAGATGAATCCAAAATTAGTAAAGAGAAGGGCAAGATGATATTTGCGTGGTTATGCTGTCGGAAATAAATTATTTTCCTTTTTCCTTTTTAGAAGATTCTACTTTATGGCGTGGTTGTCGTGTAGAAATTACAGGGTGGATGAATACATTTTAAAATCTTTTATAAAGCCCAGCCGGGGTCTGATTTTTTTCCTCATGCCCTGAGAGGTGTGTGTGTGTCAATCAAGCTGTAAAAGCAAGCCGAGGAATAAGGGTCCAGTTGCAAGAAACCCGGGTAAAGTGACATTAAAATATGTGTTCTGAGTTTGTCACACAACAGAAAGTGTGTTATTGACCACGCAGCCTAATTTGAATGGAGAAAAAATCCAAACAAATAAAATAAGTTATCAAAATCTTGGAAAAATAAAACGCAAGGGGCGTGTCCGCTCTTGGTGCTGAAGCCACGCCCGCTCACGTTGCTCAACCTGAGTCCCCAGTAGGCTTATGTGAAGATTTTTATGTGAGGATTTGAATTCAATTGATATTGAATGAATATGGATATTCGCAATCACGCGCAGTGATCCTGAAAAGCGTGAGATGCTAGGAGCTCTAGTGATAAGGGAGGGGCCATGCATGCTCGGGCACTCCATTGCGTCATCAATCCCCCGTTTTAGCCCCGCCCAAAAAACCCTGAACAGAGAATTGGTGAAAAACTGTTTAAGGGTTTAACTCTACAATTCAGTACTTCTGATGTGTTTCAGCAATACATTTCTAACATCTACAATGTGTTTAGAAACAATTCTCAGAATTCTCTTTACCCGGACTTTAAGTTAAGAAAACCCTTAATTCTAACTCTATTGTTACTAAGGGTTTTCTTCTCCTAAGGGGTTTCTTGCAACCGGCTGAAGACCTGTAATCTCAATAATCAGCTTTTGATGGACACAAGATCAACCCCAAATCGTTGAGGATTCTTTCAACTCTCTAAGTGATTGTGGAAATAGATTCTAAGTGGCACAAACACAGAGCGAATCAGAGCTTTAGATTAGATGAATTAAACTGCGGTGTATGGATGTTGTTTGGGCATATGTGAGAACAGATGAGGCAAGCAGAGGATATGTGTCGAGGCGGTGTGTTATGAGGTCAAGCTGAGGTGGGGTGGACTGTGTGTGTGTATGTGGGTTTGTGGAATTCAGTGAGGTGTAAATGAAACAGCGCTCTGACCCATGAGGTGAAAATGAAATGATCGGTTCTCGGCTTGTCGCATTGTTTGTGTGCTTCCTCGGTCATTATACCGTTTTTGCACATTTTCTCTGCAGTATCAGAGTAAGCGCCTAGCCACGCAAGTTGGATTTCATGCATTGCTGTATTCCGCAACGTGTCAGATTTTGCATGCATGTTTAGCATGTCCACAGGGGGCGCTGCAACCGTCCGTTTTCAGTCAAGGCCCAGGGCTGTCTCAAAATGTCCGATACACAGTTATCATGGTCAAAAATCAATTCTATTATTGTGATATCTGTTAAAATAAAATAGAAAATTGCCGTCAGACAAATTCATCTTTAATTTCGCTAATTTTTTTGGCCAGTGGATCACACTCAAAATATAAATGTAGGGAGGCAGAGTGTTTGCAAACATTGTTGCTTATCATGTGTGTTGTATTAACACAAAATTAATAATCATGGTTATTATTGTTATGGTTATTAATATTTCGCTTTTTGTCTTACTACTATGACACACGTATCATGCCTGAGCAATAGTTTTAGGTATTATACTTATGTTTTCATTTTAGTTTTATTAATATTTTAAATGAGCTCAGAATAGATTTTCATACTTTTTCGTGTTAATATTAGACTAATGTTTAGCTATTTTCTTTTGTCATTTTTTAATTTGTTTATTTTTTATGTTTCTTTATAAGTTTAAGTTATAAATACGTATTTTCGTTTTTATTTATGTTCAGTTTATAATTTTAGTGCTTCAGACTTATTTCAGTCTATTGTTGAGGTAACTTTCTCATTTCACATAAGTTTTTCTAATAATATTTAGACCAATATTTGCTTTCAATAAATAGAAATAGTTTAGATTTTGGTGGATTGATTGCCATTTGAATGACTACTTTTATATATATTTCAATGTAACTCTATTACCATGTTAAGAACTGTTTTTTTTAACTATCAAAGCAATACAGGAACGCATATTACGGTGAATGGTGAGTAAAATCGTAATTGTTTACATGTAGTAAATTAATCATTATTTCGGCCACACAATAGGACACTAAAACAGAAATAGATCAGAGGTTTGAATTTTCTTTTAACAAAGGCGTGTCTTAGATGTGCTTAAAAACGTCCGCGATTACACTATGTTCCATTATTGTACGATTAAAAGATGGGTCCTGTAATTGTTCATATCTTTTTCTTCAAAGCCGACTGATTGTTTATAGCATTACGACTGTTTGTTTTGTCCTGGTAAGGTCCGTTATTTACGTCTAGCTTACATGCATCGTTTTAGATCCCTGTCAGAGTATCTAGTTGTCTATAATGTAAGATTAGCTGAGATGTAATTGGTGGTGTAAATCGAAGGGCTTCTCTGTTCAGTAGTTTATTGTGGGTTTGAGTAGCCCAAGTGTGGAATCACTTCCTAATGATATACAATGATTTTCTTCCCTCTCTTTCTGAGAAAACCTCTAATGACGGATTTTCTCAGCAGATCCGTGTCTTTGGATACTTCCCTCTTTTCCATCCCTCTTCCCCTCCATCCCTGTGGAATATCAAAGGATCTAATCTCTATGCAAATCTTTCAGATTTTTTCCTTGGTAACCAGGCCCTTGATTTTTTTTTCTCACTTTTTGATTTATAACTTTTATCTTGAAAGGTCTTGAAAGTGATGAAAAGATGAATTTACAATCGTTGGAACTCTCCGTAGAACTGAAATCGGAAAGTTTTGAAATTACGGGCTGTCTACAGTATTCAATATTTGGTGAAGCTTCCCCCGCAGATAACGGCGTTCAGCGGTAAAACGTTTGATGCTCACTTTGGGGAGATCTTGGACCAGGTAATAATCATGTACGAAGTAGTATAGTGTGAAGCAATCTCTTCTTCCCGTCTGCCCACTAAAATGTACTTTTATCTTGTCTTGTGTGAAATATGAACACCTGTATTTTGCCTAATCCGGAATTCTGTCCGGCTTTTCTCCAGGGCTGCATTTATCACGGAGATAGGCTCTACCATCTTTCTGACAGGCCGTGGCCATTTTCAGCAAATAAGAAATGGCCGCTGTTGAACTTTATTGATGGTCTGAGACATCCAGATTTAACTAGACTTTTCTTAATCGTTTTTTGCTTGTACTGGCCATTTTTCACTTCAAGGCTAGTTGCAAGTCAAGAGATGACGGAGAAGACCCTGCAGGACCTTTCAAGCCCTCCTTCAAGATAACACATGCAAATTCAAGCTTTCATTCTCGTCTCCTGTCGAGGGATTTTCGGCCAGACCTGAAATGAAATTTAGGAGCAGCGGACTGTGAGGTTTGGGTCTCGGAGGCTCCGGGGAGCTTAGAGGGAACCAGAACCATTTAGCTTAAAGAAATGGCTGTGACAAAAGACCAAGCATTGGGACGTCCTCCTCGGGTCAGTGATTTACAAGGGAGGACTAATTTCATGTATTGAGCTGGCGCAAATAGTCCACACTAATCTGAGAAAGCAAGTCTCTTCTGAGAAAGTTGTCGTGAAAGTCGGTGCGTTTGTGTGTGAGTTTTCATAATGAGGACTTCTTGCGACTTCACAAAAATGATATATATAAAGACGTTATATATTATATTGCAGTGTGTTATATTATCATTCTTTTGTGTAGATGCACGTCGTTTGTTCTTCCCCCGGCACCTTTTGAAAATGTAAATATCAAAATATAAAAAAAATGTTCATCTGTTAAATAACAGCATGTACAGATAGAAGTGCTTTTTCCAAATTATAAACATTTTTGAAGCAAAGAATATTACTTTGAAACTGTTTCTACAAGTGTCAAGAAAAGAATGGCTGTAAGCCTGTCAATGTATTTTTAGAGATTAAATGGTACATAATGGTAAGGGCTGTCCACTGCTGGTAAAGACACAATTGTTGACTGTCCCTTGTATTTTTCCGTGACGTTTGGCAGTTGTCCACCCTGTAATCCTGTGGATTACTGTCATTAAAGTAGGACGGCAAGAGCAGGTGTAGAAACAGAAGAATTCCAGTCCAATGGCCGACAGCGGTCTATTGTGGGATATTCAGATATGATGGGTCTTGAGAATTGAGGAAAGTTGTGGTTGATGTGTGTTTGAAGATAAATGGGAGATTTGGGGAAATTGGACAGTTTTTTTTAGAGATTCACCAATACAAAATTTCTCCACCAATAGCTGATGTGACACCTGCCAATACCGATTTGAATTTCGAAATTAATATCTGTAACTTTCTGAATGTTATTATTAATTAATAAAATGACTAATATCGAAACTGGTGCTGTTTCTTAACATTTTCTACAGACCAAAAATTAATCGCATTTTCCTGTCCTCTTTTGATTGACAGGATATATCGGTCCTGATCATCGACTGTTTTTAAACTATCGGCCGATAGTGTGAAAAATAGCTCTTATCGACCAATACGATTATTGGCCGATATATCAGTGCATCTCTAGTTTTTAGTAATCGTGGTTAATGGCAAAATACTTTATGCTACTTTTTTGCAATGCAAAAAGTGCGAAAAAATTGGTTTTTAATTGGTCTAAACATTTTTATATTGCTTTCAAGTTTACTTAGAAAGGATGCCTTGTAAAATTCAAACTCCTTACCATCCTACTATTTCGCATCTACTAAACTCGAGAACAGTGTTTAGTTCAGTTAATAATGATTTCTTTATTTTGGACAGAACATTCGTACATTAGGCCACAAGGTCTTGTTTCATAGACCTAAATTTATTCTGTACACTTTTGTTTATTTATCTGAAAGAATTACAAAGTGTGGGCTATATATGGAAAGGGGTTTCCTCCGTCGGTTTCTTCAGATGTTTATCCTCGGGGAAGTAACTTAATAAAGGAAGAAAGCCCTTATCTGCTTTTATAAAAAAAAAACATGCTCAGTCTGAGAAAGAGAGAAAGTGTGTGCTACTTTATATAAATACATCCATAATGTTTTCTCTCTGTGGTATTCTCTGTGTTGATGGTGACCAGATTGACCTTCCGTTTCCTTTGATACTTTCCGTGCGTGTGAGAGATTTATTTGCACCGTTTACAGCTTGAGTCATTTTTTGCCAGCACTTATTCATCTTCGAATGAGAAAGCAGAAAATTTGTTTTTCAAAAATGTTTCGTCAACGCAAACATGTGGCTTTTATTTCGACGTTTATTTCCCGCTGACCCTGGAAGCTAGCATGTCCTTATAATTTCCTCACTGATTTGCATAATGTGATATCTGATTTCGTCTCCGTGCCTCTCTGCCTTTATTACATTAACGCTGACCCCTTTTGCTCACACGCTGGGAAGACCCGACGCGATACTCGCACGTATTCCACCATACCAAGAAAATCTGTCATGAGTTTTAAGGTTTAGTGATGGTTCACGGTTTTGTAAAATTCTTATGACTTTAACTTTATTAAAAAGAAAATGTCTAATACTCAGAATCCTAGTTATAAACTTCACTACCCACAATCCTGAAGAGGATTCTTCATAAACCAGTCAATTTGTTGTTACTATGGAAACAGGAGGACAGAAGTGATGGTCCACTCCAATGAACAAATACGAAAACTTGCGAAAATGTATATAGTCAGTAGTTGTATATAACCCTGTCCTCTGTAACTCTGTAGCATCTTTGCAATCCTGCATGAGGTGTGTAGTTCATTTCTAGAAGACACGCCGATAAACAAGGCTATAGTCTCATAGCTTTGTATTGTCTTCTTCTTTAATATTTTATTGGAATGCTGTAATGTGATTTATGTGATATGCACTTGTCTTCTCTTAAAATCTGCTTTCAGCTGTAGGTTTTTACATAAACATAATGTTTTTTTAACCCTGGTGACAATTTTCTTTCCTGAAGAAAAACAAGATCGTAGAGTTCAGACCCTGTTTGGATTGCAATAGAGGGACGTCCGTAACAATGTTAAAGCTACTCAATCTCCAAGCCAAATATTTGATGGGCTTCCCTACCAGTCACCACTGGGCACTCACATTATTCTGTAACGTTAAGTCTAACCACGTTTTATCTTTATCCCCTTGTGAGATTCTCCGTCATGATTGTGAGGATGCTTAGTGTTCCATCACTCTGTAACCGTCGTTTTCTTTGAAGACGCCATGTATGGTTTTGCTATTTATTTGATTTCATAGTATCGTTTACTTGAATGTAGTCTCCCAAATACGTTATTGTTCAGAAGTTTCCCTTGCGTACCTCAGGAGGATATAGAAGTAGGAATTAAAATGATGCAGTCTTTGAAGGATTTGATAAGGAAAGATAGGAGGAATTCTGAGGAAAAGTAAGTTTAAAGGAGATTTCTCATTGTTGTCTAAGAGAAATAATTGAGATATGAAATACAATTTTGTCTTATACTTGACAGACAAAAAAAAAAAACGAACCCTTTCTCTCAACAGGTAGTGGTCTAGCTTTTGTTGAAACCAGTAACTTTGTATTGGCACATAATGTATTATGGCTCCTGTATGACATCGCTTATTGCTCCCTAAACTCTATGTAAGTGGCTTTGGATAAAACCGTCTGCTAAATGACTAAATGTATATGTCTTTTAAATAATACCCCTTTTGCTAGACCTGTTCGACGGAGCCTAAACAAAGAGAAATTCTGAAAATCTTTAACCGAAAACAGACCTGAAAACTAATCTCAAAACAGTCAGCAACCCCAAGATTTGCTCTCTGCTATTGTTGAGTGATTTAAATTTCCGTGTGCTCTTTTTTTTTTTGGTTTTGCTCGCTTTCTTTGGTGGAGCGGGCATGAATCTATCTGAGGAAACGTTAATTATAAGGAAAAACAGAGAAGAACAGCAGTGTGAGATGGAAGCTTTCCTCTTGAATTTGGATGAGAAACTCTGACAGCTTTTCATCTTCGTCTCTGGCTCACTCCATCAGCTCTTTCTTCTCTCCATCTGTTTCGCTTTCGTCTGAGAGTATGCGGTGAGGGTCTTTGCTTCTTTTGCCTGTGCATTATCGTGTGCCATTCTTTTACACCGGTTCTGTGTTTGCAAACAATCATCCAGTGTCTCACCTTGAGATGCATTAGACGGTTGTGCGTGTGAGCCATATTGAGATGTAGCACCTGCTAATGAGAGCTACAATCTACAGAGAATGAGGAGAGATGATTATTTGCTTTGTTCTTCAGCGCTGAATGAACTACATGGCAGGCTAATGGAGAGAATGTACAGTCATGATAAGAAAACTCATTAAAAAGATACAAACGTACTGGATTACGTTGTTCATAATGCTTTGTGGAATGAGTTGTTAATTAATTTCTGAATGAATATTCGGTGTTGTGCCTTTCTCTTTGATTTCATTTTTTCTTTAAAACCTCCAATGTAGTTTTGTTAATAGGATTTATCCCAGAAACGAATAACTCGATTTAGAAAACGTTTGAATTCTTTTTCGAAATGCATGTGAAGAAAATTAAAATAGAAAAATCTGCGTCCACTGTTAAGCTCTATAGGTCAAGACTTATACGATTAAAGGAGTAGTTCACCCAAAAATGAAAATTCTGTCATCAATTTCCCTTTTGTCATTTCATACCTGTATGACTTTCGTTCTTCTGGAGAACACAAAAAAGAAGATATTTTGAAGAATGGTTGGTAAATGAAAACCGTTGGTCCCCGTTGACTTGCAAGAGTTCATACAATAGAAGTCAATGGGGATACCAACATTCTTCCAAATATCTTCTTTTGGGTTCTCCAGAAGAAAGGAAGTCATACAGGTTTGAAATGGTAAGAGTGCGAGTAAAGGATGACAGAATGTATGTTTTGGGGTGAACTTCTACTTTAAGTTGAGGATAATGTACTTTCGGCCGGGTGTATATTATCCTGCTTCATGTCGGGGTCCTAGGAACATCCCAATTAACTACAGCTGATGCTTAAGGAGAAAGAAGCGTGAAGCTTATAATGTGTGTTCACCTGACAATTATTGCAATGATGATGATGGAAATGAAAGTTTTTAGCCTGCAGCTCGGTTTTTATTGCGGAGGGACACACGGGGATGTGTGCAGGGTGCTGCAATTATCCACAATCAATAGTTCAGCCATAAACCAATTACAAAATCCCACCGGGAAAACGCAACAATACAGGTTATAGATTATGCATCAGCATTTTAAAGTCGTATCGCCTAGACTTAAAAAAAAGCTTTAATAGTGATAAATTAGCTGACCTTTGATGAGCCTAGATACTTAAACACTAGGCCTGGTTTTGTATTGTAAGTGTGCAAATCAATGAATCAGCACTCAATGTTTAAATTTGCTCATCTGTGCATTTTTATTCTCCCGTTCTTAAAGCTACAGTTTAACCATAAATTATTATTGTTTTTTCTCATAATTATGTTGTTTTACATTTACATTTATTCATTTGGCAGACGCTTTTATCCAAAGCGACTTACAAGTAGGATAGCATATAAACATTTTGTCAACAGACAGACAGACAGAGTTATTGGTTAGTCAAATAAATGTGGAACAGGTACGTTTTGAGTTGTTTTTTGAAAGTTGTGAAGGATAGTTGCTGGTAGTTCATTCCACCAAAGGGGAACCGTTTTAAGCCTTTATGACCAAAAATGTTGGGAACAGAAAGACAGACCGGCTGTATCATCACAGCTACTGTACATGTAAAATTACAGAAAGGTACAGGTGTTAAAATCCATGTCTGAGAAAAACAGATGGCGAGAGAAATATTCAATTAAAGCCGAAGCACAGACATCACCGGTGTCCCAGACACATACACGACAGAACATCGGGGGTCTCTTATGGCATCTTTTGAGGATGCGGTGGAGGGAGACTGAGTTAATTTGTGCTGGGAGGATTTATCCAAACAAATTAATCCAAACATTATTAATTCTCCAACCTGGCAATCGGTCTTCCTGGTGTTTTGCACCTCGGTCCCTTACATAAAAGGGTTCTGGTTTGCATATTCATCACATCATCTTCAAATATTCATCAGCTTAATGAATATTGATGTGCATTTGACTACTGTTAACCACACACTGCCTGAGGTGAAACACACAGGACTGGAACGGCGGCTTTTAGAGAATACAGAATTCAGTACAAAAAAGGACTAAAATGGTTGTGATGCGTTCGGAATTTAAATACGTTTTGGATAAAAGCATCTGAAAAATGTATACTAAATGTAACTTGAACTGTGCACCGTGGGCTTTATGTTTTGGGCCTTTTGAGGTACATTATGGGCCCTATTTTCACGATCTTAGCGCGTGGTCTACAGCGCAGGGCGCAAGTGCACTCAGGGCGTGTCCGAATCCACTTTTGCTAGTTTAACGTCTGGAAAACATGGTCTAAACGTGTTGCTCCGATTCTCTTAATGAGTAATGGGTGTTTTTTGGGCGTAACGTGCAATAAACCAATCAGAGTGTCATTTCTCACTCCCTTGAAGAGCCAGTTGCGCTCGTGCCATGGCGGATTCGCTATTTTCACGGGGGAGTTCGCAAGAGCAAAGACTGGACGCTTCTCCAGAGAGGAAATGCATCATCTACATGACAAGCCAGATTTTTATCTTTATGTACACAATAATAATCTTTTACATTGTAATCCATGATTTTTTTATATTTGGCATGTTTGTGTGCTGCTGCGCTTCTCCCTGAGTGATGAGCATAAAGTGAAAGCGCGTTGTGGACCCGCCCAGAGGCGCATTTACTACTAATGCGCTCTTTTATTAAACAAAATTGTATTTTATTCTCAGTTCCTAAAAATAACATGAAAATGAGCGCAAGTGCATTTGCTATTTAAACAACACGGCGCAGGAGGGGAAAGTGAGAACTACGTCGGCCTGAAACTAGCAAAAACACTTGCGCCGCATTGCGCCGGGTGTATGATAGGGCCCTAAATCATCGTGTGTTTCCTGGGAATCGAACCTGTGACGTTTTTAGTGACAGCATCATAATCCACGACTAGCACTCCATCTCTGTTTTTGTAACACAAATGCCTGTTTGCATGATTATGATTTAGTGCTCATTTGATTTTAATAACAGATCACACAACACAACATTTCGTCTCAATAGGAGGTTGTGAACTCATTACAATCTGCTCAGATAAGGCATGCTTTGCTAGCTTTGATACGACGTGTCCTTACAATAATGGGGTAAATGTTAAGTGGTTGTGAATGGGGTAGAGAGACATATATAACGGTCAGGGGGCTTCATCCATCTTTAAAGCAGAGAGTAATAAAAAGAAACCTAGCGGAGGAGGACGTGGGTGGATACAGCTCTCTGATCTCACAGGGAACACAGGGAAACCTGCTCATAGCTTTTCAACTTTTCCTTGTATATGCTCGCTTTCTCACGGACACAGAGTCAGACACTCCAGAGAAAGGCAGCAGCGTTAGCAGGAAAATGAGCTTGTTGCCTCGAGTCAGCGTCCATCCCGCAGAGGTTTTATCCGCTTGCCATTAGTTGAATTTTTCACACAGTTGGTAAATAAATAGACATGAAGTATTGATTTAAGTTGAAATGGTTTATTATGTGAGACAGTCGAGTGATTTGAGATGCATGAAACAAGCGCTGCTGTGTAGGGAATTGGTTGTCTGGTACAAGAGTCAATTATACAGACCCATTCTTCTCCCAAAGGGTATTCTTTGTTACCTTTTTGCTTTTCTTTTATTACTACTTTGTTTTTTAGGAAGCTGCAGGAAAGCACTAGAAAATAAATGGTTTGTCAGTTATTAAACAATTGCGAGTCTTAAAAATCAGAATATATTTCAGAGAGCTGTATAATAAATGTATAGTTTCTTTAGCCTGAAATTTTTTTATGCACTTCTAGAACAGGATTTTGGTGCATCTGTTTCCGTTTTATTTTTTTCACATTTTAGAATAACAGTATACTTATCTATTATGGAATTTCACAATTGTAACTATGGGAATTATGTTGTGACTAAAAGGATCCAAAAGAAACCAATACTATGTTATGTTTGAATATCTTCAAAGTAACCGTCCATTTCTATCGTCTAAATGCCAAATCATAATCATGGCATCTTATTAGCCAACTTCTTGGAATGCTTTTTAAACAGTATTAAAGGAATTTCCAGGTATTCTGGTCTCTTATTGGCTGATTTTTTTTATTTGATTGGTCCGAGTCATCCATCTCTTAACTACAATTTTTTACTATAAAATTACTTTCTAGCAAATGAAATGACTACGTGGGCGCAATTAAAGGGATAGTTCACCCAAAAAAATGTATTCTGTCATCATTTACGCACCCCAAAATCTGTATGAAATTCTTCAAAGAAGGATATTTTGAAGAATGTGAAAAACTAAAACGTTCTGGGGCACTATTGACTAACACTTTAGTTTTTTATCCCCACCATGTAAGTCAACAGTGTCCCAGAACTATTTGGTTACAAACATTCTTCCAAATATCTTTCTCTGTGTTTAGCAGAACAACTTAATTTAGGGTGAGTAAATGATGACAGAATTTCCATTTTGGGTGAACTGTCCCTTTAAGTTTTGTTCTGTAAAACAATTTTAAACGTTTAAACTTAGACCTTCAGATTTAAAGATTTTTTAGATATTTTTTAAGCGTTTCCAATTTTTTTAATGAAAGTGTGATTGAATTAAAAGTATTTTTAAACTTAAATCTTTTCTCTTCATCTGTCTTGTAGGAAAGGAAATTGTGTGCACATCCATTTCTGGAGATTTACAAAGGGGGAGTGATCCACTACATTTGTCCACTGGCCCGGCAGGGAGATTTCTATGTTCCGGAGGTCAGAGAGCCACAGAGATGGTTACTGGGAAAAGAGTCGGAAGAAGATGGAAGGACGGACATCACGGGTAAAAGAATCATCTAGCTTCCATTTTCTGTCTAGTGACTGTACAATTTTCATCACAATCAGAGACAAATTTCAGCTTAAGCAGAGCATTTAGCAGAGCAATATTCTCATTCTAGGATCACTTGTGTCATGCTCTTCCAATTCGTTTCCTTTGCGATGAATCGTAGCCTCAGACAATATTCTGGCAGTGTCAGAAACATTCAGTTTAACAAGTTCACATTTAGTGCGGATCGTGTTTCTTGGGTTGATGTCAGCAGAAAGGTGGTTTAATAGGTATTAATCACCACCTTATGGAGATTTGATGGGGACGTGTCATACTGGCTGAACGCCACAATCTCTTACACCTGTTCTGGTGATAATGAGACACAATCTGTGTGTGTGTTCATCTGATGGTCAGAACCCAGCCTGCGGGTACTGCTGAGCAGAATAAAACACGGATGAGGTGATGGGGACATGAGGGGTGTGTTGTGCACACCAGCTGTCCTGGAGAGTGGCGTGTGTGTCTGTGTTCATTTGTGTGTGTGTGAGTTCTAATGGTACCAGTTCCACCTGTTAGTCTCCTCCCCTGAAACAAACACATGATAATAACTATAATGTATGATAGGAGAAAAGATTAAAGCTAAGATGAAACAAGATTAAAGGACACATTTGAAGTCCCTTATGTCAGTTTTTTAGATGTGTTGTGTCCTAATGCGGTGCTAAATTTAATATGTTTTACAGCATGTACTGTTCCCGCTGTTCTCGAAGGGACAGCTTCAATTTTGATTTGCTAGTAGATGCTTGTTTAACTGGTCTCTCAGCCTGACAGATGCTCAAAAACTCCACTCAAACCATTAAAACACATTAAAACCACTGCACGTTTGTCTCCTTCAGCAAGATTTTAGAAACAAAAATACTTCAAATCAGATGTCATCTTCAATTCACAGTTGTGACGCAGAGGTCAATCAAAATAAATGTACTGTTAAAACATTGAAAGGACACAAATCTTTTTTTAATAGTAGGAAATATTTATGGATATATAGTTTCCCATTTTGTCCCTGCTTTAATTAATAAAGAGAAATAGAAATATATTTTCTGTTCGTGTCTAAATGAAAGATTTCGGTAACACTTTACAGTAAAGTGCTATTAGTTAACATTAGTAAATGCATTTGCTAACATTAGCTTACAATCAACAATTTAGTTTTTCAGCATTTATTAATCCTTGCTAATGTTGGTTCATGTTAATACAGTTATTCATGTTAATTCATGGTGCATTAACTAATGTTAACAGTGATAACGTTTGATTTTAATAATGTATTAGTAAATGCTAAAATTAACATAAACCAAGATTAATAAATGCTGTAGAAGTTTTGTTCATTGTTAGTTCATGTTAGCTGATGCATTGACTAACTGTTAACAAATTGCATCTTACTGTAAAGATTTCTTCAGTTTATTCTGTTTTAACAAACTCATTCTCAACACCAGGGGTTTAAAGCAGGTTCCAGGGGGTCCACTTTGATTTTGTTTTGTTAAATAAAACTTAGTTTAACCTACAATTTTGCCATAAAACAGTGATAACTTAAACTTGCGCTTAGACTTTGATGTATTAAAAATGCTGAAAAGTGAGTCATTGTAACACTTCTTATTTGATTATAATCAATGATCAATTAATCAAATAAGAATATTTTCAGTTTAGATGATGCTGAAGCCTAACTGATGTGTGCTAAAATGTTTTTTAGTTTATTTTTAAGAACAGATGTTTTTAATGCTTCATCTAATTTGAAGTACTTTTCATTTTGGTTATACAGATGTCTGTGCTGCGTTGAAAAGTTGATGAGATGTTTCACGCCAGCTGTGGTTTAAACGGCTGACTATTTAAAAATCAACATGCGTTATCATTGCTTTAAGAAATAAATTGCAAAGATTTCATCCTTTAGCGCTGGGTCAGCTATGCATTTCAAATGATGTTGTCAACCAGTTGGCATGCTGAAGGAATCGCTTTATTTTGCCGAACTGGTATGAAACTGATCTCTGTCTGCTCAGATTATATTCAGATCAACATTCAACATCTGTTCTGTGTGTAAGACACTTGGGCGCTTTTTTGCATATTGCATATAGATCTTTACGGTTTTCTTTCGATTTTACATTGATAATTAAATAGTGATCCAAAAAAGCACCATAATTGTATAAAATGAAGTATAGAATATATTACCCTGAACTGTATTATCCTAACATTATGATGCCGTTGATAAATCTTGCTATTCTAATTTTACATAATTCTGTTCAGTTAGTTACATGTTATTTATTATTATACTGTACACTAACATGTCATATTTCCATTTAGCATTGTGTTTCCCTTTGGGTACCGATGCACTATTTGAAAACCACTGTGTTATAAGACATGTAGGTGATATATTGTCAAGTATGCATGCATGCATGAAATACTTCTTTATTGTCTTTCTCCTAAATAATATAAACTTCTTTATCCTTATTTCTCCCTTTCACACACCCTACCTGTCATCTCTCGCTTTACCCTTTCACATCGGATCTGTCCTACAAAAATGCAGTGTTGACAGGAGGATGATAAACCAAGCGATGGTCAAATATTTAACAAAAACCTTCACTGCATCGTAAAAACAGTGACATAGGCAGATAAACAGCTTAGACACAGAAGGTCCTGATGCGTTTGTCACTATGACACGCTGAGTGTGAGCATGCGGGGACTCCACACACACACACCAATCAAATGTTTTATGGGGACTTTCCATAGACAGAATGATTTTAAAATGAAATGAGAAGTGGTTTGGGCTCGAGAAATCTAAAGAACGTTTCATAGCTGTTCATAGTCAGCCGCACAGGAGATGCTTTCATTGCTCTGTGGCATCCCGGCAAAATGAATCACCTAAGCTGTCGTGTGTTTGTGTGTGAACGCACAGGTGCCGGCTCCCACAGCGAGCGCAGTTCCATGAGCCGCCTACCTCCCTCGGAAAGTCGAGACACTTCACCTTCTCCGTCCAGCACGCCGACTCGCTCGCAGGGAGACGGAGACAGACAGTGGGATTACGAGCGAGACTTCGACCACGCGGAGAGAAGCGACACCTCCAGCGTCTCCTCCTTCGAGGAGCTGGACCTGGAGTCAGACAGGACGGTAAGGTGTGACCACAACCCTCCATCCCTCACAGGACGCAGCAAAAACAACCTGCAGGGTCAAGAGAGCGAGATGATGGTTGAGGAAGAGTAAATGAAGAAGTAAAGGAATTATGGGAACTGTGAGGATAATAAGGTGGTGTTGAAGGAAATGAAAATTCTTCGTTTTTTCTTTAAGGCAATATTGATTAAAATTCCTTTTTTAAACAATTGACAAATATAAAATTGTTTAGACAGCGTTTCTGTCTATTCTAAAGGGAATTAGTATTGGTACACAATGGTGCCTCTATATTACAAAAACAAGTCAGGTAACCTGAATATCTTGAAAAGCATGATGATAGTTAGGGCTCCCTCTTAAGTATTGCATTTGTAAATGTATTGTTTGTTTGTAACAGATTGTTCATTCCTAATGACAGGCGTTAAACTGGCGTTCTTTTATAACTGAATGTGTTGTCATTATTTTTGTAAATGTTTCGTAATGTTCAGCTATCAATTATTTACCCCTAAGCCTGACTTATTATTTCAATTCCTCACATTCAATCTTCATCCTTCAGTAATCACTAATTTGCACCCAAAGAAAGATTTATGTGACTTGAATATTAATTCATCAAAGCCATATGTTCATAGACAAATGACATCTCTATTTGCACCACAAACTGACAGGTAATATTGCTGTATGAGAAGATAACACTTCTAACACTTGTTTATTGTTTGCATTTGAAGGTGTTTGAAGCACATACTTGTCTTATGTGCGGTTTGATCATATTTGATCACCTAAATGGTATTTCCATAGATTTTTCTCAGATAATAGAAATACACTCGAACAGTGTATTATTCTTTTGAAATGGTATTTTGTTTATGCTGAATGTTGATTACATTTCTAGTGTGATTTCAGTGGGTTCCTCACAATGTGCTTTGTTAATATTTTGTTTTTATATAAGCAACTATGGCCCTCAGAGGATGTGCTGAAGTATTGATGTTAAAATGTGTTTTATTCGTGGTTTTCATTCACACCTGACATACTTGATACCTTTGTATTTTTTATAAAGTTTAGAAGGATGTTTTGTTTTCATTTCTATGATTTGTTCTGCTAGTTGTTGATCGACTTAATAAAGAGTTTTGACAGAAGGGGCTGTGATTGGTTATTTTACGAATTCATGCTATTGGTTTTTCAACTGCACACGCCAACAGCATATGAACACACCGGACTGTGTCACATCCTCATTGAGTATTTGGTTTCTCTTGGAAATAATTTGCATCCTGGAAGTAAAACGGGTTATAAATGATTTTGAACCGTTGACTTCTCGCTTGCAGAAGTCATTGCCTGTGGGTCTGAACTGGTATTAGCCATGTTTACATTACGCGTTCATTTGATTTCTTGCCGTCTGTGCCTAGAGCTTAAACAACATCCACACACCTGACAAATAACCTAAGTCATCATTTCATCATTTTCTTGTACCGATACCCAAACATCAACAAGTTCCATTAAACGTGAGGTTGTTGAGACCTTGAGGTCTTGTTTCTTTAGGTTTTCTTCCAGACAAACATATATAAACTATACTGTGGCACCACGTGTATTATTACAGTATGTCTGGTACGGCTTACTTCATTGTGATGTTGGAAGATACATTTTTTTATCCAAACCTGAACAGAATCAACATTTGGATTCTAGCGCATAATTATGAAACAAAACAGTCTGTTATTTGTTGGCTCGATTTTTCCATTTTTATGAGAGGCCTTATCAAAAAAACGTTTCTTTCTTTCCTTTTTTACCGAGGCAAAACTTTCAGATTTGTCTGCACATTTGACAAATTACCCGTTTCATTTGGGTGGAAAGGTTTGGAGCGATCTGTACTATTCATATCCTAAAACTTCAGGCTGTTTGTCGACTTCCTCTGGACCTCTTTGCCATTATGATACTTTTTGTTCAAGAGAAAATTGGTCCCTTTGTGTTCGAGGTGGTTTATTATATAATTATATAATGCATCGCAAGTGTCCCTAATCACCATTGTAAGAGGTTCTCTTCACCGTCCTCTGAAAATATCCAGACTGCTCTGTGTGTGTTTGGTGTGGGACTGTGTGTGAAAGACAAGGCAAGCTTTGTGCTCCCATCAGAATTGCCCATTCTATCGGTGACCGACCCCCCTCCCGATATGCCTTTAATTGGTTGAGAATCTCAGAGAGCAGACATTGGAGGGCACTTGAAGGGTCTTAACACAGCGCTCCAGAACTTCCACTATTTTATGCGCTAATGCAGTATTGTACGTGTATTTTAATGCTATCCATCATTAATGGCTCATTGAAAATCCTTTTACAAGACTTCGGTTTAGACTCCACCCCATGAATCAAAGCAAGTGGGCAGTATTCACCATTTCCATTGTGATGCATTAAATGTGCAATTACGCTTTTGTGTTTGATACAGGATTGTAAAGGTTACACAAATTTGATATGTGACATTTTTTTATAAATGGCGCACACATTGACAAACCCAACATTTGATGAAAACACAATATTTTTGATTGATACAGAATACAAAACACAAGATCACAAACTGCATGGACTCTTTAAATATAAGAGCCTGAGTTACCCGGAGTAGAATATAAACTGTGTGACAGATGAAACAAAACTCATGTTAAAACCCATGGATAAAAATGACCCGGGTCAACATGGATCAATGTAAAAGCCGTTGTTGTGACTCCACCTATCTTCATCTTCACATGTAGCAACCAGCAGCAATGAGAGAGAGAGAGAGAGAGAGAGAGAGAGAGAGAGAGAGAGAATGCACAGAGGCGCTTTTCCATCAGACCCTCGCGCATGGATGAAGCTCGGACCCCGAACACAACTGAAAAAAGCAACCACCTTAATTTAAAATTAAACGATCAAATCTTAACAAAAGGACCACAAATGGTTTCCGAGGTGCCACTTCTGTGCAGTGTTGCTCAATTAAAAAAAAACTAACTTTCAGTCAGAGAGTCGTGACCGCGAGATCCGTGGAGGATTAGTTAGAGTTTATTAAAGCTCTTGTGATGACAGGTGTTTGGAAACAACCGTCGGGCTCTTACCAAACCCCGAGACTGAGGAAGGACCGAACTCACCATTAAGTGGACTCATGAGGTCTGAAGGGGTCTGGAGGGTGTGTGCTCGCGCAAGTTGCCATTAACGAGAACGCATCCATCACTTCAAGCAGATTCCTCTGTGCACAGGTAAGCGCTTCCTCCTCCTCCTCTTCTTCATCACATCAGGATCATTGTTTGAGCACCAAGGACAGACCAAACCAAACCCGTCAATCGCTTTTACACCTGTGGGGACATTACGCACGGGCGCTGATTTCCACCAACTGGTTTAAAGAAAGTCAACTTTACATCCTTGGACGAGCTGCCCAATGTCTTGTATTTCTGCCAGGTGAACGCTTCACAGGTAAGATTTACAGCATGCATTGTTATTTACGTTCGCGACCAACACTTGTACCCGCGCGCCACGCTCGCACGTTCTTTGGACACACAAAACAACAACTTCAAGCATAATTTGCACACATTGTGCGTAAACCACTACAGAATGAAGTGTTTGTTATAATATGGAAATCATTTATTACGTGCAACAATAACCGAAACGAGTCAAAGAGCTGGAGAATTGTCGCGCGAGCGCACGGATGCTTTGGCATTTCTTAAGCGCATGTGTCTTGTAATGGGGAACAACATGACAGTCATGCACTTTTATGCAAGATGAGATGGTGCTGATTTGTTGCTCAAAAACACACATACACACAATAATATTTGAATAATCTGAATAATAATGTGAAACCTCATTGATCACGATATAGCATCCCATATGTACAAGTTTAAGTAGCCTACATCAGAACTGAAGGAAACATGATGTAAACAGTCATAAAATGAAAATATAAATGCTTGTCTTTACATTTTTTGCAATGCCAATATTATTTCTTTGATAAACATAAACAGCATATTTAGTACTGAGACAAAACATGTAGCCTACTGTAGGCTACTGCTTACATTTATATATTGTACTTGTTGTCTAGATTTGTCCATATATAATCTTTGAGTCAGTCTGGACACAGCAAACTCCACAAATTGTAAATATGTCACATTTCTTCTCACAGACATTAATACTGTGCACATACAATAAAAGGAAAAATTACACATTTTCTGTTGAATTTTCAGTTTTTTTATATTTCATCACCGTTTTCTCTGGATAATCCACACCACCCTCCTCCAGCCAAAGAGACGCAATGCCTCATGAATAATCATATTCATATGCACAATCATTGTTTTAACTCTGTCTGCTCGTTTCAACACCTTTCAAACCTCCCAATCCAGCCGTTTGAGTGCCATTTCGCTGTCCACCGAGTAGTCATGAGAACTTCTCAACGCTCTTGTTCGGTTCATTCGCTGACACTTTGAATCTGAATAGTGTAAAGCATCCATAGCAACCCATAGAGCAAAGCTGATTGGACGTGCCGAGATAAACATCTCATAGTTAATTTGCTCTATGTCTGTGAATGCCTCGTCCTTGGCAACTTCACCGAGCCATTCAACTGCTCTGGCCGTGACCCAGAAGTTATCAATGAAACCAAAGTGTTTTATGAAAAGAAAGCAGCACTGGTTTGATTGTGTGTTGAAACAAACCTGTGCATGTGTATGACAGAATGCAATGTAGAATTGATTACATTTATAGATGAATTGTTGTAATTTGGTATTATACGAGTATTAGATCTCTTTCCCAGTCATATTTAAAATTGATGGTGAGCCCAGATTGCTAAAATCCCATCTGGTCTCTCAGTACACATAAAAAAAGCTGCCAAATAAAAAGGATCAAGAGAAGTAATTCTCCCGCAAGCTCAGTGTCTTTCCCTTGGTTAATTGGATATTTATCTGTGGATATTTAACGGTCAGAGCAGCCTAGGGTTCTTTGGTCTTGGTAAAACCATCTGATGCTAAAAAATCCATAATTATCAGGCTATAACCTGGAAGAAAGGCTTCATTCTTTTGTCAGATGTGAGCGTTATTTTATAGTTGTGTTATCAATAATAAAATGTAGATTCGAATGTATTGAAATGAACATTAAGCACTCAAACCTTGTCAAAGTTGTCAGATGTACTGGACTGTGAACGGCTTTTAAAAAAGACTGAAATAAATGGAGAACTGTTTGACCGGAGGTTAAATAAATACTCCACAAAGACGTTTGGTTTCACAAGTCCCCCCTTGACAGTATAAGTACCTTTAACATTTGCGATGAACTGAAGTCTCCAATACGATGTTTTACTTCCAGTGCGAGTTATTGTTCACTGATTTTTGACGCTGTCCCCTCCGAACAACCTTGGTTGAAGTGTCTTGTTTGAGTGCCCAGTAATGAGAGCTCCTCCATAACTCTTCAGTTAACAGCTTTATCCTACCAAGAAACCACAAATTACCTTTTGACACTACCAGAATGTTTTTCAACTTTAACTTGTGTGCATGTTTGTAATTCAAGATGTCAGAACTTTTTTTCTCAAATCCAAATCTAATGTTCATACCGGGAAAGTTCATTATTGTGATGGTCCATTCGCTTGTCTCGTTTCTTATGACATTGAACTCCCATTGCTTCAATTGTTCTGGTGGAGAGGAAAAAGCCATGGTTACGTTTTAACGTTATTTAAATGTTTATATAGCGTGGTCAGTGGCTGCTGCTGCTAATGCTAAAATCACAATTTGAGATTAGACTGAGATTTTACTCTTATAAGACTTGCAAAATGCTTGTTGATGCAATAATCAGAGCTATATATATATATATATATAAATATCAGAGCTATTTTCAGCTCTATAATCTTACTTGATGTCAACTCATTTATATCTGTTCAATCAATGTATGAGTTAAATTTGATAATTTTTTTAATGACAATAGTTCCTTATCTTATTACCTTTGTAAGGCACACTTTATTGTCATTTTCATGAAGTCTAGACTAAAGCAAACAATAACTTTGTCATTTTTTTGGAATCCCCTTAATCGTTTAATCCATGCATGATAACAGATCTCATATTAATTGGAACGCATGTGCACCTTTATCGCATCGCCTTGCCACCCCATACCACCCACTTTTTCCTGTTTCCATGGTAACAGAAGTTAAGGGAGAGAACCCTAATAAACGTGAAGATGTTGCTTCATTACGCCAGGAGCAGGGATACAGGAGGGGAAACACAAGGAATTGAAGTGCTTTATCTAAAATTAAATCTCAAATGACATTTTCTAAAAGTTATAGGTGAATTTAGCCAGAAGCCAGAGGCTTATGTCTGTACCTGTCTCGGGGAAAATTTCCCTCGCATTCAAATGAACATATTCATCAGCATATCTAAAGCAATAAAACGGTACAGTATTACCATTTTACAGTAAACCTTACCACTTATGACTCTTGTGTTTTGGTATTACAAGCGAAACTTTTGTTAAAGTGCTATGTGGGAAGGGCAAAATGACTAGAGATACTGTACACAACCAAACAAGAACTAGGCAAGATGAGAAAAATGACACCAGAGAAACGTGTTCGATTTTAGAATTAAGTTCTTAGGACAAGCAGGACTATTGCTCATAGGATTTATAATATAATCATCCGGAATATCCAAGATTGGGTTCTCTTGACTGGGACCAGTAATCAAGAACTCCTGAAAACCACTCAAGAGCTCCTAACAGTAGCATAGCAACAGCCTAGAATTGTGACAATGAACTTTATTTAGAAATGCATAAAAAGATGTTTAATGCCAACACAACTTGACAGTTTGGAAATTCAAATTGTGTAAATAAGATATAAAAGTTAAAGCGAAGCATAAATGAAATCACCACAAGATGCGTAAAAAAAGGGATTGGTTCTCAGTTGTGTGTCATTTAAATGTAGTCTCAGATGTTTCTCTTTAAAATAAGAGCAAATAAAAGTGGCCATTAAAAATAGACAAATAAAAACAATCATAAATTAGAAAAATATGTAAGTATAAAATGATAAGGGTAATGGAGTATAAGAATTTTAGAGGTAAAATAATATGTATATAATAATAATATATAGTTTGATGAGAAATGTTTGAGTTAATATTTTCTTTAATTGCAGACTTGGCAAATCTGTAGTTGTGACATTGTTGGGATCTCTTCTGAAACTCAAAAGGAGACATTTGTGAGACGTCTACTGAAAAAAAAACGTTGGTACAACTTACAAAAATAAGTTACCTGGTTGTTACAATTTTGAGTTAATTCAACTAAAAATATTATTCAACTCAGCGAGTTTAGTCAACTCAATGAGAAATTCATTCAATTGTTTTTACGTTGAATTAACTTAAACTTTGAATGCAACCATTTTTAAGTTGAACCAAAATAAATTTTCTCAGGAGAAATATCTGAGACACAAGAGACTTAACCAAACATTTCCATTCGCTCTCCAATTAAAACTATTGATATCTTTAGGAGAAATAATTTAGACATTAAAGATATCCCATCTGTGTTTTTATAAAAGTTCTTTAAACAAATATATCATAGTGTGAAGAATGTAAAAAATCTGCAGACATACGTAACAGTCTACCCATAAATATGACAGTGTAAAGGATGTGATGTGATGGAGGGTAATAAATGAAGATGAAAGCTTTACAAGTCTGTACGTGATATATAGTTGAGAAGGACCACTCTATCAGCTGATATTATTCATCGCTTCATCTTTTTCATCTTCTTCCCTCAGGTTGTAATTTTTCATAAGCAAAGGATGATATCCATCACCTTTGACACACTGAGAATATTAGGCCGTCGGGGAGGGCATTGATGAATATGAATTAATAAAGGCTAGAAAACTCTCAGGTTGAATTGCTATATCCTGAATTTTGAAATGTTTTCTTTTTTCATGCTGAGTTATAAAAATCAATGAGCCAATTCCTATCTGTTCTTTCAGGTGAAGAGAAGATACCGAGATGTGTCCACAAACTATTGGAGAACTAGTAAATATCTCAACCGAGTAAACGGCACGGGGTAGTTAAAGAATTCTTCACCTCTTGTAAACACTGACATGGCCGGGATTATGGCAGGGTCTCTCGTCCAGGCCTCATGGTTTCTTTTCCTCGTAATTCCCCTGGCCCAACCCAGCCCCAGGTACGCCCCAGCCCTGTCCGTTTCCAAGAGAGAGATCATCATGGACGGAGACCTGGTGATCGGAGGGCTGTTTCCAGTGCACGAGAAGGGCGAGGGGATGGAAGACTGCGGTAAGATAAACGAAGAGCGTGGGATCCAAAGGCTGGAGGCCATGTTGTTTGCGCTGGATGAAATTAACCAGGACAGCCGCATTTTGCCTGGTTTGAAGCTGGGAGCGCATATACTGGACA
The DNA here is from genome assembly GCA_006030095.1 of Triplophysa siluroides. Classification (NCBI taxonomy): domain Eukaryota; kingdom Metazoa; phylum Chordata; class Actinopteri; order Cypriniformes; family Nemacheilidae; genus Triplophysa; species Triplophysa siluroides. The sequence goes on along the minus strand of VCII01000314.1, from coordinate 214,357 downwards.
CCTGCTCTAAGGACACGTACGCGCTAGAGCAATCCCTTGAGTTTGTGAGGGCCTCTCTCACTAAAGTGCATCAGCCTGGGTTCATCTGTCCCGACGGGTCGAACCCTGTGCCGGATGAAGTGCCTCTGGCCATCTCCGGAGTGATCGGTGGATCGTATAGTGATGTCTCGATACAGGTAAGGTCGACTTATTTATGCACTTAAGTACACCGGATGCTATGAAAGCTTTTCCACTAAAGAAAATTAAAGATCTGTTCAGAAGAACATCTTACCACAAAACTGGTTATACTGGTCAAAGTGGTGGGGGCCAATGTTGTTTGGTTTATGTTCAGAAGAAAGAAAGCCATGTTTAAAATGACATTAGGGTGAGTAAAGGAAGAAATCCTTTTTAGGGAAACTATTCTAATTTAAGCAGCATGAACCAGCTAAAAAAGCAAACCAGCACAGGTTGATTTGAGATGATCTTCTTCCAGCAAGAATACAAAGTCAATCCTTTCTGTTTGGTTTTAGCTTCAAGCCAAAACTTAAATACTAAAAATATTGTTTGTTCTTCCCTAGATGATACTTTGCTTTCTTATAGTCATGGAAATGAACAGCCAACACCTAAAAGTAAACCACATGAATTTTACATATAAGTAGAGTTTGTTTTAAAAATGAGACAACTCTGTTTAAAAAAAAATTGATAGTGTTTTTTATTATGTTATCATGTTTTTTATGTGTTTTATTGTGTTAGTTAGCTGTTTTTATTTGTTATTATGGCTTAAATCAAAACAAACCAACTGCAGTTTGATCAATATTAATTTGAAATCACAATAAAACACATTTTAAAAACTGAGTTATCTCTTTTTGGAACCAAACTCTTCATACCATCACAGGTTTCACAGTGGCCTTTAAATGGAATTCACACCATAATGTTTCAAAGCGTGTTTTTGCACGTGTGGCTTTCATGTTAGGGAAAATGTGTAACACAGCACCACTTCAGCACCACTTCCTGTCTCATTTTTAAAAACTACACAAACGTTTGAACGGAATACAACAAATACACAAATTAAAATGTTAAACGAATATCTTTAAGATTTCATTATATGTAAATACAATTAAAACTGGAAGTGCTGCTGGACCAAAGTTTAGATCTTGCAAAGTTGCAAACCCTGACCCGAGTCTACTGTTTGTTCATTTTGGTTGTCTGCCTCCAGGCCGTCGTTACAGTGAGATGTCTGAGTGTTAATTGCTCTACACTCACACTTCAGAATCGAGCTTTAATTGTGCTGTGCTGGAATTTTATGCGCTAACCATCCTACAAACATACTGGAGACAGATGGTTGAGATCGAAATGTGACATGAAGTATAAACCTAATTTTAGCAGGTAAGATAGATGCCAGATATTGTTGTGAGCATGTGTTCAGCGTTCTTGATGGGTGCGCAACGCGGAGCAAGGCGTAGCGCAAGTGTTTATGTTTGTTTCATCATGACGCAGTTCGCATTTTCCCGTCCTGCGCTGCGTTGTGTAAATAGCAAATGCATTTGCGCTCATTGCGCGTTTTTTTGTTTTTGTTTTTGTTTTGAGGAATTGAAAAATAGACTGCATGCAGAAATGCTGCAGATTTTAATCATAACTCAAATTTTAATGTAAAAGATCAAATTATAACACTACTTTACTGCAATATTCTTTAAATTATGATAAATGTCATGAAATTCAATACATGCAGAAATGCTATGTATAGATAAACTGGACCGATCCCTTTATTTTTCCTGCGGCTGTATATGACCATACACAGTATGTTCATGTATCAGAAGTGTAGTCACTTTATGAAATGAGACAGGAAGTACTTCTAAGCGCATCTATTTTAGCTCACATATAAACCTCTCTATAACATTCTGTACACATGTGTACATCCGTCCACAGCAGTCAGCATAATAGCTTCCTCTGCACAATCAACATGCACCATCTCCCTTTCCTCCTAAACGAATAAAAAGCAACAACAACAAAAAAACTTTTAACCACCAACTTTCAAAGGGTGTCTCATTTGTATGGTATAAATAATAGGCAACAAAAACTTAATAAAAAGCTGAAAATACTGAATTCTCCGGTGTAAAGCAGATTGTACTAAAACGTATAAATAAGATTGTGCAAATTTTGTGTGGTTTACTTGTTAAGTTTGTGTGGAATAGCTGGAGCAGCACCACTTTGAATAACATCCAGAAAACAAATAAAGGTCAACAAATATATAACAACGGTTTGTTTAGTGTTTTAATTACGCTTCATAATGTACCAGGAAACTATTATGCATACAATATGTCATGCTGTTTATGACCTGCAGAGCCATACACAAGCTTTTGCAGAATAAAGCGGCTATTTCATGACCCTTCCAACCGTGCTGGTCATTACAGCTTCAATGAGGCCTATACCAGAGCCCATGCCACCTGTCCAGCATTGGGGTAAAAGAGCTCGGAGGACGTCTCCGGGCAGCCTGAAGATCATTTAGGCCAGCGGTGAATGCGAGAGATGCCTTGGCAGAAACCCGGAACAAGCATGACACGACCAAACATGAATATAAAAGAGGCAGCACAGTTTTTTTCACACCCGTTTTTCACCCATTGCCATCTGGATTGGGAGACGCAATCAGGCCTGACATATTACCATTAGCATTGCTTGATGGCGTAAAGCTTAATGTGTGTGTGGGTACCGGTAGCGGGAGGCAGAGCTATATCCAGTGCCGGAGTGGGCGGTGGTGATGAGATTGGCAGGCGATCCTGCTTATTCTGTGAGTGACAGGTCTCCGGATAGGGAATAAACAAAATCGCCTCGACTTCGTTCACATAATGCACGTCGATCCGGATAGCTTCGTTATTTCAGGGTGACATTCACATTCATGATGCATACAAAAAGGTTTTGAAAAGTGTTCGACACATTTTGATATTAGCGGTAAATGTACCATCTGAACGGATTGTTTGCTATGCTAATTAAAGAGACGTGCATTTGGTTTGGAGAGTTTGGCACGTCTCGAGTTATGCTTCTGTTAATGCCAACCAATCAATAACCACCATGTTCTTTCATCTCTGTCAAATTGTCTCTCCCCCACAAGGTGACAGAATATTTTATCATATTTTCCAGCACAAAACAATGTGTGAGCACAGAATTATAAATAATAATGATGTGCAAAATAGGTGACACAAATTGTGGTCTCGGATCATTTCGTATCGTTTTTCATATCATATCTATTGACAGAACTACAATATAATATCCATAACTATGTCTTCAGAGGTGTATAAAGACCTTACATAATGAAGCGTTGTTTTTAATACCTTCCAATGAGCTGCTTCTATCTACATACACCGCGGGTCGCCTTGCATGGAATTGGTCATGTTGTTTCTACAGTAGCCTTAACGGACAAACTGCTCTACACATGCGTCTAAGTAAGTATCTCCTTACGCAATGAAGGCGAAAACGTGACGGCATCTTAGTTCTGTGTCAGCCACCTATAGTGCTTCGAAAGGGAGGAGTGGAGTGAGCCCTTGGTTGCAATTCACAAGCTCACCACTAGATCCCGCAAAATTTCAACCTTATAGGGGAAAAATGATCCTGTATAGTAATATCCAAACATAGTGTTTTCAGTGTGTGTGTGCGCGTGTGTGTTAAGGTCACTCATATGATGCTCCGCTGTGCTCTGAGACAGATGATGTTAATAGGCTGTAACCACATGTGGTCCTGGCATGCCAAAACAACAGTATCAGTGGATGAGAATAGACACGGAAACGCTTTTAATTTATGCCAAATTACTGCCATTTGCATTTCTGTATCATTAAATACAATTAAAATTTTAGTTCAGAATTAGAATTTTAAGATTTTATTAAGATTAATATTGCATATAGGAGTTTATAGTCTGTTTAAAGGTGAAGTTTGTAAAAAAGATCAAAACAACAATGTCGTAGCTTGATGACGCTGTGAAGGAGTGTGGAATGATGGGATCTGTTGTCTTCAACTCCACCGCTGATGGCCATCAATCAGACGGGAACGAGAAATCATGTTAGCGGATGAGGAAAAGTTTTATAATTGTGGGCCATAAATAAGTGACTGCTCCAAACAAGTTAGTGGCTTTCTAGACGCTAGACACTACTTCCGCATTTGTCCACGACACTGTTGTCATGCGGTTTCTACGTCAGTAAAGGCGGTAACAAAGGGGAACGCGGATATGACGCCATTGACAGGCGACTGCACGGCCCCATGTCACTGTTTAGAATAGTAGTTGGAAACATTTGAGATATTGCAAGTACTCAGCTGAACAAAATATATAACACTAGCTTAGTGGTTTTGGGATATTTTACTGCAAAATTGTTACAAACTGCACCTTTAATATTTGACCTGTGTTTCTCTCTCCTTTATTTTAAATGTGTGCTTCTCAGTGATAACCACTGTGTGTGCGTGTGTATATTGTGTGTGGTGTTTGAATCGGTGTGTGTGTGTCTGTTTTCTGAGCTTTTACCTTTTTAGTTTTTACTTTTATAACGTTAAATGTTTTGCTTATAGTCAATATGTTTCATGTTAAGCTGCTTTGTAACAATGAAAACTGTAAAAAGCGCTATATAAATAAAGTTGACTTGACTTGACAGAACTAAATAATCGCACGCAAACTGGAGATCACTATGCATCCCTTTGTCTCTCATCGGACTGTCTGTCTTACTTTGCTTTTGTCATTTATTTCTTTATTAACTTGCAATTCCGGCCATTACTTTATAGTAAAGACACTGCTTGGCTCTTTAGCACTTGCTGAAGTGTCCTGGGAAAAGCAGATCGAGTCTTAATGTGAAGAGGATGGTGGGAAAGGCTTAGAAAGAGGTTGGGCACCCACAAAGCATCACTTGACCCGGTTTGGACAGCACAACTCTTCATTCATCCAAATCTAGTTTGTTTTTGAACGTGTTTTATGTTAAAGGGACAACCTAAAACGAGAATTCTGTCATGAATGACTCATCCTCAAGTTGTTGAAAACCTGTATTAATTCCTTCATTTGGTTAAACACAAAGAAAGATATTTGGAAGATTTGGATGTTAGCAACTGATATTTCTGGAGATCCATCGACTTGCATAGTAGAAAAACATTTTGTAATGTGTATATTTTTCTGTTAAACACAAAATTAGATACTTTGAAGAATTTAGGAAAACAAACTGTTCTGGGGCACTAAGGTAGTCGATGGTGCCCCAGAAATCTTAGTTGCCAACATTTTTCTAAGTATCTTTGTGTTTAACAGAGCAAAGAAATGTATACAGGTTTGAAACAACTAGGGAGTGAGCAATTCATGACAGAATTTTTATTTTAGGGTGAACTGTCCCGTTAATAAATAAATATAGAAATGTTAAAATATTGAATCATCCTTCGTTTCAAATTAAGCATTACATCAGGAAACATTAAATTGTGAACCTGATGTCTACATTTTATGAAGGAAGGGCACTTGCTTATGCATAAATGATATTTCCAGGGAGTTGTGGTGCTGTTGCTCTGGAGCTGCTAGGGTACATTTCCAGGTAGTTGCTAAGATGTCGTCTTTGGATGTGGTTTCAGGAGTTTTGCTCTGCTAGTCACTAAATAAATAATTCCATGTCCTATTGCTCCTTATAAGGCTGAATGATTTGAGGTATATGATAGCAGCACAGACATGAGTTACACACAGATGTTTAATCCATTTCTAAATCTGAATTCAACTTAATCTAAGATGGTTAATTTTGCAGCCAATTAAAACAGCAAATCCACCCCAGCTGCTCACCTCTCTGGATAAGAAATTCGGCATCTCTGCGTTCCGCCGTCTGGGTTTTGCACTGTAATGCAGTGATACGCACACTCAGCTCAGGTGGTCCCTGTCAAACGCTTCAGCAGTATTCTGACAGACTCTGCCTCCTGTTGCCTGTGACATCTACAGAAATGAATGCGTTGACAGGCAACTGGAATATCAACATCTGCTAAAGAGCTGTGAGAGGCAGCGGACAAAGATACCCGAGATGTTATTAACCACATCACATTCTACAGCTCATACATATTAAAGGTTCACATTAAAAGTTCACCCAAAAATAAAGTAATTTACACATCCTCCTGTCATTTCAAACCTGTATGACTTTCTGTCTTTTGCAGAAAACAAAAGAAGAGATTTTGAATAACGTCGGTAACCTAACAACACTGGCCCTCATTGACTTTCATATGGACACAAATGCACAGGGACATTTCTCAAAATATCTTCTTTTACATTTTCCACACATTTAGATCATGCAAAGGAATTTCTTCCCTTAAGTTTGATTCATTTATGATTCTTGCGCTTCACCTCAGAATTATGCAGTACAGATCTTTCAATAGTAGTATAGTTTGAGGAATTACAAATGATTCTTTTTCAGATGCTCGAAGGTTGTCTCACTTTAATTTGCAGTTATGTATCCACAGCATCTCACATTTTGTGAGGTACGATTCTGTACTGTGACACTGTTGAGAATTGCTCTCGTCTAAATGAATCAGATTGACTTATTTTCACCTCTACTGCCCCTCGGGCTTGAATTCACTGAGCTCTTTACGCGTGTCTGTCAAAACCTGACATGTGACTACACCGCCCATGATCTCTGTCTCAGAGATAAAACCAACCACTTTAGCCAAATATTTTTTGGTAAAGACGTTGATTTTATTTTTAATCAACTAACTGGGATTATGAAATAAGAAAGTCAATTGACCTGCGTCTTTGATCCAGAAGACAGGTAAAAATGTTACCAAATAAAAGTGACATCCAAAGCAACATGGCATAGAAAATTGTTTCTGCAATTAGATTAAATGTAGAACAAATTGACCCTTATTTCTCATATCTGTATTCTCCTACAGTCCCTCAAGAGATCTCAAAAATGTCAAAGTGTAGTGAGACATTGAGGTCTATAAAAAGTTAGTGAACATTTCTTGTCATCAAATATAAACTTGTCCTATATGCTATTAGGCATGGGCCAGTATGAGATGTTGACGGTATGATGACCGTAAGCCAAAATATCACGGTTTTGCAGCTTTAAAATTTGTTCTTTTAAATGTCTGGGTACAAAACACTGAATAAAATATATTTTATTTTTAAGCAACACAACACATTTGGAACAGTAGTAAACCCGTCAGGTTAAATCAGTGGCTCCCACGCTTTTTAAAAGCATTTTTACATGCATTTCTAGTAAATAAACTTACATGCATACATCAATATCTAAATAAATTAAATGCAGATAAGCAAACGACAAATTAAGCATAAACAGAAACCTGATGGATTCCTGCACTTTCTGTCTTTAATGAGACTTTAAAAGCAGCTCATATGTACCTTGGGAACAGTATAACAGAAAATGTTAGTGGTTTTAAAACCATGACTTTTCAAACTACGGTATTGCTTGGAACCGGTATTCGGCCCATGCCTATATGCTACGAACATTAACTTTATAGCTCTATACTGTATGTCGACAATTGTTTCATTTGTCTATTCTCATAAGAATAAAAAACACAGCTTACATCACTTTAATATATTTTTTTTTTTACAGAAATCTCACATACATCTCCATCTGTGTTTCAGAGATCTCAATAATGACTCAAACTAAGCTCAGATTTGCCAGTTTGTCCAGTAACTTTACTTTACTAAACTTAACTTTATTAGAAAGATTTATAAGAAGATTCTTTTATTAATACAACATACATTTATTTCATTGCTTTATACTCTTAATGTATTTCAACTGTTGTCTTATTTCTATACTCTCTATACAATTTTTCCAAAGCAATTTCACGGGAAAATCTGGAAATACTCTTCTGAGCAATAAAATGCAATAAAGCAATGAAGTCCCCTGAGTACTAAACGAAACATAAATCCTATTTTTGTGGGGTTCTTCAAGTTAGAAATGTATGTTTACAAGATTCTAAAATGTATAGCTGTGGATTTATATTTAAAGTTGAATGAAATGTAAATAGCTGATGATAACTGTGCTTAAGGCTTATATTCATCTGAACCACCTACTTGCGTTGGTGTAAATTCAGACACGAATTCCAGTCATTACCCAGAAGTCCCTGGGGACCTGCTATCATTATAATTTACAGTGCAGGAAACTTCTTAGACTTTCATCACCAGAATTCAGGACAGAACTGCAGGAACAAATAAACGTGGACATGAGATAATCATTTCTATTGTTGTTAAAAATAGATGATACTACAACAATACAACAATTTTACGACTTGTGCAAAGCTATGATTTAATAACATCATCTTTGCAATGACAGATTATATGACTTAATGAGTCTATGACTTTAAACAAGATTATCGGTTTTATCTCTGTTTATAGCTGAAAAATGAGTCAATTTTCTCTCAACTACCCTTAAAGCAAAAATGATAAATATCATTCAGATTTTCATGTCATACCCTGAGAAAATGTGCACCGTACCTTACATTATTATTGCGTCTATCACTGTGTTATCTTGCGTGATCAGAATTGAGTCTGTCTGGAGCCAGTGTAACTATAGCCTGAAACCATAAAATCTGAGAAAGATGAGGAAGACAGGATAAAAGAATGTGAAGCTTTACTAGGTTTGGAAAGGGCATCTGTGGGTTACTGAGGTTCTTCACTTTATGTTTTGAACTTGTTAGTTGTTTCAGTGATCTTGAAGATGTTGCCACAGTCTGAAAGATCTCAAATTGTCCTGTCTTTTCATGATGTTGGGCATATCGTCTGTTGTTTATACAAAAGTATCACCTGGTTATAGCAGTTATGTCATAAAATAGACTGTTTAAAAATCTATACTGATATTTTATACTGACAAGCAAATATAAAATATAGCTGCAAGCAGTGATGACGGGCCTTCCTGCTTCCCTTTTGCCACAAACTGTATTACCATGGTAACATCATTCAAGATTTATACTTTTTTTAGCAATTTAGCATCTTCCCCTTTCCCTCCTTTTAGCTGTTATCTATGCTAAACAAAATATTGTTTGCGCCAAATTGTATGACATTCTAAGAATACCAAGGGCGTATATAATTGCAGTTTGATTGCAGCTTTATCTCGATTAGAAATAGGAGATTTAAGAAAAGCAACAACTGATCTATATTATGTGTGATGCTATTTCAAAAAAGTGTTTCTGCTTAATCATCCATCATTTTTTTTTGTGTGCAGGTGGCAAACCTCCTCAGACTCTTCCAGATACCGCAGATAAGTTACGCCTCCACTAGTGCCAAACTCAGCGACAAATCCCGTTACGATTATTTCACCCGAACCGTCCCGCCGGACTTCTATCAGGCCAAAGCTATGGCTGAGATCCTGCGCTATTTCAACTGGACCTACGTTTCCACTGTAGCCTCAGAGGGCGACTACGGCGAGACTGGCATCGATGCCTTCCAACAGGAGGCCCGTGTGCGCCAAATCTGCATCGCGACTTCTGTAAAAGTCAGTCGCTCGGTGAACCGAGGAAACTATGAAACCGTCATCCGCTCACTTCAGCAAAAAGCCAACGCCAAAGTGGTGATCCTGTTCACCAAAAGCGAAGATGCCAGGGAACTGCTCGCCGCCGCAGCCAGAATGAACGCCACCTTCATTTGGGTGGCCAGCGACGGTTGGGGGGCGCAGGAGAGCGTCGTCCACGGCAGCGAGAAAGCAGCCAACGGGGCTTTTACCATTGAGCTGGCCTCATACTCCATCAGAGAGTTTGAGGACTATTTCACTAAGCTCACACCTGAAGTCAATACAAGGAACCCTTGGTTCAGAGAATTCTGGGAGCACAGGTACGGCTGTCGTATACATGAACACGGCTGCGCCACTAACAGTCTAAGGAACGGGTCATTTAAGCCGGAATCAAAGATCATGTTTGTGGTGAATGCTGTCTACGCTATGGCCTACGCCCTGCACAATATGCGGCAAGCTCTGTGCCCCAATAACACGAAGGTGTGCGATGCCATGAAGCCAGGCAATGGGAAGAGGTTCCACCGTGAGTTTATTCTCAAGACCAAATTTGATGGTGAGTACATCTGGCAACCATCTCAAATCTATCTATCTTAGAAATGAACGTCTTACAATAGCATATTTGCTTCCATCATATGAAGCATAACTTCGATTGTCAGTGTAAATTTTTATTTAACCAATAATTTGTGTCTTCATGTGCTGAAACTTCGTTTGCCAACTTCCAACTCATGTCATTTTGTTTTGTCTTTTTCCCACTGGCGATAAAATTACATTTATAACGTGAAACATTCTTTTATCAAGTTAACAAAGAACTTCAAGTGGTCTCCACCATGATCCAATCTCAGAGAAGTAATTCAGAGTCAGTCAGATTATGTTTTTTTCTATAATTTATTATAGATATGAGTATTTCAGTAAACCCCCCAAAAATCTTTCATTATATTTCTCGAACCTGAATGACAATGATTTTTTTCTGCAGAACACAAAAGAAGATATTCAAAGAACATTTGTAGCCAAATAACATTAACCCCATTGACTTCGATTGTATGGACACAAAACCACATTTCTCAAAAATATTTATTTTGTGTTCCACAGTAGAAAGTGTCATACTGTATGGTTTCAGGGATGTGAGGGTGAATAAACAATGACAAAAACAGCAATTTTAGGCGAACTATCCCTTGAATCCTAATACTATCTTATTTTAAACTTTTCAGCACCTTTTAGACCACCTGACACTGAGAACGTGGTACGGTTCACCTCACTAGGCGACAGTCTGGGTCGCTACAACATCTTTTACTACCGTCAAGAGGACAACAAGTATGTCTACAAGAAGGTAGGCTACTGGGCACAGAGCTTAGTGCTCAATACCAGTGTGGTGCACTGGGCTAGTGGTGCACTCCCTACGTCCCAGTGCAGCGACCCATGCCAACCCAACGAAGCTAAAAGCATGCAACCTGGAGACGTGTGCTGTTGGATTTGCATCCCATGCCAGCCTCACCAGTATCTTCTAGATGAATTTACCTGTATGGACTGTGGTTTCGGAGAGTGGCCCCTTGCCAACCTGACCGGCTGCCATGAGCTTCCAGAGGAGTACATTCACTGGTCGGACGCTTGGGCCGTGGGACCGGTCACCATCGCTTGTCTTGGAATGCTGTGCACACTTGCAGTAGCAGGCCTTTTCTTACGCAATAACGACACTCCCGTTGTGAAAGCCAGCGGTCGGGAACTCTCGTACATCCTGCTGTTTGGCGTGCTCATGTGTTACGCCATGACCTTCATTTACATCGCTAAACCGTCTGCGTTCGTGTGCACCCTACGGCGTCTCGGACTCGGGACGTCTTTTGCCATCTGCTACTCAGCTTTGCTGACCAAGACCAATAGGATCGCACGGATCTTCGGCGGGGCACGGGACAGCGCCCGGCGACCGCGGTTCATCAGTCCCGCCTCTCAGGTTGCGATCTGCGCCGTGCTGATCTCGGCCCAGCTGTTGGTTGCACTCATATGGCTCCTGGTAGAGGCACCTGGGGTGAGGAAAGAGGTGGGCCCGGATAGGAGAGATGTGGTCACTTTGAAATGTAACAGTCTGGACTCTAGCATGCTGGTGTCCCTTACCTACAACTGCATCCTCATCATACTCTGCACCTTCTACGCCTTCAAGACCAGGAAGTGTCCGGAGAACTTCAACGAGGCCAAGTTCATCGGCTTCACTATGTACACCACTTGCATCATCTGGCTGGCCTTTCAACCCATCTTCTACGTTACTGCAAGTGACTACAGAGTAAGTAGGATAAATAGTTTGGTTAAAGGAAAAGTTCATTGATGCAGTTCATTTCTCCAGCTATTATCAAATGTATAATGAAGTCTCAGCCAGCAGATAGCATGGCCATAGTTCTATTGGTAAATCCCCCAAAAATGCTGGGTTTATTTTTAACGCAGCGTTGGGTCAAAAAGGGACGAACCCAACTGTTAGGTTGTCCAATGCTGAGTTGTTTCAACACGTCACTGTGTCAAATATAATATTTTCGGGGTTAATTTAACTCAATGGCTGGGTTTGTCCCTTTTTGACCCAACGGTGGGTTGAAAGGAACCAAACATTCTGAGAGTATATTGGTGGGAAAAGTGCAATGCTTGAAGTTTCCATTTCAGTACTTATCCAGTTAAACAAATGAGTTTATTCCACATTAAGCTTGGAAATAATGTTTTGCAGTGTTGTATTGCAAAGTGTGACCAAAAGGCAAAACATAAGAATTAAAAAGCACTTACGTTTAGCATGTCACTTCTAATGTTTATCTGTTAAGATAAGCGCTAATGCAAATTACAAACAGCAGCCGTGAGTTGCAATGACCTTTCAACTTTTTCTTATACAACTCAAGACTGACTTGTATCTCTGTGAAGTTCAGGTCACAACAACAAAACATGAGACCTTAAAGGAAAAGTTTACCTAAAAATAAAAATGTTGTTCTTTTTTACTCACCCGCATGACGTTCAACATGTTTTAAGACAAATAAAGATATTTTAGGTGACATCCGAATGATTTCCAGGCCTCTTCATAGAAATCATGGTTATAGTTGTTGTCAAGGTCCAGAAAAGTACTAAATGGGTCCATCCGCTCATAGTGGCTCAAATACATTTTTTTGAAACATTGACAATACTTAATGTGCGAAAAAAAAACAAAAAAAACGACGTTGATCGATATAATTTCAATTGAGCCACTATGAGCAGATGGACCAATTTAATGATGTCTTTAGTACTTTCTGGACTTTGACAACAACTATAACCATGATGTTTATGAGGAGGCCTGGAAATCTTTCGGATGTCACCTAAAATATCTTTATTTGTGTTCCGAAGACGCCAGGAGGTCTTAAAACATGTTGAACGTCATGTGGTTGAGTAAAAAATTACACAATCTTGATTTTGAGGTGAACTTTCCTTTAAATGCAATCCTCTAGTTTTATATCCAGACAAACTCATTTAGCCATTGCAAACATTCAGCAAAGCGACGCAACTGTCTGGTCAACACACAAACACTATGTGAGGGATGAAGGCTGCCTGTCCCATTTCATCAGGAGTCTGTCACCGCTGAGGGCAAGAGATGTCAGAGCTTTGTCAGTGACACGGTAAACACGGTCATCAAGAACGACCGCAGGCTAAGAGACAGGCCATTCCTGCACGAATACAGCAAACTATTTCAGACCACACTTCATCGAAAGACAACTGTACCCACGTCAGTTTTGTCATCATTGACTCGCCCTCAGATTGTTCCAAACCTGTATGCATTTATTTGTTCTGATGAACAAAAGGAAGATATTTGGAAGAATGTCAGTAACCAAACAGCTCTACGGCAGTAAAAGGAGGATGAGATCTGTTCGGTTACTGACATTTTTCCAAATATCTTCCTTTAGTTCTGCAGAAAAAAATATAGGTTTGAAACAATCTGAGGGTGAGTAAATGATGAAAAGAAATTCAATTTTGGGTGAACTCTCCCTTTAACCTTTGCAAGGAGGGGAGATGGGACAGATCTGAACATCTGATGTGGAAAGTTATCAAATGATCTAAATAAAACATTGATTCACAGTGCATACAGTAGTGGCCAAATGCAATGTCCACTAGGGGATATTTGCTTTTTAATGACCCTACAGGTCAAGAACATTTGAGAAAACACTTGGTTAGGGATCTAAACCTTTATATGGTGCAGGTCGGTTGTTCTTGAACAACGGGCTTGAAAGCGTATAGAAAGATATTTGTACCGTATGAGCTCACAGACTGGAATTTAAACCGAGTTGTCCTCTACAGGTACAGACCACCACCATGTGCATCTCCGTCAGTCTGAGCGGCTCTGTGGTGCTCGGCTGCCTTTTTGCCCCCAAGATCCACGTCATTCTTTTCCAGCCGCAGAAGAACGTGACGACTCTGAGGGCCAAAGACAACCGCTTCTCCACCGTGGCCACCGCACCCAGCTCCACCTACTCACAAGGTGACCGAATTCACATTCGAAGTTGTCCTATATGTAAAGAACCACAGTAGGAGGGGGGATCTGACGACATTTATGCATGTTCTTTTCAATATCTTAAAGGGATAGTTTATTTATACACAGCCATGTCATTCCAAACCTGTGACTTTCTTTCTTCTGCAGAATACAAAAGAAGATATTTTGAATAATGTTGGTAACCCATTGATTTCCATTGTATGGACCACTAGTCCATTCCTCGAAATATCTTCTTTTGTGTTCCACAGGAGATTTTTATACGGGTTTTGAACATCACAGGGGTAAAGAAATGACAATTTATTCAGGGGTGAATTAGTCCTTTTAGAAACTGACTTAAGTTTCTTTCATCCAGTCACAAACTAAAAGTAATTGTTTTCCACAGCTTCAGCGTCTACTATAGTGCCGACCGTGTGCAACGGAAGAGAAGTAGTGGACTCTACAACGTCATCATTGTGAATACAGACATATATTCCAGCAAGATGGGCCAATTTTATATCACTTGAGCAAATCGGGAGTTTTGCCATTTCTTCAACTTATCCGAATCTTTACACACTAATGGAGTACAGCACACCTTCTGTTCACTCAATACTGGTTCATCTCCCGATCTGGCAAAAACTGAACTACATGAACACTTCTGCATCATTCATGGTGTTTCCCCAAACATGGTCAAACGTCCTTCACAGAGCATGTTTCAGTATTTCAGTTACACAGTAAAGCTATTGTTCACGATCCAATAAAAGTCCATCATAAAGAGCCAGTGTAAATGTGACAAACATGCTATGCCACACTAGTCCAGCAGATTTATGATGCTCGATACAACCGAGTTTTGAACAAATGGCAATATGTACAAAGATATTAACCAGTGTAATGTTAACAGTAGATTTGAGTTCTCAGTCTATATAACAAGAATTTCATTGGACTTTACGGAGCTGTCATCTGGAAAACACTTGCTGTAAAAAATAACTCGTACAGTCTCGCATTACTGAGCAGGCGTGCCGTACTGGTAGCAGAACCAGTAAGCCAAAATTTGACTTATGTACCCCAGGGTATGTGATTTTAGACACTGTATTCTCAGTGCATGGGAGACTGTAACAATTGATCTTGTTT
Source organism: Triplophysa siluroides (assembly GCA_006030095.1). NCBI lineage: Eukaryota > Metazoa > Chordata > Actinopteri > Cypriniformes > Nemacheilidae > Triplophysa > Triplophysa siluroides. Next base: position 199,336 of record VCII01000314.1, on the reverse strand, counting down.
TAGTTCAGTGGTAATATTGTAAACTTTCATTCGGAGAAGAGTTGATTGTCTTTTTAGTGTTGTGAAAAAACGTCTCATGTTTGGAATAGTTTAGATGTCACTGCAAGACGGAAAGTAACTATATTCTCTATTTCCCTTTTTAACAATAAATTCTTAGTGATATTACGAATGTTTTAATGTGAACTTTGGTGAAGCAGTCAGTGTTACTATTGTAATATATGTAAATAAATTATTTTGTAAAAATAAAAGGAGTCTTGTATTGGCATATTTGGTGGTCAGATGCAACCGTGTTATTCGACTTACTACATTGGACAGCAGATCAAAATACTGATAACATCAATAGAAATTTAATGACAATTAGATTCTCTTTCACATCATGTTCTGTCTTGTAAAGAAAACAAAAAAGGCAACAAAAACGTCATTTTAATCTACATTTATGTCATGTCCTTTGTAAAAGGGTAAGTTATTCGACGACTTCAGACTCTTTAGTTTTTCTTTTGAGTGGAATGATATACAGTCCGTTTTTAGCTTCCTTTATTCTCCACCATCGGCCCAATCTGACAAAGACAGAACAAAGCAGAACACTCAATTCAAGAATATCAAAAAATTAAAGATTGTGTGACTATTGAATGGCAGAGAACAAATACTTGAGTGCCATCTAGTGGTAGCAGAATGTTTTTGCACTTAATGCTTGGAAGGTAAAGGAATTGACCAATTAAAACAACATTTTCATGAATAAATGATTACCAGAATTGGCATAATCTTTACTTTAGATTAAGCAGACATCACACTTCTCTACAACTCACCTGTGCTCTTGTCCAACTCCTGCCACCAGAAACTTTCCCGAACTGGAGAATTTCAGGCTGTTTACAAAATCCCGTCTGTAAAACACAGTAACAGGCATTCATTAACATTCATGAAAGGTTACAATCATTGTATGAGATCTTTACACACGTGCACATTTAAGTACCACACAGTCACAAAACTTGTGCTTCAATGGATCAATGCATTCCTCATTCTCATCAAATAAAGCACCATCCAAAAAAGCCTTTAGGCACAATATTATCCAGTCTAGATTTATATTACTCACCACCGGGACGCTGAAGAGAGGATCCAGACCTCTGAATCCCTGCCCACACATCCAAAGCTGCACTGATGAATTATGGGAACCTGTGGAGGGACGACATTGATGCTTGATGTTAACCAGGTGTGTGGGGTCTTGTACGGAAATACAGGTCGATGTGAAACAAGACGTCTACAGAGCAGATGATGAGGTGCTCGAGGGTAATACTGTGTGTGTATATGCACAAAAAAGTGCTTGCGGTGTAAACTGCTGGTTTTGTGTGTGTCGCCAATTGTGTGCTATCTTGTGTGTGTGCACCTGAAGCACCTGACGCTATGGTGTCGGAGTTGTGCAACGCCGCCACGGACGATAACCATCGAGGTTGCTCCAGACCCGTGTTGCCACAGATACCGTGTGCTTGCTTCACCGTGGCCAGCGGCTTCTTTTTATTAACAGTCCAAACCGACACGGCGCTGTAAAACAAATCACAAGTAACATGCGATTATGGAATCATAAGAAAGTGTACTACGCCAACTTATTTCACCAGAGAGGGGTCTTCCAATTTAGAAAAGATGACTTACCCATCATCACCTCCTGTAACCATGTACTCTTCATTTATCAGCTGGATACAATCAATCGAACCCCTTCAGACAGACAAAAGACATAACGGACATAACTAAACTGATAAACTGCTCAGATTCTTTAAGGTGTAGCTCATTCAATATGGAGACAACTTGAGGAATTGAGAAAAAAGGTTTCCCTAAAAATGACTAGTTAAAAAATACAACACCGGAACTCACTCGTGTCCGTTAAACACAAGCTGCGATTCTTCCGCAATCTTCCAGACTCTGACGGTTCCGTCTCGTCCTCCTGCGGTCACACATCTCTCTCTGCTCAAACAATCCAGCCCTGTGATCTTGTCCTGATGGCCAAACCTGAGGAGAGGTGCAAATGAACACACAAAAAATGAATATGATGTATAAACCGTACAGCTTCCACTCAGTTCCCGTCTATTCTAAATGCATCACCATTATGTTGATGTGCTACTCACATAGTTTCAACGTATGCGTTCTCATTCACGTTCCACACTTTCACCGAGCGGTCGTGTGATGCGCTGTAGAGGTCATGGGTCCCTCTTCTGAATGCCAAACCCTGTGGGGGAGAGTTAGAGCTTTGTTACGGACGTCTGCAGGAATAAAGAAATCTCCGTATAATAGAAAAGGAACTGATCAGAAGCACAGACTCGCATCTTTAACTCACCGATACAGCGTCTCTGTGACCTGTGAACTTGTACAGGTGTTTACATGTTGGAGCATCCCAAAATCAGAATGAGTTTATTCATGTCTCCTGTTGCCTATTACAGAAAAAGAGGAAAGCTTATACGTCTAACAAAAACACAGATTTACGTTGCATTGCATATGACTGCCAACATATTTTCATATGCAGTTTTTTATATAACCAGTGACTAAATGATGATATATTCCTATGATACATGTCAGTCAAACAGCTCTTTTTATCTAAACAAGACAGTTCTTGGACAGGTTTGTGTAATCCGAGCCAGAAAAACATCCACAAATGAAACCGAATTCAGTTCTCACCAGGTATTTGCCATCAGATGATATGGCCATACACAGCACATGCCCTTTGTGTCCCACATGCTGACTTTCTTTTGCTTTATGTCCACCTGGAATCTTATGCACCTTCTTTCCACTCTCCACCTCCCCTTAACATACACATTAGACATATATCCTTCATTAAGTACAGTAACCAAATCTATGAAACTATTATCTCTTTAAATTGAATCATTTTTAAATGCCGATTACCAATAAAGAAAACTGTACTATATCGAACGTTATCAGCCGCATCAGTGAAAATAACAGCGATTTCAATAATATGCACTATTGGTTAATGCATATCACATTTATAGAAAACTGAAGAGAAACGCACATTTGATGATGGAGCAGTCTTTGCTTGCGGAAAAGATGTATTTCTCATCTGGGGTGATGACGAGACATGTGACGGACAGTTTGTGTCCTCTCAACAACCTGATCTCTTCTGGCTCTGGAGCTATGAGCTAGTGATGAACAGATATATATATATGAGCACCAAACATGACAAAATAGTGCTGGACATAAATCTTTTTATAAATATATATTACTCACCTCTTTGGCTATCAGTCTTTGCAGTTTGCCTTTCTGTTCCAGCTGTGACGATCAGAGAAAAAGGATTGATTGCTTACGTTAGAACATGTATCAGAAAGCATATATACATGTTGCGTTTATATTAAGTGAACGTACCACATCATCTTGTAGTCTTTCAGCTATCAAGTCTGCATCAAATGATTCTTCTTCCGCTTTCTTCTCCTCTGCAATATCAGAAGAAATATTTCATTTCAAATAGAGCATAATGTGAATTCACTGTTATGCAGTTGGTATAAAGCATCTGCAAATGCATAGTTCAATCTGGCTTTGAGAACAGACAGGGGGTGAATACACACCTTCATCTCTCAGCTGGTCCAGGTAAACTTTGGCCAGCCTAAGTTTCTTCTCCTGTGGCGTCTCGTCGATCTCAATATTTTCATTTTCACCCTGTCTTCTGTTCGCCGCTGGACTGTTGAAGATGCAAATAATGTTTTAAAGAAATAAAGACTTGTTGTCAGTATTCATCCATCAGAACACAATGTCGTAGATGAGTTACCCCTCATTTTCCGAGTCACTCGAGATTTCTTCGTTCATTCGCTTACTGGACTTTTTCGATCTTTCTTTGCCATCGTCTGTATTGCTCTAAAATGCAACATGCGACAATGCACCGTTATAGATGATGATCGACAAGGACAGACAGAAATGCTTCGATAAACAATAACAGAAACGAGCATGAAATACTGTAATCAAAAGGTAATAGAAATGCATGCCTCAGTGCTATGAGCTAACAAGAAACGTACCTTTCTTTTTAAGAAAGCAGATGATTTATCTCCCTTATTCAAAGCCGCAGACGGGAACTTCTTCTTCATAAAGAAAGATGACATTATGGGGCTAAAAATCTGCTCTTTTTAAGAAAGTACAGTCCAGATAGATTTAACTACAACTACTTCAGTGGCACTCACATGGTCACAAACACATGCGGATTCTCGGATGTTTCGCTTGTGCGCATGTGCACCACAGCGCCGCTTAGAGGACCGGCGGTATTGAAAGCAACTGCAATATATATTTTGTTATTTTTAACCCCGTTGGAATTTACAAACAGGTTGATCTATCAGAGATTCAGAGTACCCTGAGAGAAAGAAATAATAGAAGGCATCATAGGAACTCCACAAAAAATTACTTGATGGTTATAATAGGAATTGTATTGTTTTTTTAAATGGATTAAATGGTAAACAGCTGATTGATCATAATAGTATCTGTAATGGAAACCATTAGAGGTTGATATCGTTTTTGTTTTGAGCAGAGAAACCAGAGCTGTCCAAATTAACTTGTATATTATCTTATGTCCAGATTTTTCCTTCATAGCAGGGGGACGAATTCCTACAACTTACTGTAAGATACGGTTCCTCTGTATTCAATAAGAGAAAGAAATACCTTAATAAACGTTCTATGATCATTGACACCATGTATGAAGTTTCTCATGTTTTACATAAACATATATGTTCATTTGGAAACATCATTTTTTGCTCTTCAAACTAAAAGGGACAGGACACCCCAAAATTGACTACCCTCGTGTCATTCCCAACCTGTTTGACTTTTTTCTTCTGTGGAACACAAAGGAAGATATTTGAAAGAATGCCGCTTCCACTGTATAGACTTTAAATTGCATTTATTCACATGACACGGTCTGTCCAATGAACGGTGCTCCATCATCCAAGCTACTGTCCTTCGATACTGTACTTCGTCCTACCGATGCAGTAGATGAACCCATCCAGCATCACTGAACCGTGATAGGCTCTGGGACTTCCATCCACCCCAGTCAACTGGACCCAGCGGTTTGCCCTTACATCGTATACTCATTGGTTGGACTCTGTTCGCTCCACCCTCCGATGGTCTTTAGGATTGAAGGGGGATGTCGTGAGCTCTGGGCTGGAGGGTCTTCCTATGTCGACCTGAGACAACGCCTATAAAACTTCTTCAATCGAAACAAACCAATGTCACATTCGGCGTCGTTATATCTTTCTTTGTGATGTCATAGTTTAAGGTTAAAAATAAATGAATTTGCTGACGAAGTTATGTAGGCTATTGTTTTTTTTCACTTTGCCTAGACTAACACCCTACACCGGACTCGGCGCGACAAAAGAACGCATTTGAATTTGAAACCATCATAATTAAAAATGTTGTGCACACCGGACGTGGCGCGACAAGCCGTGTGTCGCGTCGCATCGGGCCGCGTCCGGTGTAGACGCGGCGTAACGTTAGATCACCCGTCCTAGTTCATGTGCATTTTGTGCTATTTTATTTACACAATTTAATTTAATATACAGAAGATGCAGTTAATAACCAATGTAACCAGCTGTATAGAAGAGAGAAAGTATAACGTATGTATTCGGGTATATTTCAGTAATAACTGTTATTTGAATAGACGGCAACAGCTGCACATTCAATCAAATATGTGGCGTTTAAATGTTAAGAGTTTACAAATTGTGTCACGTTTTTTTAATATATCAGGCATATGTAGTAAATAGGTTTACAATTGTTTAGTGATTTAAAAAAAAAAATGTTATATTTGTATAACTCTTTTGCCATTGTTTAGGGTAGAAATTAACCAACTTTTTACCTCTTAAATCACGTAGAAATCATCTTAATTAATTTGACATGTGTGCGAGTGCAACGTGTTGTCATAGCAACGTGGTACTTCCGGTTTCCTTTTCTGCCAGTATGTCCTACGAAGGATGTCTCGTTTAATTCCAATCTATTATTTGAGAATCCTCCGTATACCGCATCCTTTAGAGGACGATACCTATGGAGGACACAAGGACGCAGCCTAACGACACGAGATTTCCGCATGCGCCATTTTAAATCCCACACATGCAACAAAATAAGAGTAGCGCGTAGTTTTTAGGTCTAGCCAATACATATGGAGAGCATCTTTACTAAGTTCTTGGCAAATAATGTGAATAACCCTCAAATAAGTAGTGTATGTGTTCTTTTAAAATTATTAGAACTAAAACCAGTATGCTTTAAAATAAAGAGATTTATGCATGACACAGCTCCGTTATTAACATTTATTTACAATTAGAAAAAAATAAACTTGTTCTTCATGAGGGTAACAGAATGGAATACTTTCAGACATGGGCAGGGCTATTGTATATAACGTGTCACAGACGTTTATAATGTCGTTAATCAAAAACAGTGGTTATGGATTTAATAGAAAAATATTGTCTATGCCAAAATAACAATGGTTTGATTAATATAGTTACATAAAAATACTTTACGATAAGGATCCATTCATTAACATGATGTATTAACTAACCTGAACGAACAATGAGAAATATATGTGTACAGCATTTATAAATCTTTGTTAATGTAAACAAATACAATTGTTATTGTGCATTAACTCATGTTACCAGATATTACATAAATGATCAAATTAACATTAATAAATGCTAATATCTTTTATGCTGTATTCATTGTTAGTTCAAGTTAACTATAGTGGAACATCAGCATGACCACAAATCATAATTTTCCATTGATATCATTCTATAACATTACCACAGCAACACATTACATATTATGTACAGTGACAACTAATAGAAATGACCAGGATCAAAAATACAGCCATTAGACAGCCCTTCTGTTGTTGTGAAAGCGCATTATCAGAATAAACGTTATAAAATTCAAGCATGTTAAAATATGTTTGTTCTTTAAATATAAAACATAAATGGTTGCCCAACAACCAGTTTTATCACAGGTTTACACCAGCATTAGACTACTGATCATTAATGAGAAGGATAAAGAACAGCTTTGTTTGAAATAGTCTATCTGTAAGGCGTTCTAACCGTTCATCCGCTGTGACATTATTACACTTTACCACACGTTACCACATCTGCTGATGAAGCATTAGCATGAAAACAGTGTAAATGACTCTGTTAGATGTACACAGAAGTGTGACGGTCTTTGGTGGTTTCTGCATTTGTGTTTAGCTGCAGGCACAAAGCTTCACATGTCTGACTGATTCATTATCCTTTACATGGAATGTGGTGTAAAAAATATGTATATTTATCATATGTGGTTTGATTTAAATATCGTCTTCTGACACATTTGACAGGTAAAGTGCATCAAGCAGCAGTATGATGAGATTTCATCCTGTCAAATGACATTAAAGCATCGCTAGTCTCAATATAACACACACTTGGTCCAAACATTTCAGAAGACGTAGAAAGTAGGACACGCACCACATTCAAGCCAGTGTAAGAATTTAAACCATTACAGTGTCATTCTGAAAGGAAATGTGGATAAATGAAGACCAGAAACCTTGTGCATGGGTTTGCATGGCCGCTGCAGGGTCAAGATGTGAAAGCTAAACCAGTTTTTGCTTTTCAAGGAGCGAGTGATCTTTCTTGTCAAATGAAAGATTTTACTTTCTGTTATCAGTCAGTTAAAAAACACTTTAAATACAATTAAAATGTGAGAAATCAGTTGTTCAAAGTCACTGCATTTCATGATGTAATAACAGAAACCTGCAATAATTGACCTTTTTCGAGACCAAACACATTTGTATTATTGTCTCTGTAAGCATCTCATGGGTTAATAGTGTTTTTTTTGTGTGTAAGGGAATGTACTCACACTAAAATGTCTGCCTGTTATTGCAATATACCCATGATCATGGTTCAAAATGAGTTCTCATGGAAACATGTCCAGACCAGACTTCACCCCAAATCCTAATTTTTTAAAAAGAAAATCATGGCTGCCTTAGGACTCCCTATGACGTGTTTCCTCTTTCCGAATTCAACTGTTTTATTTTATACCAATTCTAATTCTTTTCTTTGTTACGTTTTGTTTTCGTGCTGATGCTGATTGAAATTGACAGAAACTAAACCTAAACACATTTAAAGGTCCTAAAACAGGCTTCAATTTCTTTTAACAACATAACATTTCTACTGATTCTTGATTTTAGGGTGAAATTGTCTTAACAGCTTTCACAAGCTTCACCAAACTAGATTACAGTGGAAACATTCTTCCTTCAGGATCACCGGTGTCCCGTTTTTCTTTTCCACCGCACGGGTCCACGATTCTGTTTCATGATCTTTAGAACGTCATTAGCAACTTCATGTTTAAAAACGAAAGGTAATGTCCATCTCACACAGTGAGACTTACAGTATAAAGCATGTGTCATTTCTGCCAGCGTTGCTCCCTCTCAACCCGAGCCGTCATCCGTGCGGTTAAGACATTGGGGTCCGTGGCAACAAGTGCACTTGGATGAGGATGCAGCAGAAATTCATCACGTTCTGCCACTCACGTGTGGAAGGTGTTTGTGTCTGTTAACCCTATGTAAGTCACAGTCTGGACTGTTTGAGTGTCAGCTAAGGGTCAAGGGCACGGAGGTTTATGTAAGATGCCCTGCAGGTCTTGCGGAAGCGAGAGGATGATGGTGTCGATGTGGGCCTGCAGTTTTCCCAGAGTTCCTGGTTTGACAGGAAGTGGATCTCTCTCGGCCTGCGTCTAAGACAAGATAAAACAGGCAAGCATTAAAAAGATTTATTACACGGCTCTCTAGAATACTTGTTTCCGATTGGCCGGCTGCTTTTATTCATGTGTGAATAAGCTTTCTTTCACACCTAATCACCCTCTCTGTGTTTATTCTGCGATAAAAAAACCTCTGGTAGTTTACCTTACTTCAAACCATTAAACATCGCCTGTAATTTTTAGCATTACTAGCATCAACACAAAAGAGTGAAAAACGAACCAGTTTCTCCTTCAGTTTGAGCACCAGGTCAACAGTTTCAACCTCAGTGTGTTTCTGTATTCTCAGCTGTAGATCTTCCTCACAGAACGCCTCCAGATGAAGAGCTTCCAGCTTCTGTGTCATCTCCTTCCTGCGGTTCCTAAACCAGCCGTCAAAGTTTGGAGACCTCAAGAATTGCCTGAGAGAACAGACAATGTGGCTTATGAGTGGACATTAGGTTCTTCTTTCAAATGTGCTGGATTACAAAAGCATGAGTTCAGATTGTGCACCTGTAGAGGCCGATCCAGTCTCCTTTGAGACGTGAGGTGAGCTGAGGTCCAGCTTTCTCCAGCGTCTTCATGAACTCCTCCTGAATGAACGGCCGCAGCTGAGGAGGACTCTGGCATACGAGACAAAACTATTTAACTTTACATTCATCTAGTGTACACTTTCAAATGCATATTTCAAACCAATCAATCGTTTCTGTGGTACCTTCCAGGGAGAGATGCTCTTCTGTAGAGGCATCAGACTGGCCACATAACGCTCCTGCAAACCAACATTCACATACAGACTGAATTCAATATAGGCTTTCATAACAAACACCTTTAGCATTATCTAAGCATTTACGTGACTTTATCTTTTATTTTAGAGTACACTATACCATATGTGACAAACTATGGGTTATTTTGTATGTAAATGAACATCGTTACCAGTGGTATGATGAAACTCTGTGTAAGCTCCAGGAAATATCGCCGTAGAATTGCATTCTGGGCCGCAGAGGGACGTTTCTGCTGAACCCCCTGATGTGAACCGGAAATATAATTTATATATGCAAAAGAATAAATGTGTACCAATATAAACCAGACAGAGATTGACCTTCTGGAGTTGTTTGATAATGTCCTCGTCTTTGTTCAGGAAAGGTTTATATGCACTATACACACCTGTGATGACACAGGACAGGAATAATCTTTCAGTTATATTGCTCAGAATGTTTCAGAGATCTAATCAGTATGAACAGGTTCTGGTTATCTGTGACTGTGAGTCTCACCAGGTTTGGAGTCCAAAGTCTTCAGGTTCTTTAGTTTTTTCACCTTCATCTGTTTGGCCATCTCTGCTTTAAAAAAAAAGTTTATAATTAAAAAGCGGGCAGACTAAATTAAAACTTCTGGATGCTTAAAAAAAGCAGCTTCAGCTTCGTTTCACTATGAAATATGTCAACATTGAAGAAAATGATGCTTGTCAAAGCATTTCATAGGGTCATGTGTCAAAAATTAACAAACACATTTATTCACTATTTATCGTGGAGCTTTTTTTAAGTCAATGAAGTGTAAGGATAAAATGATAAACTATAAATGAAGAGTTTGGTTCCAAAATGAGATACATACCCAAAAATCATGTTTTTGGTGTTTTATTGTATTAGTGAGCTGTATTTATTTAGTTATTGTGGCTTAAATCAAAACAAACCAACTGCAGTTTGATTGATATTAATTTCCACAATAAAAAAAACTAGATTTTTGAAAATGTTTATGTTTCATTTTAATTTTGGAACCAAACTCTTCAAATGCAGTTAAATGTTTAAAATTAACCTGTTTGCGTCATGTCTCCAATGCGGATGATGTGCGGCCAATGCTGGAGAGTTTTGGCAAAAAATGGATTTGTCACTCCTAAAATGACAGAAGGCCTTAAATACAAAAGCACACAAACACAGAGTTAATAGAGACACACAATAACTGTCAGAGTACACACATTTCCTGATTAAGTCCAGAAATAACCTCATTCGTTGATTTAGACATCATGTGTACCATTCAATTACCCCACATTGAACTAAATCATCAATCATGTTCAATTTGTGAGTCAAAAGAAAGAGAATCTCTCATTTTAAAATACATGTACTGTACACTTCTACTCTAGTAAATATATACTTTTAACACTAGCGTTCAGTACAGGATAATCATTCACAAGAGCACACAATTGTAATATTAAAAAGCATATTAAATATTAAAAGGTGCATTAAAATGTATTTTATTTTGATAAATTGATACGAGAATAAGCTGTAAATAGAACCTGTATAGACGGAATTATCTGACACACGCGACTGCCCGAAGTTAACTTTCGGTTTGGTTATAATACAAAAATGTATTTATTTATTTCAATGTACTATATATTAATATTTTATTGCATATTAATTGTATTCAATTCAATTAAAACTACTCAACAGTTTCTGTGCTGTGGTCTACCGGAAGTAAAGTTTGGCCCACATAACGCTTGTTTATGTTTCTGCCGCTGAAACCGTCTATAAGCAGGATTGTTTTTCTTGTATGTGAGAGAGAGATTGGAGCTGTCTAGCGTTCACTTACGGTGCCTGAGTCCTGGTGGTGTACTCCTTAAATTCACTGTCATGGATGGTAAAATACGGCCGAAAATCACTGCAGTAACGCAGAGGAGAGATACAGCTGCAGAGAGAGAAAGAGAGAGATGGTTTATTTTAACTAGCATTAAAAGTGATCAAATCAGCGCCTGCTCTTCTATAAGAAGAGTTGTTGCAATGACACGGAGTCCATCTTGAAGTAATGGTAGATTTTAACTAATGCATGTATACAACACACACTGTATAGCGTGTCATCAGATCTACACGGCTGCCAAGGTCACCCACAGTGTGACAAAAACATCAAACTTCCTGTGTTGCGTAAATGACATTAAAAAAGAGTTTGTGCTAGATTGACTTATACAAAGTTATTTCAAATCAAATTATAAAGGAGTTTTGTACCACCTGACCAATGCCAAGACCGTCTCTGAAGACTCTGCTGGAGATGGCGCCATGACAACCAGAGCTTCACCGAGCAACACCAGCTCCCATAACATCTGAATATGAAAGAAGACGGGATAGAAGCACCTGCACACAATAAAGACAAAACATACACGTCAAATAAAAAGCAGCATTGTGCCGATACTTTTATTTAAAGTTCCCTACAGTGCATTTAGGATATTCATTCAGTTTTTAAACGTTCCCTCATTTGTTAGTCACTTTGCATTCTTTGCCACACGACTTTTATGCACATGGACTTTTCTCACCTCCCAGCAGGGTGCAGCAGACGACACATAATAATCAAAAACCAGTTCAACATGAAACCGGAGTAAGAGCCATTCAGACTGTACTATAGGCACATTATATGTGGCTTACCTAAAGAGATCCACTTCATGAACCGTCGGCAGAACAATGGACACCAGACTGTCACTCTGCAAAGCAAAGTTGAGACTCGATCACAAGAGAGCAAACTGAGGTAACGGCTGAAGAATATGACACATCACCATCGCCTACAGGCCTGGCAGAGTAATGACTCTCATACCGGTGCCGACTGAACAAGCTGCGAGGTTCCAGGCTTGTCGTAACACGTGGGGATGCGAAGCTAAGGAGAACACATGAAGGTTTTTGTTCAAGGTGTTTCTTTCAAAGACCTTTCAAAGCCAAAGCAAGCATTTAATCAAATCACTGAAGAGGGAAAAATAACTCACCTTCATGACCACGCCCATGATGGGGAGCGTGAGAATCTTCCCAGGGCTCGGCGTGGGCCATCGGTCGATGTCGTTGCAAGCTTTTAAGAATGAATAAAAGAAAATAAGATAGCAATTTTTATTGGTGAATAGAGGTCAACGTTAAAACGAATTTATGTGATGCAGTTTTATGTGTTCTGATGAAATTTTGAGCTGTATTTGCGTGTGTAAAACGTGTTGCCACAGCGTTCTGGGCAGTTGCAAGGGTGTGGTTATACAATTCTGAGCGTCTGTTTGCACATCGCTATGTGGTTTGTAGGGTTCCTGGTTGATTGTGTAGCAAATTCAAGGAACAGTTCACTCAAATATGAATTCTTTCATAGTTTACTCACCCCATGCCATCTCATGACTTTCTTTCTTCAGTTGAACACCATTAAAGAATTTTCCACTCCATTTGATCAATATTTAGTGAAGCTCTGTGCACTACTGCTTTAAAGTCACCGTGCAATTCAAAATGATAATACTAATATTCCTAGACACCGTCGCAGTGATTATTATAAATGATTTATCCATTCAAATTAAATTTGTAAAATGAATTTGCACTTGTAATTAAAAACTTTAAAGAAAATAAACTTTAATCAAAAACATTAAACAACAACTCTTCTCTTCATGACATAATGCCATAAAAAGAGGTAGGACTTTAGTGACTGTCCAATGAGTTCCGGTGGTGTATTAGGCCAACTAACAACGATCCAATCAATGAGGGGAGAGGAACATGAAGTACCGCCCTACTTTTTTCTATTTTCAAATTTCAGAAGCCGTTTCACTCGGATGTACGTCACGCTACGGAGAGGTTTTACAACTTCCGTTTCATGGTGACTTTAAAAGAGTCCACCGTAAAGTGAAAGTTCACCCAAAAATTTAATTCTGTCATCATTCAAACCGGCATGACTTTCTGTCTTCCGCAGAACAGAAAAGAAGATATTCTGAAGAAAATTGGTAACCAAACAGCGCCGGCACCAATTCACTTTGTATGGACACACAAAACCAGTGAAAGAGAATGAGTTCAGGTTACCAACATTTTAAAAAATATTTTCTTTTGTGAAGAAAGAAAGTCATGCAGGTCACTTTAAATCTAGATCTTTGTGTAGTGCCTGTCAGGAAATTCTGGGGGATTGACAAGGCGTTTGGTGGTTGCCAGGATGTAGCTATGCCGGTTTTTATCGTGATATTTTTTGTTGGGATGTAGCAGCTGACAGCTGTTCAGTGTGGTTTACATCTGAGACACAGTCAAATTGAACTTGCTTACTGGCAATATAAAGTATTATTAGTCTTTTCTTAATATTTCTGGGACTCACCGGCTTCTAAACACGGCTCTTGTTTCTCAAAGTACTCAGGGGCGATAAGCTTCAGAAGAGAGTGGAAGAATGTGACATACGGCAACTTGCTGATGAGGACCAGAGACTAGAAGAGACACATCACACGGGTCAAATAATAAAACACTTCACAACATCCTGAAGATCACTTTGATCAAAACACTGAGCACATTTCTGTCATTTTCACAATGATTTAACATCTAAAGGGATGCATTTAAAGGGATAGTGCACCAAAAAGAGTTCAGACTTTTGTGTGAATCTCAGAGCTCATGCTTAAGACCATCAGATATCAAAAAGGGTTTGTGCCAACAACCTCAGAGAGGTCACTGAAGTGCAGTGTACCTCATCACTTAAAGGGATAGTTCATCCAAAAAATGAAAATGTTGTCATCATTTACTCACGCTCGTGTTATTTCATACCTGTATAAATTAAATTCTTCCGATGAACACAAAGAAAGATATTTAGAAGAATGTTAGTCATTTTTAATTCCAGGACATCATTGACTACCATAGTAGAAATAATAAAATGGTAGTCGTAGAAGGTGCCCGAGAACTCTTTGTTTTCCTAAATTCTTCAAAATACCTCATTATGTAAAAAATGTTTCCTACTATGGTAGTGGATGTCTCAGAACTGAAAATTGCTAACATTCTTTTATTGGAACAAATACATTTACACAGGTTTAAAACAAGAAGGGTGAGCAAATGATGACAGATTATTCATTTTGGATGATCTATCCCTTTAAAGACTGACACTCCTCGGTCAGAAACACCCCAAACTGGGCTAAAGAAAAGCTTCTGTCCGGGTGTTGAAATACGTCTTTAAATGTAACTAAAGGCTCTTGAAAAGCTCAAGAGCTCTCCAGTAATCTCCGTCTCTATTTTTAGGGTGTGAATAACTTTTGCTGGTGTAAAAGCAGAATCACACTTCTGCAGAGAATCAGTTGTCTGTGTTGAGACTTGTGCTGTGAGCCCTCAGCAACATTTTTGTTTCCAGGTAAAAACTCACAGGTGTGAGAACCAAGCTGGGGAGGGGGATGACGATAAACCAATAAAGCACCCTGGGTTTCACAATACAGTGATATGGTTGAAAAAGTTCTCTATGTACATTCAATCAACCCCTGTAAAATATATCTGAAATATATTTATATAAGATGTAATTATCTTTTGTTTTCAGGTTGAAAATATATGGGTTGAAGAAACCCTGATGTTTGTGATATGCCAGAAAAAAATATCAAATGTCCCTTTAAACTGATCACTGATGCTGATAGTTTAGAACACAATGAAGTGATTTTCTCTATGCATTACCTTCTGAAAGTAGCCTCTCTTCAGTGTCTTATCTCGCACCTGTCTGAAGTACACGTAGCCGTAGTAATAACCCTGTTCTCTCTGCAGGACAGAGGTAAACATGTTCTCCATCAATACAAGCAAACCGCGAAACCTGCAAGATGTTGGTTATCCTTACAGTTTGATTATCATCAATGCGTTATTATAAATAAATACCATACACAGATAAATAATGTTGTCATGAATTGGTTGCGAGAGGAGAATGGAAAAATTAAGACATTTCCTTCATTTTAGTCGAGCTGCTTCACAACACTATGTATTATGACAAGAAATGTACAAATAAAAATAACTTTGGATATTTTTGCTTAACAAACAATCATAATAATTGCCCTGGGGTGCGTTTCCCAAAAGCATAGTTCCGTCGTTTCAGCTTAGTTCAACGATTCAAGTATTTCCCCGAAACCATCATTCCAACGATCAATGGCAAGCAGCATCGCAAAGTTGCGTGGTTGGAACTACAGGTCTAGAGCTGTGGTTAAAAGCATAGTTATTTATTGTGACATGTAGACTTACACACATCATGCTTTTGAGCAAGGTAAGCAAGCAACAAGAAGTGCATTCTATATCCATCCTTCTAAACATACAAATTTAATTTGACATCTTTTAATTTGTCAAGAAAATAGAAGCGTTGTTTTTTAAAAGTGCGCAGGTGCCTGGGCCTACATGCTCTAGGACCCTGGGGAATCCCTGGGTGGAGTGAGTAGGAGGAAACTTATGAATGAGTTAAATATAGTGAAACAACACAATAGAGAGCAAAAATAAGATAATAAAATAGTTTTCAGATGCAGTGTTCATTATTTACAGCAATAATATGACTTTAAATTGATCTAAACGGATTAATTAGAAGACGGTATTACTCCACCAACTATGTGACGTCATCAACTATGTTGTTGACACAATGTGGTTCAAACGACAGATGTGCAACAAAGTTATTATGTTTTCGGGAAACAGTCGTGAGTAGCTAGTTAGTTTCAAAAACGATGCACAGTACTATGATGGTGAACCAGCGAGTTATATCGTTGTTCGGGAAACGCACCTAGGTTAGTTTATACAGCATTAACAAGTTTTTGTTTAAATGTCAGTATAGTGACCTTGAGACAGACAGGTGCATCCCGGTCGAAGTGGTCGAGGAAACATCCAAGAGAAGATTTTCTGCCCACAGCCTGTCTGAAACGAAAGCAGAACTGCGTGTCCCCCAGACAACCTGAGAACAGAAACACATACTCTGTCATTTCACTAGATGGTAAAAGGTGTGTACAGAATATAGATCACATCGTTTGTTATTTGCTATTATTGCTAAAATCCTGGATTAAATAAAAGCATACAACCGACAACTAAACATCTATTAGGCTATAGGTTAAAATGATTCAATAGCCCTTACGGCTTAAGTGATCTCAACAAAAGATGATTCAGAAAGTTATTACAATCTGATGAAAGATTACCAAATGAAAACAATTTGTCTTTGGAAACACGAGAATTGAATAATCATGTATTAAGGAAATAAATAAAGTCAATTTTGATTTCTTGTTGCGCTTCTATTATATGAGCAAACTTCCAGACAATATAATCCACATTAAACTGGAATAAAACAGAACCTAATGAAAGCAGGTTGAATTGAATCTGTATATCTGTAGTTCAGACCCTGTCGCTCAGGTGCAGGTAAGGTCAGCTGTTGTTTGTGTGTTTGGATGTTATTTACAGTGATGTGTGTGTGTGGGCCAAACTGAACAGAGAACCTGTGAGTGTGAAACAGGATTACTGGATCTATCTACAGGGCGTGACCAATGGATTGTCCCATCCCCCTGCTTAACTCTTTCCTTAACATACCAGGGCGTATAAAACAACATGCACACAACACAGGTTCAACACTTCAAACACTAGTGATTGACCAACCAAACGCAAAACTATGCATAAACAAATCATATTATTAAGGTAAACAGTTGTTAATAACACTTGAGATAAAAAGGTACAACAGAGCTCAGACCGTAAATTATGATTGTATAAGAAGTAAAATAGCCAATATACCAACCAGTAATACATTTATTGAATTGAATATTAATGGGGTCATATGACATGGCTAAAACGAATATTATCGTTTGTTCTAGATGTAATTAAATGTGTTTACACGATTTAAGGTTCAAAAACGCTGTATTTTCCACATACCGTTCATGTTTGTATCTCCTCTTTGCCCCGCCTCTCTGAAACACGCAGATTGTTTATTCAAAGTTCATAGCTCTGTAAAGCGAGGTGTGCTATGATTGGCCAGTTAACCAGTGTGTAGTGATTGGTCAAATACTGCAAGCGTGTGACGGAAATGTAAAGCCTCTCTTATTTTGAACATCTGGTTACGAATCAATTGTACTGACAGGTACGCCCACCTTACTTGCATATACATTTGGGTGGTCTTGGTCAAATCATACCATGAACTGACGTAGATTTGTGGGGGTGTGGTTACACGAGGCGTTTCAGGCAGGTCTGGGTGAGCATTCGCTTTTAGATAGAATGCATATTTTGTTCTTACACTTGCATTTTTGCAATTTTACGTGAAAACACATATTCGCGCCATATGACCCCTTTAATGTGTCTAGCTGCAAAATTTGCAAATAAACTTGCTGTGCCAAACAGTCATTAATAAGTGTCAAAAAATATAGTAGCACAAACATGTGAAATGGTTCAAACTAATGAAAAGTGACATGCTCTGTATACGTGTATAAAAAAGTCATTCTTATTCCCTCCACAGTGTGCAGTATAAATTACTTCCAGCTCTGCATACACAGAGTCTCATCCATCATCAGATAAAGACATTCACTGCCTGAGTCACATTATTAAACACAAGTGAAACAAATTAGCTATTGGCCGCATTGCTGTGGAGAGACTGAATAGCACATCACAACAGACGCACTTCTGCTAATCTGACGGGGTGGAAGGAACTCTGTTGCCACAGCAACCTGCATGCCATTCCCGCAGCATGAGCGGAGGGCATCACGCACAGCATGAGAGAAGAGATGTCCTTATGTCCGACCTGACCCACGGACATCTTCAGAAACAGACGGTACACACAGACGGGAAGCATCATCGACTGAAAACATGAGCTGGTGATGTCATGAGAGAGGGACCGATATAAAGAATGTGAATAGAGTATATCAGGTTTAGAAAAATATAGCACAATTAACTTCAACCAGTTATATGATTAAAGACACATGACATGCATCAACTATTTCACAGCGGCTTCAACGAATCAGATTTCCGATCCGACTCGCTTTCACCAGTTTGTAAAATACGATACACAGTCACTTGGTGTCATTTCTGCTTTCGACACGATATGTTACATCCCCATCTGGTAGTGTACCGTACCGCACTGCTCATCATGCATTGTACTGTATCTCCGAGGACTGAAGCAATGATGATTTTGTTCCCCTCATACACCAGGTTCTCTCGTTTCAGAAAGACGAGAACAGGATCAATATCACACCAGAAAATTATACTAGAGCACTAAAGCAGTGAGTAAACGTCTCACACACCTACAATGAGAACAAGCAGGCCACTCTTGTCATCCTCGAACCTAATTCCAACCCTAAGACACTGACATTGACATTAATACCCAACAGTAGTAGAGTGAAGAAAAAAAGATTGACTGTGTACGTCACCCCATTTACAAATGTGCCATTGTAGATATCGAGGTGCACAATGAACATCCATTAATAACTGTAACACAAGGAGAGGACAGATTGTGTTCACATCCGCACAATGAGTCTCTCTGAATGTGTCGGTGCCGTTTCTGTCTTTCCGCTGGAGGAAGAATGTCGAGGATTCATCCCACACAGGTCATGTAGTACTCATGAATTACATTCCACTACATGAAACCTTTATGACAGCAAAACACACACATATAAACTATACACACGCCTTCTAGAAAATGTAATGTAACTGTGTGAGACGATAATGACAAGACTCTGAACTGATTCAGATAATACAAAGATGCTTAACGAAGCTGAAAATGCTCATATCTATAAACCACGCGGTTCTGATATCACTGAATACATTTCCGTTGCATCAGTTTATGACTGAGTGAAGACATTCGATTAGACTTTGCCATCACAGTGATAAAGCTTGATCTTTGTGCATTTTATCTATTTGATTTTGTTTACAACATTTGCAGAAAGTGTCACGGAAGTCACAGCGAGGTTCATATATTGAGAAATGTACTATACCTGAATTAGAGTCTGGGAATGACAGATAGCATATACTGGTTTTCTGAAATGAGAGAAAAAGCAGAATATTCAATATTCAGTCATCATACACTCTGGATTTAACACCATGGTGGTCATATCAGAAAGGTTTCTTACCTCTTTTTCACTGAGTTTGGAATGATGAGGATAGATCACCTGGCATAGAGAAAACAACAGCCTATTAGAGCACAGAAACTGTGACAGTGTTATTTTCTAATAACTGCATTTCCATCAAAAAGACAAAAGCCACAGATTACACACTACAGTTACTGAGACAAATTTAAGACTTATCCACAGACAAAACCTGAAAGACCATTAAAAACAAAGCAGCTTGGAATCTGCTTTTCTGTGCAACATTAGACATTTTGTGGTTACTAACTATCACTTGGTGCCGAGTGTAATATACAGTAATATGATGGAAATCTGCAAAACATTTTCATGTACAATTTCTCCGCTACACTAGTATGTGGGCAAAAGTATTGGGACGCCCCCTCTAAAAAATTGTTTTATATATTCCAGTTAATCCAATCAAAACAAATATTAATGCTATACAATACCACATTAAAGAATTATGTTCTCATCTTTGTTGCAACAGTTTAGGAAGGACGTTTTCTGTTGTTACATGACTGTAACCCTGTGTATAAGTTATTGATGGATGTGGGTAATGAACTTTTGGCTCAAATGTGTTCAGCTGGGTTCAGGACTTGCAGACCAGTCAACTTCTCCCACAATAAAACCAATCGTATCTTTTTTAACCTTGCTTTGTCCACAGCGGCATTATTATGTCAGAATAGAAAAGGGTCCAGCCCATACTGTTGCTATACAATTGATGCACACAATTCTCTAGTCTAGAATATCATTGTATGCTGAAGCATTAAGATTTGTGATCGTGGAAGTGGTCAAACATGTTCATTGAAAGGGGGCATTTCAATACTTGTGTATTAAGTGTATATGAAGCAGGTGGCTTTAAAACAATAAAGCCTCATCAAACATGTAGATCATAATGCAATACAGTGGCAATAAACTACACTGCCCTGTATAATAATAATACTGCAACTTTCAGAGTAAATAAACACAGTAAACTATATCAGAAAACAGTACAGAAGGAACACAAGTGTAGTGTTTGTCAGCCTTGCAAGGGATGTGGACGAAAACTCCGGGTTATACTTTGATGAGTCAACCATATTGTTAGCCACTGATGCTAGCAGGTTTCCCCTTAACTTCCATTCAGTTAGCCTGTTAGCCGGTTAGCAGGCCAGTTCACAGCTGTCAACTCCGCGGTACAGAAACAAACAACCCCGTGTCCGGTACCTCCACAGCCTGCCCGAGCTCCAGATCAAAGCCGACCACGCAGATGCAGTGAAGCCAGGCGGAGAAACGGTCCCACGGCAGCAGCAGCGGCTCCGGTTCTTCTGCCGCCAGAGGCCCGTCAACGGGCATTTCCTCCGCCGGAGAAACTCTCAGCGTCTCTTCCGGCTCCTCCAGCTGCTCTTCCACCTCCTCAGACCCCTGAAAGGCCATGTCGTTGCGTTGGTTCGATTCCTTTGGGTTTGGACGCGGTTTATTGATAAAAGCTGGGGAAAGTTGAGCTGTAAATACAAACACGGCTAGGATGAAGGGGCGGCGCTTGCGTGGCTTACGTCACACCTGACCTCGAGAAGCGCGCACGCATTATTTAGATAGAAAAGGGTATAATGTTTTTATTGTATGGACTATATTATTTTACTTTTTGCAAAAAGCATGAGACCACAAATTTTTTTATAAACCGCGAAACTGTCGTGCTATGAATACAATTAACTTCTCAGCAATGTAACTTCTTCATAAAATGATGTGTAAAAAAGCAGCTATGCACAAATAAACTACATATTTTCTGAATTCCACATTTACATAATTACCTTTGATCCAATCTCTTTAATCTAATCAGAAACATTTTAGGTCAAACAGTTCAGTCCTAAGCCTTATGATGACAGTAATTCAATTTAAGCATTAAATTATTCTCCCATCAGCTTTACTCCAATATTGGTACACTACAGTCCCCATATGCTGAAACAGCAAATATAATGTAGCTCTTTAACAAAACCATTTGTCCGTATTTGCTTTAAATATGCAATATAAATGTCTCATCTTTAAATTGTGTAGTATAAACATAGAAGCCCTAAATAATCACCTAATTTCATCTAATGGATCACATAAGAACCAAGATAAAGCAATCGGATTAGTTCAAGTAAGACACTAGAGTCAAATCAGCACGCTCCATTTGGTATGACAGATGTTCAGTGTAATTTAGTCCACAGATTCCAGTTCCAAACAGAGGGACTAGGGGGTGGGGTTTGCTTTGAAACCCTCTCGTTCTTTTTTAAATCAAAAATACTTTCCAGGGCAGATTTTCATTAACTTTAAATAACTTTGCCTTGTGAAACTATTTTCCAAATGCTTTGATTTTGTCAGTGCTTTGTGTTGTACTATGTTAGTGATCTGTTGGGCCAAACAAATGTTGAGTGAACCCTGCCCTGTTTGCTATCATTCGATACTTTGTCAAAATTAGAATGATATATATACACCACAAGTTTGTCAGGATCTTGTGTAAATAAATATGACTTAATAGTTAAAAGTTACATAAATAAGTATATTACCTATAGTTGAGAGACAAGCGTGTACAGAGCTGCTTTCTAGCCAAAAAAAGATACTTTAAATAATATAAAATATTTTGATTTGACTAACAGACTTGGTCATTGGAAATGTCACATTAATACTTAAAAGTTTGATGTAATACTTGTAAAACTTTGATGTAAAACTTTATTCTGAAGCTGGCTGCTATGTTAGTGTATTGTTAGAGTCAAAATCAATTTAGAGTTCGACAATATTTTTATTATTATTATTTAGAGCGATATTAATATATATTAATTTTGTATGAACAATTTTCACAATAATTTAATAAATAATTAATGAATTAAAAACCCCTCTAGATTCGACTTTGAATCATTAGATTGAATTTTTTTATAACATATATTTCCATTTCCTATGAACGACGTAATTCTGTTCTCTGGAACGTCATTTGTTCATTCAACAGTTCCGCCCCCAAGTGTATGTCACAGCAGAGTTCCCGCCCCTTTTCTCAGTGGTGCGCGAGCCCCGCGGCGGTTTGTGGCCGGTTTGTGTGTGTGTATTTCTCTTCAGGAGGACGACCTCACTCACGATTATCCCTCACACATTTCCTTTACTTTTCTGCGTTCCCTGGAGCGGAGACCCCGTGGCTTGACGTGGGAGCGTGTCATGGACTTTATTCGAATTTGAGTTTCATTTGTGGGCATTTTCGCATGTCTTCGCGAGCTAAGCTAGTTGCCAGGATCGCGAGCTAAAACTGGATTTGCGCAATTCTCCGCTTGCGAAAAGTTCGGTGGACCAAAAATACCATACGAATGACAGGTCTTCACGGCTAAATCCATTCGAAAATATCAGTAGAGTCGCTCCCGGGCCGTACGGGTTGCAAGGAAGACGATAAAGGCCATCGTTACCTCAGCGAAGCTAACGAGCTAATATGAAGGTAGCCGGCTAACGTTCGCATGAGCAAGAAAACAACCTCCGCGATAGCCGTTCATTAATCCCCAAAGTGAAGCTGTGCAGTTAACACTGTGAAATTAATGTGAATCATTTTGTAATTAAGTGTTTGAGGCTTTTGTTTTCATGCTTAGTGTGTGATCTGTTTTGGGGAGTGGTGGGTTGTTGATCTGTACTTGCATACTTGAGCTGAACTACTCACGTTATTAACCTTCATTAGGTGTTTAACGTTGACATTAGTGCATATTAATGCAGTTTGTGACTTGTTGACCAATCGTATATTTCGGAATACGTTTGTAGTAAGCCTGTTCAAATGTATAGCCGTATTTTATTGGGACAGGTTCACTGACCCAACAGGTTATCAATCCAAGCAATCCTGTTAAGTGGTTTGTTTCCTGACCAGGCCTATGGTTGTTACGGAGAATAGGGATGTATTGTGTGGGAAACGAGATTTAACAGCTCGCTTTGAACCGAGTTTGTCATATGTAAAGAGATCTTTGTATGGAAGTGGGCAGCTTCACTTGACACAGTCTTGGGCTTGGTCGGGCATCATGGGGGGTCTTGCAGGGGGGCAAGAAGTCATATACATAGTGTCTATTTGGAATGTTTGTAGGCGTTATGTAGTCGGTTTGGAAGAAGAATATTGTTTTTTCCCATAGTTGATATATTTTTGTTCTTATAAATACTATGTACATTGGTCTCCGTTCCACGACCAACACAGGACATCTGATATTTCATTAAAAAAAAGATTTGGAACGATTGGTCAGTCTGGATCAAGAAGCCCTGTCTTTCGTCTCTGGTTGGAGTAACACTCCCAAGCCATCCTCAATGCCTTCAGCGCTGGCCGTGTTCACCTGCCGCCCGAATTCACACCCGTTTCAGGAACGTCACGTCTACCTGGATGAGCCAGTCAAGATTGGGCGCTCCGTGGCCCGGTGTCGCCCTGCGCAGAATAACGCCACCTTCGACTGCAAGGTGCTGTCCAGGAATCACGCTCTGGTGTGGTTCGACCACAAGACAGGAAAGGTAAGTCTGAGTCAGGTGTTCTTGCTGGTATTTTGCCATGAGAAGCTTACAGAACAGGTCAGATTGGCTGTAAACTGCGTGTTTGACATGTATCTGAAAAAATGCATTCAAAGCCTTTCATGGTGTTTGTACAACATGAGCGGTCTTGATTTACTGAGATTTTCTCAGCATGTGTCAGTTTTTTGAAAGTAGGCCGACGGCTCGACGCTGTATCAATACCATTGCATTGGATAACATAGCAGATTTGATTGCACCAGCAAACATGCAGTTTTTTATATTATAGACAGTCTCTGTTTTAAAAGTAGTTTTTCTTTATTAAACTTTTAATTGACCTAAGTATCTTTTTTTGTGGATGTATGAAGTTCACACAGGCGTAGTCACATTTGCTACACTAACATTTGCTAACCAATGCCCAGTTCTTATTAATCTTCATTTCAACTGTACATCTATTATCAGTTTAATTTGATGTTTAGACATTTTTTTGATAAATGTGTGCTTGTGGTAAATAAATGGCACCTTGATATTTTCATTTAGTTTAATTCAAACATAAAGTGTGACTTACAAGTTCTAATACTTTTAAAGAAATGTAATGAAATGTAAAAGGCATATGTTTTCGTATAAATAATCCATAATGTGATGCTAATGTGACAATAGACATATAAAAGGTGATAGTTTGTGTCATCGCATGCAGAACAGCACATAAGGTGACCGAGCATTTATACAGCAACAGATGAGCCGTTTGACACATCCCATATGTCAGGTTTTGAGACTAGGACTTATGAACAGGAGTTAAACACTGCTGTTTCTCTTCTCCATGTGTTGATGTTGTCAGATTGAACCCAGTGGACATAATTCAAAGTTTAAAATGATTTTTATGGCATGTAATAGCCAGCACATCCGCTGATAGCGAAGGTCTGGCTAGTCCAGTGCATGGAATGCCTCACATGTAGCGATTTAGCTGTCTGTTGCACACACACACACACATCATGTGTTTTGAATACACCTGAACAAATATATTTTAGTGGAA
This sequence comes from Triplophysa siluroides, assembly GCA_006030095.1. Classification (NCBI taxonomy): domain Eukaryota; kingdom Metazoa; phylum Chordata; class Actinopteri; order Cypriniformes; family Nemacheilidae; genus Triplophysa; species Triplophysa siluroides. The sequence continues at coordinate 174,353 of VCII01000314.1, read as the reverse complement.
TTTTGGTTATTTGCTGGTCTTCATTTTACTGACACATTGAAAGTATCTTGTATTAGGCCACACTTGTTTTCACCCTTTGGTAAGCTTATCCTTGCTTCCAGCACAGCTACTACACGCTGCTTTGAGTCTTGGTGAAAGAAAGAGGATTAGAATGGTTGTGTGTACTGTACAGATAGCGAAAGCACATCTTTATTTCCTAGTGCCGTTTAGAGGGGTAAATTGTGTTTTTTATTTATGTCTAAGTTTAGGTGTGAAGTTTTGCCTTCAAACACCTGACATTCAAAAGGGGAAGTCTTTGTATTGGTTTGGCATCACTGAGTTGTGAAATTATTGCTTCTACGGTTTCTAACTGTACTGTGTCATGTGGATTAAGGTGTGGTGATTGAAATAAAGGAGTGTTGTATGCTATGAAAAGAGGTTAGGCAAGTAACCCTTTAAAAGCAGTTCAGTTTTTGCCGAATAAAACATGAATATTTGGCAGACACTTTTATACAGTGCATCACAACTAAGGTATACATTTTATCTGAGGCTCAAACATCTCTGCATTTCTATTGCAATGCTCTGCCAATTGAGCTTCAGGAACACGAACAATAACAATTACAGCTTTCCTGTAGCTCAGTGGTAAGAGCATTGCGTTAACAACGCAAGGTTGTGGGTTCGATCCCAGGGGATTGCAAATACCTATGTACAAATGTATAGGATAATGCAATGTAAGTCGTTTCGGATAATAGCGTCTGCCAAATGCCTAAATGTAATGTAAATGTAATAAAAAGAACTACATATTTTGCTTTTACAGAGACAACGTATCATCCTGTCCAGCAGACAGAATATAAGGGATTCCATTTACTGGGATGTCAGATAGCACAGAGCCGTAATGACCTGATGGGACTCGGCACTTATTGGCAATGGTCTCTTTTGGAATGAGGTGCCAAGATGAAGCAATCTAAACTGGGCCAGCCAGTAGTTGGCATCACATGAAATGGTGCCAAAGTGACCACCTGTCCACTGGCTTTGTGAGGCTGTGTGATATAAACGTGGGCATTGCTGAAAAGGTGGCAAATGCATCTATGTGCCTGAGAATGTTTTTGGGTCCTGTGTGCCTGAGAATGTGTTTGTTATAGCCATCCGTCAAAGTAGCAGATCAAGTAATAGAGTGTCTGGATGACTGCTCTTAGGTCGGACAGTGCTATTTATTCTAATGGATTTGGCTAAATGACACCCGTGAGAGGAAAGCGAATGTGTTTCCAGGATAGTCTATTTTTGCTGTCATCATTTCTGACGTTGATGATGCAGTTAGAAGATTAGAACTTGGTGTTTCATGTTTATTTTATTGTAATTTTGAATTAAAGTTAATATTTAAGTTTCAGGTTGGCTTGGATTTTCAGTTGAGTTTTAGATGATCCAAGATTTTAAAGCCCAACACCGTGTGTTATTCTGTGCATAGACAAGAATTGTATTACGGTAGTTTGTGTCTTTACTTGGTGAATTCAAAGTTATTGTGACCAACAAAATGATTACAATATCTTTATTTTATATTCTGTTTGAATCTGTGTTGGCTGTCAGTGACAACATGACTTACGGCTGGGCGATATATATATCGCGATTCACGCTTATTATACATGTCTAAATTTATTCGATGTTTTATGCACAGCTCTTCCTTGAACTACGGCTGTTGTCTGCTTGATCTAAAACCACTACGAGATTGAGTCGTTTATAACGTGTATTTGAAAAAGCAACACTCGTCTATCATCCTTACTAAAAAATTTTTATCATGAAAATGCCTGAAAAGGTTTGAAGAACAGCGATAGAATATGACCACAGGCATTTCCTGGAACTAATTGTTCTTCTTAGGTTTCCTGTATTCGGAGTTTCTGCGCAAGAGCCCCCTCTGGCTTTCGGATGTGGCGACATTTAACCGTAAGTCATTGAGAGCATAAGCATCGTACGATATATCGCCCAGCCCTAACATGACTATACATATGTAGTCAATTCCAAGGTGTGTTATGTATGTGTAGTCTACACTAGTGCATTTTCATTTGAAAACTGAGTTTTCGTTTTTAAAACGCTCTTCGTCCACACTAGCGTTTCCCAAACACTGCCCATCCACACAAAAATGTCTGAAAACGCTTACATCCATGTACTGCACATGAGTAAATCCTAAGACACGTCAGCATGTGTATTTTTGTCAGGCGTTTATTTACACTCTTTTTAAAGCAAAACCTAAACTCCACCTTTTAGGAAAAGCTTATAATTTATGAGTCTTGTTGAGCTTGTCTGCTTCTCTGTCTGTCTGTCTTTTTATTTATTTACAAATTATTACCAGTATTGTACAGCACAATAGTCAACAACCGTTGTTTTATTGTGCTTTATAAATAAAATAACTAAACTAAACTACTATGTCATGGCAACGTGGCGCAAATAGACGGACAATGAGGTAACTTGGATATGTTGCTGTGGGTAACACAAGACTACAATGCTGCGAAAGTGAAACTTAACTCGCGCTCCGCTGCCAAACAATAGCTGCGAGTAATTTAACAGACAGTTGCCTAAAATGCAATCTAAAGTATGCACGAACTGACATTAATGCTATCAAATAGGAGAGCAGCCGAAACAACTGCGTCACATGGACGAAAAACGCATCATTGTTTTAAACCCCTCCGTTTTCCTCATCCACACTACAACGCATAGCGCCTTTTTCAAATGTATCCACTTTCTAGTGCATTTTCGTTGACCAAAACGCCGTCTCAGTGTGTACGAAAGGCCAAAACGGAGAGAAAAAGATGCGTTTTCAAACGAAAATGCATTAGTGTGGATAGGGTCTTAGATTCACATAAGGTTTAGTCTGTTTAATAGCCATATATATGTAAAGATCACCATCTACTCAAAGACTAAATTAAACATGTTCCTTTATATTTCGCTGAGTATTAGTGTTTATTCTGGTAGCTCTTGAAATATAAGCTGGTGATATTGTGAATAATTAATTCAGTAAAGTGCATCATGCTTTGGGCGTTTACATTTCCAGGATTACAGTTCCCTTCTTGCTGTCTGCTTTAAACCTGTCTTTATCTGATACCATGGAAACGGCAGAGGACAGATCATCTCTGTGAATGGCCTCGTCCTTATTGGGTCTAACGTCACTGATAAATCATACCAATATTAATAAACTCATTGGTCTTCCTGTAAATTATCACTAATGTGAATATGGGCTGTTGTGTATGTGCTGCTGATAAATATTGATGGTTTTTGACCTGCTGTCTTTGAAGATGAAGAGACAAATAGAGATGGCTTACTGAAGGTGTTTTTAGGTCGTTTTATAGTGGTAAAGATTAGTTGTCTTTGTCATCTATGTTTTTTCTTATGTGCCTTTAGTAAGTTATAACTACAGAATGATGCATTTTTTGGTTGAAGTGTGAATTCTGTTGTAGGGCCTTTAAATAGACTAATGGCATGTGTGCCCCGTTTTTACAGTCTGTTGTTATTATAGGAGCGCCTTCAAGTCGGGGACAACTGGCTAGCAGCTGACTTTAGCCACTGGAGCCCCCCACCCCACCCTTCTCCCCGATATGAACTAGCCCAATGCCTCATGGGGGACCAACACCCTAGATCATGACCAGCTGTACAGAACATAAAAAAATTTTTTTTTTTGTATGTAAAGTATACACGCTACAATTTTAACACTCTGCTAATTCTGACATGACACTTGTAGTCTGCATAATTAACTTGTTTTTACACTTTGGTTATTGGTTACAAATTTTAATATTTTGGCTCAGGCATGAAAGATCAGTTTCGGCAGGCTTTTTTATGGTTCACGGCCTTGAACAAACATCAAATCCTGGCAGCAACTTTAAAACCTGTAGATGATGCCACAGACAATCTAATGAGATCTTGCAGTTTGGACTTTACAGGATCTTAAATGGATAATTTGTTTTCTTTGTAAATCACAGTCATAATTTATTGAACATGACATTATCCACACCACACTGGAGCTCTCAATGCTCTAATAAATAAACTGTGTAATGGTCCTATTGTTTGTAATGTTTTCATCCATCCTGATAAATAATACATAAATAATATATGTCCCACATAGTTCCTTCCTTTTATTTTGTAACACATTTTTCAAGTCCTGTTTAAGCTCGTTTTTAACTACATTAATCTGACACACTCTTCTGAGCTCTCCCAAACCTGTTGCTTTGGACCACTAAATCACTTTTGTGAGTTCTCTTTTTGGTTTCTAGGCTACTGTAAACACGCACACCAGAGTCTTTACTTGAATGCCAAACCCATCTTTTAATTTATTTGCAAGGCATATATCTGCCATGAGGATGAAATCTTCCCATAGCCTTACCATGATTAACCTGGACTGGCATTTCACCGTGGACATGGAGTATATTAATATCTATGATAAGTATTACTCTTGGATGTGTTATTTGAGTCTGTTTCTTAAGCCCTATTCGCACAGGATTAGTATTTCCTATGGCCCTCTTGTCATTTGTAATAATTGCAGAGGTTGTCTGTGATCTTAATCCGATGCGAATCGGCCATGCCTGTAGTTTGTAAAGCCCAAAAAAACGTTTGGGAATAGTGGAGCCTGTGTTTTGATGTTATTTTGGGTGCTGGGTCATATCCTTACCTGCCAACACTGTCGTTTTGGCCGGGGGTCTCCCGTTTTGTTATTTCTCATGGACACTCTCGTAACATATGAGATACGTGATCGCGGTGATCTTCTGTCCGGTTCGCGATCGCGGGTCTCAAATGCTGACAGGTACAGTCATTAATCATTATACACAACTATAGGCTATACAACCTATACGCAAAGCCTTGCCATCATATCTGGGAAATAAGTCCGTAAATTTGATGAAAATTACAGGCTTCACTTATCCCATGCGAATGCGCTACATGACATACAGATGTGTGGAGGTCATTGAGTTCTAAATCACACAAGGTCCCCAGATAATACAAATCCTGTGCGAATAGGGCTTTAAAGTCTTGATCTTGTAATTAGATTCAGGATAAATATATTTTACTACTTGTAGATGGTAGCATCCTCTATATTACCCTATTTGGTGTGCTTTTTTTGATTCATTGATCGAAATGTAATAAAAATGTAGGCTTTAGTTTTTAAGTAGATTTTGAGGTTTCCGTAGTTTCCACGTCGCTAGTGAAGATATATTTGCAGCATCTATATTGACACCTCAATATTTATTTACAATATATCATTAATCGCTTTACAATAGGTAGGTAGTGTCTTCATAAGGTGGGAAAAGAGGGCTCCTCACGTGAGATGACATCAGTAGAGCTTTCCAGGGAAAACCTTGGACCCCATCCAGATGTTGTGTCAATCTGTACCCGGTTGTGAATTTCAAAGCGGTTTGACCAAAGGTTCATAGAAAACAGGATATTTGTTTTTTTAGTAAGGATGTTTTCTTCAGCAATCAGACAGTGAGAAGTGCAGTTGTGAGTTTTAACTTTATCAGATCATTATGCTGCCCTACAAAGGCAAAGTGCAGTAACTACACAAACAATGAAACTGAGAAAAATGCCTTCAAAGTTTTGACACCAGCCAGTCATTGCAGCCAGTTTCTGCAATTTTCACACTCGTGTTTCTCTGAAACGGGACAAAATTGAACCAGGAGACTGGTCAAAAGACAGAACAGATGTTACAAAGCCCATTTCAAACCTTATCTTAATTTTGACCAAATGTGTAGTTACTGAACCTTGCCTTTGTAGGGTAGTATGGAATGTCTATGTTCCAAATCAATTTTCCATTTCTTTAAAGCTTTGCTGTCTGATATATACTCCTATCAGTTTGTTAGTGACTCACCTGCCTCTTGTCCAAAAATCTTTAGCCTAATAGAACTCAAGGATTAAGGTTGTTTTATTGCCTGTGGTGCTGATTAGTAACAACGCTTTACTGGGTCAGTGTCTTGTCTACAGTTGACCTGTTTTGCACAAGCTGTGCCTTTCAGAAATATTTCTTTACTCAGGCGGCTGCATTGAGATATCCGGGGATGGAGCTCTCTTCTGGTAGGAGTGATTTAAGTCTACAGTTACTTTTGAAGTTTAAACTCTGCATTCCTTCAAGATACACAACAGTTTTGAAGATCTCAGCAGCACTGGCTTTCAGAGAGCTCTTCTCACAGACAAAATCCCGGGGCTTTGACTGAGATGTTAGACGGAGCCTGGCGCAGACAAAATAACAAGCTTTTGTACTGTTTTGACTAGAATAGCATTGCTATGCACAACGATCCAGACTCTGCTGTAACTTTTTGTGAGTTTGTTTAGAAAATTGGGCAAACGTTAACAATCTACAATTGTAAGTAATCTCTTATATGTAAAACAAGTAGATATTTGGTTGTTGGTGCAATCATTGGATTGTTTAATTTAGCTGTTTCTGGGGTTTCAAGCCTAAAGATGCTTGTAACCTACACAAGAGTAAATTTCATGGATGCGTTATTGTGTATTTGCATTTGTGTTCCCAACAGATAACATTAGTAAAATCACTTTGCATATAAAGTGTTTGCAGCCAAGGACTTGAATCGCACAAGTCACAAAGAACAAGTAACAGTCACAGTATGGTGTCTGATTTAGCCGTACCATGCCATGTGAGTTTTATTGCGTTTTTGTCCTTGATCAAATCATACTGCTAAAGTTTCAGTCACTCAGATGTTTGTGCAGGTAGCCTTGAGAAAAATGTGTGTGGCGTCTGTCTTCACAACACAGAACAATGACAAAAACAACTTTATAGATGAATCTCTGTTGAATTAGAACCCAATTTATATTCTTTGGAAAGCTGTAAAATCAGTATGCGTGATTATTTGGATGTGTGACCGCTTCTGAAGAAATGTAGCATTTCTTTCTTAATATTAGCTGCTTGCATTATATTGTTTTTTTTTTACAAAAATGTGTTTTATCTAACGAAAAGTTACATGGTTACTGTCTGTCAGTCTATATTAATTGTATGAACATTCATAAGATTTAAGAGAGAAGGAATTCATTTTCACTTTTTATAAAGAACTTGATGCTAGGTTGTTTCAGGTGGTTATTAGGGTGTTCTATATTGCAATGTGGTTGGTAGGCCTCTGGGTGGTTGTATAATGGCCCATCACATCTCTATCATAGTGTGATCACTAGATATGTCTCGGCTTCCTCCTTTCTTGTATATCTAAATAATTTTTTTCTCTCATCTTTTCTCTGTGAAATTCAAAAGTCAGATATCTTGTAAAAGTAATAGCACGATTCAAGTTATTATTAATTTATGCTAAAGCTAAATACTTTTGGTTTGTTCAAATGACTAAGTTAAGTAATGAGCAAAAGTAAAAGATTAAATCAGTGTAATAATAAAAAAAAAAGTTCAACTATATATTTGATCCTGCTTGCCTTCGAGACAAGTGGAACGAACCAGCTAAAGTGAAACATCTCTTCTCCCACACTGATGTTCCTCTTTTCTTCTCATGATCCCCTCTTCTTTTAATTACCAGTCTAGGAAGTGTTAATTGCACAAATCTCTTCTGCACTTGTTTGCATGGGCTAATTCTGCCTTTCTGTACAGCTTATGTAAAACCTGCCCTTAAAATAGTTCCCCTGTCTATGCCTACGCATATTTAACCCTGAGTTAACTGGGATTTTTGTATGTAGAATGTAAGCAAATGATTTGTTTAGGGTAAATGATGTGTTTCACACTTATCAGGAGTACTGGGCCTGTCTGAGACTTGTTGAACGAGCCCAGGATATTGCTGTAGACTGTTATAGGCTGAAGGAGCTGATGGTGATATCAGACTGCATGTGGAATGCTAATGTAATCTTTGAGCATGAATCTCTGACATCAAAATTCTGAGCCCTCGGAGTGGGCACATGACAGTAGCTGTGACATTGCTCACAGATGCAGGTGCTTAAGTGATATTTTCCTTGCATATTTAATGAATGTGCCTGCTGTTGAAGACTGAAGGGGGTTCAGTAACCTCCCTCATCTGCCATCACTTGACACGTTTACACACACGCTCTTTATAATTATAGGTAAAGATGCATCTTACCCTGCCACTGAGACCTCAACAGACATATCAGCTTTTAGAGAAAATTAACAGTCAAATGCTGTGTCATTAGTGTTTGCTAAGACTAGTATCGCTTTGACTACTGCTGCTGATAGTTTATAAACAAATATTATACTTTGGCAGATGTCATACTTCATCAGGCATGAAATATGCATCAATTTATTTCCTGTCTGATGACAAGGTGAACAATGATTTGCATTAAAGAAAGGACCCGAGTCAGCTTGGGACCAAATTATTATAGAGATTTGTGAGTAGGGATGGGTATCGTAAAGATTTTATCGATACCGATATCGATACCGGTACCTATCAATACTGTTATCAATACTACGATCAATAATTTGATGCAAAAAGACATGATGTGAAAAGATGTTAAACATTGTAAGTTTCTTATTTACAGCTGAGCTTTAGAACTGCAGTTTACAAATGCTTCGGAGCGAACAGAAAATGCCACATAACATAATGTGTGTGTGTTCCTTAGCACACAACTTAGCATGTGCATAGGACCACATCATAATGTAATTCAACATATTTCATTAACATCACTATGGTTATTTGGCTGGTAGACCGTAAAATTTTTAGGTCTACATAAATTTAATGACGATTTCCTGAGCAAGTAATTTTTTTAATTATATGTACAATTTTTATAATTTTACTAGCACATTTACTTCAATTTGCTAAAGTAAGTAAATATACTCCGTGACCAAATCAAATAAAGGACTTTTATTTTGATGGGTTGCCGCAAAGGTGTGTTTGACGGAAGCTTCCTCGTTGTGAAATGCCTGATGCCTGATAGCTGATAGCTGATCTCTGTTGTTAAATATTGTTCGCAAACTAATACACATGTCAGATGGCTTATGGCCAGTGTTGGGCTGGTTCTGGTTCAGTGGCTTAGCCAATTTATGTTTTTTCTGAAGGTGAGATGAGTCCGTGTAAGCCCACAGGTTCTTAACTGATGTCACTACCAGACAGACAGTCAGAGAGCTGTGATCTAATATCACATTTCACTCTGTTTCTGGTGAAAAATTACTCTGAATGTGACGCTGCCTCATCCATACATCTCTCCTAAACTAGTATTAAGAGAATGTTTAAAAGATCATGGGCGTTTGTTTGAGATTTGTCTTTGCGAGCTGTGGAGGTTTGTTGCGTCTCACCCAACAGCTTATTGTTCATCCTTTGGCTTAACCTGATAAACCTGTTGACACTGATGCCCTCATAGTGTCTCGTGATGATGTGGGATGCTGGTTTTGTGTCGTCATGGCTCTTTCATGGGCGGAAGAAAGAATGTTACTCATATTGTTGTGTTTGACAGTGAGTCTATTCATCTTCTGCCTGAGCCAGAAAATTCAGCTGCATTTACTCTAAAATGATTCAGGAATCAGGGAGTTGAGATTATTTATGTATGTTTTGTTTTAAAATATATCTGTATATCCAAAACATATCCATACTTATGAAATTACTTTAAAGAAAATTACTGCGCAGGTAGTTGATAGCTTTTCTATTATTCAAGTACATGCCTGAAGACCTGTCTTTTTTGACAGTGAATATGTTGATCTCTAAAAGCTAAATGTGTTTGATTTGTATCATGTTTTAGTCAGGTTTTGTTTGACTACTTCCTGATTTGAAACACTATATCCTTTTTGTTAAGGACGTTAGTTTCAGCACACGTCAGAACTGTTTGTCGCTGAATGTGACACATCTGTAATCTTATGGTTTCTCTGTTTACAGTTCTATCTCCAGGACACCAAAAGCAGCAATGGCACTTTCATTAACAGCCAACGCCTGAGCCGTGGGTCGGAGGAGAGCCCTCCCTGTGAGGTCCTCTCCGGTGACATCATCCAGTTTGGGGTAGATGTGACCGAGAACACTCGGAAAGGTGAGGAAAGCCTTTTGCTGCTTGATAAGTAAAGGAAGTTGATGCAACTCTTGTTGGCTCGTGGCTTTAAACAATTTTTTTATGTTCATATTTTTTTCCAAGTAGCTGTTTAATTCAAATACAATATACATTGATGGTTGCCAAATGTCTGCTTGACTGATTACAAAGTTAGCACCACATGTATGCTGTTGGCTGTCTCTGTCATTTAATTTTCTTCATCTATTAGGCAATAGAGTCAGTGTTTTGAAATCCCAGAACTTTGGCTTGTTGCGGCTCGGGTGGCGTCGTAACTGAAGTACAGGCAATGAACGCTTTCTCAATCAGATCCAAATGCAAATTAACTTAGCCTTTTAGAGCAAATGCAGGCAAACATTACTTCATCGCAGAATGAGCGTGCATTATGTGATCAGTGAGCAAGACAACCTGTTAGGAACATGTGAGTTTAACACTATTCAAACAGTCTTACAAGGTATTAAAACTAGGCTCAATCATTTCTCCGTCTTGTTTGGCAGTTGTTTATTTAACACTTGCCATTGTTAGCAAGTTGGCTGCGTCAGGAATTTGTCTCTCTATTATCATGCTTAAAGGGATAGTTTACCCAAAAATGAAAATTCTGTCATAACTGCCTATTATTACGAAATAATCTTTTTTTTCACCTTCTATGTACATAATCTTGTTGTTAGACACTCCATAAACCAAAGTAGGACCTTAAAAATTCCTAGTTATGTACTCTTTAAACAACAAGAAAACCGTGTCAAAAAGAAAAATGTTTGGTTGTCTAAGGTAAAAGAAGCTGATTTCTCGTAGCTTTAAAAGGAAGTGTGTTTTACCAGCCATATAAATGAACACAAATTAACATCCAAAATATCCACCGCTACACTCCTAACTATTAGGAGTTTTCTGTTTAAATTTACTCACCCTCTTGTTCCTAACCTCTATAAATGACTTTGTTCTGCCAAACACAAAGATATTTAGAAGAATGTCAGTTACCGAACAGATCTCACCCCACATTGGCTGCCATAGTAAGGAAAATAAATACTATAGGAGTCAATGGGGGATGAGATCTGTTTGGTTGATAACTGACATTATCATTATCAAACCAAATATCTTTCTTTGTGTTTAGCAGAACAAATAGGCAGTTATTCTTACCTTACTTCTTGACTGACAAAATAATTTGTTCTGCTATTCATCTGTCCCCTCCTTTCCGCTAGCCTAGTCTGATGTGATTGGTCAGAGGGTCTAGTCTGCTGTGATCGGTATACCGTGAATAAGGCTCATGAGCTACAGTGTTTGGGGGAGAAGAGAAGTTTTTGCGGGCAGTCCTAGCAAACCGTAGGCAGGGACTATATGTAGTGACGTAAATCCGTGGCGGTTCGCGAATCGGACTAGGGACGACACGTTTGCGTGATTCAGAGTCGACTCCCTTTTTTCCAAGCCAATAACTTTATTCATTCACCTTCGGATCTACAACTTGCCAGACTGCTTACTTTCAAACACGGCAACATTACACACTGCAGGACATGTAATTTTCATGATCTCACGTTATGTACTCTTTAAATAATACTTTGTGTCAGTATTTTGTTTTAATTGGTTTTGTCAAACGTCTCTGATCTTTGTATCTCTCTGTGTTGTTTTGTCTCTCTTCAGTAACTCATGGCTGTATAGTGTCCACCATCAAGCTCTTCTTACCAGATGGCATGGAAGCACGCCGGCGTTCAGAGTAAGACCTGTTACACAATTCTTTTTTTGAAACTTTTAGGTCTGTTTAATTTTATCAAGTTTCTTACTGACCCCCGTGTTGTTGTCACTCATTCTGCTTAAAGCAATGTTCACCTGTACCTGTTTCATAGGAAACTACAGATAGGTTGTTACTTAAGGCTAAGATACACTGAAAGACATTTGCTCAGATTTTACCCAGATTTTCAGTCTGGACTTGTTGCAGAAAGTCTGTTTGCAGATTTCAAAAAGTCTGTTCAGATTTTGAAAGTCTTGTAGTGTATTCCAGCCATTAGCTGACACTTGTCAGTACTTGTTGCATGCTTTTGATTTAGAACAAATTATGTTTATCTGCCTTTGTACTTCTTTGTACCTCTCATACTAAGCAAAATAACTGGTTTTAGCTTTTTGGACAGTAAGCGATTCTTGATTTGGTTCTGTGAAATGCTGCATGAACACCAGACAGTCTCGGGACGAGAGATGACCACCTGTTCTGTTAGGGGGCTCATGAGTTTTACTCGCCTCCATCTGCTTCCATTGTTACAACAAGGGTGTCTTTTAGCTGCATTTTGATATTGTGATGCACCTTCCTAATTTAGATGAAAGGTTGTGTAACGTTGCACGATTGAACCCTCTTCCTGGGTACAGAGCCAGGCAGTCGTCTTGTTAGTAACGTGATGCTCGGGTCTGCTGGTGTTTATTATATTCATGAAGAGCGATATTGATAGTCTTGTTGACGGAAGGGATTTCCTAACACTGTATGAATGCTGTGTTCGACTGCGTACATCACTGGGCTATAAAAAGTTTTTAATGCAAGGCGTTCAGGAAGCAGATGGCTCTCTCAATGAACGATTCCCTGTGGCCTCCCAGTGTTGGCAGGACCTGTTAAAGCTTATCACGTGGAAAGGTGTGCGCTGTGCGTGGGAATCTGTCCTGCTTAGTGAGCAAAAGAGGTCTTTTTATGCATTTCCCATTTTAGCATGCAAGGTGTGGAAGTTATTCTCTTCTTTTTTAGGACGGGATGAGGATCCTTTTCTTGTAGGATGTTTAGCTTAATGCATGTGTTGGGGGGTTTGAGGGAAAATTAAGAGACAAGTGCTGCGTCCGTAATCGCATACTGTGACATTACGTACTGAATTTGAATAAGTACCTACCTATCGGCCGTTAAAACACTACGTTCTATACAGTATGAGTGGGAGTAGTATGAATAAATTTCGGACATACTGCGTCCGGCATGTTTTATGGTCATGTGACCCCTATGCTCTTTGACCTATGACGTATTAACAACAACCTATACGTGAGTGTGATAAAAACATAATTTAGTCACAAGAGATTCATTTATTGGCACTTAGATTAAGACGGACATCCGTTTTTAAAGATTTTCGTTATATTTATTTGATTTACTTTTGAAATTTGACCGTTGCTCAGCTCCCGTGGCATCATGGGATAGACAAGTGTCCATCCGATCCACACTCACGAATCTCTGCGGAAGTAGTAGACCATCCGGGTATTTCTCACCTGCTGTTTTTTTCGATACTGAGGTTTCGGACATACTATTCATGACTCATACTCATTTTCGCCTACTATATAGTATGGAAGTAGGCGATTTCCGCGAATGTCTCTGTGAGCCCTGTTTTAGCATCCTGCACTAGCCTTTTACATGCTAACAGTAACTGACTTTCAAACCTTCTCTGAGAGCTCATTACATCACTTTCTGTGATCAAACAAGGATAAATGGTATGCTGTTACAGCAGTGGACCTCCTTGGATGAGCTTTCGACGCAGTCGCATTTTCACATCCCACTTCCAGGGTCAGGGCACGCTTGTAGAGATATATTTATAGAAGCCACACGCTGAGCCGTTGGAGCCGATCCAGGGCATTGGATATGCATGTTTGGGGTTAGCTGCGTGTCTGCAAGCATTTCTGTTTATTATAAATGTTTTCAAGGGATCGCTATCTGTGTTTGTGGGTAAAGGCTTTAGCTCACCGTACGTGGTGTGATCGAGGTCAAAAAGGCATCCAGAGAAATCTTTTCTCTGGAATCATTGAATCTCCGTTGCCTGCAGAAAGTCTTTCCAGAACGTTGACACAAGACATCTGCTTAAGATATCTTTTGAAAATGCTTTCACTCTTTCCATTGTGAAGACGTAATGTTCGTTTAGATAGATTTCTGTTCCTCTTGTGATGGATAGATTTATTGAAGGAGGGGAAATGGATGAGATTTGAAAGTCATTGAAGCCCCGTTCAGACAGCCAGCGACTTTGTCGTTGTGTGTCTCATGCTATGAGATCGTTAGAAGGCGTTTGCTTTGTCCAAGTAACAGTTTGAACAAACCCTCCAGTAACTGATTAGAGATGGATAACGTGAGCTCCACTGCTTTACTCCTATTGGTAGCTGCTTGCGAAAGTCACTCACCATTTGCATTAAGTTGAACAATTCTCAACTTTTGTCGCTTGACTCCCATTGCGGGACACGCCCACTTCCTGTCGCCAACGGTCACTGTCCCCCGTACCGCCGAAAGTCGCCAGCTCTCCATTGAAATGAATGAGATCGCGTTGCTCTGCGCTGCTAGTCGCTGATGGTCAGAACAGGGCGTAAGGGTCTGACTGATGTTGGTTGTTTATATTTCCTATCTGGGATGGGAGGGAGTAAAATATTGAAGTTAGATGGCTGTTTCCTCCACATCCCTGCATTCCCAGTGTAATTGATCACAGATTTAGTACAACTGGATCATTGTTTCCAGTTAACTTAGTGAATTTATATTGTTTGTTAGATTCTAAAGTACTAACGTAATGTATTTTAGTGCTTGTAGTTGTGTTGCCTTATAAACCCTGTTATGTCCCCTCCTGTTAGACTCCTTTTGTTATATGAGGCAGTGTTATTCATCATATTTATGGATGTTGAACCACATGGTGCCTGTTCTTTAATTATAATCTAGCTCTTCTGTGCAAATCAGAAAATCCGCCGCAAAATATATTAGTGAGCACACGACTGCCATATTAAATCTACCACCTCAACAGTGTGTGTTTCAGACTTGGAATGGGAAAGAGTTGCCGTGACTCATGTTTGGCTTACATAAACCTAAGCTCTCACGCACACACACAGGTTCCACCACAACAGTAAGGACATCTCAAAGACATGCATTGTTTTTGAACAGGATTAATGATATGTTCTATCCCCTAACCTTATACCCTTACACAAACCTCTCAAGATTTAAAGCAAACTTGAATCTTCTTTGATTTACTATTTACAAAATGATTTGTAGCATGTACAGTTTACCGCCTGCTGTTTATGTTAAATGGTACGGTAAACCGAGTAGAAGTGGTACTGAATGTTTGTGTCTCACCATTGCATAACTGTTTTTGGTATTGGACATCTCACGTCCACTATCTTCCCTCGTGTCAGCTGGAATGCTCTCCAACCCGTCGGCTTTGTTTCTGTGCACCAGTTACCGAGAAGTTGTCATAGGGGCCTACGGCCAGGGGATCAGGTTCTACAGCTATTGTCCCGCCTGATTTTCACCATGTATGAAAAATGAAAGCTCTTCGGATCAGTTTGGAGCTGAGGGACTTCAGAGCGTTTTATTTCACAAGAGTCTGGAACTATCCCGTGACGGGGGCTTGAACTTTGAATGCTGCTCTGAGGAGAGGCGTGGATGGTGTTGAGTCAAGCGGACAACTATTCTGTTTCTGATTTTACAAAAGCGAGGAAGTTCTACCCGTGTTATCAAGCTGCTAAAGAGAGCGTGAAAGTATTCTTCGTATAAGTGGCTGCAAGAAAAATATCTTACTACAGCCCTAAGGCAACAGACGTGGATGTGAAGACAGCTAGACATCTGAAGGATTTCTCACTATAAAGTCTGTTTTTGCTACACTTCAGGTAACACGACTTCGGCACGAAGTATGATAGCTAGCCTTTTAAATGAGTGACGCATAAAACATGGGAGAGAAATGCTTGAAATGTGTATTGGCGCCATTGCAGACAGGACGTTTTTATATGGGCGTGTTTCAGTGAGGCCTAATCTCATCTGATCTGATCTTCTCAGCTCTTGTTTTATGGTTTAGTATGTTGTATAGCAGGTATAAAGGGCATGTTTATAGAGACCATTTCATAATTAAGGAATTTGATAACAAATATAAGAGTGTGTTTGCACATATAAGCATCGTCTCGGCTATAATGTGCGAATGTTTGTCTCTTTGTTTTAATAGAATGTTAAAGTCCTGAAGTAGTCACAGTGCCCATGAAGCAACATAAGGACACATATACAGCCGTGGAAAACATTAAGTGACTGTACATTTCCATTTAAAATCAGCATTTCTGGTCATTACAGTGATACAGTCCAGAACCTTAGACGTGACAAAGTCATCCAATAGCAATGTGAAAGACTGACAGCATGACAATATACATGAAAACTGTGATAAAAACAAGGTTATCACATAAAAAAGTTTAAAATATGAAATATTACTGTTGTATTGCTTAAAAGTGAATATGAACATGTTTTCTTTGCAGTGTTTGAGGTCTGGAAAAAATACAGAGCATCTTTTCTGTTATTTTCACATGTTTATCCACTTTAAATTTTCTGCAAATAGAAACAAGATTTTTATTTAATATTTGTGAAAAAATATTGTTAATAGTTCACAGAATAAAACAATTGTACCGAAACACATCTGTAAATAGTACATTTAGAAAAACTGAAAGTAATTTTGAAATAGTCTCTGTACAAACACAGCATTTACCTGTATTTCTTAGCCACTTACAGTACATGTTGAAGAGATAAGGAGAGGAGGATTTCTTGTTCTTTACAGAACTTTGCTGGATTACGTCTGTATACACACACAAGTCGACTGAGCAGATGATATCATCAGTATTTTTTTATCCTTTTATCCAAAAGAGAGCGTGTACATTTTAAGAATGTGTTGCTGCCGTAAGTTTGTTTTGTCAAGTTTCAAGAGTAAACTAGATTTTCCAATTCATAGTTTTTCTGGGGTTGTCTGTATAATGTTTTGTTGAATTAAGTCATGATCATGCAATTAGTTGGAGTTCCCAAGTTGCTAATGCCATTCAGACATTAGAGGAGCGTAAAGCTACATTACCCAAATGTCTCCATGTTTAGTTTTAAATGAATATGTTTTTTCTTTAAGACGGCTTCGATTGCGGTTATCACACCCAATGACGATGTCAGATTTTATGTTTCTATTTCTGCCTTGTGTCTCTCTGGGGCTCAAAGTCTTTTGGGTATCTCTTCTGACCTTTTGAACCCAAATCCTATTTATGTCATTTCAACACTGCAAACTGGGATTAAGTGCAACATTGCTCATTGAGTTGAGTGATGAAGATAAAGTTACTGTCTTGAGACATTTTATAGAGCTCTTTTGATTATTATATGATCTTTTAATATCAGTAAACTTAACCAGTTGTCATCAAGGACTCCCACACGTGCAGCGCAATGTGCCGGTGATTTCTGGTGAAAAGAAAATGTGCTATATTAAATTAATTTCTTCAGATTTCATTCAATGTTATGAATCACTTGGGGAAAGGCTCACAACCTTGGTCAACGAGCTGTCAATCAGGCTGGTTGCTAGGCACCTGCATTACTGTAAAAGATTAACATAGTGCAAAGTTGACTTCAAGTGAGTCTGCTAGCAAATATTTGCACCTAACTTTTTTCACATACCTATTTGCCGCCGTGGGTCAGTAGATCTGTCCTCTTCTCTTAATAAACCATTTAAAATCTGTGTTTTTTTCTTCCAGTGTTGTTTCAGATCCACTTCCTCTGGCTATTGATAAGGTAGGAAACCCATGCATGTATTTTCACGACCTTGTCTTAATTAAATTGATATGAATGAATGTGTTATCCAGTTCTTTATTTAGTTTTTTTTATTATTATGTAGCTTTTCCATTTCAAACGGTGCATGAAATCAATTTACAAGCCGTGTGTTGTCTCCAAGCAGCTGTGTTAACTTTGTGGTCACATGAGCTCCTCCTCTCAGTTAATGTATACAGTGTTTGTGTGACATCATTTGCACAGCAGACATCTGGTTTTGCTCTGTTCTCTGCCGTGAGCTCAGTAACGGTCCTGTGAAATTCATCATTCAAAGAAATGTAACCACAATGGTCTCTGGTTTTTAATAAAACTGTGACTTGGCTACCACAGTCATAAAAAATGAAATAATGATAAGTTTTGTTTGCCCGGGAAATATCAACGTTTTTAACAGTTTACTAATTCTATGTATACGGATTGTGACATACCTTTACTCTGTTTGTGAAACAGACACTGAAGAAACATGTACTGTTACTTATGTAGGTGATTGTGCTTGAGATTTTCTCTAATAAACAGGGCAAAAACGAACATTAAACATTTATGCTAAAAAGATGATATTAAACTATTGTTGGAATCTGACGCGTCGCAGGCTAGATTATCTCAGAGAAGAGATTTTTTTTCAGAGAGATGTAGATGAGCTGATGGGAGAGTTCAATGAACTGGACAATTTATAGTGTCATTTTTTTTTTGAGCTTCATTTTTATGAGTGTAGGTTAGACTGTATTTTAATGGAATGCAGCTTAGTTTATGTGTAAAACGTTGCAATTTCAGCCACAACACCTGCAAAAGTGAACTTAAATTTTCATTTACTCACCCTCAAGTTGTTCCAAACCTGTATAAATTTGTTTGCTCTGCTGAGTACGAAGGAAGATATTTAGAAGAATGGTAGCAATTTTCAGTTCTAGTACATCATTGACTACCATAGTAGGAAAAATAAAAATGGTAGTCAAAAGTCCCCAGAACGTTTTGCTTTCCTATATTCTTCAAAATATCTCACTTTTGGTAGTCGATGATGTCACAGAACTGATTTTTTTGTGTTCATCAGAACAAAGAACAACTTGAGGGTAAGTAAATAAAGACAAGAATTTTCACTTTTGGGTGAACTGTCCCTTTAATATAATAAGCCAGCAGAAAATACAAAAGTGTCGCTTACTGAGTGCCCTTAAATCTGCCTGCGCAGTGTGCACTCAACCCTCCTGTTTGCAAGGCTAATGAAAGACATTTTTCAGAAACTTTAAAAAAAAATATGGTTGCCTTGGTAAATTAATAAGTTTTTGTATTCAGAGCATACAATTTTATACAACCTCTCAATTTTGCTGTCCTTTGTTAACAAAAATGTGACTTTCAACAAGTTGGTATGCTTTATTAGGGTCTTCATGAAATGTCTGGAATATATTTTCCTCAAAAACAAAACTCAACGTTTTGGTGCATGTCTCTGTTAGGGATGCACCGATATGTACATTTTGGCCGATAACCAATAATTATTTATCACTGGAAGCCGATAATCGATATATTGGCCGATATATAGTATCTAAATATTACTATAACATTCTCTGAGACCGAAACAAACGTCAATAAATGTACAATTGCTTTTATTTGAAAACATTCACTGCAGAAAAAAAGGTTACCATTAGTTACCTTTTTTTCCCTGAAAATCATGTACCAAGCCTACTTTACACTAGTTAAAGATTCTTTAACTATTAAACTTTTCTGGTGTGTTTATTTAATAAACTAATTATAAATGTTCTTCCAGAGCAACCCAGAAAAGTGTTCTTAAAAGCCACATGTCTAACTGGTGTCAAGACAGAAAGCATTCAGACACCAATCGGCTTTATAAAATTTGATTTTGTTCCTATAATTTACACATTCATAAATATACATTAACACAATGTTTTGCTGATAGCAGTAAGTGAATGATCATGACAGAAATGTGATTTTGAATTGTGAGCAGCGTGCAGCTGAAGTGGTTTAACCAGGGAAGATTATTCATTTATTGGCCTAAATTGTATTATCGGCCGATACCGATGTTGAAGTTATAACGTTACACACACAACGTGAGAGCATAACTAGTATGCTGTGACAGATTTTTCAGCCTAAGGACGAATGATTCGAGACGTTTAAAACAAAACTAACCGCAGTGTTCGCCCCTTTTCATTGGCAAAACAAACAGCTTGCCGCAGCTGAACATATTAACGCATATAATGTATTAACATACATACACCTAAACTCTATTTAGCCCATGACTGACTTAGCTCCCTTCGCTATCATATGCTAACGTTTTCCTCCTATATATATACACGGTACATGTACGTCAATTCAGACTGTTGATAAATATTACTTACATCGGCAGCTTTGTCTTGTTCAGTTGGTCTTGATCCCTCTTGAGGAACAACTTTGAAGCTAATCCTGCTTGTACTGTCCCAGGTTGATAAAGCACTCAAGGCTTGAAGTGATTCACGCAAACAAGCAGGTTTTTACTTATGGTTTCTGAGGGATTTCCACTAAAAATAAAATAAAATAAATAGATAATGGATAGTAGATAAATAAATGTAGATTAAGGGGCGGTAATATTATAAGATCCTGCTTTTACGTCACAACAGGAGTGAAATCTGGGCGGCTCGATTTCTCGCATGCTCAGAGAAAGGCTCATCAAAACAAACTTACTGGGATCTTGTTTTTCACGTTTTCTGGGTTGCTAGATGCACCGGGACCCGATTATAGCACTTAAACACCGAACATTTTGGATTTTCTTCCGATGACTCCTTTAATAAAAATGTAAGTAAAATTGCCCCCTGTCCTGAACTTGTGTGCATCAGTAATTAGTGTGGATGTCACCGTGATGCTAATGGTTTAAAGTAACAGCAGAACTTCATTTTCTGATATCTGGGTTCTCCATGTGGCTCTCTGTGTCTCTGGAGGTGTTCTTCATGAAGTTAGATAATGCAGTTATCCTCAGTGTGTGGGATGCTGTCATCTGTGGACCGCTTTCACAGACAAGAGCTCAGTGTTGAACAGAGCTGTGGCACAGTGGAGTCTTATCTTTAAGAGTTTAGTGTATAGATTCCATGCTTAAAAATCTCAATCATCCTCTCAATTCAGACTGCTTTGGTGCATCTAGAATCGGACTCTGAGACTGACTGTATGTCTGTCAGATCCCAGACACAGTAGACCATAATAATTAACCATGCAGGAACATCTGGTTTGACATGTAGTGTGTTCTTCCGTGTTGCACGCATTTGATGTACCTGTGTTGTGTTCGGTTCAACCTTGTAGCTCTTGGTTTTCAATGAGTGCATGTCACACAGCTTGTCCATGTTGACATCGGTGTCATTTAGCTAGCTTTCTACCAGGTTATGAATGTATTTTTCCATATACATATATATTGTATCTTTCCATAAGAGCCTGTGTTGTGCAGATTTATCGATAGGTCGACTCCATCTTAAACTCCTGCATTGCAGACCTGTTAGTTTCATATGTATTTTCACAAAGTATTCTTTTAATTTAAGCTGTGAACATGGGTCACAGCATAGATATCTGACTGCCGCACATGATGCTGTGAAAATAATGAAACTGTGGCCAAAGAGCTTTATATTTTGACAATGTGATTACAACTGCTTGGAATGGGGCAATTTAATTTAAGAAACAAAAACCCATTTATTCCCTCAGACAGGGTTTATCCGAGGTTATTTGATGGTTTTCTTTTCTTTTTTCAACTGTGTAGAAAACCTTGGAATATGTCGAGAGACTGTCTTCACTTCTTTTGATGGGAATCTGCTTTTATACATATCAAGGGCAACATTTGAATAGATGCTAGATTGAAAGCGATTCATTGAACCTTGCAGACCTATGGCTGTGTTCTGAGATGTCTGTGTTTTTTTCTTGTGCAGGTGTCCGCAAATACACCCAGTATGTATTCTCAGGAACTGTTCCAGCTTTCCCAGTACCTGCAGGTATGGAACAACTCTGACCTCTACAGGCTGTCAGAGCGCATTACAATTTTAAAAGCAAAAATGTTTAATGTTTGTTCTTGTACTGCCTTTGACGTATAATAATTTTGAACGTATATTGCATGTTTACACTTCTGTCAGTTTTGTTTTAATTATCCTGTTTGTGTCCTTCAGGAGGCCTTACACAGAGAGCAGATGCTGGAGCAGAAGTTGGCCACTCTGCAAAGGCTTTTGGCCAGCACGCAGGAAGCATCCGAGAGCAGCTGGCAGGTACCAAACACATACACACACACCAGAGTTAATGAGGAGACAATTTTCAATTATTCAATACTGGCAGTGGTTTATTAGTGCTCAGAATTTGTTACAGTGACGTAAATGTATATATGATATGATATGAAAAATATGATAACAGGATACTGATCCATATTCTCACCAGCTCACAAGCATTTGTCCTATCAGCCTTTAACCCTTAAGACATATTCACCCAAAAATACAATTCAGTCGCGGTACAACAATACACTCAGCTCACAATTTATTACAACACATGAAACTGGGTTCACTATACAAAATAAAATAAAAATGAAACTGAATTTATTAACAGATTTATTTATTTTAAAACATTAACAATTTTCTGTTGTACGTAGGAACTGCTTAAAGCATTAAAAATCTTTAAGACCTTTATATATTGACGGTCATGTGTTGGCATATATAATATATAATTTACAATACAGTAAAGTAAATATACGTAACTCCTTATATTAACCTTACCATCTCTTTTAATGCTTCTTTATGTATATTAGTTTTGGGCTTAATGTTCTGCGTACTGTTTTCAGGAAACTATTGTGATATCTGTTTGTTATTCACAGGCTTTAATCGATGAAGACCGGTTACTCTCCAGACTGGAGGTGATGGGGAATCAATTGCAAGCATATTCAAAAGTAAGACCCGTGTCTGCTCTTGAGTATTTTAATGTGTGTACAAATCCTCTCTGTAGTTTCACTGTCCTCTGTGTCCTCAGAACCAAACAGAAGACGGCATTCGGAAAGAACTTGTAGCCTTAACAGAAGACAAACACGATTATGAGTCGACAGCCAAAGAGTCCCTGAGGCGGGTCCTTCAGGAGAAAATCGAGGTGGTCAGGAAGCTGTCAGAGGTGGAGGTGAGATGCACCAACATTTTCTTTATACATTACTAAGTTTGAATGTTTTCACTCTGAATTCTGACTAAATGAGCTGCTGTAAAAGTCTTTTAGCCTGGGATATTTATATATTTATAAACCAACCTTAGACTGTTTCAAGGTCTGTCAAAGCACTTCACAGTTTCTTGCTGTATCTGTGTGTCGTGTTTCAGAGGAGTCTGAGTAACACAGAGGACGAATGCACACATCTGAGAGAGATGAACGAGCGATCGCAGGAAGAGCTCCGAGAACTCGCCAACAAATACAACGGAGCCATTAATGAGATCAAGGATCTCACAGAAAAGATCAAGGCATGTCCATCATTAGTCACTATCACACATCATACATGTTAAATCTCACTTAGAAACGCCTTTTTAATTTTATCTGTGTAAATCTTGCCCTGGTGAATGAAAGTTGTGTTTAAACTTGCGTGCAGTTGGCGGAGGACAAACACGAGGAGCTCGCACAGAAAGGACTGAACGAGAAGAAAGAGCTTCAGCTGAGAATCGAAGAGATGGAGGAGAAGGAGCAGACGCTTCAGGCTCGCATCGAAGCCTTGCAGGCGGACAACGACTTCACGAACGAGAGACTAACGGCTCTGCAAGGTAACACACACGCGGCCACGCAGCACTTCAGTGCGGGACGCTTGGGAAAGAATCATATATTGAGGTGTTTTGATATAAATGGGGACCAAATAAAGGCACACAGGTTGATGAGGCACCTCTGTCGGTGTAGAGGTCTTTTGTTATTTTTGGTCACGCCGCATCTTCTTGTTGTGGTTTTTCAGTCCGGTTAGAACAGCTGCAAGAGAAAAGCATGAAGGAAAACAACAGTTTAGGTGAGTCTGAGACGCATGTATCTGTTAGCGCTCCGCTAACCCGCACCCCCTCTGACTAATTCAGCATGGGAGATCACCTTTGGTTGCCTGTTTCTGTCTTTTCTTTTCTACCCTTCTTTCTTTTTGACTCTTCAGCTGTGCTTCTGTTATAACCCGTTCTGTCTCAAAGGCTTTGTCCTGTTTACTGAGCATGTGTGTTATAGTCTACACCTCCGGTGACAGTCTAGGAATCTTATTTAACTGATAGTTTGCAATTGGTGACTAATTTCTCTTTGGTCTTTTAGTAATAATTCAGTGTAGGGAAAGACATTTAATGTTTGGATACTGCCTGTGTACGTCATTCGGTTGTAGGGTTGGGGATCGGGTTGGGAAGTTTCGATGCCACAGTTGAAGTAAAACATTTAGATATTAACCTGTATGGTCATTTAGCCGTTTTGTGTATATACAGTATATAAACATAGCAACCACGTTTTGTCTGATTTTTCAATTTGTATTACCATAGTTTAAAGGAACACACCACTTTTTTGGAACTAGGGTCATTCTCCAACTGCCCCAGAGTTAATAAGATGAGTCTACGGTTTTGGAGTCTATTCAGCCGATCTCCGGGTCCGGTGATAGCACTTTTAGCATAGCTTAGCATAGATCATTGAATCCAATTAGACCAGTAGCATGTCGTTCAAAAATAACCAGAGAGTTTCGATATTTTTCCTATTTAAAATCTTAGTTATCAAGTTATGATGCACACAGGAATTTATGAGAATTGAAATTTCAAGTATCCGATTCCTATTCTTTTCGATTCCAATCTGATTCCTAATCTTTCGATTCCGAATTGGAATTGATTTTCAATTCCCGACCCTATTCTGTTGTTTAAACTTCGAAGAGATTTCTAGTAAATTGTCTGGTAGGAGGACACATCATAGCTCCAATCATGCTGTGGTTTACAATCACTCTGATGTGGTGTGACACAGACCAAGAGTCTCCTGGCAGACACGGTCTGTATTAGACTTTCCCTCAAAACACATTGATCTCAGGAATTATTTGTTAACAGTGATGTGGGGGAATGAGGCGGTTTTATGTTTGGCATCAGTTTGTTTGGTTATCATGACATCATGCACTAGGCTTTTCACAACAACGTCACAGTTGTACAGTACACTGACCGAAAGCCAGTCAGATAAAACCTAAAAACCTAAATGTGTAGGATTAGGATCAGGGTTACGATCAGCTGAAACTATCTGCAAAATGTCACTCTTGATTGTATTTGATTGAAGTGACAGGTGTCAGTCAGGTTACAGGTGCCGTGAGCCGTAGTTTCCCGTCTGTGTTTTTCTGTCCCGCCCTCTGCATCTCTGTTTGGTTCCGTCTCATGTTGTTTCTGGCTTCTGTTTGAATATCATCTGATAGAGGGTTTTTCTTTCTTTGGTAGACCACTTTCTTTTAAACAGTGGAGGAGACTGCACTTTAATCCAGCAGTACATTGAGTGTCAATGTGAGTACACAGCATTCTTTATAATGCCTTCCTCAGCCGCACTAATCAATCACAACCTTATTACTGAGCCCGGTCCCAACCACATCTCAGGTGGTTATATAAGGGAGTTTCACAATCTTTTCCTCAATATACAAAGCCTTTTTAATGTATTTTAAACTCTGTGTCCTCTGCTAAAAACAATGTATGTATGGTTTTGCAGCAAAGATCATTAGCTTTACTTTGGTTAATTAGAGTGAAATAGAATGACTGATTTCTTTAACAGTCCAAGGTAAATTTACTGAAATGTTGGGGTGCTTATGATAAAACAAATACTCATTCTTGCGTCGAGCACATAACTTAAGCGTTTTGTGATAACTTAGAGCAGCATATGTGAACAGCATTTGTCCACATTCATTTTCATTAAATGAAAATTTTAAAATATTTTTCACTAAATGAAACGTAGGTAATAGAAGTAAAACATGACGAATTTGAACTGTTTGTTCAGTGAAACAGCTGATCACTACAGAACAGTTTTCTCCACCAAATGATATTTTATTTTTACTTTTAACATCGTCTGCTCTGAATGCTGTTTTGCATTTAGATGCTTTTCCAAACACAGCTGGTGCAAATTGCAGCCAAAATGAACTTCCTCCTTGTTTGATCTCGTTTAAATGCAGCTGACAAAAGTTGAATTTAATTAGATGATGGTGATGTAGTCAACTCGGCGTTAATCCATATTCAGATTTTTGAAGGTTACAGTATTTTTCGGTGCCTTACTAGTTTGTACCATATTTACACATTTACACTAGATTATGTTGCTATTATGTAAGTGTTGGATTCTCTCCTCTGTATATCTGTATAATCTCTCAGTACATGTTTCTATTATCCTATTCTAAAGACTACATGGATTCTTAATGAATGTACTCTGCATGCTCTGTTTTCACTTTACCATCTCTACTGTGTATGGATTCTCTCTCTTCTGCAGACTGTCACTCACCAGCATGCGTTCTGAGGTCAAAGAGCTTCCAATGACAAGCAAACTGCTTTTCATGTCTTATTTGTGCTTTTTGTATGTGTGGAATGAATTACAAATGCTTAAATGTTTTTGATACAGATTGTTTTATTTGTTAGAGTATATGGGCGTCCTGTAAAATCCGATTGGACATAAAATATTGAAAAAGTTAATGTGTAAAAGTTGTGTAATACTGTTTTATGGTAACAGGTTTTCTTAAGAGTGATTTACTCATGACTCCTTTTTTCTAACCAGCGGTCAGGCAGCTAAAGGAGGCTGTGGACTCATCTATAAACAAGCTGTCCAACTTTGACGGTAAGAAGACAGGATATAATTTTTTCTGTGGTTATGTGGAGTAGCTCACTTCAATATTTGACACTAATGATCATTTTGTGGTTCTGAGCTCAATGCAAGCTCTCATGTGGGTCGTGGTATTGAGATCAGGCCGTTGAGGATGAAAACAACCTGTTATGAACAGTTCCATCTTTTTTATATATTTTACCTTTCAGAAGTCATTGATGCCCATCTTCAGAACAACCAGACGACGGTGGATAACAGCTTGCCGAGTCCGGACAGGCTAAAAGGTATCATTGCATTTAGGTCTCTTTTCTTTTTTTATCATTGTTGCACCGTAAAATCGCCACTGTTAAAAAATGTCAAAATCACACTGCGAGAGTTAATTTGACCTTTTTTAACACTGGTAATTTCGCTGTGTGTGCATCTAAGATCATGAAATCTGTTTCCTGTTAATAAGAGCGGCTGATGATGTAACATTAAGACTGTAAAATTTCTCTTTGAGGTCCACCGCTGGTGCTTCCAGATGCGGTGGCACCTGACCTTGACTCCTCAATCCCTGCGGATTAGAGACTGAGATTAAATTAATACCGCATAATTCACTGATGATCAGCCGTTTCCTATGACATCACTGCTTTATCTCGCATTCCATTGGCTGGAATATTTTGGGAGTTGCTGTTTGCTTGACAGTGTTGAATCGGAGAACATTGAGCTCTGAAGATCTTTCATGTGATGTAACCTTAGATGGGTTGAATTTGTTTTTAAGGTCACATATTGACAGAATGGATCGATGATCGAGTCCGAGTCTGATGGAAACATCTAGACAGACTAGGGTTTGGCCAATAGACGATGCCATCGCTGATGGCTGATGACGATGTTGAGCTGGCATCGTGATACCAATAAATGTTTCACTTCGTCACGTGACTCTCGCTTCTCTGTGCTGCGTGTTTTAAACAAATAGGAACAAGGCTAAGAGGCATAAACCCGTGCACTGTACAGATCAGATTAGCCTTATAACTAACTTTATAGCTGTGTTGCTTGCGCTGTATAAAACTCTTTTAATGAATATAATATCAGAATAACAATACAATCAAGCATTGATCAAGCCTTTATAACTGTGAAGCTTGCGCTGTTTAAAGATCCGTCTCTGCGCAGCTCGTGCCAGACGTGCCTCACTTTAAAACGCCGCGGGACGATGTCATCGTCCATCGAGATGTTTCACTGTAGCCATCGTCCGATGCTAATTTGATAAACATCGCCCAACCCTAAAACAGACTTGATTGATTGGTGTCATTTTTTTAAACTCTAAGGCCCCGTTTCATAGACGAGGCTTAGCTAAAGCCTGGACTATGCCTTAGTTAAATTAGGATATTTAAGTCGCTTTTATTTAAATGCCTGAGATAAAAACATTACTGGTGTGCATCTTGAGACAAAACAATGGCAATTACATATTTAAAGATATGTCAGGGCAATTTATTTTCCATTAAGACAGCTCAAACTTTCGTTTTAGTCTGGGACTAGTCCTTAGCGTTGTCTGTGAAACCGGGCATACATTTTCTTCCTTAAGAGAGTAAAAGTAGAGAATATTTTAAGTGAATCTGTCTAAAAGTGTTTGCTCTGTTAGCGCATTCCATTTATAGTCAACACAGATCATACAGTGACACACAACAAAAGCTTTAACTATTTTAGCATGTGACTATATCTCTCCCTTTGGAAGCCCGGGTCAGAAACATATGACCATGTGTGGGCAAGAACTACCATCATTCAGAGAGAGTGAACTACAGGGGGTGGTGTGTTCACTAACTGTCTTTTAGATCAAAAATAATATTGTGATATACGTTTACAACCAGATCAAACTCTCTAAATGAAAGAAATGCTTTGGACGAGAGAGCCTAGGAAATGTTATAATAGCAGCATAATGTTTATTGCTGTGATGGCTTATGAATATGTGTACCCCCTTGTTTCTAATTGGTTTGTTCCGCTCTGCCTCCACAGAAAACCAAATAGACGCTAAAGAGTGTGATATGTCTGATACGCTGAGCCCCAGCAAGGAGAAAAGCAGTGACGACACGTCAGGTATGTAAAACATGATCATTCTTTTATTTTATTTTATTTACTAGCATCTGTCTATTCTTTATGAATGAACGTTTCTTTTGTTCACATTATTCATGGACATACGTCTGCTGTAAAAAAGAAAGAATCCATAATGAAACAAATAATAAGTAATGTTAAAGAAAAAGAAAAAGCTTAAAATATGTAACATTTCCTAATTTTGTTAAGGTATTTTATTTTTCTCTTTTTGGTTTTCTCTTCCTGTTTTGTCCCCTTTCTTTCTTTTTCTTTCTTTCTTTTTCTTTCTTTCTTTCTTTCTTTCTTTCTTTTACTTTATTTTCATTCGCCTCCCTCTGTACTGATAAAAGACACTTTGGATAAAGGCGTCAATAATATAAATGTATTTTATTTCTTTAACATCTTTCATTATTTCCCCCCAGACGGACAAATGGACGAACAGGAGATGAACGAGACCCAGAACAGAGTTTCTCTTGTGAAAGGTAACCCTTCTGTCCATTGTGTTCAGTCTCTGTTTGAAATGACGGTGTTGACGGGGGTGTGTGTGTGTAATTTGGCTGGACAGCAGTGTTAGTCACCCTCTTTATCTACCCTCATTAGTGCTCACTGGACTGGTATGCAGCGCAGAATAACAGGGTGTGTTATTCCCCAATGTGACTATATATGGTCCTCATGTGCTGAAGGTAGCAGGGGTGGGATTCTCAAGGTGTTAGTGGTGGGCTCTTCATGTGAAGGTGTGTGTGTGGTTCATTCTGGATCCCATGTTTGTCTCAGATCTGTGACTCTGCCCACTTTATGTTCCTCTAGAGGACAGCATGGAATGTACAGCAATTACAGCTCAATTAGTGAATAAACAACCAGAGCACGCTCACAAACAGCTGCTGGACAGTCTTCTGTCAGTCTCAGGCAAATAGAGCATCCTAGCAACACTAGCGTTGTGGAAGATAGTACTTGAGTGTGTTGTATTGTTTGAAGTTGGGTTTCCAACAATAAATCAGTCGTGTCACCTTCCCTCGCACATAAAACTGATGTTTATAATGCAGAAAATATGTTAAAACGGTATTTAGTACTGACATTAATGAAGTGTGATGAAATGAATGTTATAAAGATTAACGTCTGAACTGGCACGGGACTCTTGCTTTTCTGTAAGTTTGTTTGCTAGTTGTCACCGTGGCTCCGTTGGGTCGGGGGATTTACCCCTCTGTTCTGTTCACATGGTCAGATATCATCAGATTAGTTGTGACTCGCCAACTCGGGCTGAACATGTCATTCATCTGCTCTCATCCTGCTGATTCACACCAGACAGCAGTACATCCAGAGATTTGGCTCCCACACAAACATTTCCATTAGGGCACATGTGTGGAGTCCTATCATTTCTCTCGCATGACCTGCCAAACCCAGCACTACTGTTCTTACTCTTTGATGTGCTGTGTAAAAATATTGTAATGTACATAACATTATTATCACATAGACAGTGGTGACTTATGTACATAACCAACTCATTACAGAGTCTTAAAGCTACAGTTGCATTCACAGTCTGGTTACTTCTGATGGTCAGAGAGAGAGAGATGCCAATTTTAATTAAAGCAGTAATCCTCATTCTATTTAGGCATTCTTCCGTTTCTTTTTTGTGTGCAGACTTTCTGTCTCTGTATGTTTGTTTGGCCATTTGTGACTGTGGTAATCTGGATGGATTTAATGTTGCATCTATTTTCTGCTCTACTGATAAAATAAGACTAATAGGAGTTCTGACACATTGGAGCCTTTGGAAATGGTTTGTGTGGCCCATTTATGAGATCGCAGGATTTCTTTTATATTTTGTTTGTAACAGTGATGTTTTGTTTGTCTGCTCTGTGCATCATCACACTGCCTGTCTCTAAGTTCCCGGTTTCTTCTGCTTTAAATAGACTGTATTCAGATATTTTCTTTTCCCTGAAGTCCACTTTACGTTAGTGTCCTAATTTAGTATTCGATCACCAGTGCCACCCTCTCTCTGACCTAGATTCATGTGCGTTTTGGCCAAGTTCACCAAGTTCATTTGTTATATACTGTTGGTAAAATCTGAAGAAAAACCAAGTTTTATTGAAATCTAAAAAAATGGTTTGGAATTGCTGCCTTGCTCCGTGTCAGATATGTATTTTACAGCCCGTTACAAACGAATAGTTCTGTATCTTTGAAGCCAACAGCACATGTCAAACCTGTCTCAGAAACTCACTTCTGCAGAACAGAAAAGAAGATATTTTGAAGAACGTTGATAACCAAACAACACTGACCCCCATTGACTAACATTGTATGTACACAAAACCACTGCGACATTTATCCAAATATCTTCTTTTGTGTTCCACAGAAGAGTCACATACAGCATATGAGAGTATAAATAAATGATGACAGAATTTAT
Source organism: Triplophysa siluroides (assembly GCA_006030095.1). NCBI lineage: Eukaryota > Metazoa > Chordata > Actinopteri > Cypriniformes > Nemacheilidae > Triplophysa > Triplophysa siluroides. The sequence goes on along the minus strand of VCII01000314.1, from coordinate 143,694 downwards.
ATTTTCGGGTGAACTGTACCTTAAATCATTTGATTTAATGATTGTGCCGCTAGAGGGGGCTGTTGAAGTATGAAACTGTGGATTAGTGTAGAGAATTGCCATTAAATATTTTGAATCTTTATGAATAACAGGTTTAGATAATAGTGTATTTTTTTTGTGTGAGAAGCTTTAGCATCTGTCAACCCGTTTTAGTTATTTACCCATCATAAAAACACGTATGCATGATTATATAGCTTTGACCCACAATAAGATTGGTGGAGACGCCGCTGATGAAGTCATTGAATGTGAATAAACACATGGTGTGCTGTACACATCGTGTCCTCTGTCATTAAACGTATGGCAGTACTTCAGAAACACTGCTCTGTGCTTGCGTTTCTTACATCATTTTGTCTGAACGCAGCTCCCTGTAAACACCCATCTTGGCCATCGTCTGGCATCATGAGCGATTACCAAATCTTAAATTAGCACATGACTTCAGCACATCTGTAGCGAGATGTGAGAGAGGGACATTTGTGGGTTTCTGGTCAGAGGAGGTTTTCCAGAAGGCTGTCGTCATGAGAGCAAATGAGAGGCCAACGGGATGCTCCTCAGAGACACTTGAGAGGTGCAAACGTACGTTTGCTTAGCATGATGTCATGCGAGAGAGGTGAAGACAGTGTAGAAAGTGTCTTTTGCTTGGCTTGGTGCGTGTCTTGTCAACGGCCTGATTGAAGATCTTCCATTAGAGCGGTCTCTTTTAGTACTCACTTTCAAAGCTGAAGTCATGTAGGTTTCAGTTTTAGCTGCATAAAAACACATAAGCAAGAATAGTTTGGTTTAACATCCTCATGTTTATGTGATGTCTGCTGAGCTGAAATGTCGTGTAGCCAAATGACTTGGCAAAAGAAGTGTTGAATATGGGATGCGAATGTGAATATTTGCACAGTTGTGTCGGTCTGTGACCATCTGTATGGAAAATACTGACGGTAGTGTGCACACTTGGTAGGCCAAAAATGTGTTCGTTTTAAAGTAAAATAATATTAATGAACAAATAGTTTGGATGCCGTGTCCTTTGAAAAAAACCCTCACATAACACATTCAGCATTTGTAACGCAACATCATGTGTTTAGTTTTCCTCTCACAGTTTGAAGTCATTGCGTTTTAGTGCTTGATGTTTTAACCCACAGTCGCTGGTGAACAGAGCGTCTCTTTCGTGGTTGTTAGGTTTGGACAGAGTTACAAACTGAGTTGAGATGGATTGGTCTCACGTTCACATTGGCTTTGAGGAAAATCTGATGAAAGCTATTTTTTATTTATATGTCTGCAGCCTAAGACAACGAAATTTTTTTGGTTGTCACCTTTTTTAATCAGGTCAGCTATTTCTCTCATTTGTTTACTCGCTGTACTATTTTCTGTTTCTAATTGTAGAAATGGACCGTAATCTTGATCCAGGAGACACTGAGGAGGTCATTCCTCACCTCCACAGAGATCTGCAGGAGGCGCAGGAGCTCGCCAACACCGGCAAACAGAAATGCATCGAGCTTCAAGGTACCTTGACATGATAACTGCTCATTTTTATAGCGATTCAACATTAAAACTGAAAGCGCGCTAATGCTGTGAATCACCACATGTCTGTTTCTTCTCTTAGCTCTGCTGGAGGAGGAGAGGAGAACCAACAGACAGCAGACTGAAGAATCTGCTAAACAAATCCGTTTCTTACAGAGTGAGTGAAGCCATTTATACAAACGACATTACATTATTTAATATTAATTTATCATCTACTTATTAATGCACCTAGAGGATTCTGGGCCAATACTTTTATCGAACTTAAGGCATGAATCAGCTGTACATTGCTCTATATTTTCTTTTTTTAATATGACAATTTAACTCAAATTAATATTTCATGTACATGTCCTTTAACATTTAGGAAGGAAAATATATAAGAGATATATGTCCAAACAACCTATTCAGCTGATATATAAATCTTAATGAAAGAAAATTACCTTTATGTCTGGTTTTGTGGTCCAGGGTTCAATTATACAGATTAAAGTTGAGCCCTCATATGACCATAACACCACTGGTTAATGTGGTAGATGAGTGTAACTCATAGCTAACAGATTTACTATCTCTGCAGCTCAGCTATCAAAACTGCAGTCTGACATGGAGGCTCTGCGTGAGCAGAGGGAGAACACTATCACCACCACTCGAGAGGATCTCTACAGCGCTCAGGAGGAGATCCTTGAGCTCCGGCACGCCATGGAGAGCGCCACAGCCGAGCGGGAACGCGAGATCGCCGCCCTGCAGGGAGACCTGAGCGCCGTTACTGCTGAGCTGGACAAGTGGAGACAGACGGCAGCCAAGTATGAAGTGGAGATCAGCAACCTGCAGGCCAGCTTTCAGCTTCAGAATCAGCACCAGGAGAAAGCCAGTCAACTGCAAGGTATCGATTCAGATGCAGAAATACAGTAAATCTTGAGACAGTTCTGCGGTTACATGTTTCAACGGCCAGGGAAACTTGGCTTGTAAGTGTAGCTGCACCCGCAGTAAACCTTCATCTTTTCGCCAATATTTGATTTAATGTTGCACATGCTGTAGACTTTTAAGCACGTGCTGTACACACACACAGACGGTATTCATTCAGGCTCTTTAATGTGCCATCCAGAGTCACGGAAACAGTTTTATCATCATCCGTCCCGCTGGGTTTATTTCTCCTTTATTGGACCCGTATTTCATTTTAAACAAAGGAAAATCTGAAAGCATTTCAGTGACATTTTCAATGAAGTCATCTGAGATTCATCTGCATGTAACACATCATTTCAGGCTTCAGCTAATCCTAATATAACTGTATAATAATCATACACTGAATATCTGAAAGACGTCTTCTAGTGAAGAGATTGCGTTATGTTTTAATGAAAGTGTTTGTCTTTAATGTTTGTTTAATACTTTGTGTAAAACCACAATCACAGTTATCACTGAAATATGGTTTTGCAGAGATGTTCATGAGTGCCGTCTCTGTGTGTGTGTGTGCCTCAGGAGAGCTGGAGAAACTTCAGGCCGAGTGTTGTGGTCTACAGAAAGAGTGTGAGAGTCTGAGGACCGACAAGATCACGCTAATGCAGAAGCTCAACAGACTGGAGGAGGAACTGGACAGGTGAGTCACATCAGCATAAAGCAACATACTTTATACACCCAAACCTGTGACTCTCTACATGCCCAAACAACTGCTTATGTTTCTATCCATAAAAGATGAATGACTTCTACACTTCAACTTTTCTAAATGACTTTGTCAAGTTGTCATTGTGATGTTGAGAGATACTTTTGTCCTGTACTTCATCTGCACCTCAGGCAATGTGTGTTTGTCTCTGTGCTGGTGTTGTCTAATAAGTCATACCTATGAGCTCATCTGACCTAAAGCTATAGAGCGCACACACGCATCTTTCATTCACATATTTGGTCAGAATGAGCAGGATTAGTTACGTCACCGCTATGTTCAGTTGCTAGTGTTATTGGGATGGTTCTTCGTTGGGTTCTGATAAGATAAAAGGAGTTAATTTATTAGACGATTCACAGTAGTTGCGTTTCTTTTCAGCTCCAGAGAACAGAGTGCAACGCTGAGCAGCAGTCTGAACTCTCTGGAGAAATCACAGGGTGTCCTGGAGAATAAACTCGGCTCCATGCAGGACCGGCACCAACAGGACGCCAGCAAACTGAAGGTACAACTGGCCCAAGCTGAGAGCCGCACCAGAGACCTGCAGAAAGAGGTACAGTCAACCAACACCCACTCGTGTCATGAGCAAGACAAAACTTGTTTTATGACATCCTTCATGAATTCTAACACCTCTCACTCCAGCCATTATTCAATTGACTAATCCCTGTCACTGCTACGAACCCCTCCAGAAATATACTTCTCTCTCTCTCTCTCTGCAGTACGACGACACTCAGAGCCTGCTGTCAGATCTCAGGCAGCGATACGAACGGACCGAGCAGGAGAAATGCTCTATTAATGATGAGCTGGAGCAGTGTAAGATCAACCTGAAGCTCCTGCAGGACAAGGGCAGCAATGTGAGTCACATGACCAATTCCCATCATGTTGATTTGACCCTGATGGACATCCTTGAGATCGCTGTACTTCACTCGTCTTCATTACGCAGCCGTCAGCGATCAACGGATAGATTTTACTTCTGTGTTTTGCACGCCACAGTAAATACAGCAGAACACACAGTAAAGTTTGCTGTGCAAACACCAGCGTTTTCAGGAACCATCGCTGTGTCTCTCAAACCATACTTAGCTGCCTACGTAGACAGCATGTGTGGAATGTGCTGTCTAGGCAGGCATCTTGTGTGATTTGAGACACGGCCTACGTGTGTATATTTATGGATATTCATTTAGTCATAGTTACATTTTTTTAGCTTCCTCGGGACTCATTTGTAATGTTCAGGTTCTTCTACTTTTTATGAACCAGAAGTAGGATTTGTCAGCTAATGTTTGGTCATGTTTGTACATTTTTGGGGTGGATGGGGGGCTTTGCTAGCAGTGGTTTCTCACAATTCCTACTTTTTCCCACAGTCCAACCCCTCACACATCGTTGAATGACGTCACTGTGTTTTTGATCTTGTATTTCAATGAATGTGATTTATTAACACCTGACACACTGTCTGTGTTCCTGATGTCGTGCTGTTAGATGTCGAATCGTGTTTGTGAGATGTTCGATGATATTTATGTTCAAAGTCCCCCACACTGCAGCTTTTTACAGCCCTTGTTTTGTGTTTGTTTGTCGATTTGTTTGTTTGTTCTAGTTTAACTCCCTCAGTCTGATTTCAGTTGAATAGTTTAAAGATTGATTTCTCTTTTATTTGTAATATCCCTTCCCTCCTCTAGCCATCCATATTGCAGCCTGTCCAAGCCATTTTCATCGGTCTATTCCTGGCTTTGCTGTATTGGTGCTTCGGCCAGTTGTGGTAGAAAGGTACACACGCTCCTGTCGAGTTTGTTTGTGTGTCTACTGTATATATCATCACGTATATACGACCTGTGCATGGCTAAGAGTCATCCGTCATCTCTGCACCTGCTTTGCCCAAAATCCTTTTTTTGGTGCTTGGCAACACGGGGGGAACTCCTAACCCTTCATCATCCACCCGGAATCACCTACAGCGAACCAATCACATTAACGTCTGTTTTTTTCAATCACTAATGTTCATATGGGGATTTTGGATTCTTTTCTGTGGGCTTTTGGTTATCATATCATCTTTTCTTTGCTTTATTCCAACTTTGTCGTCTTTTTTTGCATACTTTCATGAAAAGAATAGCTCGCTCTGAAATGACTCTTCTGCCTTGATTTACTCGTACATGTGACGCATGAAAACGTGTTTATGCTATTTATGTAAATGGGGGAAGGTGATTTCTTGCTCAAACGGGGACAAATTCGCCTTAAGTCTATTTTCAAACCACCTCTAGTGTACTAAATATATTTCTGGAGCGGCCTCATCCCCATTTAATTGTTTAGGAAAGAGCGGCGTACACATGCTTTGTGTTTCCGTTAGTAAACGCTGGCTGAGCTATTCTTTACAACAGCTTCTCTTTCTTTGATTGGAAAGAAAGACGCTTGTGTTTGTTTTCTTTGCGTCACTCTTGTGAGGCAACTGGTTCTCCCAGTCCTGCTCAAGTGTTTGCTTTTCCTCTCTTCTACTTCGTCTTTTTCTCCCTCTTTCGGTTATTCGTGTGTGTTTTTAATCTCTTGGTCTCTGACTGTCGGGTCTATTTCTCCTCTCTGTCTCACTTTAGCTCCAGCCTCCAGCACTTCTGTCCTGGTTGCTCTGGTGCTGACCTTTGAACTTTATTAACTGTACCAATATCTCCTCGTTTCAGAGCGGATGGTTGCCCTGGATGCCGGTGGTCGTCGCCGTGGTTGCCGTGACAACAGTGGTGCTTTATCCCAACTTGTCCAGGAGCTCCTCGTGAGAACCGATCACGGCAGCCGGCACGTCCCGTCTCCCCAGCACGCCCCCTCTGCCGAGCATCAGTTTTAGTCCCGGCACAAGGTCTAATTGGAACACAATACCTCCTGTTTTGACAATACAGCCCTGATGTTTGTGTGTGTGTGTGTGTGTGTACAAATGCAAATGTATATAGTATAGAAATAAAGAGAGAATAAAATTGTAAGGCATATTCTAGAATAAAAACTATCTGCATTTTTGTCACTCGGTTGGATGGGAATTTCAATGATTCAAATGACCTAAACTAGGTCTGATTATTTTGATTTCTGGGGTTGGGTATTATGTTCTTTTTAAGTCGACTATCCTTGTGGTTTGCCATGTTAGTTGTTAATGTGGTATTCCGAATAAACGTAAAGCCAAATGAGAATCTAAACTCTAGGGCACGAGAGGGGTGAAGTGCCTACTTTAAATACTGCTAGGACTAGTTCACATTGAAGTGCCACTCGCTCAGCGTCTCGATTCCATCCCGAACGAAAACAATGTTTCACATGGTCCGTGCTGTAATTGTGTTCCAGCCCACATGCTTCTCGCACAGTGATGTCATCGTGCTCTAGATGTTTCTCTTGTGTCGTGTATTATAAGCAAATGTTCATGTCAAAGACACTACAGGTATCTAGGCGATTTTGAAATGCAACTTTCTTGACATGTAGGATTGTAGTCAATGCCAGATGGATTGAAGCATTGACTTTAAAACAGACGTTGTAGCTTTTTACCAACACTCTGTCCTGCCGTTTGGAGACACAGTTGTGTATTCAAACTTTCTGCTACAGTACCTCTGCAAAGGCTCGGGGAATTTACTGCCTTACCTGTAACACAGAGAGAGTATGTTTCTTCTTACAGAACGATATTAATGAGGCTAACGGTGATATATGGGTGAAAGTGTCAGACATCCAGTGTCGCGAAGCACAGAAACTGGTGTGAGTGAATTATTTCGGTGGTGTTTAAAGTTGCTTGAGACTGGAGAAAGATGAATTAACCAATGATGTGTTTGGTGTGTGGTTCGCATTTGTCTGCCGTGCTGTAAATAAACAACCGTGGAGCAAAACACGACATTCATCTGACTCCTCTTGTCAAGAACTGTTTTTCTTTTCGGGAACGACATACTCCAACAAAAATCCACGGAGCACTTCAACATGGATTTGACCGCGAATGCAAAAAAGCGAAGCTTGTAGCACAGAAAGAATAGCTTTAAAATAAACATTGAAGATATTAAAGCGTTTGTTTTTTCAACAGCATGATGGACTTCTTTTGAGGACTTTTATTTTTAAAAACCTATCAACCCTGTTTGAAACATCTTCCTTCACCGTGTGTGCAACATCGGCACGTTTAGAAGAATGCTCACGTCGTTTGTATATATGTATGTATGAATGTTTGTGTGTACATATATGTTGTAGTCACAAAATAAAAATTGGATATAAATAATATTGGTCACATGTAATTTGCTGCTGGAGCTGTTTTGCAAGATTTAATACGTTGTCCTGGTTATTTGACAACTTGTTCATACTACACGTCTTCTGCATTCCAGTTAGTGTTCATTTGATAGTTATGAGATGTGCATTTTACATTCTACTAAGATTTAAATATTTTTATTAAATATTTTATAACACGCACAAAGCATGTGTGGTGTTCTACTAACATGTACAACGACACTAAAGTTTTGAGTATTTGATGTAAATTGATTTAGGGAGAACAATATCTGATCCTATCTTTGATAAATCTTGCGTTTTTAGTTTCTTTCTCCCCTTTAAATTGTAGATGGTTGACTAATGTTTCTAAAATAGCTGGTTACACACACTATCAAGTCAGTATAACATCACACTGCCTGTATATAGTTTTATTCCCAATTGTTTGTTTTTTTGAGTGACAGCTCAAAATACACTTTATATTTGAAACAGGTCATTGTTATTTCTATTTTGTAAAGATTTAAATGGAATAATTTCTGCAATACAGATAGAGTTTTTGCACTAACATGATGTGCATGTTTTCAAATAAAACATCTTTACTTTCCTGATCTAGTTTGATTTTGTTTTTTTATTTGATCAACATCAGTGATATATGACTTGTATGAACAAATTTTAATGACATTTTTTTATGTACGTTTTAGCTTGAAACTATTTATCATGCATGCTTGGGAAAGTTCACATGGATTTATAAAACCACTAACATGTTGGTCTTGATTCTGGTTATGATTTTCACCTTTATAAATGTTGAATGCAAAACATTCTAGTTTTAAAATGTTGTTTGTAGCCATGAACACAAGATGGCAGCCCTGACACGTTATTTATGTATTTGTTATGCGTTATGATAGTCCTCGGATTGTATATAAAATATATTCTAAAATGCAACAATTGTTCTCATATCAAGGTTAAGAATGTTGACCTATTTGTCAAGGAAATGTCCTTTCTCTTTTGTAATGTCCTTGCTCTTTTGTTCACGAGGGTGTGTCGTTCTTTTAAATACTTCAGTCAATTGTTCTTCTGTTTGGAATGTGAACGTGATCTACTGTGTTTCCTGCTGTGGTTAGAGACGCATTCTCCACATGTAGATTTGTGGCATGCTGCTTGAGTTTCAGCTGTCTCCATCTACTGCCAGCAGACACAGAAGATTCTGAGAGACCTCATTTGCTCCGCGGGGGCTGTCACTGTGATACCAGAGTGTTGAACTCGTCCTGACTCAGGACATCACTTCTGACAGGAAGTTCTCCTCCCTCGTCTGATAAGTGTCGACACAGATTTCTTCAACTTCATTCAGTCGAGACCCAATTCCCTGTGCCATTCGTCACAGAATCAATAAGAACTTGCTCTATTCTTGACTTCTATTTTTTTGTGCGAGACAAACATCATTACTGGCCGAGTTGGGGAATCCAAAGCATTAACATAAATGGGGGACTCGTACTGATCATGATTGAAATGATCAGATTCTCAGCAGAGAGATCCGTTTACTACTAAATGTGCATTGCAGTAGGAGCTACTTGTGTGTGTGATGTTATTTTTTTTAAGTGATTAGACCTTTGAAAACAATAAAGTTGGTATCTACAGAACAGACTATCATAAAGAGTAGAGATAGTGGACTTTACTCAGAATAGTTTATTCACTGTCTAACAACATTCTGGCAACCCTTCACGACACACCCACCTGCATTATGACAGCAAACTTTCCAAGAAATATAAGACTAGATTAAGGCTGTTAATCCTCTTCCTTTTTGAGCACAAAACACTAAAATAACATTCCCAGAGTGAATGGTTGCGGTTCATGAATGAAGTTTTGCAATGGTCTTATAATGGAAATATTAGGATGCAATGATCTTCGCAAATGTATGCAGTGAACGTGCAGGACATTTTTTTTGTTATGCAGAGCTGAAGTATAATAAACATAGATCAGCCTAGATATTGCTTAGGAGATATAAAAAAGAAACAAATGCGAGTGTAATTGTTGAAACACACGAAGAGTCTGGAGGTGTAAAATGAATGATTGTGGAGGTAAAATAATCATCATTTTGTCAGATTTCTGGAAACATCTGAGACGCAAACATTTCCTTTTGCTCTTCATTTGATTTCCTTGATGTCTAGTAGAAATAACATATATTAAGGAGATGTGTGATTGTCCTTTTCTGGCTTTAGAAAAGCTGATGCTGTGTGACTGATTTCAGTTCAGTGTTCTCTGTATTACTCATCCATCAGCCACAGCTTGAGTCTCTGTTATAGGAATGTGATGGTTGCATTATCATGTGTCATACAGTCTGCTTTACCACCATCATCAAATCAGAACCAATGAGCTGGTCTTTGCCTGAGGTTGGTGCAGTCCTGTGGGTTTGTCAGACAGCTGATGTCCAGACAGACAGACAGACCGGGAAGCAGACGCACCCGGAGGCTGTAATCGGGAGTTACTCAGCGCAGAAAGGTGGGACATCCTATTGCCTCATTGTCATTACTGCTTTACAGAGCCAACCTGCGTGTCATCTCCATTACAGAGATTATCAGAGAGAGCCAAGACATCTGCAGTCCCCGGCCAGACATCAGGCACACGAAACAAAACATCTCATGCAGGAGAATAAAGAGACTGTCAACGTCATTGCTCATGAGATTATATGTTGTGATAAGTGACAGATTTTAGAAAGATTTATGTTTATTAAAATCAAATCAAATGGACCTACATGATTTTTGAAAGGGATTGTTCACCCAATAAAAATAAATTCTTATCCTAGCAGTATCTCTGGCTTTACATTCATAAGTTTCATTTATATAATACTTAAAAACACTCACTGTACACGTTGAACTTCTTTCCATGCCATTAACAAACGGTGTATGTCATATCACAAGTGTGTTTCTCTTTGTTTGGATAAGTGTGTGCGCGTGTGTGTGTGTGTGTGTGTGTGTGCGTGTGATACAATGTTGATCCACCCGAGTGACTAATGCTGATCATTACTGTACTCCATAAAGAGAAACATCCAGAACATACCAGTGCTTTGCTGAATAAGATCTGCTGTTTATTCTGGAGTAAATATTAAGACTCCTGTCCGCAAAGGTGCAGGATATGAGGTCAGGAGAAAAGACACGGACAGCGGACAGAAGAAGGTTTTCCCTGAATATGCGGAGGCTGACTCCACAGAAAAACCCTGAATGTGTCATGATTCTGAAATAGAGCTGACACCTTCCTGAAGACAAAACAAAGAAGTCAGTGTGAAGATCAACCGTGTGTCCTTGCCAAATGTGTGGGAAGCATTTGTTTGGCAAATCATCAGGGTTTGTTGGAGGACAGCGGATTGTGTCCAGAATGCTGTAGATCAGTGGTTGTTTTTTGTTGTAAAGCCCCCTTTGAGCAGAGTGCATCGCTTTGCGGCCCCCAAATAAAGACTTAGAATCTTAAACTTAGAATTATAATGAAATCAACAACATATTCAGTTATGCAATGCTGGAACATCAATTATTTGGGTCGGTGGTCTTATTTTTCTGATGTTTGATTAATTTCTATATTTCATAAAATACCAAAAAATCTGTGCCCCCCTGGAACCATCTTGTGGCCCCCGCTGTAGAGTCATGTGTTATGCTTTTTAGAGTATTTCTGAGTTTAGTCATTTTATCTAGCATTTAGTGTAAACATAATGTGAATAACGAGGCTAGTGTAAATAATGTGATGTAATAATATAGCTACACATGAGAACATACTTTATATTCAAATACCTTGGTGTCTTTGCTTTGCATACCATGTGGCAAATCTGCCAACAATTATTTTTAACTTTTTGAGGCCTTTGTGAATTATTGACAAAAAAAGTTACATAATACATAATAAGAATGTTGCAGAATAAAAACGAGGAACACTCATGGCATGAATAGAGAAATGTTCAGACAGTCTTCACAATATGTCGTCAGGCTTACACTGTAGATATTTATCATATCTATTCTGCATTTTGCATTCTTTTATTTTTCCGTATTATTATTTTAACACATGTGTTATTCTTATTATTTGTCTAAAGCGACAAATAAAGCAACTTGAATAAAAAACTGGTTTGGCGTTGCGCAGGTGGCGTCACTGCTCTCCATATAAAAGTCCGCGCAGGCGCGTCAACGGGAAAGGGAATCGCTCAGGAATACCGGAGAGGACGGACGCGACGCAGCCACACGCTCCTCAAACGCTCCTTTCACAATCACAGGAGACAACTTTAAAGTTATCAGACCGAGTTCATACGAGTATTAAAGCATCATGCCCGCGACAGAGAAAGACCTCGCGGACGACGCGCCGTGGAAGAAGATCCAGCAGAACACCTTCACGCGCTGGTGTAACGAGCACCTGAAGTGCGTCAACAAACGCATCGCGGACCTGCAGCTGGACCTGAGCGACGGACTGAGACTCATCTCACTGCTCGAGATACTGAGCCAGAAGAAGATGTACCGAAAATATCACGCCAGACCCACCTTCAGACAGATGAAGCTGGAGAACGTGTCCGTGGCGCTCGAGTTCCTGGACCGGGAGAACATCAAGCTCGTGTCCATCGGTAAGTCGCCGTCAGATGATGATAAAGTGTTTTTTGGGGGGGTATCAGATAAGTGGTGTTATGCTGAAAAGTGTGCTTTGTGAAAAATACTTATGCAAAATAAAATGGAAGCCATCAGAGAACTTCTAATGGGATTTGCATTTGGTTTTAATGGGACCTACTGGTTGTGTTGTTCTATATGGGATGTTATCTGGTGTATGTCAAACAAACGGAACACCATTAAATCCTGCTGGAAATATATATGTATTCTTGTCATTTTTTGTAATTGTGCTAAAATCATTATGATATATATTTGGGGGGCAATACTGTGGTGCTTTCTATGTCGTACCTTTGAATAATGGACATATTCACACACCATGGTATTTACTAGAGATGCTCTTAAAAAACAGGTGCAGTGGTGGTACCGAGTGAAGTTTTTCTCATGGTACGTGCACGTGAAAGAAAAGTCGGGTTACCATTATGCGTGTTGGAACTAGTTTGTTAGTGAAATAACGTGACACGCCTTTTGAGAAATGCATCATGGGTTTCTTTCTAATGGCTACTGTCACAAGCTTAGTCTAGTCGAGGTTAAAACCAGTTAAAGTACTAATGAAAATCAATATACTTGAGTGTTTCTCGCTCTTCAGCCTTCTCTTGCTCAACATCTTGAACATGTGTGTGTGCTCTGTTGCAACATCAGTCTTTAGTAATCAATGTGTGTCAAAGTGCCGGAGATAGTGTCCGTGTCATCATGTATCGATTCTTTTTGTAGATGTGTATCTCTTTCCTTATTTGGACTGGTATGAGACGTTCAATCCTTTGATCAATAAGATGTCGAATCCAGCGAATTTTCAGAATTCCAGGAGCTTAATTATTAAGAGTTGTTTCATAGCCTCGCGTTTGGTGCCAGACAGCTTACAACACTGTTGGGGTCGATCCAAACGCCTCCGCGGGGGGTTTGTCACCACGCCTGTGATGTTGGGCGTGATGATTGGAAAGTGGAGGGATTCTGTGCACTTGAAACAGGTGCTTAACTTCACCTGGAGAGATAATCGGGTCACAGGAAGTCATAAATCCCATGACCATATTTGGTCAGTTGATAGCTCGGGGCACACAAACACAGGTAAACATTGCCATGGCAACATTCATGTAATGTGCAATCGTTTCCTTGATGTTCTCATCTGGTGACATGCCTTTACCAGCAAATAAGCTGTCGGAGAGATCAAAGATGCTGATAATTAAATTGATCATCGAAACCTGAAAACATGGAAGTGTGAGTGGTTATATTAGCTCAGGGAGATTCATTTTTGTTTGCATGAAGAATTTTCCCAAGCTTGATCTCTCTCTTTAGAGGACTGATGCGTGTCGGTTGTGAGGGAGGGTGTATTAAGAATCGGAAGTTGTGAAGATAAGATCATTATTGGATAGACATCCGTTATACTGTTTAAGCAGTTCTGTAATATTTGTTGAAGGAATAGTTCACCCGAAAACAAACAATCGGTCATTTATTCATCCAAATGTCTTGTATGGGACTCTTTCTTCGGTGAAAGAGAAAATAAGATATTTTGAGAAATGTCTCGGTGGTTTTGTGTTCTCATACAATGGAAGTCGATGAGGTTTAGTGTTGTTTGATTATCAACATTCCTCAAAATATCTTCTTGTGTTCTGCAGAAGAGAGATCCTCATACAGGTTCGAAAGAACCTGAGGATGAGTAAATGATGACAAAACATGACTATCACCGGTCTCTGAGCTCTGATTTGTGTGTTGATTTCGTCACTGGTGAGGTCACAAAGTTGTGTGTTTTTTGCTGTGTAATTTTACTTGGCACTTCCTTCCTAGTTGAACAAATATTTTGACTGTTTTCATAGTTTTTTATTTGGTATTTGTTTTTTATTTAAACTTTTTTTGTTTGTTGCCGTTTTTACACTAGTGACCATTAGACCGTAAATAGTATACAGATAAATTCCTCAGTTGTGGATTTACACAGACGTTTCCTGAATGACCGTATCTTCCTGTCCAGAGAGCGAGCACTCATGTGGAGTTTTCAATAGCTCTGTAGGTTTATATATGTATATATATAGATGTGTTTGTTAAGGATGAATGTTATCATGAGGGTCAGCGGCCAGACTTTCCACCCGCCCGTCAGTTTTAAAGGGCAGACGTGTTCAGAGACGGGTGAGAATTCACACAAACAAGCTCAGGTCACAGCGTCTGCTGTAAATCTCACAGGATTCCATTTGTTTTCTCTCTCTAGTGCGAGACGCAAGAATTGATCGCTCAAAAGGTTAATTGATGAACTTTATGACTCTGTCAAGATCTTTCACGTGAACATGGGCTGTGATCCGGGAGATGTCTTGTGTTGTGTGGCTTGCTGTTTTTCTTGATGGCTGCTTTTGTCCGGTTGCCACGTCATTCAGATGTTCCCTCTTGCTTTCGTTTCACCCCGTCCCCACAAGCGCGGTTCGACATCTCTGTGGCTCTCAACTGTATCAATTGGGTTTGAATATATCACTTTGATGATGGTGTGGTTCTCAGGCAGCCCGAAATAGACACAGTGGTTCTATTGATGTTCTGAGGTCAGTTCCTGCTGAGTCAGTCCATTACCTCTGGTTCCTCGCTGACGTTTCTTCAGATTCTTTCCACAGAGACGCCCATAAGTGCAGGCCGGGTGTCTTCTGTCGCTTGCTGTTCGTTTTCCATATGAGATGCGGTTGCCATGGCGACGTGTCTGAAATATTGTGTCGTCACTAGTGATGTTTTTGGAGGTGGTGTCAATTGTAAATGGGGTTGTTCGCAACCGATTTTAATTCTGTTTTCTGATGTCTTTGCTACATACCAGAATGGAACGAAATAAACATAATGAAGTAAAACTCTTGATTTCATGTCCGTTTAAGATCTGAAATAAACATTCCTTCATTTCCGTTTGACTTCTGTCTATTGAAGTTGACACGGTTTAGATTCATCTTCAGACACTTGTTATCAGATCCAGAAGTTAAACTCCACCGGACGCGGTAGCTGTCGAGAAATCCCGTCGATGTCGAGCGAGACTCTGAGGTCTTGCTAGCATCAATCAAAGTGATCGTCTTCCTGCCAAAGCTCAGTAACGGTTTGTTTGAGCGGCATGAGTTTGGAAGATGTTGAAAGAGTTTCTCGCATGAATCTTCCGCTCTCAGCTGAAACACTTGAGATCGTGTGTATGCCGTCCGCTCATGCTCATGGAATTCAACAGTGTTCTTTAATCACAAGAGAAACCGCAGGCCGCTGGAGGCTTCAGAGACATCATCTCAACCAGACGCAGATTGTTGTCAGATTTGCACTTTTCTATGCACGAGGAAACTTGTATCTCAGTGTTGCGGGGTTGATGTTACATGTGTTTAATATGTTTGAGGCTTAATTAAAACCTTGTTTGCGAAGGCAAAATGTATTGTTTGAGTCTAATGGATAATGAATTTCCATTCTGCTAGGTTTTGATTCTTTTCAAATCCCGGTTTAAACTGCAGTGTGGTCAAAAAAGAAGCGTTTATGTTGTCACTTTGAAACCTTCCATAAAATCAGTACATTTCTGGTTACTATGGTTTTACTACAAATACTATAATTTAGCTCTGGGTACTGTAGTAAAAACGTCTCCGTACCCAACCCTCCTCAAACATGCGTCTCGCCATGTTAAATTGATGTGTAATTAATTTTTGTGTCTTCTGACTAATTAATTGAATCTTTTGGCAGGCAGGAGTCGTGTCATAGAGACTAAAGGCTGGGCAACTAAATAAACACCTAGCAACATGCTAAAAACCATTATTAACCTGCTTGGCAACGCCCTTGAGACCACTCAACACTACAGCATTGTTACAGTGAGGAGCACTCAGGGTTTCATCAGGAGATGTAAAAATGTAGTTGTTTTACTGTAATGTGTGCGTTTGTTGCCAGTAAGATTTGGGTTGGGATCTTTGGAGTGTGTTTGTGAAGGACTCATTCACACATGCTGACGTCCAAAGGCAAACGGCTCTGACATGCTCGAAGTCTCAAGCTTCCCTGTCTGAGCAAATCCGGATCAGAATGCTAGTTTAACCGTCATATTACTTCAGCAGCTGTGTTTATGCTTTTTTATTCATTTAAGAATGACGTCAAACTATTTTAGACGTAGAAAAATGAAAAGAAAGCAAACGCGATGTGGATCCTTTTTTCTGCTTTTGATTTTCTGTTTGTTCTTCCGCCTCTGAATTTTTACTGGCTGTCGCACAAAACCAAAAATCATTCATAGATGTTTCTGTGAAACTGATTGTGGAGTTGATATCTATTTCCTTCATGATGTCTGTGTAACAGAGCTCGTCTCTGATTCTCATCAGATAGCTGTCAGATGTCGTATCTCCTCGCTATGCAAACAGTAGCTGGAATTGTGTGTGTTGAAGGTTTGTCATCTTAAATTGCAGCTCCCTCTGAGTTTGTCTTTGCTTTATTCTGATTTCAAAGGTCGCCAGAAGAATGTGGAGTGGTGTGTTGTTCCTCACTGTCCTCTGTTCAGCATTTTTGCCGGGTGAATCGTTGTCTTGCTAAAGGAGTCTCCTGACCGTTCAAAGTTTGTCCAGATGGGATGCTGTTTGGGTCGATGTTGTGTTTTTAGGAGGGAGATGCCAGTGGATTCATCCTCTTGGGATCTGTGCATTATTTTTTATATTTTAGTATCACTTGTCTGGTACATGAAAGCATCATCAAACACCCAATGAACATGTACGAGTGTAAAACTTTTAATTGCTTTAGTAAGCCTGTATGCAAAGGACAGAAATTATATATATTTTTTAAAGTACCGATCCGGTTTAAGGTTCAGGACTCAATGTTTCTAACTGTGGATTAGAAGGAAACTGTTACCTGGTCTTGTTTTGTAATGGATCATTTATGATGAATGTGACGGCTGAATAACTGCCTGAATCTTGGCCCTCTTTGTAGAAGTGAAGTTTTCATCGAACGGTTCCTTTATCAAAAGATTGTGCAAGACATTATGAAGCCTGTGAGGTCAAGGCTCTGCACTTAGATCTTGTGGGATGAATGACTTTGGGAGGGTTTTACTGAAATGCAACTGTATCCTTTACCAGAGCTGGATGGGAAGTATTTTGACTCTCGAGTGCATTTTCAAGTTCTTTATCAGTGTTTTTACTTGACTACATTGTAAATGAATCATCAGACTTTTTTACTCCATTACATTTCATAAATACAGGTTGAACTTGCACACATTTAACAAGCGAAAACCTCTAACGTAAAAAGTGTTCAAGTGGCACTTGCAAAGGACGAACGAAAATAACCATCTTAAAAACTGCCACGACTAAACATCTCATCAGCAAAGCGACGAAAGCAGAATTCCATTTGCGAATCCATTCTGGTCCCTGACGGTTGGGGTTCCCGCTCGATCTGTTCCGATTTTGTCCCTGGAGGTTTCAACAGGACATGGGTGTGAAAAATGGGAAAATCCTGGCCAAAATGAGAGTTTTGATGGGTATTATTATAATCGGTGTTGCTTTTCCACGCCGGGAGCAACTACGGAGTCAAGGGTTTCAAAAATCATGCCATGGTCACTTCTTGACAGGTAGGTCCATGTTATGATTCGATTTGGAGGGGTTTTGATCGTTGCTTATGTAGTTGGTGGACGTTTATGTATTGCATCGTGACCCAGCGTCTAACGGGAACTATGCTGTATCTAATCCCGTTTTAAAGCCGTTGTTTACGTAAAAGGTTTTCACTATTGTTGTGACGTTATTTACTTTGTACTGTTAAGTGTTCTCGCCTTTGAATGAGACATGATTTAATTGGAATTGATCCAAGAGCTTCGGGTTTGTGCGTGTTCATGTGTTTCGGAGGAGGTGTGGTTTTGGACTTGTATCGAATGAAGGATTTGCTGTTCTACTAGCATACACGTGTCCTCCCGGGTTCATGCCATTTAGGTTCAGTTCTGGTTGGTTTGCGGGAGAACGCGAGGATGCCAGACAGACGGGCCACACTGCAGGAAGTGCAGGAAAGCCTCTCTGGATGGGCGGAACCGCCAGAAGGAAACGCTTGTGAACTTGAACCCTCTCGTTGGTAATTACATTCGTGTGTTTGTGTGGTACGTCACTTTGACGAGATGGATGCGCTGCCAGGATGTAATGTTTCACCGGTGTAACGCGAACCAATAGTTTGGCCTTTTCTGAAGCTTTCCTAGAAATAATGCCACAAGCCACTGATCCAGAAAACAGCGCGGATTCCTGCTCAAATGGATTGCGTCACAGTTTCTGTATTGTACCCTAGAAACTCCGGCTCTGTCCAAATGCAACAGCTGACGATGGAAAATGAGAATGAAAATCCGGTCGCTTCTTGTACAGTACCAAAACACACACTACGGTGGCAGGTTTGAAAGGCTTGAGCAAATATTTCAGGGTTGCTGTTGTGCCCCATCACTCACAGACTCTATCTTTTGATAGGACGTCTGCACATTTTTTTTTTCTCGGAGGTCTTTGTTTTAGCTTTATTGTCCCTTGGCATTCACGAACATAATCCATTGTTACGTCTGACAGCATGGGCTCAATTTCTAGAAGTCTGAATCTGCAGGAGGTGAAGAATGTAGTTCGGTCAACGGCGGAAACCTCACGCCCATCTTCATGCTAATGTAGGTCATGTTGTATTGTTTTATGTCAGTGAAACCAACAATGCGCCTGACGTCAGGCCTTTTCTCTTGCCAAACAGTTGACCTTCAGTGCCCGGAGTCTGGAGACAGTTTTTGGGTTTGTATCTGGTTTGGTGCATGAATGTTGTGTGTTATCTGGATTGCATTAACGCTCGTGTCAGCGCTCTGTTTCCAGGGGTTCCTTGTGTTCTCCGAGAGAGTTTTTCAGCAGATCGGAGTAATCTTTGGACCCGAGCAGCGGCTCAGTATAAGACGGCAGTTAATCATTGACTCTCCCAGCATGCCTGTGTGTTAAGACAGAAAACTGAAGCGTCCAGCGCGTCACGTGATTTCATTGAAACTCCGTTTTGACCTCTTGTAGAGACATTTTTTGAATGCTTTAGCTCTGATGCAATGAAAGCGGCTTATGTGCGTCTGTTCACCTGCATACTTGGGTTTTTGTGCAGTGTTGTTTTTGAAGGGCTCGCATACCCAAATCTGGATGCATTTAAAAACTTTTGTTTAAAAAATGAAATGAATAAACCGTACGATGCTTTGACGTTGCCGCAACGTTGCAAAAAGGTAGAAAGGAAATGAACTCCTGATGGAAAGGTCATGAGGGTTGCAAGACTTTGGTTGGGTCACGTTTGAGGTTGTTAAAGCAGATAAATGTGATATTCTTCTTCATTAGATGGTTTCGTAAGTCTTGCAGTCTCCACCCTTGGGCGCGAGCCAGCGTTTCTTTGCTTATCCATTTGTATCCAGTTCGCGTTGCCCGGTGGAAGGTACCAGCGGTTTTGATTTACAGTTCAGACACGTCTGTCTGATTGAGGCACGCTGGGGGATTTTTATGAGAACAAATAAAACGCAGAATATTAAAGCTCCTGTAGAGATGAAGTGAGGTTGTTTGAAAAGTCGGCCCATCATTTTTCTGTTGCTTTGTGTATTTCAGTGCTGTTTGTCACCGAGCAATAAGTCAAAAGATTTGCGAACGGTTACGCAGATTTCCTGCCTACCGTGTTATTTACTTTGGCTAGGCTCTGCTGGATGACTTCACATGTGTAAAAAGCTTCAAAGCCTTTTTGTGTTCGCTGAGACAAGTTTAGACATCCGAGTTTCACAAAGGCTCGCTCGCTTCCATTTCTGCTTAAACTCAGTTTCTCTCCGTACGTCTTTGGGCGTTTGCGTGTTCGTTTAATGTTAAGCGAACGGTCATTTGTCTTTGCTGTTCACAAAGCTTCTTTTGAAAGTGCTGTGAATCTCGTACGCCTGGGTTTTGAGTAACGCTTTTCCTCCTCAGGTGAAAAAGATCCTTTTGTGGCCATGAGAAATGTCAGGAAGCTCATTTAAAGAGACTTCTGCTGGTTTCTGCCTCTTGTGGTAGTATTTTTAGGGCCCGGATCACACAAAAGAGTCTTTCTGAGATTACACACGGCCTCATACAGACGCTCTTGTGTTGGGGTAACATGAGACTGTGACCGGTACGCTTCACTTCTGCAGCGTCTTTCTCTCTCTCTCTCGTGCTACTGTTGGCATGGCGAGTCGAGGGTCTGTTAGTATCGGATGCTGAATGCTCGGCAGGATTTTCAGGTTCAGTCCATTAGGTTTTTCTTGGGTTCTTTGTCTCTAATTGAAGTGTTTTAAAGCTGTTCTGGGTGCAGTATCGGTTTCTGTGTAACCTTGAATCTGTTTTGTTTGTTTAGTTGCAGAGATGTCTGGTGGATGTGATATTCAGTTTGCAGTCATGTTATGAGTGTTCAATGAAAGTTGGAGATTTGTGCCGTCATTAAAGGTGCAGTTTGTAGCAATTCTGCAGTAAAATATCCAAAAACCAGTAGGCTAGTGTTATATTTTGTTCAGCTGAGTACTTGCAATATCTCTAATGTTTCCAACTAGTAAGTTGAAGACACCAGATCCCATCATTCCACGCTCCTTCACAGCACCATCAAGCTACGGAATTGTTGTTTTGATTGTGTTTTTACAAACTGCACCTTTAAGAATAATTTTTCTTTTGATGCTGTGGATCTCGCCTTTTTGTGATGTGTTTGGGCTATGAATATTGTCGCACGATATATTGCCATCCACTTTTTGAGATAATAGGGCTGTCATGATTATGACATTTGGCTGACGATTAATTGTTTATTAAATAATTGCAACTATGGCAATTAATTGTCTGTTTTGAGGCTTTGACAATATAACTAATAATGGCAATTCCTTTTTTTAATGAAGGAAATATATTACTTTAAAAATGTGAAAATTTGGTCTGGACAAAAGAAATCAACATAAACATGCCAAGCAAATAAAACTTAAATGATGGAGAAATGTCATTTGAATGTAACCGTGAGTGCAGATCAAGGACGGTGGATGTAAAATGCATCAGATACTGCTGGATTAGGATTCACAATAATTGCGGTTGCGGTCAAATAATTGCGATGAGACGATTATTTAATAATTGTGACGGCCCTTAAAGAAATGTATGATATTGTAGAACTGTGGATTTTTTTATATTTATTTACAATGACATCTGTTTAATTAGAGCTGCGTCAAGCTGTCAACATTGTTTGTGCTTTTACTGTTGTCTGGTGGGGTTTCGCTTTCTTAATTCCTTTCTTAATTTTTTTTTTTAAGTGGCAAAGCTATTCAGTTTTGTTCATTTACGTTCTTTTTATTTCTTGTTTTGTCAAACCTCTATGACTTTCTTTCTTCTGCAGAACACAAAAGAAGATATTTCGAATAACGTTGATAACCAAACATTGACTTCCATTGTATGAACATTTCTCAAAATATCTCCTTTTGCTCCTGTATGACTGATTTAATCTCTTTGTAAGTCAATTTGGATAAAATCGTCTGCTAAATGTAAATGAGCGTCACACACAGGTTTGGAATGACACAAGGCGTGATTAATAATTAAGATGCTATAGCAAAAACACTACATGAACGTTTCCTCTGGTGTGATTCAGTTGATGTGGATATGAAGGTTATCCTCACCGACATGAAGTTCACCCAGCTCCACCCTGATGATCTTCAGTCTAGACGGGATTGAACACGACTCGATTCAAAGGCCAAGTAAAGATTACCTTCCCTTTATTTCAATGGTTTAATAAAAAGCTTCTTCGTTTTAATTATACTCCACCCTCATGAAAACAGCACTTACAGTACACATCACACATCACCTCGTACCTTCACTTCATCTCTGTAGCACAAACCAGCATCCATCTCGCTCGTGGAGGTGAGCGGAGCTCGGTTTGTTTTGATTCAGCGGTCGCAGGAAATAATGACGCTGTGGATTTGGCGTTTTAATTAGATTTGCGGTGGAAGTTTAAAAAGCACACGGTATGAGTGCACAGAAGTCGATGACTTTAACAGCCGCTTCTGGATGTCTTAAGCAGAATCAACCAATTACACAACACTAAGTGCAGCCCGTAATGCGTCCCAGCTGCGGTTACCTGCGAGATGACACGGTCACGCTCCAGAAGTCCCATTTACCCTAACAGAATAAGCCTGACCCGCAGGAGAATTGTGGGATGTGTAAAAGGGTAAATTATGTAAACTGATTGTTGCCCTGCCTTAAATTTTTCCTTGGCCCGAAGACTTTATCGCTGTAAAGACATGTAACTTTATACATTACATTCACCACACATCACCATTTTAGACTTCTGGTTCCACGCCACATCCTGGATTAAATCCTGGGATAACTCCGCCAGAAACCCTTCAAACGCTCTCTTCCTCTTCACAACCCCCCACGCACGCTTCCAGCGAGTGAGATTAAAACAATCCACGGTATGAAGCATGAGCTGGCCTCCCAGCAGTTAAGTGAGAACATCATGCGTGTTTCCTGCAGGAGGATGAGCTCATCGCTCTGGAATAACTGGTGCGTCTTGCTGTGTCTTCTAAGAGTCGGGATCAAACTCCAGACGGACGGCCCGTCTGTACGTGACGAGAAAACATCAATGTGTCATGAATGTGCAGAAGTTCGAGGTGAACGTTTGCGTGCGAGTGGCCGACGGTGTTCGTGCGGTTTTAAGTCATAAAACAGAAAGTTTTAAAATTGTTCTCTTCTGAATTTAACTGAATAGGTGTTGATATGTAAATGTTCATGTTTGAATATTCATCGTGTCGATATTCTAACGGGCCTTTTGAGAAATGTTTCATGTGCGCTGAGGAGGTTTTGAGATGTCTGTGAAGGCCATTAAAGTTATTTTAAATTCTGCTTTTCATTGAGAATCTGGGCAGCGTTCGTGTGTTTTGTGTCATGGTGTAATTCTGCTATTTCTATTTGTAGCACTAATCTCCTCATTTTGAGACGCGCACGCTACAAATATTGGGTAATGTGAGATAAATGCATTACCGTAATGACTCTTAAATGTAGATTATTACATGCTCTGAGCCGTTTCCTCTACTTTCCACACTCCAGACCTGGATAATAGTGAGTAATCATGAGATTGAGAGAGTGTTATAAATGTTCAACTCACCTTCAGTGTTTGAATTGATCTGGCATCATTCCCAGGGTTTCTTAATCCACTGCTAATGTGTTTTGTGAGGTTTTCTTAGGCATGGATGGTTGCTAAGGTGTTCTTAATGGTTGCTAGGTGGTTACTTACTGACTTAAGTATGAAAAGCCACTCACTATAATGATGTAGCGGGAGGCCTTATTTTAATTTTTTGTATAAATTCAAGATGAACTTTAAGCGTGAGTAATAATAAAATGTTAACACTGACCACGTTTACATGGACAACAATAATCCGACATTAACACGATTTAGACTCTGATTAAGAATGGACCATGTAAACAGAGCTTTTTGATTGGCTTAATCCGTCTAATCTCATAATCGTAAACACAATGGAATTAAGATGGGTGGAGTACTCCTATTGTAGTCGCATTGTGGAAGTGCGGTATAGACATGTACACACTTTAATCGCACTTACCGGCGCGTAGGAACTTTCGCGTCACTTTGTGACGGGTTACACACACTCGGCAGTGGATAGCCGTTTTGTTTTATGGCAAACATGGATTCAGTCAAGAAAGCTCAGTTTTGGTCCGAACGGGAAACAAGATGCCAACAATTCTAGACCATAAATGAAACGCCATAAACTGTATGTGGTACCATGGCGATGATGAACTGTTTGTTGATGCATGAAATTATAAAGGGAACGAACGGCGTCGCTTAGGGACGTAATGACGTATGCCATTAATCAAACTTGTAATGTTACATGAAAGGTATATTCTTAAAGCAACTCATGTAAACACCTTAATCTGAATATTAGCTTTTCGATTAAGGCAAATAATTTGATTACTGATGTCAATGTAAACGTGGTCATTGATGCATTTGATAAATGATTGCGTCTAAAGCGACTTTCAATGCATTTGATCTGTACAATATATTTAAATGTATATATTAGTATGTGTGATCTCTGGGGATGGAACCCTTGAACTGTGTTGCAAACGCATTATACAATATTTAATGCTTGAATTTGCAGCAGTACTAGTTAAAGAGAGAGTTCACCCCCAAAATAAAAGATTTGTCATTTACTTGCCCTGATTTTCTTGTGCAGAACACAAAAGATGTTTTCAAGTAACCAAACAACACTGAACCTCATTGATTTCCGTTGTATGAACACGAAAAACTAGAAGATATTTCGAGAAATGTCTCCGTGGTTTTAAGTATTTATGATTCAGTGCAGTGAGGAAATGTTTGTTTTAAAGCAGACGGTTGGACTTCAACACCTTTGACATTCATTCAGTATTAATTGGTGAGAGTCAAGTGACCCTCATTCCCACCACAAACTCTCGGTGTGGATCGTTTCTCCTGTGAGATTTCTCTTAAGTACAGTGTTGATGGCAAACCGCTCGAGTCTCCGGGGAGTTTAACAAGCCCTTCGGTCACATTTGCTTTCATAGTATTATCGTAGTTTCGTCTGGCCATTAGAAACTGTTAATCATTTCATGTGCTGGCCTGTTTTGAATCTCCGGACACAATAGCTGGTGAGAGCTTCTGTAGTTTGGAGTGTTTTCATGACCTGACCGGACTGTTAATTGAGAACCGGGGTTTAGGGTTTTTGTTCCCCCCCGTGATCTCCGATTGGTCGCCCGTGAAGGGGGACGTTCATGAGCTCATGGGAGAGGAATGCTGTCCTGTAGGTAGGGCCTCACGTGTTCCCGTCACGGGCGGATTATGTCATTTCAAGGAGCCCTGAGCCCCCGGGGTTACCACTACAAACGTAAACCCTGCCTCAATTTTGGCCTTCATTACCGTTTTCCCAATGGAGATGTTTGTGTAACAAGGCACATGCACCAAAAAGTTTGTAAGTGGTGTTTACTTGCACAAGCGTCACTTTACTACTGCTTATCCCTTAAAGGGATAGTTCACCCCAAAAAAAACATTTTTCTTTTTGTTCCCTCATGTGTTTGTAGTGGATCACAAAGTCAATGGGGTTCAGTGTTGTTTGATTATCAACGTTCTTCAAAATATCTTCTTTTGTGTTCTGCAGAAGAAGAAACTCGTACAGATTTGACATGACATAAGGGCGAATAAATGTTTTTTTTTTGGTGGTGAATACGTTTTTATTCTCATCCTTTACAATTTCTTTGTTTATTTTTTTATGTTGCTGTAAGTAAAAAAATGTTTAGCTATTTATTTTCAACTAATACTTTTAGTGCATCAGTGCTTATTTCAGTTCTTACCAACTTTTCTGATTTGTTTTTAGTCTCTGTTAACATTTCAAATCTAAGTTTTTCAAATAATATTTACTCCAATATTTTATTTGACCTTATTAAACTGAAATATTTTAATAATTTAGTCTTTATAAACTGTAATACCCTTTGGTGCATCAATAGAAGAGAGATTACTGTCAGTCTTCTCTGTGTCCAGTAAAGCAGCGCGTGCATCTCTCCATCAGATCTTGTTTCATGTTTTTCTTTGCATCAGCACTTTAACATCCGACAGTTTAAAGATGTTGAGCGTCCATTAGCCAGTTTTATTGCTTTTTCTACTCTGTACTCAAAATTACACGTTACAAAATGCTCCTCATTGTGCTTGTATTTTGTAAGTTTAGACCGGTTTAAACAAGTTTGTCCCTTTCAGCCCATAAATAACATGATCACAATTATAACGGGGTCTCCGTGACTTAAACTGCTCCAGTTGGCCCGTCCGGACGTCTTTAGCAGAGGTCCGTAATAGTTTCCAGAACAACAAAGGCTTGTGCTTCTATAGTTTGGATTAGATTTTTCTCCATCTGTGGGTCATGACATCATCCATGAGGTCATGAGCGGAGCCGCAGGATATGACAGGCGTCCGTAATGCTGCGTTTTAACCCCAATTAAGGGCCAAAGTCAAGGCGGCTCTCGAGGGGGTGTGAGTGTATCCCAGGTGTTTTTTGATAAATGGAGTGTGTGATATAAACCACGGCTCGCATCCTGCGCTTAATGAGAGTTTTTCTGTCTCTTTGGAATCCAGTGTGTGACAAAAGAAGCGGCCCTCTTTATTTATCTGCCGTAGAGAAACAAACGTCTCTCTGTGATGATAATACATTCAACATTTAATCACGGTGACATCTCATCACCGAGCCTCTAGGGATTCTCACGGGTGTTTATCTGGGGGAACGAACCTCCAAACTGTGCTACTTATCTAGGGACCACCCTGTCACATTTTGAGGGTGGCCTCACAGAAATAGCCTAGCAACTGCTGAACGGTACCATGGCAACCACTCATGACACTCATGGCTGGGATGTTTTGAAGGTTGCGGTCCGTTTTGTTTTACTATTTACAACATTTGATTCAAAATTGCATTGATTTCTTTTAAAATCAATTAGTTCAGTGTTGTTTGATTATCAACGTTCTTCAAAATATCTTCTTTTGTGTTCTGCAGAAGAAGAAACCCGTACAGGTTCGGTATGACATAAGGGCGAATAAATGTTTTTTTTTTTTGCTGGTGAATAAAATGTTATTCCCATCCCTTACAATTTCTTTGTTTATATTTTGTTGCAAGTAAAAAAAATGTTTTTGTTTAGCCATTTATTTACAGTTAATACTTTTAGTGCATCAGTGCTTATTTCAGTTTTGACCTCAGGCAACTTTTCTGATTTGTTTTTGTTAACATTTCTTAAGTTTTTCAAATAATATTTATTCCAATATTTTATTTGACTTTAGTAAACAGAAATAGATCAATAGAAGAGAGATTACTGCAGTCTCGCTGACTGACAGTCTTCTCTGTGTCCAGCAAAGCAGCGCGTGCATCTCTCCATCAGATCTTGTTTTATGGAGTAACATTTGATGCAAAATTGCATTGATTTCTTTTAAACATTATGTAAATTGTGAAGTCTAAAGAACAGAGCAACACTATTAAACATCAACTCATTTTGTTTTAAACTTGGCAAGGTCAAGTGTTGATGTTGTTGACGGTCTACAGGTGCTTCCAGTTCCTTGTTTTATTTCCTCCTGGGATGAAGGTCTTTGTGTTTGTCGTGTGGATGATGGTTTTTAATAGATTTTTCCTTCACATGCCGTAGTCTGAACACATTCTTGGCTGTATCGTGATGCTCTTTGGTTTATGGGATTTATATGCTCAACATATTTGACTGGATCCGTAGGTCAAAAACATTCATGTTTATAGTCCGTTCATTCGTTGTGGTCATACTTATGATTAAACGTTTCTTTCTTTGACTTTAATTTGTGCTTTCGCTTGGTCTTCGGTCCCCTTTGGCTTGATCTTTCATCATGGTCACGTCGTGTGTGTGTGGTGTGTGGTGTGTGTGTGTTGATGTGTGGTAGTGAAAGCAGTGTGTCATTACACAACAGCTGTGTGTTTCTCTTGCTCTAATGAAACCGAGTGTCTTTCAGTGACTCTTCACCTGGAGAAGCTTTGACTCGTGTCTTGAGGTCATTTACCTGTAGGCATGACTTTAAAACCAGCACACATCCACATGCTCCAAACATCTCGTGTGAAGAAACATCAGTGACACAGCAGAGGAAATAAAGCTCTTGAGTTTGCAGAACTTCATTCTGATCTTTAGTTTGTTGGTTCCTGTCTGAACCGCCTCGGGTCTTCAGCAGGTCTTTTGTGTTTGATGGTGATACGGCATGGATTGTGTACACACTTCCTCCAGTATTGTTGTTTTTCTGTTTACTTTGTATCTATAGTAACGCACACTCGCACACAAGCAGTGAACTGTGAATGGTTTCTGTGTGTGTGTGTGTGTATACGGGCGGATGTTGTGCTCATGTCGACTCCTTAAAGTCATTACCTGATAACCCTGTAAGCGCCATACAGGAAATCTTATAAAAAAAACCTTTATCGCATATCAGCAAAGATGCTTTGATTTTTTTATTATTTTTTTATTGTTAACGCAATAAACTGCATGAAGATAATAAACTGTATTTGTACAATGTATTCTTATTTTTCCTTTGATTTTGTCAAAAATACCTCGATGTTGATAGATGTTTTCAAAACCTTTTTCCTCAATGTTATCTTCTTCCTCGAGCCTCTAACATTTGGTTCGTTCTGACGGGGGCCGATTTGGAGATGTGGTGTTTTTGTGATGTTCTGTAATGGATTTTTCATGTTTCCATAATGTGATGTTCTGGAGAAGGAAGATGTCCAAAGATCAGAATCTGTGGGTTTATCTGCTAAATGACCACTCTGGAGAAGGATCACCGAAGGACTATGTGATAAGTTCAAGTTCTCTGCAGATGGTGTGGGATTGTGGGTGAACCCTCCTTGTACGGGTGTCAGTCTTGAGAAAGTGGTTGGCGTAATGGTTCGTTGGGTTTAGGAGACCCGCCCGGAGGAAATCTGTCGTTCCTGCCTCTTATTCTCACCTAATCTCATAAAAGCAGAGCCTCGGGGGACACGCCAGCGAAGGAAAGAACACTCACATCCTTTTATTTCATATGTCGTCATTACCCCCTTCATACAGTAGTCTGAATTTTTTTTCTTTTATTTCTCTTAAGTCATTTATGACAGTCCGTTTGAATGTTGAAACTTACAGGTAGTTGCTGATGGATGCATGTTGTTTTGTGCCGTGTTCACACCAAACGCGAACAATCCGTTCCTCGCACTTTTAGTCGTGGGAAAAGTTTTTGGAAAAATTGTCACGCGAGCTGACAAATATTTTCAACTTGCGGGAGACAAGATTGTTGCATGTTCGCGGCAATCGCGCCGCCTGATTCGCGTCTAAACGTCTTTGCATTGACTTTGTATGTGATTTACTTGCGCAAATTGCTTAGCTCTAATGTGAACCCCCATTACACTTTATTATTATGAGAAACACCCTCTGTAACGTTCAGTCTTCAGGTTTTTATGTCGTCTTGCTTTACTATTAACACACGGTTCATTTGATTCTCGCACAGATTTGACTTTCAGAATGACGTGGTGTGAGATAGCCGCCCTGCGTGATTCCAGTTGCTCTGTGTAATGTTCGGGTGGATCGAGCTCCATCTGGTCAGATCATAATTCAGTTTCATAGGATTTTTTTGATGCATCTAGGTCGGTTTCCAAGGTGATATCAATAATAATAATACTAAACCGTGAGCATGTTGAAGCTTTTATACAGTAACCTCATATGAGCTAGACTTCTGTCCTGTAGAGGAGCTTTGGTGTTCCTCTATGAAGATTGGTTTTATTTAATCTGTTTTGTATAAAACATTTAAGCTTTGTTATCTTTATTTCTAATGAGCAGATGACTCTCCGTTGCCCAGAGTATTATCCAATAAACCTTATCATATCCTTTACAGATGTACAGTCCAGAAAATGTTGAGTTGTTTCAACTCCACCGTTGGGTTTAAATTGACCTGAAAAGTCCATATTTCACTCAACCTTGAGTAATAACCCAGCGTACTTGTTTTTTTTTGGAGTGACCCTGCATGTTCTGGGCGATGTTTGTATGATGTCTTGGATTTTCGGTTGATTTTGTTCCTATGCTTCTTTGATTTGTGCCGTCTTGCGTGTGATTTTCTGGTTGTTTGTAGTGATGCTGTAGGGATGTGTTTGTATCTGAGACTGATTCACAGGGTGTAGTGTGATGCTGATGGCTTGTGTTTTGTCGTAATTGGATTGTGTCAGTGTTTGGATGGCACGTTGGACACCTTCACCAATCCCAGTTTTTAGACGTCTTTGGATTTTCTCCTCCAGTTGGAATCAGTCTCTTTGATGTAAATATTAAGAGTTTCATGATCAACTTACAAATGAGAATATGTTCTGGTGTTTGAGGATTTGGATACTGTTAAAGTGATTTTAAAGTGACGTTCTGTCATGTTGGAAATGCTTGTTTCTGCAGATGTTCTTCAGAGGTTGTGTGGTGTTGTTCCCCAGTGAATTCCCAGCTGACCGGCCCTGTTAATGTTTCCATGACTTTATTTTGTAGGGAAAGACCTCTGCGTCATTCCTGGAGTCGGAACAAACTGGCAACCTCCCTATACTCTCATACTGCGTCTCGGATGCCAACCAGGTCACTGGGCTTTTTTTGTAAATGAACACGCTTACTTCAAAACTTGCCTCGAATGCTCCCAAAGAAACTTGGTTGATGTTTAGTAATAATAAATTATAAAAAATAACGTGTGCAATGTCATCCCAACACGTTGCTCCATCTGGCTTTGAGCAACTTTCCGAAAACTTGTTCGTGTGGGAGCCAGTTTGATCGAGTTCCTGCCGTCATGGCAACCTTTATTCTAGTTTCCTGAATGCAGACGGTCAGGGGTCACGGTCTATTGTCGTGGGGTTCTCTCTCACGCGCGGGGGATCCTTATGGAGTTCTCATTAAGCAGGAGCTTTGGGAAGGCGGAGCTTTTATCCCTCGCTGTATAACTCTCATGAATTATGCCGTGGCCAGCGGTCCAGAGATGCACTGAATCCCAGCTTGGCACCGAGCTTCACGCGGTCCTCTCAAAGGCTGCCAGAACATTCCACACGTCTGGTCTGTACCGATGGAGGCCGTGAGCTGATCCACACAGCCGGTCACTGGGTCACGCCTGGTTTTCAATGTCTGTCTTGTCTTTCGGGTCGTCTGCTGTTCTGTACGTGTTAGTGTTTAGTTGTTTGTGGAGTAATAGTTTAGAGAGAATCTTGCTGGGCAACTGTTCATTATGTTTAAACTGTGTCTCTAAACCAAATGGATTATTCATGTAGAAAAGCATTTGCGTCTGGCGTTAGGGTGAATGCATTACACTTCACTAAAATAAATCAGACTTTTCTGTGCTATGAGAATGCACTACTGATTTAAAGATATTGATCAAAAATAAAGTCATGTATTTACCCTCATGTGGTTCAAAATCTGCATGTGACTCTTTCTTTTGTGAAGCACAAAAGTAGATATTTTGAGAAAGTGGATCTGTGTTCATGCACTGCAAGTCAAAGATTTTTTTTAAAATTTTGTAAAAAACCTTGTATCTCCATATTTCGTGAATTTTATTTTTGCTATAAATCATTATTATTAGTCATCCTTTGTTTTTCCAAATATCGAACCAATAAAAAGATTTAAAGAGTGCTTGTCAACTTCAGCAACACGGTATTCTATCATGTTTTTTTTCCATTTCCTGAAAAACGGCAAATTTGGTCATACAAGGTTTTAGAAGGACAACTGTGATTATAACCGTGTGTTCTGTAGAAGAAAGAAAGTCATACTGGTTTGAGATGACGTGAACTGTGCCTTACAATGTGATTATGAAATGTTTAGTTTTTTTGGGGAAAAAGGTTGTTCTTGAAAAAGCATACTCCAGCATCATATAAACATCTCCATCCATTAGCTGCTCTGCAATGTCACATCTGTTATAAGAATAAAGACTGAATGATGTAAACTCAGTCGGTCCTGTGATCTTGAGTTGTGTATTAAAGTTCAG
Source organism: Triplophysa siluroides (assembly GCA_006030095.1). Classification (NCBI taxonomy): domain Eukaryota; kingdom Metazoa; phylum Chordata; class Actinopteri; order Cypriniformes; family Nemacheilidae; genus Triplophysa; species Triplophysa siluroides. The sequence goes on along the minus strand of VCII01000314.1, from coordinate 112,293 downwards.
CGGAGCTCCTCAATGTTCTGCGGTGAGCTGGAGGATGTTTGCGCATGGCCGCTGATAATGCAGGATGGTGTGTGCATGCGAGTGTTTGTCTAACGCACGCACACACACACACACACACACACGCAGCCGGGCTTGTGCTTCTGTGAATGCATCTCTGTGTTCACAATCACTAACATGTGTCCATTCCTCCTGCAAACACTTCTTTTGTCTCGAACTGAATCACTTTGTGTTTTCACTCTTGAATTATCACCTCGTTTCGCTGATAGCCGAGCCTGTGACCGATCATAAATGTTTGTTTTCAGCACTCCACATGTGCGTGACGTTATAAAGTTGAATTAACTTAAGTTCTGTATTTTTTCCTTTTAATGAATCATGCTGAAATCCTTCTTTATTGGGTGTGATGTTGATCTAAATGTGTTTACTGGTACAGCCGAGCACTCCAGAAGTTCTCCGATAAAATACTGAGTCATTCACAAACACATCACTCCACCCGGTTTCTTCTTCATTTATTGCTTGTGTTTGCTAGAGATCGACTTGGACGTGGTGCAGCCATTACTATTGATTTTGTTTATTTATGCACTGAAAAAGATAACTTGTTGAATTTTCGTTACAATTTGCACAAATATTTTGAGTAAAACGTGCTGCAATAATTCAAATACAACTAACTAACCACAATAAAGTTATATTTACTTACTATTTTAACAAATACTAAATTTATTTAATAAGTAAATAAAACTTTAAGTAAACAAAAAAAGATTACGTTGAACAAAAACATTGTGTTCTGTGTTCATTGTGCGGTTGAGCTCGGTATCGCAGTCCAAATTCAAAATATTGGCGAGGGTTTTTCCCCGCTCCTCCTCGACACTCTTACACTTTAAATTAATCTGATAATTTATACGTTTGCAGTGGTTTTGTTGTTTGCAAATAAAACTCGATCAGCAGTTCGTTTCAGAGGTCGTGTCCTCCGTAGGTCGCATTTGTGGGCCATATTGCCGTCTCGTTTAAATAACATAATAAAATTGTATATAGCTCCTCGTAAGTTGTAAAATAATTTAGTAATTATTTCTAAGTTTGCAACGTACTGTATTGGTACATGAAAGGGTGGAACCTGCTCTGAGCCAGATCGTTTGTTTGCTGCAATATGCAGTGAATGTCGCCAACTGGCAACCGAGCTGTGGAAATACACTAGTGGGTAAATCGTCAGTGGGCGGGGTCACACGACGGACCAAAACCAAACCCGACATTCCGGCACAAAGCAGATTTCACAGTGGAACAACTGGCTATAGCATTGTTTTTTGGACCAAGCAATATATGAATTTTGCATGTTTTCTAAATGTCTACGAATATATTAAGGTATTGTTTTGATTTAATACAGTAAAATTATTACATAAAGCTAAAAAATAATACCAAACATCAACACAAAACTTTAACTGTCATCTGGAAAGTTAATCTCCTAATGCAATCAGACGTAAAGCATGCTGGGAACTTCAGATCAACTGCCGAGATGGTTATATCTACAAAAATGATTTATGTAGTCTCAACACGTAAAGTAAATAGGTCAACATAATTTTGCCAATTTAAATGGGTTTAACACGTAATTCAATTAAAATTACTCAAACTAAATTTTTATTTTATTCCCAAGATATTTACGTTATTTTTAAATAAAATATTTTGTTAAAAAGAGGAACATAATTCTATTAAGTATATTTTAATCATTTATTTTCATAAAATCTGCTAATGCACATCATTGTTTTCCGTGTGCATGTAGAGATTTGGACAGTTTACCATTTTGCAGCGAGCGCTTTTGAAACACTAAGCATTGTGGGCAATGTTATTAAAAGAAATGTTTAGATCTAGTTTGTTCATAACTCTTTATAAAGTAGATACGATTCAAACCTGTGCCCCTCATACGAGCACCAATGCTTAATGTCTCCACTATACCACTGTTCTGACTTTGACCTCATTTTACACCCTCAGATCTCTCACGTAACATGACCAGCATATTTCAAAATGTGATTATCTGCTCATTACATCTCTGAATCTCTTATATTCTCGTGTTTAACAGACAGTAAAGCCATCGTGGATGGCAATCTGAAGTTGATCCTGGGTATGGTGTGGACCCTCATTCTCCATTACTCCATCTCCATGCCCGTGTGGGAGGATGAGGATGACGACGAAGCCAAAAAACAGACGCCCAAGCAGAGATTGCTCGGCTGGATCCAGAACAAAGTGCCCGACCTTCCCATTACTAACTTCAGACAGGACTGGTGCAACGGCAGGGCTCTGGGGGCTCTGGTGGACAGCTGCGCTCCAGGTGAGCTTTTGGACCGTGTTATCGTGTTTCACTTCAACATTTTATTTGTACAGACAATGTTGTTCACGGACAGCTGGGCTTCTGGGTTTGTTTGTCAGGAGATGCTGAGTTGAGCAGAAAACAGCTGTGAGAATCAAACTGCACAAGTGCTTCTGTTCAGTTTCAGTGTTTTTAATTCGGCGGTCAGATTTAGTTCAATATTTTCTTCGTATCTGGAACATTTTTATGTCCATTAGATACTTGCTGTTGTTTCCAACGTCCCCAGAAAATTTCAGAGGAAGAAGACAAAGCAAAAATTTTAAAACTCTACCGAACATGTGCTCATATTTCTTTCTAAAAAATGTCACTCTTCAATATGCATACATACTTTCCAGAATAGTTGATATTTGTTTTGAGTTTTTTTTCTATCTACAAACACCTTTATCTCACTCCCTGGGGTTTGTATTCTTTGTAAAGCTGCTGTGAGACAAGAAATAATACTAGAAATAAATACACTTGTTTTTTGAATAAATTTAAATGGAAAGTGTTGTTTTTCAGGTATATTGTATTATATAATATACAATACATTGACTTAATTATATCAAAGTACACAGTTTAAATGTTAGATAAATAAATAAACAAGTAAATATATATATATATATATATATCTCTGCAATAATGGCCACTGTTCATATAGAGTTGGTATCTACCTGCACTCCCAAAAATGTTTATTGTATTGTTTATACACATGATATTGCATGTCTGGTTTTATGCTAACTATTTAGTCTAAAGAATGGAAAGTTTCCCTATAAAGCTATAAATCCTGAAAGCCAAACAGATGTGTAATAAACGTTAATAATGTCACAATGCTTATATTGACTAAACCTGTGCAAAATGTAAAGTCCAGTTGTATTTATAGTCACACATATTAAATGTAATTGTGCAATGTTACTGCATTTTATAATTGATCCATCTCCACTTTGCGGATCTTGAAATAGTTTGATTTTCTTTTTTAAGGACTGTGTCCTGACTGGGAGATCTGGGATGCACAGAAGCCGGTGGAAAACGCAACCGAGGCCATGCAGCTGGCCGATGAATGGCTTGGGATTCCACAGGTCAGACCTTCATCAGCTCACAATGAGATTACAATAAATCGCCATAGAGACGTCACAGGGCGTTCAAAGTTTCAATACCAAAACACACTGATCCAAGTCCAGCTTTCATGCTAATGTGTAAATATCAAGCTGAGATAAGATTGAGGTGGGTGTTGAGTTATAATTAAGCTTGTGTTTGTACAGTATGAATGGAAAAGAAACGACCACAATGGAAATCTGTCGACCTCCTATTAGACAAACAGAGTTGATGTGATACTGAACACACCTGAATCACGCCTCGGCAAACACACACACGTGTGTTTTCAGCTGATATGTTTAACTTCATTCAGATCATGTCACATACACCTCGTGTGTTTTGCACAGAACTCTTTCAATGCATTTTCTTGAAAGGAATTGAGACTAAAGTTTGGACCGCATTTCATTTTGTCCTGTATTTGTGAAGTTATGACCTATGGCAACGTAAAAATACTTGCCACTATATACTTAACTTGCATTACAAGGCATAATACATGCATTAAAACTACTTTTATAATGCATCATACATAAAGGCTATAAGTAAAGCTTTACCCATTTGGGGAAACGTTTAATGCTGCTGGCGTATTTATGCAATACTTTTTAAGATGTGGTTCTAAAATATTATACAGAAATTATATAAACGTGTTATATATATGCAAAATGTGTAATTTCTCCACCGCTGTTGTCAAAAATAAGGACGGTTCTCAGCTCTGAGATTGGACCAGTGTTACCTGTTTGTCCGTACGGATTTATTGTTTTGCATTGTTTACATTCTTTACTATCAATGAATGACTTGTAGTTGACCGTGCAAGTTGAGCTGGGATTAAAGACAGCTGTTTAACATTCATAAAGTGACAGGGTCTCTGTTTGCAGGTTATCGCTCCCGAGGAGATCATTGACCCCAGCGTGGACGAGCAGTCCGTCATGACGTATTTGTCCCAATTCCCCAAAGGCAAACTCAAACCTGGAGCTCCTCTGAAGCCCAAACTCAACCCCAAGAAGGCCCGTGCGTACGGTCCAGGTGAGAGACGCGTCATCAGTGTCATGATCAGTGAAACTGAATGACAGCAGTATCTGTGTAGTCATGTTGTTGTGTTTACATAGAAACACTGAGATATCTCGCGTGTTTCCCTTTATCAGATCATCACGCATGCTCGCGTCAGGACGTCACGCTTATCTGAGCCTTTATTGATTTTCTGGTATCGAGAGGGCGCGTTTGCAGTTACTGTTCACATCACCGTATCATTAACAGGGTGTGGGGCTTTTCACAGCACTGTTCTGTGATGTCACTTCCTGTTAATCTTCCTTTGTTTGTGTAAACTGTGAAAAGTAATATTGTGATAAAGTAAAATTGAAAGTAAATGATTTGTGCAACATTTGCCTGAGTCGACTTTGCATATCACAGATGACAGATTTCCGAAGCGTTTGGGAACCCACGGATGTGTGTTTCACTGCGTTTGTTCTCGTTTCTGTTGACAGGTATCGAGCCGACAGGTAACCGGGTGATGCGTCCGGCCGTCTTCACGGTGGACACATACAGCGCGGGTCAGGGACAGGTCACGGTCTATGTTGAAGACCCAGTGGGCCTTAGAGAGGAGATTAAACCCATGCTGAATGAAAGCAAGAAGACTTACAGCGCGACCTACACCCCACAGGTCATGGGACCTCACAAGGTCAGAATAACACAGATGTCACAGTTTCATCCTCCTACAATTCTTGTCAAAGCCGCAATTTTTCAAAACTTCTATGTAAATATACAGCCGCAGATACAATCACTTTCCTGTTGAATTTCAAAGAAACAAACTTCAGGAATGATATACGGTCACCCAACACCAATGACAGATTACAAAGATGCCTGAAAGGCATGTCAAACATTAGTATTGTGTTGTTTAAATGTTAATACAACGTTTGCTTTGGGGTATTCAAGATTTACCAGTTTGTCCCCTTTTAATAATCCACAAATAAATTAAACATTTTTATTTGGGAGAAAACTTTCATTTGTTTACAGAATGAAGGCCAATTCCAGCAGTATGGATGGTGACATTTTGCGTGATGGACGTGACATAAAAATGCTCAGAGAATGTATTTGTTACAAAGATATTGGATTATATATGGATTGTAAATAATCCTTCAGTCGTTTTTTGTCGATTTGAGGTTGATGTGTGTGCTTTTGTCCTCTTTTTGTTACAATTATATTGAACCATCTGTTCTTATTTTACAAAACCCTTTTTGAGTCTAAACAGCAGAAAAATGTCAGCATTTGGCTAAAAAAATGCATTATGGATGTGACAAAAAAAGTTTTGGGAGACAACAAACTTTATTGGATTCTTGTGAAGTAAAATGCACAAACCTGAAGCAATTAAACCCAACAAAGAAAGAAGGGATGTCTCTTTATAGAACATTAAATTGTTATTTTCAGTATTGTCACATCCATAACTCTTACCTGACTTTGAAAAATCATGCACTAAAATTAAAACAAATGCCTTTAAAACGTTCGTTTTTAAACCATCAAATGTTGATATCTCTGCTGTTGGTATAATAATACAATTATTTTTATTAATGATATTTATAATCGTAGTTTTATGAATTATTTGTTTCTGTGTAATATGGACTGAAGATGCGGTTGTGTTTGTCGGCAGGTGACTGTGCTTTTCGCCGGCCAGCAAATTCCAAAGAGTCCGTTTGAGGTGAATGTGGATAAAGCGCAGGGAGACCCCTCCAAAGTGACGGCTAAAGGCCCTGGACTAGAGCCACTGGGCAACATCGCCAACAAACCCACATACTTTGACATCTACACTGCAGGTGTGAGACTATTAAACATCTGATCACAAAAGCAAAACATGATTACATTTTTCCCAAGACTTCACATATAAGTACATGAAACAATATTACACTTTAACAAGGATGCTTGACCTTTATCCCCCAGTTGATGGGGGATAAAGGTGACATGTTGTCGCATTACCCAAACCCTTTCTGCTTGTTTATTCTTGACACATTTTTCTTCTGTGTTTTACAGGAGCCGGGGTGGGCGACGTGACTGCTGTGATTAAAGACCCTCAGGGCAACAAGAACACGGTTGAGGTGGTGATGGAAGACAAGGGTGAGAGCGTCTACCGCTGCACCTACAGACCCGTGCAGGCTGGACCTCACATCATCAACATCACGTTCGGAGGCATCGCTATTCCCAAGAGTCCTTTCACTGTTAACATCGGTCCAGGTAACTGAAGCAGCTCAGAGGATGCTGGGTAACGTGAGGTGTATATTTAATGAAGTGCAGCTGAGAGCGCTTTATTAGTGCACGTCATGAATAATTGAGACGTGATGTGAAGTCAGCCGATGTGATCGTGCGTGTTACGGCTCTGTGTGGACTAATAGAGAAAGTGTTGCGATGTTGTGCTGTGTTTTTGCAACGGACTATAAACGAAGCTGCGGTTGTTTGAGGCGTTTGTGTTGCTGCCAGTTTCTTTAAACACGGCTCATGGTGGAGTTACGGTCACAATCCGTTTCCGCATCTCGACGGTTTTAGATTTTATATTAGAAATGTGAGCCTGTGAAGTGTTCGCTGTGTATACTTTTGTCTTTCAGAGGTCCTTGTTTCTCAAAGGGTGCAAATTGATCACCCACTAAATTAGTTTTTCCTGAGACGGCTTTTCCAAACCAGGTTGCGTGAAAGGTTTTAACAGAACTAGACTTGAATAGTTTTCCTTATACAGTTAAACGCAGTCGTGCTGGTGGGTAACAAGATTATTTTCATTCTTTCAGGATGAACCGTGAGCGCATTTAGACGTTATAAGTAGTCTCGCGTCGACACATTTTCCTTGTTTAATCATCTCGTTTAAATGAGCACCGATAAAGATGAAAAGTAATGTTTAAAATGACAGCTGGTGCTCGTCTGGGGGATTCGGGTTCAAGGGCGAAAGCAAATTTTTGTAAACTTCACTTTCTCTCTTTGACATGTTAATGCGTTAACAGTATATCGTATGTGCATGGGTTGCTGTTAGCTTTACTGCTCTCTCAGGGTTCATTTTTATCACTCTTGTTCGTCCGTAATGTTTAAAGCAAATGTGGTGAGCGGCTTTAGATGAGCGTGAGCTCTGGAACCAGAACTACTGAACAAGGCCACATGTGCCGTACGGTAAGAAATGAACTTGTTTCAAAAGCATGTTTCCGAAATCGATTATATCCCTTTTAAAGTCGGTAAGAAAAGGAAGTAGCGATTTCCTCTTTTTTTCTGTATTGTGACGTATATCCGAGTGAAACAACTTCTGAAAAGAGGAATTATAATATTTGATTTTATGCAACTTTAAATGAACGTCTCGGAAAGGTGTGTAATTTTGAATTAAAAAGGTGAATAATGAAAACATATTTCTTTGTTGTATTAGCACAGTAAATGCCTCAGGAATTGTCACAACATGGAGTGGAATAACTTCAGTCTCTAAATTTAATTAATTTATGCACTCAGGTAATTTAATAAATCGATGATCTATAAACGATAATTTTTTTTTGCGTGTGTTTCTTGCAGCATCTGTTTCCAGCGCGTGCCGTGCCACAGGACGAGGTTTACAGCCCAAAGGTGTCAGAGTTCGACAGGTGGCAGATTTTAAGGTGGACACTCGTAACGCTGGAAGCGGAGACATAAAGGTCACTGTCAAAGGACCCAGTAAGTGGCCTTCTGCTAAACCAGTTGACTTCAACTCTTTATTCTGTTCATGGGAAACTTCACATTAATAAACACTACTGTCCATTTAAAGTGATGGTTCACACAAAAATGAAAATGCTGTCATCATTTACTAACCCTTTTGTCATTTTAAACCTGTATGACTCTATTTCTTCCGCAGAACACAAAAGAAGATATTTTTTGAGAAAGTTGGTAACTTGCTCCCGTTCACTTGCATTGGTTTCGTGTCCATACACTAGAAGTGAATGGGGGCCGTCGCTGTTCGGTTACAAACTTTCTTCAAAATATCTTCTTTTGTGTTCTGCAGAAGAAAGGTTTGAAACGAGCAGAATTCACACTTTTGTGTGAACTATCACTTTAAGCATGAACAGTTTACACGCATTTCCTGGTTAAAGCTAAAATCCGTTTGGGGTAAAAATAAAAACAGTTGTTGAGTGAGAGCATGTCCCTGGTTCTCGATGTTCTGGATTGCTGGTTTTAATAAAGCTTTCTTTTAAATACTTTAACACCCAATGATTGAATAAAGCGTTGATGTTTGTAATGAGTTGAATCATTCTTCACTTTCAGAAGGGCTGGAGGAGCCGGTAAAACAGAAAGACGCCTCAGACGGAGTTTACTCTTACGAGTACTATCCAAACACACCTGGAAAATACACGGTCACCATCACCTGGGGCGGACAGCACATTCCCAAGAGGTGAGCGTTTCCTCCACCAATCCATCTCCATACAGGTTGAATCCAAACGTCTGGCTATCAACTCCAGATGTTACGTGTCTCTTTCCATCAGCGTTCTTCGCTGCCAGCGAGATCAATCTGTTCAGGATTGTTTAGTTATAAAAGCATAAACAGAGCGGATGCACAAATTTACGCCAGAACCTCATCTAAGTCCAAACAGGCTGTGTTGTTGATGCTTCGTGCATGTTCGGTGTGGTGTCGAAGCACTCGAGTTTATTGTCTTCAGTTTGTTCACCAACATTAAGGAATTTATCTGTTTGGAAACATTCGCCCGTCTATCTGAAACGCTTTAGCGTCGGTTATAAAATGTAGGTCACGTCCACTGCCAAGACGACTTATTAGTATGTAACCCTTGGCTTTGGGAGTCAGGAGTCCGGCGGCTCTGAAAGAGTTTTTTTGGAAAGTAGCATGAGATCATCGGTAAGAGAGAGAGTTTGGAGACGTCGCTGGGGACCACCGGGAAGCAGACGTGCCGTGTGCCATTGTGCGCGCGCGTTCAATCACATTCAAGCGACCTGATGAGGGTAGACCGTTTCGTGTAAACACATCTTATTTGACAGACGGCGGAACGCAAACGATTGGCGTGTTTTCGGTGTGATTTGTTTCCTCGTAGCGTGCGGTCACGCGCTAAAGTGCTGGTGTTTTAGAGTCCCGCTGCCATAATGAAGAATTAAACCAAACATGCTCGCCTGATGGTAATGTTCCCTTATTTAGACATCAGGGTGTTTTGAGCATTTTTTCCGGGATTTATAAGATGTCGTGTTGTGTGGCCCGAGGCAGCAGGTTGTGTTGGGACGTCGGCCAATCAGATCGCTGCTCCGTCGGAGACGAAACGGCTGAGTGAATGAGACCCAGGGATGAATTCACACAATCGCCCTCCTGTTCACCAAAATCTCAACTCTGCGTACGCTCACGCGGGGGAAAGCGAGCCGTGCGTGACCCCTGTTAAAGTGAAATATTGGCCTGCTGTGGTTATTAACACAAATGCTTTCTGATGAGATGTTTCCTGTACAGCAGCGTCACACGGCAGATTTCTACATGACGGTATTTGAAATGGAACATTCTCATAAACTGGAGCCGGCGGCGCTGTGGGTCATACTAAAGCCGTCAGTTTTAGAGTCGTTCGTGTCTATAAGATGTTTAGATGTGTGGTGGTTTGACACATAATGGATGTCTTGATGTACTGAATCTAATCGTTAAACAATATCAGTCTACAACTAGTTTAAACATAAACATGATGGATGATATCACGTAATTATTTCATTATTTATTCACCATCATGTCAAACCTGCTTAACTTTCTTTCTTTTGTAGAACATAAAAGAAGATATTTTGAAGACTTAAAGAGTTAATGACCATTTGGTTGCCATTTACTTTTATTCAATGAACAGAAAACCACGGAGACATTTCTGGAAAAAAAGGAGTTGTATTAGTTTTGTTTTCAGATTTCTTATTTTAAATGAGCTTTTAGTTTCTTTTTAGCAATTTTGTTATGTGCTTTTGTCACTTTATTTTTTTAATCTTTATATTGCTATATAAATAAATAAATAAATTAACCTAAAATGAAATAATAAAATAAAATAAATTTAAGAAAAATGTTTTGAGAAAACAACATTTCTACTTTTCGTTTAGATTTTCAAAGTAACCAAATAATATTTAGATTATTTATTTCATATTTCAAAATATGCTTTGACCAGAAGAGTCATTAAAATGGCTTTAATAAATTATTTTTAAGTGCATGTATAAAATGACATATGTATTATCAGATTGTCACATTAACATGTGACATCCACAAAGTGTCCAATTTACATTCACATTTAGCAGACTCATTTAGCGACTTGCATTGCATTACACTATACAATTGTTTCTGAGTAAATCCCTAGGATTTTATAAAAATTTAGTAAACTAATGTAATGTGACGTTTATACATTGGTTTGCGTTTTCTCTCTCGTTCAGTCCTTTTGACGTCCACGTGGGCTCTGAAGCCGGACCGCAGAAGATCCGTGCGTGGGGTCCGGGTCTGGAGGGGGGTGTTGTGGGATGCTCTGCAGACTTTGTGGCTGAATCCATCGGGACTGATGTTGGAGTGCTTGGTGAGACCACCTGAGCTTCTTATCACATCTCACGAGATCACATTATATCGAATACGTTTGATTTCTATCAAAGTTCATTAAACAAATTAAAACGATTATTTGATCATTGTATCATTTAAGGATAATAAAAGTAAGTAGACAATGATTGTAGTCATATTTTTGGTTTGTGAACAGGTTTTGCCATCGAGGGTCCGTCTCAGGCTCGGATCGAGTGTGAAGATCAGAACGACGGATCGTGTAATGTGTGTTACTGGCCCACGGAGCCGGGCGAGTATGCCATCCACGTCATGTGCGATGATGAAGATATTGAAGACAGTCCCTTCATGGCCTTCATCGTCCCTGATGACAAAACCAACAACGCCGGCCAGGTATCAGATCAGGAGCATGTGCCCTCCCTAGTGCACACTAGTGAATAACAATAGTAGTGACATTTCACCAGTTTTGATACCACAGCAAATATAAAGATTCATGTAAACTTTACTTGTGTAGGTCAAGGCATATGGACCAGGACTGGAGAAGTCCGGCTGTATCATAAACAAGCCGGCCGAGTTCACCGTCGACGCTGGAGATGCTGGACACGGACCACTGAAAATCCTCGCACAGGTTTGTCCTCTAACATCACGTGCGAGACAACCTCTAACCTTTATCTTCGTTTTTAACGTGTGTGTTTTTCCCAGGTCGCTGATGGTGCACCTCTCGACGTGAAGGTGAGAAGCAAAGGAGAGAACGTCTACTCCTGCTCGTACACTCCGACGTCGGCTGTCAAGCACACGCTGGCTGTGACGTGGGGAGGGGTCAGTGTACCCAAGAGCCCCTTTAGGGTAAGAGCATCAGAGTCAGAGGTCATACGTGTTCAATCCAACACACTTCAGTCTCAGGTGAATGAGGATTTGATCACGTTTACTGAAGCTGACACTTTAAACACGGCTAACACAGTCAAATGTAAACCCGTCATTATCATCACCACCTCCACTATGGAGCGCCGCTGTTATTCTGTCAAATAATTTCCCAGGGTTCATTTTCATAAACGCTCCGTATGATACCGTTTAATAAAAACGGATCAACATATAAATGAATGACACGTGATGTTTAATTCAAATCGATTTAACATTTGAGTAATAATGTGTCTGATCTTTAGCACAATGATTTAAAGTATTTTTTACATGACAATCAAATGATGATGTTTTTGTTTAAATCAGTAATTCATCTCAAATTAAGCTTTTTGTCATTTTTCCTACTGTTCATTATTTTCATTATTAATAATTACCTATTAATTGAACAGATTTTTGTACTAGGACTGTCGTAATTTCTTTTCTCCAAAAAATCAATCCAGTTGCATTCAAAATATGTTTGTAACATTATATCGGTTTTCACATTGTATCTGCACCAAATAGTGTTATAATGTTTCCAATCTCCTTTGATGTCAGACAGTATCATTTTATATCTCACAGTATGATTTTGCACAGTATGCTGTTGTTTCAACATTGTAAAAACACAAGGTATTCAGTGTATTTCTCATGTTGTATCTTTTGTGGTCCAGAGTTGCTTTTTTCCAGAAGTCGGAATGAAGTTGAGAAACCGATTGAAATGTTTTTTACTTTAACGTTACGTATTTAACATTTATATCAGTACAAATGAAGGAGCAAAATAATTTGCAACTCAGAAAAATGAAATAAATCGTGTTCGACTGATCAGAAAGTATTGCAAGTTGAAGCACACACGTGTGTGTGGTCCATAGACATTTCACAAACCTCAGTCTTAAAGTGTTTTTCATAACTGATTATACCAACTTTATATTTCACAAATATATTACTCGACAGACTCTGGAAAAATGCAGCGTTTCAACTAATTACTAACATGTTTACATTTGCAACATAAGCGGAGAATTTTGGACTTTTATGAATGCATTTCAGTGTTTGATTCTTGACTGAATTCATGTGATTATACAAATGTCACATTCAATAAATCTCAACACTTCTGTGCGCGTTGACTGTTTGTCGTTGTGTGTTTTGTGCCTTTGAGTGTTTCATTTGTGTTGTCGGCTGGAAACTGAAGCGGAAAAGATTTGTTTCATATTTGAGTTGACTAATAATACTAACTCTTCAAATAAGTTTTGTCGCACACTGTATATTCATGAAATGTGCTTTTTTTGATGTTTAGAAGGTAAAAGTGTTTATTCTTGCTTGGTGTCATTAACATTCTGAAGACGTTTTTCCTCAGGTGAATGTTGGGAAGGGAAGTCATCCACACAAAGTGAAAGTGTTCGGTCCGGGCGTGGAGAAAACTGGATTGAAAGCTCAAGAAGCCGACACACTTCACCGTGGACTGTACGGAGGCCGGTGAAGGTAAAACGCATTCACTCCTGCTTTATATATTCAGAATGTGTGACGTGCGTTCTTTACACACGGTTCGTGTTTTCAGGTGACGTCAGCGTTGGAATCAAATGCGACGCAAAGGTTATAAGCGATAAGGAGGAGGATGTTGATTTTGACATCATTCCCAACGCCAATGACACCATCACGGTCAAATACATTCCTCCCGGAGCCGGACGCTTCACTATCAAAGTCCTCTTCGCCGATCAAGTGAGTTTGTACACGATGTCAGTTCATTTCTGAATCTTTTTGGAGGTTTGATTATAAATGAATTCTTTCAGGAAATTCCTGTGAGCCCGTTCCGTGTTAAAGTGGACCCTTCACATGATGCGTCGAAAGTGAAAGCCGAGGGTCCGGGACTCGCCCGAGCAGGTTTGTTGCGTCACGTTCAGCTTGGGTTTGATGACAAAGGATTTGACGTTTAAGACTTTGGGTCTCTTCGTCAGGTGTGGAAAGTGAAAAGCCGACTCACTTCACGGTTTACACTAAAGGAGCGGGTAAAGCTCCTGTGGATGTGCAGTTTTCGGGCCCTAACAAAGGACAACCTGTTCAAGACTTTGAGATCATTGACAACTATGACTATTCACACACGGTGAAGTACACACCGCTCCACCGGGTGGGTTCAGCTGGATTCATGTGTCAGAATTAAAAGATTCAAATAAGTAAATATCCAAAGACTTGTTCTCTTGTGTCATCAATCTTATTTTTCACATGAATGCAGGGAGAGATGGTGATAACCGTGACCTTTGGCGGTGACCCTATTTCCAAAAGCCCCTTCGCTGTGGGTGTCGCTGCTCCGCTCGACCTCAGCAAGATCCAAGTGGACGGCCTGGAAAGCCGTAAGTACTCATTGAGTTATGTTATGGGCTTATTAGTATGTTTTATTGTTTGTTTTATTACTGTGGTCGACATTGTTGCTTTATTGAGTGCTTTCAAACTTTATGAGACCGTTAACTCATTATTTTCTCATCCTCATGACATCCCAGATGCATATGATGTCCATTCTTTAGTTAAACAAAACCGAATAATTTTATATTTCGATGTTAGAATTAATAGAGAATATTATTCGAAAATAAAACTTATTATAAAATAATTGTATATTCATTTACATTTAAGCAAAAAAAGTATAATTTTTTTATTAAAATGGTGTTATTCAAAACGTGGTCAAATGACTCCGGTGGTTAATAAACGTCTATTAATTAGGGATAATCCACGGCTAGCCGTGCATTGAAGGATTTTAATGCGCGACGTGGAGGCCTGGAACCATCCGACGTGAAGCGGAGATGCATTAAAATCCTTTAATGCACAGCTAGCCGTGGATTATCCAGTTTATACCATGGTTATTTGCCAAGTTAAAGCTTTTATTGATGTTTACAGTGTCAATTTAGATCAAACAGGTGAAAATGATGGTTTTGTCCGTTAATTTTAAATGTAATCAAACTTACTGGAGGTACCCGTGCGTTAAAGGCTTTTAATGCACACTTTCCAGCCAATCAGAATCCAGTATTCAAACAGACCATGGTATAAAGAGAATTGATGCATGGAAATGGACTGATCTGCATGTAAATATGGCATCATATATGCACAAATAACTTAAAATCTCATTGGTTCTTGTGTCTTTTTGCGCAAGAACTGATGAAATATTTAAAATGTACATGATTGGTTTCTAAGGATACGCAACGTACCAATCACTAAATAAGCTCAGAAAATGTATGTTTTACTCTTACAAATGTATTGTTTGGCTTCATAAAATATGTATTTCTAGACCAAGAATGTTAATAATAAATATATTTATATAAACTCCAGTGATGTTTGCATTGTAGGGGTGCAGGTCGATCAGGACCAGGAGTTTGTCATTGGCACACGGGGAGCAGGTGGACAGGGTAAACTGGAAGTCAAGATCGCCAGTCCGTCAGGAATATCTGTGCCATGTGTGGTTGAACCTCAGCCTGGAAAAGAAGCTAATCTGGTAAAGTACATCCCTAAAGAAGAGGGGGTTTATGTCATTGAGGTCGTCTATGATGGCAACCCGGTGCCAGGAAGTCCATTCACTGTTGAAGCCATGCTGCCTCCTGACCCCAGCAAGGTGCGTTTGGCTTCCAAAGAACGTTAAAACCTGTCCTGTTTGACTTTATTTGTGACAGCTGGCTCTTGTCGTTCTACAGGTCAAGGCCTTTGGTCCAGGGTTGAAAGGGGGTCTTGTGGGCAAACCTGCTGAATTCGCTATTGACACCAAGGGTGCGGGCACCGGGGGTCTCGGTCTGACCGTCGAGGGTCCAACCGAAGCCAAAATCGAGTGTTCGGACAACGGCGACGGCACCTGCTCCGTGTCGTACCTCCCCACCGAACCTGGAGAATACCTAGTCAACATTCTCTTCGAGGATGTTCATATTCCCGGCTCGCCCTTCCACGCTGAGGTCCAGTATCCGTTTGATCCCACCAAGGTGGAGGCGTCCGGTTCGGGTCTGAAGAGAGGTAAAGTGGGAGAGATAAGCGTGGTGAATGTTGACTGCTCTAAAGCTGGACCGGGACAGCTGATGCTGGAGGCCGAATCGGATTCTGGAGCAAAAGCCAAGGCTGATGTTCTGGATAATAAGGACGGAACTTACACGGTCACGTACGTGCCTCTGACAGCAGGAATGTACACGCTACTGCTGAAGTACGGAGGAAAGACGGTGCCCGGATTTCCAGCCAAAGTGACTGTGGATCCGGCTGTAGATACCAGCAAAGTGAAAGTGTCTGGACCTGGAGTTACAGGAGAAGGTGATGATGATAAAAACAAAAAAGCTTTTAGAATGCTCAAAAATGTTTTTACAAGTATTGATGGTATTAAAATGTTGAAATACTCTATTCACCTTTTACGAAATAAGTAATTTTTCCTTTTGTGATGCAAAGGAGGAATTTTCCTTCATCTTTTTCAAATAGTAAATCAAAAGAAATGATGATGCTTATTATATTTTTTTATTATTTTTATTTAAATAAGAAAATATCGAAACATTCTTAAATCATAGGACATTTAGTTGAAGCACAATTGTTTTAAGATATTACAAATATTCTCCTTTTATTGAGGAAAAAATATTGATAAGAAAATATTAAGAATAAATACACATTAAGATATTAAAAAGATATTTCCTCTTGAATGAGGATAAACAGGTTTGATTAAAACAAGCCAGAATATCTGCCAGTGGGGTAAGAAAAATAAACAAAGTATTTATCACATAAATTCTTAATTCTAGTTTTTTCTGCATACCATTGGTAGATATTTTGCTTGTTTGAGCGTAAACTGTATTTTAATTGTTAATTTTTTTATTTTCTTTCAGAAAACAAGATTTTATATTTCCTTGTCAAGTAAATATATCTTTGCACTGGAAAACAAGAGAAAACAATAAGGAAATGTTTTTTTTGCAGTGTAAACTCTGCAATGTTTCTGAATATGTTTCTCTTCAAAAAGTAATTTTGTCATTTTCTAATTGTATATTTAAGACGTTGAGTACAAATATTTTTTTGCGTTGGAGATCTCCATGTGTTGTCATGCCTGAACTTTTCCACTTTGTAGAATTTAGAGATTAAAGGAATCTAAAGTATTTCGTTGTCTGGTCTACAGGGGTCTTCAGAGAGGCTACGACTAGCTTCAGCGTGGACGCTCGTGCTCTGAACAGAGCTGGTGGGAAACACATTAAAGCTCAAGTGAAGAGTCCATCAGGTGATGATACAGACTGTGTGATCAGTGACAACGGCGACGGGACGTACAGCGTGGAATACACACCGTTTGAGAACGGTACAACATCATCAGACTATAATCTTACACCTGCTGTATCTGTAAAATAGCGTTTTGAACTGTACGAGATCCTATGAGTTATGATGTATTAATGCTGCCATATATAATAATAATAATAATAATAATAATAATAATAATAATGTCAGAAATTGAGATTGTTTTTCTCTTCTGGATGTAGGAGTTCACAGCGTGGCGGTTCTGTACGATGACACTCCGGTTCCAAAAAGTCCGTTCCAGGTCGAGGTGGGTGAGGGATGTGACCCCTCGCGTGTCCAAGCCAAAGGCCCGGGTCTAGAAGCAGCCCTGACCGACAAACCCAACAAGTTCTCAATCATTACTAGGCATGTTTACGTTTATTCACAAAGATCGAGCTCCGTATACGTTTCAACTCGGTCGATCTTAACATTTACATTCGATAAAGTTGTCTCTCTTGATCTCCACAGAGGAGCTGGTATTGGTGGTCTGGGAATAACCGTAGAAGGTCCATCAGAGTCTAAAATGTCCTGCAAAGATAACAAAGATGGCAGCTGTAATGTGGAATACACACCGTATGTGGCCGGCCTGTATGACGTCAACATCACGTATGGAGGACAACACATTCCAGGTCAATGCCTTTTATATTCTCTGTGGTCCACCGTTGGTTTGGATCCAAAATAAACGGGACTTGAGTTTCATGATATGGAATACGTCGGGTTCTTTTCGCAGTTTTTCTTCACTTGAATGATTCCTCACGTTTGTTTTCATTAGCAGTACACTCGGGAAAGAAGATATCTATCACATTTCACACGCTAGACGTAACGCTTCATTGAAACCATCTCACCATGACAAAACCAAATACTGTAGCTTGATTTCTCATAAGATTTCCAGTTTATTTGTTGTGTATACTGAACAGAGACATATTTCACCAGTTTTCAGAATCATGACTGTCGGCGTTCAAACAGGCAGATTTCATAGTTTCTTTATTTTTTTGTGATGCAGTTTATACTTTAAACACAACTCGTGTGCACTTTTAGTGTTAACCATCATCACTGCCTTTTCTTTATACGACTCTTAAGAGACTCAAACTTAAAATAATATGATTGGCCTTGCACTATTTGTGCTACAAAAGAATGACCGTGCGGATGGTTGCAAACTCTTGAAGCGACGTGTTATTAGTTTTTATGTACCAATATAAGTTTTTACTTTCTTGGGCATAAACGCCTTTTTATAGCACAACAGCATTTACATTAAAACAAAACGTCTTTATGCTAATGCATGTCCGTATCTTTTCGTTTCTTCTGCAGGAAGTCCATTTAAAGTACCTGTAAAGGATGTCGTGGACGCCAGTAAGGTGAAGATATCTGGACCTGGAGTCGGCTCTGGCGTGAGAGCTAAAATTCCTCAATCCTTCACTGTGGACTGTAGCAAAGCCGGCGTCGCTCCTCTGTCTGTGGCCGTGACCGGACCCAAAGGTAAAACCTCTCTCGACGTTTACATAAATTTGAGGTTGTCATATTTACAACCTCAAATTCGAGATGGAAAAACAATTGCATGACTACCTACTATAAATCAAATAAAGTATGCGTACTACTAAATATACGATCAGACTTTCACAATGTAGATTTTGAATACTTGTATTTATTTACAGGAGTGGCCGAACCGGTTGATATTAAAGACAAAGGTGATGGCACACACACTGTTGCCTACACGCCATCTGTCGAGGGCCCTTATTCTGTAGCCGTCAAATATGCAGAAGAGGACGTTCCGCGCAGGTATGTCAAAAACACACCGGTCCTTTTATTAAACACCTCACATCTGTAATGCTTCAAACGTCTGTTTCAGCCCGTTCAAGTTTCGCGTTCAGCCAACTCATGATGCCAGTAAAGTGCAGGCCAGCGGCCCCGGCCTCACCACCGGCTTCCCGGCCAGCTTTCCTGTGGAGTTCGCCATCGACGCTAAAGACGCCGGAGAGGGTCAGCTGTCGGTACACATCACTGTGAGTCATTCAACATCAATGACGCATTCAGAAACGTGTTTGAGGTTCTTTTAAAGATCGCTGTATGTAATATGACGTCTTTCGAGATGTAATGTACCTTCCAAACTCTAAAAAGGAAAAGTGACATGAAAAACTAAAATAAGACATGAACTGTGCTAAAGTCGAACATCAAGGGAAAATGTTTGATGTTACTTTAGAAAGTGAAAGTGGTTTTAATCAAACAACGCCGTATAAAACAACTTTTGGATTGGAGTGTTACTGATCTTAGAAAGAGTGCTAAAGTTTCACATGTGTATTGCAACATTTATCTTTTATTCATCGTGTTTCATGCATGTGATGTTATTGCATCATACGTCTTGAGTTGTTGAAATCTCGGTCTAGCCTTCCAGTTTATCCCAAAACAAGATCTAGTTTTGCTTTTTATTACTGAATTTCAAACTTCAAATAGTCTCCGAGGACAGTCCTACATTGAGATAAGTGGGTTCCTTATAAAAGCCAAACCTTTTTTACGTTGCCAACTGTGTCTCTTTAATCTTGGAGGAATGAATCTCTTCTATATTTCCTCTTTCCAGTAGATAATGATGTGTTTGGTGTGGTTTTACTGCTTCATCCTCCTCCGCTCATCTGGGAATGTTCTGGCAGGGACGTCTGACTCCGTGTTCCTCACAGCTCATCTTGTCTCTCTTCCATGTTTTCCAGGACCAGGACGGGAATCCCAAGAAAGCCGAGATTCAGGACAACCGGGACAGGACCTATAAAGTGTCTTACGTGCCGGACCGGGTGGGTCGCTACACCATCGTGATAAAATACGGCGGCGATGAGATCCCGACCTCTCCGTATCGGGTTCGAGCGTCTGCTTCGGGCGACGCCAGCAAGTGTACGGTCACAGGTACGGACTGATGTAGTCAGCAGACGCTTTTATCCAAATCCTTTTGTGTGTTCTCAAGTATCATGAACGTTCCTTGTGGATCCCTTGACGATGTTTTTTCTTCGATCTGATCTCTCTAGGACCCGGCATCGGGCCGACCATCGGCATCGGAGAGGAGGTGGGATTCGTGGTGAACACTAAAGGTGCCGGGAAAGGAAAAGTCTCCTGCATTGTGGTCACTCCCGAGGGCACTGAGGTGGAAGCCGACGTCATTGAGAACGCAGACGGGACCTTTGACATCTTCTACACGGCACCGAAGCCCGGGACGTACGTTATTTACGTGCGGTTCGGAGGAGAGAACGTTCCCAGGAGTCCCTTCAGAGTGCTGGTGAGGACATCATCGTCATCTCTGTTGTTCTGTTGAGGTTTTATAGGAGCTGAATTGGATACGGGGTTGAGAGGTTTGGGCTTTTTTGTCGTCGTCATGTCATCTGGAGCTCATTTTCTGAGCTCTGAGGGGGTCGAGATGTATTAAACTGTAATTTCGTTGCATTATCAAGATAAATGATTACAGTACGTATCGCTTTCGTTTCGTATCGTATCGTGTAACATATTGCGGATAAGGTTTTGATTTATGGCAAATGAACTGCGTGTGTGTTGACATGCATGGTTTTTACAAGCTGGATTACATTCATCGTTGTCTTCCAAAACATGCGAGAACATTATTTATAAACGAATGTACATTCTCAGCATTATCTTCGAGGATTTACAGTGAGTATTGAGCATAAACTTTCTTCTACGATTTGCTTTAACTTAATTTCTTTAATTGCTAAAGATTCTGGTAACACTTGTTAACATTTGTAAATACAATAACTAACAATGAACAATTTAGTTTTTCTGTATTTATAAATTAATAAATGCTGTATTAGTATTGTTTATTGTTAGTTTATTTTAGCTAATGCATTAACTAATTGTTAACAAATAGTGTGACAGACTCTTTTGGGAAATCTGTCAGACCAGAAACGAAAGCCCGTCCGAAGATATTTCGCCGCGTAGCAAAGTTGAACTCTGACCTGAGAATTTGCGTCACGTGAGTGCGTGAGACCAAAAGAAGATTAAAACGTCACAGCGTGACCTCTCGGTACAGAAATGTAAAGATGGTGGAGTCACTCCCGCCCATTTTCGCATGTCGGAACGAATTTCGCATGCTCAAAGTCTTTTCTGACCACGGTATAATTTGCAACGTCCACCGATGCTTTTTACAGCTTTACAGTTATCATCCTTGATGACAATAAGAATCAAAACGATGCCGATGTTACAGAGAAACAATATTATCTCTAAAAATATATTCTCATTTAAAGGGTTTGTGCATTTCAAATGTGAAACTCCAGCTTGCAAAACAGAATTTCTTATCCAATTTTCCAGTACAAATTTCTAAAGTCCTATATCGTGATGTTTATTTGTATTTATTCTAGATATTAAGACGTGTTTAATCCAAACCAAGTGAGGTTAAAGTGTACGGAATTAAGTTAAATGTTGAAATAAATTTTTTTAGTCATAAAGTAATTTTGTATGACGCATTTAATTGAGAAGCAAAATGATCCGTTTGTTTAGGAAAACAAGACTCGGCAGTATTTTGTAGCTGATACATTTATCTGTGTAGTGGTCATTCTTGATGTGAACTTGTAAGTGCATGTTAAGGATTGTCCCATCAAGCGTTGTGTGTTCCTGTAGTTGAGTGTTTCAGACCTCAATGGTGTTCTTGTGAATTTTCACACATATTGTTTCCCAGGCGACTGATGAAGTTCCCATGATGCAACAGCAGTCGGTCCAACAGCAAAAGGCAGCACCAGGCGTCGGCTTCCAGCCCTGGGTACAAAACTCCACATCTCATCCTTCATTCTCACAGCCTGCGCCTGCCGGGACGTCCCGTCACTGGTTCTTCTCTTTCAGCCTGTTCACTGACCGAAAACTTCACTTCACCTCTTTCTCTTCCCATTCTGTTGGTCACTCTCTTCTGTCTGATTTGACAATCAAACGTCGTTCTTTGCAGGAAATGTTGCTGGAATGTTTGTTCACAGCTTCTCTTACTCCTTGTTCTGTCTCTCTTGGACACTTCTCTGGTTTTCCCATGTAGTTCCTCGCTATAATGACAGAAGCAGACAGAAGCTCTTGGCTCAAGAGTTTTACAGTTGTGTTTGGAGCGGACGCCGGTTTTAAATCCTTCATTATTGTGTCATTAACGTCTTTCATCGCAGGACTGTTAAACAGCACAGTACTGCTGCGAGTTACTACAGTATACTTCAAATAAATATGTTTTTCTTTATTAAACGTCGAAGAAAGACATTGTACTGTAGCAACATTTACTTTTATTACAAAAAGTTTAATTTACTACGGTTTACTATCGTGTACAAAAGTATTTTTTATTTGGGTATTAAATTAAATTCTTATTCGCAAGTATTATAGGCGGTCATAGATTTTTGTCTAGTCTTTATTTAAACTACTACATTTATTTAAATTACTCATTACAAAACCCAGCTAGTGATGCCATGAGGTGATAAATTCAATGACCTTAGATCTTAAAGAAACAGTTTTGAGCGCATGTTTGAATCGCAGAATATTAAGTGCGAGTTGCATCGTCATTCAGGTCTGTCAGAGAAAAAATAGGCAGAATTTGAGAGGTTTATGTTCTCCAGTCAATCTCGAGCAGCATTTTAATGGAAAATCTTATCAAGTGTCTCGACATGTTTTACTGGATTCACTTCATCATCTTCTCTGCCGTCTCACCGTGGTTACGGGTTTTATTTGTTTCAGAATGTCTGAGATCTTCTGCTTCAGGTTTGCTGGTGGACATCTCGCAGCCGTTCCGTCTCGCTCTCTTCTGTCCTTCATGTTTAACACACGTTTGTTTGCGCTGTGGCTGATTCACTGAGCTTTGAATGTGTGTTCCTCTCCACAGATCTGTGACTCGCACAACGGATCACACAGATTCACTCGTTCTGATGAAAAAAAGCTGTTGTTGTAACGTAACATTCATTCAAACGTCTTCTCACAGGTCACAGATGGGACGTATGTACCTGCGAACAGTGTGAATGGGACGGGATACAGACCCTTTGATATGGTGATACCCTTTACATTTAGGAAGGGTGAAGTCACAGGTGAGAGGTTTTTAAGGACAGATATTTTATGGAAAAGTGAAGTCACATTTTAGTCTATAATCACAAGAATTTTCTTCTTTTTACACTTAAGAAATTGTTTTGTTTCAGTATGAAATGTCCCTTACAAAAATGAACCGTGGTTTTATTGTAGTAAAAGTTTTGTTTTTTGTTGGATTGAAAACCGATTGTATAACCACAGTTTTGTTACAAATAATTTATTCTTTGAATGTCCTTTAAGAATTGTTGAAAGATGCTTTGTTTCTGTCTGTACAGGTGAGGTTCACATGCCGTCAGGTAAAACGGCTCAGCCTGAGATTGTCGATAATAAAGACGGGACGGTGACGGTGAAGTATGCACCTACAGAGGCCGGACTCCATGAAATGCACATAAAATACAACGGCGCACACATTCCAGGTCAGAACCTCAAAAATACACTGACCTGTCTGAAACTTCTCGCATTGTAAATGCACAAATTAATATTTCTCTCGTAGGGAAGAGCGCCTTTCTGAAAATTCGGTTCCGCTTGCTCGATATGCTCAGCATTTCTCGCTCAACCCCTTTGGTGATTTGCTTTTCGCTGCTGGATTATTGTCCCATGCACACCGCATGAGCCTGAACTCTGAGTAATTCACATACAAAGTCAATGCAACGCATTGTCAGATCGCTTAACTCTTTCAATAACACAGGCTACACATACGTCATCGAGAAGCGTAAGACCTAATCCAACCTTTGTTTCTGACTTGACGTCATATGATTGGTCGCAGAGTACAGTTTCTACAAGTAAATTCTTGAGAGCTGTAAAGATTGAGGTTTGACGTTTAACATGTTAATCGAAGGCATATCCCTGTGTTTTGGTCTTTTTTTTTTAGTAAGCATTTATATTAACGCCTGTAATTTAAAGGTGTTCATTGCAAGCGCATTTCATCTTTGGTGCATTTGTTTTAAATGTTTACAGTGCACAACATTGGCAGCTATATGTTCACGGAAATAAAGTAACGAAAATCAAATATACTTTATTTATTTAAAAAATTATAAAATTGTAAACTAGCACGGAAATGTTTTTTTTTCCGCCAATGTCCCTTCCAAGGTTCCGTAGTTATTGCATTGTAGGCACTCTTTAAAATAAAATATAGGCTCTCAAAAAATGTCGGACTCGAACAAAACTGCTATTTATCAGCCTACTACTTTATTTGAGACGTTTATTATAAACTGAAAACAATTAGGCCTACTAGACACATTTTATGTCTGAGCGGGATTTGGTTTACCGGGGAGCGTGACATGAGTGGAGCGTTTGCTTGGTGCACATACACATGTATACATATTTAGCAAAAATGTACATGTATTTATTTATATTTACCAACAATTGAAATTATATATAAATGTTTAATAATTTTTCTTAAAAATTTGCATGGATGTGTATGTGTTCTGTATGCACAGCACACAGATATATATTTGTAAACACAAACTTTTATTCTGGATGTGATTAATCGCGATCAATCTTTTGACAGCCGTAGTTTAAACTCTTTAGTTGTACCATGATGCATATGTTGTGATAGAAAATATATTTTTGTTCAAAGCGACTTAGTTTATTGAAAGTGTACCTGTGAATCAAACCTACATGACCTTTGTGCTGCTAACAGAACTAGTCTACAGAAACACATTAGCAGAATGTCAAAAGATCTTTATCTTTTGTTCAGATTGATGTTCACTGAAGGCAAATAAAACATCAGGAATGATTCATTTCTGGTGGTGACATCAGCTGTGAAGAATCTGTGTGTGTGTGTGTGTGTGTTTGGATTTGTTTTTGTCGTCGTGTCGATGCTCGTTTCTGTGGATGGGGTTTCAGAAACCATCAGTCAATATCACATGAATGATAGTCAAGCTTGATTTCATGCTTTTATTACTTCATATAGAGCACAATGAATAAGTCGAGAGGATATTCTGTCAACACCTGAGTGAACGGTGAACTCGAGTAAACATTGTGTAACCTGTTGTGTTAGTGGACTTGAACCTCTTCTGATGGGCTTTTAAAACCTGAAGATTTATTGGAGACGCTTTTCATTAGTCAGGATATCTTTTTTTTAAAGAAAAAATACTGTTCAGGACTCAGATTTACACTTCACATTTTACTATAGTTGTCGAAAGAAAAACATAACAATATGACATTTATGATTCAAGTTTGACACAATTCAGATAAAAAAGCACAGATAAACAAAAGGCTGGTAGAAAATAAAGCATAAATTGACTACAGATGTATCGGTTATTATTATTTTGTTGATTCAAAAGTCTTGGTCACTTTTTTGCTGATGTGTTGTCATTTGTCAGACCTCCAGCATCAGTTTACACTCCAAACTTCACATGAATACAAAATCTTGAATACGTCTTTAATACTATATTTCAATAAAAAGCAAATACATCACTTCTGGCCACAACTATATATCTGCTTCTTCATACAGTTGTTATTTTTAAAAAGTGTTTTTAATTTTGTGTCTTTCAGAAAGTCCTCTGCAGTTCTATGTCAACCATGCCAGTAGTCCCAGTGTGAGTGCGTACGGACCGGGTCTGGTGTACGGTACCACCAACAAAACGGCCATGTTCACCGTCTACACTGAAGATGCGTCCGAAGGTGTGTAACACACGTCACACTCGCTTTGACCGACACTGATGTCAGTCTACTTTTTAAAAAAGCTCCTTTTTTTTGTTTTGCATTGTCAGGTGGTCTTGATCTGGCCATCGAAGGTCCATCTAAAGCAGATATCAACTGTGTTGATAATAAAGACTGCACCTGCACCGTCACATACCTGCCCACAATACCTGGAGACTACAACATCCTCGTCCGATACAACGAAAAACACATCGCAGGAAGTCCATTTACAGCCCGCATCACCGGTGAGACGCGCTATCATCCATCTGTGTGCCATCTCCGATGAGATCAACGTGTTCATTTTTTATCTGCCATGTTTGTTGTGTACAGAGGACAAGAAGAGAAAGTCTCAGGTGAAACTCGGCTCGGCCGCAGATTTCTCTCTGGACATCCACGAGACGGACCTCAGTCTTCTGACGGCGAGCATCAAAGCTCCTTCGGGCCGCGACGAGCCCTGTTTACTGAAGAGACAACCCAACAATCACATCGGTAAGTGTGCGTTCTTGAATCCCGATGCCGGTCTATTCTGCCAGCTCTGATGACACGTGCGGTCTGGTTTAGGTATTTCCTTCATCCCGAGAGAGGTCGGAGAGCACCTGGTGA
This sequence comes from Triplophysa siluroides, assembly GCA_006030095.1. Classification (NCBI taxonomy): domain Eukaryota; kingdom Metazoa; phylum Chordata; class Actinopteri; order Cypriniformes; family Nemacheilidae; genus Triplophysa; species Triplophysa siluroides. Next base: position 85,969 of record VCII01000314.1, on the reverse strand, counting down.
GCATCAAGAAGAACGGTCTGCATGTTGCAAACAGCCCCATCACTATTATGGTGGTGCAGTCGGAGATCGGAGACGCCGGCAGGGTGAAGGTGTTCGGTCAGGGTCTGGTGGAGGGACGCACCTTTGAGATGTCCGACTTTGTGGTGGACACACGTGACGCTGGTGAGAGACGGTTCTTTTAGTCGTTTTATAAGTGTGCAGTTGTTGCTATTGCTTGTACTTTGGTTTGAACACATTTTGATTGTTTTTGTAGTTTGCAAATGTAAAGCAACACACCGTCAAACATCCACAACTCGTGCATTGTGAAAGTTTTGCACAAGCAACAACTACAGAAGATTTTTAAATGTATTTGTGTAGTCTTTATATCAGTAGTGGATTTGACATTGTCACTTGTGAAAATGAATCCTTGGGTTTAATATAGCAAAATTATGGTAACCATATTTTTGGCAGATTGATACCTTTTGTTAAACCACCGGTATACTACAAAAACCACGGCCAAACTGTTCTTACTCGGTAGTCAAACTATGGTTGGGTGATTCTCACGAAACCACTGAAACATCATGGCAGTAAAGATTTGAATGATAAAACATACAATTCGGTAACACATAAAATGTGCATAATAAAGATATTTGTGTTCTCTACCTTGGACAAAACATCATTTTGACACAGGAATTATGTATTTTTTTGCTTTTCCGCTGAAATTCTCATAAGAGACAAATCAGGACGAGTTACGGAGTGCATTATATGTTGTAATATGTAAAATTAAAATATTGTGAAGAAAAACACAGAATATTCATGTACAGCATAACAAAAATGATGAAATAGTGTAGGAAAGAAATGTCCAGGACTCATATTCTCATCCTCCGTAAAGATTGTATGTGAAGAAACGCATCACACATCTAATAGTACTTTTTAAATGGCTAAGGAGTTAACAAATTAATTCCCTCCTCATTACCGATACAGGTAGTTTTCCTCATTTAAAGAAATTTTACATGTATAATATTCTATTAAAACATCATTCATTTATGTCTTATTATGTATGATTAATAAAAACTTGGGTATCATGGCTTTGCAAAACATGCTATGAGATTGACAGTTTTAAATGGTTACTTATTATAATTTTTTTTATGAATGCCTTTAAACATTTCATACCTTGTTTTAAAGGAATATAGCAGGGATTTGCTGATACAAGTGTTTTTATGAAAATCATGTTTGACGTATTGAAACCAAGATTTTGTGAGAAACACAGTCAATTTTTGGTTTTCCCTTTTTTTATTTGTACTCAGTCTATGGTTAATTTTGGTAAGTGATAAACAAACAGAATGTGTTGTTCCGGCATCTTTTTCTTCTTGGTCAAGAAACAATAATTGTCCAGGTTCATTGCTGGTTAAATCATGTTTTCCATCCGCGAAAGGCCACATTTAATCAATTTGAAGTACGTAAGCGTTACATGAACCTTTACTGCCAAACGTCTGGATCTTAATGATGTTGTTTCAAGCACTCGAATGGATTTCATTGACTGTCGGTCAGAATCCAAACAAAAAAGTTGTGAAAGAGACTCGTGGGTGCAAATGAGAAATGAAACTAGATGTAATTGGGGTCACGGCAGATGATTTCACAACTCCCAATTGATATATGGGGGTTCATTTTGGTTTCTTGTCATGTGGAGTAACTCTGAAATAATGTGTTTGTAGGTTATGGTGGTTTGGCGTTGTCCATCGAGGGTCCCAGTAAGGTGGACATTCAGACCGAAGACATGGATGATGGGACCTGTGGAGTCTCATATTGTCCTTCTGAACCCGGGACGTACATTGTGTCCATTAGGTTTGCAGAGGAACATGTGCCAGGTAAGAACCCGTTCATGAAGCAAGAGCCCTGAACATCAGAACAACATCGGCAAGGAAAGAATTAAAGTTTTTATACACTAAATATCTGAATGTCGAAATCACAACATCTGCAGACAATTGATGCTTTTCTCACAACTACATTGATTTCCTGGACATTTTGTATTGACGTTATAAATCCATTGAAAATCATTGTATGCTTTTAAAAGTCAAGTTTACGCAGGTGTAGATCATTCAAACCTCATGCTGTCTGTCTGTAGAATAAATGCCGTTTATGTTATGCAGAGACATTCAGACATTTACAGTCATCGTGTTTATTTGTTTCAATGATCAAACTGCAGAAAATGATGATGAAGTTTCATTTGATAAGTTTACACGGCTTCATCTGAACAGAAAATGTTTTGTGTTGGTGTTGACAGGAAGTCCATTTAACGTGAAGGTGATAGGTGAAGGTCGGATCCGTGAGAGCATCACCCGTCGCCAGAAAGCAGCTTCAGTCTCCAGTGTTGGAAGTGTTTGTGATCTCAACCTTAAGATCCCAGGTACACACCTCTCGCTCTCTCTCTGATTCAGGTTTAAATAGCTTTATTGGCATGATTAAAAAATTCCTTCTTTTTTATTGTTGTTGGTGCTTTGGCAATGTTCATATTGACAGTAATGCCCATTTAAGTCAAAACCTAAAGGAATAATATATAATCTATTAAACATGTGTACTTATAATTATCTCAATTGCCAATTTGGGCATTTCATGCAGTGTTTTGCTTGTTTCCCGTTCTCTCTGTGTATCAAAACGATGAAGGATTGAGGTGGAACATCTGTAGTCTCGTGTGAAACCCACCCGTGCCACTAATAATTGTCATTTGATCATGAGCGGGCCTTTGTGGTTTATGACTGACTGCTCAACACCTGACTCTCTTGTTCATTCAGTGAATGATTGAGAATGATATCAATTTGATTTAGTGTTTTATTCTCAGTCTCTCGATTTAAATTCTCACTGTCTGGCATCTTTCTCATCGCTTGCTTCCATCTGACCCGCCTCTTTTCTTCTGTTAGTGAACCGTAACCTGTAGCCAAGAAGCCATTCTGATCAAATCCAGCTTTTATAAAATCTACTTTAATGCTGAATAACATGAATCATTTCCTTAACCTTTGACGCGTTTCCTTCAGGCTTACCAGCAAAACTACATCTTAATATCCACGACTGAAGTTTTCAATTTGACATTAGGCATGAATTATTCACTATTTTGTCTGCTTCATGTCGAGTCTCGCTTTGTCTTATTTACCATAGGAATTAAACTTTAATCTCGGGCCAAAAACACATTTGAGAGTTTCTTGTACACGAGTAAAAACACATGGCGTTCATTCTGAATGTATTTCGCTGCGTCTCGGTTGTGATTTCTCTGTAGAGCGGTTGAGTCGAGTGCAGATGTTGCCGCAGGTTCAGCCGTGTGTCCGTGGTGTATACTGCATGATGCTGACACGCGTCTCGCTCATAGTCGAAAACTTTTTTGTTTGTTTGATACCATTAAACCTATTGTGGATATAACCATGTTTGCCGTTGATCCATTTCTAAACAGTTTACCTTCATTAACATTTTAACGGTCGTTTATACTTCACGTTCAGTGTTTTGCATGAATCAGCATTTGGCTTTCCTTCCCATTTGCAAACTTTTCTCACATTTACTCGGCGCGGCTCATGGTGTTCTTCATGTGAACTTCAGCCACGCGTGATTCATTGTCCGAATTTATCTCCGGCATTGAGACTGAAGTGTAATGAAGGATTCAACACAGACCACACAGATCGCCAACATCCCCCTGTATGATGTCATGTGTGAGGTCATCAGATCAGAAATGAGCAGATGATGGAGATGTCATCCTCATCGGGTCTGGTTTTCATTTCACGGTGTTTATTTTGGAGCATGTGCTGGATGAGGTTTATGACTCACGGACACCTCCGGTGTTTCTCTGAAGATCTGAATCACGCGAAACCTTCAAGAACACGTCCAGCTCATGATTCGGCTCAAAACACAAATGACTTTTCACTGTAATACAGTACACTGTATGAAATAGATCTGATGCGCTCACATTTGCTCAGGTTATCTCTCTCTACCCTACTGTCTTTCCCCACTTTGCTCTTTTTCTCCCATGATGCATTGCCTGTTCTGTCTTTTCTCTTTCCTCACTGTTTTCTCTCTTCTCTCTGTCGTCTGATTCTTCAGTGACCTGGTTTCTTCTGGCTCTGGCTCGAGAGCTCCTTTCACGCGGCGTCTATCGCTCGCACTGCTCCGTGTGGCTCGGGGTCAAAGGTCAGACCCTCCCCGCGTCTCCACGTCCCTCGAGGTGGACACGCTTCACCAGAGTCAGCGTGGCACCCTCGAGACGGCCCTGCGGTGGGCTGGAGGGTGCGTTTGAAGCACTGAGCATGCGGACGATGAGGTTGGCAGAACGCGCTTGCTCTTGTGTGTTCGCATGCATTAAAGCTGCTTTTTCCGTTTCTCATGAGCTCCACACAAATTAATAGGATAATTTACTCGTGTCGTTCCAAATCCCGTCCGTCTGTGGAACACACAAGGTGACTTCACAGAAAGGATATTAAATTGACTGCGGAAGAGTGCGGCAGGTTTGGAACGACATGAGGGCGAATAAATGAAGACAGGATTTTCATGTTTGGCTGATTTGCTCCTTTAATAAATCCCAGACTCCGTACGTGTCATCGCTCTGGTATGTTGCGCTCCGTGCTTGCGAAACCTTCCCTGAAATGGGAGTTTGTGAGAACCTTCAGAGAGGTCTTCCCCCGCTCCGCACCTCCCCGATCGCTTCATCTGCTCTCCTGAATCCTCCTTCAACTGCCTCCTTCTCTTCTCTTTAGAAATTGACGTCCATGACGTCACGGCTCAGGTCACCAGCCCGTCGGGGAGCACGGAAGATGCTGAGATCGTTGCTGTGGGCAACCACACCTACTGCGTCCGCTTCGTGCCGCGTGAGATGGGCGTGCACACGGTGAGCGTGAAGTACCGCGGACAGCACGTGCCCGGAAGCCCCTTCCAGTTCACCGTGGGTCCGCTAGGTGAGGGAGGCGCTCACAAGGTGCGAGCGGGTGGTCCGGGATTGGAGAGAGCGGAGATGGGTGTGCCAGGTATGCACTGTCCTTCTTAATTGGCTTTTGAGTTCTTTGTCACATTGCAGGAAATTCATTTGTGTGTTTTTCTGTGTGTAGCCGAGTTTAACATCTGGACACGAGAGGCAGGTGCTGGAGGTCTGTCTGTTGCTGTCGAGGGTCCGAGTCGTGCAGAAATCTCGTTTGAGGACAGAAAGGACGGGTCGTGTGGCGTCTCTTATGTAGCTCAAGAACCTGGTAGATATTAGCATTTAACCTTCGTGATGTGCTGATCTCTCGTTTGTCATCAATGTTCTGTAAAAACTCATGATTTTCTATTCGCAGGCGACTATGAAGTGTCTATAAAGTTCAACGACGAGCACATTCCCGACAGCCCGTATCTGGTGCCCGTGTGTGCTGCGGTGGACGACGCCCGTCGACTCACTGTTACCAGTCTTCAGGTGAGACATGAGAAAACATCGCCACACGGGATGCATGTCCACAGCTATCACCATACAACTTTCACAACCGACTTCTCAAATCTGAGAGTTTAACTACTAAGAGCTGTGAGGTAGCAGACTAACGCCCCGTTCAGACCGCCAGCGACAAAGCGAGGCGATGTCATAAATTTCAATGGAGAGCCAGCAACAGTGACCGTTGGTGACATGAAGTGATGCGACGGAGTTTAGATTTGCTCAACTTTATGCAAATGATGAGCGACTACCAATATGAGTAAAGCGGCGGAGCTCACGTCATCCGTCTCTCGTCAGTTACTGCAGGGTTTGTTTATAAATGTTACTAGAGCAACCAAAGCTAGGAACGCCTTTCAACCATCTCGTAGCAAGAGACTAGCGACATGCGGCGTCAAAGTCGATGGCAGTCTTAACGCACAGTAGGAATTATTTTTGTATCAGGAACATGTCTATGCATTAAAATACTGTCTTTGTAGATTACCGTGGGTAGCTAACTGGGTTTAAGAGCAGTTGGATAAATTCAGGGCGTTTTCTGTATCAGTCGTCCAAGTTGAGTCTCAGCTGAGAGATGAAGTTACCACACTTGTGTACTCGAAGACCGTTTGTTCTGTAAAAAAAAACAAGAGCCTCGGACTAAACGCATACAATAAAAACATGAGGTATTTACTCAGAAGCAAGAGTAGCTGAAATAATATATTCTCATGCTGTGGATCAGTGGCTCTCAAACTTGGGGCCGTGGCCCCCGGGGGGCCCAAGATGGATCCAGGGGGGACACAGAAATTGTGGCATTTTATGAAATAAAAAAAAGGAATCATAACATCGGAAAAATAAACCCACCAACCAAATAAACTGATGTTCCAGTATTGTATACCAGAATTTGTAGTAAACCAAAAACATATTCAAAGTTTAAGGTCTTTATTTGGGGTGGTCGCAACACGATGCACCCTACAAAGGAGGCCTTACAACGAAAAAGTTTGAGAACCACTGATCTAGATACAGTACATGTCACTTTGAATAGCTGTTGGACATGAATCATTATTGTGTGGATCCTCAGGTGTTTCTCTTGTGTTTCATTTAAAGACTTTTAACAGAATCAACCGTTTCAAAGCTCACAGATGGATCAGTTAAAGCAGAGAGAGGCAAACCATTCCCGCTGTTAGAAACTTCTAGAAACCTCTGTAAACCGCTGCAAAGTTTCTTCTCTGTAGAATAGCAAAGCCTGTAGTTCTTATAGTGTGTGTGTTCCTCTCAGCTTTAGTTGATCTTCTGTGAGTTCAGGTAAGATGTTAATGCATGTGGTGCACTGACGCAGCCCTACCCACAATGCACCACCTGTGAGAGATGTTCTGAACTGCGTGATGTTCACAGGAATCAGGTCTGAAGGTGAATCAGCCGGCTTCATTCGCTGTTCGTCTGAACGGGGCCAAGGGCAACATCGATGCTAAAGTTCACAGCCCGTCCGGAGCGCTGGAGGAGTGTGTGGTGTCTGAACTCGAGCAAGGTGAGACGTTACAGCCGATTAGACTTATGATCTGGATTCAACAGGGGTTGTGGCTATCTGGATAACTAACTTGTCGTTCTCCAGACAAATACGCCATTCGTTTCATCCCTCGCGAGAACGGGATCCACATCATCGACGTGAAGTTCAACGGCAGTCACATTCCCGGCAGTCCGTTTCAGGTTCGTGTAGGCGAGCCGGGTCAGAGTGGAGATGCCGGACTCGTCACTGCTTATGGAGCCGGTCTGGAGAGAGGAACCACAGGTAACCTTCTGTACTTGCACACAATTGTCCTGTACAGTAATACTTTTATAAGAATAAGAAAAAAGGGAAAGTCAAACCGTTACATTTATCATATGAACACAAAACGATTTGAACAGAGGGATCTTGGATTCTGGAACCTGTTTCTCATGGATCGCATCCAGAATAAATATGTCTTCACGACTGTTGTTGGAAACGCATGCAGACAAAGGTCTAAAACTTGGTGAACTGCCATAGACATAAGATTTTGTAAGACTGCACGCTAGGCAACGGTTCTGTTTATTAAAAAGCCGTTTCAAATGAAAAAACTGAGAGAAAAAATGACTGGAGAGAAATGAGTTTGCGCGTTAATGTCCTGATGGCTCCAGTATGAAAAGCCACACAGCTGTCACAGAGTAAAGGAAGAAATAAAGTTTTACGATGTCCTGTGTCACTAAACTCCTGATGTTTCCAGCGTGTCAGCGTGAAACATCACACCGGATTTATATCCTGCGGTGAAGATCTGCTTCACGTTTATCATCTCAGAGCAGTTACAGACACAGAATGTTTAGGATGAAGTACTGGTGTGCGTTTTCACCCGTGTACTGTGCTGTACATTTTTACTCTCAACACAAAATAAACATCACTTTGTTGCATCAGTTTTTAAAAAAGTTATTTCAAAGTGAATCTTTCGTTATAGGAAACCAGGCCGAGTTTATCATCAATAACACCAAAGCTGGACCGGGATCTCTGGCCGTGACCATCGAGGGCCCGTCGAAGGTGAAAATGGAGTGTCAGGAGTGTCCTGAAGGATTTAAAGTTCACTACACTCCAATGGCCCCCGGAAACTACGTCATCACCATTAAATACGGCGGCCCGAACCACATCACCGGAAGCCCATTTAAAGCCAAAGTCACAGGTACAACCGGAACCTAACAAACATGAAAAGAAACCAAATATAGACACTTCTGGAAAGCATATTTCTCTCTCTCTCCCAGTCTCTATGGGTGTCTCTCTTTGAAATGAACGCTATACAAGTTGCCTTGACGTTTCATGTTTGTAACCTTGTAATTTTATCAAATCTGAGATATTCCCACATTCTGTGATATTTTGAGATTTTTTGAGAAAACCAAATATGCTTCGTCTACAAAGTCAAATGGAATGCAAAAATATTGAACTCACTATCTCAGAACTGCATAAAATGCTGAAAGAACCTTGTCCTTCCAAGGCAAAATGTTTATTTTAGTCCCCTCCACATTTCAGTTCTTCTAATGTTAGTTTTAATTATACATTTTAGAAATATATATTAAAAAAAACCTGTTCAAGTTTAAGCACTACATTATTTGTTAAAAAAATGTGTTAGGGCTGTCAAAAGATTAATCGCATCCAGAATAAAAGTTTGTTCACATAATATATGTCTATGTACTGTGCATATTAATTGTTTTTATAAATACAAACACATACACGTGTATACATATTAAGCAAATATTTACATGTATTTATTTATATTTACCAACAATTGAAATGATATATAAATGTTTAATAATTTAGATTTTTCTTAAATATATGCGTGGATGTGTTTGTGTTAATAAATACAAAATTATAATGCACAGCACACAGATATATATCATGTAAACACAAACTTTTATTCTGGATGCGATTAATCGCAATTAATCTTTTGACAGCCCTGGTATATGTACATAAAAATCTTTTTCAGAAACTAAAACATGAATATTCAAATATTAGAATTGGTTAAGTCAACAGTAAAAAAATGGCCTCCAAAAAGTCACATTAGTACCAAAAATATCTGATTAATTTCCGAAGCATCTGAGATCAGAATACCTGTTGTATTGTGAATGTTCGATACAGAATATTGCTCCTGCATTATGATATTTCAATCCAGTTTCAGCTCAAACATTTCATCTGCGTTTCATTTTAGGTCCCCGGCTGGTGAATGTGACCAATGCCAGCGAGACGTCCACCCTGATGGTTGAGTCTGTGACCCGGTCGAGCCTCCAGAACTCTTACAGCTCATCTCCCAGAGCTTCATCTGACGCCAGTAAAGTCCTCAGTCGAGGTCCAGGTCTCAGCAAAGCCTTCGTCGGGCAAAAAGCATCTTTCACAGTGGACTGCAGTAAAGCGGGTAAGAGTATCGCTCGGTTGCACTTGGACAACAAGAACACTTGCTTTAGAAACACTCAACCTGGTTTTGTTTTTCAGGGAAGAATATGCTCCTGGTTGGTGTCCATGGTCCTCAGACCCCATGTGAGGAGATCCTGGTGAAGCACACGGGAAACATGCAGTATAACATCAGTTATGTGTTAAAGGAGCGGGGAAACTACGTTCTGGCTGTCAAATGGGGCGACGAGCACGTCCCAGGGTCACCCTTCCATGTCACCGTCCCATAATTCTCAGCAGTTAACTCGAAATCCTCCTTAGAAAGAGACACTACAGGCATATACAGAAGGCAACAGATTGCTCAGATCGTCTCAATTCTGTTGACCTTCGCACTTGATCAGGTTTTTGACTGGAATGTGGATGCATTTTGATGGGAATGTTGACGTGTACATGTCTTCTGTTGGTTTCGGTTCGGCATTGTGAGTTTTATTCATGGCTTGAATGTTTAGGAAATTCAAATGACCGTGTGTGAACAATCGATGGGGGTTTTTTAACTCGAATGTCTAATTACTACTGACACTTCATTGTCTTTAATCGTTCTCTTCCTAACATGCTGTCACTTTTAATGCACATACTATAATGTTTTCTATATCTGTGTTTAATCCCTTTATGTGCGACGCTCATCCATCAAAACACGTTTGACTAAATCAAGCACTTCTGTTTATTATTAGGGACATTTAAATTATTGCATATCAAGGTTCTAGATTTGATCACTTTCAATGGAAACACGACCAGAAGACACTAATATCTCATAGCAAAAAAAGTCCTATTAATAGATTAATGCTCATCTTTCACGTTCCTCAAACATGTGTTTGTTTTTTTCATCTCAATTCTGTTAGTTTTGATACGCCAGTGGTGAAGTATTTTCTTTTAAAGGCAAGAGGGGAAATTTAATTGTAATTGTATTCGAGCCATTAGTGCCTTATTGTGAAACACATGAATAGATTTGATGTACATTTGCTTATTAAAACAAACTGGAATAAAGTGTTAAAACCATCAGTGTCTTTTTTTGTTCATTTCAATGAAAGTTTCACTTTAGGGAAACACTGAAGGAGTTTAAAGTCCCAGTGAAATAAAAAATTACAATCCCTATTTATTTCATGAAATATTGACTGTTTATTGTAAATAATGTATCAGTGTGGGTCATTCACTTTAAAAATCTGTGTGCCCTCATAATCTTTCGTTAAAATCTGAAAATGCACTTCAGTCCTGTAGTGACTATCCATCTTAAATGACGTATGTTAGACGGCTTGGGCGGAGCATCTGTTAACTCCTCCCCTTCAACTGTCAGTCTGCAGCCAGTTCCATTTCAAAATGCATCGGCTGTTTTTTTACATCCAATCAAATGGCAGAGAAAGACGAAATCTCCTTTCTCATTCCAAATTCCATTTCTCTCGGTAAAAACAATCGCAACTTCCGGTTCACGTGGACTTTAAACCATAATTGAATGTGTTTTTTATCCAACTGAATTTAATGACAATAAAGTCAATGGATGGGAACGGATGCTGTCAGGCACTAGAAATAGAAGTAGATCTTGTGAAATTAAACAATCGCTTGTGATCGCTTGAGTTTTTGGGGGCGTCAAGCCCCGTACAGATTTTGAGAAAGCCATTTTTTTTTTTTTTTTTAACTCGTCATAGACCGTTTGTCTGATTTGCATGAAATTTGGTATGTTGCATCTAGAGACTTCTCCATTGGCCCCATCGTTCTCATATAGCGGGTCAACGAATTTGAAGACGAGCACGGCAAAATGGTTTCATGGTTTTATATTCGTCAAACTTTCATGTATCGATATGAAACTTGGTATATGTCATCAAGGTCTGGAACTGAGGTGACGCATCAAGTTTCGGCACAGGGCCACCACTTGCTATTCTTGCTTATAATTCAAAGCACTAGAAAAAAAGTTATATTTACTTTGAGTCTGATTTTTAAAAACTCACGATCAGACATGACAACATGTATTTCCCTTTGTGCCTTTGTAGAGCTTGACCCCCCAATTGCTGCTTGTAGCTATACTTTATATAGCTTTTTGTAGTTATACTTTTTTTGTATAGTTTGTTAATTTTAGTCTTTTTTTTGCTTTTTTTTGTCTTACTATGTGCTTTTGTTATTTTATTAATAATATTAATAATTGTAGTGCCTCACCTTAAACTTTTCATAATTATTATTTTTCTATCTTAAATAAATGGCCATCTTGAACCCGAATCATCCATTTGTCACCTAAGAAATGAGCCCAGATACAGAAGACATCAATGAGTTAACAAAAGAATGTGGATATTTACGGAGTTGCAGAGGTCACTTTCATAATTCATGATCACTGTGAGCCAGAATAAATATCCAGCAGGACATTCATGTTGAGCAGACACGGGTCTGGCTTGTGCTCCTTTCATCTCTTCTTATTGTGCCTGACTTGAATTTACATGTAAATGAGTGTATGGGAAACTTTAAAGGGATACTTCACCCAAAAATGAATATTCTGTCATCATTGACTCACCTTCGAGTTGTTCCAAATCCGTGAGAAAATTATAAAGTCATTTTTCATACTATGGGAGTCGAGATCTGTTTGGTTATAAGCACTCTTAAAATATCCTTAATGTGTCTGTTGTTTGCAATGATATTATGTGTGTAATATCGCACATGAAAGCCTCATTATGTTGACTAATAGCTTGGGTTTAATTTTTGAGAAATGCACATGTCATTGACTGAAACGGATTCGCTGGTGTTTAATGTTCAGAAGCTCTGTACTGTCACCTACAGGAAACATCTGAAAGTTACCATACCAAGTCAAAGTATATTTGGACACTTTGTGGTTGTCAAATGTTAGTGAGACATGTTGATACTTGTGCTGATCTACACCTCTGGTTATTTCCATCTAGATCTGCTTAAACTGAAACTTTTTTACAGCATGTGTTTATTCTGTGTATGTGTTTGGGGTAGAGAGAGAGGGAGAGCGAGTGTGCATGACCTCTTTCCTGTTGAGTGATCCGCTCTCTGATTGGTCACTCGGGGCAGGTCATGATTGACATGCTCCTCTTGAGTTTCTGTGGCTCTTCTGTCTCTCTGTTCATTCAGTCAGAGACACACGGAGCCGTCATGAGGGACCTGCTCACCACACAGGATCAGAATTTCTACCGCGAGTTGATTCTGAAGGAGGCCTACACACGACTAGCATGGAAGATAAAATACAGCGGGGAATATCCCATCAGCTCCTCCACTCGCAGGTCTAAATCCATCGGCCTTTTCAACCCTCCATCTATCAGTGAAGTCACTCTGCCTCCCGTGGTCCAGACGCGGAAACCCAAGACCCCTGTAGTGACCCGGGGGTCCTGAGCGAAGCCCCTCTGATGAGACCCGTGAACTCCCAAACCAAAGCCTCTCTGTATGCCGGATTCTCTCATGATGGTAAAGGACGACAGCTGTACCTGAAGAAACGTAACAGACAAGGTCCAGAGGAGAAGTATCATCATCCGATACTGTCATCCTGGGATTATGGATGGAGGTTAGGTAAGAAATGTAGTGGGGAATTGGTTACACTATAGAAGTGTCTTCCGTGTCAAATCTATGAAGTCAAAATCACAGTATTATCAAAGGTTTGATCTTTGAAAATCTAATGGCACCTCTTTTCAAGTTCCATGATTTCATGAGGTGTAATTGATGTTGACAGCACAGACAATCCAGTTACGCACTGAAATTTCATTCCTAAGATTAAAGGTTTGTGTTTTGTTTTGGCATTCGTAACAGTGACTTTACTTAAAGAAAACACGTTTATTCAAGAATATTTTAAAACTAAACGTACACTTTCAGTCGACTTTTTATGTACTTCTCAGATAAACAATTGTTAACTTGATGTGTACTCAGTACTACTGAGTCACAAAGTATATGCTCACTTCATAGACTAAATAGTTAATATAAAAGTGGGGTCATTTTGTCCCACGTAGCATTGACATTTTTACGATATCATTTTTAATGCACGTAAGAAGTGTTGCGTAAGAAAGTGCCCATGAAGTATGCAGCACTTATTTGTTGTTAAGGCCAAACAGTGATTAGTAAAGCTGTGAATGTTAAACATGCATTTAGAAGTAGTCAAACATTTACCCAGTGGTCAGGATCTCATAGCGCATTAAACTTTCTGGTTTCCCAGGTGACTATGAGATGAACTGTAAGACGCCAGCCAACGGAAGATCTGAGATCGTAAGGAACACTTTCTACGCCAGGAATGGCATTTTTAATATTCCCTCGGCTACAGATCAATGCCGCTGAACCGCTCGATCAACTCCAGAGCTGTTTTCATTGAAAAGGAAATGTTCTCATGAACTTTAAACCCAGAATACTCTGACACAGCAAATGAAGTCAATTCTAATGTTTATTCATCAGGTCAAATGCATCACAATGCTCTCACATGTGTTACGTATAGAGTTCATGAATGAACAATAGAGAGAAATGAGATGGAAACTAACCCTTACTGTCTCATAGCAACCAGTAAACCAACACTTTGAATGTCTGGTTCATTATTTACAAGCACAGGAAGATCTTCAGCAACTTTCAATGAAACGTTGTGCTTGTCTTTACTTCAAATAAAAAGATTTTTCTTCATCTGTTTTGTAGTTGAATGTGTAAGAGGTAGACGGGTGTAAGGTATGTATTGCTAAAGCCTGTGGATAAAACACATCAAATGAGTTTCTCGTAGGTCAGACGCTTGCTCCACTTTATTTACAAAAACAACAATGCAAATGATGTAACTTTGAGCAGTTATCTCATTAAGTTTAGGGTCACTTGAGTGACCTCTCGACCTTACAAATGACTTGATCTTAAGACGATTGCTTAAAAGTTATTTTGGTGGACAAAAATGTATTTGTGCTACCTCAAGAAGCTGCGTGATAAAATGACAAGAGAACATTTGATATATTTATGATTATATTTTTGTAGTCATGATGTCATTTCCAAACTTACGATCGTGTTATTTTTTTAGTTTCAATGACTCTACTAAGATTAAAGACAATTTAATAAGCTGCTTAAACTTATGAAAAGAGGTGTAAAAGGAGCAGTCCGGAGACCAACATATTACTTTCATGAAATAAAGTTTGTAAACTCATTAGCTGTTATTTGCCTGCTGCTCCGTGAGTCTGAACTAATATAAAAAATGGAGGCAGAAGAACACTGAGATGAGAAACAGGAACTGTGAAGAAACGAGACGCTTTTTAAAGGCATATTTTTTAAAAGCACTCACCTCAAGTATGATGTCCAGCCCTCCAAAAGACTTATGGAGGTAATATATGGTACAGTAGCAGATATAACACTGCTTGCATCATTCTGTAAGAAATCAATTTATGAGAATAAAAACTACATTTATGAGAATGATAACATTCCTTAGTTATATTGGCCTGCCTGTTTTTTCTGATAGTATCGTCCACTACTGCACTCTGCGACATCAACAACGAAAATAAATACACAACCAGAGGACAGAAATGATCAAGTAGATACATTTTTACAATTGATTGCTGCATCATTTTTAATAATAAATTCTGTGTGCCTGTTTTTTTTAAATAAGACTTTGTAATTCCACTCTAGCACAGTGTTTTTAGTTTTGTATGTTCTTAGGAATTAGTTGAAGCTTGTGAGATCTCCTTCGCTTATTTTTTGCAGTAAGACCGACAGCGCTAAAGTCATTAGAAGTTTATATCAATGTTTATGTTACTAAAGATGATTCACTCGCTGCGAGCAGGGTTCGAACCTGCGCGGGGAGACCCCATTGGATTTCAAGTCCAACGCCTTAACCACTCGGCCATCGCAGCTGCACGTTACATGTTGCATACTTAAAAAGAAGAATTCTAGCATACTAGAATCAGTCAGTCAGTGTAACATACTATTTAACAAGTCTTGTCAGTGGGACTTTAAATTCAGCTTTTTAATGATATATTAAATATAAAAGATATAATTATTTTACGCTAAATCAGGCCCGTTAAAAAACCCTGGACAAAAAATTAGCCAGAATATAGTGCACACATTTTACCGTACAATACAAACACGCAAACTCTTTAGTGTGTGTGTTATATTTTTAATAAAGGGTAAGACATAGGGAGACCATTACACAACAAACCAAATGTGGGACAGCTAACCCGTTTGTGTGTAAACAATGTGGGACAGCTTTTAAGGTAACGCGAAACTGTGACATAATAACGGAATGAAAAAAAGATGTAATTTTTTAGCATATTATTTTTTTTGTTTTTATTCCATTCCGACTATAACATAATTAAGGCATAGATAATATGTTATAAAACATAAAACAATTTAACTGTATCTTACAATTTTGAGCACATATTAGACGAGTTATCATGTTGTACACTTTGAAGATCTTCTCGAAAAGAGAAAACTAAGGAAATAAAGGAAAAAAAATAATGAAAACTAGATTCTCTTTTAAAATGTTAAAATGTATTGTAGGGTGTGTCCCATTTGTCTTTTTAGCGCTCAAAGGTCTGCTCGCGAGCGCCTCTTCGGGAAAGCCCGCATTGATGCAGACGCCACTGAAGTTACCTACCCAGGATTCCTTGCGAATGCCCAATCACAGTACGGATGGGAGGAGTGTCGGATGTCAGACATATAACGTTACGTAAACATGACAGATACATTTTTCAAAATATGTTTGTAATTAATTAGTTTCTTATTCACATTATTGATTGTTTATTTTCTATTAAGTCAGCTATTAAAGAATAACAACTTTGAATGCAGTGCATTTCTTACTTAAAAGCCATGTTTTGTTGTAGATTTACATGTAGTTGTCTCTGGGCTCTGTAAAGCTGAACAACACAGCTTCTGTATTATAGAGAAATGTTAAATAACAGCATATATGCATATTAAGAACACATTATGCACATTAAGTGTATCCAAATAAATGAATATACATAATTGTTGCATTTAAGTCATGCCAAATGAATCAGTTACAAGCATAAGTTTCTATTGCATAATGCTCGGGTGGCATATCAACATATGAAATACAGAACTATAATTCCTATATTTATTCCTGTAAAATATTTGTAAATGTATATACGTGTTTATTTTAATAAAAATATTATTGATATATTAAACTCATATATTAAATGAAATTGATAAATATGTTGGGCTTTCGAATTTTCAGTCGGCTTTATTCTCATTGCGAGCCTGTAAAAATGTTCTATGTCATAAAATAAAACATTTACAATCAGCAATTAGCGTGTTGCTTTTTTTGCAGTCAAAACAGCTTTAAACGCATATTAATGTCTCTGAGTTTGTTTCAGCTCCAGTTGATGCTCTTCTTTTTTGTTTTGTTTCAAAAACATTTAATAGAAACATTTCAATGAAATACATTTAAATACATTTTATTTTATGTATACATTGTATTTTCATTTTATGATATTGTTGCAAATAAGTTTACACCAATTTTCTCGTCTACAATAAGCGTTAAAAAAAATGTAATAACACTATAATTACTGAAGTGAAAACATTAATTTATACATTTATTTTGTGATGATTATTACCTTGCCTCAAAAAAAAAAAAAACACCCCTGTGCTTTTAATGTACAATTTGCATTTCTTATGTTATTTTCACATCAATTAAAATCCTCCTAGTAAATTGTCAAAACGTCATGCATTTGGGTGATTTTCGCTGTCAACCACAATATAGATTAATTATTAAACCAACTAAATGATGCTCTTGAAGCCAGTGTTTATTTCAGATAAGTTTCATCAATGTACATTGCATAGAGAAAAACTTGCAATGATACCATGTATTATACCAAATAATGTATTTTATTTATTCATATACTATTATTGTTATTTAAATTATATTATTGTATGTAAATGTTTGTGAAGCTGCTTTGCAACAATGGAAAAATGTGAAAAGCTCTGTGTAAACGGAATCCAATTGAATTGAACTATACATGATGGATTTTCATTTGAATGGCGAGTTAATATTCTCACCGTTGTGCCCCCTGCTGAAAAAACCCATAGAACCAGAGACATATAATGGTTATATATTTCTTTATGCCTTTTATTCAAAAACATCACATCAGAAACATACAATTATACAGGGGATATCTTACAATAAAATAATATTTTTTGTGTGACTATATGAAGAAAGGGTAGTCTAAATCAAAAAGTTTTTCTCTAACTTTACTTTTATACAATAAGAATACATCCTTACTAGATTGCATAATCTTTCATTTTCTTTGTTCGAATATTCGATACTCAACATCACACAAACAAATTGGGAAAATATGCAGTTTTAAAATAAATTGAATGGTCATAACGGGAATTGGGTTTTAACAGAACTACCGAAATGAGGTTAACCGGAAATTGGCTTTTATTTTGAAATCCATTCTCATTCTGGCCGTCTTTTTCAAAGTGAAGACTGCAGTCTTTATCACCCTCTCTAGCGCCCCCTTGAGGATAAACACCATTTCGCCTCGCCGGTCCACTCCAGCTGTGCACCTGACAGATGTCCAAAACAATTTCAGTCGACAAAACAGTATGTCCTGAATGTTTTCTCCTTTAATTCGAGCGCACTTCCCTGTTTTAAACGTCGTGAACGCGCAGCAGTGAGAACGCTCTTCACCTTGAACGCGCTCGGCATAATCAAAGAGCGACATGACTGTGGGCTGATCGACGTTGCTGGACATTCATTTCATGTACAACACATTCCTAAACTCTCTGCGATCATTCTAAGGTATGATCCTTAATAACATACGTTATCATTATATAATCTTGCCATTAAATGAATGTTACTGTCTTTAAATGTTACTAATATCTCTGATCAAATGATAATTACTGCTGCATCTCATCTGTTTTAATGTAACATTACAACAATTTAAAGAGATTCAATGTAACAAGTACATTAGAGTTGAGTGTTTTTTATTATTTAATGCTGTCTTGTCATCCAAATTAATAGTTTTCTAAATTGCTTTCATTGTTTTTTCCAAATGTACATCCACTGACCTATTGATGGATAAAGTAGCCTTGTACTCATGTAAAAATTAAATTGTAACCTTAAATGTGATGCTTTACACTTTTATCTAGACCATGAGAAACCATTAATTTCACCCTGATGTTATTATAATTCTGCTTCGTTTATTAATTCACAGGATGGATTTTGAAATGGTGCATATGTTTGTTATTGCCGGAGGGACGCTGGCGATACCCATCCTGGCATTTATAGCCTCTTTCTATCTGTGGCCTGCAGCGCTTATTAAAGTCTACCACTGGTGAGCGCCTGTAAAGATCCTCTCCTATAGATACTTCAATTTAATTTCACAATGTCCTTAGTTCATTAGATCTTATTTGTACAGAACGTACACAAGGATGAACTGAATAACCCATTATACACACTCGGTTCTGCTGTTAAACAGCTAAATATTTCACGTCATCATTCACACTCTGATTAGTTTAGAAGTCTTATCCGTACAATCAGATTCAGTTAAACCAGACACAGACCCTGAACCACAAGATAAAGTTGACGTGTCATTTTTTACAAGAAATGTGGGTGCTGTTTGGGCGTTGCTGTACATTTTTGAAATATGTCTGACGTTTTTTTTGAAAGATTGCTGTGCAGTTGTAGTATTTTTTTTTATTGACGTTTCTACTTGATACTTTTGGATCAAAGCAGTATTTTTGATTATGAAGAATATCTCATGTAAGCAGTAATGTTACCAGGTTTGTATAATCTTTCTTGTCTTATCAGCGATGAAGGCAGATACGGGTCAATTGTTCCTCATGTGAAGGGTAACTGGGTGAAGGGTGACTTGACACAGGGCACATGTCACAGTACAAGTTTACTGCATCTGTTAAATATTTCATATTTGCCTTGTAAAACAATTTCTTTAAATAATGCATTCTCTTTCTATGCTTTTAACAAGCAACATCTTTGTTTTTTAGTCTGTCCTGAACATGCAGTCTTGAATTTTTGCTTATATTGGTCTACTACACTTATGCAAGCTGGCAGTTAGACTTTGGTTTCTGTGATATCTTTGAGTCAAACTCCGTTAACAGAACCACCATTTCACTCACAACTGGACAACCTGATTTAATGTCACTCCGCTCCAGGACTATTTATTAACTTAACTTATTAACTTTCACGCCAGAGCATTTAAACACAAATAGAAAATGTGTTGATTTGGCTTGAGCAGTGTTTCATTTCCCTTTGCTCTCTGTAGATGAAAGTGTTTGCTCAGCAGCTTTTAACACTGTGTGTTTCACGTGTCGTGTGTTTTTATTGAACAGGTATTGGCGCAGGCGTCTGAGGATGCAGGTGGATTATGCAGAATACGAAGGGTATCGCTTCTGTTATTCTCACAGAGGAAGTCCGGGCGCTCGGCCGTCTGTTCTTATGTTACACGGCTTCTCTGCTCATAAAGACATGTGGCTGGCTGTAGTCAAGGCGAGAAACCACCATTTAACAGATGCTTCATACTTCAAGTTCTTACTTCATTATCTCTGCTGAATGTCAAGTTAAAAAAGAACTAACCGTTTCATAAAATCACCATAAAATCATGTGGACTAAAGATTTTAACCTTTATATGACCTGGTTGTCAAAATAAATCTATGGATTAACACAAACATCATAAAAACAGGAACATGAAAATCATGTCATCATGAAAAAAGTTTGCGTAGGCATGTTTTTATCACGGTATTGGATTATATTATAAGAACAGACTAAACAAACAAAAAAACGTAATACAGTATTAAACCTTAAAATACGTATAAAGAAATTAAAACAAGATAGATTTAAATGCCAAAAATAATAAAGAATGAAAATGTATTAATATTTCATATTTTCTAGCCTTGCTTGTTTAGTCCAGATAAATGTGTAAACATTTTTAATTATTAACATCTTATTGACTGGAGTTATGCTTTTATTATGCTCATCACACATGCAGTGTTGTAAATTTTAGTAGCTAATATACATTTTTTTTATTAAAAGTTATCCATGCTATTTTGATATGTGAGAGAATACGGTGCATGTTCACGATCACATGTCTATTGTTTTGATTTTGCAGTTTCTGCCAAAAAATGTGCACCTGATCTGTGTCGACATGCCGGGTCATGAAGGGACCAGCCGGACCAGTGCCGTGGATTATTCCATAGAGGGTCAAGTCAGACGCATAAACCAGGTGAGACTTCATCAGAAAATGAAACTGGTCATTGATCAGATGACACTGAACATGAAGTGAGGTTGTGCTGTGTGGTCTGTCTGAGGTTCTCAAACAGAGCAATATTTTTAAAGCATCACAAATCCGCAGTATTGAAGCCACTGACTTTTTTTTTTGCTCACCCTCACAAGATGTTCGGACGGATGTGTTTTTCTGGATGACGCACTGGTGTTGTTGTGCACGTAGAGATCTCAAATATCTTGAGATGAGTGAAAAGCCCTTATGTGTTGATTTTCTCAGAGCTAATCAGTTTTCTTTAAACAACACTGACTTGTTCTTAAAATAGATCTCCTTCTGTGAGCCCACGGGACTTTTTCTCAGCTTCAGAGCCTGAAATGATGCCCTTCATCTGTGTAAGCTATGATTTGCACTGATGAACTTGATTATTACTTGCAAACATGTCGTTTTATGACGTTACGAGAGGTTTGTTCTTATGCCTCTTTAAAATGAACAGACAGCCTCTGTTTGTGACGGCCGGTTTGCAGTCGCTCCTTCTGCAGATAAAAAAATGATCCACTTGTATGTGTTTATTACAGCGTTTCCCGTCTCTTTTACTGCCGGCCAGTCTATGCTGTATAGTCTCTTATAGTATCTTATGTAGGTTTCTACCCTCAAGATTACTTGTGATGCCACAATTAACCGTTTTTCTTAAAACCGCATCCCTAACTAAGAAAAATGTAGACACAATCACACACAGTGAGACATATCTGATGGTAGATATACATTTAACAGTTACAATATCATACATTCTCATTGAATTAATGAATTCAGATATATTTAGATTACCAGCCAGAGATTACAAAAATATGTCACATAAAGATCACATGTCTGCGTTATATTTATGTATTTTGTATGGTATGAGATGCTTCCTAAAACTGTACAACAGTTCATTACCAGCCATTGATTTACAGCTGTTTTGTTTTATTTTTTGTTTAGTTTGTGAAGCGCATCAGGCTGAACAGAAAACCTTTCCATCTTATCGGCACGTCAATGGGTGGAAATGTGGCTGGAGTTTATGCTGCGCGACACCCGTCTGATCTGTGCGGCGTCACTCTCATCTGTCCAGCAGGTGAACGCTGTGTGTGTGTGTGTGTGTTTGTGTGTGTGTGTCAGATGTCAGTAAAATGTTCCCACAACAATAGTTAAGCCCAAAATCAATGACACTGTAGGGAGGAGCTGACAGTGCCCACCAGAAACACAATTCTATTAAACTAAACAATATTTACTGTAGGGGTTGAAGAGTAAATATTTTGTGATTTGTTTTTTTTGAAGGTCCTACTTTGGTTTATGGAGTGTTCAACAACAAGTTAATGTACATACACGGTGTAAAAACACTTTCATTTTTTAATAATAGGCAGTTATTATTACCTTATTTCTCTCAAATGATTCGTTCGGCGACTCATCTGTCTAATCCCCTCCTTTCTGTCAGCTCACTCTGATCTGATTGGTCAGATGGTGTAGTCTGCTGTGATTGGTCTACCGCGTGCAGTGTTGCAAATGGCAGGTAGGCGGGCCTTACACGGAGTGACGCAAATCTGACCCGGAACTGATATTCATCGTTCGCATAATTCAGAGTCGACTCCTTTTTTCCCAAGACAATTACTTTGTTATTCGTTCACTTTTGGCTTTCCAACTTGGCAGACTGCTGCCATTCACACACAGCAACATCACACACTGCATGAAATGTAATTTTAAGGACATTGTACTATTTACCCTATAAAGTCAGCATGAAATTAAAAATGATCATTCTAATTGTTTTACACGCTGGCGAAGTATTCATTATAAATTATGAATCCGTTACGTTAACCTCCTCCCCTCCCGAACGACCTCTCTTCACTTCTGGTCATGAGGAATGGCACGAGGGCAGGGATGCAATGACTTTTACCTTTTAACGGTCAGTTGTCGAATCTCATTTCAGAAGACTTTTCAATCGGGTATACGTCACGATACGGAATAAAGACAATCGATACTTCCGTTTCATGCCGACTTTAAGTGCAGGGAGTTTAGGGACTGTGTGTGTGTAAGTGTCAGGTTTAGGAGAAAAATGTCCCATTCTTGGAATATGTCAATAGAAAGTCAAAACTAAGATAAACAAACAAACAAACTTGTGTGTGTTTATCTTGTGGTGATGCTCCCTCCGTCTCTGTGTGTGTCTCTAACATCACAGTCATCACTCAGTCTGGGCCCTTGTGTTTCAAAGCCTGGATTTGTGGACTTAAGTCGTTGACATTTCCATAGTAAATATACTTTTTTCTAGTTATGTCAAGACTTATGTCACACTTTTCTTTAGAAGGACATTTTCTGAATGATTCGTTAAAACATAAACGTCTAAATCATATAAATGCACTTAACTGAGGCTCAAGCATAAATCATGTCTGTTTGTGTTTTTGTTACTCTAGCGTCCGCCAGATAAATGTAACATGCTTTATTTGTAGTGCTTAGCAGTGCTCATTGTTGCAGCTCATTGTGACACATTTGTGATTTTCCAGGTCTTCAGTACCCCACCGAGAGTACGTTTGTTCAGCGTTTAAGGGAACTGGAGATGACTCAAGATGATGACGAGATTCCACTCATCCCCTCCACACCTGAAGAAATGGAACAGATGCTGAAATTATGCTCATACGTGCGTTTCAAGATTCCCAGACAGGTACATATACGTTTCGTTTTCTGAAGGAAGTAAAACACACAGTTTCTGAACCAAACACAAGGTAACCGCATCCATCTCTGTTTTTTGTGAAGATTCTTCAGGGACTAGTTGAGGTCCGTATTCCAAACAACGACTTCTACCGAGAGTGTGCGTACTTTAATGATTTGTTCAAAAATATTAGACCCAGGTTCGTAGACACAAGAAAAATTCTCAATTGTTCCTACAGGTTTCATGGAGCTTGTTGGAGAGAAATCGAGACATTCTTTACATGAGAACATGCATCTCATCACAGTTCCTCTTCAGGTTATTTGGGGGGAAAATGACCAGGTACAACCCACTGAATGTAGTGACATTCGTGGACGGGTGTGTAACAGATCAATGTTTTTCTTTACGTTTATGCTTTGACATCATCTGTTTGTTGTTCTGCAGGTGCTGGATGTGTCTGGGGCTTCTGTTCTCGCCGAGGCCGTCCCCGGTTGTCAAGTTCATCTCCTAGATAACTGTGGTCACTCAGTAGTGATGGAACGACCCAGAAAATCCGCCCAGCTCATCATGGACTTTATCATCGCACAGCAGAACGCAGGCAACAGCACAAAGAAACTTTCCTAAAACTGGACTGTATGTGATGTCGGGTTTAATTGAAGTTTAAGCTCTCTGCTGCTCACAGTAGGTTGTTAGAGGTCGTTGTGCTGCTCTGACCCTTTTTACCTTGAACCGATGAGTGACCACGAATACAGTTTATATACTGAAAGTAGTTTCGGATGAAAGCGTCTTACAAATACCAATATGTCATTTTCCAGACTTGTAAATAACCAAAGTTATTTTTTTAGCGAATGCTCAGGGACGTTGAGTGGACAAGCACTTCAGAAGCTATGCAGTTACTGTTAAGTGTGACTGCGGACTGTAGTTATATGAACTTTAAATAGAAACATTTGTGTTTATTATAAGAGACATTTCTAATTTTTCTCGGTTTAGTAAAGATTTGCTGAGTGTCGGTTATAGTGAGCAACCTACATAGACGGTACTTTTGGGCATCATAGGCCATATAAGAAGAAAAGAATCAAACATTTTAAGGAATAGTTTGCCCATAACTAAAAATGTGACTCGATGTCATTTGATATGATACTTCATCAGGAGCGACACACAAACCAATGATTTAAAGTTTGACGTGCCGCCATATTTAGTGCGACATTTCTCTTGATTTCAGTTTCACTAAATAAGCTCAAAATATCAATGGTTTTCTCTTACAAACGTATTGTTTTGCTTCAGAAGTTGTTAATATAAACATCTTTTTTATATTTGGTTTAACCTTTCCTTTACTCGTGACGCCCAGGATATCTCTAGATTGTGAGAGCTTCAGTGTCCTTTCCTTTCTCTTTGTGGTTGAGTGTTTATCTTCAATTTTAGGAACAATAGTTTTAATGGTGTTACATAAACATAACTTTGTCTTAAAGAACAAGGATTACATCATTATCTTTTCAGTATTTTGTATGAATCATGTTCCAGAACATGTCTGTACACAAAAACTCTTGAACCAGTGTTAACTACGTATTTTGGAAGTTGTGCAAACACGTTTTTAATGATTTCTTTGACTAGGTATTAAATAAACTGGTGACTTTAACAAAATCGTACAGAACTGATGTTTATTCATGTCATTAAAATGTTGTCAATGTCTGTGTAGGTGCAGTTTCCACAGCCTTAAAACACAAGAAACTCTGTGACGTTATTTCGTTTTATTTCATTCAGTGATAATGTATCACAACATGACGTTTGAAGAGTTCTTCAAATCACACAGGAACTTAAAACAGAACGTGGTTCATATGATGAACTTACATCTTTATAAAAGACACACAGTTGCACCGTGTTACGGACATTAAAATATCATGATAACAATGTATCACATATTCAAGAAATCATATAAACAATCCCTCACAGAGGGAGGATAATATAATGTTCGACTGAAAGATATTCAGATCTCAGTCCTCAACATAACCTTAAAAGTATATTCAAGATATAACATCTGAAATCATTGAGTCTTCTTAGAAGTCAAAAACGTTATACTTCACAGTACATAAATATTTTTACCACCTGAAAACAATTATTCTACCAATTTCCTCAAAAATGGAAATCAATGTAGACAAACTATTTCATTTAAAAAATGAAAACAATGTATTTTTTCCTTAATGGAAATAGTTACAATTAATATCTGGCCTAGTTAAAGCAAATTAATCTGATTAAATGTTAATCAAATCACAAATAAATATTTCATTATTAATAATATGTCCGTGACATTCAAAGTGTTCTTAAGGACAAAGATAAACTACAAAAGGCATTTAACAAAAAATGCAAAGAAATAACAATTTTGTGGCAAAATGTTCAGAATACTATTGTAATGTTCTTTGAATATTGAGTCTTCATAGAAGACAGAATCCTCAGTGTACTGTTTTTTACTGTTACAGTACAAATATCTTCTCCAAACTGGATCTGATGATCAATCTTTTCTCAAAAAGAGAAATTCAGGACTGAAATAGTTCATGTTGTCTAATGTAGACTTTCAATGGGTTGTTGTAGGTGTCTACCAGGGCCTCCAGATGGCGCTCTTGTTGACGTTCGTCTCTTTGTTGAAGGTGTTGTGGTGTGTGGAGCTCAGCTGAGGCAGGACACTTTCTCTCCTGATCTGTTCAGATGGTGTCTGCAGGTTCTGGAAGTGCTTCAGCAGTCTTCTCTGGCTCTGTGTCTTCTGTGTGTCATGTTTGGACAGAAAGTGCACGATGTCATGGACGCCCCTGGAGAAGCCTTGATTGACAGCATGTGAACTGGAGTCCAGAACAGACTGCTGGTGTGTCAGGAAGCTGACTGTCATCTCCAGTATATCTGCTTTCTCCAGCTTGGAATCAGACTGCTGCTTGAGGAACTCTGGATCCAGAAGAGCCTTGATCTGCTCGATGCTTCTGTTGATACGATCTCTCCGCATCTTCTCCACGATTGGCTTTCTCAGCTGAAAACAGAAATGAAAAGACGTTAAGTGACTTTGTCTTAGGAAACACGTAAAAACAGAAGACGTGAGAGGTGCTAAAGTCATGCTGATGTAAGCAGGTGCTGAATGTACCTTGTTGTTGGGATGGAGATGCTCGTCTGAGATGATCGTAGGTGTCATGTCTGTATCTCTGTGCTGTAGATCTCTGTGTAGAGCGAGTCTGATTTGCACTGCCTGCAGCTCCTCTATTTATACTCCCAAATCTCCATATGAATGTGTGGAGCTTGAGCTCGCTGGACTTTCTCACACTTTCTAGCCAATGGAAGAGCTGGAACAGACAATGAGGAATGTGGGGCCGCCCAATTCAGAGGTTTTCAACTTTATTGTCTTGGACTCCAGATGTGTGTGTTTGTGAGTAAAGATCTCATGTGAGGTTCCCACACTGACTCTCTGTCCTCACATCAATGAAACACAAAAGCATCCAGAGTCCTGAATGGAGCATTAGTGACGGCTGAAGACTCTCTGTTCTGCCTGACGTCATCAACCATCTGGAGGGAAACGTCCTCACACCGAACATGCCATGACTTAATGCACAGCATATTTTAATTCAGGATATTATTTCTTACTGAACATAATATTCAATAGCTGAATATCTTTTAATACAAACAAAATATTAATGTAAAACGTTAAGAAGACCTGTAGACAAATCATTTGCCTTAATACCACATGCTAAAGATGACTTAATTCCAAGAATACGTTTTCCATTTTTATAAAGTTTATGATGCGTGAAGAGAAACAAAAGTTAATATTGAAATATTGTTCATGAGAAGAAGTTGATCAGTTTTGTCGAGCTCATGTGTGTAAATTTCCATAAGTGTGTCAATTCTCTTGTGTGCTTGTGTGTTATATATTGAGGTTGTTTGGGGGGTTTAAGATGCTAATGACCCTAGAAGTGAGATCCTGTTCTCCAGAGTTTTCCACACACAACAATAGAAGTGTGTCTATTCATATGATAATGATGCTTTAAATGAGCAGCTCCAACAAGATCCATCAGGAGATGATTCACTGTCTCTTCAAGAACACATTGATTTTTACTTAAACTGAAGCATTTAGAGATCAGCACATTAACTTCTTCATATGTCAAAGATTTTTACAGATATATTTACATATTTACTTATTAATCCAAATAAGGGGTTGGGGTGATGTTTTGTTTTTTGGTGGGTGAAGTTTAGGGTCTTTGATCTTAAAAGGAAGAGAAGTCCTGAACTTTCAATGAGAACTTTGTTGAAGTAATCTGATTTTATTTTTAAGAGACACGAAGTCTTGAGATTTAAAAAATCACACAACAGTCTCTTTAAAATTGTTCAAAGTGCATGAAACCGAAACATTTATTCAGTCACGCTAATTCATCTCCACCCATAAATGAAAAGTATTTCAAATAGTGGATATAATAAAGCTTCATTTAATGCTCGATGTAATATTTCAATGACACTTCTGGGCCGTTTTCACAGCTGTTGGAAATGTAATTAAACAGAACGGTTTGTCAACAACAGAAAATCCACTTCTTGTCGTTTACAAAGTAACAGTTTTAAAGTTCAGTTATGTGACATTCTACCTGAAAAGACTGAATCATCTCAGTACAATTACAATACAAATATCTTCACCAAACTGGAACTAAATTCCTCACAAACACTCATCATGGTTTCTAACAGATATATGAAGTGGTTCATGTCAGACACTGATCCTCCTGCTGGAGACACAGAGACAAACAGCTTCACACACTTCTGTATTCATCACATTACATCACTCACACAAAACAGAAGTGTGTCTGTTCTCACAGGACTAAACACTCCATCAGCTGTGCTTTAAATCTACAGCAACGTTCTGTTATTAAAGGTTCAACTTGACATTTTAAGAAATAAAATAGACAAATTGAAATCCAAAAATAAACTATGCCTGGTGAGGTTTGTTTATATGCATAGATATTTAAATTATTCTTGACAATAATGCCAAGAAGAAAAACTTCTGTTTGAATGATTAAAGTTCATTCAAACTATTACACACACGCAACCACAAACACAGACGTGTGGAGACACATATTTGTATCTTGTGTTGTTTAAAAGTAGACTTAATTAGGATCTTAAATCTCATTTTTCAGTCTGTCAATTGTTTTCATAGCACACACACGCACAGACGTGTGGATAAACGCTGAGGGTTTGAGAGAACTGATGGGAGACACAGAGACACACGCTTTCCCACACTTCAGTCTTTACTACGGTGAATCACTCACACAATAGAAGTGTGTCACTGTGACAGAACTGAACACAAAACAACACGGCCGTTCCCACAACTCAAAACCATCTGCACACACTTTACATTTTTTATGTTCATTTCATTTTCAATGTTTATTTGTGGGGCTAAAGGCAGAAAACATTATTAATGATTTTGCTTAAAATATATAATTGTAATTTCCCATGTTTTAATACGAAAAAAATATTCACAATTTCTTGTTTATTATATCGTCAATGTTTGTAATTTTGATAATCTAGATCTCACTTACACTCATATTCAGCTTTGAACATCTTGTGGGAACCTGAATTTTCTTGAGTCCCCACATTCATACAGATGAATATAAGTGACCTTACTGGCAGATGGCAGTGTGAAGAACATCCCATCTATTCACTGAACACAGAAACAATCCACAGACTTCGTTCACAATTCTGAGGCTTCTGATTGGCTGAGATGAGAGAGATGCTGGTCTGTGAGTATAAATGGAAGCTGCAGATGAAGATCTTCACTTCTACAGAGACAACAGCTTCACACTAAGACACAAAGCCTTGAACTTCAACGCTTGAACCACAGGAAACAACATCAGTCATGGCAACATACATGAAGGTTTCTTTCCAGAGCGACATCAAACATCAACACGTTCAACACGCAAGGTGAATAACACCATTATTTTATACAATTATTATCATCTGAAGTGTTTCTCATGCGTAATATTTGAATTGAACCGCATCTAAAAGTGATTTTGTTCTTGTTTCAGATGTGTTCTGACGTGCTTGGAAAGAAAGTGTGGAAACAGTTTGGAGAAACTCAAGTGTGCTCTGGGAGAGTATCTTCAGAACGGCATCAGTTCAGATATTTTGGAGAGGGCCGTGTCTTTCATCACCTTGAAAAGAGTTTTGCTTTCGCATGACGGCTACTCCAAATATTCCCGTGACATTCTGCGTCTGTTTCCTGATCACACAGAGGATGTAGCAGCGTTATGTTCTGAAGAATAAACATTACATCACCATCATGATGATGTCATCAACAACAACATCTCCACACAAAGATTATAGAAATCAACTATAATGCTGTATATATATTATAGGATTTATATTTATATTGTAAATAATAGAGACTTTTAAATGTATATTTTGAGTGAAAATTATATTTTTGTATTTTTACAATGCATTATTATTGACAGTTACACTGCATATTTTTTCAATTGTGAAGTTAATGATTTTTGTTTTATAAATGAGTGAATATGCAGATGCTGTGAGATGAGTGGCATACGATTTCAAACCAAAAACGTATTTTAATGGAAGTGTTGTGATTTTTAAACCACACACGCGGACAATTCTGTCCAAAATAAAGAACATAAACGCACATATTCATTGTATTTTCATTTTATTACACAACCAGTCTATTGAACTTAAGGTTGCAATGGTCTGATCGTCCGCTCCTGTCAATCGTCTCTTTCGATGACGTAAACAATTTCAAACGCGTTTCAGCGCTAATGCGCATGTCTGATTCCATTGGCGCCATTTTCAAATTCAAATCCAGACCTGTCAAAACAACATGAACAGTTAAATAAACGATTACAGGAAACTTTAAATATGATTTTAGCCGAACAGAACATTAAATGTTTACATAATCTGAAGTTTACACAAGAGTTTCTTTAAAAGATCAGTTACTTCATCAGCAGAATCGTTGAGAACATTTGTTCCTATTTTGTAACGTAAAGTTGGAGCATCTGAGGCTGAAGAGGTTATTAGAGGACCATCAGTCTGTCATTACATTTGTGCTATTGATGGTTTTATTCTTTTATTTGTGTTTACATGTGCAGCTCTTTCATTAAAAACCGATATGTTCTTATGAAAATCATATTATCAGTAACGTTATGAATCCTCACTTGTTAATCTTTTTAAATGGTATTCTCTGTACAAACCAAATGCTCTTCTTTGGGTAAATTAGGAAATTGAAAAACAGTGTAAGCTTGAGGTAGAAACACAAATCACAGAGGAGGTGAAAAGTTGTTCATTTGATTGTTTTATTGCAGCAGAAATACATTCACTGAACTGCTTTAGTCTTTCAAAACGTTCAATAACCTTCACAGAAGGAAACAAATGATCACAAGATCAATTCACATCACTTATGTCAACAATGACAAAATATAAACCTCCACAGGAGGCACAAGGACAGCTGTATACAGTAAAAGACTGTTGATAACTAACAATAACAAACTCTCAAAACAGAGTCGATTAGCATCATGTCTATTATAGAGCAAAGAGAAAAACTTCACATAGGAAACATAAAGTCTGACTGCTGATAATCTCAGCCGTTATTAAATGTGTCACCCAATGTGGGCCATTTCATATAAACAACACAGAATTCATAACCATGACAGTAACATCAAGACATTCACATTTCAATATGATATAAAGTATCTGTAAGATAAATAATGTCAGAGGAGATAAAACACCTCAGTCTGGATCTCTTAACATAAACTGAGCAGAATTCATACAGCAAGATTCTTGCCATTACTTTACATTAAATTAAATTGGTTATAAACAATGATAAATCTGTTTATTCCCATCAGGACTTCTTAAGTCTCTTCATAGAAGACAGAATCCTCAGTGACTGTTACAGTACAAATATCTTCTCCAAACTGGATCTGATGATCAATCTTTTCTCAAAAAGAGAAATTCAGAACTGAAATGGTTCATGTTGTCTAATGTAGACTTTCAATGGGTTGTTGTAGGTGTCTACCAGGGCCTCCAGATGGCGCTCTTGTTGACGTTCGTCTCTTTGTTGAAGGTGTTGTGGTGTGTGGAGCTCAGCTGAGGCAGGACACTTTCTCTCCTGATCTGTTCAGATGGTGTCTGCAGGTTCTGGAAGTGCTTCAGCAGTCTTCTCTGGCTCTGTGTCTTCTGTGTGTCATGTTTGGACAGAAAGTGCACGATGTCATGGACGCCCCTGGAGAAGCCTTGATTGACAGCATGTGAACTGGAGTCCAGAACAGACTGCTGGTTTGTCAGGAAGCTGACTGTCATCTCCAGTATATCTGCTTTCTCCAGCTTGGAATCAGACTGCTGCTTGAGGAACTCTGGATCCAGAAGAGCCTTGATCTGCTCGATGCTTCTGTTGATACGATCTCTCCGCATCTTCTCCACGATTGGCTTTCTCAGCTGAAAACAGAAATGAAAAGACGTTAAGTGACTTTGTCTTAGGAAACACGTAAAAACAGAAGACGTGAGAGGTGCTAAAGTCATGTTGATGTAAGCAGGTGCTGAATGTACCTTGTTGTTGGGATGGAGATGCCTCGTCTGAGATGATCGTAGGTGTCATGTCTGTATCTCTGTGCTGTAGATCTCTGTGTAGAGCGAGTCTGATTTGCACTGCCTGCAGCTCCTCTATTTATACTCCCAAATCTCCATATGAATGTGTGGAGCTTGAGCTCGCTGGACTTTCTCACACTTTCTAGCCAATGGAAGAGCTGGAACAGACAATGAGGAACGCTCAATGATCCTCTATCAAAGCTGGTGTGTCAGGGCAGCAGGTGGAGGGCCGACTGGAGCTGATGGAGAGACTCACTGTGTGAATGTGGGAAAGTGGTGACCCTGTGGAGAGATCCGATCTGCTGCCTGATGTTCACATTAATGTCACTCAAACAGCACACGCTACTCAACACTACACACACGTGTGGGAAGAGACGCTCATTTCAGACAAACATCACATCGATGAAAATATTTCTAATTTTGTAGAACATCAAACTCTGTTTTACACTTGTGCCATCTCTTATAGATGGATGGACTTCATTTACTTTGTGCCCTTCATATCTGTTCATAAATATCATGCAGAAAACAATGTGCTATTAATTTTGCAATGCAATGTTTTTATGGTAAATGTACATATGAGTTTATTTGAATATATTTGTATCTAAAGCTTTAGAGTCGTGTTGTGGAATTCAGAGGTCTTCATCATTGTCTTGGACTCCAGATGTGTTTGTGTGTGTGAGTAAAGATCTCATGTGAGGTTCCCACACTGACTCTCTGTCCTCACATCAATGAAACACAAAAGCATCCAGAGTCCTGAATGGAGCATTAGTGACGGCTGAAGACTCTCTGTTATGCCTGACGTCACCAACCATCTGGAGGGAAACCTCCTCACGCTGACCAACACGTCATGACTTCATCCAGGAGTCACATTTGTTTCTACACTATTTTATGATCGTAATTTTTTCATTTAGAAATTCACAGTTTTTAACTGAGCATACTATTGATCTTGACTAAGTTGCACACTATATCTGAATGTATTTTTAATGCATTAAATAAAACTTTAATATAATGTGTGAATAAGACATGTAAATGACACTTTTGTACTGCTTTAGTACCAAATGCTAAAGATTAGTTTCTTTATTGTATAAAATTTCAATAATGTTGAGACATGAAAAGAAACTAAAGTTAATATTGAAATATTGTTCATGCAGAAGTTGATCAGTTTTGTCGAGCTCATGTGTGTAAATTTCCATAAGTGTGTCAATTCTCTTGTGTGTTTGTGTGTTATATATTGAGGTTGTTTGGGGGGTTTAAGATGCTAATGACCCTAGAAGTGAGATCCTGTTCTCCAGAGTTTTCCCACACACAACAATAGAAGTGTGTCTATTCATATGATAATTTCAAATACCCTGTGGACTTTTACAATTCATCTAGTTTTTGTTTAAAAATATTTCCCATGAAATACGTTATTTAAAATTAATAAATAATTTTTTCCAATAGGAAATTAAGGGAAATGTGTGTAAATTAAAGAAATATGCACCCTTACAGCAACTTTAGGCACCCCTGAATTTTGAAAATTAATTTATGTAATTAATTTATTTAACCCAAAGCTGTGAAAAATAACATTTTATTTTCACAAACATATTGCCTTTTCGTAAACTTTGCTATTTCTGACCACACATTCACAGCACAGATGATGGAGTGTTTAGTCCTGTGACAGACACACTTCTATTGATTTAATGTGATGAATACAGAAGTGTGTGAACCTGTTTGTCTCTGCGACACTAGCAGGACTCGCACAAATCACTTCATCTGCTTAAGCAGATTCCTCATTGTCTGTTCCAGCTCTTCCATTGGCCAGAAATCCTGGGAAAGTCCAGCGAGCTCAAGCTCCACACATTCATATGGAGATTTGGGAGTATAAATAGAGGAGCTGCAGGCAGTGCAAATCAGACTCGCTCTACACAGAGATCTACAGCACAGAGATACAGACATGACACCTACGATCATCTCAGACGAGCATCTCCATCCCAACAACAAGGTACATTCAGCACCTGCTTACATCAACATGACTTTAGCACCTCTCACGTCTTCTGTTTTTACGTGTTTCCTAAGACAAAGTCACTTAACGTCTTTTCATTTCTGTTTTCAGCTGAGAAAGCCAATCGTGGAGAAGATGCGGAGAGATCGTATCAACAGAAGCATCGAGCAGATCAAGGCTCTTCTGGATCCAGAGTTCCTCAAGCAGCAGTCTGATTCCAAGCTGGAGAAAGCAGATATACTGGAGATGACAGTCAGCTTCCTGACACACCAGCAGTCTGTTCTGGACTCCAGTTCACATGCTGTCAATCAAGGCTTCTCCAGGGGCGTCCATGACATCGTGCACTTTCTGTCCAAACATGACACACAGAAGACACAGAGCCAGAGAAGACTGCTGAAGCACTTCCAGAACCTGCAGACACCATCTGAACAGATCAGGAGAGAAAGTGTCCTGCCTCAGCTGAGCTCCACACACCACAACACCTTCAACAAAGAGACGAACGCCAACAAGAGCGCCATCTGGAGGCCCTGGTAGACACCTACAACAACCCATTGAAAGTCTACATTAGACAACATGAACTATTTCAGTTCTGAATTTCTCTTTTTGAGAAAAGATTGATCATCAGATCCAGTTTGGAGAAGATATTTGTACTGTAACAGTACACTGAGGATTCTGTCTTCTATGAAGAGACTAAAGAAGTCCTGATGGGAATAAACAGATTTATCATTGTTTATAACCAATTTAATTTAATGTGAAGTAATGGCAAGAATCTTGCTGTATGAATTCTGCTCGGTTTATGTTAAGAGCTCCAGACTGAGGTGTTTTATCTCCTCTGACATTATTTATCTTACAGATACTTTATATCACATTGAAATGTGAATGTCTTGATGTTACTGTCATGGTTATGAATTCTGTGATGTTTATATGAAATGGCCCACATTGGGTGACACATTTAATAACGGCTGAGATTATCAGCAGTCAGACTTTATGTTTCCTATGTGAAGTTTTTCTCTTTGCTCTATAATAGACATGATGCTAATCGACTCTGTTTTGAGAGTTTGTTATTGTTAGTTATCAACAGTCTTTTACTGTATACAGCTGTCCTTGTGCCTTCTGTGGAGGTTTATATTTTGTCATTGTTGACATTAGTGGATGTGAATTGATCTTGTGATCATTTGTTTCCTTCTGTGAAGGTTATTGAACGTTTTGAAAGACTAAAGCAGTTCAGTGAATGTATTTCTGCTGCAATAAAACAATCAACTGAACAACTTTTCACCTCCTCTGTGATTTGTGTTTCTACCTCAAACTTACACTTTTACTCAAAGAAGAGTATTTGGTTTATACAGACAGAGAATGGAATTTATACAAGTTTAACATTAATGAGGATTCGAAAACGGATAATAAGAGTTTCATAAGAACATACTACGTTAGATTTTGTAATAAAACAGCTGCTCGTCTAAACACAAACTGGAATAAAATAATAGAAACCATCAATAGCACAAACCTGTTTAAATGTAATGCCATTCGCTCAGATGATCTGCTCCAACTTGACCAAACACAAGACAAATGTCGTTCACATTAATAATACTAAAACAGCTTTTCTCTGTTGCCCTCTGGGAGAACAGTTTTTACCCTTGTGCCCTCACAGAACTGAACTTCAATTAATAGAAAACAAAATCATTATTCACAAGGTGTAAGGGCTATATGCTCACTACTCATGCAGCTACTGGTGTAGCTGTGAAAAACTGTTCTCAATATTATTCATTATTGTACAGCCGTATAATGACAATTAAAAGCTATTCTATTCTATTTCTATTCTATTCTATTCTATTCTATTCTATTCTATTCTATTCTATTCTCTATTCTGTTCTGTTCTGTTCTGTTCTGTTCTGTTCTGTTCTGTTCTATTCTATTCTATTCTAGTCTACATTGTACGAACCAATGTTCTCAACTTTCCTGCTGATGACGTAACTTTCATTAGAATTATTGACTGGTTGGTAAAACAAAACGAAAATTACAATAAATGTGTGCGTTTATTTTCTTTATTTTGGACAGAATTGTCATTTTGTGTGGTTTAAAAATCACAACACTTACATAAATCGACACTTCCATTAAAAGAAGTTTTGGTTTAAAATCTTATGCCACTCAACTCACAGCAGCATAAATATAGTCACTCATTTATAAAACATAAACACTCATTACACATTGAAAAGATGTGTAGTGTAACTGCCAATAATAATGCATATAATGCAAACAAAACTGAGGGACAGTTATTACAGTAAAAATACAAAAATATAATTTTCACTTAAAATATACATCTCAATGTACAAATCACTATAATTTACAGTATAAATTCCATATAAACAGCATTCTAGTGTATACAACTTTTCTCAACACAGTTTGTGGAGATGTTGTTGATGACATCATCATGATGGTGATGTAATGTTTATTCTTCAGAACATAACGCTGCTACATCCTCTGTGTGATCAGGAAACAGACGCAGAATGTCACGGGAATATTTGGAGTAGCCGTCATGCGAAAGCAAAACTCTTTTCAAGGTGATGAAAGACACGGCCCTCTCCAAAATATCTGAACTGATGCCGTTCTGAAGATACTCTCCCAGAGCACACTTGAGTTTCTCCAAACTGTTCCACACTTTCTTTCCAAGCACGTCAGAACACATCTGAAACAAAACAAGAACAAATCACTTTTAGATGCGGTTCAATTCAAATATTACGCATGAGAAACACTTCAGATGATAATAATTGTATAAAATAATGGTGTTATTCACCTTGCGTGTTGAACCTGTTGATGTTTGATGTCGCTCTGGAAAGAAACCTTCATGTATGTTGCCATGACTGATGTTGATTCCTGTGGTTCAAGCGTTGAAGTTCAAGGCTTTGTGTCTTCAGTGTGAAGCTGTTGTCTCTGTAGAAGTGAAGATCTTCATCTGCAGCTTCCATTTATACTCACAGACCAGCATCTCTCTCATCTCAGCCAATCAGAAGCCTCAGAATTGTGAACAAAAGTCTGTGGATTGTTTCTGTGCTCAGTGAATAGATGGGATGTTCTTCACACTGCCATCTGCCAGTAAGGTCACTTATATTCATCTGTATGAATGTGGGGACTCAAGAAAATTCAGGTTCCCACAAGATGTTCAAAGCTGAATATGAGTGTTAGTGAGATCTGTTAGATGATCAAAATCACAAACATCAAAAATAAAAAAACAAGAAATTGTGAATATTTTTTTCGTATTAAACCATGGGAAATTACAATTTTATATATTAAAGCAAAATCATTATTAATGTTTTCTGTCTATAGCCCCACAGATTAACAATGTGAAAAATATTTGAAATAAACATTGAAAGTGTTAAGTGTGTGCAGATGGTTTTGAGTTGTGGGAACGGCCGTGTTGTTTTGTGTTCAGTTCTGTCACAGTGACACACTTCTATTGTGTGAGTGATTCACCGTAGTAAAGACTGAAGTGTGGGAAAGCGTGTGTCTCTGTGTCTCCCATTAGTTCTCTCAAACCCTCAGCGTTTATCCACACGTCTGTGCGTGTGTGTGCTATGAAAACAATTGACAGACTTTTAAGGGTCCTAATAAAGTCTACTCTTGAAACAACACATACAAATGTCAAACCACAAATATTCATGAAATATAGATTGACTTCTCTTTTGCCAAAGAATATTACGCCAAAAAGAGTTAACGCCAGCTCCAGTTGAACATCCCGTGCCATCCTCCTGCGAGAGCCTGTGGACTGACTGACCACACCAGCTCCAGCTTAGGAAATTCCTCCACCCAAGAGCAAAGAAGGACTACTTGTTATCACATTAATGCTAAACAGTATTTACAATACTTTGAATTTAATGCTGAACTTACATCACATGACAGCAGTTGGAAGTTATAGCTGCACTCAGCTACATTATGCTATTACTGTCTTCCCCGCTTATAACATTCCTCTGTTGTCTGATATCAGTCACAAAATGAGACAAAATTAGACCTAAACCGTTTCAACAAATGAAATTTCCTAAATCACAATTAATAAGCTCTCCCTGTGATTCGTAAACATTTACTCAGTAACTTTGAATCAAAGCTGTGACAGGTCAAAGGAGACCAGGCCCTCCCGGCTGAGACTGGTTTCTCCCAAGGTTTTTTCTCCATATATTCATTATTGGAGTTTTGGTTCCTCGCCACATGACCGCGTTGGCTTGCTCACCGGGAGACTGCTACATTAGATTAGCTTAAAGGTTGGTTAAATGATGTTAACATTGCTTTATTAGAATGACCTTGTTCTACAAACACCACGCACTGTACTGTTTTCTGTGTTTCTTTTTTCTTATTTTCTCCTGTAAAGCTGCTTTGGAACACTGCACATTGTGAAAAGCACTGAGCGCTGTATTAATAAAATCTAAATATTCATTTAAAAATCAAACCAGGCATCTTTTCATTGTCAATTTCAATTCTTTCCCAATGAGGAAAGAAAAAGTAGGATTCCTTTTATAAAAGAACTCACACCTGCATTCACCTTTAAATACAGAACGTTGCTGTAGATTTAATGCACAGCTGATGGAGTGTTGAGGCCTGTGAGAACGGACACACTTCTGTTGTGTGTGAGTGATGTAATGTGATGAATACAGAAGTGTGTGAAGCTGTTTGGGAGGACACGAGTGTGTGTGACATGAACCATTTCATATATCTGTTAGAAACCAGATTCATTGTTGTGTGTTTTAGCTCTTCCATTGGCTACAAAATGTGAAAAACGTATTAAATGCATCAGTAATTTCTTCCATGTAACGAATGGCATCATATGATGGAAAAGAGACTGATCCTGCATGAGAAGAACATCTTCTAGCGCCCTCTAGAGGCAGTTTTTCATTGATACGCACAGTATTTGCGCCTGGTTTTATAGCCTTTTTATCTGCCTTAATGAAAGAACAGAGAAAAAAGTTACTTCTACTTTCTGTTATGGCATTACTGTCCTGGCCTTTTATTAGTTTTCAAAAATAAATGAGACATTTATGTTTAACATTTTACACTTAAAAATGCAATATTCGCAACGCCTTTTCCCATGTGGCCCACGTGAAGTACCGCAGATGACCGCGCATGCGCCTTGCAGTTTGCATGTTGACGTTTGCTATCCAGCCAAGAACTAGAAAATAAAACTGGCAACAAAGTCATTTAAACTGCACACTGTAATACCACTGTGAGGTATTAAAAAAACGATGTTTTTTATTACATAATGTTGCATCAAATACGTTTCATTTGTTGTAGTTATTAAAAGCAGACAGTTCTATAAATTCTTTATTTTACTAAGGTTTTAACAGTAAGCACTTATAATTGAAAGACGCGCAGGCGCAGACGCTACCTGGGCACTAAACAATATATATTTATATTTACGCACTAAACAAGTGATCTTATTAATAAAGTTTTAGACCTCCTGTAATACGAAATTAAGCTTAAATTCCCAGTGTAAAAATGGTCTTTTCAGTAAATATATTATAATGATCTATATATAATAATGATCTAAAATGTGTTTCAAAAGGTGCAGATACAACAGAGCATGAGAAACAGAACGCATTCACAAACCCTCAGAGACATTACAACTCAACTAAAGTTAAAAAAGTCTCATAACGAATTAAAACGAGGTTTATTTCAACTTTTAAAAAGCAAACATTTAATTGCTGACTTGTGGGAAACTTGTAGAGAAGCTGTTTAGAATTAAGCTTCATTATCATATGAAAAGACACACTTCTATTGTTGTGTGTGGGAAAACCCTGGAGAACAGGATCACACTTAACAGTTTCACAGACAAGGTTTATCTTAAGCAAAAAAAAAAAGAAACATTGAAAGAAACATTACCTTTGTGCATCTTTAGACAAAACAATGGAACTGACATCCTTTACGATATGTCTGCAAGTTATTTTCAGTTGAGACATTCATTTATGTCTGAGTCTGGGACTAGCCTTAAAGGGACACTTCACCCAAAAATGTAAATTCTGTCATCATTTACTCACCTTCGAGTTGTTACAAATGTGTACACATTTCTTTGTTCTGATGAGCACAGAGAAAGATATTTGGAATAATGCGTATAACCAAACAGATATCAACACCCATTGACTCCCATAGTAGGAGAAATTACTTGATCATTCTTTTACTCTGTTGAACACAAAAGAAGACATTTGAAAGAATTTAGGACAGTTCTGGGGCACTTTTGACTTACATTGTTTTTTTCCTACTATGGTAGTCAATGGGTGTTGAGATCTGTTTGGTTATACGCATTCTTCCAAATATATTTCTCTGTGTTCATCAGTACAAAGAAATGTATACACATTTGGAACAACTCGAAGGTGAGTAAATGATGACAGAATTTTCATTTTTGGGTGAAGTGTCCCTTTAAGCTTGTCTGTGAAACCGGGCCGTAGTGTCATTAGCATCTTAACCCCCAAACAACCTCAATATGTAACTCACAAGGGACTTGACACACAGGTGTTTAGATTTATCTGATGCAGTTCGTGTAACTCGCAGGAGCACCTATTGTAAAAAAAAAAAGGTTTATGCATAATGAACTGAAATCTATATTTCACAGAAACATATTTTAATTGTGTCCATTATTATTAAAATTTAGAAGCATAAATCTTATTTACTGATTTAATTAAAATATTTCCAGCATTATAAAGCAATGTTTATTTTATTTAGTGTTTTAGGTTTACATGTTTAGCAAAGTTGTGTTTAAAAGTTTCGCTTATCATTTAATGGTTTGGTCAGCGTGAAGACGTTTCCCTCCAGATGGTTGGTGACGTCAGGCAGAAGAGAGAGTCTTCAGCCGTCACTAATGCTCCATTCAGGACTCTGGATGCTTTTGTGTTTCATTGATGTGAGGACAGAGAGTCAGTGTGGGAACCTCACATGAGATCTTAACTCACAAAACAACACATCTGGAGTCCAAGACAATGATGAAGACCTCTGAATTCCACAACACGACTCTAAAGCTTTAGATACAAATATATTCAAATAAACTCATATGTACATTTACCATAAAAACACATTTTATAAAACTGAACACTTTATTAATATGAGCATGATGTTTTCTGTCAATGAATATCTAAAAGTTTTTATTAATGGATATGAAGGACACGATGTGAATGAAATCCATCCATCTATAAGAGATGGCACAAGTGTAAAACAGAGTTTGATGTTCTACAAAATTAGAAATATTTTCATCGATGTGAAGTTTATCTGAAATGAGCGTCTCTTCCACACGTGTGTGTAGTGTTGAGTAGCGTTTGCTGTTTGAGTGACATTAATGTGAACATCAGGCAGCAGATCGGATCTCTCCACAGGGTCACCACTTTCCCACATTCACACAGTGAGTCTCTCCATCAGCTCCAGTCGGCCCTCCACCTGCTGCCCTGACACGCCAGCTTTGATAGAGGATCATTGAGCGTTCCTCATTGTCTGTTCCAGCTCTTCCATTGGCTAGAAAGTGTGAGAAAGTCCAGCGAGCTCAAGCTCCACACATTCATATGGAGATTTGGGAGTATAAATAGAGGAGCTGCAGGCAGTGCAAATCAGACTCGCTCTACACAGAGATCTACAGCACAGAGATACAGACATGACACCTACGATCATCTCAGACGAGCATCTCCATCCCAACAACAAGGTACATTCAGCACCTGCTTACATCAGCATGACTTTAGCACCTCTCACGTCTTCTGTTTTTACGTGTTTCCTAAGACAAAGTCACTTAACGTCTTTTCATTTCTGTTTTCAGCTGAGAAAGCCAATCGTGGAGAAGATGCGGAGAGATCGTATCAACAGAAGCATCGAGCAGATCAAGGCTCTTCTGGATCCAGAGTTCCTCAAGCAGCAGTCTGATTCCAAGCTGGAGAAAGCAGATATACTGGAGATGACAGTCAGCTTCCTGACACACCAGCAGTCTGTTCTGGACTCCAGTTCACATGCTGTCAATCAAGGCTTCTCCAGGGGCGTCCATGACATCGTGCACTTTCTGTCCAAACATGACACACAGAAGACACAGAGCCAGAGAAGACTGCTGAAGCACTTCCAGAACCTGCAGACACCATCTGAACAGATCAGGAGAGAAAGTGTCCTGCCTCAGCTGAGCTCCACACACCACAACACCTTCAACAAAGAGACGAACGTCAACAAGAGCGCCATCTGGAGGCCCTGGTAGACACCTACAACAACCCATTGAAAGTCTACATTAGACTGAATGGACATTTGTTTTCCTATTTTGGAGAAAAAGTATTTTTCATTTATGGAACGTTGCTCTTAATTGACCATATTGGTCATAAATATCTGTAAAGCTGTCATGCCAGATATTTGTTTTGACAAATTATTCAGCTTACAATAAGCTTTTCATTTCTTTCAAACGTGAAAGATTATTTCTATAGTCTGAGCAATATGTTGTTCGTCTTTTTTGTGTGTGGCCAAGAGTTGGCTTGTATTCTACATTTAGAACAAGATCTATGATCGAGTTTTGTCAATTGTTTGCACAAGAAGTTAAAACCCATTTGGGGTTGTTGTATTATTGTTTCTAAAGAAATATAGCAAATTATAAGATCTCAATTCCTGGAGATTTTAAAGCTCTTGCTTCAATTTTCTTGAAGTCATACTTTATATTCTACTTTGTATGTGGATGCTTGTGTACACACTTCTATACTATGTATTATTGAACTGTCTTTTATAAAGACGCCTTCCATAGGCATCCTGAAAACCTTTTCACTGTAAATGTGAAACTTTGTTTCCTTCTGTGAAGGCACTCATTTAAAGTTTTTTTTCTTTTAAGGCCATTGAATGTATTTCAATCAGTCTGTGGCGAAATAAAACAATCAAAAAAAACAAAAATCGGTTTGTGCTTCTTTCATTTACTTTTGTCATTTGGCAGACACTTTTATCCAAAGGTGAAAGCATTCACATCAGCAGTAACCAACATGTTTTAAATGCAGAAATGATCACTAATGCAGAGAAGCATTTGAAATCGAAATGTTTTTGTATTTTTGAGTCTGAAAAGTAAAGCTTCAATTATTAGAGAAAATGTTCTATATAGGCTATATATCTGCAGTCTTCTCATATTGAAAAGAGACCCAGCTTCACCCTGGGTTAAAAAGATGACACTATCATTAACCAATGAGAGAGACTTGACACTTGAGAATGACACAAGCTTTTAAAAGTCATTTGCACAGGCAGTTTTAGAAAATGGTGAAAGTCGGGCGAGGAAACCTGATAGAGGTTGTAATGTGTGTTTATTTCACAGACGCTTTAGTTGAATGTTTCAGTCTCTTTCTTTTATTGTGATTTGTAATTGGTCAAACTGTAGACAAGTTCCCTAACTTCTTCCTAAAGGAATGTGAAATGTTCATTTTAGTCTATGAGAAGTTTATGATTCTTATATTTGTTTTGATATCATATCCATGGGTATCGGTCACAGAACTATTTAGTACTTTTACAGAATTTATTTAGCAAATTATTTTAACCAAAGTTACTTAAAAATAAGAGTGCATAACATTTTGTCCACTAATTTTAAAACTCTTCTACATTAAAGTTTATTCGAGTGTGCTTTTAGTATGCATTAAATTAAACAGTGACGTCAACTTTCAATCTGCTTTGTATGCTTTTACGGACAATAGTCTTTGGTATATTTGGTTTATACTTCTCATCTTTTGATGGAAACACACTTAAAAGTGTAGTGGCGTATTGTAAGTATTCTTGGCTTGTAGTTTATTCCTGGGTGTCCTTCTGAATCACTTTAAGCTAATGTGCAAAACGGTTTAGAGCTAGAGACCCTTTTCCTCAAATACATTCAGAATTTGGTTAACATGTCGCTGTTATTAAATCTGCAGGGTTGTGGTGAATTACATTGTTTTCCAAAATGGCTTCAGTATATTGTTTTTTTTTTACAACCCTTGTTGTGGGTGAGAACAGGGACTTTTGCTTCAATTTTCCTAACTCCAAAATAATGGGTTTTATTGAGGCCTATTGGGATGCTAATAGCACTAAGCTGTGATTCTGGGTACCAGGACTTTCCCACACAGAACAATAGACATGTGCCTATTCACATGATAATGAACGTTTGGGCCTATAAAACTTCCCCTGGGAGACTGTTGAACGCCTGTCATCTAGTGAACAGATAAACACCATTCATGACAGCTTGACAACTATGTGCTTATTTACATTTATAGAGACACATGAACACACAGTAGAGAAATGAATCGTAAAGCGAAGCTGGATTTGTGTGTTTGTATATTGTTATTACTGTAAACGTCATTCATCATTCCCAGAACACTGTTGAATGTGTCTCAATAAATGACCTTCAGTGTGTTAGGATACTGAATTTGGATATCTACCCGTCCCCATCTAAATAAATGTTATGTCCATAGAAAGCACATTAAATGTGGTTAAAATCTCTACTTTATGGTTTCAACTATGTTTTTGGAGAATAAAATGTCATATAATGTTACATTGCCAGTGTAACACAATATTTATTTACAGATTCAAACTTCATGCTTATTCTGACTTGCACATATTAAAATATATAAAAGAATAAGGGAGCATATTACATTTTATTTTGCTTTAAATGAGTAAAAAAAACTATGATTGACATATGGGTAAAACCTAGGATAGTGGCTAATAAAAGAAATGTAAAATTACAACTAATTAGCATTTGGGGAGAAAGTAATTAGTATTTTA
The DNA here is from genome assembly GCA_006030095.1 of Triplophysa siluroides. Classification (NCBI taxonomy): domain Eukaryota; kingdom Metazoa; phylum Chordata; class Actinopteri; order Cypriniformes; family Nemacheilidae; genus Triplophysa; species Triplophysa siluroides. The sequence continues at coordinate 41,539 of VCII01000314.1, read as the reverse complement.
ATATGTCCAAAATTTATTTTTGTTTTAAATATACCTGACAAGATTGTAAAACTGAACGACATCTTGGTGGGCGTCTTCTGTAAATCAGGGGAAAACACAATTTAAAGCAATATTACACTTATTGTGTTTATGCTTAACCCCTTTTTCGTCTTCGACTCATGTATACTTCAAGTGCATTTTATTAGGTATACTTGATGTAGAAATCATTAATATCCATATATGACATTGTATACTAATATCAATGTAGTGGTATATTTTAATATTTGTGACCAAATTGGCCCACTTTAAATTGGCCCACTTTTAAACTGCATTTTCTGTTTTCACTGCAATTACACAACAAGAGAAGTTAAATACAAGTAAAAAAGGAATGAACAACAAAGTAGAAGTATGTTGAATTTATTTGTCTTTCCATATGATGGAAAATATTTTTATGCACACTTTTACACAAAGGTGTTTGCAGAGAGATGCTCTCTTGAGAATAGTCTTGTCAATACAAATGTCGTCATAGCAAACGTGCACATACACGTTATTTCCGTTGAGCATAGAACTGCTCACAAAATATATATTTACGGTAATGTACAAATACTAGTTAACATACACAGTAGTATATAGATCAAATATCTATGTGTTACTCTTAAGACTTCAACCCTCATGGAGGGGAGTTTATATTCTTTACAGAATTACAAGAAATGGTATAACTTTCCAAAGATCATCATTTAAGAAAAATAACCTACATAGGAAGGTGATACACTGATGCAGGTGCCACATTCCAAAATAACAAATGTTTTACAATCTGAAAAGACTGAAATGAGAGATTTCAACAAGAAACAGAAAATAAAGCTTTATAAAAAGCTCTTTGACAGTCAAAGAATGCAACAAAAATACACCTTATACGGTGAAATTCATACCCATTGAGTATTTTTGTCAATAAAAATATTGTTTAGTTCACTGAACTAATTTAAAACCTTTTGTCGGGTCTCTACACTGTGTGTTATCGTTGTATTTTACAATACATTATTTCCAGCCTAAAACAGCTTTCAATCACATTTCCTCCAGGAGAAACTCATCCATTCATCATTGTCCATTCAGTCTAATGTAGACTTTCAATGTGTGAGCAGTTGTTGTAGGTGTCTACCAGGGCCTCCAGATGGCGCTCTTGTTGACGTTCGTCTCTTTGTTGAAGGTGTTGTGGTGTGTGGAGCTCAGCTGAGGCAGGACACTTTCTCTCCTGATCTGTTCAGATGGTGTCTGCAGGTTCTGGAAGTGCTTCAGCAGTCTTCTCTGGCTCTGTGTCTTCTGTGTGTCATGTTTGGACAGAAAGTGCACGGTGTCATGGACGCCCCTGGAGAAGCCTTGATTGACAGCATGTGAACTGGAGTCCAGAACAGACTGCTGTGTGTCAGGAAGCTGACTGTCATCTCCAGTATATCTGCTTTCTCCAGCTTGGAATCAGACTGCTGCTTGAGGAACTCTGGATCCAGAAGAGCCTTGATCTGCTCGATGCTTCTGTTGATACGATCTCTCCGCATCTTCTCCACGATTGGCTTTCTCAGCTGAAAACAGAAATGAAAAGACGTTAAGTGACTTTGTCTTAGGAAACACGTAAAAACAGAAGACGTGAGAGGTGCTAAAGTCATGCTGATGTAAGCAGGTGCTGAATGTACCTTGTTGTTGGGATGGAGATGCTCGTCTGAGATGATCGTAGGTGTCATGTCTGTATCTCTGTGCTGTAGATCTCTGTGTAGAGCGAGTCTGATTTGCACTGCCTGCAGCTCCTCTATTTATACTCCCAAATCTCCATATGAATGTGTGGAGCTTGAGCTCGCTGGACTTTCTCACACTTTCTAGCCAATGGAAGAGCTGGAACAGACAATGAGGAACGCTCAATGATCCTCTATCAAAGCTGGTGTGTCAGGGCAGCAGGTGGAGGGGCGACTGGAGCTGATGGAGAGACTCACTGTGTGAATGTGGTGACCTGTTGAGAGATGCCTGATGTTCACATTCTGCAGCACGTGTTCATCATTACTGTAAATAATCGAAACACTGTTCAAACATCTCTCTGGGTGCTACAGGATACCATTCTAACTACACATGTCACATCACAGTGATGTCATTCACATATGCAGACTAAATTCTTTTAAAAATAAAAAAAACCTGTATTGCCATACAAATAGTTTTTAGTGCATAATTGTCGTTTTTTCACATGACTGGAATTTTGAGGAATTTTAGTTATTTTAAAACAATTAAAAATACAGTGCAAATCTGAAGTTTCATCATGATCTTTTTCTGATTCTGCTTAATCACTGATGAACCCCAACATCACACTCACAACTTAGACTCCAGATGTGTGTGTTTGTGAGTAAAGATCTCATGTGAGGTTCCCACACTGACTCTCTGTCCTCACATCAATGAAACACAAAAGCATCCAGAGTCCTGAATGGAGCATTAGTGACGGCTGAAGACTCTCTGTTCTGCCTGACGTCATCAACCATCTGGAGGGAAACGTCCTCACGCTGACCAACACGTCATGACTTCATGCTTCAAGTCAACAAGTTATAAGCTTAACTCCATAAACAACTTTACTGATGTCTGGTAATTGTATTGCATATGATATCAACTTTAACATAGCACAAAAAAAACAGGAAATATTCTTTCATTTAAATCATTAGTAAGATATACATATAAAAGATTTAAAACATCATTTTTATGTTACGTGCAAGTAAAAGTTACGATATTGTTAAGATTGTGTTTCGCAGGAGACGGTGTCTCAATGGTTACACTTACTGCATCACATTAATCTAAACACCCATAAGTGTGTCAAGTCTCTTATGCGTGTGTGTTATATATTGAGGTTGTTTGGGGGGTTTAAGATGCTAATGGCACTAGAAGTGAGATCCTGTTCTCCAGGGTTTTCCCACACACAACAATAGAAGTGTGTCTATTCATATGATAATGAAGCTTAATTCTAAACAGCTTCTCTACAAGATTTCCCACAAGTCAGCAATTAAATGTTTGCTTTTTAAAAGTTGAAATAAACGTAGTTTTACAGTAAATTAATAAATAAATGAATCGATTCTGTTCTAAAACATAACACCTGAAGTTGATGTTGTATATAGTTTAATGTGCTTCTGACCTCCGGTCTCTTTAGTTGAGTTTTACTGTCTCTGAGGGTTTGTGAATGAGTTATGTTCCTCATGCTCTGTTCATTCATATTGTTCACTTACACAACAACAGAAACACACAGAAGACACATGTCTCCACATTTACACTGTTTTTAACGGATCATCTCACTACCTGATATTTTACTTTCCTAAAACAAACGGTATGTTTATAATATGTTTCAGTAATATGAAAAGATTACTGATTTGTCTAAATAGTGATTGAAGCACATTTTGTTGTGTTTGTATAAAACAATCCACATCAATTCACATCTAGTTGTTTGTAAATGTTAAAATTTTGATTTATTGTTAAAAAAATTCAGATATAAAAATTGGTTTGTGATGCTTTTTTTAACAAACTACAATTCCAGTGATTTCTGTAAAGCATTCATATTACATTTCATGTGGCTCTTGCATTTCCATAAAATAAATTCTGTATTTACAAATGAGTCAGTTTTTATCAAGAAGATGATGTGCAGCAAAACATCCATCTCTTCTGACATTTCACAAATTGTAACAATAATTTTGATACTGTCAGCAAAAAGAAAAAGTATAATGATGCTGAATTAAAAACGAATTGAAATCTAAATTAATATTTTCCATTCAACATTTTAATTCTCTGTGGACTATAATTCTGTGCAGAGCTGTCTGTTGTCCATTGTTTGTTTCCCTATTTTTGTAATTGAACTTTTTGTTTTTGCTTAGTCATGTTAGAAGTCTCTGTTAAGGTGTGATATCATTATATTAATATCAACATGAATTCTGTGCATTTTAATTCAAATCACAATAATCTTAGTGGACGTTCTCATTCTTTATACCAATAATGTAAGTGTCTCATTTATTTAGTTAAGATCCGAATTCCTCGACAGAACAGAAATGCCACAGCAGAAACTAGAATCAACTTTTTATTTTGTTTATCATTACCCATGTGTTGAGTGCAAATAAATAGGCAATAAAACATTGCAACATGCATGAAGAGACCTTCAAAACACTTCGGATGCATACTAGAGTACACATTAAATAACAAACTTTACAAAAGTCATATAACATTAACCACACAAATGGTTCAGAGGGATAAATAATCAACATTTCTCTACAAGAGAATGATATTACAACACAGGGGCAGTCTTCACAGAAACTGACAGAGTTTAAACATTAAACTAGAAGATCCTCTGCGTGGACAATATATTGAGAACCAACACAAACATTCACTCGTGACTCCACAGAAGTGAGTTACCGTAACGTTTGCTGGAAATTATACATAAAAAAGCCAAACTTGGCTTGATATTATGTTATCATATGTCAACAAAGCATTTATCATAAAGATAACATATTTTCCCAATTCCCAATAAGGGAAATTTTAGCAGTTACATGAGATTTACCATCTCAAAAATGTGATAAACCTTCATGGAAGGTGTATAAAGATAAAAGTGTATTTAACAACACACAATGCATTTCTAAAAACAGAAACAAAATGCCCTGAAGAGCAAATAAAAACTTAAAATCAAGTCCAAAAATATTGTCATCAAATTGATGTGTATAAAAACATCTGATTCAGTTTAATAGTTTCTGCACATCACACAGAAAATGTATGAACCAAAATGTGGTCCACATCCAGTGTCTAATATAGACTTTGCTTCTTTCCAGTCCTCCAGTCTGTCTGGTTTTGCCTCCAGAGGGCGCTTTAAGCTGAAATCTTAAAGTTGCTGCAGAAGACCAGCTGATGCAGGATCAGTCTCTTATTTCCACCACATGAGGTCATTCTGTATGGAACCTGTTTGAAACATCAATGCTTGAAATCATACCCTGGATCCAGAAGAGCCCTGATCTGCTCAACGCTTCTGTTGATACGATTTATCAGCATCTTCTCCACGATTGGCTTTCTCAGCTGAAAACAGAAATGAAAAGACGTTAAGTGACTTTGTCTTAGGAAACACGTAAAAACAGAAGACGTGAGAGGTGCTAAAGTCATGCTGATGTAAGCAGGTGCTGAATGTACCTTGTTGTTGGGATGGAGATGCTCGTCTGAGATGATCGTAGGTGTCATGTCTGTATCTCTGTGCTGTAGATCTCTGTGTAGAGCGAGTCTGATTTGCACTGCCTGCAGCTCCTCTATTTATACTCCCAAATCTCCATATGAATGTGTGGAGCTTGAGCTCGCTGGACTTTCTCACACTTTCTAGCCAATGGAAGAGCTGGAACAGACAATGAGGAACGCTCAATGATCCTCTATCAAAGCTGGTGTGTCAGGGCAGCAGGTGGAGGGCCGACTGGAGCTGATGGAGAGACTCACTGTGTGAATGTGGGAAAGTGGTGACCCTGTGGAGAGATCCGATCTGCTGCCTGATGTTCACATTAATGTCACTCAGTTAAATACAAGACTTTGAAAAAGTCTTAAATAGTACTATGTAGTTTGTTATTAGAATTGTCTATAATATATGATATGTGCATCAACAGGGTGTCTGCAGAACAAAAGTCCAGAAATAATTTTAAACAACCAATGTTGACCGATTAACTTTTCATTCTCCCCGACATCACCAACAATCTGGAGGGAAGCATCCTCATTGGCTAATGGTAAGGTTTTGTTCACAGTGTTTAAAAGTGCTTTTTATGTATGTTTTACTATACATTACAGCAAATATGTACATGCAAGGCTTTATATGTCCAGATAAATAAAATACAAAAAGATCTTAAAATCATTATTCTTAAATAATTCATACTATAATACATTTTTTAATAAAATAATTAATTATTTTGAGTGAATCTTATTGCAGTATAAATGGATTCATAACAATGGTTTAAATCATAATTACAGAAATATGAACATAGAAATTTTGTCATTGTACATTTGATTTGTGTGTTGTCATTACGAAACGAGTAAATGAGGGATAAGCATGACCTGACCTGAGTTAGTGTCATGATTACAGATGTCAAACAATCTGAGAAATAATGCTTGTTTCTTTAATGATTTAAAGTTTGTAAGCTTGTTCATTACAGTTCAGTTTTGTGTTTTCTTTACTTAAACCATCATCTCTTGAGTAAACATGAGTATTTTGAATTTGCGTAGTTTTCATTTATTAGCCGGTGTTATTAGCCGGTGTAATAATTCCAATTATAATTATAATTCCAATAAATGTGTTTTCTTTTTTTAAACCATCATCTCTTGAGTAAACATGAGTAGTTTGAATTTGAGTATTTTCATTTATTAGCCGGTGTTATAATTCCAATAAATCAATAGATAAATCTTTTTTTTTACATATTTATTTTACAGAAAAAAGAAAGCATGACACACATGTGATTTATAAACAATCATGAAACAAAAATGAAAATGATACACGGTATCGTTAAAAATGGAAATGTTATTCTCTAGACTGAGTGTCCTCGAAAAGAGAGCGCAGTCTAACACTTCTAAAGACAAAGTAAAGTTCTCTTCAAGAGAAAAGTAAATAAACTTTTTAAACTAAATACATAAAATGTAAATGCAATGCAGCTTGGTTTCCACAAGCTATTGTGCATCACAAGCAATGTACAGTAAGACACGCTGTGAACTGTTAATCCTGCCACAACAAATTCTGCAATGACATTTCAAAGTCATTTATGGGCTTCAAAATCCAGAGAGAGCAAGCAAAGTGCTGTATTCCTCCGAGGTAGATGTGTTTACACACAAAATAAGATCAAGTGCTCAAATTGTTTAGTTCAGTCTGTGATGGATGTTTGCATCAGAACAATGGCTTCACGTCTTGTTCTGGAGACGGAGAGAGACGCAGAATTTCTCGAGAACCTCTTGAATAGCCGTTGTGGAGGAGCAAAGCCCTTTTCAAGCTGAGGAATGACACCGTCTTGTCCAAAATGTCAGACGCGGGAATGCCATGATGGAGATGGTCTTCAAATATCGACTTCAGTTTCTCCATTTTGCTGAAACACTTTCTCTCCAGGCTATAGAGTTTACACCTGCAGGGCAAGATCCATGTTATTGTATGCACAAAATGGTTTTGAAAAATCTGAAAACTTTGCTGTTTTTTTGCTGAAAAACTTATTGCGTCTTTCTGAATCTTTCTTACCTGGCATAGTGGATGTTGTCTTGAGGTGTGATGTCCATGTAAGCAGGCATGTTTTATGCTGATGCTGATGCTGATGCTGATGCTTCGGTGGTAGAAATCAAATCTCACACTAGACCGACATTTAAGCCCATATTTATACCAGAGAGCATCTGCAGCCAGCCAATCAGAGAGCAGAGAAAAATCAAACAAAAGATTTGTCATATTCTCATTGGTCTGTGGGTTTTTAACTGAGCTCTTGACTGGACAGGTGGGATTTTCTCTCTAGTGCCATCTGGAAGAAGGGTCAGCCCCCGGGAATGAGAGAATAGCTGAGGGCATGAGGACCCACAGTTTCTCAGTTCTCACACTAGATATGGAGATTTGTGCAAAATACTTACTGTATGCGGTTTGAATCATCGAAGTTTAAAAAGTTTAAAACTATGTTATGTGTTTATATTGACTTAAAACAAAGCAAAACAGGACAAGAAAAGCAACATATAAATAACTACATCAAGTTCAACACGGTGTTAATAAATAAATACAGCCACGGAAAAAATTAAGAGACCATTCCAAATGTTCATTTAATCATCATTGTTAGTATTGTGTTCATTCCAGTCATTATCAGTCAAAACACACAAACATCAATGTGAAAGATTTTCAAGATAATCAAAGTTATCACAAAAAATATATTTCAGAATTTTTCCTAGATCCCGTTTCTCCAGCTAATTTTCTGCAAATAAATGCAGATAGAAAAAATATTTGTATTTAAAATGGGTGAAATTTAGCAAAAATGTTATTTTGTATGCTGTTTGATGCATTAAAGTTTAAATATATTAAGAAAGACTCGTATATATATACGATTTCCATTTCTCTCACTACAATGAAAATTTTTCGTACATATTTTCTCTATTCTGTTTAGTGCATTGGACTGAAGTTTAAAGGTTATATGTATGTTTTTATTGACATAAATAAAAGCGAAAAAAAATAAAAAAGCAAACAAATGCAACATTAAACATGTCAATAAAAAATAAATATATAAAGCAAAGAAAATTTACTACATCCAAAAGTATTTTCCTACAGATCTCTTGAAGTCCAGCCCTGTGGGAACCGACACACTTCTATTGTCTGTGTGATTTAATGTGATGAATACTGAAGTGTGGGAAGCCGTGTGTCTCTGTGGCTCCCACCAGCTCCAGGAGCGCTGGGGCGTGTGATCAGCGTTCATATGCTGTGAGCCAGCTGTGTGTGTGTGTGTGTGTGTGTGTGTGTGCGTGTGCGTGTGCGTGCGTGTGTGTGTGTGAAACACAAGCCTGAGAACAGGTACGACCACAGAACTCATACAACACCTGCTGTGACACAATATCTTCTTACAACATCTATAATGCATCACATTTACTGATATTACAGTACTGAAATGATTTTTAAAGTTAAACATTTCAGAGACATTTTATTTAATAGATAATATATGATCATTTATATAGATAATATCAAACTCAAATTTTTTTGTTTTTCAAAAATCATGTTTTTTATTATGTTATCATGCTTTTATTGTGATTTATTGTGTAAGTAAGCTGTATGTTTTTGTTATTATGGCTTAAATCGAAACAAATCAACTGCAGTTTGATTGATAGTAATTGGTATTGGAACCAAACTCTTCATATGATCATTTATATTTATATAGATAATATATGTAATTTAGAAAATCTATGTAGATTTACTATTCAGTTAACGAAAACATGTAATGCACATATATAAATATTCTGTTAAATGCATTTCACATCTTTAAATTTGTAGTAGCACTAGTGGAAAAACTGTGTTGCTTTTAAAAAAGTTCAATCTCAGCGTGGCACGTGTTTGATTCAGATGAGTGTGTGTTAATTGAGTGACTTTGATGTGAACATCAGGCAGCAGATCTGATTTCTATACAGGGTCACCACTTTCCCACATTTTCACAGAAGAGCCCACACACCCCTCCACCTGCTCCCCTGAGACACGCGCTTTGTGTCCTGAATAGAGGATCATTTACCATGTGATACCCCACATTTCCCCCCAAGCTCTGCCATTGGCCAGAAATCCTGGGAAAGTCCAGCGAGCCCAAGCTCCACACATTCATATGGAGATTTGGGAGTATAAATAGAGGAGCTGCAGGCAGTGCAAATCAGACTCGCTCTACACAGAGATCTACAGCACAGAGATACAGACATGACACCTACGATCATCTCAGACGAGCATCTCCATCCCAACAACAAGGTACATTCAGCACCTGCTTACATCAACATGACTTTAGCACCTCTCACGTCTTCTGTTTTTACGTGTTTCCTAAGACAAAGTCACTTAACGTCTTTTCATTTCTGTTTTCAGCTGAGAAAGCCAATCGTGGAGAAGATGCGGAGAGATCGTATCAACAGAAGCATCGAGCAGATCAAGGCTCTTCTGGATCCAGAGTTCCTCAAGCAGCAGTCTGATTCCAAGCTGGAGAAAGCAGATATACTGGAGATGACAGTCAGCTTCCTGACACACCAGCAGTCTGTTCTGGACTCCAGTTCACATGCTGTCAATCAAGGCTTCTCCAGGGGCGTCCATGACATCGTGCACTTTCTGTCCAAACATGACACACAGAGACACAGAGCCACAGAGCAGAGAAGACTGCTGAAGCACTTCCAGAACCTGCAGACACCATCTGAACAGATCAGGAGAGAAAGTGTCCTGCCTCAGCTGAGCTCACACACCACAACACCTTCAACAAAGAGACGAACGTCAACAAGAGCGCCATCTGGAGGCCCTGGTAGACACCTACAACAACCCATTGAAAGTCTACATTAGACTGAATGGACTTTGCCATTTGTTGTCATGTTTTGGCAAAAAAGTGTTTATCAAAATCCATTTTGGAAAAACGTATATCTTGAAAAGATTTGCAATACAGTGAAGGCTTTACTTCACTACATTAGATGTTGTGAACAAATGCAAAATGTGAAATTCATTTTGGATGTGTATGTACAAGGCGTTGTTTGAATACTTCAAACGTTAGAAAAATGCAACGGTTGAAACTATTTTCCCATCTTTTTTTGGATGGCTGTTCATTAGTTATTTTAAGGAATATTAACATGTGCTTCATATTGAAGAAATGTTTATCTTAACCTTGAACCTGTTGGGTAAAGTCTCATTTTGAAGATTTTGACTATAGTTCCTTTTTCTTGGAACAAGTTTGGTTTAATGTTTTAGTTTCTTTCATAAAGAATATGGAGTTTTGATGGTAACATCAACGTTTTTAAATGACACACTTATATTGTATCAATATAACCTGTTTGTGTATACACATTGCATGTGTAATGGGAAAACATGTCTTCTCATTAGAGATAATAAATCAAATTGCTCTTCAATCACCTGTTGTGCATCGATTCAATTCAATTTTATTGATATAGTTATTTTCACAATGTGCATTGTTCCAAAGCAGCTTTACAGGAGAAAAACAGAAAACACAGAAAAGGTAAAACACAGTACAGTGCGTGGTGTTTGAAGAACAAGTAAGGTCATTCTAATAAAGAAATGTTAACGAAATTTAACGAACCTTTAAGCTAATCTAATATAGCAGTCTCCCGGTGAGCAAGCCAACGCATCTCGCAGGAGGGTGGCACGGGATGTTCAGCTGGAGCTGACGTTATCATTTGGGATTGGCATATGGCGTTCATCTGGACATCTGGATGGGCATCCCGAGGTGGGGGTGGAGGGCATAAAGGGACTAATTAGCATGGCTGCTGTTCATTAAATGTTTATATTATGTGAATGCTTGGCTAAAAATATGTGTTTTTAATCTAGACTTAAATTGGGAGAGTGTGTCTGACCCCGGAATAATATAGAGAAGGCTATTCCAGAGGTTAGGTGCTACGTTTGAGAAAGTTCTGCCCCCTTTGGTTGATTAAGTTATTCTTGGTGTTATCAAAAGTCCGGAGTTTTGAGATCTTATAGAGCGTGATGGGTTGTAGTGTGATATAAAGCCTTAAACGGTTTAGTCCCTACCTACAAAGCTTCTGAGTAATTTAAAGAACTTTAAAGTCAATCCGATACTTAATGGGTGGCAAGGGATGATCAAATTGGGGTTACGTGAGCGTATTTTCTGGACCTGGTTAGAATCTGGCGGCTGCATTCTGAACTAACTGCAGTTTGTTTATTGATGATGCAGAACATGAGTGCATACAATAGTCAAGTCTTGAGGTCGTAAATGCATGAATTAGTTTTTTTGCATCAGCAACACATCAAATATTTCGTAGTTTGGCAACATTTCTAAGGTGGAAGAAGACTGTTTTTGTGACATTTGAGATGTGATTTCCCAATGACAGGTTGCTGTCTAATATAACGCCTAGATCTTTACCTGTATTTGTTGGAGTTACAGTGCAGCCTTCAATTTGCAGGTGACAATCTGAAATATTTTGTTTACCTGTCTTTGGTCCAATAAGTAATATTTCTGCTTTATTGGAATTTTTAAGGAGGAAATTACTTGTCATCCAATGATTTATGTCTTGGATGCACTTGAGATATATCTGAGTAGGCCTATCATCTGTATAACAGTGCATATTATTATAATATTCAATCATATTAACAGGGATGTAAGACTAAAAAGTATATTAAATACAGGGGATTTTTAATAAATATCATCAGTTATGATAAAGATGTTGTAGAAATTAAATCATTATTAAACTTAATTATTAAAAAGATCAACCTCAAATCACGGGATTTCATAATGACGTCATGCTCGCCCTACACCGATTTCTTATAAACAAAGATGGAGAAAAAACGACACTAAAAGTCCAATAGTTTCAGAACATGCAAACATCGCAAACATGTGTCATTACACAAGGACAAACTATACAATAAGTAACATATAACACCGAAGTTTTGTCGAACTCGTCAACTGTTTGATTTGACTGCCTGCAGGTGCGCGCGCACTTATACGTGACGCAGCGTTTCCCGCTGAACCCCCTCGCGCCTCAGAAAACGAACGGTCGTTTAGCGAAATATAAAGTCACCTGCTGGTCTGATCGTGGCACACGTGTCTATTTATAACCGAGGTAAGAGTCATTTCACGGTTTTTCCACAGTCAGTCAGTCAGGGAGGAAGCAACAAAAGTCGCGATAAGTTGAAGGTGAGGCTGTTTTAGCCCTCGGGCTTCCGTCCGTCTCCCGCTGTGGGAAAGCAGTACCACGGGCCACTAAACGTGTGCCTGACAGCGTTTAGTGGTGTTGACAAGACCAACACGTCTGTGAGAGATATTAAAACGACACAGACACGCTTCGGAGTGTCTTTGATCCGTGTATAGCTGAAGGTGTTGCTAATGCCATGAAGAACGACCCTGTTTCCCAGGCAAGTTTAAGGAATTGAACGTCAAGTGAGAGAAATCCTACATAAAATCAAAGTTGTAATTGAAATATAAGCATTATACCAAACTAGGCTACTGTGTTTACAACTGTAAACATACACGTGTAGACCCGTTGAATTATGGGGGAATTAAAGTATTAGGACTGGAAGTAACAGGTCTGAGGTGTTTAGCATAATATTAACAAATACACGATATAGCCGCATGCTGTACATGCTAATAGCATTATTAACTCAAGTAATTAAGCAAATTCTAGTGATTTATCAAATATGTGCATTTTTACAATAAACAAATGACATCCATGAAATAATTTAGGCAACGGGACCGTATTTTCAAAATGACGCTCGCAATGGTCATTACAATATCATCAAATATGTAAAACAAAATGCGAGAACTTACCTTTGCTCTTCCCATGGCCTTCAAAAGATGCAACTTCCTGTTGAAAAACTGATTTATGCATGGAAAATCCCCAGTTTTTCAGAGTATATATTTAAATAAATGTATATGAAGCAAAGAGGATATATGGAGTTACACAACAATAGAAAAAATATATTTTTAAAGATTTTAATGATTATATTTTATGGTGAAGAGGCTGGGGACAAGAAATAAACACTATATTTCTGTTTAAGGTGGTTTTTATCTTTTAGCTTAAATTTGCCGTTAGAATAGTATGTTGGACACTTTGCTAAATAATAAAATGTATTTTTGAAATGCTTTCTATGCATCATGGCCCATTTACTATAATTGTTTTTTGTTTGTTTTTAAATCAATTTATTAGTGGTCAAAACCATTTTTTATTATAAGAAAGCAATGTCTTGTCTTGTAAAAAATCTTTCTCTAAATGTTTTGACAACTGAACAATTTTTCATTTAAAAAATCATGTCTAGATGTTTGTTACTGTCCTGTATTATTTCAGGTATTTTGGTTTGCTCTTTACATTTTTGACGCTGAAGTATGAAGTCAGGCCCAAAAAGACGTGCAGTTTTTAATTCAAGTCATTTTCGTTACCAAAATCACATTATGGAAAAACTGATTGACCTGTTGAATATTTTGGGTGATACCAGCTAAGATAAATGGAAGTGCCGTGGGATTTGCGCTGTCAATGGTTTGATTTGATTTGTTGTGGACGCTACACCCACTTGTCCCCGAGTGTGGGAAAGCTAATCCGGACTGGGACTCATGGCTTTGTAATGCTAATGAGCTCCTATAAATAGAGGAGTGAGACCCTCATTCTCAACACAACCACTCGCTCTCCTCGGAGAAACATCACTGAAGAATGGCTCCAACTTACACTACTGACTACTCTACACTTTCCAACAAAGATAAGCATAAAGTAAGTATCATATACTTCATGCGTGACTTTAATCTTCTCATGAATTCTGTCATGCATTTTAAATCCAACGAAGCAAATTCCTAACCGCATCTTTTTTTCCCTCATCAGTTGAGAAAACCTGCAGTGGAGAAAATGCGCAGAGATCGCATCAACAACTGCATCGAGCAGCTCAAAACCATGCTGGAGAAAGAGTTCCACCAGCAGGAACCAAACACCAAGCTGGAGAAAGCCGACATCCTGGAGATGACCGTGGTCTTCCTGAAACAGAAGCTGCAGTCCAAGTCCTCAGCTCCACAGAAAGCTCACTTTGATGGCTATTCCCAGTGCTGGAGGGAGACCATGAACTATCTGTCTGTCAACTCTAAGACGGACGGCGTACGTCAACATCTGAACCGCTGCCAGGAAGCCCAGAGATCAGCTAAAGATGTCAGTCTCGTGTCTCCAGTCTCCTATCAGAGCAGCAAGGTCATCGTGAAGCAGGAACCGTGTGCTCACACACCTCTCTGGAGACCTTGGTAGACCTTCAAAGACTTTATTACAGAACTAGATGGTGGTTTTACCATCTCTTATGTTGTAGGAGATTTGTCCTTTATATTTAAAGTTTTGAAAATGTATTTGTATGCATGAAGGGAAATGTGATTTCACAATGTGAAATGATAATCTTCTGCATATGTTGTGATCAGAAAGGTTGTTTGTAATATGCCTCTCTGGTTTTCCTCATGGATGGACATTAAGTTTAATAGTTGAGTTATCTTAACAATGAAGAGTCGAGGGATGTGTGTCTGACTCCTGTGGAGTTCAAGTATTTATTTGCAATGTTTGCTCAATGCCTCAGTGCATGTTGTTGTTTCTTCTTTAGAAGAATGTGAACTTTCACATGTTGATAATAAATGATGTCATGTTAAATTATATGAACACATTGTCACAAAACAATCATGCCTACTTTGTTACGATCTCATTCTTGATTTTCTTTTATACACAAAAGCTTTTAAACATTTCCAAACCATCATCAACGAAGTCAAACAGGTTGCATGTTTAGCCAATGGTAGTTCAATCACACTAATTTCCGTGTTGACAAATATAACTCCCAACAAAAATATAATTTCATTTAACAAATTTTTATTATGTCACATAAATAATGTTGTGATGCCAACAATATATCACGTTTTAAAGATAAACTTAATGTTCTTCATTTAAAATGTAAGTATTACCAAAGCATTTCAATTTAAGATTCACCCAAGTTTACTTCTATAGCACTTTCTTCAACTTGCATTGTTTCAAAGTAGCTGTACAGAAAACACAATCATACAATAAATATATATAGCATATAATGAATATAAAAATAGTATCTACATATTAAATCAGTGCAACACTATTGTCCTCCAAAATATACTCTTTGAAATGTCTTCAGTGCCATGCGAATTGCACACATTGAAGTGAGCTTGTGTATAGGATAGCAGCATGACTCTAGAGTTCTGAGTGTGAGAAAGTACGCAGGACCATAATGCCTCTGTTTGTCCTATGAAACCCTTGATAATAGGCTCTGTGTGCTGTCAGCTCTGGTTTCATCTGACAGCTGCTGGGGCTGGACGGCCTGATGGGGTGGAGGCCACGTTGCTCGTGTGGGGCCGGCTTCTCCAGGATTTCCCACACTCGTGTGTCGGGCTCCAGTTTCAGATCAGACATTAAGGAAGTGTGCCGTGCTAAATCATCCATTAGGTATGGTAGTGTGAACCCTGACCCCTCCCTTCGATTGACCCTAATTCACATGTGAGACCCCTGGGAAACAGTTATTCACTTGTTGTTTGAGTCAACTTGTTGCAGCCTTGAATTCATCTATTGACACTGATCATGTGATGCTGAAAGTCCCCGAGACTTTAGAAATTTTTGTCACACTTGTCTTTGGCATCATAACCATTATTATTCTTCATAAAATGTATTTAAAAGTTCTTTACAATTGATATAACTATATTATTTACATATTAATGTGTGAAACAAGGCCATATAAAAAGAACAAAGGTAAAACAAATATTATGTATATTATTTCTATGTAATATTTATATTCTATATTTAATAATTTAATGTTAAACCAATAAATGTCTTAAATGTTTTTACTTAGGTTCAGATCTTTTCACATTTAAAGCAATTTTCCTTTATCAGTTTGCTTATTTAAGTGTTTTTCTTTGTCTTAGTATATTATTATTAAAAATAAAGGTGCTTCATGATGCCATAGAAGAACCTTTTTTGTCTAAATGGTTCCATAAAGAACCGTTAACAGTAACACCCGAATAACTTTTCTGTTTCACAAAAGGTTTGTGGTAAAAACAGGTTCTTCATCTCATAAAAAGGGAAGAAAGAGATGGTTCTTTAAAGAACTTTTGACTTAATGTTTCTTTGTGGACCAAAAATGGTTCTTCTATGGCATCGCTGTGAAGAACATTTTAAACACCTTTATTTTATGCAGTTTTTTTTATCTTTTTTTTGCAAATGCTTTGGTAATGCAAATCCATTGTAGTTTATCTAAATCACATTTCTGAAGAAGGTTGGTATTTGTTTTTTGTAAAAAAATACAAAAAATCTTTGTGTGAAAACAAAAACATCTTCATCTTGAATAAATGTAAATTTCTGTTGTCAAGAAGGGTTAAACAGAGATATTTCATGCGATTTGATTGGCCTGATGCCTCCGACACACTTTTCATGCTGCATTCACTAAAGGTTAGACGTATTTTACGACATTAGAGTGCAAATACAGTAGACGTCATGTGCCTGGTGAATTTACAGCACTGGGAAGCCTTTGGTCTCTGGGGAGGTGTTATCAGGAGACGGCACACCTCTAGTGCACACACACACACACGCACGCACACACTCACACACATTTAATGGCTGTTATATCTCCTTACAGGATTCCCCCTCCTCTCCAGGTCCAAGCCACTGATGTTATCTGATGTCTCAGACGATCTTCTGATTGGCCCGTGAGTGTGGGAAAGCATCAGATGCATCGGACCCATGCTGGTCGACACAAAGGCATTGTAAAGAGAACATCTCTGTGTGTCATCGTTGCAAACTGTAACATGAGGTCGGTACTGTATGAAGCAGCCTTTCATTAAATAGCAATTGTCATAAAATAATGAGGTGACAAAGAGTACGTTCATTCAACAGTAAGAAGAGCTCATGGTTTGCACCTTAAAAAAGTCTAAAATTAGAGGTCACTAATTTTGAAATTGTTTCCTAAAACTTTCAAATCTTTGCAAAATCCTGTTCAGGCTTTTGTAAACAAAGATGAATGTGAATATTATAGAATGATAATAGAATAAAATTATATAAATTATTGTAAATATCACTAAAACATTTCCAGGATTAAAAATTAGCATACACGACTCACAAACCTTTGACTTTTCTACATGCATTTAAGTTGGCATATTAAGAGTATTAAATATTTTACTATTGTCAGAAGTAAACAGAACTGATTAAAAGTAATAAACTAGTAGTTTTAGCTATGGTCATTTGGTCATTTTTCGTTGCATCATCACCATAATTGATCAAAAGTTATGTATAAAAGAAAAATGAATTCAAAGGATTTTTAGTAATGAATTGCTTTTATTAAATGCAATGTTAGACACACAGTGTCCACGATACGTTTCAGTACCATCACAAGAACAAACATTGTTTTTCTGTAACCCTTACAAAGGGCTTAACCAAATCAAACATCCAATATGATTACACACAAAGCTCAGATTCTGAGCAAAACCACTGTTTCTAACTGAAACATGAATATCGGAATACACCGGAACGCAGGCGTCATACTATCACAGCAAATACATTTGCAAAGACAATCTTATTCAAAATAAAACTGTTTCAAACTTCAACATGAAGCAATCGAACACATGCTCAAAATGAACATGATAATGGAAATATAAATCTCCTACAACATAAGAGATGGTAAAACCACCATCTAGTTTCAGTCATAAAGTCTTTGAGTGTCTACCAAGGTCTCCAGAGAGGTGTGTGAGCACACGGTTCCTGCTTCACGATGACCTTGCTGCTCTGATAGGAGACTGGAGACACGAGACTGACATCTTTAGCTGATCTCTGGGCTTCCTGGCAGCGGTTCAGATGTTGACGTACGCCGTCCGTCTTAGAGTTGACAGACAGATAGTTCATGGTCTCCCTCCAGCACTGGGAATAGCCATCAAAGTGAGCTTTCTGTGGAGCTGAGGACTTGGGCTGCAGCTTCTGTTTCAGGAAGACCACGGTCATCTCCAGGATGTCGGCTTTCTCCAGCTTGGTGTTTGGGTCCTGCTGGTGGAACTCTTTCTCCATGGTTTTGAGCTGCTCGATGCAGTTGTTGATGCGATCTCTGCGCATTTTCTCCACGGCAGGTTTTCTCAACTGATGAGGGAAAAAAGATGCGGTTAGGAATTTGCTTCGTTGGATTTAAAATGCATGACAGAATTCATGAGAATATTAAAGTCACGCATGAATTATATGATACTTACTTTATGCTTATCTTTGTTGGAAAGTGTAGAGTAGTCAGTAGTGTAAGTTGGAGCCATTCTTTCAGTGATGTTTCTCCGAGGAGAGCGAGTGGGTTGTGTTGAGAATGAGGGTCTCACTCCTCTATTTATAGGAGCTCATTAGCATTACAAAGCCATGAGTCCCAGTCAGGATTAGCTTTCCCACACTCGGAGGCCAGTGGGTGTAGCGTCCCTGACAATGGAAGAGGCATCAATTATTTCATGGTTAACTGGCCTCAGGGCTCCCACACAGGCAATGGTCTGAGCATACTGAACACAAGCAGGTTGTTATTCTTTATTACCTGGGAACCTCACCTCTCGCTGATAAGACTTCTGCAGATGGGTGCCGCGGACACGTGATAATTTCCCAAGAGATGCTGAAGACAGAGATAAGACATTACACACCTTATCAGGCAAAGACAGATTCAGCACAGCAGCTGGCTTAAAGAACAATAAAAGAGTCATTTCGACAAACCAAAAAGCTGATGAACAAATTGAATGGTGTAAATGATAAAGCTTTTGATTAAAAAAACGTTACCTTGATAAACATTGAAGTGGGAAAGAATATTTAGTTATCCAAAACATTCTTGCAGTAACATAAAAACAATTATGCATTAAATGTTTTAAAACATGGTTTTTTATATTCTTAGTGGAATGTTTAAAACATTTAAATATTTTTATAACCACGTTTGTAAATAAATAAATAAATAAAGGTGAATATTATTGTATACAAATGTAGGTTATTAGTATTTGCTGCCTGCATTTTTTCTATTATTTTATTTTATTTTCCTTCCATATAAAATAACATATTAAATCTAAAATACTAACAAATATTTCAATCTCGTGCACTTTGAACCGCATTCGCTGCGAATGTCAATTAAGCACAATCATCCCGTGCTCTCAACGATGGCACACTTCTATTGTTAGCGGCCCCTCCCGTACTCAGAGAGTTTTGGGTAATAAATGGACAGCCAGTGTGGGGAAAGTCGGGCTGGATCCTGCTCACACGTTCTGAAGTCAATAGAGCCGAGCCCCTCCTCTATCTCTCCACAAACAGCCTTTGAACCTGCTGCTCAGATCAGAGACGCCGACGGCCTGAAAGACACGTGTGTTCTCACATCACCTGCTCCAGCGCCCTCCCTTCTCTTCTTCACCATCATTAACATCCAACATCTGCACCAACATCTCGCATGAAGAGCAGTTTTGTCTCAAGTAATATTCAAATAGTACACTTACAAGTGTACTATTAACTACATAAAGTATGAAAGAGAAACTGAAACTTGGATTTTGCTTAATAAAAGGAACTTATTTTTCTAAAGGGTCCTCACTTTATACACCATTTCTGCATTTATACGACATCTTATCTAAACTCATGCAAAACTACTTGTGAACAATCTTCTAACTGGACACCAGATGTCTTTTGGAGGGAAGCTCACTCTTTCTTTGGCCTCTTTGACCACTTCGAGACTCTCTTCCAAACCGTGAGTCATGCTGACAGATGACACTGATAGTTTCAGAATGAGAAGCCAGCATTCCACCATACACCCTCTCATCATTCAGACGAATAATAGACACAAACAGTGGTTGTGTCAGTGTGTCCAGCTGCATGTCTCTGCAGTGTGGAATGTGTGAGAGCTCTGGTGAGTCTCTGCTTCCCACACTTCAGTCCCATTCAGAGAGAGAGAGAGAGGCGTCCCGCCCTGCTGCCGCTGATCCATGCAGCGTGCCTCATTATTCTCCTCTCTCAATAGACCATCTGGTCTTCTGCTTGCACACACAAAGCTTCCCTCTCCCACACACACCTCAAAGGTGCAGGTACACGCTCCTGAGGATTCGTTGATCTCCGCACACAATCCTGCCACCACAAACAAACACGGAGTCGTGTGGACGAAACGCATCCGTGCATGCTGCAGTCTCTCAGAGTAAATCTCACAATGAGCGTCAACAGGTATTCATCCGAGACATTTCAAATGCTGTGGAGCAAACAGGCCACCACAGAGAGACATCGACAGTCGATTTCTGTAAACCGAAAAGGGCACCGGGTATCACCCAATGTCACGTACTGGCTCTTTACAAGGGCCTGAGCGCTGAATGCCAACGCACATGACACTGGAATGTCTCATCGAGACCCAGATTCCAGCGCGAGGGAGGCAGGGGCTTCCCAGGTCCCGTTTTTATGAAGAGGGGGACACTTCACACTGGGCGCACAGCGCTGAGCATCTGCTCCGCTCGCTGTGTGTGCGCGCGGGAGAAAAACAAGAGCCGGACGAGGGGGCGCCCACATTCAAAGGCCCTTTTTGCAGAGTGGGATGGAACGTATTGTGGCTTTAGCGGTCACTTTTGGCGGGAGACGAGAATTGGTGTGGGAACGGAATTTGGGGTTAACCAAACCGCATCACACTTTGAAACGCCTCCGGATACTTGGAGAAACACAAAGCTGTGCATCTCTTGCATTTAAGAATATTATTTTCACATTCCACCAACTCAAGTGTTGTTTTGCGATTTGTTTTTTATTCATACCGCACAGGTAAAAGTAAATGGAAGAACATTGTTTTACAACAGGCCAGATCAATGCTCATACATTGATGATGGTGTGCCGTGCGTCAACATCGCAACTAATTGCTTTGAAATAATAATGTAGTTACCCAAAACGTTTTTTTAACCGAGCCAAGTGAACTGTGCATGAACCTCGCATGTCAAAAGCACTACAAAATGCCTGTCAGCGGCGGGCTTTGCTCAGCACACTTTCCCGCGCGCAGGAGCCAGCTGCGCCTTTGAGCTCTTTAAAGTCTAATCCTGGAGTCTGTGTTGTCCCAACTTTCCCACAGCAGAACTTCAATGGGGGCCAATAGAAGTGTGCCGCACTCCCCACAGCATTAGTAATGGTCTCTGAATGAGGCGGCAGGTCCCCCTGAGGACACACGGAACAATGCTTAACAAATCATTCAGCCTAAAGGCAACTTAATTGTCTTGAATGCTGCTGCTGCTTGATCTTAAAATTGAGATGAGCAAGCATGTTGATGGAATAAATTCAGATTTTTTCTAGAGCACAATTTTCACAATTTGAGAACATTTTAGCACGAACATTAAAAAGCAGAAATGATACAAAACAGGAAAATTGCATGGTATTAAATATGCTTAACATTATTCATAACCAAATCACAACTAAACTTTTCCTGTATTGAACCTTTAGCCACTGCCTCAAAGTAACTGAAACCTGAAAAGAAAAAAAATTATTCACTTTTACAAAAAACGAGTTTAAAGTCTAAACTAATACTTTATTCATAATATTTATAACCAATATAAATAGTCCCAATATGCACAATTGCATTGCAAACATATAACGTAATATACATAAAATAGGCTAGTAAACATTTGATCCTTGGTGATTTTTTTAATTTGGTAAACTATTATCTGTGGTCTAGAGAATTCGAGCGGGAAACCCTTTAAAATTCCGATAATCTCTTTTGACCCCTATTGATCATGTATTTTCCCGCCGGAATAGTCACGCAGGCTGTCAAAGGCTCGTGGACACCCGCAATTTCACGCTTCCCATTTACTGCGTGCGTACACGCACACGCTCCACCTGTTTGAGCGCGCACCTCTTTTGTTTCCCGGCAAAGTCACTCAAAAGGGGATCAGGCTAATTTAAAGTTTTCCCATTGAACCTCGAGCCGCTGTCTGATTGGCGCAAAGTGTGGGAACCAGAAGACGCGCGCAATCCGGGTGTATTTAACGCGACAGTTTGTCAAGAGAGACAGAAGCGCGCACTACCGAACTTTACTAAAAATGGCTCCGACTATTTACAAAGTGACTGAGACAGGAACTAAAAAAACCAATGTAAGTATTTACCTTTGCCAAACTGTATTTACAGTCTAAACTAATGCTTTCCATGAGTGAGTTTTACTGAACGGAAATGTAACGAAAAACCTTTTTCCAGGTGAGAAAACCAGTGGTGGAGAAAATGCGCAGAGATCGCATCAACAGATGCATCGAACAACTTAAAGTTCTTCTCAAGACGGAGATAAAAGCCAGCCAGCCGTGTGGTAAACTGGAGAAGGCTGATATCTTGGAGATGGCTGTCATTCACCTGAAGAAATCCATGAGGACAAACGATAACGCACATGCGCAAAGTTACGCGGACGGGTTATCCAGGTGCATACAGGAGACGGCGCGATTTCTGTCAGTTCACAACCAGCTCCAGACAACCAAATTCGCTTTGATGGGACACTTCAACAGCACCGTGCAACCCAAAACGAGCGAAAAAGTCGTCTGCGCGTCTGCGCCCAAAGACAGCTGTCAAGCCGTTTCCAAACGCGCAGGAGAGCACGCGCTTTGGAGACCCTGGTGATCTGCGTGGCGACTTTATAAAGACACATAGAGAATGATCGTATTCTCTATTTGAGTAGAACATATTGTTTGTTTAATATATGTTAAAGTAGACAGCATCTGTCCAGACGCATAGAATGTACCAGTCTACCCCATGTCTCATCTGAGAGCACATAGCTAATGCTTTACTTCACGCGTGTGAAGATGAATATTGTTTACATATGGTAAAAACGAGGACCCTGTCACCTCCGTATATTTTTGTGAAAATGAGAACTGTGTCACCTCTGTATGTTTTTGTCAAACATCTTTTCATAAAAGATTTATAAATGATCTATCAATTGATAGAATGTAAAACTGTGTTGTTGTTTAAAGCAATAAACTAAAATTACTGTATTTCTGGTTTTCCGTTTATTTCTTGAACAGATCACGGGTCATAATTACAAACTATAACAAAATCGCATTTATAGTTTATTCATTTTTAATACAGATTTAATACATAAACCCTTTAAAGTTGAAGTTAAAATCTCTAGTCACTTAATAGCTTAGACTGTCTAAAGCTCTTCCACACTACAAATAAAATACTATATGGCACTCTGTTGCCTTCATTAAATACAATTGAAGCAATCCGAACAGGTTTGATACTTCATTCTCAGTAGTGAAAACTCATCACTGAAGGAATTTAGTCTTTCGAAATCAAATATATAAACTCAAAGATCACAATTTAAATACTAATGCATTCCAATGCAAATTATCGCTTCTAATAAAATATGCTGCCTTTTTCAGATTCTTTAGGTCAAAAGATGTTTGCCAAGAGGCCGGTAGACTGCATGCTTTATTCAGCAGAATAAAAAGAATTATTCACACTTGAATCATGAAGGACAGAAATAACAAAGCGTTGACGTGGGACAGGGGACTGACAGCGTTCTCAGGCCGTCACACAGACCCTGTTGATTTTATGATGTGTTAGGAAGTGTGCCTCTGTGGCCATATCATAAAGTGTCTGTCTGAAGTGTGCCACACTCACATGCTGGACTGACTTTGATCTGACTCAAAAAACCAAGCAGAATGTGTTATTGTGGGAGCCGGGAACCAGAGGTGGCTACACACAAATAAAATAACCAGTAGCTGGTTACACAGATAAAGAGGCAAACAACTTCTGTGTGTAAATGCAACATCACTACAAGAGATGATGATCTGTCACAATACAGATAAGGTTGAATAATGCTTCTCCTGGGAACTTCAGGTCAGGTGTGAAAAAGTGTGTCCAACGCAACTCAATGTCCTAATAATATAATTTTTAGCTATAAAAAGTGTGTTATTTAGGGAATGATACACTTCCCCTCACCTCACTTTAATATTTCCGTTAGTCTTGATGCGAAAGACAAAGCAAACAGTGCAACAGTTTTAAAAACTCGGTTTTGTTTCCAAGAAGTAGTCTTGTTTAATTTTGCACAGTATCGAGTATTTTAAAAGACATTTTGACTTAAACCGTACACTTAAATGTTTCAATAGTTTTGTGGACTAATACAAGTTAGTATACATTTTGTTAACACAAATAAATGTGATTTTCTTAGCATACCTGAACTCCAAAGTATCCCAGGGATCTCAATGAATTTGGTTGAGAGAATGTCCAGAGCTGTAATCTCGGCAAAGAACGGATACTTTTTAAGATAAAATACAAGATATTAGTTTGATACGTCTTTTTTAATATCCAAAAAAGCTTTTTCTGCTTTTGTAATTTGATGAGATATATGATGTAAACTTACTTGCTGCATAAGTAAGTTTAAGCAGGCTCTAAATCTAATTTAAAAACAGCTTAAAAATAAAGGCATTTGGCATCTTTGAATTTTTGTTTTTTAATAAGTGTTATTTACTATTTTATTTAAATTACTAGAAAACAGAGAATCAAATAAAGACGGTTAGAAAATGAAAGATTTGTGTCCCGCTAAAACTCTAAAAAGGACCAAAATGTTGCAGATTGCATTTCATAGTAAAGCCTCGCAAGGTCTTATTTCTACATTATTAAGTTTCGCAAATGAAAATATTATCAGCACCATCCCTTTATTTAGGCACATGAAACTGTTAGATTGCACTGTCAGTGATACATACTGTGACCAGATAAGGCTGTTTTCAATACATTGATAACATGTTCAACCATATCTGCCCCATCAGTCATAATCAAAGACCAGACCTCATTTTCTAAAAACAGAAGAATCATTCTTCTATTTACCTCTAATAAATGTATTTGCAAAACAATTTAGAAAGCTACAGATTAAATTAGGACGGCACACATAATCCAAATACTAGAAACGGTCCATTGTTTCGACCTCTCACAGGTGTAACAGAAACACATGGATGGCTTGAGTGATTCCTCCCTCCTATTCCAGAATTATAAAAAGATAGATCTCTATTTGCTTTTGTTGTATTTTCTGAAAGCATATTTTTAATATACTGTATTAAAGAACAGAAAGAGTTCAGTGCATCTCCATGTGTGATCTCCATGACCTCCAGTGGCTGTTCTGATGTTCAGTCCAGTTAATATATTCACATTCACATATTTATGGTTTCCATAAGAACCATGTCATGTTTGGAAACATCAGTAGGGGCAGTCTTCTGTCTGACAGTTGTAGGACACATGTCAGCTGTGCAGTCTCTCAGGCAAGATGGGAAGAGGATTAAGAATCCACGAGTATTTGATTGCTATAGAAGTCATGATAACGGAACATCTGGGTCAGCGACACTCGCTGTCTCTTAACCCATGTAGGCGTATTTCCATTCAGTAAGAGGAACGTGGGTCTGCTTAACAACCTGTGGGGACGTCCAGCGGAGGACATAGTGCGGTCCACCAGGCTTGTCGTTGGTGCCTGACAAGAGATTTGTTATTTATTTTATACTCATAACATTTTCTATGTTGGAAAAACAAATCTTTGTTCGACAGCATTTGTGGTGTCATTTTCTTCCAGATGGTTCAAAAGCAGAAATGTAACATGTAATACTGTAATTTTTTTAACCTGTGATGTTCCTTAAACCAGGCAATGATGTTTGACTTTACCTGATGCTCTGCGCCACCAAATGGCTGCTGGGCCACAACGGATCCTGTAGATTTGTCATTGACGTAATAGTTTCCAGCTGCGTTTCTCAAAGCCTTCGCTGCCTCCTCAATAACAGCCCTGAAAGACACACATACACACGTGAAAAACACCTGGAACACCTTTAAAATATTTCCTGATCAATAACTGATCTGCTTTGCATTTTACATCGTGTGTAAGAGAAAATGTTACTACACTCACTTATCTTGAGCAAAGACAGCTCCTGTTAGGGCGTAAGGAGATGTGTTGTCTATTAAGTGTAGGACCTTCTTGTAGTCATTTTCAGGGTAAACATAAACCGTCAGGACGGGCCCAAAGATCTCCTGCAGAAGCAAAAGGGAGATTAACAGATTTTGGCCCTTTTTGGTTGTTTAAGAAATTAGAACATGGTAGAAAAGTTAACAGTAATGCACTTTGATATCTGTTGGGTAGTCAAAGCAAAAAGGGTTCTCTTAAATATTTGCATCACTCATCTGGGCAGTACCAGGGTAAGACTGTCTATTTCTGAGAATAAGCTTTAAATAGAAGAGATCTGTTTATCTAAACAGAACCGAAGTCCACCCGTTCAGTGTCTTGTGAGTGTGCGCAAACCAAACCTTTGTGCTTTTACTGATCTAAATATGTTTGAAAATATGTATACCTCGTTCATGATTTTCTCCTGCGGGTTGGTGGTTTCAATGATGGTGGGTTCCACAAAATATCCTTTTGAATCGTCACAGTTTCCTCCAGCAATGATCTTCAGATGCGGCGAGGATTTGGCGTGTTCCAGCCATCCTTTAATTCTAGCGAAAGCCTTGAGAATGAAAGAGCAGTGTTCTCTCACCTTCATTAAAAGTGATGCTTAAGAGTGTTTTTGTTATTAGATAATGTTGTTTGTCTATACCTTGTCGTCAATAACTGCGGAGAAGAACGTGCTGAAATCTTCAACCGGCTGTGAGTAAAACAGCAGAAAACTCAGATGGATGGAGAACACTTTGTGTCACATGGACACTTTTATAAAAAGCCCAAACTCTCTCTCTTACGTTTCCCAGTTTGATCTGTTTGTGCAAAGTCAGAAGTTGCTGTTTGATCTGCGGCCACAGCGAGTCTGGCACGTACATCCTGGAGCACGCCGAACACTTCTGTCCTCCGTACTCGAACACGGAGCGGATGGTGCCAGTCACCACGCTGCCGATATCTGCAGACTTGTGCACGAAGTGGAAGTTCTTCCCACCACATTCTAAAGCATGAGATACAAGCAAATCATGTGTATGGATTCAGGAAGTTTAGCAAAATGTTGGGAACTTAGAACACAGGCAACACTGTAACAAAGTTGGATATCATGGCATTGCTATGTGGTTGCTATGGTGTTGCTTCGCTGCTTTGTGGTTGCTAGGGAACTGCTACAGGTTATTAACTGCTAACTCTATACATGAGCAACAGTCCTGGTGATTCTCGTCTTAGCAAACGTTACTTGTTATATTTTAGTAACTGGCCTTGATCCAAACAGAACACACACCTCCAGCAACACGAGGGAAGTTCTTGTAAATGTCCAGATTCTGAGCCACCTGCTTCCACAACCGCTTAAACGTTCTGGAGGTCAAAGAAAAAATAGAACGACATATACAACTTAAATTTTTTTACGCATTCGGCAGACGCTTAAATCCAAAGCAAAAGTGCATTCATGGTACATTTGATTACTATGTGTGTTCCCGGAGATATGATTGAACAAATCCAACATCTTGGACGCAAAAACTTTAAAGTCCCATTGAACCAAAAGTTGCGATTTTACTTCCGTATTCTGACACATTTCCGAGTTAAAAGGAATTTCAAAGGAGAAAAAAAATGACTGGGCATGGCTTGGGGTTTTTCACTGCGAATTGATTGGATGAGTAAATTAGCTGTTGAAGACTGACAGTTGAAGGGGAGGAGTTAACGGATGCTCCGGCCAAGCCGTCTAATTTACGTCATTTCAGGGCGGAAGAGCATTTTCAGATTTTAACTGAAGATTATGAGGGTTCATGAATATTGGGGTGCATTGATAAGCTATTTACTATAAACGTTGCAATATTTCATGAAAAAATAAGAATTGTCATTTTTATTTCACTGGGACTTTAATGTAATTTCTAGAAAAATATGATTTTCCATAACAAGGCTGCAAAACTAAACTATAGAATTAAACGTTTCAGTCATTTAAAGTTTCTAATGCGTTGCATGTTAAAACAAAAGGAAAGTGCAAAAGATAAGTTTTGCAAATATTTCAGGTCCATGAGGTTTAAAGATCGCTGTGGAACTGTAAGGTCTGGCAAACTTTAACCCAGACAGGAGGTCAAACTGCAGATAAGAGTAACGTAATCACAGTACACATGACTGAAAACACTCACGGGACGCTGCCTGTGAAGTTAATACCAGCCAGGTGTTCAGAGCTGGTGATAGCGTCTCCAAACACCGGACCATCGGCCGGACGAACTGGATGATATTGGGTGGCAGTCCAGACTCTCTCAGGATCTTATAAACCGAGTAGCTG
The DNA here is from genome assembly GCA_006030095.1 of Triplophysa siluroides. Lineage (NCBI taxonomy): Eukaryota > Metazoa > Chordata > Actinopteri > Cypriniformes > Nemacheilidae > Triplophysa > Triplophysa siluroides. Next base: position 13,199 of record VCII01000314.1, on the reverse strand, counting down.
GCAGACATGGCCGTGTCACTGGGCTTCCACAACACCACGTTACCCTGGACGCACACACGCCACAACGTCAACATTAGAAATTGTATCAAAATAAAGCATGAGATTATAAATGCGTGATGTCTTGATGTCCAACCATGATAGCTGGTGTTCCAGCCAGATTTCCACCGATCGCTGTGAAGTTGAATGGTGCAACAGCGGCTACAAAGCCCTACAAGAAAATAAGATTGTTAAAATTATACGGAATTCAATCCAGACCGGTAAAGGTTTATAACATGTTACGTAGAAGGTTGAATCTCATAAAAAATTATGTATATTTAGGTGCAATTTTTTAGACAAAACGCTTTTTAAACGCTTTAAATGCTTCTTATGATAAGAAAAGGTACACTTCACCCAAAATAAAATAGCATCTATTCACCCTCTGGACATTCAAATGCAAATGCTTTTTTTTGCTAAAGAAGGGAGTCATACAGGTTTGGAAATGTAAACAAAAGAATTTTCATTTTTGGGTGAACTATCTTCAAGCACCTTCAGTATAAAAAGTATTATCATGATGTATGTAGAATTGCATAAAATGTAATGGTTACTCAATTCATCTGCTTCCATTACAAACACAGACGATACCCCAGACCCCCCCATCCGTGAGGCAACCCACCCACCTCCAGTCCTCTGTACAGCATGGTTTGTACTTCCGTCGCTGTCTAAAGGCTGCTGGTGTTCCAGCTCGATGGCGTGTTTGGCATTAAACCTAAAGAAGTCGATGAGTTCTGCAGCAGCATCAATCTCAGCCTGAATCACAGTCTTACCCTGACAAACACAGAGCAGTGATCTTACTACATACAGCCATGAAATCTATATTCATCTTGAGCTTCTTCCATCTTCATAACGTACCTGTCCGATCATGGTCTTGGCCAGAACTTCTGCTCTCTTGGGCCCCACTTATGATGTCGGCGGCTTTGAAGAAGATCTGTGCTCGATCCGCGACGGGTTTGAGGTCCCATTCTCTGCGTGCAGCCACGGAGGCTTCGATGGCTTTTTTGATCAGCTCCTGAAGAAAAAAAACGCATCAAACAATGAAGAAAGAACCCAAATAGGGATTGCGGGAGTTTCTCGCATTGATTTTATGAGTTCATCGCGTACCTTATCAGCAAAGCAGAATTTGGAGACTTTGTGAGAGTGGTTGAAGGGCTTCGAAGAACAAACAAAGACAATATATTTGAATATTTGGATGGATAGAAAGCTTTTTAACATGGGTTATTGTATAACACCATGCAGCTTTTGATTGTTCGGTGGATTCTGTTTAAATCTTCTTTTATGTATCATCCGACCTCAAAGAATTGTTGGTGATTTCTCAAAGACACACGGATGGTGAAATCTCACAAGAAAATGAAAGACGAACTCACAGACAGCTGATATCTGATATCTTTGGTCCAAACTTCTTCATTTCCGACCACACATGGAATCTCCTCCGTTGCCCTTTAGCTCTTGTAATGCCTGAAGAACACAGTAAAACACAATAAAAATGCATCTTGATTGTTCAGGATACATGAACCAGCGTGTGATTTACCTTCAGCAGGTCGGCTCTCTCTTCACTGCCCTCTTTAAACCCGAGGATGGGCTCATTCTTCACCTCCACAGCTGCACATGAAAAGGTCTTGAACCTGCGGAAAACAAGATTTGCTTGCTTTTACAGCTGGACTTTATGAATGAATGTGTGTATTTGTTTTATATTCAGATGCATGTTTGATACAGGGTACAGTAAACCGGGTCGCTTCAAGTCAGTTTTAGACGTTAACCTGTTGTAAACCTATAACAGAATCACAAGATCTCTCTGTGTTTATTTCATCCAATCACACAGCTGCTATTTCACTGTGCCCAACAAATGATAGGTAATGCTGTCTGCAGCGGTTATAAAGGCCGTGAACGTGACTGCCGAACTTCCAAAGTTTCTCAATAATCAATATCTCAAATGTTCAACAATAAATCATGCAAGACTATACTAAAAGCTGCAACCCGTGCAGAGAGACTGTCAGTGCAAAAGACTATTGAAAATATTAAAGTAGTGCAAATATGATATAACATATACAACATTTACTTATATGTAATACTGTAACATTGTGAAAAGTATTAGCAGAGGCAAACTGCTCAAAGGATCTGATGGAGTTAAACCCATGCATGAAAGAAAGGCAAAATTCCCAAAGGAATGCAAAGGTTGTGAAATGAGCCTTTTACAAGTAAGCAAATGTAAACTTATTCAAATATAGACCGACTTAAACATTATAAAATGAGGATTTGAGTTCATACTAAAATCTTGGCAAATCTGATGACTACACTAGAGGAGACACATGTGAGACTGAAGTCTTTTCTCAGAAGAAACAAAAACTGCCTTGGGAGAACAACTAAGATATACATTTATACTTTAAAAACTATTATAGAGACTGAAAGAACATGACACCTGTAATAACACGCATTTCTATTGAAAACTGGATCACCATGTGCTTTATTCTTCTCAAGAGACTTGAGTAAACACATCTGACAGTGGCTGGGCAAGTTTGTGCGCTTATTACATAACAAAAGCATGTCTGCACTGTACATTTACACGCCAAAGGGAAAAATCTAGCATTTAACATGCACATCACATATAAGGCATCAACAATGTATGATTTATATTCAATACACACATGTCAACACACGTCACATACGCTTCAAATGACCAAGTGAAAGTCGCTTCAGAGACTCGATCTCACTCGCAGCATGTTTAAAACTGGACGGATGAAGATAATATAAACACAATAAATATAAAATCCTCTTATGGTGATGTATAAAGCCAGAGAGAGTTTCTGACACTCGTCTCGTCTCTGCCAAGATCACAAGGGGTATCACATGAATGGAGACGTGCCACTGAGACTACAGGGGAAACTCTGTGGTGGAATTCTTATTTCTGCTGCTTTTTTCAGCGATTAAATACTACATTTAGTATAAATACAACAGTCTTGAAAGAAATACGAAAGTAAAGTCAAATATATAGGTTCGCGTGTTTATTATGTATAATAAATGTAATCCATGTTTGGCGGCAACCTGCTGTGGAGAAGTGGAACAGGCCGGAGGGCGAGACTCTGACTGTCCAATCAGCTTCGGAGACGTTCCGCTCTCAGCCAATCACATGAGAATCATGTTTGACTTTACGTTTCTAATTATAAATTGTATGATATTGATATATATAATAAATGTCATAATAAATAAATGTAAACCATGTAGGGTTACGTTAAAAAAAAATATATATGTATAATTACAAAAACAATAGAAGTAAAATCTGTAGGCTACACTTTGTTATTAATACGTATTCATATTATAGCCTCGAATAAATATCCTATTATGTTTTAGTAGTATAGCCTACGTTAAAGTATATGGTTTACTTATTTTATTATAATATTAGTATTGTTGTCCTCACAATGACTTTTTAATGAAGAATACATTATTTGTGTATTCTTATTATTCTTATAACCATAATTTCCATGAATACCATACAGTTTCTATATTTTATTTATGTTTCTATATTATTTTATATATATTATCTAGTTATGTTATTCTGTCACCTAAAATAATTTATTCAAAAGGGGTGACAGCTCCAAACTGTCTGCCGTAAATCAAGAGTGGACCCCAGATCTGTTTGAGCATCTTTTACATTTGCCTGGGATCCAATAGTAAATCAAACATTAAAATGTAACCATATAACAGTAGTATACATCAGCTTTGATACAGCTCTTCGTCTTTCAAGAGTGAGTAGAAATGTCCTGCGTCGTTTTTTGTTGATGTGCATCAAATCAAGCACTTAAACTAAATGCAAATTCATCTGTCACTTGGTAAAACTTAAGCAAATGAGGCAGATCCAAATACCTCAACCTTGAAAACCATGAACAAATTATACAAAGTAACGAAACAGATTTACAGTAACTTGGAACCATTTTTGCAAGGTGTGCCACAAATAGAAATCGAAACACAAACTAAACAGAGACCCAACAAAATTATTTTATTTCTTGACCCCAGCACCAATTACATTCATTGTATGGAAACATACACCAATAGCTCACACACTCGATGCGAGGATATACTCAATAACATTTAAACCAAAAATACTATTTTACCCAATGTCCAAATAATTAAAACCATAAAAATATAATAATAAACAGTGCTGAGAATATGAGAAGGACACAGTCCATGCTGCTTAGTTTATACATCTTAGTTTGACTTTCATACTTGCATGTCTTCTTTTGTAGCTAGTGTTCTTAAAGATAATGCTGGTTAATGGCATTTTCTAATAGAGGGTCTATAGAAATTAAACATTTACTAGGAATTCAAAAACCATTTGTATGATTGTGAGATGCATTCAGCTTGGCATTTGTGAGAATGTTCAGATGAACACATGTACAAAAACCACATATGCTTAAGAAAGAGTCATGAACTTTAAAATAATGATAATGTGTGACACAATGGATTAATAAAACGCAACTGTCTAATACAAATTGATAAAACCTTGTGTATATGAACTGAGAAAAGCTTGACAATGATTTTGATAACTTGACCAACGTTACTTTACTGTTCTTTCAAAACCTAAAATGATTGGAAGATGGTGACATTCTGGCCCATTCTGGTGGGACTGATTTAAGACAAAGAAAAAAGCAGCATGATTTTGTCTCCATAAACAATGAAAAATGCAAAATAAAAAAACAATGTTTCAGGTTTAAAGGGCAAAATCGTTGTTGTTGTTTAAAGCAATAAACTAAAATTACTGTATTTCTGGTTTTCCGTTATTTCTTGAACAGATCACGAGGTCATAATTACAAACTATAACAAAATCGCATTTTATAGTTTATTCATTTTTAATACAGATTTAATACATAAACCCTTTAAAGTTGAAGTTAAAATCTCTAGTCACTTAATAGCTTAGACTGTCTAAAGCTCTTCCACACTACAAATAAAATACTATATGGCACTCTGTTGCCTTCATTAAATACAATTGAAGCAATCCGAACAGGTTTGATACTTCATTCTCAGTAGTGAAAACTCATCACTGAAGGAATTTAGTCTTTCGAAATCAAATATATAAACTCAAAGATCACAATTTAAATACTAATGCATTCCAATGCAAATTATCGCTTCTAATAAAATATGCTGCCTTTTTCAGATTCTTTAGGTCAAAAGATGTTTGCCAAGAGGCCGGTAGACTGCATGCTTTATTCAGCAGAATAAAAGATAATTATTCACACTTGAATCATGAAGGACAGAAATAACAAAGCGTTGACGTGGGACAGGGGACTGACAGCGTTCTCAGGCCGTCACACAGACCCTGTTGATTTTATGATGTGTTAGGAAGTGTGCCTCTGTGGCCATATCATAAAGTGTCTGTCTGAAGTGTGCCACACTCACATGCTGGACTGACTTTGATCTGACTCAAATAAAACCAAGCAGAATGTGTTACTGTGGGAGCCGGGAACCAGAGGTGGCTACACACAAATAAAATAACCAGTAGCTGGTTACACAGATAAAGAGGCAAACAACTTCTGTGTGTAAATGCAACATCACTACAAGAGATGATGATCTGTCACAATACAGATAAGGTTGAATAATGCTTCTCCTGGGAACTTCAGGTCAGGTGTGAAAAAGTGTGTCCAACGCAACTCAATGTCCTAATAATATAATTTTTAGCTATAAAAAGTGTGTTATTTAGGGAATGATACACTTCCCCTCACCTCACTTTAATATTTCCGTTAGTCTTGATGCGAAAGACAAAGCAAACAGTGCAACAGTTTTAAAAACTCGGTTTTGTTTCCAAGAAGTAGTCTTGTTTAATTTTGCACAGTATCGAGTATTTTAAAAGACATTTTGACTTAAACGCGTACACTTAAATGTTTCAATAGTTTTGTGGACTAATAGTTAGTATACATTTTGTTAACACAAATAAATGTGATTTTCTTAGCATACCTGAACTCCAAGTATCCCAGGGATCTCAATGAATTTGGTTGAGAGAATGTCCAGAGCTGTAATCTCGGCAAAGAACGGATACTTTTTAAGATAAAATACAAGATATTAGTTTGATACGTCTTTTTTAATATCCAAAAAAAGCTTTTTCTGCTTTTGTAATTTTGATGAGATATATGATGTAAACTTACTTGCTGCATAAGTAAGTTAAGCAGGCTCTAAATCTAATTTAAAACAGCTTAAAAATAAAGGCATTTGGCATCTTTGAATTTTTGTTTTTAATAAGTGTTATTTACTATTTTATTTAAATTACTAGAAAAACAGAGAATCAATAAAAGACGGTTAGAAAATGAAAGATTTTGTGTCCCGCTAAAACTCTAAAAAGGACCAAAATGTTGCAGATTGCATTTCATAGTAAAGCCTCGCAAGGTCTTATTTCTACATTATTAAGTTTCGCAAATGAAAAAATATTATCAGCACCATCCCTTTATTTAGGCACATGAAACTGTTAGATTGCACTGTCAGTGATACATACTGTGACCAGATAAGGCTGTTTTCAATACATTGATAACATGTTCAACCATATCTGCCCCATCAGTCATAATCAAAGACCAGACCTCATTTTCTAAAAACAGAAGAATCATTCTTCTATTTACCTCTAATAAATGTATTTGCAAAACAATTTAGAAAGCTACAGATTAAATTAGGACGGCACACATAATCCAAATACTAGAAACGGTCCATTGTTTCGACCTCTCACAGGTGTAACAGAAACACATGGATGGCTGCAGTGATTCCTCCCTCCTATTCCAGAATTATAAAAAGATAGATCTCTATTTGCTTTTGTTGTATTTTCTGAAAGCATATTTTTAATATACTGTATTAAAGAACAGAAAGAGTTCAGTGCATCTCCATGTGTGATCTCCATGACCTCCAGTGGCTGTTCTGATGTTCAGTCCAGTTAATATATTCACATTCACATATTTATGGTTTCCATAAGAACCATGTCATGTTTGGAAACATCAGTAGGGGGCAGTCTTCTGTCTGACAGTTGTAGGACACATGTCAGCTGTGCAGTCTCTCAGGCAAGATGGGAAGAGGATTAAGAATCCACGAGTATTTGATTGCTATAGAAGTCATGATAACGGAACATCTGGGTCAGCGACACTCGCTGTCTCTTAACCCATGTAGGCGTATTTCCATTCAGTAAGAGGAACGTGGGTCTGCTTAACAACCTGTGGGGACGTCCAGCGGAGGACATAGTGCGGTCCACCAGGCTTGTCGTTGGTGCCTGACAAGAGATTTGTTATTTATTTTATACTCATAACATTTTCTATGTTGGAAAAACAAATCTTTGTTCGACAGCATTTGTGGTGTCATTTTCTTCCAGATGGTTCAAAAGCAGAAATGTAACATGTAATACTGTAATTTTTTTAACCTGTGATGTTCCTTAAACCAGGCAATGATGTTTGACTTTACCTGATGCTCTGGCGCCACCAAATGGCTGCTGGGCCACAACGGATCCTGTAGATTTGTCATTGACGTAATAGTTTCCAGCTGCGTTTCTCAAAGCCTTCGCTGCCTCCTCAATAACAGCCCTGAAAGACACACATACACACGTGAAAAACACCTGGAACACCTTTAAAATATTTCCTGATCAATAACTGATCTGCTTTGCATTTTACATCGTGTGTAAGAGAAAATGTTACTACACTCACTTATCTTGAGCAAAGACAGCTCCTGTTAGGGCGTAAGGAGATGTGTTGTCTATTAAGTGTAGGACCTCTTGTAGTCATTTTCAGGGTAAACGTAAACCGTCAGGACGGCCCAAAGATCTCCTGCAGAAGCAAAAGGGAGATTAACAGATTTTGGCCCTTTTTGGTTGTTTAAAACAAAGTTAACAGTAATGCACTTTGATATCTGTTGGGTAGTCAAAGCAAAAAGGGTTCTCTTAGATATTTGCATCACTCATCTGGGCAGTACCAGGGTAAGACTGTCTATTTCTGAGAATAAGCTTTAAATAGAAGAGATCTGTTTATCTAAACAGAACCGAAGTCCACCCGTTCAGTGTCTTGTGAGTGTGCGCAAACCAAACCTTTGTGCTTTTACTGATCTAAATATGTTTGAAAATATGTATACCTCGTTCATGATTTCTCCTGCGGGTTGGTGGTTTCAATGATGGTGGGTTCCACAAAATATCCTTTTGAATCGTCACAGTTTCCTCCAGCAATGATTCAGATGCGGCGAGGATTTGGCGTGTTCCAGCCATCCTTTAATTCTAGCGAAAGCCTTGAGAATGAAAGAGCAGTGTTCTCTCACCTTCATTAAAAGTGATGCTTAAGAGTGTTTTTGTTATTAGATAATGTTGTTTGTCTATACCTTGTCGTCAATAACTGCGGAGAAGAACGTGCTGAAATCTTCAACCGGCTGTAGAGTAAAACAGCAGAAAACTCAGATGGATGGAGAACACTTTGTGTCACATGGACACTTTTATAAAAAGCCCAAACTCTCTCTCTTACGTTTCCCAGTTTGATCTGTTTGTGCAAAGTCAGAAGTTGCTGTTTGATCTGCGGCCACAGCGAGTCTGGCACGTACATCCTGGAGCACGCCGAACACTTCTGTCCTCCGTACTCGAACACGGAGCGGATGGTGCCAGTCACCACGCTGCCGATATCTGCAGACTTGTGCACGAAGTGGAAGTTCTTCCCACCACATTCTAAAGCATGAGATACAAGCAAATCATGTGTATGGATTCAGGAAGTTTAGCAAAATGTTGGGAACTTAGAACACAGCAACACTGTAACAAAGTTGGATATCATGGCATTGCTATGTGGTTGCTATGGTGTTGCTTCGCTGCTTTGTGGTTGCTAGGGGAACTGCTACAGGTTATTAACTGCTAACTCTATACATGAGCAACAGTCCTGGTGATTCTCGTCTTAGCAAACGTTACTTGTTATATTTTAGTAACTGGCCTTGATCCAAACAGAACACACACCTCCAGCAACACGAGGGAAGTTCTTGTAAATGTCCAGATTCTGAGCCACCTGCTTCCACAACCGCTTAAACGTTCTGGAGGTCAAAGAAAAAATAGAACGACATATACAACTTAAATTTTTTTACGCATTCGGCAGACGCTTAAATCCAAAGCAAAAGTGCATTCATGGTACATTTGATTACTATGTGTGTTCCCGGAGATATGATTGAACAAATCCAACATCTTGGACGCAAAAACTTTAAAGTCCCATTGAACCAAAAGTTGCGATTTTACTTCCGTATTCTGACACATTTCCGAGTTAAAAGGAATTTCAAAGGAGAAAAAAAATGACTGGGCATGGCTTGGGTTTTTCACTGCGAATTGATTGGATGAGTAAATTAGCTGTTGAAGACTGACAGTTGAAGGGGAGGAGTTAACGGATGCTCCGGCCAAGCCGTCTAATTTACGTCATTTCAGGGCGGAAGAGCATTTTCAGATTTTAACTGAAGATTATGAGGGTTCATGAATATTGGGGTGCATTGATAAGCTATTTACTATAAACGTTGCAATATTTCATGAAAAAATAAGAATTGTCATTTTTTATTTCACTGGGACTTTAATGTAATTTCTAGAAAAATATGATTTTCCATAACAAGGCTGCAAAACTAAACTATAGAATTAAACGTTTCAGTCATTTAAAGTTTCTAATGCGTTGCATGTTAAAACAAAAGGAAAGTGCAAAAGATAAGTTTTGCAAATATTTCAGGTCCATGAGGTTTAAAGATCGCTGTGGAACTGTAAGGTCTGGCAAACTTTAACCCAGACAGGAGGTCAAACTGCAGATAAGAGTAACGTAATCACAGTACACATGACTGAAAACACTCACGGGACGCTGCCTGTGAAGTTAATACCAGCCAGGTGTTCAGAGCTGGTGATAGCGTCTCCAAACACCGGACCATCGGCCGGGACGAACTGGATGATATTGGGTGGCAGTCCAGACTCTCTCAGGATCTTATAAACCGAGTAGCTGGCAGACATGGCCGTGTCACTGGGCTTCCACAACACCACGTTACCCTGGACGCACACACGCCCAAACGTCAACATTAGAAATTGTATCAAAATAAAAGCATGAGATTATAAATGCGTGATGTCTTGATGTCCAACCATGATAGCTGGTGTTCCAGCCAGATTTCCACCGATCGCTGTGAAGTTGAATGGTGCAACAGCGGCTACAAAGCCCTACAAAAATAAGATTGTTAAAATTATACGGAATTCAATCCAGACCGGTAAAGGTTTATAACATGTTATGTAGAAGGTTGAATCTCATAAAAAAAGTATATCTAGGTGCAATTTGTTACACACATTTTTTTTAACACTTTTGTTTTTCTTATGATAAGAAAAGGGACAGTTCACCCAAAATAAAATCAGCATTTATTCACCCTCTGGACATTCAAATGCTTTTTTTTGCTAAAGAAGGAGTTTTTTGGGTGAACTATCTTCAAGAACCTTCTTTTGGCATTTTTTACTTTTTGTATTAAGTATAACATATGTATATGAATAAAAATATGAAGCTTTATTGAAATCAAAGCTCATTAAATGTCAGTATAAAAAGTATTATCATGATGTATGTAGAATTGCATAAAATGTAATGGTTACTCAATTCATCTGCTTCCATTACAAACACAGACGATACCCCAGACCCCCCCATCCGTGAGGCAACCCACCCACCTCCAGTCCTCTGTACAGCATGGTGTTTGTACTTCCGTCGCTGTCTAAAGGCTGCTGGTGTTCCAGCTCGATGGCGTGTTTGGCATTAAACCTAAAGAAGTCGATGAGTTCTGCAGCAGCATCAATCTCAGCCTGAATCACAGTCTTACCCTGACAAACACAGAGCAGTGATCTTACTACATACAGCCATGAAATCTATATTCATCTTGAGCTTCTTCCATCTTCATAACGTACCTGTCCGATCATGGTCTTGGCCAGAACTTCTGCTCTCTTGGGCCCACTTATGATGTCGGCGGCTTTGAAGAAGATCTGTGCTCGATCCGCGACGGGTTTGAGGTCCCATTCTCTGCGTGCAGCCACGGAGGCTTCGATGGCTTTTTTGATCAGCTCCTGAAGAAACCAAACGCATCAAACAATGAAGAAAGAACCCAAATAGGGATTGCGGGAGTTTCTCGCATTGATTTTATGAGTTCATCGCGTACCTTATCAGCAAAGCAGAATTTGGAGACTTTGTGAGAGTGGTTGAAGGGCTTCGAAGAACAAACAAAGACAATATATTTGAATATTTGGATGGATAGAAAGCTTTTTAACATGGGTTATTGTATAACACCATGCAGCTTTTGATTGTTCGGTGTATTCTGTTTAAATCTTCTTTTATGTATCATCCGACCTCAAAGAATTGTTGGTGATTTCTCAAAGACACACGGATGGTGAAATCTCACAAGAAAATGAAAGACGAACTCACAGACAGCTGATATCTGATATCTTTGGTCCAAACTTCTTCATTTCCGACCACACATGGAATCTCCTCCGTCTTGCCCTTTAGCTCTTGTAATGCCTGAAGAACACAGTAAAACACAAATAAAATGCATCTTGATTGTTCAGGATACATGAACCAGCGTGTGATTTACCTTCAGCAGGTCGGCTCTCTCTTCACTGCCCTCTTTAAACCCGAGGATGGGCTCATTCTTCACCTCCACAGCTGCACATGAAAAGGTCTTGAACCTGCGGAAAACAAGATTTGCTTGCTTTTACAGCTGGACTTTATAAATGAATGTGTGTATTTGTTTTATATTCAGATGCATGTTTGATACAGGGTACAGTAAACCGGGTCGCTTCAAGTCAGTTTTAGACGTTAACCTGTTGTAAACCTATAACAGAATCACAAGATCTCTCTGTGTTTATTTCATCCAATCACACAGCTGCTATTTCACTGTGCCCAACAAAATGAGGTAATGCTGTCTGCAGCGGTTATAAAGGCCGTGAACGTCTGACTGCCGAACTTCCAAAGTTTCTCAATAATCAATATCTCAAATGTTCAACAATAAATCATGCAAGACTATACTAAAGCTGCAACCCGTGCAGAGAGACTGTCAGTGCAAAAGACTATTGAAAATATTAAAGTAGTGCAAATATGATATAACATATACAACATTTACTTATATGTAATACTGTAACATTGTGAAAAGTATTAGCAGAGGCAAACTGCTCAAAGGATCTGATGGAGTTAAACCCATGCATGAAAGAAAGGCAAAATTCCCAAAGGAATGCAAAGGTTGTGAAATGAGCCTTTTACAAGTAAGCAAATGTAAACTTATTCAAATATAGACCGACTTAAACATTATAAAATGAGGATTTTGAGTTCATACTAAAATCTTGGCAAATCTGATGACTACACTAGAGGAGACACATGTGAGACTGAAGTCTTTTCTCAGAAGAAACAAAAACTGCCTTGGGAGAACAACTAAGATATACATTTATACTTTAAAAACTATTATAGAGACTGAAAGAACATGACACCTGTAATAACACGCATTTCTATTGAAAACTGGATCACCATGTGCTTTATTCTTCTCAAGAGACTTGAGTAAACACATCTGACAGTGGCTGGGCAAGTTTGTGCGCTTATTACATAACAAAAGCATGTCTGCACTGTACATTTGCACGCCAAAGGGAAAAATCTAGCATTTAACATGCACATCACATATAAGGCATCAACAATGTATGATTTATATTCAATACACCATGTCAACACACGTCACATACGCTTCAACTCGTTTAAAACTGGACGGATGAAGATAATATAAACACAATAAATATAAAATCCTCTTATGGTGATGTATAAAGCCAGAGAGAGTTTTCTGACACTCGTCTCGTCTCTGCCAAGATCACAAGGGGTATCACATGAATGGAGACGTGCCACTGAGACTACAGGGGAAACTCTGTGGTGGAATTCTTATTTCTGCTGCTTTTTTCTGGGATTAAATACTACATTTAGTATAAATACAACAGTCTTGAAAGAAATACGAAAGTAAAGTCAAATATATAGGTTCGCGTGTTTATTATGTGTATAATAAATGTAATCCATGTTTGGCGGCAACCTGCTGTGGAGAAGTGGAACAGGCCGGAGGGCGAGACTCTGACTGTCCAATCAGCTTCGGAGACGTTCCGCTCTCAGCCAATCACATGAGAATCATGTTTGACTTTACGTTTCTAATTATAAATTTGTATGATATTGATA